>BSBN01000801.1:16228356-17507945 GCA_027924645.1 Cunninghamia lanceolata
GCTAGGAATTTCAAGGTTGAGACAACTTAATTCCCAATATTCTCCCACTTGTCACACACCTTGCAAGAGCCAATAGAATGATAAGGTTTAACTACTAGAGGTCAAGAGGCCCATAGACTCTGAACACCATCTGAACTTATCTATGCCCACATGTTTCGTCAACGCATCTACAACATTCTTCAAAGTGTCTAGCTTCTCCAATATCACCTTCCCATCCTCTACCATATCATGAACAAAATGATATTGAACATTAATGTGCTTTGTTCTGGCATGGAAAGTAGGATTCTTTGCTAAGCAAATCGCACTCTGACTGTCACAATAGATACTAATCTATCCTGCATCAAAACCAATATCTGAAGGCAACCTCTTAAGATAAATGGCTTTCTTACAAGCATGAGTTGTTGACATGTATTATGCTTTTGTCATGGACAAAGCAACCACGGGTTGTCACTTATCCAAGTAATTGTGCCACCAAATATGGTAAACACATAAGCACTAGTGGATATCCTGCTGTCAATGTCACCTGTCCTATCAGAATCCACAAATCCATGAATACTCACAGAATGCTAAGGTCATGTAGGAAAACCATGATAACATAAGGAATACTCATAAGTACCCCTCAAATATCTGAACACTCTCTTTATTGCATCCCATTGTACCCATCTAGGATTAGCCATAAACTAACTAAGGACTCCAACTACTTGGGCAATGTCAGGTCTTGTACAGACCATAGCATACATCAAGCTTCCAACTGCACTAGCATAAGGTACTTTTCTCATATCCTCCATCTCAGAAGGAGACTTTGGACAATCATTAAAATATAACTTTGTCTCTAATGAAACAGGAACACACAATGGTCTGCAATCTACCATAATGAATCTCTCCAATACAGTGTTCACATACTTGCTCTAGCTTAACCAAAGTTTTATGTTTGCTCTGTCTCTTTTGATTTCCATCCCAAGGATGTACCTAGCTACCCCTAAGTTTTTCATTTCAAATTGCATTTACAACTAAGATTTCAAATTAGAAATCATATTCTTACCATTCCAAATCAACAACATATCATCAACATACAATGCAATAATGAGAATACGATTATTGTCAAAATTGTAATACACACAATGATCTGATTTTGATCTCATAAGTCTAATGGACAACACAAAGGCATAAAACTTCAAGTACCACATCCTAGGAGATTTCTTCAAACCATACAAAGACTTCTTTAACTTACAAACCAAAATTTCTTTACCTTTCACCACATAGTGCTCAGGCTATGACATATAAATTTCTTCCTCCAAGTCACCATGAAGGAAAGATGTCTTCAAATCCATTTGTTCCACTTTTAAGTCATAAGCTACTACAAGAGATAAAAGGAACTGAATAGATGTCATCTTTGCAATAGGAGAGAAAATCTCACCATAATCAATTCCCTCCACTTGTGAATACCCCTTTGTAACCAATCTGGCCTTGTACTTCTCAACACTGCCATATGCTCCAAATTTCTTATTGAACACCCATTTATATCTAATAGGTTTTCATCCATCAGGCAAAGGCACCAAGTCCCAAGTTTTTATTCTTTTCCAAAGAAGCCATCTCATCCTCCATGGCCTCCTTCTAGGAATCTGCATCTTTCATGTCCATAGCCTATGTCACAGTTCTAGGCTCATTAGTGTTAGTAATCAAAGCATAAGAACAACTAGAATCTAGCAATGTATAACCAAACCTATTAGGTTGCTTCCTGCTTTATGTAGACCTCCTCAAAAGATGAGGTGAAGGTTCTTCTTCCTCTTCTGAACTTTCAGAGTTGCTAGATCTCTCCTCATCATCAGGTCCAATAGGGTCTTTTGGTTCAGTCTTCTCAGGGGTAGTAGGAAACTGAACCACATCCTCTTTCTTTTCTTTTTCTTCTATTTGTAAAACATCAAAAGAAGGAGATACCTATATGAAAATAACACTTCTTCTATACAACACTTTCTTGCTCACAGAATCCCAAAGCTTGTACCCTTTCACACTAACACCATAGCCAATGAAGATACACTCAACTGCCTTGTTCCCCAATTTTGACCTCTTCTCCTTAGGCACATGTGCATATGCCTCAAAACCAAAAACACGAAGATGTCTCGACAAGGGCTTCTTACTAGACCACACCTCTATGGGTGTCTTATCAACAAGCATTGAAGTAGGAAACTTGTTAACTAGGTAGCAAGCAGTGGCTACAACTTTAGCCGAAAACTTTTGTTCAAGGCTAGCACCACTAAGCATACTCCTAGCCCTCTCCATCAATGTTCTATTCATCCTCTCTATAACTCCATTTTGTTGCGGAGTGTATGGAGTTGTCTTATGTCTTTCAATCCTATGTTCTTTATAGAACTTGTGAAACTCTGCAGAGCAAAACTCACCACCGTTATCAACTCTCAAACACTTAATCTTTTCACCAGTCTAATTCTCTACAAAAGCTGTAAACTCTTTGAACCAACTAAAGACTTTAGATTTGCTTCTAAGAAAATAAACCCATGTCCTTCTACTGTAATCATCAATTAATGATACAAAATATAATGATTTAGAAATCGAAGGAACATTCACGTGACCAAACACATTAGAATGATTAAGATCCAAAGCACCAAAACACCATAAGACTTGTGAGAACTAGAGTAAAACTAAACATGGTTTTACTTTCCATATATACAATGTTTGCAAAAGTTCAACTCGAGATTACAATCATTTAACCCCTCAACGATGTTTTTATTTTTTAGGGCTCTAAGACCCTTCTCACCAATGTAAGCAAGTCTCTTATGCCACAATGTTGTCTTCTCAGTAGGATGGTTCATTTCCAAAGCATGAGCACACTTAGGTACCTAGAAAGCACTACCATCAAAAGTTGAAGCAACACATTTCTTCACTATTGGTTCCTATTATCCTATTTTTCCTTCACAGCCAAATAGTCTAATGAATCCTTAATTCTAGTGTTTTCCTTCTCTAGTATGCAGGTTGAGTAGTCTAAACCC
Source organism: Cunninghamia lanceolata (assembly GCA_027924645.1). Taxonomy (NCBI): domain Eukaryota; kingdom Viridiplantae; phylum Streptophyta; class Pinopsida; order Cupressales; family Cupressaceae; genus Cunninghamia; species Cunninghamia lanceolata. Next base: position 16,231,362 of record BSBN01000801.1, read on the forward strand.
TTAAAACCCTAGGTTTTACGGTCATAACTCCCCTTATGTTATAATCCATCATTAACTGTCTAACCTAGGTTGTCAGTAACTTAAGTTATAACCCTGAGCCTCTTATGTCATGAAGTGACCAGCCTTGCATCCTAAGGTTACCTTTTTCTACCCGTCGACCTCATTTCCTTAACTCCTAAGTCTTTCGGGGCCCGCAGTGCTGCATGGCAGGATGTCACAGGCCTGCAGACCTCTAAAGATGATGTCACTCTCCTGCTACACTGCTACAAAAAACAACAGGTGTAAAGTATGGCCTATGAATCAGTCAAATGAAGTAGAGCATGCCAAGTGTCATTAGATAACAAAGGAAAAAGACCGATGTAAATCAATGGTCGCATGTTGTCGCAGATGAATCTTGCCTACTGGGCAGATCCTTTGTGCACCTGCGAGATCTTGCCACATATTCTAAGGTATCAGCATAAAGTAAAAGGTAAAGTGTATGTTGCAGATCTCATGCATCCATCGATCTTCTAACCATTCCTCCTTATGAAGGGTCTAGTTTAAACTCAAGATTTTCATACTTTGATGGCACTGAATGCATTTATCTGTCGTTCGGCTCTACAAAGAAAATTCTCAAGGTTTACATGATTCTTCAATGCGAGGGGACTCTCGTGGCTTGGTGAAAAATATTTCTTAGATCTGCGATGACTTTTGGGCTTCCATCTTCAATGCCCTATCCTATCTTGCATACGAACAACCATTTCTAAGGTTGTAAATCTGCCAGAGGCATGGGCTCTATCCGCATCGCCATCTATTCCTAGCTATGCATTGATGATGGTGTTGGTGGCCATGGATTCGTGCACCTACTTCAGCACCTAGACTTGTTATAAATGTATTGTAATCTCATTATTCAGGAGGGGGTAATTTCTAGGCTGTTATGCAACCAAATTTCTTGTAGTTGGACCTCTTAGTGTAATTGCAAGAGTATTGGAATATGACTCACTGTGCCTGTAATTTGGCCTCTATTGTCTTCTGATCAATCCACCAATGATTGTAATTAACTATACCGTGGCTCTTTTTGCTACTAGTTATTTTGTATTGTAATGGTTTCCGGCCTTCATGATCAATATATGCACAATATCTTGCCTCTCTTGTGCTTTGATTTCTATGTTTTACTTCAAGTTGTACTCTATTATGTGAGTAAAATGGCTCCTCTATAGGTTAGGACTTCATACCAAAGCCTCAATCAGCCCTATAAGTCTGTGTGAACTCTCATTGTGATTGAGATTATTGATGTCTCTTCCAGGATTACTACTACTCATTAAATATGGTGCATCACCTCTTTTCAATTCAGTTTCTTCCTAACTCTTTTCCCCTGCAAGTAGTAGCACTAGGTTTAGATAGTTTTTCTCTAAGCCTTAGGCTTAAAATGAGGAACCAGCCTTCTCTAGAGGCCTGATCTCAATTAGCAAGGTTCCACACCTTGAGATCATTCCCATTGTGTCATTAGAATGCTTGGACTCTCTCCAAGATAGGTGCAATTCTATGTGACAACAGTTCCTGGCATGCTTGGTGAGACCACTCTACTCTGAGTGAGAGCTAGACTAAGGATTTGGTATCACTCTTAGTCTACATGCTATTGTGAAACCATCAAAAGGCACCTGGTGCTCTACTAATCTAGTTCCTTCATTACAACTCAACATTTCATACCTGGAGTGCAGACAAGGTCTTCTTCTAGAGGTAACCTCTAATTCATAGAACTCTCATTTGCTAATAGAAGAAGAAGGACAAGACTGTCTAGATCCCTTGTGAGGACATGCAGAATTAATAATTTATATCATTCAAGAGCTCAATCTACTCCTCCAATCAATTTTCAAGTTAGGTCTCAACATTCAGTTAGAACCCTACATATACCTATAGTCAATAATCTGAATATACCTAACATGGTTAGAAACTTTCCATTTGTTTCATTTAATGGAGGTAGTATGCTAGACCTAGTATAGTATGATAACATTCCTACTTCAGCCTTAAAGGCTATCTCATTCTTTACTAGTGAAGACTCTACTACTCCTATTGAGCACATTCAAGATGTTGCTAACATTTGTTCAGTTCACAATGTCACTACTGATAATCTGGCTATGAGACTGCTAGCTTCTTCATTCAAAGGGAAGGCCTTATAGTGGTATAGGGGTCTTCAAGCTAACTCAATACACAACTAGGATGATTTGGGCACTAAATTGTGCCAATACTTTGAAGATAGAAGTGATCATTTGCCACTTATGAAGCAATTGGCCTCAATCAAGAGAGCTCCACATGAGTACATGGTAGATTTCAACTACCATTTTCAGAAGACATGGGATAGGATTCCTTTGCTAGTGAAGCCTTCTCTGAACACTGCATTTATATACTATTTGAGGTCTTTAAATCTTGATATTGTTGTCATGATTCAGTCCATGGGTAGGGTTGTCTTGCCTGATGCCTATGATACAACCATTAGAGCATAAAATTATCTAATCCAAGTAGGAAAGATTGCTCCAAGGCCACCTATGCCTCTATTTCTAGAATCCCCTATCATACAACCTGCTTCCATTGCTCCAATTCCCACTACAATCAATCCTATTCCTTCTCTAGCTTCGCCTATACTCAAACAATTAGAAGAGAGTAATGCTCTGGTCAGAAAGTTGAGCAATGAGTTGACATTAGCAAGGAGGCAGAATACACAACCTAACAGGCCATATCAGTAGCCTAATCATGCCTACTACTCATACAACCAAGGCTATCACAGAATAGGTCTCTATACCAAGGTAATGTGTAGAGACCAGGGTAGACAAGCTACATCAAACCACTCAATACTATTAACCCTAATGTAGCTAGCACTTCAAGGCCTCTTGTGCCAATCCAAAACAATCTAGCCCAAGATAGTGACTGATGTTTCCCTTGCAATTAGCCACATGATGAAAATTTGTGCCAAGGAAGACATTTTAGTCATGCTTTGACAGTACAAGAGAAACCATCAAATTCAGAACAACAGGTTAACATCAACCAATTAGTGATTGAAAGTCAAGAACAGATGCAAAAAAATACAACCCTAATGAATTGGACTCATCATGAGCATTGTTGTGCTAATCAAAGAGTTGGTCCGGTTGCATTCAATACAAGATCAAAGAGAAGAGCCATTGAAGACACACCAGTCCCTACAATCATCCATGCACATGTCCCTAATGCAACTCCAACAATTACAACCCAAGAGAAGGTGCATTATGTCCCTTCAAAGCAAGTAGATCCAACTGTTGGTAAGGCTAGTTCAGTCCCAACAGTCAAATCAAGTGAAGAATAGTAAAAGAAAAGTGACTCCACAGTCACTAAAATTTTTCAAAAGGGCATCCAAACACCTTTCAACATAGTTGAGCAGATGAAGAAAAAAAATATAGGTGTGAGTATGTGGGATGCATTGTTGATTCCATCTCAAAGGAACCTTCTCCAAGAAGCCCTAACTGATTTCAGTCATTCTGGTGTGGAGTTGGTAAGTGAAAGGATTGCTACCCCAATCAATCTATGTTAGCCCAAGGAAGAAGTAAGTACAAGCAAAACTAACAAGCCCCCTCCATTTTATGTTTCCCTAATCATAGGTGACAAACTATTACATACTTATATGATAGATTTAGGAGCAGGTACCTTTGTCATGCCTAAAAATATTGTTGATAGGTTAGGTATAGGGTATGAGCCCATGAGCAGGGATGTAGTGTAATTAGATGGTACTATTGTCAAGACAGTAGGTGTTATTAAAGGTTTAGAACTCACTTTGCATGCATGCCCTGGCTGCTCTATTTCACGAGATATATATGTTATTGACCTCCCAACATACTTTGGTATTTGTTTGTCTAGGGATTTCATAGCAAAGATAGGTGGGTATTTGTCTTCTAACTGGTCCCACATGTTATTTAGAACTAGATATGGTACCAAAGTAACTATTAGGGCTGAACATATTGCAAATGACAATATTGAACCCTACGCTTCAAACCCTAACAACACGAATTACACAATACATGAGTTGGAGGATAAAGATAATAGCAGACATGAGCCTACCACACCTATGGTTGAAATACCTGATATACTATTAGATGAGTGTGCTAATTGTTTTTAGTTTGATACTATTGATTATGTAGAAGAAATAAGACTGTATACCTATTATATGCATGAGGAGGATGCAACTATCCCCAATCTTGAAAAGGAAAAATTAGATCTAGGTGGGATATGGCAGATGTATTTTGATGGCTCCAGAAGAAAAAATGGAGCAAGTGTTGGGGTTGTATTGATTTCACCCCAAAAAGAAAGATATTTCTCTTCATTCAGACTGTAGTTTAGTTGTACTAACAATGTAGCTAAGTATCAAGCCTTGATTTAGGGCATACAACTAGCAAAGACGAGGAATAAATATTTTACAAGTATTTGGTGATAGTGAACTAGTTTTCCACCAAATCAAACAACTAAGTGATTCAAAGAATGACTTGCTAAAGTCATACAAACACAGGGTCTGGGACTTGATTGAAGACTTTGATGCCTTCAACATTCAGGTAGTCCCTAGACAAAAGAACAAAGATGTTGATAGGTTAGCTATGGTTGGTGCCCAATTTGTTATTCCTTTGAATGTCAAACAAATTTTAGATCAACATGTGAAGGTTGTTGTCAAATCTATTGTGCCTGATAATGTGACAAGATGGTAAGTGTTTCAAAGTGACTAGGAAATTGTGAATTTGTTGCAAGATAAGGTAGAGTTTGCTGTAAAAAATTAGTCAAATTTGCAAGAATAATATGGTGATTAGATTATCCAGCTAAAGACCAACAAGTTGCCCAGAGGGATGATCACCCTAGAAAGCATATTTGGTGCTGATGATCAGCAAAAGAAAGAAAAAATGAACATAACAATCAAGAGACAAGACTATGAAGAGGTGGAGATTGCACAAGGAAGATTTCTCAAGCATGGAAAGGTATGTGATCAACCTAAGAAACAATGTTCCGTTGAGCTTTGTAATGAATTTGATGATCTAATTGCTTGGGATTGTAAGGATTTAAAATACTTTGATCTTGGTTTAGTCCAACATACTATTGACCTAGACCCTAATGCCAAGCCTATCTGCCAAAAGCGAAGGCCTGTCAATCTAAAAATTAAACCATTAATGAGAAAAGAGCTATCCAAACTCATAGAGGCTAAGATCATTTATCCCATCAAACATTCCTCTTGGGTAGCTAACTTAGTTCCAGTTAGGAAGAAGAATGGGGAAATTAGATTATGTGTGGACTTTAGAGACTTGAATAAGGCCTCACTTAAAGACCACTATCCACTCCCTTCCATGGAGTAGAATTTAGAAATAGTAGCAAGTGCTAAAAGGTTTTCACTCCTAGATGGATAGTCAAGCTACAATTAGATTCTTGTGAAAGAATCAGACTAGTATAAGACAACCTTTACCAACAAGTGGGGTACTTTGGCTTATCAAAACATGCCTTTTGGATTGACAAATGCTAGATCCACTTTTTAGAGAGCAATGGATTTGGCCTTCAAAGGGATGATCAATGATATTATTTTAGTATATCTTGGTGATCTAACTATATATTCTAAACATGAAGCTGACCACTTGGGTCATTTAAGAAGGGTCTTTGAAAGATGTAGAGAATTTGGGATATCATTGAACCCAAAGAAGTGTGTATTCTCTCTCCCAAAAGGCAAGTTGTTAGGGCATGTGGTTTCCAAGGAAGGATTGGCCATTGTTCTAGAAAGAACAAGTGCCATTTTGGCTCTTCCTCTTCCCAGCCATAAAAAAGGCCTGTAGAGCTTCCTGGGAAAGATCAACTTTGTGAGAAGGTTCATACCTAATTTTGCTTTAATAGAAAAACCCCTCACGACTATGTTGAAGAAGAAAGCTACTTACATTTGGTCCAAGGAAGGCAAAGACAGTTTTGAATCTGCCAAACAAGCTATTGTGCAAGCTCCTACACTGATAAACCCTAGTTATGAGAAAAATTTCATTTTGTATGCCCTTGGAGGCAAGGAGGGTATATCAGCTGTCCTAACACAACAAAATGAGGAGAAATTGGAACAACCAATTGCTTTCTTCATCAAGCCTCTCAAAGAATATGAGTTGAATTATGATTTTATAGAGAAACAGGTATTTGCTATTGTGAAACCTTTAAAAAAATTTAGACATATGATTTCAAATAGCAAGATTTAGTTGATGGTGAACCACCTCGGTGTGAAAGAGTTCCTCCTAAGAAAGGATATTAATGAGAAAAGGGTTGGGTGGATCACCAAGGTAATGGAATATGACATCAACATCAATGTTGCTAGGTTGGTTCATGGCAAAGTTCTATGTGAACAAATGGAAACGGATGTCAAAGATAGAAGTGAGGTCGTATGCATTCAAGGGCAGACACAACCAGTTGAACCCAATACTCCAACGGGCTGGTATGAGGACATGTTCACATTTCTACAGTCAGGTAGATGTCCTAATGGATTGGATCAAGCTAAAAGAAGGTATTTCAAACTCCAATCCATCCCTTATGTTATTGTTGATGGTGTCTTGTTTAGAAGAGACATCAATGGAGTTCTTCTTAGATGCATTGCACAAGATCAAACTTCTAGAGTCTTAGGAGAATTCCATAATGGTCCTGCTGGTGTCCATTTTTCTCCAAGGACAATTGGAATGAAAATCATGAGGGCTGGTTATTATTGGCCTCGTCTTTTTAGAGATGCACATAAGTGGACTAGAAAATGTAAAGAATGTGCATTATTTGCTGGAAAGCAGAGACTAGCAGCTCTTCCCCTTCATCCAATCCAAACAGATCAACCTTTTGCTCAATGGGGTTTAGACTTCATCAGAGTAATCGATCCACCTTCTAGTGCTAGCCATAAGTGGATCCTCACAGCCACTGATTATTTCACCAGATTGACAGAGGCAGTAGCATTGAAGGATGCTACAGAGGCATCCATTGTGGATTTCCTTGAGGGTATAGCCACAAGGTTTGGTGTGCCATCCACCATCATATCTGATAATGCCAAAGCCTTTATAGGCACAAAAGTTAGTGAATGGGCATTGAATTATGGAGTGTACATGAAGAACTCATCTAATTACTATCCTCAAGGAAATGGTTTGGCTGAGTCCACCAAAAAAAACTTGATTAGAATCATCAAGAAGATAGTGGAGGATAATCAAAGAACTTGGCACTCCAAGTTAAAGACTGCTCTTTGGGCTGATAGAATCATTCCCAAAAGAGCCATAGGTAATTCCCCTTTCATGCTGGTATATGGAAGGGAAGCAAGGGTTCCATTATCATTGGAATTACCTTCTCTTGAGTTGGCGCAGTAGTTGGAATTAATGGAAAATGATGCCATGATAGTCAGACTTGCAGAGTTGTTGGAACTTGTAGAGAAGAGAGATGTTACTATGAAGACCCTTGAAGCTCACCAAGATTAGGTTAAGAGGACCTTTGACAGATAAATCTACTAGTAGTACATTCAGTGAAGGAGACATAGTGCTGAAATGGGATGTAGATAGGGCCAAAGCTAGAAGACATTCAAAGTTTGATGCCATGTGGAGTGGCCCTTATATCATTACTAGTTGCAAATAGGCCAATGTATTCCAACTTTCCAAGCTGAATGGAGAGGTTTTGCCAATCCCAATCAATGGGATTCATCTCAAGCCTTTCTTTTAGCATGGTTGTGAGATCTTGTAAATAAGTTAGGTGTCTGCTTTCAATAAGTGCCTTTGTACTTTATTGTATTCTCATTAGGAGGGTGCATTCTTGCTCATTGTTTTGTTTTGCCTTGGTGGCTTGCCTAGTTGTTCTAGCCCCTCTGTCTATGTTGCTTCTCATTTGGACCCATGCCTAATGGATTGATAAGGCATCTAGTTTCCACATGTTTAGACTAGCAAACACCCCTACAAAGTTGCCAAAATGTTATCCTATTTTGCCTTCCTAGCCAAATAGTCTAACAAATCCTTAATTCTTGTGTTTTCCTTCTCTAGTATGTAGGCCAAGTAGTCTAAACCCTTAAACCCCTAGGTTTTATACTCATAACTAACCTTATGTTATAATTTGTCATTAACTATCTACCCTAGGTTGTCGATTACTTAAGTTATAACCTTGAGCCTCTTATGTCATGAAGTAAATGGCCTTGTGTCCTAAGGTTACCTTTTTCCACCCATCAACTTCATTTCCTTAAGTCCTAAGTCTTTCAGGGCCCGTAGTGCCACATGGTAGGATGTCGCAGGCCTGCAAGCCTCCAAAGCTGATGTCACTCTCCTCCTATGCAACTACAAAAAAATGATAGGTGTAAAGAATGGCCTATGAATCGGTCAAATGAAGCAGAGCGCGCCAAGTGTCATTAGATAACGAAGGAAGAGGACAGATGTAAATCAATGGTCGTGTATTGTCATAGATGAATCTTGCCTACAAGGTAGATCCTTTGCATGCCTACGAGATCTTGCCATGTATCCTAAGGTGTCAACATAAAGTGAAAGGTAAATTGTATACTATGGAGCTTGCGGGGCCGTCGATCTTCTACCCATTCCTCCATCTGATGGCTCTAGTTTAAACTTAGGATATTCAAACTTTGATGGTGCCAAATGCATTTATCTCAGTCGTTGGGCTCTGCAGAAAAAATTCTTGGGGTTTGCATGATTCTTCAATGTGAGGGGACTCTCGTGGCTCGGTGGTAAATATTTCTCAGTTCTGTGGTGACTTTTGGGCTTCCATCTTCAATGCCCTATCCTATCTTGCGTATAGACAACCATTTCTAAGGTTGTAGATCTACTAGAGGCATGGCCTCTATCCTCATTGCCATCTATTCCCATCTATGCAGTGATGATGGTGTTGGTGGCCATGGATCTGTGCACCTACTTCAGCACCTAGACTTGTTATAAATGTATTATAATCTCATTATTCAGGAAGAGGTAATTTCTAGGATGTTATGCTGCCAAATTTCTTGTAGTTAGACCTCTTAGTGTAATTGTAGGATTATTGGAATGTGACTCATTGTGCCTGTAATTTGGCCTCTATTGTCTTTTGATCAATCCACTAATGATTGTAATTAATTATACCATGTCTCTTTTTGCTACTAGTTATTTTGTATTGTAATGGTTTATAGCCTTCATGATCAATATATGCATAATATCTTGCCTCTCTTGTGCTCTTGTTTCTATGTTTTACTTGAAGTTGTAGTCTATTCTATGAGTAAAATGACTCCTCTATAGGTTAGGTCTTCATACAGAAGCCTCAATCAGCCCTATAAGTCTATGTGAACTCTCATTGTGATTGAGATCATTGTTGTGTCTCTTCCAAGATTACTACTACTCATTAAATATGGTGCATCACCTCTTTTCAATTCATTTTTTTCCTAACCTTTTTCCCCCGCAAGCAGTGGCACTAGGTTTAGATAGTTTTTCTCTAAGCCTTAGGCTTAGAATGAGGAACCAACCTTCTCTGGAGGTCTAATCTCAATTTGCAAGGTCCCACACCTTGAGATCATTCCCATTGTGTCATTAGAATGCTTAGACTCTCTACAAGTTGGGTGCAATTCTATGTGACAATAGTTCCAATGGTGAGGATGAAGAATTTGAAGTTTTTTTCTCTGAATTAGAAGAACTATTGCACTAAGTAGTGCATGCATCCAGCTAAAACAGAGTACCTCTCCGAGTACCCTTAGTAAGCACCATAGATCCTCTTGTCATCTTACATCCTCCACCTGAGAAAACAACCTACACACCTACATCATTCAATTTACTTACAAAGAGTAGGTTTCATTCTAAACCAGGGATGTGCATCACCCCATTGATCCCCTTCACTCATCAAGGAATCAGATCAAGACTCTTCCACACCACACTATCTTCAAGTGAGAGTCATCACCTAGGTACACCTTCCCACCATCGAACTCTTCATACTTTGTGAACCAACCTGGATGTGAGGTCATGTGGAAGGAAGCACCAAAGTCAATCAACCACACATCTTATGATGCATGGATGGCTAGGGCAACAATTAAAGCATCACCATCATCTTGAGATTTGTCAAAATCTGAATAGGAGGTGTTCTTCTTTTTCTTCTTTTCCTCCTTGCACTCCTTTCGGAAGTGCCTAGTTTTTCCACAATTCCAACACACTGCCTTGGACTTTCCAAGAGATTTGGATCTCCCACAGGATTTGGATTTTCCCTTTTCATCATTCTTGTCTTTCTTTTTTCCATTCTCTTTGGATCTACCACAAACAACAAGAGCTTGCTTAGTCATTTCAGAAGACCTTCTCCTCATTTATTCAGATAACAATGAAGACACCACTTCATCTATCTTGAAGGTGGTTGTAGTACTTCCAATGGCCATGACAAGGTGGTCCCACGAGTCTAGCAGAGAACAAAGCAAGGTCATGCAATGATCCTCCTCCTCCATCTTCACACCAATGGAAGTCAACTATGCAACTAACATGTTGAAGGCATTCAGGTGATCTAAAACTAATCCTCCATCATCCATCCTCAGAGAATACAACTTCTTCCTAAGGAATAACTTGTTTACCAGGGTTTTGGCTTCATAAACATCACCAAGTTTCTTCCATAGCTCTTTCGCGGTCTTCTCTTCATGAACATTTAACATGATGTAATCAACTAAATAGAGTCTCACAAGACCCTCAGCTTTACGATCTTTGAGATCCCAATATGCTTGTGCCATTGTTGTTGGTTTTTTGTCTGGAAATTGTTTCCCATAGGTCTCTGTCAACAAGCATGTCTTCCATTTTAAGTTTCCACAACTCAAAATTTTTTCCATTAAACTTTTCTAAATCTATCCTTCCAGATGTGCCTACCATCTTCTTCCTACAATAAAATTACAAAACACTCTACACAGACTCCCATTCAATCTCAGATTAGCTCAAAAAACCCCTACCCAACAACTAGGATCAAAGGTGATCAAGCTCTGATACCAACTGAAAGGAAGAAAGGTAAACAGAACACACTTCCTACACCAACCTAATGAGGGGAATAGTATGCAAAATTCTTTTTAAATCCTTACAATTGTAGTAATGTTAAACACATAACATAAAGATTATAACAACACAACACATAAAGAGAGTAACACAAGATATATCATGGGGAAAACCTTTTCAGGTAATAAACCCCACACTCCAAAACCTGGACAATGTATTATCAAATATATGAAAGGATTACAATACATTTGTAATGTAAGTTCTTCCAAGACTCTGCAAATGTCATTTCTAGAGTATTTTCGGCACCATAACAGTACCTATACAAACACTATGCAACTACTACTCCAATACAATGCATTATATAGAGTTACAAGGCATAAACAAGAAGCTTCTAGAGATGGGCATCCATCTTGGCCACATGGCCATTTTCTTGCATCAAAGAACACTTGTCCAAGATGCAAATACCTCTCTTACATCTGTCATACATGGCAGATTTGACTTCCCAAGAATGGAGTGCTCTAGGCTAAAAATAGGTATGGCAGATGCTCTTATGCATCCTACAGCTGTCATAAAATCTACCCAACATAACAATCTTAAATGTTGTAAGAGAATCTATCATAAATGACTAAAAATAGCATATTCCTCTTACAACATGTCATAGCCCAACTTGGGTGCCCAAAGATGCCTTCTCCACATGCAAAGATGCTTTTTGACACTTGTCTTCACTTGTCATAGATGTTGAACATAGAGAATACTAAGAGGGTGGGTGAATCAGTATTCTACAAAACCACTTAGTTTTTTGTTCCTTAATCCAATTACCAAATTCAACAACATGAAAGCATAAGAAACATAAGAACAACAACCATAAAGACATAACACATAGACACCAAGACTTTCACATGGAAAACCCAAAAAGGGAAAAAACATGATGAGTGTTATCCCACAATATATTATGATAGCACAATATCGAATTACAAGAAGGCTCACTACCTAGGGCTCACTGCCCTATGAAGAGGTCCTCACTACATAAAGGCTCAGTGCTAAGAGAAAAGAAGATAGAAGAAGGATTAGCTCACTACCAGAAAATGAGTGCTATAAATGCATCTATAGAATGCTGAGGTGCAGTACCAATTAGTTCAATATACAGATTCAAAAAACTTCATACTGTCTGCTCTACTTTTTTTGCTCTGCTCTACATAAACTCTGCTCTTCTACCCTTACTGTCTTCTTCTGGTCACAACTCTACTTTTGAATCACACATGCATTTAGTTCATTCACATTGTAATCTCCTCTCATCACACAACACTAAAATCTAACCCATATAAATATCGAAAACTTTGAATTTAATCTAAAAACTAAGTCGGCTTATCAAGTGCAACACTTTATCAACTTACATTGATTCTGTTGGCCCAACACTTCCACTAAAATTCACATGGAACTCCAAGAAGCACATAAGTCATTCCAAATGCTTCATAGATCATATCTTATCAACCCCAGATCATGATGCCCTTATGTGGAGAAATGTAGAACTCAAAACTATCTCCTTTGCCTTGGTGAAATACTAGCAAATCAATTGTTGGAACTTGGAGTTTTGTAGAGAATCTTTTAGATCACTTTAGACTCAATAAATCATCAACTGGATGCTTCTAACACCTATCCATACTACCTCAAAACTACACATTGAGAGAGTCATCTACAGAGAAATGCGGACCAAAATACCCATGGACTCTGCACTGTTCCTAACTTAACTGTGTTCACCCAAACTTAGACCAATCACAACTTGACTTCCGAAAGACATCAGGACTTGCAATCTTGAACATAGCATCTTTAAACAATTGTAGACAACATACCTAAACCACATATATTGATCTTCAACTGTGGAGGCATACTGACCCACTTTCTGTCACTTTCTCTAAACATTGCCCATACTTAGTTGTTTAGCCTTCCGTACTAGAATACTTTTATTCCTTGTTGCCAAACCAAGTTGATCTTCTAGAGTAATGTCTCTTTTTCATGTTAGTGGGATCCATTTTCCTTGTTACCATCAATGACAACATGCAATCCTTCATCAGAGTAGTGTCTCTTGCCAACAATCTCCCCCTTTGGCATTGATGGCAACACTTAGTGAAAAATATGTATCTGCTCCCCTCAAGTGTTTTCCCATTTTTCACTGGTTTTCTTCTCCTCCTTTGACATCAATGAAAAAGGTGTTTGCACAAGGTGTGAGGCTTACCTTTTCACTCCCTTATTTGATCACTATATATTACTGTTGGGGACACATTTTAGACTTTTGGGGACTGTTGATCCCGATAAATGCTTTTACTTTAAGTTATTGTGTTTGGCATGATTGTGATGAGACTAGATTTTGATTTCAATTACTGATGAGGATATTGACATGTGACTTGCATTATGATACTATTTGAGATACTAAACATGTGATTATGGTTATGGATTTATTATGTGATTTTATCTTGTGGTGGATTATTGAAATGTAAAATTAGGAATATAATTATGATGTGATTTTATGATGTTTTATATGATCATGAGATGATGTGAGTGTATGTTTTACTTTGCTTCAGCTATGATATACTTGTTGGATTAATCTTTTGTTTAAGTGCCTAGGTGTTTCTAACGAAGCCACATATAATCAGAGATCATCCCACACACTTTGTAATTTCCTGTGTAAAGCTAATCTAGTTCCAAGAGGAACTAAGATCAACTATGTGATGCATGATGAATTTTCATAATGTTGTTGTGTGGTGTTGTTGGGATAGGTCTACCCCTTTCTATTTGATTTTATTTTGGTGTTGTAAAGGTGTAATGTTTATTTAATTTTATTTTTGAGTTTTTATTTTTATGACCCCTTTTTATGTAATTTTACTCACCCTATGGTGCTCAAAATGGGTTAAACGTGACCTTGGGTTATACCCCTAGGGTCTAGGGACCTTTTGAGCTTATCTAACCCTAGGTAAACTCCCATTTGGTCACTTAAACTTCACCCTGAAGTAAAGTGACGAAAATAGAAGTTTGGGAAGGAGTGGAAGGTTGGGTCAAACACTCAACCTTGTCCACTCCTCTTTCCAAGGTTTGGGGGAGTCTTCAAGACCCCTAAATTGTGGAGGACTCAACTCCAAGCCTCTCCCACAATTGGTGAGGGTACCTTGGGGTTGTGTGGGATTTCTTAGGAGGAGATGATTGGGGCACTTGTAATACCCACTCCTTCTTTGGCTCTACTTTTCTCTCCCACATGTGTGAGAGAGCACAAGTGGAGGGGTAAGACTTGGTGGAATGGGTGAGTGACATGTGTCACCACCACATTCCATGAAGCTTGCAAGTGGTGTGTGGAGGAGTGAGGAGGTGACATGCGTCACCTCCCCATTCCTTAAGGCTCATGAGAAGAGCCTATTTTAATCCCTCTTGAAGAGAGGGAGAGGGTTCTTGAATTATTTTGCAATTTTGAATTTTAGTTGAATTTTGGGGAGAGAGTTAGAGGAGATTTTGGAGGCTCAATTGGAGAAAGAGTTGGAGGTGGAGTTGGAAGGAGCTCTTCTCAACTATCTTTCATTTGGTCTATTAAAGGTAGGATTCAAGGCTAATGCCTTTCCTTATGTATTTCCATTTCATGTGTGATGCTTTGTGTGTGTGTGTGTTTTACTTTTGTTATTGTGGGGATCTGGTTATGGGTGTTGTGAGAGCCTCTCCATTTGGAGAAAAATGCTCAACACATGTGGGGTGGGGGAGGAGTGAACCTCATCGAGGTCACATCCTAACTTTTGTGGTATTTTAGCCTTGCGAGCAAGATGAGAAAATGAGTATATTTTGAAGGGCTTGAGAGCCATGGGAAAATCTTGTGAAAAATGATATTTGTGTGAAGGCTTGAGGCCTTGTGAAAATTTATTTTTCGGGAGATATTTGGAGTGACACTCTTGAGTTGAGTGATGTCCACTCCCCTACCCCATTAAACTCATTTTGGTGAGTTTTTGTTTTGTGCAAGCCATGGGAGTCTTCTTGCTTTTGTGTCTGAGTGTTTGGTTGTGAAGTGGTGTGTGTGTTCCTTATGTGAGGATGACCTCCAAGCTTGGGGGTGACTCATGAGTGAGTCTATGGTAGGGAGGAGAGAGGGTTTTAGTGGCTTTTTCCCCTTCTATGTGTTTATTGCAGGTTATTTGGAGATATGGAGTGTGGAGGAAAAAGTCATTTTTGTGGTTGTACTTTCGTCATTTTGGGCTCTTGAGAGAGTATGGCCAAGTTTGGCCTTGTGTATTTGTTGAAGTTAAAAGAGAGAAGAAAATTCCTCTCTTGAAATGTAAAGTCATATGTTTTAATTTTTGTGTTGTAGTTGAACTTAAGTTGAAATAAAAGTTATAGTTGTTGATTCAATTGCCATGTGAATGAAAAAAAAATGTGTATTGAAAGACAAAATGCATTTTCAAATTTAATAGTAGATTTATGTGTTTACTTCATGAAAATAAAATGAAAGGTTGCTGTTGTATTATTGATTTTCTTTTCAAAGAAAAAGAATATAAATATGTTAGAAGGGATGGTGTTCTTTTATATTTACATTGTTCAAATAAACATATTGCCTTTTATTTCAAAAAAATAAAATAAAATAGAATGATACATAATTCATTTCTTTAAAAAAAAAACAAAACATAATCTACTTAGATAGTGAGTAATTTCTTATATATATATTTCATTTTATAATAGTCATTATTTTTAAATAGACTAAAAAATAAGTGTTACTGCGAAATCTGTGTATTTTTACTTGAGTAAATATATATATATATATATATATATATATATATATATATATATATATATATATATATAAAATACTAAAACTGAGTAATAATCGAAACTGGTAAGCTTGTGCATATTCCATTGAATATATATATTTATATAAATATATATATTAAAGCATATTTTGGAAACTGTATGTTTTATTGAAAGTAATTTTACCGAACTGTAATGAATATAGGGAAGGGTTTTAGTTTTTTTTAGCAACGGAGAGTTTTGTTTTTAAAAGAAATTTGGGGGCTGTGTATGCATGGTGGCCACAGGGCACTGCCCACACATAGTCCTTCATCTCTTGCAAGATGGGTGTGGGGAGGGGGTCGAACCCCCACCCACACCCATAACCTTAACTTTTAAACCCTGCATAAAGGCTACGTTGGGTTGATTCCTTCGGCGGCGGCGGCCGACCTCATGGCTATCTCTGTATTCGGCCTTTCAACCATTCACACTTGTAACCCTCTTTGTTATTGATGATACACATTGTAAATAAATTATAATTATATATATATATAATAAAACACATGTATACTTATTGTATATACCTCCTTAGAGCCTCCATCGATGGCTGCCCCATTCAAAACCCGCAACAAAAAAAAAAAAAAAAAAGAGAAGAATGAGAGAAAAAGAGAAAAGAAAGCACAATGAGAATAGTTGAGTAGGGTTAGGGCTTTCTAATCTTTCCATAAGGAAAGTATATTTTATTGGGGAGATTTTTTAGGGCAATAGGATTTTAAAATCTGATTTATTCTTTTTCTCTCCCACTTGACTTATGGTGTTTTATTTATATTTTTATCATGTGTTGTCAAAAAAATAATTGGTGGGGAAATTTTAATTATTTAGTGGGTTTTTGTTTATTTAGTAGTGAAAGTATATTTTATTATGGAGAGATTTTAGGGCTTGATTTTTAAATTAGCTTTTGCTTATTTTTTTCCCTCACTTTTGATTTTCCTTTTGTTTTATCATATTTAGTTAAATGGGGTTTGTGGTGAATTGATTTAATTGTGGGCAACTTTATTTTTTTTTTTAGTTATGTTTCATTTTTATTAGAGGTTAGGATTTAATTTTTTCTAGTATTTATTTATTTGGGATTTAATTTTTAATGCTAGCTATCCTTTAAATTTATTTTAATGGAACTTAATTTAGTAGCTTAAATTATTCAAAACTTTGTGTGAATTAAATTAGAGGGGTGAATAATTGATTTAACTTTTGAAAATGTAACTAATTATGGTTTTATTTAATTAATCGCATGTGGACATTAGCCGAGCAGGTTAATTTTTATTTATTCTAAATAGTTGATTTAATTTATTAAATCTAGAGTGTATTATATAAATAATTAATTAAGTCATTAATTCATTTTAGTGAGCTTAGGGAACCCTTGGTAAAAATTTATATTATTAGAATAAACCCTATTCACACCTGTGAGGTGTTATGCTGCCAGATTTTTCTGGGAATTAGGGTTAATTTAATTTAGCAATTTTAAACCATGTGTAGAGTATTGTTGACATTCCCACAACTTGATGATTGTGATTAAATTTATTATTTGATTTATTTATGCTCTTGTCTTGGTCTTTTGATTTCAACTCGTGTTGGAATCCTTTCACCCACCTAGGTAAACTTAGGGTTTTGATCTGTCGATCCTAACTCTAATGGTGACGCTTCTCACATCGCATTGACCCCCTTAGTCAGCTTTCTTTGCATAGGGGAATGCGCATGTGATCACATTACCTTGAAATTGATCGACATGTTTACGCCTTATTTGTATTGCCACCAAGCACGCTGATGCGTGCGAGGGGGTTTCTAGGGATGCGTGGAATTTTTTTGATATTTGGTGTCATGACCACATGACAAATGTGGACATGACACGTGTGTAGTGTGTCGTGATTGCATGGGAAATGTGGGCATGACATAAGGATCAAAATTGTGTTAGAACTTCAAAGATTTTCATACTCTGTTGCATATGTACACATACAATCTTCAACTCAATTAGTTGTCGGTGAAAGAATATCCTTATACATAATATTTAACTATGTAATTTCTTGATCCCAAAATTTCTTAGCTCTTTCCAAAATTTGAATGTGACCATTTATCAAAAAGACTTATTTTTTTGCCTTTTGTACATCAGAAAGTGTGTCAATTTGTGAAGCTACATGTGCTTCTACTACAAGATTAATCATTAAATCTAACTTGGGACTTATTAGTCCTCTCAACTGACACATTTTGTTTTTCATTTGACCTCTCTTATTCATTAGATTACTTGACTCATTATGGATATTGATCACTTGTATTTCTTTGCTGCTGACTGACTCAACTGTCGGATCAAATGACTTAGAAAAGTTTGTCAACTACAGTTTCATATCCTTGATCTTTCCTTCTAATTCCTCTGTGGCTTCCGACCATGATAAACAAAATTTGTATAAATCACAAGCCTCTTTAATGGTACTCTGTATACTTCTTATTCCATTAACAAATAGAGTTGTATCAATTGCTAGCATGGTCTTTAATTCAGCTAATTGATTGCTAATTGATTTTATCATACCTTTAATTTGATTAGTTGATGACATTGATGTATCTTTCTGGTATTCAGGCATCAACTTTTTCAACACATTAGATGTTGCACCAATAAGCTCATTATCCTGTGTATGTGTTTTCATCAACTTGTCATGTCCCTTTGCTTGAACAATTGACAATAGTTTGAATTTCTGTATAGGAGACTTAGAGTCTAAATTTATCAGTCCCTACAAAAACTTAGGCTCATCCCATACTTATTTTTCTTTTTCCAAGAATTCCTTCAATGTTTTCAAAGTGATCTCCTCAGTTTCCCTGACCACTTTTTCAATGTCACCTCCCATCAGAGTGTTCATTCTTTTCTTTGTATTGAACTCCTTGTTGAATACTTTAGAGATCTTGGTCTTCTCTTTGGGAGTGATCTTCGGACTTAACTTTATCAATGTAAGCTCTCTATGTTCACTGTCCTTAGCCATAGAAGCTTCCTTTCTAGTAGACATTATACTACCCAGGTTGTCTAGGAGATTAGTAATTATCTCAATAAGGGTTTTGTTATAGATGTCTAAGTATCTGATGACAGCAGTCTCAATGATCCTCTTGTTTGGATCATCATACTTATCATACAGTTGAGCTATGGGTTTCAAATTTCCATCAACTGTCATGGCTTTCAGGATGTCTTCAAGACTTATAGTGGCTTCTTCTATCTGAGACTTATCTTGCCTTGGCCTTTTCTCAATTTTACCCTTTCTAGAAGGTTTCCTCTTGCTATTTCTGGATGCTTTAGTGGCCTCAGATTTCATTTTCTTCACTTCTTCATCTGACTCTGTCTCTTCGTCATCTACTCCTATACTGACATACATTCTATGACCTTTTGTTTTCTACCTTTTGTGACTTGAGGCAGGTGCTTCTACACTTGCAAAGGGTGTGGGACCGGAGGACATAGATGCAATTTCTACAAAGGTAGAACCTCTAGTTCTTATTTTTGTTACTGTTGGGTTCTCTAGTTGCCTCTTAAGCTCTTTTGGAGCCTTAGCTAATTCACTTTCCTTCCTTTCTTTTGCTTCTCTCTCTGCTCGTGCATTTTCTCTTGTCTCTTTGATTTGTACATTGGTGAAACCCATTTTTAGGGCATAATCTTCTTCCATCTTCTAGGTCTTTCGTGAAATTTTAGGGTTTCTCACCTCAACATGTATTTTTGCAGACAATTTCTCATAAGTCCCAAATATTTCTTCATTAGGATCTCTAGGTTTGCTTAGCATATGTTGGGCATAATTTTATAGTATTCCTCCATCTACTTCATAGCCCATTGGCATAACCCATACTGTTCTAGGCTCAACGGCCTCCATCAAGCATTGATCTTTTGTCACAATAAAGAAGATAGTGTCCATATATTTTTTAACAACTGATTTAGGGATCCTTTCCCTGAATTGCATCAACTTCTAGAAATTTTGAAATAGCCCCATAGGGCTGAGTTTTGTGCATCAATATTACCTATGTTACTCAACTGGTTTCTAATCTGAACTGCAACTGGTTTGTCTCCAATCCAAAAAATAATTCTTCATACTAGGTAACTCTTGCATAAAATAGAAAAATAAGCACAAGATCAACATACCAAATTTGAAAGGGTATTTATTTTCTTTGGTTTTCTTCAAATTCTCCATTAACTGTTGTCAGAGTAGTTCACACATGTCATATTCTGCATTTTCCTTGATCATTTGATAGGCAGTAAAAATGGCTATATCAGAGACAAAGTTTTGCCAGTTTGTGAAGTAGACCTTATAGCCAATTACCATGGATGCAAATCTAACTACATGATCTTCAATATCACTGATCACCAATGCCCTTTTATCAAATTTTGCTCCAGTACCATTCATTACTATATCATTTTTCACAGCCTTCAATACATGTAATGTGTCGGTAGAGTTTAGTCTTGTGACTACCCTTATTGCATCTTTAGTGATCTTGAATGTAGAGTGGAGCCATATAAACTCATCATGTATTTAGCTTAAGACATACCAGACCCATTCATCTTCCACAAAAATTGGGAAATCTATATACTGAATAAGTTTCTTCTCTTCCTTTACTTTGAATTCTTCCTTTAGATCAAATTTATTGTCACTTAGATGATTTAGATACAGATATTTGAGTTGACTACCTTCATGTTCTTGTAGGGGAACATGTATATAAGCCCTAACATCCTCCACATGCATCACACTAAACAGAATGTCTAAAAATGTACCATTTGGATCAACCTTTGCTGATTTGAATGGATGCTTCTTGAATTTGGGTTGGGCTCACTTAGTGATATCTACCACTTATGCTGTTGCTATTTTCATGAATAATCAAAAAAAATTGTGGTAGGGTTTTAAATAGAGAATACCTCTTTATCTGGATTAGGGTTTCCTTCACCTATGATCAATTTGGCTTGAATCATTTTTGGAAATATCTGAGTCGCTTGGAGTTTTGTCTCAATTTGCCTTAGACACTTTACAGTTTGAATGCAAAGTTATTAATCTTTTATGAATCCAAGCCTTTTAACCCCTTGAATCCTTAACCTAATCATCATAAATGTGGTCTTTCAAAAGGCTGACAAACACTTCTCTATCAACCACAATCAATCCAAATTCCTCTGCAATGCTCTGCATTATATCTTTTTCTACCAGAATTTATTTTAGAGGATTTTCCATAAAGTACTTCACAACATACCTTAGTGCCAAATTCGAGAACTAACTTTCTAGCTGGAGGGTTTTAGATTTTCAACATAACTCCCCCTAAGCCAAAGCTCCCAATTTACTTCCCTAAGGAAGTATCTACTTTTAGATTGAGTGGGAGTCTATGCAGAGTATTCTATAATCTTGAACATAGAGAATACTGAGAGGGGGGTGAATTAGTATTCCACAAAACCACTTAGTTTGTTGTTCCTTAATCCAATTACCAAATTCAACAACATGAAAGCAGAATAAACATAAGAATAGAAACCATAAAGACATAACAAATAGACACCAAGATTTTTACGTGGAAAACCCAAAAAGGGAAAAACCACAGTGAGTGTTAGCTCACAATATATTATGATAGCACAATATTGAATTACAAGAAGGCTCACTACCCTATGAAGAGGTGCTCACTACAGAGAGGCTTAGTGCCAAGAGAAA
This sequence comes from Cunninghamia lanceolata, assembly GCA_027924645.1. Taxonomy (NCBI): domain Eukaryota; kingdom Viridiplantae; phylum Streptophyta; class Pinopsida; order Cupressales; family Cupressaceae; genus Cunninghamia; species Cunninghamia lanceolata. Next base: position 16,252,753 of record BSBN01000801.1, read on the forward strand.
AGAAGATAGAAGAAGGATTGGCTCTGTTGGTTTTTCTTCTGAATCATCATTAGGGTTTGCCACTTCTAATGCACAGGCAAATTCAGCCAACTAAATACAGGAGGTTGTGTGAGCTGCCTCCCCTTCACTTCTGGTTCTGCCGCACCAATGGGGGTATCCCTATAACTCAAGATGTAACCTTGACTAGCTCAAAGATAGAAACATTTAACTTGACAACAACAGGCAGAATACTCTCATGTATGGACCAAGATCTGTATGATAGATCACAAGGTTGGCAACATTCTTGGACATGATGTCTGGTTGGGTATGAGAGCATGCAGGGGGTTCCTAATCCTACTCCTACAACTAACAGGTGGAAGTATGAAATGGTTTAGTTTGAATTTTGGATGCAAAGCTGGATATGGTGTATAACCTCAACACAGAGCTAGATTGGTGCCTATCCAGGGCTTGGAGTCGGTAGACATACACCTGTGAATGATCAGCATGAATAGCTAAAACTGGATTTCAGGGGGATACACATGATATCTGCCGTACAGATATCTCCCAATAAAGAGTGTTAAGCTATCTATACTTATGGCATCCCTATTGCAGTAAGAAAGATACATGCAAAATTGGAGACAGAATCAGCATAACACATGCAAACACAACATTATTCATATAAGATTAACCATGAAATTAGTGGATTCATGCCAAATCGTACAACAGGAGATACATAAACTCACAAGTTTTGCTGCACAGAGCAACCAAAACCAGTTGTATCTTATTACAGAGCCAAAATGTCTAGTTTTCAACAACCTTTAAATGAGCAACACAACCTGCTATATATAGCAAGGAAGGTTCCCAACATTAATTACATAGTTGACCAAAAAAAACCTGCCAGATACACAGTCTCATCAGATTGGCGCTCAAACATTCAATGCAGCAGGTGGGAGAGGAGACAGGAAGAAATCTCGAGCCTTGCGCCGCCGCCTAGGGATCCACATCTTCAATCGGGTACTAGATCCATCCACACCATCACCCATACCTCTGCAACAATCGCCATTAATGGCGCACCAACCCGTGGCCTTGGGAAATGCAGAATACTGTGCATCGCAACCGTTTCCCGCTAAGATACATCGTCATGATATTTGAAAATATGCAGGGTCGAATTATCCCACATGCACCCCGCAGCAACCTCCTCAACACTTTATATACTAGGTCGCGAGCATATATGATGTCGGTGCTTTTGCTCCCGATGACACTAGTATAAGCCTTCATCATCATCCTCCAACAGCATGATATCCTGTTGCTTGAAATATCACCCTGACGTCAGCATCATCATCGCAATATCACTTGCATGATAATCGCCTTCATCGGCACAACCTAATCCATCAGAGGAAGATCCTCCTGCTCAGCCGATACCAAATGTCTGGCTGATGAACATCCTGATGACGTCACCGTCATATCCTGTTGACGTCATCAGCATATCTGCCTACTGCGCACCTCCTCATATCCAGATGACGTCATCATCATATTCGCAACATTGGGGGATCTTCATAAGATGAGTAATGTTAGAAATATGACCCCCCGGACCTTGATGACGTCACCACCACATGTCGGCATCAGGATGATATTCGGAAGATAACTGGATATGTGGAAATATCATCCTGATGCACAAATATCATGCTGCACTGTAGCTCCGCTATAAGATCGGGGTGATATATGAATATGACAGATATTTGAAATGATCACCCCCCACTGGATAATGCATGAAGCCGACAGGCGGGTATCTCCCTGATATCAGCATCATCATGATGCTGGAACAAACATACATCCGGGTGATATTCAAATATGAAAATATCACCCCCTCCTTCGGAAATATCATGATGTAGATAGGCAGAGAAATAGATATCACCCTGACATAAGAATGACGTCAGCATCATCAGGATGATAAATCAACGAACATGAAGTGATACAACAACATCAGGATGATATTGACTAAGATCATCCTGACATTCAAATATGATGACCCCGATGAAGATCAGGTCATACTTAGGACTTTGCAGCAATCATCATCAGGATGATCTTAAGTAAGATCACCCAATGTTAGAATATCACCCCAGCGAAAGATCATGCTGACAGAAAATATGATGACCCTCGTAAGCAATATCAGGGTGATGTCTGGAAACATGATGATGATGACCTCCTCTAAAGAAAATATGATGCTGATGTTAAAACATGCTGAGGAGGCCCAAAGACTCAGAACCTTTTGGATTTCTTGGGAAGGTGCCTGCATGAAAATTGCTAAAATAACCGACAGTGAATTCAGGCACCAACAGTGGCTCTGATTGGGGACGTGCAGGTGCAAGACTGCAGCGAGGACCTCAGAATCTCTAGTTTCACAGATTGGGCCATATCCATTGGGCAACAGAGTCAATCATTGCACCAACCTGCACAAAAACTATATTTTAGTCATCACTTGGGTGGCCCCGGGTAGCCAAAAAGGAAGAACCAAAATTTTTTCCTGCCAAATGCCTGATTCCAAACTGAAAGATCCCAATCCCAACTGAAAAGATTGGCATAATCTACCCATAATGTCATCTACTCAATTAGATACTCCACCACTTTTGACAGCTTGCCACTTGTAGTACTGCCTCTGTCACTCTGCATTTCAAAATCAAACATGCAGCCATACATGCTAAAAAATCCTTCCGCATTAAGCAACATATGCATGTTATACTCTTCAGATAGTACATCATGTTGCTCTTGGCAATCCTCATCACCTACCTGGCTGCTGCATACCATCAGGCACTCATCTAGCTGGTCCAAAAATTGAAGACATTCAGAAAATATGAGACCCCCAATATTTGTTGATATTGAAAACAAATCCTGATCCACACACCCGATGTTGCACATGTCTGGATCAAGTGATGATGAACATACATTATCCACAGTTTGCAAATCCATACTATATTCACAAGAACTGAAGATATTTGATTCATATGCCCCCTCCTCACAAACTGATGTATCACCTAGGTCAACTGTCTCTTTATATTCATCATCATCCTCAAAAAGAGGATTAATCCTGCACCACTGAAAGTCAAGATTTACAGCATCAAAGGCACCTGTAGACTCATCATAAAGGGGATTAACACTCACCGCAAAGGCCTCTGCTTCTTCTTCATGACACTTCAATTCTTCTTCATTATTATCAGATCTAGAGTCATAAGAAGAACAAACCTGATCCATGAATTGATCATGGATATCATTTTTATCATCTGATTGCCCCATATACAAGATTTCTACTATTTCAATGTACTCTGAAGTTGAACTATCTATATCATTCTCCATCCCTCTAATACTTCCTGATGAAACTGATACTGATTGTTGATCCACATGATCACAACCTTGCACAAGTGGATCATTTAAACATGATGGCTCTTTGATAAGGGCTGGTATGTAAATATTACTTGAAGAACCATTGTTTTCAACTTCATTTGTTGGGCCAAACAAGACATCCTCCTTTATAACAGAAACATCATCAACTTGGAATGATGCAAAAACTGGGACAACAGGGGTGTGAATACTTAGACATTCATTGTCAACACCTGAATTAAATCCTTCATTAACACTGGGGGCTGCAGGACAACAAAAATTTTCAGAGAAATAACCCTTTTGTATTCCATACCTCCAATTGTTTTCAATATCTATTGCAAACTGATGTGCCTGATGCAATGTGGTGGGCTCCTTGTCTCTTAATCTGTAACTCATTTTCTTATCAAAGGCTCCCAAATAGACAACTAAGCACAGTGCATCATTAGGTCTCATGCATTCTGGAATTCTATTCAATGCCCTCATAAATCTGAGGTTAAAGGCTGGGATCAACTCATCTTCTTCAATATGGATGTACATGAAGTCACTAATAGCTGCATATTCAGAAACTCTTTCACCATACTGTACTAGAAATGCAGATTTAAAACCATGCCAAGAGCTGACAAAGTGAGCTGGAAGGTAGGAAAACCAGTCCCTTGCATCTTCATCTAGAGATTGAACAAATAATCTCATAACCACATCCTCATGGTCAATCTCAAAGTCATCTATCACATTCATAAACTGCTGCAAGTGTCTCTCAGCTGATTCATCCTTTATACCCTTAAATTTAGGCAAAAAATTTCTGATTTTAGGTTGAAAAGCATTTGGATAGCCACAAATGCCACTGAAATTTATGGGCTTATATCTGTCTATGTTGAAACTTCTTTTATTACATTGTTGGGACTGACTACTATACATTTTTGCATTTGACACTTCACAAGGGTGCATAGGCAGATAATACATCCTTTATGTTTTTGCAACCCTCCTCTTTACTCAGATTTTCTACAAACAATGACTTTAGGCACTCAAAATTCAGACTGTTTTTTCAAACTTTCCTAAAGTCCTTTAAATGAGTCTTTTGAACAACATTGCATGCCCTTTGAAATACAGGGTAAGTTCTAATAAAAGCATGCAAGCTCTGCTTTCACCAATGTTTCCCTTTTAACCAGTGCTATCTCACCAAATAGGGAGTCTGTCAAACAATATGAAATACCTGGATATGTTGCAGAAGCTGCAAATTCTTCTCTGACTGATTTTGTTCTTTTATCAGGTTCTTTGATGTAGAGTCGCCACCTCCTTGAAGAGGAATGAGCTTCAAACAAGCTGAAGCTGCAGATTGATTTCTTTCATTCTAGGTCATCCACCAGCAGAGTCACATATATAACCCTTTTCTCTGCTGCAACAAACAGTTTCCAGGTCTGATTTTTCAATCTTGTAGACTCAAACATTCATGGATATGACATTGATCTCCCCAGTAGAGTCGCCATTTTGTTGGTGACTCGGATGGGTCACAAATGTATTACTGGAGATGATTAGATAGTACTTTTTACTTCTCAATCCCCAGCGGAGTCGCCAATTTGTTGGTTTTTCTTCTGAATCAGCATTAGGGTTTGCCACTTCTAATGCACAGGCAGATTCAGCCAACTAAATACAGGAGGTTGCGTGAGCTGCCTCCTCTTCACTTCTGGTTCTGCCGCACCAAGGGGGGTATCCCTATAACTCAAGATGTAACCTTGACTAGCTCAAAGATAGAAAGATTTAACTTGACAACAATAGGCAGAATACTCTCATGTATGGACCAAGATCTATATGATAGATCACAAGGTTGGCAACATTCTTGGACATGATGTCTGGTTGGGTATGAGAGCATGCAGGGGGTTCCTAATCCTACTCCTACAACTAACAGGTGGAAGTATGAAATGGTTTAGTTTGAATTTTGGATGCAAAGCTGGACATGGTGTATAACCTCAACACAGAGCTAGATTGGTGCCTATCCAGGGCTTGGAGTCGGTAGACATACACCTGTGAATGATCAGCATGAATAGCTAAAACTGGATTTTAGGGGGATACACATGATATCTGCCTTACAGATATCTCCCAATAAAGAGTGTTAAGCTGTCTATACTTATGGCATCCCTATTGCAGTAAGAAAGATACATGCAAAACTGGAGACAAAATCAGCATAACACATGCAAACACAGCATTATTCATATAAGATTAACCATGAAATCAGTGGATTCATGCCAAATCGTACAACAGGAGATACATAAACTCACAAGTTTTGCTGCACAGAGCAACCAAAACCAGTTGTATCTTATTACAGAGCTAAAATGTCCAGTTTTCAACAACCTTCAAATGAGCAACACAACCTGCTATATATAGCAAGGAAGGTTCCCAACATTAATTACATAGTTGACCAAAAAAAACCCGCCAGATACACAGTATCATCAGATTGGCGCTCAAACATTCAATGCAGCAGGTGGGAGAGGAGACAGGAAGAAATCTCGAGCCTTGCGCCGCCGCCTAGGGATCCACATCTTCAATCAGGTACTAGATCCGTCCACACCATCGCCCATACCTCTGCAACAATCGCCATTAATGGCGCACCAACCCGCGGCCTTGGGAAATGCAGAATACTGTGCGTCGCAACCGTTTCCCGCTAAGATACATCGTCATGATATTTGAAAATATGTAGGGTCGAATTATCCCACATGCACCCCGCAGCAACCTCCTTAACACTTTATATACTAGGTCGCGAGCATATATGATGTCGGTGCTTTTGCTCTCGACGACACTAGTATAAGCCTTCATCATCATCCTCCAACAGCATGATATCCTGTTGCTTGAAATATCACCCTGACGTCAGCATCATCATCGCAATATCACCTGCATGATAATCGCCTTCATTGGCACAACCTGATCCATCAGAGGAAGATCCTCCTGCTCAGCCGATACCAAATGTCTGGCCGATGAACATCCTGATGACGTCACCGTCATATCCTGCTGACATCATCAGCATATCTGCCTACTGCGCACCTCCTCATATCCGGATGACGTCATCGTCATATTCGCAACATTGGGGGATCTTCATAAGATGAGTAATGTTAGAAATATGACCCCCCGGACCTTGATGACGTCACCACCACATGTCGGCATCAGGATGATATTCGGAAGATAACCGGATATTTGGAAATATCATCCTGATGCACAAATATCATGCTGCACTGTAGCTCCGCTATAAGATCGGGGTGATATATGAATATGACAGATATTTGAAATGATCACCCCCCACTGGATAATGCATGAAGCTGACAGGCGGGTATCTCCCTGATATCAGCATCATCATGATGCTGGAACAAACATACATCTGGGTGATATTCAAATATGAAAATATCACCCCCTCCTTCGGAAATATCATGATGTAGATAGGCAGAGAAATAGATATCACCCTGACATAAGAATGACGTCAGCATCATCAGGATGATAAAACAACGAACATGAAGTGATACAACAACATCAGGATGATATTGACTAAGATCATCCTGACGTTCAAATATGATGACCCCGATGAAGATCGGGTCATACTTAGGACTTTGCAGCAATCATCATCAGGATGATCTTAAGTAAGATCACCCGATGTTAGAATATCACCCTAGCGAAAGATCATGCTGACAGAAAATATGATGACCCTCGTAAGCAATATCAGGGTGATGTCTGGAAACATGATGATGATGACCTCCTCCAAAGAAAATATGATGCTGATGTTAAAACATGCTGAGGAGGCCCAAAGACTCAGAACCTTTTTGGATTTCTTGGGAAGGTGCCTGCATGAAAATTGCTAAAATAACCGATAGTGAATTCAGGCACCAACAGGCTCACTACCAGAAAATGACTACTACAAATGCATCTACAGAATGCTGAGGTGCAGTACCAATTAGTTCAATATACAAATTCAAAAGACTTCATACTGTCTACTCTGTTCTACATAAACTCTTCTCTTCTACCCTTACTATCTTCTTCTAGTCACAACTCTACTTTTGAATCACACACACATTTAGTTCATTCACATTGAAATCTCCTCTCATCACTCAACACTAAAATCTAACCCATATAAATATCTGCAACTTTGAATTCAATCTCAAAACTGAGTCAGCCTATCAAGTACAACACTTTATCAACTTACATTGACTCTGTCGGCCCAACACTTCCACTAAAATTCACATGGGACTCCAAGAACCACATCAGTCATTCCAAATGCTTCACAAATCATATTTTATCAACTGCAAATCATGATGCCCTTATGTGGAGAAATGTGGAACTTAGAACTATCTCCTCTACCTTGGTGAAATACTGGCAAATCAACTGCCAAAACTTGGTGTTTTGTAGACAATATTCCAGATCACTTCAAACTCAATAACTCATCAAATAGATGCTTCTTACACCTATCCATATTGTATCAACACCGCACATTGATACAATCATCTACAAAGAAATGCAGACCAAAATACCTATGCACTCTGCACTATTCCATACTTAGTTGTGTTCACCCGGACTTAGACCAATCACAACTTGACTTCCGAAAGACATCAGGACATAGCATCTTTAAACAATTGTAGACAACATACCTAAACTACATATATTGATCTTCAACTGTGGAGGAATATTGACCCACTTTCTGTCACTTGCTCTGAACATTGCCCATACTTAGTCATTTTAGCCTTCCAGACCAGAATACTTTTATGCCTTATTGCCAAACCAATTTGATCTTCCAGAATAATGTCTCTTTGTCATGTCAGTGGGATCTCGTTGCCTTGTTGCCATCAATGACAACATGCAATCCTTCATCAGAGTGGTGTCTCTTGCCAACAATAGGAATCTCTATACTTGGCTCTTACACATCATAGATTTTGTCATAGAAAATAACTCCTCTGTCATATTCCAAGGTGCCAACACATGGCATATTATTTCCGTATCAAATGGGACACCCAAATCGACATGTGTTTGACTTGAACATTCAAAGCATATTCCAAGTAGGATGACATGTCACAATGCCACCTCAAACTGAATGCCAAAACTGAATGTGCAAGTAAATAGAAAATTAAGAAAATAAATACATAAATAATCAAATAACCAAAGCTAGGAATTGCAAGGTTGAGACACCTTAATTCCCAATAGTGTTCAGCTAAGAGTCCAGAGTTTCTTCTTTTACTTTCTCTCAGGTTTTTAACTTTTTGTCTTTTTCCTCTTGTTCCTTCCTGTAAACACTAAAAAGATTAGGGTCTATATTGATAATGCAGATCTTTCCTAAATCATTGAAGTGAATTTCTTGAAACAAGGTGGAGGTGATGGCCTTCATCGCGTGAATCCAAGGTCTTCTGAGGATCATGTTATAATTGGTTTCCTTGTTGATGATATGGAAGTCTATGGAAATAGTTTTACCCATTAGAGTGAGTGGTAGACTGATTTTCCCAACTGTTTGGATATCGTGACTATCATATATCCTTAAGGTGGCATCATGTTACTTGATTCCTATTTTTCTATATCCCATTCTTCATAGGAATGACATTGGCAAGAGATTGATTGACAATCCTTTGTCCACCACAACTCTCCTTATGGTGACCTCTTCAACTTGAATTTATATGTATGGTGATGAATCCCTTTTCTTACTTCCTCTGTTTTGAGATAGTTTGGAGATATTAAATGTGAGAGGGGATGGTTCCTCTTGTGTTGAACATCCCACTTCTAATACTTCCAAGAATGTTTTGGGGTGTGTGGGGGAGGCTCTCAACAAATTTATTACTTGTGAGAAGACATTTTTTGTTTGATCTATTTGTTCTTCTTGAATTACGAACACTTCTTGCTTCAACTCTACATGATTGGAGCTATTTTCGTTGGCCTTCCCTTTCTCATTTTGAGGTTCCTTCTCCTTCCTTTGAGATTGAAGGCTTTTGAGGAAGTTTCACTGTTGATCCAGAGTAACTTTGGAGATAGCTTTATTGTATCCATAGTAGGTTTTTGTTTCATGACCTTTTGTTCCATGGAACCAACTATACATATTGGGATCGTAGGAGTGACAACCTGGTCCTTGATTTCTTTTTTGTCGCCACTTCTCATTATTAGGGGTGCTTTTCACAACATCAACATCCTTATCCGAGGAGACATTTGATGTAACCTTTTCAATTGCTTTAGGCATTTTGAGTCTTCCATTAGTATCGTAAATCTTTCAGCTGCTTTCGATGGTATCTTGATCTATCCTTAAAGCACTTTACATATGGTAATTTTTGAATGTCCTCTCTCATATCCTTGTTTAAGGCATGTAAGAAAAGGTCACATAGTTCATGGTGGTCCATGTTCAAGGCACTGGTTGAGGAATAGAGGAATTGCCTCTATCTAGTCACAAAGTGGGCTATGGATTCATTCGGTTCTTGCTTCATGGTAAGGAATTCTCTAATCCTTGTTTTGATGAGTTTGTTCATGTCAAATGCGATGACAAAATCTCTGATTATTTGTTTGAACGAGTGAATTGAAGCCTCTGGTAGATGATAGTACCAATCTAGAGCTATTCCTTCAAGAGTTTTCAGAAAGATCTTGGCAACAACCCCATACCAAGGGAGGAGTTCTCTTATTGTTGTAGTGTAGGTTTTAATATGTGAATTTGGATCTCCTTCTCCTTTGAATTTTGGGAGATTAGGTAATGGCTGAGGTAACTGCAAGTTCCTTATGTTTAGATTGAGAGGCTCTTTCAAGTACTCGAGATATGTCTCAAGAAAGGTGCTTTGAGATTGAGGGGTTGATAGCCATAACCCTGTAGGTGGGTTTTGATAACCCATTCTCTGATTTATTTGATTTCACAACACTAGTGGATTGTCCTGAACATGAGGGTTCCCATTCAGACACGTGTTGCTACTTGCATTTCACAAATAATAGTTGAGATAGGGGGGTTCTGAGATGCCCCCTAGTTGTGTTCATGGGATTTCTACCTTCTTTTAGGAGCAACTTGTTATGCTTCCAAGGTTCTAATCCTTTGCACTAGAGTTGCGATTAAGTCTACAGGAGTGGCAGCTCTAGGTGTTTCCTCACTTCTAGGATTTTCTCTCTTAGTATTGTTGTGGTGGTATGCTTCTTCTTATACAATGTTGTCTCTTTGTTCTTCTCATAAGGCAAATCTTAATGCCTCTTGAGCATCTCTTGCCTCTTACAGGTGTCTTTCTAATCGTTTCACCTCCTCATCAAGATGAGTACTCGATGTGCTTGTGGAAGGTTGATCGATTTGATGTATTTCTGACCTTACCTTCCTAGCTTTATGTGGCACATTTGGTATGGTTAGATTGTGTTCCCAAGCTGGGTTGTTAAATGACAGAGAATGCCTAGGTTTTCTTTGGTCTTGTTCATAGTCAGAGTCTTCGTAATCATAGCAGTTGGTGATTGGTGCATCCAGAGCAGTGACACATACCTATCTAAAGAAGGATTTTCTAGTTCTCTTGAGGGAATATTCCCCTAGTTTAGATCAGGTTTTGTCATATTCAGGGGTGCCATAGACACCATAGAATAAATAGAATGGTTGATGGTGAAAGTTACAGAAGCTAAAGCGGTAGAAGCAGCTATGAAGAGTAAAGTAAAAATGCTTGACGAGTTTTTGTTTTGAAGTGTTGAATGTTTAAGTTTTGATGTGATCTACACATTTGGAATGCGAAAAGCATAAGCAATTTAAGTTTTTTCTCTTCACATTAGGTTCACCAAAATATGTACGCTCAAAATTGTGACTCAATTTCCTGAGCCTATTGAGTTAGATTTCGGCATGCACACGGACCCTTCCCTCCTTGCCACAAGAAAAAATGTCACATCACTCTCACTCTCATGGAAGTAACCAGTCAAGAGGAGGTGTGACATGGGGTTAGTCTAGCTCATTAGAGAGCTAGACTTTGCGGAGAGGGGTCATCACTTCTTGGGGCCTTTGTTGTTGTGTGCTAATGTGGATGTTTTGTTCGATGATTGTTGTTGTAGAGATAACCATATGACCCGAAGGGTTACTATTTACTCTTCTCCTGTTATGGTTTCTAATATTCCACCTTTGTGTGGGTAAGATGTTGTTTTCATTGATGGCTTGTTGTCTTTCAAAGTATCTAATGAACTCTTGTTGTACTAAGAATTACCTATGTTCTTGATGTTGTAGGACAAGCGGATCCTGTTGTGGTCTCAGATGGATTTCTTCTATTTCGTAAGGATTGCCATCACCCACTCACCTCTTAATCCTGGGCACTTTTGTGAGCTGAGACAAGAGATATAGGTGTATGTGGACTAACCTTGACTAGACTTTAGGTTTGACTTAGGGTTTTGATTGACCTGAGGTTTGGTTATGCATTTGACTTTTGCTAACCTTGCGATGGGATCAAGGGTTTGACTAAATAGTTTACCGTGGTTGACCTTGTGATGGTATCAAGGGCTTGCAAATTTTCTAAATGCCTAATATTATTGTTCTTTTCTTGAATTTTATGAATGCAATACTATATGAAATGCAAAACTTGTTTTTGTGCATTTTTTGGTATTTTTGGAAATAAAAGATGCTTTTTAATCTAGGAAAGGAAATATGAATGCAACTAGAATGAATTTTACCTAATGCAATTATTCTACGTTTTTGGGGTTTTCAAATGTTTTGAAATGATTTAATCTAGAAAAGGAAATTGCAAGTAAAGGAATTAAACTATGAATGCAAATTACTTCTAGAATGCTAGATCTAACTATTCTATCAAGGAAAAAGCAATAAATTACCAATCCCAAGAGCAATTTTTGATTTTATAATTACTACCAATTGACAGAAAGCATAGAGGAACCTGAAATAAAAAAGACTTGTGAGCCTCCACTACCCTCAAAGATCCTTGATGGAAACCTCATATCCTCTTGAAGCAATGGGAAGAACTCTTGGTGACAAGACAACACAAAGAAGTGAAAGAAGCTTTCGAAGCTTTGCAAAGAGAGCTCAATGAGAGATTTAGATGAGCATGATGGCTTGATTGAAGCAGTGTAAGGACACTTGAAGAGCTTTTATGTGAAATCTTGATGAACAATTAACATACAAAAGGCACCTTCATCCTGTGTGAGCATGAGAATGTTGATTGGAGAGTAAAAACATAGCAAGATTTGTGTGCACAATGAATTTGCCTCCCTTTTTTTCTTGAGGGAGGAGGTATTTATAGGTTAGAAGAATGGATGAGAGGTGAGGAAGAGAAAGAGTTAACACAGAGGATTCAAGAGTGATCTGGGCTCAAATTGGAGTGATCTACCCAGTAAAAGCTTATCACTCAATGAAGAAGGGATACATGGGAGAGCATGAGCTGTTAATTTTATATAAAATGGAGCTAACTATGCATGTGTGGGTGCATGAAATAGTCAACTCCATATTAGGCATAAAAAATCATGCAAACTACAAGAAAAATTGGAGAAAACAGAGCTATTTTGAGTTAGAAACTCAAGTTTTTCTACAGCTAGAAATGCAAAAGGATCACCCATGGGTCACCCCTTTCACTAGTAGGGTCACCCATGGGTCACTCGAGGGGTGATCCTAGGTTGCTCGAGGGGAGATCTTTATTTATGAGGGTCGCCCAGTGGGAGATCTGGAAAGAAAGGTGTTTGGGTGAAAATGCATGATGGGAGATGGTAGAGGAGACAAAAAGGAGGGGTTCTTCCTCCAAAAATAGGTCAATCATGTGCAAGAATCCAAATCTCATCTTTCATAGTAGGATCTCCTAACGGGAGATTTGGAAATTATAGGGGAAGATTTGGATTGGTTGAGTGAAACTAAAAACTGAAAGTGGGAGATGGCTCTGGGGGACCTCTAAAAGGCTTCTAGGGGGTGGAGAGGATGAAAAACATAGGGGAAAGGTGAAAAATCACCTACAAGATGCTTATAAGGCTTAGGAATACTGTCAAAAGCTCAAAAAAATGCAAATCGACATGTGTTGGAAAAGTGTCAACAATAGAGAGAGAGAGGGGGGGAACAACACAAGATGAAAGAGAGGACACATCACCCATAGAATTGTTGCTTAGAGGATGTTATTTCACACTTACATGTACGTGACAAGGATCATATATCATCATATTTTTGTTCTTAAAAAAGCAAAAGACTCGTTGAGACTTGTGAGACAGATACTAGATTCTAGATGCAGTATATTTTATGTTATGACTTATGATTTTCAAACTTATGTAAAATTATTCATATTGCCAATTGCAAATTATTTGTAAATGTAAAGTGAATTGATTTCACTATGAATTTATCTTGGAAAGATATTGTAATTTCAAGGTTGAAAAATATTCAGAAAAGATATGCATTTAATTCTATGTGATTATGAAAAGTTAAAAAAAATTCACTCATGGTTAAACATGGTCTTTTACTTTCTTAGTAAATTTTGTGAGTAATTCCAAGTTGTATGAGTTAATCTTTTACACACAACTAATCTTGGAAAATTCTTTCTTTTATTCATGGTTTAGAAGGAGACATTTGAATAAATTGGAAAGAAATTACAAAAATAATGTGGCATTGGATATTGTGGACATGTAGAGCACAAATGATAAGGACTCAGGTGGATGACAAGGTGGCAAAGAAAGCAAAGAAAGAAGATAAGAAAGACAAAGTTGAAAAGGAGATTGAGAAACAAAAGAGGAGTTGAAAATTAAATTAGATATTCTGAAGGATCATAAATTCAGTGGGCACTTGCCATTCATGTACTTCAAAAACAAATGGAATTCAAGGAGGAAGTGGAATTCTTCATGATTAAATGTATTTCTAAGAACTTTTTTTTAGGTTGGTGGTTATATGAGTAGAGGTTATGAGTTATTCGTGGTTATTATAATGGATTAGTGGGAGCTTCTTGAAGCCCTTAGGGAGGTTTTGGATTTTGGCCCAAATTTTGTAGGGTATGGAGAAAATCCAGCTTTAAGTTATAGCGGAGCAGACAGTTATGAATTTGGAGTTGGTCATTGGTTTTGTAGATTCTCAGTTCAAAATATATGGTATGCATGTATGCTTTGTGAATGGTTTGAGGAGGTATTTTGTAGCCTTCTCAGTGTGGAGTTGTTGGTATTATTTCTACAACATTTTCTAATGGGTTACCTTGACTACGGTTACTCATTGTAGATTGGCAAATCAGATTCGACAAGGATTTGGTGTTTGAGTCTTTAAGTCTATAGGTTATCCACTTTGATATCTATTTTGTATGTTTGTTTTTAGATCTTTAAGTTATGCAGTTATGTGAACTAGCTACCCATTGACTACAGTGGGATGACTCAGATGTGGACAGTCTATATCCATGAGATCAATTGAGTATTGATACAGATTTTTGGTATGTTTCTTTGAGATGAGAGGATGGATAATTAGAGTGTCTTGTTAGTCAGATATTGGGACTTGTTCAATGCTTATCATGATACCATGGATAGATCGGTATCCCATTTTAGTGGGAGTTCTTGGTAGTGAGAGTTTTGTTGTCAGGAGATGGTTATCTTCATGTGATTAGAGATGATGGTCCAAGTGTTTACAAGATGTTTGTTATTGTGCCATGATGGACTAGAGTGTTGGCATGATACTAGTTCTCTTGATACATGATATTCTTTTTGGAGCATGTGGTCTTCCTTTATGGAGATGTTGGATCATGGTGTCATGTTGTGTTCCTGGCTTATGTAGACACACATTGGGAGTTTTGACAGTGCTCTTGTTGGTGCTCTTGGTATTGAGTACTTTGGTCATTTGCTTGGAGAGCTTCATGATGGTGTAGTGTTGTTTTTTAGAGCTTATCATGGATTGATCACGGAGGTGCTCTTGAATACTTGGAGACTTGGTTGAGGATGGAGTTCTCTTGGGATTAGAGTGTTGCAAATATGTACCCAATCGGTGTTGTCATTGATGTCAACATATACTTGTTGCCATTGGTGTCAACTGTATCCTATTTTGTTGCCTATTTAGAAGACTAGAATGTTGAGGATATTGAGAAAATTAATGAAACTTAATGTATGCGGACCATATGGTTGTGTAGAGGATTGTCTGAAGTAGCTCCAATTAAGATTTGAGAAGTCTGTATGAAGATTTGAAGAAGTTATGGCCATTTGAGTGGAATTGGATTTTGCTGTATTTAGAAGAGACAGAGTGACAGTAAATTGGTTTGGATTTCTCCGCATTAAAATATTATTATCTATGGATCTAGAGGCATGGTTAGGAAGTTAGTGTGTATCATTAACTCAAGTGGTTCATGGTTTGGAGGTCCGGAAGCTATCTTTCTAGTGTGATAGTCATGGCAGACAATGTTCTTAAGGTTCTAGATGAAGATGCAAGCGATTCTGATAATTTGGAGGAGTGTAGATGTTTTTGTTGAATTCAATGTGCTTGTGGAGGTCTCTGGATCATGTGACTGCTATGTTGGAGGTCTACATTGAAGATTGAGCTCATTGGTGAAGATCTATTTCTTGGTCTTGTTGTTCTTCCCAGTCTTGGTCGACTGGATGATTCAAGCATGTTGCAGATGATCTAAGAGCAATTCTCTAGAGCGTGGTGTGTTGTTGGAATAAGATTCAAGTCTCAGCTATGTTTGGCCAACAGTATAGTGATCCATGTTAATTCAAGCTAACCTTGATGCTCATTCCAAGGTTAATGAAGAGTATAAATAATTATTGATGAGTTGTGGAAAGTTGTCCTTGTGCAAAAATGATAAAATCATAAGAAAGGTACAGAGGCAGAGTAGAGAAGAGGAGAAACAAAAGAACAAAAATAGAGAAGGATGAAGATATAGAAAAGAAGTGCTTGAAGGATAGAGCACAAGTTTGTAATCCTTCAATGGGACTGAACCAGGCATGAAGAAGATGCTATTACTTAGTTCATTATCTTTGTGTTAAACATAAATTCTTGTAGGCAGTGAGCCTCTTTTGAGCAATGAGCTCTGAGCAGTGTGCTTGAAGGCATGTGCCTTCTCTTTTCTTCTAAGTGCTTTTAATAGGGTATGAATCTTGTGGGTTAACCCCCACCGTGGTTTTTCCTTAACTAGGTTTCCATGTAAAAATTCTAGTGTTATGTATGTTCATTTTGTTTCTGCTCTTGTGTTGATAATTCATGCTTTAATGCTTACATCATTAATCTATTTTAAATGGTAAAGAAGAATTAATTGCTGCAAGTGTTAACATTTTGGGGTAACTAATTCACCCCCCCTCTCAGTTGTCTAGCCTAATTCCAATAATTGGTATTAGAGCCGGTTCCTCTAGAAGAAGCCTGACCGCTTGAGGAGATCCAAGATGTCAACTTACAAGAAGGTCAGTCCAAGGTTTGATGGAACCAATTATCCTCTGTGGAAAAAGTACATGGAGTGTCACTTGCAATGTATGGGTGATGCCTTTTGGTTGATAACTAATAATTAATACAAGGTTCCAAAGAATTACCCTACAACTCTAGACAAACTCAGGGATGGTGAACACAACATTTGAGCTAAAGAAGCATTGTTAAGTGCCCTGACTAATACAGAAATGACAAATGTCCTGGAATTAAAAACTACTCATGAAATTTGGAATAAGTTGGAAACTCTATGTGAAGGTGATAAATATGTCAAATGTACCAAGCTATAGAGCCTGAAGGGTAAATACAAAAGATTGATGATGATCGAAGATGAAAACATTATTTCCTACATGTAGAAGGTGAATGAACTTGTGACTAGTATCATGAGTGCTGGTGGAGTATTGAAAGAATTAGAGATTGTTGCCAAAGTGCTCAGATCCTTACCTCTAGCATATAAGCATAAAGTTGCTGCCATTGAAGAGATCAGGACTATAACAACTGTTACAAGGGATCAACTAGTTGGTAAGCTTTCAGCATTTGAAATGAATGATTTTGGTGATTCCCTTCCTAAGTTTGAATCTACATTTAAATCTAGTATTCATGGAAAGCAAAAATATGATCTGGGTGAAATCTCTTCAAGAAGATCAAATAGATTTGACAAAACAAGGAAGGATCTTGAAGATGATGAAACTGCGTTTGATGAAATTAAAGCCCTTTTTGCTAAAAGATTGCCAAGAGGATTCAGTAAGTATGAAGGAAAGTTTCCATTCAAATGTTTTGCTTGTAATAAGATTGGTCATTTTGCCTCAAGGTGTTTGGAGAGAGGTTCAAAGCCAAAACCTAACAGACCTAGAGTCTAGAAGAAATGCTACTATGTCCAAGAAGCTAGTGAAGAAGGAGTCGTATATGATGAATCTGATCATGGAGGTTCCATAGAAAGTGATTGGGTATTCATTGCTATCAAAGAAGAAGATCCAACGCTTACTGAATCTGTTAGCTATGTAAATGTAGAAAGTGCCTTGGCTACTCAAGTTATAGAAAAAGATGAATGGGTAATTGATAGTGGATGTTCTCACCATATGACTAGTGATAAAAGTAAGTTTGTAAGCTTTGAAAAATATAAAGGTGGAATTGTGAAATTTGGAGACAACTCAACTGGTAGAATCTGTGGCAGAGGATCCATCTCTTTTGATGGTAAGAATAACACTAATGATGTTCTGTATGTGGAAGGATTGAAGCATAATCTTCTTAGTGTGGGACAGTTGGTTGATAAGGGTTATGATCTCCAATTCAAGGATGGAAAATGTAGAATTTTGAAAAGCTTCGGAACTAAAATTGCATCTAGTACTCAAACTAGGGGTAACATCTTTCATTTAAGTAGCTCTGGTAACAGTTGCTTGATTGCTCAGGTTGATTAGAGTTGGCTCTAGCATAGGAGGATGTGTCATGTGCATTTTGATAACATTGTCAAGATAAGTTCCACTCAGGCTGTAAGAGATCTTCCAAGACTTGTGAAACCTACTGATAGCATGTGTAGAGAATGTCAATTGGGTAAACAAAACAAAACTTCATTCATGAGTAAAGAATAGTCTTCAAGTGGACTATTGGAATTCGTGCATACTGATCTTTGTGGTCATGCTAGAACTAGAAGTGTGTAAGGAGACAGATATTTTATGTTTCTAATTGACGATTACTCCCAGATGATTTGGGTAACCTTCCTAGAAGAAAAATCAAAAGCTCTTGATAAATTCAAAGTATTCAAGGTCATGGTGGAGAATGAGATTGGTGTGAAGATAAAGTGTCTGAGATCTGACAGAGGTGGAGAGTTTACCTCCAGTGAGTTTGATTCATTATGTGAAAAGTAAGGAATAAAAAGATAGTTATATGCTCCTAGGACTCCTCAGCAGAATGGAGTTGTGGAAATATAGAACTAGACCATTCAAGAAGCTGTTAGGACCATGATGATGGAAGCAAATGTTCCTTGCAAGTTTGATGCAAGAAGTGATGAAGGAATATTTTTGGGTTACTCTACTCAAAGCAAGGCATACCGGTGCTTTAACAAGAGGTTGAAAAAGATTGTTGAAAGTGCAAATGTTAGAGTTGATGAGAGCAAAGAAGGACATTCCAGGTCTTGCGGATATGATTCAGATGATCAAGATGAAAGTCAAAGTCAAGGAAGGAAAGTTCAAACTCAGACTTAGATCTAGATTGATCTGGAATATCCAGTAACTCAAGAAATTAGTGTAGATGTTGAGGAACAATCTCAAGAATCAAAAGTTCAAACAAATCCCAATACTCCCAGGTATGTAAGGCTAAATCATTCTGAAGATCAAATCTTAGGAGATAGAAACAAAGGTGTTCAAACTAGAAGAAAAATTATTGAAGATCAAGAGGGGATTTATTTGATTTCAAGGATTGAACCAAAATTAGTAAGTGAAGCTTGCAATGATGAATACTGGGTAAAAGCAATGGAAGAAGAATTGATACAAATTGAAAAGAATCACACTTGGGATCTTGTTCCTATACCTAAAGAAAAAATTGTGATTGGAACTAAATGGGTCTTCCAGAATAAACTAAATGAGGATGGTAAAGTTATGAGAAAGAAAGCAAGGTTGGTGTGCAAATGATACTCTCAAGTGGAAGGAATTGATTTTGAAGAAAATTTTGCTCCGGTGGCGAGAATAGAAGTAGTCAGATTATTTCTTGCATTCACTACTTATAAAGATTTTAAGGTTTATCAGATGGATGTCAAGTCAACATTCCTAAATGGATAATTGGATGAAGAAGTCTACATTGAGCAACCAAAAGGATTTTAGTTGTCTGATAAAGGAGATATGGTTTGCAGATTGAGGAAAACATTGTATGGACTCAAACAAGCACCAAGAGCCTGGTATGCAAGACTAGACAAGTATCTTCAAAAATTAGGTTTTAGCAAAGGTACAATAGACAATAATCTTTATGTCAAAATTGATCATGAACACATCTTGATTGTTGAAGTATTTGTTGATGATATCATTTTTGGTGGAAATGGAAGCATGTGCAAAACATTTGCTGATCAGATGCAAAGTGAGTTTGAGATGTCAATATTTGGAGAAATGAATTTCTTCTTAAGTCTACAAATCATTCAGTCATATAAAGGTATCTTCATATCTCAATCTAAGTATGTGAGAGAATTGTTGAAAAAGTTTGGAATGGAAGATTCAAAACCAGTGAGTACACCTATGGTAACCGGATGCAAGTTGAGTAAAGATGATAACTCCCCTAAGGAAAATAAAAAATGGTATAGATCAATGATTGGAGGACTACTCTATTTGAATCAGACCAGACCTGATATCATGAATGCAGTTGGACTTGTTTCTAGATTTCAAGCCAATCTTAGAGAATCCCATGTTGTAGCAGTTAAAAGAATTTTCAGATATCTCAAAGGGACACTTGATTATGGCTTATGGTATCTAAAGGATAATAACTTCACTCTTCATGCATACACAGATGCTGATTGGGTAGGAGATGTGGATGATAGGAAAAGTACTAGTGGTGGTGCATTCTTCTTGGGAAGGAGATTGGTTTCTTGGATGAGCAAAAAGTAAGAGGCAATATCTCTATCTACTGTAAAGGTAGAGTATATAGTAGTAGTAAACAATTGTACTCAAGTTCTGTGGATGAAGAAAATGTTGAAAGACATCAAAATTATGTTTGAGGAGCATGTTACAATCTTCTGTGATAATTCAAGTGCAATAAGTGTCTCAAAGAATCTGGTGTTGCACTAAAAAACAAAGCATATATCAATCAAGTTTCACTTCTTGAGAGAGAAGGTTAATGAGAATGAAGTCAGATTGGAGTCTGTTTCTTCAAATGATCAGATTGTAGATATTTTCACTAATCCTCTACCCAAGGATACTTTTGAGTATCTCAGAGAGAAGTTAGGGGTTATTACCCCTCTTGATCAGAACTAAGATGATTTAAGGTGCATCAGTCCAGTGGAATTCACAGTCATATCTTGTGATTCAGATTGATGTTAAGGAGATACTACTTAGGGGGAGTAGTCAGTATGCAAATTTTGGAGAGTAGCCTGAAACAAAAGGGGGAGAAAAGATTGCAAATATGTGCCCTTTGCCATTGATGTCAAAGGGGGAGAGAAGTCATGTGAAAAACTAGTTGCTGATGAAAGGGGAGTAGTGAAGAAAGTGTTTGGGAATTAAGGTGTCTCAACTTCTGCATTTGTAATATTTGTATTTATTATTCATTGCCTATGTTGTAAATAATTGGAAATTCCACTTTGTCATCTTGTGGGATGTGGCACGGTGATGTGACAATCCTACATGGATTATGACAACTTGGTATTTTGTCCTCACATGAGGAGATAGGCATCCCACTTAGTGGTAGGAATATTCTACCATGTGTCAACATCTTCTATGTTGTGTAAGGAATGTTTGACCGAAACGGTTATGACGGATTCCTATGATGAATCTATGACATGTAAGAGTTGAGAATAGAAGTTTGTAAGACAGGTAATGACATGTGTCATGAAGCATATTTGAATGACGTATATTTGGGCACCCCAAGGTGGAATATGATGTGTTGTAAGAGAATATGCTATTTTTAGCATGTGTATGACAAATTCTCTTACAACTGTAAGTTGTAACCGCTATGACATATTCTATGACGGTCGTAAGTGTCATAAGAGCATCTGTCATAGTCTATTTTAGAAATAGGTGACCTCTTTGGGAAGGGAGCTATGGACAAGTGTTAGAAACATTCTACAATGTTGACCAAGTGTCCCTAGGCATGGGTTTTGATCCAAGATGCCGTATTGGATGCCCATTCCAAGAAAGGTCCAAAATTGCCTTCTATGTTCTATTTAAACAGGTGCTTGGAGATGGAGTTTGTGTCACAGGTTTACAGGTACTGTTATGCTACCGGTTTGACTCCAGACATGAGTGTCAAAGATCATTGAAGCTTGCATTGCAAGTGTATTGTAAACATTCTCTCAGATTTGTTAATACATTGTGCAGGTTTCTGAGTAGGGTTTTTCACCCAATAAGGGTTTTCCCCACCATAAATCTCTGTTTCTCTTCTTCTGTCTTCTTTCTGACTCTTTTATTTTGTTGCAATATCTCATGTTAATGGTTTAACATTGCTGTAATAGTTAGGATAAATTTGAATTTGCATAGCCCTCTGCTCAATAGATTAGTGTAGGAAGCGTTTCCGCACACCTAGCTTCCTTTCAGTTGGTATCAGAGCTAGATCACCTTTGGTCCTAGTTGTTGGGTAGGGGTTTTTTTAACTAATCTTAGGTTGAGTGGGAGTCTGTGTAGAGCATTCTATATCTTATTGCAGCAAGGAGATGTCAAGCGAATCAGGAAGGTTTGAAGTAGAGAAGTTCAATGGTAGTAATTTCAAGCTATGGAAGCTCAAGATGGAAGACATGTTAGTTGACTGAGACCTTTGGGAAAGTGTGAACAAAACTAAACCAGCTGCAATGTCACAAGCTGATTGAGATCTCAAGGATCGAAAGGCTAAGGGTCTCATAAGACTTAGTCTTGCCAATTTTGTGTTGTTAAATGTCCATGAAGAGACCACTGCAAAACTCCTTTGGAAGAAGTTGGGGGATGTGTATCAAGCCAAATCCCTTGTCAATAAACTTTTCCTGAGAAAGAAGTTGTATTCTCTTTGAATGGAGGATGAAGGATCCATGGCTGAGCATATGAATGCCTTTAACATGATGGTTGCACAATTGACATCTATCGATGTAAAGATGGAGGAGGAGGATCGGTGTATGACCCTGCTTTGTTCTCTGCCGGACTCATGGGATCATCTTGACATGGCAATCGGAAGCACCACATCCACATTCAAAATGGAAGAGGTGGTCTCTTCGCTATTATCTGAAGAAATGTGGAGAAAGTCTTTTGAGGCAGCTAAAGAAGCCCTTGCAGTTCGTGGAAGACCCAACGAGAAAGGGAAGAAGAAGGACAAGAAAGCTGAGAAGGGTAGATCCAAATCCCATGGGAGATCCAAATCTCTTAGAAAGTCCAAATCTCTTTGTTGGAACTGTGGAAAGACTAGGCATTTCTGAAAGGAATGCAAATAGGAGAAGAAGAAAAAGAAGAAAGCTCCTGATTCAGATTCTGACAAATCACAAGATGATGGTGATGCCTTCATCGCAGCCCTGGCAACCCATGCATCTGATGATGTGTAGCTAATAGACTCTGGTGCATGATTCCACATGACCTTGCATCAAGACTGGTTCACTAAGTATGAGGAGTTTGATGGTGGAAAGGTGTATCTAGGTGACGACTCTCATTTGAAGATTGTTGGTCATGGAAGAGTCTCTATCTGATTCCCTGATGGTCGAGTGAAGGGGATCTCTGGGGTTATACACATCCCAGGCTTAGCACAGAACCTGCTTTCTATAAGTAGTTTGAATGATGCAGGTTTGCAGGTTGTCTTTTCGAAAGAAGGATGCAAGATGACTAGAGGATCTATGGTGCTTGCTAAGGGTACTCAGAGAGGTACTTTGTTTTAGCTAGAAGCATGCATTGTACAATGCAATAGTTCTTTTAACTCAAGGAAGAGGGCAGTAGTTGCTTCATCCCCACCATCTAAACAAACAGTGAAGAAATCTGTTGTTTCTAGTCTTGATGGTTGTAATCGTGCATTGGAAGTTAAACTTCCTACAGAAAAGACAATGTTATGGCATAAGAGATTTGGCCACATTGGTGAGAAGGGTCTGTGTACCCTGGAAAATAAGAACATCATTGAGGGGTTAGATGATTGTAATCTTGAGTTCAACTTTTGTGAACATTGCATTTATGGAAAACAAAACTGTGTTTAGTTTTACTCAAGTTCTCATAAGTCTTCTGTTGTGTTGGACCTCATTCATTCTGATATGTTTGGTCCTGTTAATGTTCCTTCATTATCAAAATCTGTATACTTTGTATCTTTTATAGATGAATACAGTAGAAGGACATGGATTTATTTTCTCAGAAGCAAATCTGAAGTCTATAGAAAGCTTAAGGAGTTTAAATCCTTTGCTAAAAATTAGACTGGTAAAAAGAATAAATGTTTGAGAACTGACAATGGTGGTGAGTTCTATTCTACAGAATTTGATAAGTATTGCAAGGAACTTGGGATTGAAAGACATAAGACAAATCTATACACACCACGAAAAAATGGAGTTGTAGAGAGGATGAACATGACACTGATGGAGAAGCCTAGGAGTATGCTTAGTGGAGCTGGTCTAAAACAAAAGTTTTGGGCTGAAACTATTGGCACTACTTGCTATCTAGTAAACAGATCTCCTACATCAGCTCTTGTTGGAAAGACACCCATGGAGGTGTGGTCTGGTAGAAATCCTTTAGTAAGGCATCTTCGTGTTTTTGGTTGTGAGGCATATGCACATGTGCCTAGGGAGAAGCAGTCAAAGTTGGATAACAAAGCTGTTAAGTGTATCTTCATCGGCTATGGTGTTGGTGTGAAAGGATACAAGCTTTGGGACCCCATGGATGAAAAAGTGTTGTATAGAAGAAGTGTCATCTTCAAAGAGCTTACACCTTCTTCCACTGTTTTGCAGCCAGAAAAAAAAGAAAAGAAAGACAATGTTGTTCAGTTTCCTCTCACCCCTAAGAAGACTGAACATAAAGACAATGTTGGACCTGATGATGAGGAGAGCTCTAGCAGCTCTAAAAGCTCAGAAGAAGAAGCTGAACCTCAACCTCAGCTCTGAGGAGGTCTACACAGATAAGAAAGCAACCTAAAAGGTTTGGTTTTACATTGCTTGATTCTAGTTGTGCTTATGCTTTGCTCACTAACAATGATGAACCTAGAACTGTATCAGAGGCTTTGGATATGAAGGATGCAGGTTCCTGGAAGGAGGCCATGGAGGAAGAAATGTCTTCTTTGGAAAAGAATCAAACTTGGGACTTGGTGCCTTTGCCTCTTGGATGGAAACCCGTTGGATGCAAATGGGTGTTCAAGAAGAAGATTGGTACATATGGCAATATTGAGAAGTATAAGTCTAGATTGGTTGCGAAGGGGTATTAACAAGTGGAGGTTATAGATTATGGTGATATCTTCTCTCCCATTGCACATTTGACATCCATTCAATTCCTGTTGTCTCTCATAGTAGCTTATGACTTGGAGGTAGAATAGATGGATGTGAAGATAACTTTCCTTCATGGTGACTTGGAAGAGAAAATCTACATGTCACAGCCAGAGCATTACATGGTAAAAGGTAAAGAAAATTTGGTTTGCAAACTTAAGAAGTCTTTGTATGGTTTGAAGTAATGATCAAAATTGGATCACTATGTTTATTATAATTTTGATGATGATCGTATTCTCATTGTTGCACTGTATGTTGATGATATGTTGCTCATTGGGAAGGGTAAGAATATGATTTCTGATTTTAAATCTCAGTTGTCAGCTCAGTTTGAAATGAAAGATTTAGGGGCAGCCAAGTACATTCTAGGAATGGAAATCAGAAGAGATAGAACCAGCAGAAAACTTTGGTTAAGTTAGAGTAAGTATGTTAAGACCATGTTGGACAGATTCAGCATGGGAGATTGTAGACCATTGTGTGTTCCTGTTTCCTTGGGGACAAAGCTGTCTATTGAGGATTGTCCAAAATCTCCTAGTGAGGTGGAGGACATGAGCAAAGTACCTTATGCTAGTGCTGTTGGTAGTTTGATGTATGCTATGGTCTGCATAAGACCAGACATTGCCCAAGCAGTGGGAGTCCTTAGTCAATTTATGGCTAATCCTGGATGGGTTCATTGGGATGCAGTTAAGCAAGTGTTCAGATATTTGAGGGGTACTTCTGAGTATTCCATTTGTTATCATGGTAATGTTTCAGGACCTCCGCATTCTGTTGATATTTGTGGATTTATGGATTCAGATTGGGCAGGTAACATTGACAGAAGGAGATCCACCAGTGCTTATGTTTTTATACTGTTTGGTGGTACTATTAGTTGGATGAGTAAGCGACAACCTATTGTTTCTTTGTCCATGACAGAAGCTGAGTATATGGCAGCAACTCATGCTTGTAAGGAAGCCATTTGGCTTAAGAGATTGTACTCTGATATTGGTGTTGTGGAAGTCAGATCACGATCAGTTGTGAAAGTCAGAGTGCAATTTGCCTTGCAAAGAATCTAACTTTCCATGCTAGAACCAAGCACATTGATGTTCAATTTCACTTCGTGAGGGACATGGTTGAGGATGGAAAGGTAAATTTGGAGAAGGTAGGTACTTTGAAGAATGTTGCAGATGCACTGACGAAGCCAATGGGCACATAGAAGTTCAGGTGGTGTTCAGAGTCTATGGGCCTCTCGGCCTATAGCGGTTAAATCCTATTTTTCTATTAGCTGTTACAGGGTGTTCGACAAGTGGGAGAATGTTGGGAATTAAGGTGTCTCAACCTTGGTAATTCTCTACATTTCTAATGTTTGTATTTATTATTCATTGCTTATGTTGTAAATAATTGGAAATTCCACTTTGTCATATTGTGGGATGTGGCACGGTGATGTGTCAATCCTACATGGATTATGACAACGTATTATTTTTTCCTCACATGAGGAGATAGGCATCCCACTTAGTGGTAGGAATATTCTGCCATGTGTCAGCATCTTCTATGTTGTGTAAGGAATGCTTGACTGAAATGGTTATGACAGATTCCTATGACGAATCTATGACATGTAAGAGTCGAGAAAAGAAGTTTGTAAGACAGGTAATGACATGTGTCATGAAGCATCTTTGAATGAGGCATATTTGGGTGCTCCAAGGTGGAATATGATGTGTTGTAAGTGAATATGATATTTTTAGCATGTGTATGACAGATTCTCTTATAGCTGTAAGTTGTAACCGCTATGATAGATTCTATGACGGTCGTAAGTGTCGTAAGAGAATCTGTCATAGTCCATTTTGGAAATAGGTGACCTCTCTAGGATGGGAGTTGTGGACAAGTGTTAGACACATTCTACAATGTTGACCAAGTGTCCCTAGGCATGGGTTTTGGTCCAAGATGCCATATTGGACGCCCATTCGAAGAAAGGTCCAAAATTGCCTTGTATGTTCTATTGAAACAGGTGCTTGGAGATGGAGTTTGTGTCACAGGTTTATAGGTACTGTTATGCTGCTGGTTTGACTCCAGACATGAGTGTCAAAGACCATTGAAGCTTTCATTGCAAGTGTATTGTAAACATTCTCTCAGATTTGTTAATACATTGTGTAGGTTTCTAAGTGTGGGGTTTTTCACCCGATAAGGGTTTTCCCCACCGCAAATCTCTGTCTCTCTTCTTCTGTCTTCTTTCTGGCTCTTGTGTGTTTCTGTAATATCTCATGTTAATGGTTTAACATTGCTGTAATAGTTAGGATAAATTTGAATTTGCATAGCCCTCTCCTCAATAGATTAGTGTAGGAAGCGTTTCCACACACCTAGCTTCCTTTCAAAACGTAGTTGCAGAAGTGATAAGAGAAAGGGGGAGAAGTTATTGTCTTGATGGTTGAATCGGTTTTTCACATAATATGTTGCCATCAATGACAATGGGGGAGATTGTTGCAAATATGTGCCTAATCAGTGTTGTCATTCATGTCAACATATCTTTGTTGCCATTGGTGTCAATTGTATCCTATTTTGTTTCCTGTTTAGAAGACTGGAATGTTGAGTATATTGAGAAAATTAATGAAGATTAATGTATGTGGACCATATGGCTATGTAGATGATTGTCTAAAGTAGATCCAATTAAGATTTGAGAAGTTCGCATGAAGATTTGAAGAAGCTATGGCCATTTGAGTGGAACCAGGTTTTGTTGTATTAAGAAGAGATAGAGTGATGGTAAATTGGTCTGGATTGCTCCACATTAAAATCTTATGATATGTGGATTTAGAGGCATGGTTAGGAAGTTAGTGTGTATCATTAACTCAAGTGGTTCATGGTTTGGAGGTCTGCAAGCTATCTTTCTAGTGTGACAGTCATGGCAGATAGTGTTCTTGAGGTTTCAGATGAAGATGCAAGTGATTCTGATAATTTGGAGGAGTACGGATGTTTTTCTTGAATTCAATGTGCTTGTGGAGGTCTCTGGATCGTGTGACTACTATGTTGGAGGTTCAGATTGAAGTTTGAGCTTGTTGATGAAGATTTCTTTCTTGGTGTTGTTGTTCTTCCTAGTCTTGGCTGACTGGATGATTCAAGCATGTTGTGGAGCATGACATGTTGGAAGAAGATTCAAGTCTCAACTATGTTTGGCAAATAGTATATTGATCCACGTTAAGTCAATCTAACCTTGACGCTCATTCCAAGGTTGATGAAGCATATAAATAATTATTGATGACTTGTGGAAAGTTGTCCTTGTGCAAAAATGATAAAATCATAAGAAAGCTACAGAGGTAGAGCAAAGAAGAGGAGAAATATAAGAACAAGGGTAGAGAAGGATGAAGATATAGCAAAGAATTGTTTGAAGGATAGAGCAGAAGTTTGTAAGCCTTCAATGGGACTGAACCAGTCATGAAGAAGATGCTATTACTCAGTTCATTATCTCTGTGTTAAACATAAATTCTTGTAGGCTATGAGCCTCTTTTGAGTAGTGAGCTCTAGGTAGTGTGCCCAAAGGCATGTGCCTTCTCTTTTCTTCTAATTACTTTTAATAGGGTACGAATCTTGTGGGTTAACCCCCACTGTGGTTTTCCCTTAACCGGTTTTCCATGTAAAAATTCTGGTGTTATGTGTGTTCATTTTGTTTATGCTCTTGTGTTGATGATTCATGATTTAACACTTACATCATTAATTTATTTTAAGTGGTGAAGAATTAATTACTGCAAGTGTTAAAATTTTGGGACAACTGATTCACCCCCTCTTAGTTTTTCAGCCTAATTCCAACATAGAGAACATTTGTTGAGATGGTTACTCTTTGGAGCTTTTAGCAAGAAGACTAAGGAGCCTACACTTGATTATGGATGTGAGTTCATTATGGAACTAGAGGAGATTGTTCTTGGAGAGAGTCACTGTGACTTGGTGTATCCTGGAGGAGCATTCTCATTCCCCACTCTTGGTCTACTTGGCAGGTTATCTTCAAATAGGTAAAATTGCCCATCCTATTTTTAGATGCATTTCTCTTTATGCTTTATCTTCTCATGGTTAATGGACCTTGAACTATGGTTATTGGTTCTAGAGGGTTCTTTTGAGGGATTTTGGCATGGGTATCTCCTTGTGCATATGACTTTGGAGTTTAGGAGATGTAAATTGGGCTTATTCCTAGTTTTGGAATGGATATTTGAGTTTGATCTTCCTTGGTTAGAGAAGCTTACATCCATGTTGGTTTGGTCCTTGAGAGTAAATGGTTGGGTGCTGTTAATGCTTTTTGGGGAAGTAAAGGAGATCATACTTGGCACAACTTAGCATTTGGTTGTGTTGGTAGAAGAATGTGATATGGTTTGCAATTTCTCTTCATGGTATTATGTTTCTTCCTATAGTTTCTTATTCATCTAGTATGATCCTTAGTTTGTGGTCATCTATTGTTGTTGTACTCATTGTTTTTAACAATAGTATGTGGTCTTTTAATGCATATCATTTGAGATGTGGAGGACTTGGAAGAAGTGAGATCAAAGGTGAGATAAGTGAGCAAAAAATTGTTTGTGGTATTATGCTCTATTTTTTAGTAGGTTGGTTGTTGTTTGTAGATCATTATGGTTGTTCTTAGTATTACATGATTTTATTATTTGCCACATTTTTTATATGCAAGTGATGATTGGTAGACTTGAGTTGTTTTGGTTGACATTTCTCATGCAACATAAGTTCTAGGATGTATGTGTGTTTTTCATTGGAATGTGTATCTAGGGTCTTTAGATTTTTTGCACATGAATGTTTTTGGTGTGTTTGTTATCTTGGAAGATGGTAATGTTTTGAGCATGATAATGGATTATACAAGGATAAGAGCTTAGTATGGGTTGGATATGTTGTTGACATGAGTTTAGTGGTGTTGTATGGTTAGTTGGATGTGACTAGCAACTAGTTGTGGTTACTATTCTAACCATGGTGATTGATTCTTGTCCACTACAGAGGCCTATTTATTATCATTGGATTTGGTGATTATGTTTGCATATTGTTTGATGTAGGGTTCTTGATTTAATGAGACAATAGGTCATGGAAAGAAAACTTCAAGTGGGAGAATGTTCAGATGTGAAGTCGCAACATAGATCAGACTTCAAGTGGGAGATTGATGGATGTGAAGTCTGATTTTTCATTTCATCGTCCTTTCTTTTTCTCTTCATCTTCCTTGAAGACTATTATATATATGAGGGAAAAATTTATGTAAATAGCTGCAAATAGTTAGAATACTATTGCCCTACTTTCCTATGGATGTAGCCACATTGGTGAACCACGTTAAATCTTTTCTCTATGTATGCTATTTTATGTATTGTTTATTTGTCTAATTTCTCAACATTATCCACTGATATTTGGTAGACTCAGGCCACAGTAATTGGAATCTTGGTGGTTTGCAAGTGCTAGTTATAAATGTCATTTATGATTTTGTAATTGAATCATCAAGTAACAATTTTTCTCTTTTAATGGCCAAGGGTTTGGCTTTTCTTTTTTTGTTTGGGGGAGGGGAGAGGGGGTTGTTCACTCATAGAGGTGGTTCAAGTGTTACATAACTTTTAATCAAATTTGAGGACATAAATTGACTCTTCATCTCAATTTGCATTTGGTGATAAGAAACACAAGTTATTTGTAGTAAGAGAGGAATTACATAAACAAATAAGTTTAGCACAACCATTAAAACAATCTCAACCAATGTTCCCAAAGAATACTAAAGCTAAGAATGAAATTAATATACCTATATCATCAATGAAAATATGAGATAGAGACAAAGAGCATCAGCTACAAGTGCAACACAACCATGTTACCAATACTAAGAAACTTGAAACATAACATGTAACACAATGAGAAATAGAATTTGAAAATTTTTTGATGATAAGAAATAGTATATATTATTAGAAACAGAATTTGAAGGCCCTATAAATTTGAAATATTATTAGAAATAATTGTGACATCCTATAGAAAATGAAAATTTATGATTTTTAATGTACATATATAAAACCCCAAAGCTATATTGTCTTAGGAGTGTGTGGCAAGTGATTTAGCTCGAGATTTGTAGTTTTGGATTAGGGGAATTCAAAGGAAGTATTGTTAATGATAAAAAATCTTTTCTCCAATGGCCAAATTTGGCCCACGTATTTGCCTCCTTGCCTTCAATAGGGCAACACAAAATTAAGAGGCTCAAACAACAATATCCAACCATAGACACATGTTTGACAATGATGAAATGATCAAGAGAACAAATCATTGTTGGAAACTTGCTATTGTTGTCATTAATGTCAACTCCTAGTAGATGGTTCACTTGGCTTCCAAGTACTTTTGTGAAATTTTGATAAAAAGGTGTGCAATGCAACAGAGGTACCCTCAGTGTTATGCTCTGCATTTCTTCCTAATTGCAGATATGATTGTGTAGTTTGGAAGCATTGATTAGAGGTGTTTAGAGGTATTATATCTAGAGTTTTAGGTTTAGGTTCTAGATCGTGCGGAAGTAGAAGATGTGTGACAGAATATTTGACTGTGAAAGAGGGTGTCTGGGAGAAATGAGAATGGTCCGCATTTCTTTGCATTGATCTTTCCTATCTTGTGGATCTGGTAGAGTGCTTATATTACCTATATCCACCTTCCTTTGAAGTTTCCAATGTTGGGATGCTTTGCAAGTTTAGTTCTTGCATTGGTGATCAGTAACAGTGTGTCTTGATGTGCATAATGAAGACATTCTTTGATTTAGATGGTTGCAGTAGTGTTGTAGAAGTTTATGATGATGATGAGTATTCTAGGAAGGTGTGTGAATGTTTTGGAGTATTTCTCTTTGGTCCACATGATGTTCTTGGACTTGGAGAAGCGTGAATATGGCCATTAGCTTAGGTTTGGCCGACTTGACTTACTAGCGCCATTTGTAGAGGCACCTCATGGATTGTGGATGTAATAAGCAACCTGATGATACAAATTTGAGTCCTCATTATCCCTTGTTTAATGATCCATGCTGAAATTTTATTAATTAAATCAGATCTGAAATTGAATTTCTACAATTCTACCAAAATTGCATCAAATTTGGGATGAATAGCTAGCTAGTCTTACATAGAAATAACACCTAAGGAATGAAACTTCTCCAAAACATTTTTTGCATTAATTTTTGATGTAATAACATGAAATAAAGTCTAAGACATTGATTTAAAACATCAACAAGAAATATGAGGTCATACAACAATTTTTATGCAAAACCCACAAAAACTAAGATCACCGAATAACACCCAAGGTCATTGCAAACTCCATAAACTAAATTTATTTGAAATTTCTGTCATAAGAACCTGATAATAGGTCTGATACAAATGGAGAAAGCTCCAACAAACTTTTTAAAAACACCCACAACACCAATCTGCAAACTACACAAAAATTGGATTACACAATGTGTATTTCTACACACAGAACCTACACATGCAACAGAGCAGAGGAGGTCAATTGCATAGGCAGAAAAGTGGGCCTAAGCTGAGTGATATTGTTGTTGTGGCTATCTCCAAAGCCTATCCAACTTGTCCATGCCATTAGTCTCCATTTTCCTTCCATCAATAACTTGCATTTCACAACTTCTCTCCTATACTGTGTAGATGCACTAGCATTAGGCAATTTATACCAAATAGTCCTGAGACTTTTTATAATATTATGGATCTGATTTTTGCTGCTTATAGGGTTGTTATAACAATAATTTCATCCTCCACAATAGCAAGTACATATTTTAGGAATAATTACTCCTTTCACCTTCACATTGTTGAAATGCACAATACAAAAATTGATGCTGGGGTGTCTTCAAAATTTTCATATTTTATGCTAACAATTGATTTTTGGGTTTAGTGAGTTGGGTTGGATGACAAGTTTTAAGAGGAAGAAAGTTCCAATAGTTAATTATCAGTTTTCAAGAAGACCCAGATGGGTTGGGAAAGTTGTAATAGTTGCTGGAAATGGATGAGATTGGGTAAACAAGTAGTTACTATAGTTAGATGTAGATTTTTTAGGAAAAATATCGGCAAGGATGGAGTTGGTTCAATGTGGAAGATGAAATGATTGGAGAGGTAGAGCTACCAGAATGGCAAGAAGGCAGCAACAAAGAGGGAATAAGAGGTACGTGGAGGAATGATGACAAGAGATAGATGTTTGATTGAGGTAGATAGAAGTAACCAATAAAAAGAAAGTGCGACTATTATTGTGAGGAGATGAATAGAGGAAGAAATGTGGCAAATAGACTGGAAGCAACCATTATGACCAGGGCAGGTAAGAACATGCCGAAATGTTAGCAGAAGAAGGGTCGATGATATATCTGGAGGAGGTCAATTGCATAGGTAGCAGAGTGGAGGCCAATTTTGGAAGTAGACTAATTGAGGAAACAACCTAATCAAAAGAGAGTTGAGTAGAACTGTGGCCAATCTAGAAGCAGTTGACACAAAGAGGCCAGAAGGCTGATAAGAGAAGGCTGACAATGAGGATAAAAGGAGAAAGAAATTTTGGAGAGAAGAGGAGCGGTAAAGAGTTAAAGCAGGCCGATTCAAGGAGGCTGATCTGTAACCAGTTGATAGCCAAGAAAAGGGAAGTAAGGAATTAAGGAGGGAGACGACTAGAGGATGATCGAGTGAAGGAAAGAGCCATGAGAATAAAGCAGACTTTAATACAAAGGAGAAGACCTGCACAAGAGATAGAGGTAGATAGATTAAGTGTAGAAAGGGTCCAGAGCTTAGAAGCTGGAATTAGATATTAAAAATGTAAACATCTCTATGAAATTAATTAAGCATGGTTTGTTATTTATGTCTCTTTGTTGTTGATGCTAGATTACACTCGTTGTCTATTTAAATAAGTTCCTACCATTACACAGAAAGTGTGTGCTATTGTATGTATGAAACCAATTCCTGTCACTCACAGACAGATGTATGTTCCTATTGCCTGGTGGGATTTGAATTTGAATGTATGAAATGCTATCTATATTTGTTTTGTGTAACCCTATCTTTATTACCTAGTTATTTTCATTTTCTAGTTAAAAGGTCTGTAGAGGTGGGTTTAAAGATAAGAGACTAGGTCTTAGTTGATGGATTGCATTGGGTAGGTGTGCATGCATATGGAAGCATGCTATTAAAGTGGTATCAAAGCGCAGAAGGTCTTGAGTGTTAAGTAGATCACCGAAGTGAGGCAACCTAGCTAAGGCCATGGTAGCAAAGAAAGGAGAAGGTGAGAGTTGCAGTTTGTTGTAGATTGACAAATTGTGGAAAACATGAAGAAGCAAAATACATATTTTGAAAGAGAACTGGTAGTGTTGAGAAGAGACTTAAAGGAGTACATGATTGCAAAGCAGAAATGGCTTGAAGAAAGTATCCAGGAGTACTTTTGGGTATGACCAATGACAAGAAAAGTGAAGTGGCTTGTAATGGAGATAGTTGAAAAGAGGAAAATGCAGAGTATAGAAGCCTTAAGAAGAGAAGGTAAGAGTATGAGAGGATCCCAAAGAGTTTGGGACAACAAAGAGTTGCCTATTGAGCAACATGGACCAAAAGAGGCCGAAGAAGTTCTCATAGTAGAGAACTTGAAGGAAAGGATAAAAGAAGAAGTACAACAAGTAGCACTTGTGGAAGGAAGAGATGAAACGAGGAGAGTGCCTATGAAGAAGACACTGAGGGAGACATTGTGGTCTCTTATTTTGTTTATTAATATTGTGTTTGTAGCTGTGTATGCAAGTATAAAGAATGTGTTGAGGAAGGTCAAGGAAGAGACCTTGAAGGTGATGAAAGATGGGGCAAGAATGGCACCCATAGAAAGAGTTGAAGATGTGAACGTGAAAAGGATGATTGTAGTAGTATGTTAAGAGGAGGTTGTAGTGGAGGTACATTGCAAGGTGCCTGAAAATGAAAAGGAGGTTGAAACTAAAGCTTTCCATTTTGATGCTAAAGATGTCCAGCGAAATGAAGAAGATGATGAAGAGGTCATAGAGTTTCACAATGCTCTAGAAGATGTTACCGAAGCTGAGCAAGATGCTGATGGATCTAAGAAAAGTTGCAAAGACAAGAAACTAGAGGTGGATGCAAGTTGGGACAATAGATCATTGTACAGAAGAATGGAGGTAAAAATGTTGCTTTTAATTTTGTCTATAGAAATGAGAATACGAATAAGAAAGTTTGTCAAGAAAGAAAGAAATTGGTAGATCATGGATATGTAGTACCATGTTGGCAAAGGAAACAAGTTATGGGGCAGCAGTTAACATGCAAAGAAGTCAATGCTTTTGATTGTGTCTATGCTAACAAATAGGTGCAAAGAAAGAAGGGTATACAGATGACAAATTGGCAATAAGAATCAAAGATAGAATGCCCAGCAAAAGGGCCTAGAGAAAATATTGCAAGGAAAGAGGCAAGAAGACCAAGTGTTGCCATAAAGAAAGATCGGCCCAAGGTTGTGGCAAACAAGGTATGGAGAGAAAAGAGTGTGGTAGAAATAAGGGCAAGTGGTGTAGCAATAAATAATGCTAAGACAATTAAGAGAATAGAAGTTGGAAGGGAAGATGCTGATAAAGGGCATGTTGAAGAGTTGAATGTAAGAAACATTGAGACAGTAAAAGGGTAGCGGGGTAAACAAGTTTATTTTAATAATGCTTTGGAAATTTTGGATGATTTTGTTATAGAAAAAGATAAGAAAAAGTGGAATGATGAACAATCCGATGTTAATGAGGTGTTAAATGAAATTTATGAAGAAGATACCAAGGTTAATGAAGTAAATGGTGATTGGGAGATGACTAAATATGATGAAGAGATGTGGAGGATTGTGGATGAAGAAGAAGTAAGGAGGAGAAAATATCAAAAGAAGAAAGAAAATAGACAAAGCTAGATTTGGAAATCCAAAATGAACATAGGTGAGTGTGACAGGAAAGAGGAAAAGTTGGTTGGAGGAGCTGAACATAAAAAGAGGACAGCAGTAACATATGGGGAAAGGAAAGAAAGTGTAGATTGGAAAAAGAGAGTAGACATAGATAAAGAGGGTGATGATGGTACATCCATGACCTAGGAAGAAGAAGGCAAATGAAATAATGATGAAGATGTTGCAACAATAGAATTAACAGAAGAAGCAACAACTGAAAACACTGGAGATGATTTGTGGAGACAATTTGTAGCCATTGAGCAAGAATGGAATGAAAAGATTGAGGGTTTGAGAATAAGTGAG
Source organism: Cunninghamia lanceolata (assembly GCA_027924645.1). Lineage (NCBI taxonomy): Eukaryota > Viridiplantae > Streptophyta > Pinopsida > Cupressales > Cupressaceae > Cunninghamia > Cunninghamia lanceolata. Next base: position 16,288,683 of record BSBN01000801.1, read on the forward strand.
ACAACAAAGGAGATGGAAGATAATGTTCCATAAGTTATTGCAAAATTGAAGGCTGAAGATATAGTAGTTAGTGCAGATTTCAAGATGAATGTAACAAGTTAAGAAACTAAAGATGAAGCTGAGAATGATTTGTTGTTGCAGCAGATGGCCATAGAGGAAGAGTGGCTTGGAGGAATGTTAGATGAACATATTGAGTATAATATAGAAATGATGAATGATGGGGATGCCGTGGATGATGTTGAAGAAATAAAAATCTTTCCATTTGTTTATGATATGTTGAATGTGGATGAAAGAAGAATTAGACATTGGAGGTGGAAATAGATTATTGTAGACAACCTCATGAGGGTAGTAGATAGTGATGCACATTAATGTTGGAAGGATGTGACATATGGGTCAGAGAGATTGTGGAAGAAATGGAAGAAGGATTAGAAAAGTTTGTAGAAGAACCACATGTGTTGGAGCACATGATCCTTATCCCCTAGGGAGTCTGATGTAGGGGCATTTTCAAAATTTTTGAATTTTATGCTAACAATTGATTTTTGGGTTCAGTGAGTTGGATTGGATGACAATTTTTAAGAGGAAGAAAGTTCTTGTCACCACAATGACATGAACACTAATAGTTAATTATCAGTTTTCAAGAAGACCCAAATGGGTTGGGAGAGTTGTAACAGTTGCTAGAAATGGATGAGATTGGGTAAATGAGCAGTTACTACAGTAAGATGCAGATTCTTGAGGAAAACTATCAGCAAGGATAGTTGGTTTGATGTGGAAGATGAAATGGTTGGAGAGGTAGATTTGCTAGAACAATAGGAAGGCAGCATCAAAGAGGGAATAAGAGGTACATGGAGGAATGACGGAAAGCGGCAAATGTTTGATTGAGGCAGATAGAAGTAACCAATGAAAAGAAAGTGCGACTGTTATTATGAGGAGATGAATAGAGGAAAAAACATGGCAAATAGACTGGAAGCAACCGTTATAGCTAGGGCAAGTAAGAACATGCCGAAATGTTAGCAGAAGAAGGGTCAATGATATATCTAGAGAAGGTTGATTGCATAGGTAGTAGAGTAGAGGCTAATTTTGGAAGTAGGCTGATTGAGGAAACAATCCAATCAAAAGAGGGCCAAGTAGAACTGCGGCCAATGTAGAAGTAGTCGATACAAAGAGGTGAGAAGGCCGACAGTGAGGAGAAATGGAGAATGAAGTTTTGAAGAGAAGAGGAGCAGCAAAGAGTTGAAGCAGGACGATTCAAGGAGGTCAATTTGTAACCTGTTGATAGCCAAGAAAAGAGAAGTAAGGAATTAAGGAGGGAGGCGACTAGATGATGATCGAGTGAAGGAAAGAGCCATGAGAATAAAGCAGACTTTAATATAGAGGAGAAGACCCGTGTAGGAGATAGAGGTAGATAGATTAAGTGTAGAGAGGGTCTAGAGCTTAGAAGTTGGAATTAGATATTAAAAATGTAAACATCTCTTTGAAGCTAATGAAACATTGTTTGTTATTGATGTCTCTTTGTTGTTCATGCTAGATTATGCTTGTTGTCTATTTCAATAAGTTCCTGCCATTACACAGAAAGTGTAAGTGTGTTGTTGCATGTGTGAAACTAGTTCCTATCGCTCATAGACAAATGTATGTTCCTATCGCCTGGTGGAATTTGAATTTGAATGTATGAAATGCTATCTATATTTGTTTTGTGTAACCCTATCTTTACTACCTGGTTATTATCATTTTCTAGACAGAATGTCTGTAGAGGTGGGTTTAAAGATAAGAGACTAGGTCTTAGTTGATGGATTGCATTGGGTAGGTGTGCATACATATGGAAGTGTGCTATCAGAAATGTGTAGTAATAGAGCTATACATTACCCCGTCTTGTGAGGTGTTAATTGCAAATTCATAAACTTATTTGTAGGAGCCAAGGTACCATAGTGGAGCAACCATTAGTATCATACAATAGCAACATTCATACCACAACACTTTAGTGAACATGTGTGAAGTGTAGCTTCATAGAAGCAATCTTGAAGGTGCCACCATCTACTATGTGCTACCTATTGGCATGTAGTATACCTCCAATCCTCTTCCACCAATAACCTTCCTCTACTTGAACCTAAATTTGTGAATATTCTCTGGCATGAGACATGAGTTGAGAGAAGGTAAAACCAAACAACTCCCCCAAAATAGAATTGGGAAATATGATATCCTTATTACTGATAATATTCTCAACATAACCATCAAGCTCCAACACCTCTCTAAGAAATGAGTCTACCTCATGATGTGCCCCAAAGTTAAAATGGATAGTAACAAAGAAGGTATAATCCTCTAAGCTATTCACAACATAACTAAAATTTCCATCATGTACTCCATAAATACATATAATGATATCTTCATACACACATTTCCAACCTTGGTGAGGGGTAAGTAATGGCTATAACAAATTCACTAAAAATACATGCTTTACCTCAATTTGATGGAAGATGCTACATTCCTTAGAACATTTATGAACTCCCTCCTTAGATCTCCTCCATGAGAATCCCTCATGGCATAAATCAACTTGCATGTAGGCTGGAAACACACCATAGCAATCACAAACCTCCCTAGATCTCCTCCAAGTTAGTGTGAGGATGGATGTAGTAATTTCCACTAGTATTGGAGACCTCCTACTAACATAATTATGCAAGAAAGCTTCCTCCAAATGCACCAATACACTGATGTCCATAGCTAAAATGAAGCACAATATGATTTTAGTGCTCTACACCAAGGACAATAGTAGCACCAACGAATTTCCCAAGTATGAGTATGCATGAAAAGAATTGTGTTGTGCCAAAACAACTCCAAAGTGCTTGGAAAATGCCTCCAAGAAATCACCAATAGAAAATCCTCACTACCTAGACAAAGAATAGTGTGCAAACTCCAATGAATGAGAGAAAACCATGATGTAAAGTGGCTGACCTGCAACCAATCAACAACCTCCAAACTAAAATTCTGATTCATTCTTTGCCAAGTGACATCCCCAAGAGTGATCATTTGTTCAATGTTCCAATTGTCACTTAAAATATTTCTCCAATCTACACCTAGATGAAGCAATAGAATCACATAGTGGCTGGTAAGAAAAAGAACAACACCTTCAAGACTAAAATTTTGATCCTTATCGCTCCAAAGGTCACTCTTATGACTCCTAATAATCTCTGTCAATTCTTGTTGAGAATCCCAGGCATGGATGCCCAACCAAGAATATTATCCAAGGCTCAATACATTCCATGAAAGGAATGCATCTCTAGCTACATATGAAAAGCATGCAATACTTCTCATCAACTCAGTTAAGGTATGAAATGTCACACTTGTTAGCCAACTCCAAAACTCAAGACCAAACCTCATGCAAGAATGAAGCAACTCATAATGAATACCAACAAGGAAATGATTCTCAACTGAAGTCATCAATTTGCATACCCAAGTTACCTTCCAATTCCTCATGTAGCAAGGAATGATGATGCCTCCTTGTGCCATATCATCCCAAATGCAAACTTCATCTGTCTCTTCATTTCCACATTTCATATCCAGTGGTCTCCCAGGAGGGTAGCCAAACTCCTCATAAAGTGAACCTGAATCAAAACCAAGCTCTGTACCACACTCCAACTCAAGTTTTGAATCTTCTCCTAGATCCCATACCTTGTTACTTTTACCAAGTGCAATACTACAATCGGGAACAACTCCATCATCCAACTCAAAGAGTGGATTCTCATAAGTCATATCAACACCCATCTCAAATAATGGGGTATCAACAATCACCACAAATGTACTCTTGTAGTCATATTCATGCAAAGGATATGAACTACTGCTATGATGAATACTAAAATCAAAACCTTTATACCTATCATCAATGACTCCAAGGCTATCCCAAATCACCTGTGCCTCTTCCTTATCATCTTAAATAGTGAGTGGTGGATCCAAATCACCAAGGTCACTAGGACTCTACTCAAGACTAGCTACATGCAATGTGAAATTGTGATAAAAAATAATACCATCCATACCACCCTCAAGGCATAGATGTGGAGATGAAGATAGGACAACACTATAGGCAAAATGGAATTCATCCCAAATAGGATCCTTGTCATACTTCAATGCCAACACCCCTAGATCCCAAGTGCTAAAAGTCTGATTGCTCTGTTCAGAAAGAGCATACTCCTCATGAATAATTGCCTTTGTTAATAAATCACTCTCCATAGGCTTGGTTTGAAAGTCAAACCAACAACCACCTATGTCATCATCACTGAAATAATATAAAGAATCATCATTGTTATCTATTTTGAAAAATGCATCCTCTTTGCCTTCAACAAGCCCATCATATGAAGGTATGTCAATGATCTCAACTATCCCAACATTTTCACTAGTGTTATTAGCTTCATTGGGAAGTTCTGAATGTGTATCTAAGGCTGCAATTTTATCACTTTTGTTGCACACATCTTCACCCTCTTGTGGCTCTGTATCATGCCCCTTAGCATCTTTCAACTTCTCTTTCCTTGCAGATGCTTCTAAACCATCTTCTTTAGGAAGGCTTAAGTATTCATCTTCCTCTAGCTCTGACTTCTTTTTGGGCTCCCCTTCTGAATCTTCTTCTAGCACTTTATCTAACTTTCCTTCAACATTCACATACTTTTTCTTAAAAATTGTTTTCTTTATTTCTGGATCCTTCATTAATACTAATATATTCTTCTATTGTTTTTGAAATTCTTGAAACATTTCTATCATTGATTCTTCAAATGTGTTCATATTTTGCATTACATTAACCTTCTACCATATAAGCTAGCAAGATCTTTGCTCTGATACCAATGTAATGAGTTAGGATGAAATTTTATTAATTAAATCAGATCTGAAATTGAATTTCAACAATTATACCAAAATTGCATCGAATTTGGGTTGGCTAGCTAGCTATTCTTACATAGAAATAACACCCAAAGGCATGAAACTTCTCAAAAATGTTTTTTGCATTAATTTTTTTATGTAATAACAAGAAATAAGTTCTGAGACACTGATTTAGAATAGCAGCAAGAAATATGAGGTCATACAACTATTAGAAATGAAAGCAACACTACTTTAATGGAAATCTGATTCAAGATAAATTTCAGCAATCTTTAAGTGTGCATTAACAATGGATATTGTAACAAAACATAAAACCCACTACAAATAAAATGTCAAACATGAAGAACAAAACACAAGACACAATGTTTACATGGAGAAAACCCTTGCAGGTAAAAAGCTCCACTAGGAAAGAGGCACGTGTTTGTATTAATCTCAACGAGATTGTATAATACATCAACTACACAACTCTCTCCACAAGTCTTCAATCCGACAACATTCCTATAGCACTTGAGTACCTAAAATTTGTATCACAACAATAAATACATGGAAAATACTTATAGAAATGTTTTCTAACTCATCCTAGGCATTCACCTTCTCTCTCCTAAGATTCTCCAACATGTAAGCATTAATTACCATCTTACAAGCATCTTACACTTGTCCAGAAACAACCATGCAAAGGTTGGGGGCCCAAGACTAAATCTGGCCTCTTACAACATCTTATGATGTGTCATAACCATCATAGATTCCACAAAAGGGTATCTTTCCAAAATAGGAACCTTGGGCTAAATATAGAAAATATACAACTAACATATTCATCATATGCGTCATAGAATCACAAAATCTTATGACAACTTGCAACTGTCATAGATTCACTTACCAAACATTATGACAGTTGTCATACATGCCAAAAATAGTATATTCTCCAAGGAAGCATGCCTACCCTCATTTACTTTGAGTTTTTACATTTGCCAACTGTAAAAGTCACTCTGTAATTACCTCCAGTTACTCCAAAATTACCCTTGCCAGTGAAACTAGTACATCTCCTTGTGGATAATTACAAATTACATATAATAAATGGAATAAATACAATATTGGGATTTACAAGGTTAATGGTACCTTATCCCAACATTCTCCCACTTGACATTATACATTGTAAATCAACCCATAGGAAATCAAATGAAAAATAATCAGGCACTAGAAACAAGGCCCATGGCCTCTCTGCACCATATGAACTTCTTTATGCTCATAGGCTTGGTCAATGAATTTGCAACATTCTCCTGAGTCTCTATCTTCTTTAGCTCAATCTCTCCATTTGCAACCAACTCTCGAACAAAGTGATACTGAACATCAACATGCTTAGTTTGAGCATGATACATGGGATTCTTGGCCAAACAGATAGCACTCTGGCTATCACAACCAATCTGAATGATCCTACAATCAAAACAAATACCTGTACACAATCTCCTCAACCAAATTGCCTCCTTAGAGACATGAGTAGTAGCCATATACTTTTCTTATGTGGTGGACAAAGCAACTGTGGGATACCTCTTACTCATCCAACTCACTACACCTCCAAACATAGTAAACACATAGCCACTAGTGGACCTTCGACTATCCAAGTCACCTGCTGAATCTGCATCAACAAAACCCTGTATGTCTAAAGATTTGTCAGCACTATCAGTACCAGAATAAACCAAACAATGATTAGGAGTACCTATAAGATATTTAAACACCCTCTTCGCATAGTTCCAATGCTGTCTACTAAGGTTAGACATAAATCTGCTCAAAACTCCCACTGCTTGGGCAATATCTGGTCTAGTGCAAACCATTGCATACATCAAACTCCCTACAACACTAGCATATGTCACATTAGACATATCCTCAAGATCATCCTCATTCTTTGGACACATATCTAATGAAAGCTTAGTACCAATGGGTAAAGGAACTCTAACTGGGTTACAGTCCTGCAAACTAAACCTCTGCAAAATAGTATTCACATACTTACTTTGTGACAACCAAAGATTTCTATTAACTCTATCCCTCCTAATCTCCATTCCCAAAATATACCTTCTAGCACCAAGATCCTTCATATCAAATGCACCTAAAAGTTGGGCTTTAAGCTCACTGATCATACCCTAAAACAATATGTCATCAACATACAAAGCAATAACTAGTATAGAATCATCAACATAATAAATGTAAACACAGTGATCCTCCTCGCTTCTAACAAAACCCAATTTCAAAACAAATGAGTCAAACTTTTGATACCACATTCTGGGGGACTATTTCAAACCATAAAGAGACCTCTTTAACCTACAAACCCAATGTTCTTTTCTTTTTACCTTAGAATCTATAGGTTGTTGCATATAAATTTCTTCTTCAAGATCTCCATGCAAGAACGTAGTCTTAACATCCATTTCTCAATCTCCCAATCATAAGCTACAACAATGGATAAGAGAAATCTAATAAAAGTTAATTTAGAAATAGGAGAGAATATCTCACCAAAATTAATTCCCTCTCTTTGGGAGTTGTCCTTGGCTACCAGTCTAGCCTTGTACTTTTCTAATGACCCGTCTACTCCAAACTTCTTCTTGAAGACCCACTTACAACCTATGGCCTTTCTTCCTTTGGGCAAATGGACAAGATCCATGGTGTTACAAGAGTCTAAATCCATCATCTCCTCCTACATGGCTAACTACCAAAACTCACTGTCATCTACAGAAATAGCTTCTCTATAGGATCTAGGTTCACCGTTAGTACTCAATAAAACATATACACAATAGAAATCTGGTGGGCTATACCTGTAATTTGGATTCTATTGTCTTATGGATCTCTCAAGGTTGGAGTAAGAGACTCTACTCATTCTTTTGCATGATCATCTGCACCAACTTCTTCTGTCACAATAGATTCATCTTCATCAGAACTACTCGAATCTTCTTCTTCTTCTTCACCCCCCAATCCATCATTCTATTCTTCTTGAGGTGCATCTTGCTGCTCTAAATCAAAGTGCACCTTCTTTACCTTTTCTTCTTTTTCTTTTGGCTGCTTAGGTTCAGAAATAGCTCTAAGTTCCCTAAAAATAACATCTCTAGAAAAGATAATCTTGTGGGTTAGTGGATTCCAAAGCTTATAACCTTTGACATTATCACCATATCCAATGAATGTACCCTTTTCATCCTTTGGATCCAACTTAGATCACTTTTCCTTAGGCACATGAACAAAAGCTTCACAGCCAAAAACCCTTAAATGTGAAATAGAAGGTTTCTTACCTGTCCACACTTCATAAGGTGTCAACTCAAGAGCCTTACAAGGAGATCTGTTTATCAAGTAGCAAGGAGTACACATAGCCTCTACCCAAAAGCATTTATCCAACTATGCATCACCAAGCATACTTCTGGCTCTTTCCATAATTGTTTGGTTCATCCTTTCTGAAACACCATTTTGCTGTGGTGTATATGGAGTTGTCTTTTGTTTGATTATACCTGCATGCTTGCAAAACTAATCAAATTCCTTAGAGAAATATTCCCCTCCATTGTTAGACCTTAATATTTTTATCTTTAAACCTAATTGGTTCTCTACTAAGACTTTGAATTCCTTAAACTTAGGGAAAAATTCAAATTTTTGTTTCATAAAAAAATCCATGTATATCTGGATACATCATCAATGAAGGTAACAAAATAATGAGATTTTCCAATAGATTCATTATCCATAGGTCCAAACACATCCATATGAATAATCTCTAATTTCTCTTTTGCTCTATTGCTTCCTGAAGAAAATGATTTTCTATTTTGTTTACTAAACACACAATGCTCATAGAAATCAAAGTGCTCATTTTAATAAGAGAAATCATCCAACAATTCTTTATTCTTAATAGTTTTTAATACATTATTACTTGTGTGGCCCAATCTACAGTGCCAAAACATACATGTATTTTTAGTAGTGGTCTCAGATACATAGGAGGCATTACAAACTGTAGTGGCTTCAAGCTTAAACAAGTTCCTGAATCTCTTCCCTTTCACTACCACCAAGTTCCCTCTCACCAATCTGCAACCATGCTTGTCAAATGTCACATGCATTCCCAAATCATTCAACTTTGAAACTGAAATTAGATTTCTAGCTAATCCAGGAACATGCAAAACACCTAGGAGGGTTTTAATCCTCCCATCACTGAAACACAACAATACCTTTCCTTTCCCGACAATCAGATATGAAGAGTTGTCACCAAGTTAGATATTACCTCCATCATATTATTCATATGTGGAGAACCATTCCTTATGCGGGGTCATATGAAATAAGCATCCTGAGTCAACCAATCAGTGATCATTAGAAACAACATTACATGTAGAAAGTAAAACATCTTCACCTGCATTTGAGGAGTTATCCGAAGCACTCTCCCACTATTTCTTTGGTTTTCTGTACTCTTTCTTCACATGTCTCCTTTTACCACAGTTCCAACACTTAGCTCTATTCTTTTTAGCAGGAGTTTTAGACTGGCTCTTGGACTTGCTCTTAGCCACATTTTGATATCCTTTAGGTCCCCTTTCCTTAGACCTTCCCCTGACACTGAAAATATCCCTTAAACTATCCAAACTCCTCTTCCTCAATTCCTATGATAGTAGCACTGAAACAAGAGCATCCAACTTCAGCTCCGCAAGGTTAGCAGTGATAAGAAGGATAACATTCTCCCAAGACTCAAGTAAAGAACAAAGAAGTAAGATACATTTATCTTCCTCACTAACCTCAACATCTACTGAATCAAGCTGACTCAGTAACAAATTAAAAGAATTTAAATGCTCTACAACTGATTCACCTTCTTGCATTTTCATGGAAAACAATTTTATTTTTAAATAAAGTTTATTTACCATACTCTTGGCTTGATAGATCTCACCCAACCGATTCCACAACTTGTGTGCAGTCTCCTCCTTTGCAACATTCAACAAGACAAAGTCTAAAAGACACAACCGGATGGTTCCCCATGCCTTCTTATCCAGTCTATCCCACTCATCTTGAGAGACATCGCTAGGTTTCTTCTCTTTTTTAATAGCCAACCACCGGTTTCTTTCTTCCAACAAATCTTCCATTTTCAGCTTCCACAACTCATACCCCATTCCATTGAACTTCTCAATGTCTATTTGAGAGGTTGATGCAACCATAATAACAACACAAGATCTACAAAACAAACACAACCAAACCTCCCACTACAGCTATAGCTTCCACACTACCACCCAAGAGTCAAAGATGGCCAGGCACTGATACCAAATGTTAGAAATGAAAGCAACACTACTTCAATGGAAATCTAATTCAAGATAAATTTCAGCAATATTTAAGTGTGCATTAACAATGGATATTGTAACAAAACATAGAACTCACTATAGAGAAAATGCCAAACATGAAGAACACAACACAAGACACAGTGTTTACATGGAGAAAACCTTTGTAGGTAAAAAACTCCACCAAGAATCTCAACAAGATTGTACAATACATCAACTACACAACTCTCTCCACAAGACTTCAATATGACAGCATTCCTGCAGCACCTGAGTACCTAAAATCTATATTGCAGCAACAAATATATGGCAAATACTTATATAAATGTTTTCCAACTCATCCTAGTTGTTCACCTTCTCTCTCCTAAGATTCTCCAACCTGTAAACATTAATTACCATCTTACAAACATCTTACACTTGTCCAAAAATAGTCATGCAAAGGTTGGGGCCCCAAGACTAAATCTGACCTCTTACAACATCTTATGACGTGTCATAACCATCATAGATTCCACAAAAGAGTATCTTTCCAAAATAGGAACCTTGGGCTAAATATAGCAAATATCTAACTAACATATCTATCATATGCGTCATAGTATGACACGTCATAACCGTTATAGATTCCACAAAAGAGTATCTTTCCAAATTAGGAACCTTGGTCTAAATATAACAAATATACAACTAACATATCCATCATATGCGTCATAGAATCACAGAATCTTATGACCACTTGCAGCTGTCATAGATTCACTTACCAAACATTATGACAGTTGTCATACATGCCAAAAATAGTATAGTCTCCAAGGGAGCACGCCTACCCTCATTTACTTTGAGTTTTTACATTTGCCAACAGTAAAAATCACTCCGTAATTACCTCTGGTTACTCTGAAATTACCCAGGGCTAGTGAAACTAGTACATCTCCTCGTGGATGATTACAAATTACATATAATAAATGGAATAAATACAATATTGGGATTTACAAGGTTAATGGCACCTTATCCCAAAAACAACATTTTTTATGCAAAATCCACAAAAACTAAGATCACCGAATAACACCCAAGGTCATTGCAAACTCCATAAACTAAATTTATTTGAAATTTCAATCATAAGCACCTGATAATAGGTCTGATACAAATGGATAAATCTATAAAAAACTTCTATAAAAACAACCACAACACCAATCTGCAAACTACACAAAAACTGGATTATACAATGTGCATTTCTACACACAGAACCTACACATGCAACACTTCTGAGATCAAACCAACAATACCCAACTTGCCAAATCTGATCCAAACCTATGGAATGGATGAAATACACCTTCTACACTAACATGCAATGACATGCAAAATCTACAACAACACAAATGCTCCTGAAACACCAAATATCTACTCCTACACACACTAAAACTACCAAAACCTCAAAATTCCTTCAACCCAAATGCAAGCTCTAGATGAGATTGGCTCTTGTGAGAAAAGGGTTTTCATCCTCTAATAACTTGATGCTCATGGGTTTCCATCCACAAGTCTCTACTCCAATAGGGTTTCATCCATTAAAGAAGTATTCTACAAATCTACAAGTGTAAGAGAAAAATATGATATTAACAATGCCCCCAAATGATAGAATTTTCATCTTTTGTATCAATTTTTCTTGGGAGAGATTATTGTACAAGTAACTTCCCACATATTTCTTGGATTCCTTGGTATTTTGGGATATGACAGTTGTCATACATTGTCATAAATACCCCCACCACTTGTAGTTTCCCAATATTTTCAAAATCTTCATGCAAACGGACACCTCTCATGACACAAAACCCAACCTATTTTGAGCCTCAAAATATTTAATTTAATATTTGATTGTCCTCAAGAATTGAATTATATTTGGACAATAATAAATATTAAATTATTTATTCCTCCCATACTTGCCCAATTAACCCACAGAAGAATAAAATGGGTTAATATTGATCATTAATCACATATTAAGAAAAGGGGACATGACACCCTGACATGGTCCACTTTCACTTCTTTCCACCGTAGAAGTGTTTAGTGCCAGCCTAAGTAATGTTGCATGTGTGTAATGTACATGCTTCATTAGGACTGACCTAATTGAGACAAGTCTTGGTAATAGATGGTATAAATGCAAGATTATGTTGAATGGAGCAATGTAGAGAAGAATATGTGAATGTGAATCAAGGGTAGTGAAGTTGTGTGTGAACTTAAATGCTTATGACTTCGGAATGTAGTGAGCATAACGTCTACATTTTAGTGTACCAGAAGTTGCTGGAGGTAGTAAGCCAAAGGTTGCGGATGACAAAGAGTATCAATGGTGGATCTCTACTGTTATTTTGAGATAGTGAATCTCTTTGTAACAATATTCTTCTTTCATCTATCTTCTAGGTAGTGAGCCTTTCTCTGGCAGTAATCCTTTCTTCTGGGTAGTGAGCCCTTGGTAGAAAGACTATTGATTTTTGGTGTTGTTATTATATATATTGTGAGGTAATCCTCACCGTGGTTTTCTACTTATTGGGTTTTCCACATAAATCTGGTGTTCTTATGTGTTTTGGATGTGTTTGCATTTATTCTTTATCTGTTTACATTTAGCTAATGCATTATAAGTGGTTGATGTTTGAAATTAGTGAGGGTTTAATGTTTTAACATACAACTGATTCACCCCCCTCTCAGTTGTCCTATGCATTCTAACAATTGGTATCAGAGCCAAGTTCCTTGAAGAATCTTAACCTCTTAGGGTAGATCCGAATGGCACACAGGAAAGGTATGGAGGTCTCAATGTTTGATGGAACAAATTATGCTTTTGGAAAACTAGGATGAAAATATTTCTTTTCTCACTAGGCTATGGCATATGGAAGATAGTTGACAAAAAGTATACTATACCTACTAATGGTCCAAAGGATGAAGATGAAATTAAACAATATCATAATAATGGCAAGGTAAGGAGTGCTCTTCTGAACAATCTCTCTAATTCTGAATTAGTGAAGGTGATGAGTTATAAAACTTCTCATGAAATCTAGAAGAAGCTAGAAAGTACCTATGAAGGAGATGATAAGGTCAAGCAAGCAAAAATGCAAATCTTGAAGACCAAGTTTGAAACCCTAAAGATGTTAGAAGATGAAAATATTGCAAGCTACATGCAAAGAGTGGATGATGTTGTCAACTGCATCAATGGTCTTGGAGGAAAGTTGGAGGAAAGTGAAGTGGTGAAAAAGGTACTAAGAACTCTTCCAAAATCCTATAGTGCCAAAGTTTCTGCTATTAAAGAGACTCAAAATCTGGAGCAGTATACTAGGGATCAAATGTTTGGTACTTTAACTACTTTTGAGATAAGAGAATTTGGTCAAGATGATGCAAGAAAAGAAACTACTTTTAAGGATAGCAAGACAGAGAAGAATGTTGAATCAAATTCAGATGACTTTAATGAAGTGGAAGCAAACTTTGTAAGCAGTTTGAAAAAGGGTTCTAGAAAATATAGAGGTAAGTTACACTTCAAATGTTTTAACTTTGGAAAGATAGGTCATTATGCTTCTAAATGTCTAATCAAAATTTCTAATGATAAATATAAGGAGAACAAAGGCAAATCATTCAAGAAAAGTTATTATATTAAATAATATGACATCATATCTGATGATGAGTCTGACTATCTAAATGATGATGGTAATGAATGCTTGTTCATGGCTTTGAATGTTGGAACTAATTCTTCTAATCCTAGAAGATGTATGAAGGATATTGCTCCAAAAATAGGGCACCACATTGAAGGAACACTGGTTACTACTTTCCATGCAAGAGAGAAGGAATATCTTTGGTTAATTGATAGTGGCTGTTCGAATCATATGACAGGTGATAAGCATAAGTTTGTGAAGCTTGAAAAGTTTGATGGAGGTTTTGTTAAGTTTGGAGATGATGCATCTACTAAGATCTATGGAAGAGGTTAAATCATTTTTTATCGAAAGCACAATACAGATGATGTCCTTTATGTTAAGGGTCTCCAACATAATCTTCTAAGTGTAGAACAAATGTGTAGGAAAGGATATAATCTTGTGTTTTAGGATGGTGGGTGTGAAATCAGAAAAGAAGACTCTGAAACTTTGATTGCTAGAAGAACAAGGACACATAAATATATATCAGCTCAAAGGTGTTGATGGTGTGTGATGTATGACTCAAATTAATGAAAGTTTGCTATGGCATAGAAGAATGTACCAGATCAATTTTGAAAGCCGAGTGAAGATTAGCTCTACTCAAGCTGTGAGGGATCTACAAAAGATTACAAAGATTTTCAATGCAATCTATAAGGAATGTCAAATTAGGAAACAAACAAGGAAAAAATTCAAGATCAAAGAGTATTCTACCACCGAACCTCTGGAGATGGTGCATATAGATCTATGCAGACCTACAAAAGTAGGAATCTTTTAAGGTGACAAGTATTTCATGTTGTTGATTGATGATTTCTCTAGAATGATTTGGGTAACTTTTCTCAAAGAAAAATCAAAATCTCTAGATAGATAAGTTTAAAGCTTTTAAGGCTATGGTTGAAAATGAAATTGATCTAAAAGTCAAGTGTTTGAGGTCTGACAAAGGTGTTGAGTTCACCTCCAATGAGTTTAATTATTTTAGATAAGAATGACTAGAATGCCTAACCATTCAACCATTTACCAACAAAAGTATCTTATTTAATGAGGACAAACCATAACCAAAAAGTCAAATACATTAAAAGGGAAGAATCTTGAAGAGTAAAACTATATTTTTAGGGACAGTCAATACGCAAATTTATCAAGTATTAATAGCCTAAAGAATCTTTAATGTATAATCTTGTTGATGGAATTGAAGAATCCCTTTGGCTATGTTCATAAGATGCTACATAACACCAAATCAAAGTATAAATAGTTGAGTATATAACTTTTATCACTGCTATCCTATTTGCAAAGAATTCCAAAGGAAACATGGAGCCAAAATCTAAGAGTTGGGGTTGCATATTATCCTTTATTACTTGCAGCTGCTAACATATTAAGATGAAAGTTTTATTTTGTCAAATAACTCCCAAACTTGATCAAAATATACCCAAAGATCTATTAAAGTAATACCATTTTATAAAACCCTTCCTACCCTGGCTTTTAGTTATTAAAGGCTCTATTTTTTTTTCAATTCTATGCTAGTAAAAATTAGTGAAAGGTCTGAATAACATAAATATCTACCTACAACCATTAAAAATCCTCTAACTCCAATGCCATCATAAAAAATACATTTAATACACCATTTGAATGAAGGTGTATCAATATAAAAGGGAGATACTTGTAGAAATGAGTGTTTGGAAGCAACCCAGGTATCTTAAACTATTGTAGCAATTTACTAAGGACTTAAATCATTTACATTACACTTAGTTGCTTCTTCCTTAACTAGTTTTTGGATTGACTACTCTACTGGTTAAGATTCAAGGAATAATATGAACCCTATCATGGATAAAAAATATTTATCGTTCTTATTGTAGCATAACAAGAGAAATATATAATTGTATGAAAATAACAATAGCTAAAGTAGTAATCCTATCCCCTGGGTGTAGAAATCAACCCTAGTAGCTGGAAAAAGTTGTAGAGACTTCAAACTCAGCTTGAGACCTCCAAATTCAAGCTTTTTTCCTCGCCACACCTCCTGCTGCTCACCCAAAATGATAAAGAATGGGACAAAATGCCCTTCAACTCCCTCTTTATTTCTTCCTTCCCCGTCCTTCCTATTGTCACTTCCATCTTATCATTTTTATTTCTTCTAGGGTATGCTTAGAGGTTGAGTTAATTGCCCAGGATGGGAGCCTTGTGCTAGTTTTCCTGAGTGTCAGCAAAGTCTTGAATGCTAGTCACCCTCATCCATCTTTTCCTAGCCATAGCTTGGCCCATGCAAACCCTATGCGCCATCTATGATGCCTTCACCTCTTTGTTTCTTTTTTCTATTTTTTTGTTCTCTTTCATGCGATTCATTTGCTTATATTTTATAATTTTTTTTTCTTTTTCATTTACTCATTTCCATCAATTAATTGGAATTGACTTTCACAATAATTTAAAACAAAACTATTGATAACAAATGATAGTTATAATAATTTGTTTATTTAATAATTTAACGCTCAATATATTGGAATTGATAAAATAATAATTATTATTAATTAATATTTATAATTGATTTCCTAGATACATATTTATTTTTAAAAATGACATTTCTACGGACTGGCAGGTGAAGTCAACGAGACCTACAGACTTTGTAAATCCACAAATGAGACCGACTAGGTGTTGGATAAACATACCAATTGGTACTTTAGACAAAACTTAAGTTAAGCTAGTGTCTCAACAAATATTTGGCATAAAAATCATTTCATCTTATGGATCCACATAGTCCACTCCACCATGCACCCTGTCACCTACGCACAAAACATTGTTCCTCGCAACATTCATAATTTAGTTACTAAAGGTTATTTGAAATATGATCAAATATATCTATATATAAATAAAATGAGAAACATAACTAGATTTTCATTATGCATACATTTCTATCAACCATTAAAAGTTCATTCACTTGAGTATACACACTCATACAGGCAATTACACACACATAAACACATAGAGTTAATATTAAGTTTCAAGTCCCCACCCCTAGTCCAAATTACACTGGGACTACGGGGCCTTCCAATGGGTTCATACATGGATGTGACATCCTCCCCCCCTTAGGATTAAGCTTGCTCAACTTAACTAAAATAAGTCTGGATATTCTAGTCTAATTACATTTTCATCTTCCTAGCTAGCTCCTTGGTCACCATACTAGTCCCAAAGGACCTTAACCTATGGTATTGTTCTATTGCATAGTTGTATGTTGCACCTATCTATGATTGCAAGTGGTTCGAGATGGGTATCTCTGGCCTCTTCTACCTGTAGTGTCTACCAATCAATTACAGTGTGGGATCAACAATATATTTCTTAAGCAGTGATACATGAAACACATTATGAATGCAAGAGAGATATGGTGGAAGAGCTAGTCTATAAGCCACATGGATAATCTTTTCAAGTATCTCAAATGGTATAATATATCACGGGGATAATTTGGCAGCCTCGCCAAATTTTATTGAACTTTTTTTAGGTTTGACGTGAAGAAACACTCTGTCTCCAACTGCAAATTCTCTCGATGTTCGCTTAGCATTTGCATAACTCTTTTGTTGATCTGTCACTTCTTTCAACCTCTCCCTAATGATATTTATTTTCCTATCATATTTCTGAAGTAGTTTGGGTCCAATGGTTACATGGTTGTCCAAACCGTCCCATCCTATTGTTGTTCTGCACTTCCTATTGTAAAGCACCTCAGAAGGGGCCATTTGAATGCAAGAATGGTAGGATTTATTGTATGCAAACTCAATTAGGGGTAAATACTCTTCCCATTTCTTGGGTTGATCCATTACATATTGTTGGTGATTGTTTTGATGCAATCATAACAATAAGTTAAAATTCACATATAATGAACTAAAACTATACTTGAAAGATAAGAAGGAATCATTTAAGATTCAACTAATCCCAAGTCTACAATGGTTCGGTTGGTCAAGTTCAATTTGTCAATGTGAAGCTGTAATGTTCAAGGGGCCTTACGTAGTTTAGAGTTTCTTTGTGGTTTACTGGACTAAGATTATGCAAAAGATCATGAGATATGTTAATACTTTTCATTCCTTTGCACAAAAGTGTTACTGTGCTGCAAGTTTTAGATGGTTTTCTTGAATTATTGGAGCTTTCTCCTTTATACTTATGAAAACTGTCTACCTTAAACTCTGTTATGCATACCTCTTCAAATTTGAGACAATTTCCTTTTGATTTCTACGTTTTCAGCTAAATATTTCAGATGGGTTGGGAAAAGTTAGAAAGATCTAATCTACACCTCATTTACTCTACCGAAGGATCTAATTGTTCTATTATGCACTATGTAAATACTATAGCAATTTGATCAAATCCACAGTAAAAACCTTAAATGCAAGTTCTGAGCATTTTCACAAACATACATTTAAAATTGCAAGCTCTCAAAGATAATATTTCAAAACACAAAGAAGAGCAGGAGAACACTCAGAAGATAGATGCAGAACTCCAGATTCTATTGTATTAGAAACAAATAGTCATACATGATTTACAATGTAGGAATGACTCTTAGTTTCATTGATCAAACTACAGAGAACTTACAAGCTTTACAGATACAGTAAGGAAGCCAGACATTCCACGCACACCTTACTGCAGACAAACAGGCGACCTCCTTCTTCCACTTCTAAACTAAACTAAGCTAACTGGTTGTGTGCTTCTAAAAAATCCCTGTTGTAAAGTATTAGAGTGCAGAGAGGCACAATATAAAGACTTTCTAATTATCCTCACTACAGCAAAAACCTAACTAAACCCCTGGTTACAAAAATAAATATAGGTGAACCAGTTCTTCAAAAATATCTCTGAGCAGTGTCAAATCTGGGCGAAATATTGCCCCTTCTGAGAAGTTTTGGCAGCTCAGCAATAACTTTTGTTTGTCTATTGTAGTAATACTCTCAGCTGCAATTTTGTCCTTCATTTGAATGGCCTTGACTTCTTTGCACTTCATCTTTATCTTCCTGCTCCTGAGATCAGATTTTCTTCCTCCATGATGTCACTGTGTTGAATTTCCAACTGCTTCCTCAACTGCAAGCATACAAGACAAGACAAGCAATAAGTACCATATTTATCAAATGAACAGTAAGAAACTTAAAATATCTGTTTAAATCAGGGTGACTATGCAAAAAATGTGGAAATCTGGCTCAAAAACCCTCAAAAACGCGTTCAAAATGTATACAGATTGCCCAAAACCAAACGGGTCAACCATCGCTGACTAGAAAAAATGCTACGGGCGCCAAAAATGTGTTTTAAAATTCCCACCGCTTCGTCCATTCCCGCCCATCGACATGATAATCGCTATCGGCGGGTCCAAAAAATACTTGGGAGATGTTCGTTATTTGGCCGATGGCCTTTCTCGTTATTTCCTTCTTATTTCTTTCCATCGGCGCGATCCACAGTATCGGCGTAAGTAAAAACTTCTCCACCAATTTTCATTGTCTGGCCGATGACCCTTTGTTCCATTCTATCGGTTTACATTTCCTTCTTATCGGCGAGAGATTCGCCATCGGCGAACTCCAAATCTTCTGCTCCGACTATAATGATTTCACCGATGTCTTCCCGTCGGTGAGACTCCCTTCGACAACCCTTCATATCATCCACCTTACTTCCATCGCCCTGACCTTGCCCATCGGCAAAGGTCCAAACGTTCGCACCGATCATCCTTATCATACCGATAGCCTCTTTATCGGAGTGAGATCTTCCATTGGCAAGATCCAAAAAACATGCACCAATCTATATTGCTTGGCCAATGACCCCCTATCGGCGAGAGATTATACTATCGGCGGGCTCTAAACTTCTTCCACCGATGTCTTACCTTATACCAATGCTCTTTCGTTGTTCTCCATCAGCGTGAGAACGCCCATTGGTGACTCACAAACTCCTCCTCCCGATGGCATTACCTCGGCCGATGACTTATATCGGTGAGAGTCCCACCGATGTCTTCCCTTCCTTCACATTTCGGCTAAGTCCTGTCTCCCTTTCTTCCATCGGCCTGATGCCTGTCCATCGGCAAAGGCCCAAAAAACTTGGCCGACAACTAACTACTATGCCGATAGCCCTTGGCTATCGGCGAGACCATATCCTTCGGCACGATGAATTCAAACTCGGCCGATGCTCTATCCTCGGCTGATGACTTATATCGGCGAGAGTCCCGCCGATGTCATTCATTTTATATCCGGTCAAGTCCTTTTCCATTTATCTGCGTGACTTCGCCCATCGGTGAAAGTCAAAAACAATACTCCGATAGTTAATGTTATGCCGATGGCATACCATCGGCGACAGTCCTGCTGAAGCTTCTCTGTCTATTGAACATTTGAACCATTGAACCAAGAAAAAGGTTCAACGCGGCGGTTCAATGCGGTAGTTCAATGCAGCATAGCGGCTGTTAAAAAGAAAATGAACCCCGCGAACTTTGGACATTTGAACCAAGAAAAAGGTTCAATACGAAGGTTCAACGCGCGGTTCAACGTTGTAATACGAAATAATAGCCCGCCCCCCCTTTAGACATTTTTGAGCATGCCGAACCAATTGAACCCCGAACCATTGAACCAAAAAAGGTTCAATCGGATGGTTCAACGTGCAGGTTCAAACTGGTAAAAACACTTCCACTGAATAAGTAATGGCGATTAAAATGAATCGATGTATTTTCTGCAAAACAATCAAATGTAACATACAGAGTGGAACCCAGACAAAATTTCCCATGACCCGAAACCACTAAGTATGAATTTTTTTTGAAATTTAAAACGAATGCCAACAAGAAAAAGGGCAAACCACTGACTGTTTATCATGCAAAACCTGATAGTACATTTTACCTAAATGATCATAACTTGCAAAATATGATGAATTTTAAGATGGTTCAAAAAGCAACCCTAGCTCATTTTTCACAAGGAATCCAACCATGCTATGCAATGGTACTACAAATGCAATTTTCTATATTTTTAACAAGGTTTGCAAATCTGACTCTCTTTTCCCTTTACCACCAGACAGAACAAACACAAGCAAAAGCAAAAAAAGCAAAGCAACAACAGGGGTCCTCATTTTGCTGAGGAGCAAAATGGGGCATGTTGTGAACATCACAACAACTAGCAACCAAACAAAACAACTAAATTCAGAGTGTTCAAGAAAACTAGATGAAATAAACTCATAACTTCCAACTATCCCTCCTGCAAATTACTATTCAGCTTGAGACTTAAGGTATTCAATAAGGGTGCATGAACTTCCATTTTCAGTTTAATTGTGTGCACATGATTAATTATCCTCATCTTGAAGATCGGTTGAACAAACCAGTGACTGACATTAGCCTACGTAGGTGAGGATATTCCCTCATAGCCGACCGGATAGAGCCTTGCTGCCAACGAGCGTCCATAGCCCTAGCAAGGTTATCGTTACAATTCTCCTAAGTAGAGCCCCACTGCCAGTGAGTGTTTATAGCCCCGGTAGAGTTACTTAGATGGCTTAATCTAGATTTTCAGTATAATCCGTTTATTTTATTTTCTAATTTTTTGATTTTGAAAGATTTCACAAGATATAGCAATTTGTAAATTCATGATGCAAGGAGTGGACACTTGCTGAAATTAAGCTGAGAATTGTAATGGTAGCAAGGGTAACCTCTGATTTTTAACCTAATATCTACACTAGTAAGTTCAACAAACCCAAGGATTTTAGGTGTGTCATTGTGAGAAACTTGCTTCGAATTATCAATGACATTTATTGAATACAAAACTTCAGAAGATAAACAACTCTCTACACTCATGACAGTAACAAGTTATGCGTAAATTGCAAATGATTAACTTGAATATCTTAAATTTTATACTATTTTGACTGGTTGCTAGTTTTGCTCCTTAATGCTCTAAAGTAAAATAAAGATCCCCGCTGAGGAGACAACCAACAAACCAACCAAACAGGCTGTACAAAACCAAAAAAGTAGAAAAAACTGTACAAACAAGCTATACAAACAACAGAAAGAAACAGAAAACAAAAACAAACATAAGACAAACTGTACAAATAGCTAACCTAAAAAAGAAAACAGCAAAAGAAGAAAGGAAAACAAAAAACAATTACCCTACCAAACTATATACAAGCCTCTACAAGGCAAACAGAAACCTAGGAAAAGACCCAAGAATACCCCTACTTGCATTTTTCTTTAGATTGTGCAGGAGTAACAGGGTACTAGTTATGGTTCTCATCCTAGCAGATTTATCTTTGAATTCTGAAAAAAAATCTGGTATTCTAGATTCATTGTGTTTATCAGAATAGCTCTTAACTAGTAACTGAGGCAGCTCATCAGGTTTATGATTGATCCATATGCATGTCCTATCTCTTGAATTTCCATAATCAAAATAGCATTTATCATTGTTTACTAAGGAAAGGAAAGAGACAACCTGATGTGCCTTTAGCTCTGTGGAACACGTTTGTTCATTGATAGATGGCTCTTCATTTGACTCTGCATTTTTGTTGCCCAGCTCTATGTCCGGTCCTTTTTCAAGTTGAAAGATAAATGACTCAAGATGTGTCATTTCTTCATCTTCATCTATCTTTGTTCCTTCATTCTGGATGTTCAGTTTATCCTCAAATTCAACACACCTCTCAATGTTCTTATCAGTTTCCTGCACATCAGTACTTAAGTAAGTATCTTCATCATCATAATTTGATATACAGAAATTAATCATTTCTAAATCACTTGAGAGTAAAGGTGGGACAACATCTTTTGATCAACAGGAATACTCCCCTATTTTGTTTTCAAAATAATGCTTGGGTGATGCCTGATTATGCACAGCAGCTCTATGATCCTTTATATCCTCTTCTTTTAAGAATTGTTCATTAGATGACTCACATTTGTCATTCAGCGAAGAGTCTAATCTTATTGACCTGTAACAATCTTGATCTTGATCATTTAATTTAAAGAAGTCAGTAGTAACACTAGGATCTACTTTCTTTTCTATGACTTAATTAGCTACTATAGTAGGGATCTCATCAATTTTAGTGCATTTTAATTCTGCCAATGCTTGTTTACATTTCTTTGCCAAATCATGTTCGTTAAAACTTTTCAGGTCAGATCCAGAGATTTCTTCTTGACAAATATTCCTTAGTAATTCCATATATTTATCAAATGTATCAAGATGAACCTCACTTTCCTTTTCTTTTTTATTAAATCCTTTTTGCCTATTATCTAGAAAAGGGACATGAGCTGTGATTTCTTCTCTGCATTTTTTAGGATATTTATACTTTTCACTAACTTTAATCATAGCTGGACCCTGACGAAAAGACAGATTTTTTTTCTTACCATCACATGATTCCTGCCAAGAGATCTTACTATCCTTTATTCCTAGCATTGGTTCCATCTTTGTATCCTCTGCACATTTACTGACCGTTGATGCTGCATCCTCCTGTCGCTCAATAATCTCCTCACTTCCCTACCAACATTCAGCCTTATACACATCTGAGAGAGAGATTAGTCCTTTTAATTATAAATCTAACCTTGTAAGGAAAGCTAGACAATTAAGCTCACCATGCCTTGTGGACTTATGTATCCTACACCTTCCAAATAAGCCATAGCTATATAGGTTTTTAGGATAAAGCTGGTTATTCAAAGCCTTCTGAAATGAAGGGATGTCAACTTGAAAACTATCCCTATATGAGTCCATTGAAATCAGAATATAGCATTTAAAACTCAGAATTTTATCCCTAAACCAAATCAAGCCCTCCTTCTAGCGCCAAAAACCTGTTGGTGATTGTTTTGATGCAATCATAACAATAAGTTAAAATTCACATATAATGAACTAAAACTATACTTGAAAGATAAGAAGGAATCATTTAAGATTCAACTAATCCCAAGTCTACAATGGTTCGGTTGGTCAAGTTCAGTTCGTCAATGTGAAGCTGTAATGTTCAAGGGACCTTATATAGTTTAGAGTTTCTTTGTGGTTTACTAGACTAAGATTATGCAAAAGATCATGAGATATGTTAATACTTTTCATTCATTTGCATAAAAGTGTTACTGTACTGCAAGTTTTAATGGTTTTCTTAAATTATTGCAGCTTTCTCCTTTATACTTATGAAAACTGTTTACCTTAAACTCTGTTATGCATACCTCTTCAAATTTGAGACAATTTCCTTTTGATTTCTACGTTTTCAGCTAAATATTTCAGATGGGTTGGGAAAAGTTAGAAAGATTTAATCTACACCTCATTTACTCTACCGAAGGATCTAATTGCTCTGTTATGCACTATGTAAATACTACAACAATTTGATCAAATCCACAGTAAAAACCTTAAATGCAAGTTTTGAGCATTTTCACAAACATACATTTAAAATTGCAAGCTCTCAAAGATAATATTTCAAAACACAAAGAAGAGCAGGAGAACACTCAGAAGATAGATGCAGAACTCCAGATTCTATTGTATTAGAAACAAATAGTCATACATGATTTACAATGTAGGAATGACTCTTAGTTTCATTGATCAAACTACAGAGAACTTACAAGCTTTACAGATACAGTAAGGAAGCCGGACATTCCATGCACACCTTACTGCAGACAAACAGGTGACCTCCTTCCACTTCTAAACTAAACTAAGCTAACTGGCTGTGTACTTCTAAAAAATCCCTATTGTAAAGTATTACAGTGCAGAGAGGCACAATATAAAGACTTTCTGATTGTCCTCACTACAGCAAAAACCTAACTAAACCCCTGGTTCAAACCCCTAGTTACAGTAATAAATATAGGTGAACCAGTTCTTCAAAAATATCTCTGAGCAGTGTCAAATCTGGGCAAAATATTGCCCCTACTGAGAAGTTTTGGCAGCTCAGCAATAACTTTTGTTTGTCTGTTGTAGTAATACTCTCAGCTACAATTTTGTCCTTCATTTGAATGGCCTTGACTTCTTCGCACTTCATCTTTATCTTCCTAATCCTGAGATCGGATTTTCTTCCTCCATGATGTCACTGTGTTGAATTTCCAGCTGCTTCCTCAACTGCAAGCATACAAGACAAGACAAGCAATAAGTACCATATTTATCAAATGAACAGCGAGAAACTTAAAATATCTGTTTAAATTAGGGTGACTGTGCAAACAATGTGGAAATCTGACTCAAAAACCCTCAAAAACGTGTTCAAAATGTATACAGATTGCCCAAAACCAAACGGGTCAACCATCGCTGACCAGAAAAAATGCTACAGGTGCCAAAAATGTGTTTTAAAATTCCCACCGCTTCGTCCATTCCCGCCCATCGGCGCGATAATCGCCATCGGCGGGTCCAAAAAATACTTGGGCGATGTTCGTTATTTGGCCGATGGCCTTTCTCATTATTTCCTTCTTATTTCTTTCCATCGGCGCGATCCACAGTATCGGCGTAAGTAAAAACTTCTCTGCCGATTTTCATTGTTTGGCCGATGACCCTTTGTTCCGTTCTATCGGTTTGCATTTCCTTCTTATCAGCGAGAGATTCGCCATTGGCGAACTCCAAATCTTCTGCTCCGACTATAATGATTTCACCAATGTCTTCCCATCGGTGAGACTCCCTCCAACAACCCTTCATATCATCCACCTTACTTCCATCGCCCTGACCTTGCCCATCGGCGAAGGTCCAAACGTTCGCACCGATCATCCTTATCATACCGATAGCCTCTTTATCGGAGTGAGATCTTCCATCGGCAAGATCCAAAAAACATGCACCGATCTATATTGCTTGGCCGATGACCCCCTATCGGCAAGAGATTATACTATCGGCGGGCTCTAAACTTCTTCCACCGATGTCTTACCTTATACCAATGCTCTTTCGTTGTTCTCCATCGGTGTGAGATCGCCCATCAATGACTCACAAACTCCTCCTCCCGATGGCATTACCTCGGCTGATGACTTATATCAGCGAGAGTCCCGCCGATGTCTTCCCTTCCTTCGCATTTCGGCTAAGTCCTATCTCCCTTTCTTCCATCGGCCTGACGCCTGTCCATCGGCAAAGGCCCAAAAAACTTGGCCGACAACTACTACTATGCCGATAGCCCTTGGCTATCGGCGAGACTATATCCTTCAGCACGATGAATTCAAACTCAGCTGATGCTCTATCCTCGGCCAATGACTTATATCGGCGAGAGTCCCGCCGATGTCATTCATTTTATATCCGGTCAAGTCCTTTTCAATTTATCTGCGTGACTTCGCCCATCGGCGAAAGTCAAAAACAATACTCTGATAGTTAATGTTATGCCAATGGCATACCATCGGCGACAGTCCTACTGAAGCTTCTCTGTCTATTGAACATTTGAACCATTGAACCAAGAAAAAGGTTCAACGTGGCAATTCAATGCGGCGGTTCAACGCAGCATAGTGGCTGTTAAAAAGAAAATGAACCCCACGAACTTTGGACATTTGAACCAAGAAAAAGGTTCAATACGAAGGTTCAACGTGCGGTTCAACATTGTAATACGAAATAACAGCCCGCCCCCCTTTAGACATTTTTGAGCATGCCGAACCAATTGAACCCCGAACCATTGAACCAAAAAAGGTTCAATCGGATGGTTCAACGCGCAGGTTCAAACCGGTAAAAACACTTCCAATGAATAAGTAATGGCGATTAAAATGAATCGATGTATTTTCTACAAAACAATCAAATGTAACATACAAAGTGTAACCCAGACAAAATTGCCCATGACCCAGAACCACTAAGTATGAAATTTTTTCGAAATTTAAAATGAATGCCAACAAGAAAAAGGGCAAACCACTGACTGTTTATCATGCAAAACCTAATAGTACATTTTACCTAAATAATCATAACTTTCAAAATATGATGAATTTTAAGATGGTTCAAAAAGCAACCCTAGCTCATTTTTCACAAGGAATCCAACCATGTTATGCAATGGTACTGCAAATGTAATTTTCTATATTTTTAACAATGTTTGCAAATCTTACTCTCTTTTCCCTTTACCACTAGACAGAACAAACACAAGCAGAAGCAAAAAAAGCAAAGCAATAGTAGGGGTCCTCATTTTGTTGAGGAGCAAAATGGGGCATGTTGTGAACATCACAACACATACATTCGAAACATATCCACCATAACCTAAGTAACTCTTTCTATTTGGCCATCTCTTTGAGGGTGGTAGGAAGTACTAAAATTGAGTTTTGTACCAAGAGAGGTCATGAGGGATGTCCAAAATATGGAAATAAATAGTTTATCCCTATCAGATATAATCCCTTTGGGCATCCCATGCAACCTGACTACCTCTTTTATAAATCTTTTTGATAAAGTCAAAGCACCATCCTTAAAATTACCAGGTATGAAGTGTGCTACCTTGGTTAATTTATCAACTATCACCAAGATCCTATCATGTTGGTGCTAAGTTTTAGGCAATCCTATCACAAAATCCATTGAAATCACTCACCATTTGTGCCATGGTAACTCATGGGGGTACAATGTTCCTATTGGATGACAATCTTCAGCCTTGACTCATTGGAATTGTAGGCACTTTGCAACAAAATTTGCTACTTCCTCTTTCATTCCTGGCAAAAAATAATGAGTATTCAAATCTGGATACTTGTTAGTTACTCCTAGATGTGCTTGGTAGGGTACATTATGGCTTTCCTCAAGGATTTTTGTTCTAAAGTCTCATTCTTTAGTTACATATATTCATTGTTGATAATATAAGATACCATCATCTCCCAGATGATACTCTTCTATACCAGTCCCTTGTTGTAGTTCTAGCCTTGTTTGCTAACAAAAGGGATCCTTTTCTTGCATTTGCTTAATACTTTCATGCATGATGATCTTTACTTGAGTGATTGCGGTTAGTCTAGCCATATGACCAAAGGCATCAGCAACTTGATTCTCCTTACCCTTAACATATGAAATATCTATCTCATAGTTACTTAAGAATTCTAGCCACCTTCTTTGTCTATCATTTATTTCAGGTTGCATGAATAAATACTAGAGCCCTTTGTGATTAGTATTCAGTTTAAATAGTCTCCCCACTAAGTAATGCCTCCAGACCTTCAAAGCATGCACAATTGCTACAATTTCCATATCATGAGTAGTATAATTGAGTTCACGATCCTTCAATTTTTAGGATTCAAAAGTAATCACCCACCCATCTTGCATCAAAACTCCACCTAACCCATCTAATAAGGCATCTATCCAAAATACGAATTCCTTTTCTAGATCAGGTACTCGTAGGATTGGAGTGGTGGTAAGTGCTTCCTTCAATTGTTGGAAGGAATATTCACACTTTTTATTCCACTCAAGCCTCTTTCCTTTTCACTGAAGAGATGTTATGGGGTTAGCTAACTTATAAAAATTCTCCACAAACCTTCTTTAGTATCCAACCAATCCCATAAAGCTCCTTACCTCTGATGCATTCTTCGGAGTAGGCCAGTCTACAATTGCCTGAATTTTGGTTGGATCCACTAAAATTCCTTCAACTGAGATAATGTGTCCAAGGTAATGTATCTTAGGCTGAAAGAAGGAACACTTGGTCAATTTCCCATACAAATTATGCTCCCTCAACTTCTGTAGTACAATTATTAGATGCTCCTCATGCTCCTACAGATTCTTGGAGTAGATGAGAATATCATCTAAAAATACTAGCACAAATTTGTCCAAGCAGTCATGAAATACATGGTTTATAAGGCTCATAAAGGTAGATGGAGCATTTGTTAGGCAAGAAGGGACCACTAAAAACACATAGTGGCCATACCTAGTTCATAAAGCTGTCTTCGAAATATCCTCTTCCTTGATCTAGAGCTGATGGTATCTAGATCTTAGGTCTATTTTTAAAAAGGTTGTGGTTCCCTCCATTTGATCAAACAAATCATCAATTCGAGGAAGGGGGTATCTATTTCTGATGGTCACCTTGTTCAACATTTGATAATCAATGCACAATCTTAGAGTCCCATCCTTCTTGATGAACAACACTGGGGCTCCCCAAGATGACACACTAGGTTGTATTAGCCCGCCCTTTCTCCATTAGATCCTATAGTTGCATTTTAAGCTCATGTCATTTAGCAGTATCTATTCTATAAGGACCCCTTGAAATAGGCTTCACCCCTAGAACTAGATCAATTGAGAAGTCAAATTGCCACTTAGGGGGTAAGCCTGATAATTCTTCAGGAAATACATTATGAAATTCTTGAAGAATAAGATGATCCTCGATATTAGGAACTGGGTCTTCACTGCCTTCTTCAATATTTACCATATATAGTTTTCTTCCCTTCCTTACAACTCTCTTGGCTCGCATGGTTGTATCCATTCTCACAACTAATGGCCTTTGAATTCCTTGGAGTAACATCAGTCTTCCTTGGTCATCTATGCATTCAATTGTTTTGTTATAGCAGTCCAGTTTAACTTGGTGTGTCCTGAACCAATCCATTAATAGGATCAAGTCATAAGACCCTAACTTTGTGACCAATAGATTAACCTTAGTTTTTTTGTTGCCTAAATAAATTTTTGCTCCTCTCAGGTTGAAATTTACCCATTGAGTCTTACGAGACCCAAACTCTACCTCCATCTCCTCTCGACTAAGATTTTTAAAACCAATATTACATTTTCTTAACACCTCGGGTGAAATAAAGCTATCAATTGCCCCTAATTCTACTAGAATAGAGATGGATTGTCCATGAAAAGTACCTTGCAACTCTATAAGGGAAGCTTGGTTGTCTTCTTGGTGGCTATCCACAACTACATAAATTCTGGCTAGAGACTTGGTGGATTTGTCCTGTTTCCTTGGACACTCATTTTTGTAGTGGTCACCCCCACAAGTCCAACATCCTCCCACTGGGCCAATCTTCTTTACTTCCCTATCCTTAGGAAAGCTAGTTTGTGCTACCTGCTTAGATGGCCTTTGTCATTTTCCTTCATCATCTGTGGTTTCTATTGATTCATAACTTCTTTTAAAGCCCTGATTCCTTATAAAGTTATCCCCTACCTTCTTTTCTGGTATAGTTTTCTTAAATTACTCGCTTTTATTGTTAGAGTGGTAAAAGGTATAAGATTTTTGTTTTTGCTCTTGCTTTCTCTTCTACTTCTCTTCAGCAACTAGGGCTATCTCCACTTCTTGATTTAGGTTCTTAGGACATGATAACTTAGTCGCATACATGAGGTTCTTATTCAAGCCCAAGATAAACTTGTTTATGCGGTCCTCCTCTTCCTTCATGTAATGAACATGATGGAGTAAATGCATGAATTTAGCCTTATACTCAAAAATTGTCATCCCTCCTTGGTGTAGTGAATGGAATTCAGTCAATTTTTTATCTTGATGGTGGGCAGAAAGGTATTCCTTATGGAATCGTTTTACGAACTTGTCCCAAGTTAGCTAATGCAATTTGTCTTTTTAATTTCTAGCAGATGGTCCCACCATAAAGATGCTTCCCTTTCTAGCTGATAGATGGTAGTTTGGGCCTTAGTGTTGGAAGTCAAATCTAATAACCCAAAATACTTGTTCATTCCAATTAACCAAGATTTTACAGAGTCTCCGACACCTGTTCCGTCAAACTTGGGAGCTTGCATTTTCTTTAGCTCCCTAATCAAAGGGTCCTTTCCCACCCTTGGTTGTGGCTCTCCCAATGAGAAGCTATGGGTAGTAGCTCTGGAACTATGTTCATGATTAGGGTCCCCATCAGTTCCTAGGCTAGTGTTATGATTCATTTCTTACTCCTTCTGTATCATTAATTCTTCAATCTGTTGCTCTTGTGAATCTATCTTTGCTCTAAGGGTATTCAAATTAGATTGCAATTCCTTAGGTACCATTGATTGTGAGGAGGTTGCACCTCTATTGGCTCTAAGTATTTCAGCCAAACTTGGACTAGATCTTCTCCTAGTTGTCCTCTTCATTTTTTATACATGTATATCTCAATTACGAGACAATTATAACAAATTCAACATTTATTTATAGCCTTCATCAAATTATTTTAAACTCACATAATGCAGAAATCTAGAATTAACCTTTCATTTTGAAATATTTCAAGCATCCAAGAGTCAAACTAAAGTTCTCATTTTAACAATGATAAGGCATAATTACTTCAATAGTTATTCATTAATAGAGATTAATTACATAGAGGCATCGATAGATGTTATTACATAAATTCCATTACATAGAGGCGATGATAGTTGCGATTATCCTGGAAACCAAGCATACATTTTTAATGCATTATCCATAATTCTCCCTTCTTATTCTCCATAAAAAGCATAATTTGAAATATGTATGATTACCCATCAATTATGTAGTAGTATTAAGGAATTGCAAATAATGAAATGTAAATAATGAACAATACTCACATGGGTGTTACCTTGATTAAGATAGTTGCAAGAAAGTGGTTATTCACCTCGTAAGATCAATCACCCTCTAGCATCTAGATTGCATGGTGAATCCCATCTTAAGGATAATAATTCCCTATCCCAACCCACCAATGGACTCCAAGATCCATAAAGAGAGATGATTATTCATGCCAAAGATTTTAGAAACCATGTAACTACTAACCCACGGTATCTAACTTTCAATAAAAGGCTTCCGATTACTATATTAGCACAACTAGACTAGTAACCACAGAGAGTAAGAAAAACTTGAAACTGGCACTTGAAACAAACTGGTCCTTTACTTAATTTCAACTTCACTAGTATGACTTTCCACTAATATTAAAAGCTACAAATTAGCTATTAATGGCATCCTTCACTTGCATGCCACTAACTTTAGAACCTGCATGCTATTTGTGATAGCCATTCAAGCCTGAGAAGTCTTTGGCATTCTTCATTGGTATACCTGGGTGATAGCCTATTAGGGTTAGCCGGCAGAAGATATCAATTAAATGCAAATAAAGATTAAACAGAGGAATGGAAATACACAGAAATAATAATAGTGAGAGACAAGTTTTAATGTGGTTCACCCAAACTCGGGCTACATCCACCAACATAGAGTCCAATATTATTATCCAATAAATCAAACCGATTACAACTAGCAATCCTTCCAACTCAATACCGTTGCAAATGCTACAATACAATATATTAAAAAACCCTAACCCTTAGCCACTTTTATCAAGCCTTATGTCGGTTGCAAAATAGGTTTTTTTTTTATGTCGGTCCAAATTTTTTTTTTCGAGGATACATGGCTAGTGTATAGTACTTTCCTGATCAGTCACCACCTACCAACACAGCCTACTATCTCTGGATACAATTGTACCACTCTACTCGCAGAGCATGCTCCCTAGCTACTGTCAAGCTAGAGCATCGATAAGCTTATCTTAATGTGGGTTAGAGGATTTACAAGTTGGTGATCACCATGGAAGGAGTGGAACTACTATGTTATAGGAGTAATGCTCATACTCCAACCATTATGTATTGCCATAGAGGTCAGTATCTGTATTCGGCTTGGTTCTGTAAGTAGACTAAGTCATCCTAGAGTGAGATAAATAAGACAAGCCATATAGTTTACCTGTCTACAGTCTTGACCTATGATTTATGATGTCTAGCTTAATATTAGGAGTAGATAACCATTTTCTTTTCATAAATAACATCTTTCTACTGGTACATAAGCTTAGAAAAGGATTCATTCTTAGGTGGCTAAAAAGATATATACTTTTCATTATTTAGATAATACGTGATTCGACTAGCTCGTACTTCTAAATTCTCTTCAAGCATCACAAGGGATTGACATGTTTTTTTAGCTTGCTAGTATTCATGTTAAAGAATTTAATCATTAATTATAACTTGGTTGTCCCAATTTATGCCAACATTTAATACACAAACAAGAGTTTAGATAGGAATGGCTAGAATTCCTAACCCTAAAACCATTTACCAACAAAAGTCTCTTATTTAATGAGGACAACCCATAGTCAAAAAGTCAAATACATTAAAAGGGAAGAATATTGGAGAGTAAAACTGTATTTTTAGGGACAGTCAATATGCAAATTTATCAAGTATTAACAAACTAAGTCTTGACAATGTATATGCAATCCCATCAAATACTAACTTTGTTGAATTTAAACAATTCCAAAACCTTATGAACACCTATGACAGCATGTGTACAGCTGCACAAGCTACAAGCTAGAAACATGGTACTAGATGTGCTAAGTTAACCAAGAGAAAGAACCACACCATCTATAATCTTGTCAACATGATTAAAGAATCCCTTTGGCTATGTTCATAAGATGCTACATAACACCAAATCAAAACTATAGGAATAGCCGAGTATATAACTTTTATCACTATTGTCCTATTTGCAAAGAAGTCCAAAGGAAACATGGAGCCAAAATCTACGAGTTGGGGTTGCATATTATCCTTTATTACTTGTAGCTGCTAATATATTAAGATGAAAGTTTTATTTTCTCAAATAACTCCCAAAGTTGGTCAAAATGTACCCAAAGATCTGGCAAAGTAATGCCATTGAATGAAACCCTTCCTACACTAGCTTTTATTTCTTAAAGGCTCTATTTGTTTTTCAATTCCATGCTGGTAAAAATTAACAAGAGGTCTAAATAGCATAAATATCTACCTATAGCCATTAAAAATCCTCTAACTCGAATGCCATCATAAAAATATAGTTAATACACCATTCGAATGAACGTGCAGCAGTATAAAAAGGGAGATACTTGTAGAAATGAGTGTTTGGAAGTAGCCCATGCATCTTAATCTATTTCAATAGTTTACTATGGGCTTTAAAAATCACTTATATTACACTTATTTGCTTCTTCTTTAACTAGTTTTTGGATTGACTACTCTACTAGTTAAGATTTAAGGAATATTATGAACCCTATCATGGATAAAAAAATATTTATCATTCTTATTGTTGCATAACAATAAAAATATATAATTATATGAAAAGAATAGCAGCTAAAGGAGTAAACATGTGCCCTAGGCATAGAAATCAACCCTAGCAGCTGGAGAAAGTTACAGAGACTTCAAACTTAGCTCGAGACCTCCAAATTCAATCTTTTTTCCTCACCACACCTCTTGCTGCTCACCCACAATGATGAAGAATGGTTCAAAATGCCCTTCAACTCCCCCTTTATCTCTTCCTTCCCCATCCTTCCTACTATCACTTCCATTTTCTCATTTTTATTATTTCCAGGGCATGCTTAGAGGTTGAATTAATTGCCTAGAATGGGTGCCTTGTTCTAGTCTTCTTGAGGGTCAACTAAGCCTTGAATGCTGGTCACCCTTACCCATCTTTTCCTGGCCATAGCTTGGCCCCTACAAACCCTACACATCTCCTATGATGCATTCACCTCTTTGTTTCTTTTTTTCTATTTTTTTTGTTCTCTTTCATGTGATTCCTTTTGTTATATATTTTATATTTTTTTTTTCTTTTTCATTTACTCATTTCCATCAATTAGTTGGAATTGACTTTCACAGTAATTTAAATCAAAACTATTGATAATAAATAATAATTATAATAATTTATTTATTTAATAATTTAATGCTCAATATATTAGAATTGATAAAAAAATAATAATTATTATTAATTAATATTTATAATTGATTTCCTAGATACATATTTAAATTTAAAAATGACATTTCTACAGACTGGCAGGTGAAGTCAATGAGACCTACGGACTTTGTAAATCCACAAATGAGATCGACTAGGTGTTGGATAAATGTACCAATTGCTACTTCAATCAAAACTTAAGTTAAGTTAGTGTCCCGACAAGGATTTGGCATAGAAATTATTTCTTCTTACGGATCCATAGAGTCCACTCCACCATGCACCCTATCACCTGCACACAAAACATTGTTCCTCGCAGCATTCACAATTTAGTTAGTCCAGGTTAGTTGAAATATGATCAAATATATATAAATCAAATGAGAAACATAACTAGATTTTCATTATGCATACATTGCTATCAACCATTAAAAGTTCATTCACTTATGTATACACACTCATACAGGCACTTACACACACATATACACATAGAGTTAATAGTAAGTTTCAAGTCCCCACCCCTAGTCCAAATTACATTGGGACTAAAGGGCCTTAGAATGGGTTCATACAGGGATGTGACATCTTCCCCCCCTTAGGATTAAGCCGGCTCAACTTAACTAAAATAAGTTTGGATATTCTAGTCTAATTATATTTTCATCTTCCCAGGTAGCTCCTTGCTTACCATACTAGTCCCAAAGGACCTTAACCTATGGTATTGTTCTTTTGCATAGTTGTATGTTGCACCTATCTATGATTGAGAGTGGTTTGAGGTGGATATCTCTGGCCTCTTCTACCTGTAGAGCATGCCAATTAATTACATGTGTGGGATCAAGAATATATTTCTTAAGTAGTTACATGAAACATGTTATGAATGCGAGAGAGAGATGGTGGAAGAGCTAGTCTGTAAGCCACATGGATAATCTTTTCAAGTATCTCAAATGGTCCAATATATCATGGGGATAATTTGGTAGCCTTGCCAAATTTTATTGAACTTTTATGAAGTTTGACGAGAAGAAACACTCTGTCTCCAACTACAAATTCTCTCGGTGTTCACTTACCATCTGCATAACTCTTTTGTCGATCTGTCGCTTCCTTCAACCTCTCCCTAATGCTCTTTATCTGCCTATCATATTCCTGAAGTAGTTCAGGTCCAATGGTTACATAGTTGTCCAAACCGTCCCATCCTATTGGGGTTCTGCACTTCCTGTCGTAAAGCGCCTCGGAAGGGGCCATTTGAATGGAGGAATGGTAGGAGTTATTGTATGCAAACTCAATTAGGGGTAAATACTCTTCCCATTTCTTGGGTTGATCCATTACATACATTCGAAGCATATCCTCCATAACCTGATTAACTCTTTCTGTCTGGCCATCTATTTCAAGGTGGTAGGCAGTACTGAAATTGAGTTTAGTACAAAAAGCGGTCATGAGGGATGTCGAAAATCTGGAAGTAAATAGTTTATCCCTATCAGATATAATCACTTCTGACATCCCACGCAACCTGACTTCCTCTTTTATAAATCTTTTTACTAAAGTTGGAGTGTCATCCTTAACATTACCAGGTATGAACTGTGCTAACTTGGTTAATTTATCAACTATCACCAAGATGCTATCATGTTGGTACCGAGTTTTAGGCAATCTTATCACAAAATCCATTGAAATCATTGACCATTTGTGCCAAGGCAACTCATGGGGGTAGTTTTAATGTTTCTTCATCAATCTCTGTTGCATACGTTTTCTGTAATAATTTTTCACCCCCACACGGCTGCTACTGTTGCTTTATTTTTCTTCTCACCTTCTATTATATGCATCTGACTCTCTTAAAATATCTACAAAATGACTTACAAATATTTATTAGAAGGTGTTCTAGAGAAATCTCTACTGATTTTATTGTTCTTATCTATTGAACATAACATTGATACTTGCTACAACTGCTGCATACCCTCCTATACTCAAACCTTACAGTCAAAACCAAATCTGCAAAGATAGATTTTACTATTAATAATGGTGAAGATTTGACGGCAAAATCTGCAGGAGAATTTTCACATTAAAATAGCCATGTTTATTGATGTGACATATTTAGTTGAAGAGCTGCCATGTAAAGAAAGCTTACACCCAACAAGCCTCTGCTTTATATCTCGTTTCAAAGTTTTTCTCACTTTATCCAATTCTAGACCAAAAACATGTCCACCCAACACCTGCAGAGAGAGGGGCAAACCTCCACACTCATTGACGAAGGTTTCAACCAAATCTTCATATCCGTTGGTTGAATATGGTTGGTGGAAGGCGTGCCAACAGAAGAGCTTTGTGCTATGATGGGAATTCATTTCATTCATCTTATAACGAGAATTAATTTCTACCCTTATCGGAACTCTCTCATCACAGGTTATCACAATTATCAAAGTACGAGAATTATTGACCAAAAGATCCCTGACCAATAAGGCATTCAACTGGTCCAGGTTATCTATATCATCCATAACAATTAGGAAACTCAAAGAAGGGTTGCTTACCAGACAAGACCTGAGATAGCCAGATCCTTCAGGTATACTGTTAAACTTACACTTTTCCTGCACCAGATCCTTAAGAAGCATTCTTTGAAGAGAAGTCAATTTAGTTTCTCGCACGTCAAACAAATAGCATGATGCACTGAATTCTGAATGCTTTCGATTGAACAATTCTTTGACAAGGGTGGTCTTACCAGACCTACCCATACCACAAATGCCAATCATTTTATCTTTCTCTTCCTCCTGCTAGCATGTCCTTTCAAAGTCTTCTTATATCAATTCTTCAATTCCAGTCGGATATCTTGCAATTTCTAAAGGTCTTGTCCTTTCCACCTCTCTTCGGATAGCGGACACTATTTTTTTACATAGTGTCTAAAGATTACTAGAAATTTACAATGTAAAAAATAATTTCAACAGATTAGGCCAGACTAAAATCATAAATTTTTATAGGAGAAAATATTTTAAAGAAACTTTGTGATAAAAAAGGTCTTACTCGTTATTATGGTTGTATTCGTAGCCAGGAATGAATGAAATACAGCCGAAGGCTTCTGTCTAGCCGTCAAGTTTGTCGATATACCTGCGTTTCTCTGTGTAGTAATTGAATGAATCAGCATACACACCCTTTTCTACGTCTCTAAGATCGGAAGGTGGAACATCATAGAATATTGGAATAATATTTCTCTTAGTTTGTAACATCAAAGCAAGCTCAGCTAGACACCAAACAGACTGGGCATATCTTCTAGAGAAAATGACAATTTGTACTGATGCAGAGCAAATGGCATCCTGAATTGTGGAAGGAAACAAATCACCTAATTCCATCTCTTTGCAATCAAGAAACACGCACATTCCCACCTTGTCAAGAGAATTATAAAGCTGAAGAGCCAGGAGTTCTTTGACATCGGGGCCTCGGTGGTTAATGAAAACATCATAAAGTTTGGGGGATGCAGATGATCCAATCTTTTCTCCTTGGTATAACATTTCACCGAAAGTATTCTCTCCCAAATTTAGTGGGCGAGATGATGTAGACGAAGCCATGAATGGGTAGATGAAACTCGAATAACAGACATACCTTGAAAACTGCAACTCAAAGTAGCATTGGATATAATTAGCTGACAAAGTTGTTTGGTCTCTACTTCCTAGGCGTTGCTCGGAAATGATAAGCTAAATCAACCGGTGTCGGTGACGGTTTGTTGCTTTAATAAAATAAGTGAGGACTATTGTTTCCTAATATTTTAAAGCATTGGCATTTTCGTACGTTGATCTTTAAATCAAAGAAGAGTCAGCCCATAGCAATTGTAAGCCAAGTGGTTTGCAAATAGACGCGTGAAACGTCACTTTCTATCTAAAATGGACAAGAAGGCATCTGCCTCCAAATAAATACAGTGTTAAAAATTAGAAATCACATAAAATGTGCAATGGTTACATCGATAGATATTTTGAATAAGTCTTCTATTTTAGAAGAATAGGAGCAATAATAGAAAGCCGATTTTCCTATGAGCAACAAAAATTTGGAAGAACAAATGATTGGTGGGAAAGTACGCACAACAAAATTTACATGAGGGTGCAATTTTCTAGGGGAGATGACTAATAGAATAAACATGATTAGATTAAAGGATTGTGCTTTAGATATGCTATAATCAAGCAAGGCATAATTTTGGTCCATGACACTTCCTTGGGGAAGCCCAAGAAAATTTTCAAGTCCTAGGTGATGTAATGAATCTTACCCATCTACCATACCCCACTCAATTCAATGTAGAAAATAATATAACTTAGTTATTGGTGTTTACACATTTTATATCAATGTATTTTAATTGATTGAAACTAGACTTTAAAGGGAGAACATGTAGTAACAATGTAGTTGTTGTGGATTTACATATTACAACAAATATTTGAGCATCCATGTCAACATAGGTAATGTGCCAAATACTCACAATCCATAAATCCCAAGGTCTAACACTTGAAAGAATGTCAATTGATTTTGGATATTTGATCATTAGGTTGTCACAATCACTACAATATTGTAGGTGTGGCATTAAGCAAATCTATACACCTCCTTGAGCTTCAACTACAAGTGATATGCCCAAATACAAGATAGTGCATATCTCTCTTTTAGGAGGAAGGGGGAAGATTTTCTACACGCAATATGAGTCTCACATTATTAGATTGATTAATTAACAATGTACTTCTCTCCTAACGCTACACACTGGATTCTCATGATTGGCGGATGTAAAATTTCAAGACCTTGGTGAATGGCTTCTTGACATTGGGATAAAGGTTTTTGCATAAAAAATAAAACTAAGTATGCATACATATATTTTAATTAATTTCCATATTAATTAAACATTTAATTTTGTAGAATTTTTTAGAGTCAATCCCAACTCTATTATTTAAATTAATTATAACTTAATAAATTCATTATTTAATTAATTAAACTAGATTTAAATTTTTTAAAATCAGTTTATCTTCTTTACAAATGGCCATGGGAATGACTTGACTGGATTTGAACATCACATCTCTATTGTTCTTAGAATTGTATGATGTGAAGGGTTCTCAATTCTCCTTGCACCACCAGATGAGAAAAAACCAGTGCCTCCCCTTCCATGGGACCACTAGGTAAGAATCCTTGTCACCATTAACATAGCAGAAATATTAATGAAAGCAAAAAATTATGCATAAACTTGTAGAGATACTAGCGAATTCTTATTTCCCATAAATGTTCTTTTATAACTTCTTTGTCTCCATCTAAAGATTCTAAACACCAAGGAAATTCATTTCGTTCAATTAGCTTATCAAATGCATTATATTAAAACTTGGGGAAAAGAAATTCAATCTGATTGGGGTAGCCATTCGTGTAGGCAAAGAATACAATTGAAGTCATCACATTCAACAAAAATGTATATGGACGCTTGATATCTATAACCCTAAGCCTTGCATGCATCTATCATAATATATTCTTTTATATTTAACCCAAAACAAAGACATGTTCCATTCATGTATCAGCACAAGAAAATCAATACCACATTGAAGTTGGATTTCAGAGTGAGAGAAACTCATGTTCCCAACTGCTACATAACTTTTGATAACTTCAAAAAGAGTGGTAAAGATTAAGCAAACAACCTAGAGCGTATTTTACTATTTTGGTAGATATTTTTGTAAATAGAATTTGGCATCAAGTGGCTTTCAAACTAGAATCTTAGGTTGTGAAATTTAATTTCAAGTCTCCTCCATGCTTCTTGAAACAAATCATTCCTTTCTTAGTCTAATGATGGTACTGAGTAAAAAGAACAAAATAGTTTTACTAGTTACTATGAATTTTAAAAGCATGCAAATTCCACTTATTGGAGAATAAATAGAATAATATTTTGTAGAATTCCTGATGACCCATAGAAATGATCCAGAAATAAATGAATACTTAATGAATTTACAAATAGATTGCTGATAGAAGTAAACCATATAATCAGTTTCACCATTAAGTTCAAGCTTATAGAATTAATATAAATTATAATTCTCATATCTAAATTCAAATATCTATAATATGAAAAATATCTAATAGTACAACTAATGAGATTGCATGAGAAGTGACAATTCCCTTTTAATGAACTTTAACAAATATAAGCCTTGTTAAATAAAACTAAACTTTTGTTTTAAAAAGAGTAAATCATTTTAAGCTAAAGACGAGCTTCAGAAACAAGTTAAATCTTTAGTTTAATGATTGAATTAAAACTACAAATGAAGAACTTACAACTAAAACTATAAAAATGCTTTTTCCTCAAAGTTAGGTTTGAGACATGTTCAAGAAAGAATTTTTTTTAGCTTAATGGCTAAATAACTTTGCTAAGAAAACTTATATGGCCACACAATAGAAACAATTAGGTAGTAAAGATTGTTGGCATAATACTAGTATTACATTGTTAAATAAATATAAGTAAATAATTAGTTGGTTAGGTTTTGGGAAGTTACTTTCCCGTAAGAAGTTATATACGGGAATATCAAGGCTTTAAAAAGCCAATGTACTGCATTGTAAAATGATCCGAAGACAATAATATATAATTTTATGTTTTAATATTGCTGTGCAATAATGGTGTAACTATCTGTGTTTGTGCTCACCATATTTCAATATGGTATCAGAGCAAGTATTTGGTTGAGCCTGTGCATTCTAAAATGGAAGGTTGAAAGCTTGTTTGGAGGAGAGCCAATGGAAGTTAAAATCTACATCAAAGGCATCTAAGATTTCAAATGGAGGCATATATCATTCTTAGTCTCGCTGTCCAAACAAATTTGTTGTTGTCCAAATGAATTTGCTGATGTTGAGAGAGTATTGTTGTTTGATACTTAGGGTTTTCATGGTTTTGTCTTTACTGTGAGGAGACGATGGTGTAAAGTTTTTAAAACATTGTTGTGCTAAAATTGCATCCTTTACATTCAATCTGCATTAAGTAATCTTTTAGAAGTAATTGATATGGAAATTGTTTGCTGTGAGGAGATGCAAGCTATTTGATATTAAAGTTGCACTCAAAGATGGAAAACCAGGTGTACACCGAATACAACAAGGAAATCTCTTCATGGAAAATCTATTTGAGCACATGAGAATGGTTGCTGGTGCTATTATTGGAGGATAATTGTTTGTTTGATCCATAGAAAGAGTTACTTTCCCTTCATTTTAGTTGTTGTGGAGACTATGAGTGCTGGAATAAACTTGGTGGTTGTAGAGAGACAAGAAATTCTAAAATCTGTGTAGAAGATTTGTTTGCTGCACTATGTAAGGGTTTTCAGAGAAGGCATATCTTACATTGTTTTTTTTTTTGGTCAAACATTTTATGTGAGAAAATAAAATTTTGGATAACGATATGGAGTAGGTGTTTTTTTATTGCATAGAGGCCACAAATTGATGCCTAAGCATAGAAGCTATTTTGGAGAAACTAGAGTAAAACAATTTTGTTTGAAGAAAGTTCAAAAAAAATTAAGGAAGAAATATACAATTTATTTTGGAGAAAAGTTTTTAAAAGGGAGACATAAGTATTAAGGAAAGGTATTTAAAATATTTACTTTTGAGGGATTGGAAGAAATAAGGGGAAGTATTTAAAAAGATTAATTTGGAGGTAAATTTAATTTTTGTGGTAAGATAAGGTTTTAACATTTGAAAATGGACACACATTATGTTTGTGGTTTCGATGCCATCCATGCTATCATTGATAGAAATTTGAGAGACTTACATGCTTGTGCTATTGAAGAGTCTAAAGCAAATGGATAGAGTTTAAGGATACAAATTAGAGGTAGGTGGTGTCGGAGGATGGAGGATTTACTATCATCTCAAGTTAGCTTCTTGCTTTGAGATGATGCTTTGCATGAGAAGCATTTTTGGTTTTGGTTGTTTTTCTTTGTTGATGCTGACAGAGCTGACAGATTTGAAGAATGTATGTTTTATGAAGATTTTGTTTTGGAGACAAGTTTGGGGTTTGGTGTTGAGCTCAATATGGATTGTTGTCCAGCGAGCTTCAAAGAGTATATGATCTTGAATTATACCCTTTCGCGGTCACTAGACAACATGGCAGAGATCTATCGTATCTCTTAGGGGCCATTATCAAATAATTCAGGACTCTATGATTTAAGAGCTTGGGACTAAAGAGCTCAAGAACACAGCTCGAAGCTACGCCTTTCCGAGGGTAGACAAGATAGCATGATAGAGCCTCGCTTGGTTCAAGATTTGTTCTTTGGGAAAGATCTTCTATAAATATGTATCCATATTATGTAATCAGCTTTGTTGAGTTTTTTAGCATTCAGGGGGGGTCTATTGGTACTATTGCAGGAACAATGTAATAAGGGGCGGAATGTTGGCAAAATACTAGTATTACATTGTTAAATAAATATAAGTAAATAATTAGTTGGTTAGGTTTTGGGAAGTTACTTTCCCGTAAGAAGTTATATACGGGAATATCAAGGCTTTAAAAAGCTAATGTACTGCATTGTAAAATGATCCGAAGACAATAATATATAATTTTATGTTTTAATATTGCTGTGCGATAATGGTGTAACTATCTGTGTTTGTGCTCACCATATTTCAATAAAGATCACTTAAAGCAGAGTTAGATGATATGCAAAATTTTACCCAAAAATTGTATGTAAATTTCTAGTTGACTGGGAAAACACTATGATATATAAATGCAAAACAAATACATAACCAAATGCTCACACATTTTTTTATCAAACATAATTGTGAAATTCCTAGAAATATTTTAGTGTATGCTTGTAAGTAAAACTACCAGTAGATGACATAAATTTATTTGATATAGTATAAAATACAAAAATAAATGCTCAAATTCTAAATATTTTAGATGGTTTTTTTCAATTAAATAGATCACACAACACCAAAGTAGTGCAATCATATAACATGATTCTACAATAGGATTAATCGATCAAATAAAAATTATTTAAGGATTTGGCGAGATTACCTCTAGTGCTCTGTTATAACAGAGATTAATAGTAGATAAAGATAACTTACGCTAAAAAATAAGGAAAAAATAAATCTCATGAAATAAGATAGATACAAAGTACAAATAGACATGATGAGAAGCTATCCAATCACATAGAGAATTTTAAACATTACACTTAGATTGTACAAATAACAGATTACAAAAGATGCAAATATGGAGTAAACATTATGTGCTAATAGGGGATTAACATCAAGTGTGGATTATCAACTTTGACTATTGTCCACTCTTCAAATAAGGCATGGTTTCTCGTCTTAGCATAAGATCACTGATATTTGAGAAACAACATTCTCAACTTAGAATTGCAAAGCTGGAAAGTTGAAATTTTTTCTAGATCCCTCAATGCTTTCATTTTATTAGGAAACTGTGGAAGATTCAATTTTGTATGACTATGCATTGTAGGAATCACGTGACAGATGTAGATGCAACATATATTCACCATGTGTACAAGGATCCCTTACTCTAAAATTTTTAGTTGAGATGTAAGCATATTTCCTATAGCTGGGTAAAATTCTCAACATCTTCTGGTTTTAAAATTTGATCTCAATGTATGTAAAGAAAACTAACACCCATAGATCTTACAATTTAAAAAT
Source organism: Cunninghamia lanceolata (assembly GCA_027924645.1). NCBI lineage: Eukaryota > Viridiplantae > Streptophyta > Pinopsida > Cupressales > Cupressaceae > Cunninghamia > Cunninghamia lanceolata. Next base: position 16,332,430 of record BSBN01000801.1, read on the forward strand.
AATAAATATAAATCTCACATCTTGATAATAAATTTTAAATATTAAATTTAACAGCTCAATAACAACAATTATAATTGAAGGCATAGTGATATGGTCGCATTGACCTACTATTAACACCCATTAATTTTACAATTTAAAAATAATAATTATACATTTTACATCTTGACAATAATATAAATATTAAATATATCTATTTAATAACAACAAATACAATCAAACACAAAGTGATAGGGTTGCATTATGGAGTTGGAGTTTGTTACTTAATGTACATATTTAATTGGTTGAGGAAGAATGATGATTGCAGAAGAATAGGTTGTTGTACATGAGAAAGAAAAGATGGTTGCTGAAGGAATGTCATTTTAATGTTCACCAGTATCCTCCTCCATCAATAAGTTGAAGTGAGGGGAGTAGAGATAAGTAGATGAGGCATCAATAACACCAATGAAATACCCAACAAATATCTTCCCAAAATTTTCTAAGCAGGTTCATCCTGCATGAAGTTTCATGTCATCTTTTCAATCACCCAAGCTCTCTCTAATGCATTGAAAAATATGCAGATTTTAAAATGCAAACCTACTAGCATATATATATATATATATATATATATATATATATATATATATATATATATATATATATATATATATATATATATATATATATATATTCACCTGCAGTCATGTTTAAATACCTAAAGGAGTTAAGGCTAGGAAGGAGTGAGTATCATCTACCTCATTATTTTTCTATTTCATATTCTACCCATAAAGAAATGGTAACATTTAAGTATTGTAGAGGAAACAAATTCAATTGATATGGTTTAGGCAAAATGTTCTAGTGCAGGTTTTAAATTAAGAAAAAGAACATTCATCAAATCTAAAAAAAACCTAAATTTAAATAGTTCATTTAAGAGAAAGGAACATAGAATGAAATACAATCTAGAATATGTCATATAACTTACAACATGAAAACCAAACAACAACTGTATAAAGGCAACAACCAGACCACAATTCTTGGCAGATTAAAACCAACCCCGATTTCTTCAGTAGACCAAGAAAAGGAAGTAGGAATGTTAAGTGCAAGATCATGGTGTGAAGACTAAGACAAACCATTAATGGTCCAAGAAAACTGTCAAAGCAAGGACTAGCTAAGATTTGTCTGTCGTTGATTAGTCCATTTTTTGTCGCTGATTTCCACCGACTTGTACAAAAAATTAGATGTTAAATTCATTGCATTGAACACAACTGCATGGAAGATCAAGTTATCAATGCACCTCATTGCTACAATGGTCATCCTTGTACCTTTAACGCAAGAAAGATCATCTGATTTGCACTACTCATGTACGAAGGTGAACTCCTATTGCAAGTTAGATGCTTATCGGCATAATTAAATAGTAGGAATCTTCCTTAGAGTCCATTAGGGCATGTGCCCATGTGGTTGTTTATCTTATTTTGGTTACCAACCACTACTCAATTTTTTTAAGAAGATATTTGTGGAGCTAGTGATCCCATGAATATTTTATTTTTCTTCTTATTTTAAGCAATTATCTTGATTTGTAGTTTTTACTATATATAAAAGTAAAAATAAATTATTTTAATTATCTTAATTTGGAAAAAAAAAAGAGGGAAGGAAATATATGTTGCCACATGTCATATTTTTCATTATGCAGTGGCGTCAACTACATCCCACCATGATTCTACTTCAGGGTCAGTGTAGATAGCCTTGGTGGCATGATTCTTGTAGTGACAACCAGGGGCTTTATGACTGGGTTTGTTACAAATGTAACAAATAATATGTTGTCTTGGAGGCCGAGGATGTGTGCGCTTATGCATGAACTTTTGCTTAGGAGCATAACTGTGCTTTTGGGGGAAATTACAGTGGTGAAAATTGAGCCGGTGTTTCTTATATTTCTTATGGGCCTTACACTAGTCTTTTGTGAAAGGATTACAACCATAGTTGGGAATGAAACAAGGGGCAATGCGGCATGCTTCACTTTTGGTGAATTTTTGTTGGTATTTGCAATCTTCAATAAATTGCATGATCTACTCTCTGGCATACTAAATAACATTAGTGATAGGGGATCCTTTGACAGTGAGCTCTCGCAGATCGAGATATCTCATGACTGCCATAAAGATTGTATGGAAGGCCTTCAAGACACTTGATTTTTCATAAATTCCCGTTTATCTTCATTATCAATTTGATAAATGAGTTCTCTAAAATCATAAGAGTATTGCTAAAAATCCTTGATATCACAACATTTCATAGTAAGAATATCCTTTTGGAGGCATTCTTTATGGCATATTGTCTCAAGACAAAACTCATCAATAAGACAATTTTGAAGACAATGCATTGGAGACCATTGTACCTATGTGGTTATCTGGGTTTGAGGATCAATAATAATATCATAAATAGCATAAACTAGGTTATCCTTCTCAACATCAGATTTTTTACTCCACCAATCATTGTTGATACCCTAGAAATAAGTAGTGGCTAGTTTGCAAGTCTTCTCCATAGAAGAGCCAGAAAGAGTTCTTATTATAATAAATGTACTAATCCATGTAATGATGGTTTGATAAGGATCTTTCATCCTATTAATGTCAAGATATTAGGGGTTTGTGGCACAAGATGTTGGCAACATAAGGATTGTGTCCTTATATGTCTTGGCTTTCTTTTCATGTTTTTTCCATGTTGAGGTATCTGGAAGGATTAAGGCAGTAGACTCTAGCCTTTTCTCATGATCTACAAGCTAGTCAAGAGAAGTTTCTAAATCAGCTAGTTTATTGAATCAACATGATCAAATCTAGTTGCTAACAGGTTAAACTTCTCATTTTAAGGAGTAGTATTATCTTCAAGATGGGTGAGACTATCACTAGGCTTATGTAGATTATTCATAACTTTCTCAAATTATCGGTCTACCTTAGACCATGATTGTTTCTGCTCTGTTGTTGCAGTGTGGATCTCCATGACAATATTTCCTAGTTTGCTAATAACTTTATGGATCACATCTATAGGGCTTATGATATACTGGATATCAGAACTGACATCATCAAAGTTTTGCTAGAAGTGATCGCAAAATTTAGAGATATAATTACGCTATTGAAACTCAACATTAGGTTCTTTTTTCTCAGGGCTTGTTGGTTGGAAAGCATATTGAAAAAATTTCACATGGCCATCACCTATCTGAAAACTACCTCTTAGAGGTGGCCATCTTCCATTTTTGAAAAAGGAAGTCTCTTGTTCCTTGTACCATTGTAATGCTTCACCTCATGGTATGGTCTAAACCATTCCACAAAAGGGATGTTCATCCATTCTTTTCTTCCCTTTGTCTTTGAGATCATGTTTCAAGGAAGGATCTAGTACTTGATTTATCAATTCATCTTCTACTTCTACAAACAATTGGGCCTTTCTTTGACTAGAAAAAGAACTAAAGGATGATATAGCAAACTGGAACTATTTAGAGAATGGGTTTGAACTCAGGGTTTTAGTGGATAGGCTCCTAGGTAATATACTGATGTGGTTTCCCAACAAGAATGTCTACAGTGGTTATATGTCCCTTTTGAAGCCAAACTTCACCATTTAATATTCTTGCATAAGGTAAGGAATCAAGAATTTTGGGTTTATATGTGTTGGTCATACTATAAAGAACTTGGATCTGGACTGACGCATATTTAAAATTCCCAAACATATTAACCCATAAAGACTATTAAATATACCCCAACAGTTGAGAGAACCATGCTGAATTTTAGCACAACCCTGATCTCTAGTTGCAACTATGAGATTTAGATAATATGTGAAACAAACAGAGTTCTTTGTAAGGTATGACAGACTAGACAACTGACATGTGTGAGTATATTCTACCTAACGCCTATGACACAAAGATAAATATGGCACAGGCCTGATATATTCAGGGACCAGAGAGTTGACAGTAATATGTATAGCACCACAATGAACAAAGTTGACTTCTCTATGCCTACGGATATATTCGATCTCATCAGTGGGTAAGATTGATAGTATTTTTGTTTGAAAAGTTTGTTGTGGATCATATTCAAGAGTAAGCTCAACTATATTCATTCGGGGAATAAAAAATTGCTTAAAAGTACTACGAGTGACTAAATTTCTTAGAAGATTTGGTTGTAAAGCATTTTTCTTGTAGACTGATTCAACTTTCAATATAGAGGGTTTGCATGTACTTACTTGGCCTTTGATTAGACCTTTAGAGGTGTGGATATTAGAAATTTCTGTAATGAGAAGCTCTCCTTTGTTTGGCTATACAGAGGGTAGTTTAAAAGTGCCTTCAAAACTTGCTTCGTTGACTCGCTCAACACCATCATTGTAGCCATTAAATCCTTAGAATTCTCCCATACTTCAGAAAAAAAAAGTTTGATGATTTTGAAAAAACTTATAGGGGTTTAGGAGAGAGTAAAGGTCAAAAGGAAATAATAGAGATGATAAGAATAAAGATTCAATCTCAACATAGATGTGCAACCCTACCGAGTTCGAACTCATCACTTCTTAAGAAACTGCTCAATATTTTCTACTAAATGGAAAATAATTTTACTAGGAACGTGGCTCTGATACCATTATTTTTACGTCGATAGATGGAACTACACAAAACAACGGTGGAGGCTAATGGATGAATGGATATGGCTTCTGATATTGCTAACAACCAATATTACAACTTATATGCATATTTGTTTCTGATATGCAAGATACACAGATTGCATGTGTAGAGCATACTCCAAACTTGAAAACTTTATAACCCTAAGACTCTTTAAGACACTAACACTGAATGCCTCAAAAGCTTTGGCCTTGACTTATTTATAGAAAGAAAATGACCTGAAGGCTCGAGAAAGAGGAATCTAACTTGTAATACTGCGTAAACTGATAAGGAAAATAAAGGTATGTCATGCTCTAAAAAGAAGACAGTGACAATCTGTGATAACTCATAAGATTTATTTTAAGTACTATTCCTTGAGATCGAGGCAGGAGTTTGGACTGGTGGTGTCAATTTCTAGTCATAAATGTCCTCCCACTGAAGTGGAGCCCATTTGGCTAGTAATTGGAATTTGTGAAAGATATTATAATATTGTCTTTCATTGTCATAATGAAGAGTGGGACTGAAATAGGATTCCCACTGGAGATGCTTTTTAATGATCATATCTGTGACAAGATCCCGAGAGAAATCATAGTCAAGATTCACGTGCATATGTCCCGTAAATTTGAAGAAATCACAGATTTGTTGTGTCATTGATGCTGAATAAGAAATAGTCCATGTGAAAAAAGGGCACTGGACTAGATTGAGTAACAGAAAATAAGCATTATTTGTGTTTAGTCACAAAATTTTGAATGTTTTGTGGCTCTTTGCAAATATTTATGGAATAGAAATGCATCTGATATGCTCCAAGGTATCTATGACAGAGTTAGCATTCATGAGACACCTTCTATTTCCTCCATTCATTAGATATCTCTATGGCCAAATGGGTCAAGCATGTTAAAATATACATTAAAGCTTCTTTCCATAAGGAATCTAGAGTTGTTGAAGAGGAAGCTGTTGTTTGCATGAAAACTCTTGGAATATAATGACTGGGGTGGTTAGCAACAATATTATCTTTCCCAGCTATATGTTGAGCTACATAATTATACAAATTGAGATACTCCTACCATCTAAGATATTTTCATCATTTGTCCTTTCTACCGTGATCCTTTTCTTTGAAGGTAAGAAATCTGGTGTAGTCAGTTTTGATAATAAAATTCTTCAGGTGCATGAGCTTGAGAGAAAAGCTCTTCAAATTTTTGATAGCACTATAGATTTCTTTGTCTGAAGAAATCCACTTCTTTACATCCTCTGAGAAAACACCACTGGCATATTCTGCTATAAAATCAACACCATCTTTGATAAACACAAGGTGTCCTCCTCATATGTAATCTGAGGCATCTGTATATAAAATGAATTTATTAGTACATGGCACATAAATGACTAGGAGAGATTGTACCTTTTGTTGTATTAATTTAATGACTTCTGTGTGAGTGGGAGGCTAGACAGACTTCTTCTTCAACAATTGTTGAAGAGGTTCTCGATCGAAACCTACACTTGGATAGAAGTTATTTACATAATTTAATGTACCTAGAAACTGTTGGGAATTAAGGTGTCTCAACCTTGGTAATTCCATATATTTTTACATTGTATTTATTTATTTATTTCCTATTGTATTAATTGGATGCAAATCCTATGCTATCATATTGTGGGAGTTGGCATGGTGATGTGTCATCCTACGTGGCATATGACCACATGTAATTTTGTCCTCACATGAGGAGATAGGTGTCCCACTTAGTGGTAGGAATATTTTGCCATGTGTCAGCATCTTGGATATTTTGTAAGGGAATATTGATCAAAATGGTCATGACAAATTCCTATGACAAAGTTTTGACATGTAAGGGTCAGAAATAGGAGATTCTATGACAGGTTAAGGCATGTGTCGAAGAACATCTTTGAAAAAGGCATCTTTGGGTACCCCAAGGTGGACTATGACATGTTGTAAGAGAATATGCTCTTTATAGCATGTGTATGATAGATTCTCTTACAGTTGTAAGTTATGACAGCTATGATAGGTTCTATGATAGTTGTAAGAGTTGTAAGACCATCTGTAATAGCCCATTTTGGAAATAGGTGACCTCCTTGGGATGGGGTGACTTGACAAGTGTCAGGGACATCCTACAGTGTTGGACAAGTGTCCATAGGTGTGGGTTTTGGGTCATGAGGCCATGTTGGATGCCCATCCCAATGTGGAGCTATTTTTGCCTTGTATTTGTTATAAAAATAGGTGCTTTTGAGAGAAGTGCTACAGGTTTTACAAATACTGTTATGCTGCCAGATCATCTCTAGATACAAGTGTTGAAGACTCTTGCAAGAGCATTGGCTCTGTAATTGTATTGTAACCATCTTTGTTTATGGAATACATTTGAGTTGTGTTTTGGAGTGTGGGGTTTTTCACCCGTAAGGGTTTTCCCCATGTATATATTGTGTCTCTCTTCTTATGTCTTACTTTCTTGTGTATGTGTTTGTTGCAATATCTCTGCTAGTGGGTTAACATAGCTATAATTGTAAAGATAAAATTGAATTTGCACTCTCCTCCCCTCATTAGATTAGTGTAGGAAGTAATTTTTGCACACCTAGATTCCTTTCAGTTGGTATCAGAGCCTAGCTAGTTTTGGTTCTAGCTACTGGGTAGGGCTTTTTTGAGCTAATCTTAGGTTGAGTGGGATTTTTGTGTAGAGCATTCTATATCTTGTTGTAGCAAGGAGATGGCAACCATATCTACAAGATTAGAGGTGGAGAAATTTAATGTCACTAATTTCAAGTTGTGGAAACTCAAGATGGAAGACCTACTTGTTGATCATGACCTATGGGAAATCATATCCAGTGTGAAACCTACAACAATGTCACAAGATGATTGGGAACTCAAAGATCAGAAGGCTAAGGGTCTCATAAGACTCTATTTAGGTGACTCTGTCCTATTGAATATCCATGGGGAGAAGAGCAGGAAAGATCTTTGAAAGAAGTTGGGTGATGTTTATTAGGCAAAGTCCTTGGTGAACAAGCTTTTTCTGAAAAAGAAAGTTGTTCACTTTGAAGATGGAAGATAAAGGATCTGTTGCAGACCACATGAATGATTTTAACATGATTGTTGCATAGTTGACATCTGTGGGTGTGAAAATGGAGGAGGAGGATCGATGTCTGACCCTGCTTTGTTAGTTGCCAGATTCATGGGATCATCTTTTCATTGCTATTGGAAGCACCACTACCACCTTCAAGATGGAAGATGTGTCTTCGTTGTTATCTGAAGAGATGCAGAGAAAGTCTTCTGAGGCAGCCAAAGAGGCTCTTGCAGTTTGTGGAAGACCCAAAGAAAAAGGGCAGAAGAAGGACAAGAAAGGTGAAAAGGGCATATTCAAATCCTGTGGGAGATCTAAATCTCCTAGAAAGTCCAAGGCCCTTTGTTGGAACTGTGGGAAAATTGGGCATTTTTGAAAGGAATGCAAAGAGGAGAAGAAACAGAAGAAGAAGAATGCTCCTGATTCAGATTCTGACAAGTCACAAGATGATGGTGATGCCTTCATCGCAGCCCTGGCCACCCATGCATCTGAGGATGTGTGGTTGATTGATTCTGGTGTATCTTTCCACATGACCTCGCATCGAGACTGGTTTACGAAGTATGAAGAGTTCGATGGTGGAAAAGTGTACATGGGTGATGATTCTCATCTAAAGATGGTTGGTCATGGAAGAATCTCAATCTGATTACTTGATGGACGAGTGAAGGGGATCACTAGGGTTGTGCACATCCCAGGCCTAGCATGGAACCTACTTTCTATAAGTATGTTGAATGATGTAGGTGTGCAGGTTGTCTTTTTGAAGGATGGATGCAAGATGATTAGAGGATCTATGGTGCTTGCGAAGGGTACTTAGAGAGGTACTCTATTTCAACTGGAGGCATACACTTCATAGTGCAATAGTTCTTCTCACTTGAAGAAAAGAACTGTAGTCACTTCATCCCCACCATTTGAATGAGTAGTGAAGAAATTTGTTATAACTAGTTCTGATGGTAGTACACATGCTATGGAAGCTAAGCTTCTTGCTAAAAACACTATGTTATGGCATTTGAGATATGGCCACATTGGTGAGAAGGGTCTTAGAACCCTAAAAAATAAAAACCTCATTAAGGGGTTAAATGATTGTAATCTCAAGTTTGACTTTTGCAAACATTGTGTATATGGAAAGAAAAATAGTGTTCAATTTTACTCTAGTTCTCACAAGTCTTCTAGTGTATTGGATCTTATTCATTCTGATGTGTTTGGGCCTGTTAATGTTCTTTCGATTCCAAAATCTATATATTTTGTATCTTTCATAGATGATTACAGTAGAAGGACATGGGTTTATTTTATCAGAAGCAAGACTGAAGTCTTTAGTTAGTTTATAGAGTTTAAAGCCTTTGCTGAAAATCAGACTAGTAAAAAGATTAAGTGTTTGAGAACTGACAACGGTGGTGAGTTTTGTTTGGTAGAGTTCAATAAGTTCTATAAAGAGAAAGGGATTGAAAGACATAAGACAACTCCATACACCCCATAGTGGAGTTGCAGAGAGGATGAACAGGACACTGATGGAGAAGGCTAGGAGTATACTTAGTGGAGCAAGCCTCGAACAAAAATTTTGGGCTGAAGCTGTAGCCACTACTTGCTATCTAGTAAATAGATCTCCTACATCAGCTCTTGTTGGTAAGACACCTATGGAGGTGTGGTCTGGTAAGAATCCTTCAGTTAGACATCTTTGTTTTTTTGGTTGTGAGGCATATGCACATGTGCATAGGGAGAAACGGTCTAAATTGGAGAACAAGGTTGTTAAGTGTATCTTCATTGGCTATGGTGTCAGTGTGAAAGGATACAAGATTTGGGATCCTGTGGTTGAAAAAGTGTTGTATAGAAGAAGTGTTATATTTAGAGAGCTAACACCTTCTTCTGTTGTTCTACAGCCATAATAGATAGAAAAGAAAGAGGATGCAGTTCAGTTTCCTTCTACTCATGAGAAGACTGAACAGACAGACCCTGTGAGACCTGATGATGAGGAGAGCTCTAGCAGCTCTAAAAGCTCAGAAGAAGAAGCAAAACCTCAACCTCAGCTATTGAGGAGCTGTACACAAACAAGAAAGTAACCTGATAGGTTTGGTTTTTCATTACTTGATTCTAGCCATGCTTTTGCTTTACTTACTAACACTGATGAGCCTAGAACTGTGAAAGAGGCTATGGGCATGAAAGATGCAGGTTCCTAGAAGGAGGATGGAGGATGAGATGGCTTCTTTGGAGAAGAATAAAACATGGGACCTGGTGCCTTTGCTTGAAGGATGGAAACCTGTTGGATGCAAATGGGTGTTCAAGAATAAATTTGGTGCAGATGGCAGTGATGAAAAGTACAAGGCTAGATTGTTTGCGAAGGGGTATTCACAAGTGGAGGGAATTGATTATGGTGAAATTTCCTCTCCCATTACAAAGCTGACATCCATTCAATTTATGTTATCTCTTGCAACTACTTATGACTTAGAGGTAGAACAAATGGATGTGAAGACAACTTTCCTTCATGGTGATTTGGAGGAAGAAATTTTCATGTCACAGCCAGAGCATTACATAGAGAAAGGTAAAGAAAATTTTGTTTGCAAGTTAAAGAAGTCTTTGTATGGTTTGAAGCAATCTCCTAGGATGTGGTACTTGAAGTTTGATGCTTTTGTATTGTTGATTGGATATCTGAGATCAAAATCTGATCATTGTCTATATTACAAATTTGACAATGATTGTATTCTCATTATTGCATTGTATGTTGACAATATGTTGTTGATTGGGAATGACCTAAGAATATGATTTTTGATTTGAAGTCTTAGTTGTCAGCACAGTTTGAGATGAAAAATCTTGAGACAACCAGGTACATTATCGGAATGAAAATCAAAAGAGACAAAGCTAACATAAAACTTTGGTTAAACTAGAGTAAGTATGTGAAGATCATGTTGGTTAGGTTCAACATGGTAGATTGTAGACCATTGTGTGTTCCAGTTTCTTTGGGGACAAAGTTGTCTATTAATGATTGTCCAAAATTTCCTAGTGAGGTGGAGGACATGAGTAGAGTACTTTATGCTAGTGTTGTTGGTAGTTTGATGTATGCTATGGTCTACATAAGACCAGACATTGCCCAAACAGTGGGAGTCTTTAGTCAATTCATGGCTAATCCTAGATGGGTACATTGGGATGCAGTTAAGCGAGTGTTCAGATATTTGAGGGGTACTTCCAAGTATTCCATTTTCTATCATGGAAATGCTACAAGACCTATGCATTTAGTTTGTATTCGTGGATTTGTGGATTCTAATTGGGCAGGTGACATTGACAGTAGGAGATCCACTAGTGCGTATATTTTCACTATGTTTGGTGGTGCAATTAGTTGGATGAGGAAGCGACAACCTATGGTTACTTTGTCCATGATAGAAGCTGAGTACATAGTGGCAAATCATGCTTGCAAGGAAGCCATTTGGCTTAAGAGATTGTGTTTAGATATTGGTGTTGATGTAGGACAGATTACGATTTGTTGTGACAGTCAGAGTGCGATTTGCTTTGTGGAGAATCCAACTTTCCATGCCAGAACAAAGCATATTGATGTACAGTTTCACTTTGTGCAAGACATGGTAGAGGATGGGAAGGTAAATTTGGTGAAGGTAGCTAGTTTGAAGAATGTTATAGATGCATTAACGAAGCTAGTGGGCACAGAGAAGTTTAGATGGTGTTCGGAGCCTATGGGCCTCTTGGCCTATAGTAGTCAAATCTTGTTAATTCTATTAGCTCTTACAAGGTGTTCGACAAGTGGGAGAATGTTGGTAATTAAGGTGTCTCAACCTTGGTAATTCCTTGTATTTTTACATTGTATTTATTTATTTATTTCCTATTGTTTTAATTGGATGCAAATCCTATGTTGTCATATTGTGGGAGTTGGCACGGTGATGTGTCATCCTACATGGCATATGACCACATGTAATTTTGTCCTCACATGAGGAGATAGGTGTCCCACTTAGTGGTAGGAATATTTTGCCATGTGTCAGCATCTTGGATGTTGTGTAAGGGAATATTGATTGAAACAGTCATGATAGATTCCTATGACAAAGTTATGACATGTAAGAGTTGGAAATAGGAGATTCTATGACAAGTGAAGACATGTGTTGAAGAGCATCTTTGAAAAAGGCATCTTTCGGTGCCCCAAGATGGACTATGACATGTTGTAAGAGAATATGCTATTTATAGCCTGTGTATGACAGATTCTCTTACAGCTATAAGTTATGATAGCTATGACAGATTCTATAATGGTTGTAAGAGTCGTAAGAGCATATGTCATAGCCCATTTTGGAAATAAGTGATCTCCTTGGGATGGGGTGACTTGACATGTGTTAGGGACATCCTATAGTGTTGGACAAGTGTCCATAGGCATGGGTTTTGGGCCATGAGGCCATGTTGGATGCCCATCCCAATGTCAAGCCATTTTTTCCTCGTATTTGTTATAAAAATAGGTGCTTTTGATAGGAGAAGTACTACAGGTTTTACATGTACTATTATGCTACTGGATCATATCCAAATATGAGTGTCAAAGACTCCTACAAGAGCATTGGCTCTATAATTGTATTGTAACCATCTTTGTTTACAGAATACATTTAAGCTATGTTTTGGAGTGTGAGGTTTTTCACCTGTAAGAGTTTTCCCCACATATATCTTGTGTCTCTCTTCTTTTCTCTTACTTTCTTATGTATTTGTTTGCTACAATATATCTATTAGTGGGTTAACATAGCTATAATTGTAAAGATAAAATTGAATTTCTACTCTCCTCCCCTCATTAGATTAGTGTAGGAAGTGATTTCCATACATTTAGCTTCCTTTCAGAAACCCTTGCAATGCCTTAAAGTTTAATGGCATCTAAAATTCAAGGATCTTATCTTTAATGTGAGGTTGAACCTCAAGAGTACTGCTATTAACAATCATTCCTAAGAACTTACAAGAATTAACACACCATTGTATCTTAGTTAGGGACAAAACAATACCTGAATTTAAAGCTAAAGTATAAAATGTTTCTAGATGAGATTGATGCTCATCGAAAGTTTTACCAAAAATAAGAATATCACCTATATAAACACACAAAAAGTCTTCACATCCTCTGAATATTGTATCTATTCTTTCCTGGAAATAGGATGGTGCATTCATAAGACAAAATGGCATAATAGTCCATTCATAATGGCCAAAAGGACAATTTAATGTAGTCTTGTACTGGTCTACTTCTTTCACCTGAATCTGATAAAATCCTGATTTACAGTCAAATTGAGAAAATATTTTGGAGTTAACAACTTTCTATAACAAGTATGATTTGTCAGGGATTGGATAAGGCAAAGGTAAAGTAAGATAATTTAATGGTTTGTAATTAATAACCATTCTCTTCTTATTTCTTCTTTTTTCAGCAACTTTGCAAACCATGAAAGCATAGCAATTATATTCAGACTGAGAGGGTTTTATATACTTCCTTTTTTTGAGTTCTTCTATGGCTTGGGCCATATTAGAGTAATCATGTGCTGGAATTGGGATCTTTTTCCTTGCTTTGATTGGTTGTCCATGTTGTAATTTGATCTCCATCTTAGGCATTTCTTTTTACCAAAACTTCTAAGGATCTCTTGAACAGATTTCTCTTATCAATGTTGCCTTTAACTCTAGTAGTGGTTCAAAATTTTGCACTCTATTTATGGAGGGACACTATTCTGAAGCATAAATTAGTCTTGGTGTACTAATTTTATTTCCATTTAATGTAAACATGATGCTTTTCTTAGTACTTCCATAAGGTGTATACCTATCAATGAAATTTCCTCCAAGTAGAACATCAACAAACATTTGTTGGAGTGCGAAGAAGTCACACTTGAATGATTGTCCTTCAATTTGCAAAGATTGTTGGTGCCTATAATTATCGCATACAAACTTGCTTCCTTGGAAATCACATGCAATATAAGTTGTCTTGTCAGTTAGCTTTTCCCAATTTGGTAAGATAGGGATCTTCCAAAAAGACAATGATGCACCTATGTCAATTTGGGCATCATATTGTTTACCATTGATAGTAAATGTGATGTATTGTGAGAATTTCCCTGTTAGGAGATGTACCAAGTAGTTTGGTTCTAACTATGGCTTTGGATTAGGTAATATAGACAACACTAGTTTGAATTTGCTTAGATCTCTGATCAAAGGTGGAGATTGTTGTTCAATTTTCTCTTCTTCTTTGACTTCTTGAAATCTTGATAGAAGGAGGTGAATAAGTTGGATAGTTTGGTATGGAGAACTCACATGAACTTTCAAGATTAGGGTAGGATGTGCTTTGTCTATTTTCATGTGGAGGATAAAATGGACTTGTAGACACAAAAGAACAATCTTCTTCCATATGGAAAGATTCTAGAGATCATGTAATTTGGTCACTAGATTGGATTTCAACCTTCGAGCCTTTACTATACTTCCTATCCTTTCTTTTTGCTTGTGGAAATGAAAAGGAGAAAGGTTGAGGACACTGGGAAGAAGAGCATTCATCCTCATACTCATTCATACCTCTTAATTCAAGATGGAACTACATTTGTTGTTGATATTGCTGGTATGGGTATTGTGGCTAATCTTGTTGTTGGAAAGAATTTCTTCTGTTGTATCCTTTGTAGACTCTTGATCTACTCATTCTTTCTCTAGATGGATAATTCATCATGACTACTAGATAGTCTTCTTGCTCTTCTAACTATTGTTCCGCTTCTTGCAAGGTTTTTGCAGGGTCTTCGAGGGAAGCTTCATCCTCATCCTCATATTCTTTGATGATGGGTTCATAAATATTATCTTGAAGATATAAATCTTCTTCTTTGTCTGATTATTTCCAGCCCCCCCTTTTTTTCCATAGCTTATTTGCAATTTCTAAATAGTAGTTGCTCCACAAAAATAGGGAAAGATTCTATATTATTCTTTTTTGATAATTGTAAATTTCCATGGGGCCACTCCAATTGCTTAAATTTAAGCAGAAAAATAACTTAAGCAGTCACATGGGGACATGAAGTTAGAGTCTCCCTTGATGCTCTTGCATGGAACCTTTTTTCAACTAGGGCTTGTACCATGTTATTTTTTAAAAGTTTTGTAAGATGCTTAAAACTAGTAACTCTTGGTGTTATCAAATGATTCCTAAGCATATATATTTATATTTTTTTAAGTTAAACACTTCACATTTATTTCTTTATCTTAAACAATATTATTAAATATTTATGTGTACCAGCATTTTCATAATATTTTAAGGTAATGTTACTAGTTTTCAAGAATTTCACAATGTAATAATATAAGAGACTTCTGATAATTTTATAAGAAAAAAATAACTTAAAAGGTGTAATAATTTTAGAGATTTTATTTTCATACATGTTAAAGAAAGATTTTGATTTTATACATGAAAACAAAAAAATTTAAAATTTTCAAATCTATCAATGTAATTTGCAACTTTGATGAGATAAAATTATATATCTCAAATTCAATCTTTTTAAATTGAAACTTCAACTTCTATGAAATAAATTGAAAAATCAATAGTGGTTGTGCAAAGTAGATTATTTGATGTTTGAAGAGATATCTAAGTTATTAATTAAAGCCTAAGAATGTTGTTACATATAAGGGTGGGAAGGGTTTACCTATGACTATTGTTTTGGCTTCCCTCATGAATATTATGCCCCAAGTTGCTATGGATTTGGTTGTAGGTTGTGATTCTCAAGGCAAAGATAAGAGTGGGAAGAAGAAGGTCAAAAACAACAAGGTTAAAGTGGCTATTGTGAAAATTCCTTCTAGTAGGGTTGTGTTTGATTTCCTATTACTCAAGTTTTGGATAAGGGTTTAGTTAACATTGATGTTTCTCCCACAGTTGAGGGTGTGGCTGCTAGTTTATGTTCCCTAGGTAAGGAGTCCCCCTTCAGAAGAAAGAAAAGGATAAAATTAGTAAGGAAACTACCTTTGTTAAATTTGTCTTAAGGATAAAAATGATTCTAAGGCCAAGAATTCTTCTAGGGGGTAAGGCTTTGGTCTCTAATGATGAGAATATTTTAATGTTGCTCCAATGTTGGCTCTATCCTACTAACATTGAGCATCATTATAGAAATCCATGACTATTGGAACAAACACAAATTCAACATTAGTTTTGAATTTTAGAATATTTTCTATAAAAAGTTATTGAAACAAACAACTTTCAACATTAGTTGTGATATTTAAGATCTTTCTAGTAGGAAGTTAATGAACTAAAGAGCCTTAAGCATTCAGCTAGACATTATAGCAACCATCAAGCATTCAACTAGACATTATAGCAACTATTATTGTGTCTTTCAAGATAATCACAAGAATTCATTAGGATAGAAGGATAGAGAGTGGTGTAGCCTAACTTTCGAGGTCCATGTGAGCTTCTATGTGACATGGAGATGCATTGTTTACTTAGCCACAAGTGGAGTAAGATGGACAATTTAAAACTTTTGTTATAGTATATTCAACTAGGATCTAATGAAACTATATATTTGCACATAGTAAGTGAATAGATAAATTAATATTTAGTTTAATTGGTTTGAAGATAACCAGTAAATAGAAGATTAGTTTGTAAATTGAGACAAGACTGAATACAATAAATAGTTAGTATCTTTATTTTCATGAGTAATACAAATGCATTCAGCTATTATAGTAGTGCTTCTAGGGCTTTGTAATCAATTTCATTTTCATGTTTAAGATTTATTAAAGTTTGAATAAAAAGAGTTGTGTGATTTGTTATCATCTTTGGTATTCTATGAGATATTTGTTCCAAGAGTTGTTTCATGTTTACTAAAAAATGAATAGGCGACCTGAACTTATAGTTATATAGTAGTCACAATATTTATAGCATTTGTAGATAACTTGATCTTACACTATTTATAGCATTTACAACTTGTATAAAGAAATATAATCTCAAGTTAAATCCATTTATTGTTATAGGAATTGTATTAAGTTTACTAAAAAATGAATAGTTAATCTATACTTACAATTATATATTAGTTACAATCTTTATAGAATTATAATATAATTTCAACTTACACTATGTACAATGATTACAACAATCTCAAGTTAAATTAGTATATAAGCAATTATGGAGATGTAAGCCAAAGATATAAGAACTTACAATAATTTGAACTCATAGTAATGGTGTAGATAGTAGAGTGCAAGAAGTATAGTATAGTTTGAACTCCGTCGAAATTTTTTTGTATTGGCTATAGAAAAATTGGATTAGAAAAAAAGATGTATTTGTAGCAATGTTAACAAAAAATGTTGTTGGTCTCTACACTTTCATTTAATTGGTTGAAATTGAATTGGTATGATCAAATCATGTGATATTGAGGAATCAATGGGGATTTGATGAATTTTTTAAATTTTGAATTATGGTCATAAGTTTGATTGGTTGATTACTTGTTTGGTCTAAAAATTTTAATTCTTGTCCTCCTATTTTGATGGCTTGATTTGTAAGCCTTACAACTTTGAGTGTAATGCTTGCAGGCATTGATGGTGGAACTGACTAGTTGTTGGGTAAATATCACTTGAAGATATTAAATTGATGAGGATATGTGTGACCTTGAAGTTTGTTCAATGGGACACTTGATAATGCTTTTGTTATTAAAATACATTATATTTGTAATACAATCTTTTTTTATGGGTAGCAAGTTCATATATAGTTAGGACAATTAATATGCAACTCTTTCAAACTTTCATATGTATTTGAGTCAATATAGATTTTATATTGGAATATGAGCTTTCATCTTTTCAAGAGAGAATGTGTACAATTTATATCAATTTAGAATATTGGCAATTAGATTTCTATAAGTCATCTATCTACTACTTATTTTGACAAAACATCAACTAATTAATAAACAATTTAAATCTGAATATTGATTCCATCCATTGACTACAAAATATGATTCTAACTTTTTTTTTCCTATAAAGTAAAAAATAGGCTTAAATAATATTTAAAACATTTTTTTGGTTGGATATTATATTAACTCCTACCAAAAATGGGACCTATTCCCTATAATAATGCTATTGCAAAATTCTAGAAGTGCTACTTGGATTTCCATACTCCACAAGTGTTGTGCTACTGGGGTTTCCTCGGTTTTCCGGAAGGTTACTATAGAAGCCACATTTACTCCACCAGTGCGCAACACCGATGGAATCCAATGCGCTATCTTGTTCATTTTTTCTTTCTCCGTAACTACAATACCAACAGCATTCCATCCCCTCATCCAGTCCATAGGAGGAATCCCCATAAACTCTATCAACTCCTCTAGAGACCAATCGTTAACAAACATAAATATGACAATTGCGCTCATTTCTTCTGTCATGGGAACCACTATCTCTTCCTCTGGTTCGCTAGGAATTTCAATAACACTACCGTCTAGCCCGTCTAACCCACAGAGAGATGACGCAATGGATGCTTCCAGAGTTTTCTTAGCTGATATAAACATTCCTGGTTGCCAAATTATACTAGTAACGTGTGACGGTAGTCTCTGAGTTGAGAAAATAACGAATTAGTGCAATAATATTTATTAGTGAAAAAAATCACAGAAGTCTCTTTAGGGAATCACAGAAACATACGACTTACAATTAATAGTATGTAAAATTGCTCTCGTTAAAAAACAATGAACTTAATTGTACAACGGAAGTGTAATACCTGCCCCATATCTATAGACTCCCATCTAGGTAAAGTGCCAGCTGAAAGATGTAGATATTTCAATCCTTGAAACCCTTCAATACCTTTGATCTTCTGCAACTTCGGACAACTATAAAGGATGATTGTCTCTAAGCAGCACTGACATCCAGAACTTGGCAACTCTTCTATCTCAGAACATGCTTCTGTGTTTAACTTTACATCCAGTCCTAAATCCACTTCAATTAAACTTTCCATGGATTCCAGATAATTCTTTAGATATTTCTGTATGTCTGCCACTCCTAAATCCACTTCAATTAAACTTTTCAAATCACGAAGATGGAGAGATTTAAGTCTGCCAAGGTACTGCCCACTAATTGAAACCTTAGATATAAGTTCTACATTACTTATATATAGCTTTTCAAGGCTGACCATCCTATTCTTGAAACTCAATTCCCCAATTAATGTCAAATTCCTCAATTCCAAGCTTCTAAGATTAGTGAGTTTCCTAAGTGACTCAGAGAAGGATATCCCGGTAACTGTGATACAATTATTCCATCCTCTTCCCGTAATGACTAGATTTTCCAATTGACTTAACATTTCCAATGAATTTGGAAACTCTTCCAGGTTAATTCCATCCAGCACAAGCTCTTTCAGTTGAAAGGCGGCCTGAAAGTTAAATTTAATTTGTGTCAAACAGCTATTTGTCAATTTTAAAAAAGGGTCTCAAAATTACGATATTAGAATGCATTTTCCATCATTAACAAAACATACTAATTTTCAAATAAAGAAGAGCAAATTACCCGTTCATCACTCGGCCACAATCTTCGGAAATCTCCGCCGGAAATTTTTAAATATTTCAAACTTTGAAGTTGAATCCAAGGAGGAACAGTTAATAATGAAGACACACTGGTTATGACTTCTCGTACAAGATTTTCAAGGTCATCCAGCTTTCGTCGTAATGTAATAAACTCAACGTCAAGCCACAGCAAGAAAGATGATGGATTCTTACACTCCTTTGAATGTTGAATTTTTTTTTTAATGAGAGGAAAAAAATTGTTTTAGTAATTCGTTTGAATTGCAAGGTCCAATCATAAAGTGCATGAATAATCGCTTTTTCTAACTTAAAATTGAAAATTAAGGAGTATATAAATTCTGGAAAAGCTCACATGATCACAAACCTTCAAATTTCCTGAACAATATCTAAACTTGAAATTCCAGTCCTGCCCAGAAACATGCCAGATGGTTGGACAAATCTCTTTTGAACCGTTTACTTCCTGCATTCAGGGATGGATATCAATTTCTTTGAGTCTCCGATCAAGAAGACAACATATGTTTAATACAATGAAGTGGATTAAAAATTTAGGAGGAGAAGCACACCTGAGAACAAAGATGTTGAAGTAATGGCAGGGTTTTCTTTTTGCCTCCTTTTTGAAGAACAATAAAACCCTTCCTTACTGTACCATCCGACACCGTCGGAATCCAATTGGACATCCCATATTGCATCTTGATTAATTTTTCTTCCTCAGTAACTACAACAGCAACAATATACTTTCCTTTTCCAATATAGGCCACCATCGAGTCCATAGCAGGAATCTTTAAACTTTTTCGACAATCTTTCCCTTCATAAAAGCTTTCAATTAACATAAATATGATAATTGCACTAGTTTTTTCTGTCATAGGAACCACTAACTCTGCCTCAGGATTGCTAGGAATTTCAATGACTGTGCCATCTAGCCCGATAAGAGAAGATAACACATTAAGTAGTAGTGGAATGTTTTCCGCATCAACATTTGATTCCCAAATTAAACTAGTAACCTGTGATGGTATTTTCTGAAATGACAAAGTGACAATAATCTAATAATTATTTAATAATTAAAACTTGAAAATATTCACAATTATTAATAAATAAGTAATAATTAAAATTTGAAATTAAATTATTGTTAATATTGACAAATATTTATAAAGGATAATGAGATTGAAGATAAAATCTAGAGTTTTTTTTTTTAAAATACATTAATAAAACTCAACTAAATCAGTTGTAAAACAGTCTAATAAATCTATAATATTAAAAAAAATCACTGTTTTGCTGTTTTGTTTCTAGAATACGCTAGTCAAAACAGAATTACAGTAAAAACCAAAGTTACATTTAACAATATATAAAATTGCCCTCCAATCAAAACAACAAATATAATTATAATACCTGCCACATTTTAGTGCATTGCCATATAGGTACAGTACCAGCTGAAAGATGTAGATATTTCAATCCTCGCAACTCTTCAATACCTTTGATCTTCTGCAACTTCAAACATCCATCAACGGTAATTGTCTCTAAGCAGCATTGACGTCCTGAACTTGGCAACTCTTCTATATCTGAACCTCCCTCTGTGTTTAACTTTGCATCCAGTCCTAAATCCACTTCAATTAAACTTTCCATGCATTCAAGATTAAGAAATTTAAGGTTAACAAGGTACTGTCCACTAATTGAAATTTTAGATATATGTTTTACATCCCTAATATCTATTTTTTCAAGGCTGACCATTGAAGTTCCAATTGTAGTTGAATCCATGCTATTCTTAAAGCTTAATTCCCCGCTTAATGTGAAATCCCTCAATTCCAAGCTTCGGAGATTAGCAAGTTTTGTAAGTGATTCTGAGAAGAATCTCCCCTGAATTCTCATGGAACTATTCCATTCTCTTCCATTCCATTCTTCTCTTCCTGCAAGGTATAGACTTTCCAAATGACTTAACATTCCCAGTGAATTTGGAAACTCTTCCAAGTTGGTTCTATCAAGAATAAGGTCTTTCAGCTGCAAAGGAACCTGAAATTTGAAGTTGATTTGTTTAAAACACCTATTTTACAATTATAAATAAAGTTCACAAAATAACTACTTTCAAAACACATTTACATGTTAACCAGACTTAATCTTCAAATATAGAAGAACAAATTACCTGTTGATCACTCTGCCACAATCTTCGAAAACAACGATGGGAAATTTTTAAATACTGCAAACTTTGGAGAGGAATCCATGAAGGAATAGTGTATGAGGAAGACATGCTTGACATTAATTCTCTTTGGATGTTTATATCTTCATCCAGCCTTTCCAACATGCTTAAGTCAAGTTCAAGCCACAGCAAAGAAGTTGATGGGCCCTCACAATCATTTATATTACCTAAAAAATATCTTAATTGAAGAGCGGTGTGCTGGTCAAAAATTGAATTGAGACACCTGAAACTACGGCCACTCATCTCAGCAAGGATGTTCTGGAATCCCTTTTCCTCCTGTATTTAAGGATGAAACTAAGTTTTTGTCACGCTCGAGTTAGAAAAACAACAATCATGCTATAAAAACACATATTTTTAATACCATAAATGGACCACAAATTTACAAGGAGAAACAAACCTGAGAACGAAGATGCTGGGAACGCCATAGTCGACTAGGACTGCTCAATTCATCATCTGCAATTTCTCTGCCGAGATCCCGGATGTGATCATGCATTCTCAAAAGAGGAATGCTTTCGGAGTCAAATCCATTCCAATAAGTCCTTCCCACTTGAACTTCAACAAGACATTTATCCATTAAGATCTGAAGTGTGTGCTCAGCGCTCCATCCTGATCCTTCCAATATCCTTAAAGCCATATCACGAGATTTGTTGACGAAAAAGCATGCAATGTCCATAAATACCTGCTTTTGCTCTTTGTCAAGGGATTCGAAGCTTATTCTAAGCCTCTGCTTTATATCTTGTTTCAAAGTTTTTCTCACTTTATCCAATTCTAGTTTCCAATAATGCTTACTGGCACTACCAAAAACATGTCCACCCAACACCTGCAGAGAAAGGGGCAAACCTCCACACTCTTTCACGAAACTTTCAACCAAATCTTCATATCCGCTGGTTGGATATGGTTGGTGGAAGGCGTGCCAACAGAAGAGCTCTGTGCAATTCTGGGCACTCATTTCTTTCATCTTATAACAAGAATTAATTTCTGCCCTTATCAGAACTCTCTCATCACGCGTTATGACAATGATCAAACTACGAGAATTACCGAGCAAAAGATCCCTGACCAGTAAGGCATTCAACTGGTCAACGTGATCTATATCATCCATAACAATTAGGAAACTCACAAAAGGGTTGCTTGCCAGACGAGACTTGAGATAGGTAGATCCTTCAGGTATACTCTCAAACATACGATTTTCCTGCACCAGATCCTTAAGAAGCTTTGTTTGCAAAAAAGTCAATTTAGTTTCTCGCACGTCAAACAAAAAACATGATGCACTGAATTCTGAACGCTTTTGGTTGAACAATTCTTTGACAAGGGTAGTCTTACCAGACCCACCCATACCATAGATGCCAATCACTTTACCTTTCTCCTTCTTCTTCTGCCAGCATGTCCTTTCAAAGTCTTCTACCCATTCTTCAATTCCAGTTGGATATCTTGCAATTTCTAAAGCTCTTGTCCTTTCTACCTCTCTTCGGACAGCGGATACTATATTTTTACATAGTGTCTCAAGATTACTTGAAATTTGCAATGAAAACAATAATTTCAACAGATTAGGATAGACTAAAATTTTAAAATTTTGTAGGGGAAAACATTTTAAACAAAATTAGCGATTTAAAAAAGTCTTACTCGTTATTATGGTTGAATTCGTAGCCAGAGATGACTGAAACATAGCGGAGGGCTTTTTTCCAGTCGTCAAGTTTGTCGAGATGCCTGCGCTTCTTTGTATGGTAATTGAATGAATCAGCATACACACCCTTTTCTAAGTATCTGAGGTCGGAAGGTGGAACATCATAGAATATTGGAATAATCTTTCTCTTAGTTTTTAACATCAGAGCAAGCTCAGCTAGACACCAAACAGACTGGGCATATCTTCCAGAGAAAATGGCAATTTGTACTGATGCAGAGTAAATGGCATTCTGAATTGTGGAAAGAAACGAATCACCTAATTCTGTCTCTTTGCAATCAAGAAACGCTCGGATTCCCACCTTCTGAAGAGAATTATAAAGCCCAAGAGCGAGGGTTTCTTTGACATCAGGGCCTCGGTGGTTAATGAAAACATCATAAAGTTTGGGGGATGCGGACAATGCTATCTTTTCTCCTTGAAATAACATTTCAGCAAAAGTATCCTCTTCCAAATTCAGTGGGCGAGATGATGAAGACGAAGCCATGAGTAGGGAATGAAACTCGAATAAGAGAGAAACCTTGAAAATTGCACAGGAAAAGAGTTTTAAAACTCCAATAAGGATCCAAAATAGATTACAAAGTGTGTTAGGGTTATCCACAATATAGGACAATAATAATGAGAGCTTGGAAGCTTAATCCAGGGAATTAGCAAGTGGCCTTGCAATGATTTTAGTTTGTCCAGGAAGTGGAGTAGCAAAAAGAAAAGCTTGGAAGTTGTGTTTAAATATCAATGGTTGATCTTTAATTAATTTATTAATTTATGAAGTATGATTTGGTGACAAGGAAATGTTGAGATGCATTTTCAAGTGTGTCCGTCAATTATAGACTACTCAACATGATATGATTCCATAAATATAATGGAGCCTAGCCAATAATTCCTATGTTAAGATAATAAGTTAATGAAGAGAGATAAATAAGAGGAGGGAGAATAAATTAATAGTAGGAGAATAAACTAGTGAAAAGAGAATAGGAATAAAGGTTCCACTGAAATAAAGAATAAGTTAGTGGAAAGAGAATAATGAAAAGAGAACAGAATAAAGGTTTCACTTTTAAATAAAGAATAGGTTGGTGGAAAGAGAATAGGAATAAAGGCTCCACTTAAATAAAAAATAAGTTAGTGGAAAGAGAATAATGAAAAGAGAACAGAATAAAGGTTTCACTTTTAAATAAAGAATAGTTTGGTGGAAAGAGAATAGGAATAAAGGCTCCACTTAAATAAAAAATAAGTTAGTAGAAAGAGAATAATGAAAAAAGAACAGAATAAAAGCTTCACTTTTAAATAAAGAATAAGTTAGTGGAAAGAGAATAATGAAAAGAGAACAGAATAAAGGTTTCACTTTTAAATAAAGAATAAGTTAGTGGAAAGAGAATAATGAAAAAAGAATAGAATAAAGCTTTCACTTTTAAATAAAGAATAAGTTAGTGGAAAGAGAACAATGAAAAGAGAATAGGAATAAAGGCTCCACTTAAATAAAAAATAAGTTAGTGGAAAGAGAATAATGAAAAAAGAATAGAATAAAAGCTTCACTTTTAAGTGGAAAGAGAATAATGAAAAGATAACAGAATAACTGTTTCACTAGTGGAAAGAGAATAATGAAAAGAGAATAAGAATAAAGGCTCCACTTAAATAAAAAATAAGTTAGTGGAAAGAGAATAATGAAAAAAGAACAGAATAACAGCTTCACTTTTAAATAAAGAATAAGTTAGTAGAAAGAGAATAAATTAGACAAGTCAATAAGTTGTAATTAATTATAAAAATCCCTTTAAAAATTTGTATTCATTATATATTATTATTTAAAGATGTTAGATTCTTTCTTTAAAAGTAGGAAGAATCATCTTACATTATAATTTTTTTTTTACTTAAATGACATTATTTTCATTATAATTAACTTGAAACTTTCTGATTTATTTTTTATCAACAAACATATAACAGATTACATTTACAAACAAATTACTATCTTTAAACAAATTTTCAATTATTAAATATGCTAACAATTTACCAGCTATTTGTTTAAATAATTAAATATCCTGACAATTTACCAGCTATTGGAACAGAGACACCACACTATTGCACTATCAGGAAAAATAGCAAAGAAAATGAAATCTAGGTAATGGCTCATTCGCAAGATCCCTTGTTCTAAAACACTGATTTTACTTTTTAAAGCATGATGCACTGTAAATTTCTGCCATAATAGTCTGCTGACATCTATACTCTCATTCTGCCACGGAGGCTCTTTTCAGTTTCTCTCACCTCAAACAAAAAAACATGATACAGTGAATTGTAAACGCTTTTGGTTGAACAATTCTTTGACAAGGGTGGTCTTACTAGACTCACCCATACCATAGATGCATGTCCTTTTATATAAGTAATATATGCTTTAATAAAATTAGCGAGAACTGGAGGAATGAATGTTGTTGGTTGCCCATTGTTACCTAATATTTTAAAGCATTGGCATTTTCCTACGGTAGTGGCTTCGTTTTAAAAAGTATTTTAAGATGTTGAAAATTATTAACGCTATTTAATGGTGTCATCAAACGATTGATAGCCAAGCATTCCACATTTATCTTTCTATTTAAAATAAAATTAAAAGAAAGTTTATTTTAAGTGATGTCATTAATTTTCAAGAATTTTAAGGATGTGATAATGTGGGAGACTCAATAATTTATAGGAAAGAAATAAGTTAAAAGATTTAATGATTTTAGAGATTTTGTTTCAAAAGGTTTCAATTTTATACATGAAAATAAAAACATCTTAAAATTTTAGATTTATCAATGTTATTTGTAACTTTTTTGAAACAAAATTATATATTTCAAGTTAAAAATTTTGAAATTGAAACTTCAACTTCTATGAGAATAAATTGAAAACTCATTAATGGTTGTGCAAAGTAGATTATTTTGAAACTCTGAAGGAAAATACGTTTTACATTAATTTCCACAATCACCACTTTGCATTATCACAAAGAAGTGAGCTCACATTTGTATAGCTACAGATGAATGAATCACAATAGAGGGATTCTTTCCAACCATCAAGTTTGCTGAGATACATGCACTTCTCTATGTGATAATTTGATGAATTAGCATACACACCCTTTTCTATGTATTAAAGGTGGGAAGGTGGAATATCATAAAATATTAGAATAATCTTTCTCTTGGTTTGTAACATCAGAGCAAGCTTCACTAAACACCAAACTACATGGCATATCTTCTAGAGAAAATGAAAATTTGTACTAATGCAAAGTAAATCACATTCTGAATCGTAGAAAGAAACAAATCGCTGAGTGCTCATCTCTTTACAATCAAGAAACACTCGAGTTCCAACCTTCTTAAGGTTAGGTTTATAATCCAAAGTGTTAGTTTGGATTTAATAAAGTTATGTTAGTTTAATAATGTATTGTTTGGTTAGGTAGTTAGTAGTTGGTTCCTACAGGAAAAGTGGCTGTAAATGTTGAAAGTGTTGTTATTGATGTCAAAATTGTATATTGTCATTGATGTCAAAAGGAAGTTTATGTTGAAGGGAAATGGAGATCAGAGAAGAAGAAAGGTTTCTAGGCTGAGAAGAAGAAAAATTTCTAAGGAAGAGAAGAAGAAAAGTATCTAAGGCATGAGTTTTTCCTTTATTCGATGATTTTCTTGGTTCACGAACCCACAGGTTCGCCGACAGCTAGCTTTCCTAAAATCCAATTGGCCTATGAAAAGTTGACAAAGAAAATTCTAAGGCATGAATGATTTCTGCCTTTAGTCGGTGAATTGTTTGGTTCAAGAACTCTTAAGTTTGCTGACAATAGGTTTCTCTAATAACAAGTTCCCCGATAGGAAAGATGGGCATTGAAGTCGTGAAGAAGATAATTTGAATGAAAGAAAAAGTTAATTTTTTGGGAAAAGAGTTGGTTCACGAGTTTCTAAGTTCATCGATTTGCCGATTCGTCGATAAAGG
This sequence comes from Cunninghamia lanceolata, assembly GCA_027924645.1. NCBI lineage: Eukaryota > Viridiplantae > Streptophyta > Pinopsida > Cupressales > Cupressaceae > Cunninghamia > Cunninghamia lanceolata. Next base: position 16,359,305 of record BSBN01000801.1, read on the forward strand.
AGAAAGTGAAGTAAAGTTGGCAAGATATTAAGTTCAAGAACTTAACAAAGGAAAGTTGTTTGGTTCGTCAGTTTTGAAGTTTGTCGATTTTCTGATTTGCTGACAAAGGAGAAAGTAAAGATAAGGCGACAAAATATTAAGTTCGTAAACTTAAGAAAGAAAGACTTGGTTAGTTCGCAGGATTTGAAGTTTGTTGATTCACTGAGTAGCCAACAAAGGCTTGTGAAGGAAAAGTTTGTGAAAGTCATCTTTTGGAGAAGAAAGTCCAAGGTTCATGCGAATGGGTTTTTACTAATAGAGAAAAGAGAAGAGCCCAAAGTTTGGAGAATGTAGTTTTGCTGATAAACACCATTTGAAAGGTGGTTCATGGAAATGATGTTTTGCTAATAAAGGCACTGGGAGTTAAGTTCATTGAGGTAACATTATGAAGACTTGATATATTTAAATTAAATATTTAAATATATGTTTGAGACCAACTTGGTGAGATGGGTTAACAACATTGAAGATCTAAAATATAAATATTGGGGTCGTTGTAGTAACGTGTCGAAATTCTAGTTTTAGGTCCGAACCTAATGTGGATTGGACAGACCTAAGATGGTGTTATTTGGGCCCAATTTTAAAGTGCCAAAATTATAGGATGGACCACCCCTTGGATTTGTATATGGAATTCAAATTATAGATGCTCAGCTTGGGGAATATTTTATTCGATATAGTATTGCTAACATAAAGACTATTTTCTAGAAATTGATATAAAAGAAAGATGATTGATGTGCATTTATAAGGGTGTGTCTATGAGTATGAGTGTGAAATATATGGGTGAACATCAAAAGCGAAAAATCTAAATACGAATGTGAATGAAGTGCAAAGATTTTTTTTATAGAAGACAACTAGAGAATCACACCTATAGAAGCATTGAGGAGTTGAGGAGAAGCCAATAGGATGACTACAGTATAACTGACTTATCATCTGATTGTAGGCAGAAAATAGTATATGAGGTAAATAGTTTCATTCATATTGTAGAGGTTGGTGCCTCATCTAGTATGTGTTGTAGCACATAAGGGGATTGGTGTCTCCATTGGGTTGATGCCCATAAAGTAGTGTAACAGGGGTTGGTGTCTCATCTGGTATATGTTGTAGCACATATGGAGATTGGTGTCTCCATTGGGTTGATGCCCATAAAGCAGTGTGACAGGGGTTGATGCCTCATCTATTATGTGTAGTAGCACATTAGGGGATTGGTATTTCTATTGGGTTGGTGCCCATAAATCAGAGTTGTAGGGAGTTGTAGCTTCCTTTGAGTTGATACTCATTAAGATTATTGTAAAATTTATTTTATTTTTGTGAGGTTGGATTTGAACAGTAGATCTAAGCAGCTTGCTCACCGTGGTTTTTCCCATCCTAGGTTTCCACGTAAAATATGGTGTTATGGTCTCTTGTGTGAATGTATGAATGTGTTTATGTTTGCTTGGTTCCAACATAATCTGATTGATGTAGTAAAGATCATGTTGCTACAGTAGAATTGAATTAAAAAGAGGTATATATTGATTCACCCCCCTCTTAGTATATCGTTGTGTTCTAACAATTAGTAGCAGAGCTAAGTTCCTTGGTACAACCTAACAGCTGATGGTAGATCTTGGATAAGAACACATGGCTAGATTGGAAGGATCCTCTTCTAACCGAGCACCTCTATTTGATGGATCTAACTATGCTTTTTGGAGTATAAAGATGGAAGTATATCTTACCTCTCTAGGGTATGATGTTTGGAGATCTATGGTTGATGTTTATATTTCTCTTGCAAATCTTCTCATAGATCTGGCTAATAAGAAGGCTTGTGGGAATAATGCTAAAACTAAGATTGCTATCCTGAGTGGTCTAACTAACGCCGAGTGTGTCAAAGTAATGCAGTGCAAGATGGCTAAGGACATATGGGATAAACTCAAAAATCTCTATGAAGGAGATGATAAGGTAAAGAAAGAAAAATTGTAGACCTTCAAGGGTAAATTTTAAAATCCAAAGATGAAAGAAGAAGATAACATAGATGACTATCTACTCTGAATAGATGAAGTTGTGAATGCAATCAGAGGTCTTCATGAAAAGGTAGAGGATTTAGTGGTTGTTAAGAAAGTACTGAAATCACTCCCTCAAAGGTATGATTCAAAAGTTTCTTCCATTGAAGATGAGAGAGATCTGAATAAATTTACAATGGATGAATTATTCGATACCCTCACTACCTATGAGATGAGAAATGCAAGCAAAGACACATCTAGAAAGGAAGTTCCATTCAAAGCAACAATGAAAGAAGAAGCATATAATCCTAGCAATGGATCTGAAGAAGAAGAGGAAAACTTTGTAAGAAAGTTAAAGAAGAGTTCAAGTAAATACAAAGGTAAGCTACCTTTCAAGTGTTTCAACTGTGGTGAAATTGGGCATTATGCATCTTGTTACATCCCTCTTTTTGGAAACAATTATGTTATTTACTTTCTTGCAAATTTCAGTAATTTAAATATGTTGTGAATGACATGGAAACTGATGATTTATCTTACAAAGTTGTTATATGATATTGTGGAATCTAATGATTACGATCAAGGTGATATTGTACACTAAATGTCCTTATAATAAATGCAATGATGTTTGGATATATTATGCTTTGATTTGAACATAGGTGCTTTGACCACAAAATTGTATGTGAGTCTGTTGTTGCAGGAACAGGTGGACTGTGTTCGACGGGAAGAGAAAGTATCTTCGAGAGAGAGTATAGACTCTGGAAATTAACCATGGGTGTTTGTTAATGAGAATGCCAAATAGGTAGATAAACCTTGGAACCATCAAGTTAGTCTTATTTGTCGGTTGGGTTAGTTAACTAGATGTCGACGTCAGAGGATAAAGTATAACATCCTAGTCGAAAGTCGTCATGTAGAATCTTGGAGTCATCGATGTCGTCGTAAGTCCATCACAACAAGTCGACTTATTTAGACGTTTATTATTTTCATTTATAAGTATTTAATGAACCATCTTGTGGTGGAATTGTAAATCTTGTCTCGTAGTCAAACGATGCGAGAAGTTAGCTTTGTGCATCTAACGTTGTAAGAAACTCATTTGCGTTACGATCAATCCGTTGAGATTGTCGTAAAACGCGTCAAACTTGTGTTGTGAATTTATTCTTTTCTTGTAGATCGACGAATGTCGATTTGAAGCCATAGCATGAAATAATTTATTATGGACGTCATTTAGCGTGAGTCTTTTCTTCTAGCTTTGACCGCGATTTGTTGTCAATCTAACCTTGAGTTTTCTTAATAAGATGGTCTTTGTCTCTTTTTCCTTTCCGACCAAAATGATGCTCTAATCATTTCCTAACCATCGCCATGTCGAGCTTTAACTCCTCAATTCAATCTTTAAGTTGGTTTTGGAAGGTTGATGCCTTTTTGATTGAGTGAGGGCGGAGTCGTTGTGTTCTTTAGCAAGCCACATCGCCATAGGAGCCACCACCTTTTGAATGGTCGTGTTATGTGGAAGTCAGGTAAAGATTGTATTGTCGACCCAAGTATTTATGATTGTGACGGCTGAGAGTTTGTAGAAAGATTCCTCTTCATCATGGAGTAAAGGTAGGGAAGTGTTAGCGGTTAAGTTAGGTGTAACTACAATTTATTGGGGATGCCCATCATCAAGATGGGGCGAAGGCATCGGTTTTGTGATGGTGGGGAAACATAAACTAAACCGCAGAAAGATAGGAAGTTTTCCTGCACGGGATGATAGTTATGCGGAGTGGTAGTTTCTAATGAGAGGGAAACTTTAATGTAAGATTCCTTTGCGAGGTGAGGAGAAGGGAGTTCTAGTTAGAGGCCGTCGTGGCATTGTGATAGAGGGAGATATCGACGGAGAGGGCAGAGGCTGTGAAGTAAGAAGAAATAAACGGCAGTTGTTGTTTGTTGGAGGCCTTGGTGAGTGGGGAGAAGAGAAGTAATTGTGAAGGAAGATATGGTCTGAGAGTTTTAGAAGCTGGGGCATTAGAGTAAAGGCGACAATGGGGGGGATAGTTTTGTGGAATGGGTCGCTGTGTTTAAAGAGAGTGCTCATTTCTTTTTGAGGGGCTTTTGAGTAGAAAATGACAGAGAGAGATATCTGTGGGAACATCGGAGTATTGAACAACTTCTAAGTAGTGATCGGTTTTCTGAGGAGGATCGACTTCTGAGGAGTTAGGAGTTAATTTGTAGGGACTGTCATGGGTTTTAGAAAGAGAGAAACGACAGTAAGGTACAGGTGGAAGCTTCTGTCAAGTTACCGGCCAGAGAGGAGGATGACTAGCCAAGAGGAGAAGTAGAATTTGCCACAGCAACCTCCATCTTTGTCCACAGGTTCATTTCCTTTGTTTTCTTCTCACAGTTTAGACCCGTAAGTAAATAAGTCTCATGTTTGCAAAAGATAAATACGTTTAAAATGAGAAGAAATGAATAACAACGTAAACCTAGTATGATATCTGTGTGCGGTCAATCCATGAAATAGCATCATTGTTGTGTTTGTGATTTAAAAACTTAGAAATAGAAGTATTGTTGTCTCATTGTGGTGTTTGTGATTTAAAAACTTAGAAATAGAAGTATTGCTATCTTCTAGAATTCGTGAACTCAGAAACTGTAGCATTTCTTGTCATGAATGACACAGTATAATAAAAGAATGCAATTCTCTAACGTATATATACATTTAGGAATGAACTCATCATGATGCAAGATGTAATTTACCTTCCTTGAATGATAGCTCCACAACGAGTAAACACGTTGCTCCACGTGCATGCTGTGTAGGAGTCAAAACCACAGTTTTTAAGCATGTTTTGACGTAAAACTTAGTATGTTTGATAGCCAGAAAAATGCAGTTGTAAACAGCTGATGTCTTATCCGTCATACATCTTTAGTTAGAGATCGACCATGCATTGGTCATCTCTATTGACATAAGAAAGATTCCAAAACCATTTATATTTTATTTACGACTCTCATCTTTATGAATCATGTGAAACTAAATGACACGGAAAGAAGAGTAGGAAGTTAAAATATTAGTAATGATTAGGAAACCATCATGGTTCTGAAATGAACAATTAGAGTTGAAAACCTACACGTGAGTCAAGATTACGTTGCATGCGATGGTACTAGTATCGTTTTACCTTGTAGACCATATGAGTCTAGAATCCTCGAATTTCAGGATAACAAGAAATGGTTTTAGATATTTGAGTATGTTGTGCAATTTTGGAAACTGAGTAAACAAATATGAAACCACTTAGGAGTGGATGTTTATAAACAATGTTTTTACATGAAAATGGGTTTTGAAACTATGACTCGGGATTAGAGTAAATGTTGTGCCATGCGCTATTATAGGAGGAAATCCTAAACCCTTGAGGTCATCAAGGTCGTCAATTATTTTAAATTATACAAATAGGAAACTATAGGATTTCGACCAGTTCAAGTCGAGTAGGGTGGGTGAACCAAGTTCATGCATTCTTAGAATGCTAACTAAAAACAAATCCTTTGGCCAAGGTGGTGTAGTATCCTCAAGTGCATCGAATGTTCACCGTAACTGGACGGTGTTTCTTGTGGAGTGTCGTGCATGAATAGAGGGTATCTAGGGATCTGCACGATAACAAGACACGTAGGTTACAACACCAGAGCTTAGATGGCAAACACCGATGGTTATCCTAAGTCTATCCTCTTGAGTAGGGTAGGGCCACTTCCGGTTAGGAAGGAGTGCGGGAGACCGACGGTCTATGGTTAGAGGTTAAGCCCCTTGAAGATACTTTCTCTTCCAAATACTGAGGAATGCCGAGTCTTGAATGTGATGGGTTGACAATCGAGATGCATGTTAATGGTATGTTTCCAATATTTGTTGTTTCAAGAAAATTTCAATTGTTAGAAAATAAAGTGTTTAATGTATATCATTTCTTCAGTTTTATGAAAATGAGATCATGTTTATGACAAAAAGAAAAATGTTGTACTGGATTATAGATAAGTTTATTTTGTATTTGATTACTTTGTAAAGGAAATAAAAAAATTTACCGTTGTGAAAACCTAGTTTTTCTCGTCATTACGGATTTGGTTGTTACATATGGTATCAAAGCTAACCAGGTTCAGCACTAGGGCTGATGAGTCCACTAACCTGATTAGGAAATCATCATTATGCGGGTAGCTAATGATTTGGTTTATTGTACCAAGATGGTATACACCAAGAAAACTGCAAGAAAATCCTTCGCGGGTAAGAAGCGTTATCTGCAAGCTAAGCAGAAATGACTTGCGATGATCAAGACCATAGAGAAAACCAATGACGAAAATGACATTTGGTTTAATGATGTGGAAACCTTAGCCAATGCAATGTCACAACTTAAGCGAGTGAGGAGAGAACTCCTAGAGGGAGCAGCGACGGCAGCTTGAATCATGACCAACCGCTGCTCCTGGATTGTAACTGATAGTGTACCTGTTAGTGTACCTGAGAGTGTACCTAGTACTATACCCATGATCACTAGAGATCCATGTGTAGTACCTAGAGCCGAGATTATTGAGTTATCTTATGATAGTGAGTCTGAGGGGTATACACCTCGTGATTATGTGTCGAACAATGAATTCGAAGGTTACACTCCACTAGATAACACTAAGTAGAAACATGAGATTTGTCTATCTCTAATGATGTTGAAACAATTTTGCAAAATGAATAAAGACAAAATTTTGGTTTGAAAACAATTATGATTATGATCAATTGTTGTGTTCTTTTATGATATTTAATATAATAAGCGTAAAACTGATTAGTATATGTTTAAACAGGTGTGAAACTAAACTAGCATGGACCGATCAGGGTTTAACGAGGGGGAGGATCAGGAAGGTCATAACTCTTGGGAAAACTCCATTGACAAGTTGGATAGGATTCTAAACATGCTCACTGAAACCAAGGAAAGGTTGAACAAACTAGAGAAGAAAATAGATGAAACTGGCAATACAGAGGATGGAAACAAGAACTCACATTATACAAGCAAGAGTAAACATTGGGATAATGGCACGTCAAATGAACATCCTGATGACAGTGAAGCCCAAAGAAAAACCAAGGATAAACTTGCATTAGAGTTATCCAAGGATATGAAGAAGGTTAACCCTCCAAAGTTTGATGGAACGAAAACCGGAGATGCAGCAGAGGCATGGTTAACGGAGATGGAGAAATACTTTGAGATCAAAAATTACTCTGAGGTTACTAAAGCCGTGTGGGGAGCCTATCAGCTGTCTAGGGAAGCGTCCACTTGGTGGATGAATAAGAAAATGGAGTTGGAATTAAGTCTCTTGAAGGTGACATGGGATGAGTTCATGGAACTATTCTGAAAACGGTGGTTACCTCAGTTATACTTTGATTAGAAGTTAACAGATTTCCAAAACCTCAGGCAAGGTGAACTATCTGTGGTCGAGTACACAGAAAAATTCACTAGACTATTGAAGTATGTCCCTCAATACCAAAAGGATGAAAGGTTTCGAATCAGAAAGTTCATCATGGGACTCAATCCTCAGATCGGCGGTGAGGTGGAGGTGCATGGTCCAAGCACAATGGATCAAGTTTATGAAAAGGCAATTAAATAGGAGCAGAAGATCAAATCTATCTCTGCTTACCATGACAAGAAACGCAAGAAGTTTGATAAGAACTACAATGATCAGTCTTATAAAGGGAAAAATGAGAAGGGATATGGAAAAAGGAGGTTTGATAGGGGAAATTGAAAGAATCAAGGAGGATTTGGTAATGAGCGAAGAGGTGAAGATTTTAAGAAAAATGCAAATTTTAAGAAGAATGGTGATTCTGCAAGTAGGCCATCTGAGAAGCGAGGACCTATAGGAGGATGTTTTTCTTGTGGAGGAGATCATTATGCCAACTGTTGCCCCAACAAGAAGCTGAATGGGAGGCCCAAGAACATGGAGCTTCCTTCACAATAGGAAGCCTTTCAGCAAAGGATTCATGCCGCTCTTGACAATCGGCAAGCGGAGTATCATATCACTCCTATTGAGATGACAGGTACCTTATTTGGAGTTCCTGTTTCTATTCTATTTGATACTGGTGCAACAGAAAATTTTGTGTCACCTAGAATCTTAAATAATTTTTCTAGAAAAGCTGGTTTTATGTCAAAACCTTGGACAGTAGAGTATGCAAATAATTCAAAGGCTCAGGTAGAGCAATGTTTGTTCGAAGCTAGGATTGATGTTTCTTACTTCACCACTGAGGCAAACTTATACGTAACACCTTTAGGGTCCTACAATGTCATCCTAGGAATGAATTGGTTGTGGAAACATTGAGCCAAAGTAGATTGCTATCATAAAACCATTGAGTGTCTGGATGAGACGAGCAAAATAGTTAATCTCCAAGGAATGCAGAGGGAAATAAAGGTTAGATCCATTTCATCAAAACAACTAAAGTGGGCTAGGCGAAAGGGATGTCAACTTTTTGCAGTCAAGATGGACCTAGTAGAGGAAACCTCGGAGAAACAATCATTTGAGGAAAGATATCCATATCTGTGCAACTTTAGGGATGTATTTCTTGAGGAGTTACCAGGCTTACCTCTGAAGAGAGCATTTGACTTCGGCATAGATATTAAACCAGGATCGGAGCCAATCTCTAAAGCTCCGTATCGTATGACTACCACAGAACTTATGGAATTAAAAGCTCGGTTGCAGGAGCTTTTGTCTAAGAATTTGATTAGGCCAAGTGTATCACCATGGGGAGCCCCGGTTATCTTTGTCAAAAAGAAAGATGGAACTCTAAGACTGTGTATAGACTATAGGATGCTTAACAAGGCGACTATAAAGAACAAGTATCCCTTGCCACGAATTGATGATCTTTTTGACCAAATGCGTGGTGCATCAGTCTTTTCCAAGATAGATCTGAGATACGGATACCATCAGTTAAGGTTGAAAGATGAAGACATTCCCAAGACAGCATTTAGAACGAGGTTTGGTCATTATGAGTTCACGGTGTTGCCGTTTGGATTGACCAACGCACCTGCTGCCTTCATGAATCTTATGAATAGTGTTTTTAGAGATTGTCTTGATAAGTTTGTGTTAGTTTTCATTGATGACATTCTGGTCTGTTCCAAAAATGAAGAGGAGCATGCACGACATCTTCAAATAGTCTTGCAATGATTAAGGGAACACAAATTGTATGCAAAACTCTCAAAGTGCACCTTCTTTCAGAAAGAAGTACAGTATTTGGGGCACATAATATCAACCAATGGGATATCAGTTGATCCGGCCAAAATAAAAGCTATTATGGAATGGCCTGAACCTACCAATGTGTCAGAGGTACGAAGTTTCATGGGATTGGTAGGGTATTACAGGAAATTTGTGTTGAATTTCTCAAGCATAGCTAGCCCCATTACCTCCTTGCAGAGAAAAGGAAAAAGGTTTGTTTGGATGGATGAATGTCAAAAGGCTTTTGACTTGTTCGTGAGGGAGAGTTTGAGGTTATCACTGATGCCTTGGGAAAAGGATTGGGAGGTGTGCTTATGCAAGATGGCAGGGTAGTAGCCTATGAGTCAAGGAAGCTAAAAAACTATGAGCAGAACTACGCTCCTCATGACCTAGAGATGGCAGCGGTGGTTCACGCCCTTCAGATGTGGCAACATTATTTATTGGGAAGGGCTTTTATTCTAAAATCTGATCATCAAAGCCTTCGCTACATATTCACACAACCAAATCTCAATGCAAGCCAAAGGAGATGGTTGGAATTAATATCAGATTATGACTTTGAAATTTCTTATATCAAAGGCAAGGAAAACCGAGTAGCAAATGCCTTAAGTAGAAGAAGGCACATAGCCTCTATAATTTCCATACATGCTAACTTTAAAGACTTAGTATTGCAAAACTTATCTGGAGATGAGTATTATGAGCATGTGAAACATGCTCTACACCTAAACCCTAAGGACCCAAGATATGACGGATTCAGTTTTGAATCCAATGGATTGCTGAGATTCAAGGGAAGAATATACGTTCCTGATTCAGTTGAACTTAGAAACCTTGTGTGGAAGGAAGTTCACTGTGCTCCTTACTCTGGACACCCTGGTGTAACAAAACTGTTAGCAGATGTCAAGCTGTTATATTTCTGGAAGGGAATGAAAAGTGATGCTGCAAAGTTTGTAGCTAGTTGTTTGGAGTGTCAGAGAGTGAAGGCAGAACACCAACATCCTGCTGGGTTGTTGTACCCACATGATATTTCGGAATGGAAATGGCAAGTTATTAGTATGGATTTTGTCTAGGGGTTGCCAATGTCTAAGAATAGGCATGATGCAATATTGGTTGTTGTGGATAAACTAACCAAGGTCGTACATTTCATACCGGGAAATTTGATAGATGGAGCACATCTTTTGGCTCAAAAATTTGTGCAAGAAATTTTTAGATTGCATGGGGTACCTGAAAAGATAATATCTGATAGAGATGCTCGGATAACTTCACGGTTTTGGCAAACCTTATTTTCTACATTAGGGACTAAACTGAATGTAAGTACTACTTATCATCCCGAAACTGATGGACAGACAGAAAGAGTGAATCAGGTATTAGAAGACCTTTTGAGAATGTATTGCATGGATCAGCAATACAGATGGGAGGAAAATCTACCTCTTGTCGAATTTGCCTATAACAACTCCTATCATTCTGCCATTAAGATGGCGCCATTTGAAGCATTATATGGAAGGAAATGCAGAACTCCTATAAGCTGGGATAAGCTAGAAGATAGGATAAGCATTGGACCTGAAATGCTTGCTAATAAGGAAGAAAAAGTTAAAGTGATTAGGAAGAGGTTGGCAGAAGCCAATGACAGGCAAAAGAGTTATGCAAATCGCAAGCGAGTGCCTAGACACTTCTCTGTTGGCGAGAAGGTGCTTTTGCGAGTGAAACCCCAAAAGAGTTCTATAAAATTTGGTAAATCTTTGAAATTGGCTCCTCGTTATGTCAGACCTTTCGAAGTTCTTGAGATTATCAATCCGGTTGCCTACAAAGTTGCTCTACCTCCAGCCTTGTCTAAGATGCATAATGTTTTTCATGTTTCATATTTAAAGAAATATTTTGTAGGTAATAACCACATCCTTAACTGGAATTCCTTACAGATGCAAGAACCCGAGGTGGTTGTGATCGAGCCACTCAAGGTGCTCGAAATGCGTAAACTTCATTTACGTAATCGAGAAGTTTTGCAATGCAAAATACGGTGGGACCAATATGGTGAGGATAGCGCCACTTGGGAAGATTATAAAGATATTTACCAAAGATTTCCAAAACTTTTTAAAGACATTAATGTTCCATTATAAAAAGTTGTTTTAAGTTTAAATTTTGGTTTGATAAACTTAATCATCGGGGACGATGATTTTTAAAGGGGAAGGATATGTTACATCCCTCTTTTTGGAAACAATTATGTTATTTACTTTCTTGCAAATTTCAGTAATTTAAATATGTTGTGAACGACATGGAAACTGACGATTTATCTTACAAAGTTGTTATATGATATTGTGGAATCTAATGATTACGATCAAGGTGATATTGTAGACTAAATGTCCTTATAATAAATGCAATGATGTTTGGATATATTATGCTTTGATTTGAACATAGGTGCTTTGACCACAAAATTGTATGTGAGTCTGTCTTTGCAAGAACAGGTGGACTGTGTTCGACGGGAAGAGAAAGTATCTTCGAGAGAGAGTATAGATTCTAGAAATTAACCATGGGTGTTTGTTAATGAGAACACCAAACAGGTAGATAAACCTTGGAACCATCAAGTTAGTCTTGTTTGTCGGTTGGGTTAGTTAACTAGATGTCGACGTCAGAGGATAAAGTATAACATCCTAGTCGAAAGTCGTCATGTAGAATCTTGGAGTCATCGATGTCGTTGTAAGTCACTCATAGCAAGTCGACTTATTTAGACGTTTATTATTTTCATTTATAAGTATTTAATGAACCATCTTGTGGTGGAATTGTAAATCTTGTCTCATATTCGAAAGATGTGAGAAGTTGGCTTTGTGCGTCTAACGTTGTAAGAAACTCGTTTGCGTTACGATCAATCCGTCGAGATTGTCGTAAAACACGTTGAACTTGTTTTGTGAATTTATTCTTTTCTTGTAGATCGATGAATGTCGATTTGAAGCCATAGCATGAAATAATTTATTATGGACATCGTTTAGCATGAGTCTTTTCTTCTAGCTTTGACCGCGATTTGTTGTCAATCTAACCTTGAGTTTTCTTAATAAGATGGTCTTTGTCTCTTTTTCCTTTCCAACCAAAACAATGCTCTAATCATTTCCTAACCTTCACCGTGTTGAGCTTTAACTCCTCAATTCAATCTTTAAGTTGGTTTTGGAAGGTTGATGCCTTTTTGATTGAGTGAGGGTGGAGTCGTTGTGTTCTTTAGCAAGCCACATCGCCATAGGAGCCGCCACCTTTTGAATGGTCGTGTTATGTGGAAGTCAGGTAAAAGATTGTATTGTCGACCCAAGTATTTATGATTGTGACGGCTGAGAGTTTGTAGAGAGATTCCTCTTCATCGTGGAGTAAAGGTAGGGAAGTGTTAGCGGTTAAGTTAGGTGTAACTGCAATTTATTGGGGATGCCCATCATCAAGAAGGGGCGAAGGCATCGGTTTTGTGATGGTGGGGAAACATAAACTAAACCGCAGAAAGATAGGAAGTTTTCCTGCACAGGATGATAGTTATGCGGAGTGGTAGTTTCTAATGAGAGGGAAACTTTAATGTAAGATTCCTTTGCGAGGTGAGGAGAAGGGAGTTCTAGTTAGAGGCCGTCGTGGCATTGTGATAGAGGGAGATATCGACGGAGAGGGCAGAGGCTGCAAAGTAAGAAGAAATAAACGACAGTTGTTGTTTGTTGGAGGCCTTGGTGAGTGGGGACAAGAGAAGTAATTGCGAAGGAAGATATGGTTTGAGAGTTTTAGAAGCTAGGGGATTAGAGTAAAGGTGACAGTGGGGAGGATAGTTTTGTGGAATGGGTCGCTGTGTTTAAAGAGAGTGCTCGTTTCTTTTTGAGGGGCTTCTGAGTAGAAAATGATAGAGAGAGATATTTGTGGGAACATCAGAGTATTAAATAACTTCCAAGTAGTGATCAGTTTTCTGAGGAGGATCGACTTCTGAGGAGTTAGGAGTTAATTTGTAGGGACTGTCGTGGGTTTTAGAAAGAGAGAAATGGCAGTAAGGTATAGGTGGAAGCTTCTGTCAAGTTACCGGCCAAAGAGGAGATGACTAGCCAAGAGGAGAAGTAGAATTTGCCATAGCAACCTCCATCTTTGTCCACAGGTTCATTTCCTTTGTTTTCTTCTCACAGTTTAGACCCGTAAGTAAATAAGTCTCATGTTTGCGAAAGATAAATATGTTTAAAATGAGAAGAAATGAATGACAACGTAAACCTAGTATGATATCTGTGTGCGGTCAATCCATGAAATAGCATCATTGTTGTGTTTGTGATTTAAAAACTCAGAAATAGAAGTATTGCTTTCTCATTGTGGTGATTGTGATTTAAAAACTCAGAAATAGAAGTATTGCTGTCTTCTAGAATTCGTGAATTCAAAAACTGTAGCATTTCTTGTCATGAATGACACAGTATAATAAAAGAACGCAGTTCTCTAACGTATATATACATTTAGGAACGAACTCATCATGATGCAAGATGTAATTTACCTTCCTTGAATGATAGCTCCACAGCGAGTAAACATGTTGCTCCACGTGCATGCTGTGTAGGAGTCAAAACCACAGTTTTTAAGCATGTTTTGACATAAAACTTAGTATGTTTGATAGCCAGAAAAATGTAGTTGTAAATAGCTGATGTCTTATCCGTCATACATCTTTAGTTAGAGATCAACCATGCGTTGGTCATCTCTATTGACATAAGAAAGATTCCAAAACCATTTATATTTTATTTACGACTCTCATCTTTATGAATCATGTGAAACTAAATGACACGGAAAGAGGAGTAGGAAGTTAAAGTATTAGTAATGATTATGAAACCGTCATGGTTCTGAAATGAACAATTAGAGTTGAAAACCTACACGTGAGTCAAGATTACGTTGCATGCGATGGTACTAGTATCGTTTTACCTTGTAGACCATATGAGTCTAGAATCCTCGAATTTCGGGATAACGGGAAATAGTTTTAGATATTTGAGTATGTTGTGCAATTTTGGAAACTGAGTAAACAAATATGAAACCACTTAGGAGTGGACGTTTATGAACAATGTTTTTACATGAAAATGGGTTTTGAAACTATGACTCAGGATTAGAGTAAATGTTGCGCCATGCGCTATTACAGGAGGAAATCCTAAACCCTTGAGGTCATCAAGGTCGTCAATTATTTCAAATTATACAAATAGGAAACTATAGGATTTCGACCAGTTCAAGTCGAGTAGGGTGGGTGAACCAAGTTCATGCATTCTTAGAACGGTAACTAAAAACAAATCCTTTGGCCAAGGTGGTGTACTATCCTCAAGTGCATCGAACGTTCACTGTAACTGGATGGCATTTCTTGTGGAGTGTCGTGCATGAATAGAGGGTATCTAGGGATCTGCATGATAACAAGACACGTAGGTTACAACACCAGAGCTCAGATGGCAAACACCGATGGTTATCCTATGTCTATCCTCTTGAGTAGGGTAGGGCCACTTCCAGTTAGGAAGGAGTGCGGGAGATTGACGATCTGTGGTTGGAGGTTAAGCTCCTTGAAGATACTTTCTCTTCCAAATATTGAGGAATGCTGAGTCTTGAATGTGATGGGTCGACAATCGAGATGCATGTTAATGGTATGTTTCCAATATTTGTTGTTTCAAGAAAATTTCAATTGTTAGAAAACAAAGTGTTTAATGTATATCATTTCTTCAATTTTATGAAAATGAGATCATGTTTATGATAAAAAGAAAAATGTTGTACTGGATTATAGATAAGTTTATTTTGTATTTGATTACTTTGTAAAAAAAAAAAAATTACCGTTGTGAAAACCTAGTTTTTCTCGTCATTACGGATTTGGTTGTTACACATCTAAATTTCCTCTTAGAAAGAGTGAAGATAGCAACAAGGGTTTCAAAATATCTAAATTCAACAAGAACAAGAAAAGCCTTTACTATAAGGATGATTGCAGATTAGCAGAAGAAGCAGACAACTACCCATCAAAAGATGAAAGAGAAGAAGCCCTATTCATGGCTATGAAAGTTTTGGACAACTCAATTATTGATGCTAATGAAGAAGAAGACATGACAGTCATTGATGAAGAAGAATGTGAAGTTGATCTTGAAGGTGAACTAATCTCTACACTTCAAGACTTGGATTTAGAAAGAAAAGAAAATGAACAACAAAAGGGAATGCTCAAAGAATCAGAGGAAATGACTGTTAGCTTGAAAATTCAAATTGAAGAGGGAAAAAGAATTGCAGACATCATAAACACTGCCTTCAAAGACAAATCATATGAGTGTTTAAAACATGAAGAAGACATTATTTCACTGAGAAAGGAAGTTTAAAAAGTTCATGATCAGTTGAGTAAGAATATCAAGTTTGGAAAGAGCTCTGAAATTTTGGATGATATAATAAACATTCAGAGACCTCTATTCATAAAATTAGGTTTGGGCTATGATGAAGAAGCCACACAATCTTTTGCTTCTACAAAGAATACTGACTCAGAAAAGAGAATGCAAAATGAAGAAATCCCAATGAAGAAAGAGAGTAAGAAAATCTAAGAAGTTCATTTCATCCATGCCATGTCTCAAAGAAGAAAATTCAAAAGATCAACTCATCCAAGACAGACATTCATGAACAAGTTCAATCATGCTTTCTCTAGTTATTGTTTCAATTGCAATCAATATGGTCACAAAGCCATTGAATGCAGACCAAGAATGAGGAGAAGCAATTATGTAAGTAGAAATTCATTTGCCCTTTTGTTTGATTTCAATATAATATGTCATATTTGTAACAATTTTGGGCACATAGCAAGGTTTTATAGAAGTAGCTTCGCAAAGTCAAAATCTCAGATGACTGATCTTGATAACCAAGACAAAAAGATAGACATTTCCAAAAACCAAAAGAAGGAATGGAAATTCAAGAAGAACAATCTTGAAGATGAAAACTCAATGATTGTCCAAGCTACATTTCATGCACAATGACAAGTAAATCCTTGGGTTATAGATAGTGGATGCTCAAGTCACAATATAGGAGATCAAATTAAGTTTATTAGCCTTGAGAAATGGAATGGTGGACCAATCAAGTTTATTACTGAGAGGCAATATATACATGCTTACATGTACTTGTTTAGGATTAGAGCTCATCATAGGATTACCATGTAGGCCCATGCATCTTTTTAGTGATTACAACTTCCCAAAAATATAATACTTGCAGAAATTCAGATTGAGATATTTTAAATCTAGAACTTATAGTTTATCAATACCTTTAGGCCTTTCTCGCTCATATGGCCTAGTCGTTGATGCCATAAATGAGTAGATTCATTTATATTTTTAGATACCACCACTACTTCACTTATTTCAGTACTCCCATGTAACTACTTGGTAAAGGTTACCAATCTTTGTAGCCTTTATTACCACCATAATCCCCTTGGACACTTTTAGTGCTCCATCTTGACATGTAAATTTAAACCTCCAGAATCCAAAACTCCCAAATAAATTAAATTCTTTTTTAGTTCTGGTACATGTCTTACCTTTGTCAACACCCTCATAGTACTATCAAACATTTTAATCTTAATGCTCCCAATCCCAATAGTCTTACAGGAAACATTGTTTCACATAAGAGCAACACCACCATCAATAATTTGGTAAGAATAAAACCAACTCCTATGTGGACACATGTGATATGAAGTACATAATCTATTAACCATTCCTTATGATATTGTGAGATATTACAAACAAATACTACTTCATCAACCATACTTGAACTTGTCTCAACTGAATTTTCTTCCTTTTTGGAGTCATCCTTGTCTTCTTTCCTCTTCCAACAATCTTTCTTGAGATGCCTTGATTTGTTGCAATACTAACATTTTCCCTTAGTTTTTTTCTTTTGACTTAGATCTTGATGTACCTTTCAAATTCTCCTCCTTTTATATGGATTGACCCCTATCTACCATTGCTTTTGGTGTGGAGGTTTCTATATTAGATTTCCTCCACACCTCCTTAGACAACAAAGCTCCCACAATAGAATCAAATTCAAGGGTGTCAATTGTGCTAAAGCTAATGTAAGTGACTAAGTGATTACAATATTTAGGCAATGAACACAATAACGTGACTACCTTGTCTTCATCTTCAATTTTTATATCCATACTAGTTAAGTTTGGCACATAAGAGTATTGGAAACATTTAAATGATCAATTTTGGTACCTTCATTCACAAACTATACAACTGCCTCTTCAAGTAGATTTAGTTTGTCAATGATTTTGTCATGTAAAGATTGTTCATTCTGCTCCATAAGCCTGCTGCTATTTTCTCTCCAACAATATTGAAAAGAATATCATCTACCAAACACAATTTAATTGTTCTAAGAGCTCTAGTATCTATATTTTCCTAGTGCTCATTAGTCATATTTGCAAGTTTCTTTGACTTGCCCACCAATGCATTTTGCAGTCCTTGTTGCACCAACAAATCATGCATCTTAAGATTCCATAGCACAAAGTTGTTCTTTCCATTGAACTTCTCCAACTCAAACCTTGTATCCGATGTTGTAGAACAAAATGCCAAATCCTAACACAATTGCTACAAAAATAAAACCTATGATACCAGTTATTGAAAAACCTTCATTTCAATGATAAACTTTAAGCTCCAGAATCATATAATATTGTAGTACAAATTAGTTATGAAGAAAATAGAGATAACAATAAAATAACAAATAATTAATAGAATCATGGGATCACATCAAAAAACAACAAGAGGATTTACATGGTAAACCCAAGGAATATGCCACGGAAACATCCATGAGGCAAAGTATTGGTATTCTTATTGCTCACTTGGAAAAATTATAATCTTCACAGAGTTTCTGTTACAATGAATTTGCCTTTCAAGGCTACAAAGATATATAGTATCTTCAACATAACTGCTACTATCAAATTTTATAAAAATATATTTTTCTCTTTAAGAAAAAGTAAATTTTTGTGATAAGATTTTTGCTTTATATTGTTGTCACAAATCCAACAAAAGTAACCATTATAACTACAAATTTAAATAACTATGCCATCTAGCCTATGAAACTCATCAAGAGATAACACAATGATTGCTTTAAGAATTTTATTCATTTAAGAATCTAATTTCAAAATTATACGAGTAACATGTTCAACGGTATTCCAAACTAACTTGAGAAAAGAACGAGTTAGTCCAATAAATATTTATTACTAGAAAAAATCATAGTAGTCTCTTGAAAGGAAGAAAAGGTGCAGAAAAATGCTTCCAACACTAATCTATGTGGGGGAGATAGTGAAAAACTCATACAAATCTTTAAACTATTACAGCAAAAGAAACACATTCAAATACATGCATAAAACAATATACCATAATGCACAGATTTATGTGGGGAAAACCTTTCCAAGTAAAAAAACCCACAAACCAAAAGCACAGTACTTTGTATTATCAGTAAGAGAAATTACAATACAGTAACAACACTAAGCTTCTCCAGGTGTCCTCCAACTACAACAAGAATCTAGAATAATTTCGACAGCATAACGGTACTTCAACAAAATGATACACATTCACCAGTTTACAAGTGCTCAATATATAGGATCTTATAATGCATTAATTAAAAAAACTTTCCAAATCCAATGCCCAAGACTAAAAATGCATCATGGAAGATGCCAAAAACACTAAACATGTAAATTGGTAATATTCCAATTGTCAACACATGCAAACATGCAACTACCAATTGTTACCAAATCCGCACATGCAAAACTACACCTGCCAAAATATAACAACACCTCCAAAAAAGACATCATTATCATAAGGCAAGTGCCAACATGCATAACTCCACCTTTAATAGTAATTTCCAAACTTGACTCCTCCTTGGAAATGTCACAACCTAATAGCTCTCTATCTCTCTCTCTCTCAGTAAAATCTACTATTTAATATATATATATATATATTTCATTTGAAAATCAAATGAGTTTTCCCTCCTCACATTACACAAGAATTTAATTTTATTTAGGTATCTTCAATTCAAACCAACTCCAATGGATATTTGTGGCAAAAAGTTTAAATAAGTTGTTATAGTTGATTCTACTAATTTACCAACATCCCTAGTTACCATAAAAGTATTTGACGTTATAGGTTTAGTTTTGATCACTCTAACACTAGCCACACTTGACACTATATTCCATGTGATGCTTGATTCTTATTTAATTGAATCGATTTAGATAACAATAATGTCTTAGTGCGTGTATTTTAGTACTCAAATACACACAAAAGCTATTAATGACCTATTAAAAATTATCTAGTTACATTAAAAATATAGTGGAAATACCATTAATAATTAAATTATTTATTTTAAAGTTTTAAAACAAAATAATAATAATGATTCAAAGTTTTAAATAAATAAAATAAAAATGAAAGAGAAAAGTACATTTCTAGAAACATCGTTTATGAAGGTTCAACCCCCATCTTCCAAGGCAACTTTTCAAGAATCACATGGGAGAATTCTTTTCCACAAGAATTAATGGCAATTTGGAAAATTGGAAAAGAGGCAATAATTGAGTACACTTGAGTCCAAAGACTCAATTTTCCCCCATGTGTAAGATAAGGATAGATTTTCTCTATAAATAGGGTGGATAGCTAAAAGAAGGGACACATGTAGGAGTTCTTAGGCTTGATTGCTGGAGGAATTTGTAAGAGCCTTCCTCCTTTTCATAAATTTGTTTTTTTTTTTAATTTTGTTAATAATTTTATTATATTTTAATTTTGTTTTGGATTCATTTTGATAAAATGCCTTAAAATAATTACAATTTGAAATCATTCAAGATAGATTTTGTGCATAAAATTTTGTTTAAATTTGAAAACATTCAAGGTAGAATTTGTACGTAAGTTTTTATTGATTTGAAAACATTCCATAGAGACTATGTGTATAAATTTTTGAAGGATTTGGTGTTCAAAAGTGGCACTTGCAATATCTAACAAAAATCCACTTTCAATTATGTTTTGATGGATGTCCATACTCTATCCCAAAGCTCCCATTTTGGTGTAGGCAAGGAGGTCATTGCCAAATATTGTGGAATTCAGCTTTACATCTACCAATTGCTTTTGCTTGAAAGTTTATAAAGCCCTTTTATCAATCCATTTTGTGCATAGCCTGTAATCATTGCATTCCACGAAATGACATTTCTTTGAGGCAGTCTGTCAAGCACTTCACATTTTTAGACTTTAATTTCTTATTTTGCATGCATGTCTAACAGAGCATATCAAACTAAAATATCTGACAAAAATTTATTTTTAATTATGCTTTGTTAGATATCCATACCCTATGCCAAAGCTTCCCTCTTGCGTAGGCAGGGAGGATGTTGGAAAAGGTTGTGAAATTTGGCTTTACATCTACTAATTGCATTTGCTTAAAAGTTTCAAAAGCCTTTTTAACAAATCCATTTTACACATATCCTATAATCATTGTATTCCATTAGATGAAATCTCTTTGAGGCATTCTGTCATAGAGTTCACATGCTTGGTCTATGATTCCACATTGGCATACATGTCTACCAGAGCATTTCCAATCAAAATATCTAACAAAAATCCCCTTACCTAAGTTATGCTTTGATGGACGACCATGCCCTATAACTGAGTGCCCATTTAGGGAGAACGCTGCTAAAGGTTGAGAAATTTGGCTTCACGCCTACCAATTGCATTTGCTTTAAAGTTTCAAAAGCCTTTTTAAGAAATCCATTTTGTGCACATCCTACAATCATTGTATTCCATTAGATCACATCTCTCAGGCATTTTATCAAACAGTTCGTGTGCCCTGTCTATGGTGCTACCCTGTTATGCAGCCATGCCTACTAGAGTATTTCCAACCATACTATCTGAAAAAATTCCCCTCCATTATGCTTGATGAAAGTCCCTCCATTATTTCCAGAAATCAAATGTTGCACATTTCCAGATTTCTTCATTTAGTGTCACCAACAATCTTCACAAGAAATTGTCCTTGTTTAAAATGATGGAAAATAGTGCACAGTTCTTAGAATAATTTCCCCTTGTAACCCTTTAGGAAATAAGTTTTATTTTGTATGGTAGTCAACGATCTTTGGAAGATTTTGAACTCTATTAGCTCTCTGCTTTCTGCTTAGGAAAATTTCTAAGAATTTATTCTTGTTTCATATTATATAGTTCTCTAAACTACACTAATCTAGTGATTGGAATGGAAATACATGATAGTATTCATATACTTGATGGAGCTATATGTTTTCAAAGTTTGGCATAATTATTCATACTATTTAAGATGAGTGTGTATCAAGCATATTTGAGAAGAATAAGTTCTTTATATATTTAATAAAACATCTAATTCATGTGCTGATTCATGATTCTACGTATTTACTTGAAGTCTCAAAATTAAAGTAGTAATTACTTTACGTGGAATTAAAATAGTGTTTATTTATAAGAAGTTAAAGTAGTATTTACTTATCAGAATTAAAAATAGTAATTATTTTATAAATTAGTAAGAAGTTAAAGTAGTATTTACTTTATCAGAATTGAAAATAGTAATTATTTTTTAAATTAAAGCAATAATATTATTTATTAGTTAAAATTAGTATTTTTCTCATAATTGAATTATTTATTATAGACACATCCACATGAAAAAGGAGGTTATTCTATTGTTCTCCTTTTGTTTGTTGTATTATTACTCAACTAGAGTTTGACGAAGTTGTTTTTATTTTCCAACAAGATCATATCATCATAATTATCAACTGTTAAGAGATAGCCCTTAATTAAGTTGTGAATTTTACAACCTTATTAGATCAATTAAGCCTGTTGAGTTAGAAGTTATGGTTCCATGGTTAGTTAAATGGGGCTATGTTCAGCAAGCCTTGTTTGATAAATAGATTAGATTCCTAGATTAAAGAGAAGAAATGAAGAGCTTTTGTGTAGATGGTGATGAATCCTATTTTCCTAGTAGAATTTTGACGCATTAGTGTCACGATACTATACCTAAGGTCTGAATAATTAAGTGATGTAAATATTAGTTACTAGAATGAGAGTATAGTTAATTTGTGAGTTATGAATTTTGATAAATGATCAATTGTACCCTATTGAAATTTATCTTGGATTGTGATTAAATAGTAATTACTACATTTTGACAACTGAACAGGTACAAGTTTATAACTATTGGAATTGTTTTAACATTTGAGTAGGATTTAATTTAATAAGTTAGGTCTACATTATTGAGTACAAGACTAATTGTTAGCAAGTGTTCATGTAATAAGTGTAAGCAAATTTTTATTTGGATTGTTTGAATCCTTCGTAAATAAAGTTGTTATAATTTATCATTTTAACACAGGTGCTGATTAACCTTTAACTAGATAATTTGACATGGTAATGAATTTGATTTGTGAGAAAATAAAATGAATTTATTAAGAACATTATATATTGATTTAGAATGTTGAACTAGCTATCAAGGATTCCTTATCTAGACATAGACTAAATCATATGCGCATTATTGATAAAATATCTTCTCTAGTTTATGTTTACGTACCTTATGAATTGATGACTACTTTATCTAGACTTATTCCTTACGTACAATTGAATTGATCAAGTACTTTTATTCTTTACATGAATTATGATCCTAGCAAGCAAGGAAGTATCTTTTCATTATCAATTTCCTTACGAATTATTTTGTAAGTTTATTTCATCTAGATAGGTAAACTTTATAAATCAATGTCCAAAACTCAAACAAATCATAGTGTTCAGTTTTTATGGCACATCTATGTCATATTTATAGGGAATGTCATTGAGTTGAACTATGTACCTCGTGCCTAACATAGCTGCAACAACGATGTCTAGGCAATGTCCCTCTAAATTGTTGGGGAGGAATAAGGGACATGTTGAAGCTAAATCCGTAGGAAGGAAAAATCTCCTTAGATATCTCATTAAAAGGATTAACTAAAGAATGAGTCTATTGAAATACGTGTATGATGATTACCATGTGAATTTTTAAGTATTGAGGCTAATATGCTCTTTTAAAAAACCTTTCAAACTATCAACAAAAAATAGGGCTTATTGACAACACAAGTCTAAATCAAAGATGACTTGTAAAATGCTAGATAGGGCAACTAGTCTGATCCAAAAACCCTATCTGCCATATGCTCTCACCTCACCTTCACAGATCTTGGTGATCAAAAAGCACTAGGGAATCTGGAATGGACTTAGTCATAAAATTGCATAATTTGGCTTGAGGAAGTAAACTAGATTTCATGAGTAGACAACTGATAGGGATTCCTCCACACTAGGACTAATTGACAAACACCCCTTTAGGTGTTTGTGGTAGTGGATTAATTTCCATCCCTATTTCACCTAAGTGGGTGGCAGTTGACAAAAAATTATTTGGGGCAGGGAATAACCCTAGAAAGGGCTGGATACCTGCTCACAGTTGCATCAAACATGGTACACAAGAGAACTACATATTTGTATTCGCCATGTCAGTCACATCTAGAGGGGTCCTTAATCCCATGGATACAGGGTTCATAATCTTAATCTTTAATTTAAAAGGATTAACTTGATAACTAAAGAAGTCTCCAGTAATCAAATGAATCCTCGGGAGGATTGACCTTGTAACTGGCTGTTTGCCTGAAAACTGAGGGAAGGTACCAGGTCCTTAGAATACTTTTATCGAATGAATTTATAGAAATTTCCTCAGTGCAATATATGAGCCTATTGCGTAATTTTCTATAAGTGACTTAGGATCTGGAATGATCCTGATGAGTCTAAGACTCTAGCTAGAGCATAATGATTCTTGCTCTTATTAGCCTATTTGGTTGTTGTGTTTACCTATCTCGTATTGGATAGATTTTTGGTTCGTTTGACCAATTAGGCTATTTGGCCATTGTTTAATCTACCCTGTATTGGGTAGTGATATACCAGTTTAGGCTATTTGGCCATCTTTTATTCTACCTCGTATTGGGTAGTGATAGGGTCCATTAGAGCCAGTTCTGTATGAACCAGTTTGCCCAAAAGACAAAAGAGCATGTTTGGCTTTATCTCAGTATGTCCCATTTTGGACACCGTGGCCTGAATTGGCTACTTGTTACTTCCTAAGTACTCAGACTAAACTAAAGGATTAGAAAACAATTGCTGAGAATCAGACATCTAGATTTTAAATGAATGAGAATTTTTATCTAGATCCAAACCTTAGATCACATAATAAAGATAAACAAAAATATTTTTCCCTAAGGTCCTTTAACTGAGTCCTTACATGTGGTATCAGAGCTTTTGGTTTGGACACTAGGCCTAAAATCCTATCATGTTACTGAAAATGACTAAAGTAGTTGAAATATTTAACAAAAATAAAAGCTTCTAAATGTTTTGTGTGAAACAGGAACAATGGCAAGAACAAGAAGTATTCACGCACATAAACAAGATTCACAAAATAACAAAAATATAGGCATAGAGGCTATAATCAAATTGTTAACTGAGCAACGTGAAAAACTCAAAAGAAGACAATGAATAATCTGAGGAGTAGGCAAGACAATATTAAAAAAAACTCAGTTGATCATTTCCAGAATTGGGAGAAGGAACGGACTAAAAGAAATAGAGAAGTATTTTGAGTTAAGCGATTGTAATGATAAAGGTACTTGGGGTCCTATTAGCTTTATGATTGATGAAAATGGGTCAGAATAATACGAGAATATCAAGATAGAGTTGCTAAATTGTTAAATGGTGTAGAGAAGGAAGTGTTCTTAATAGAAAAAAATATTTTGAAACAATTCTAGACTTTGAAGTTTCACTAAATAGGTGTTTTCCCTATGTTGTAGGATTGCTAATATGAAGATAAACTGGGTAAAAAGAATACCTTGGAAGAGAGCAAAAAAATCAAGGGGTGATGTGGTGAAGAAATGTATAGTGAAGAAAAAGAATCCAGTAATCACTGAAGGAGTATGGATATCAGATTTAGAGACTTTGGCAAATGCAATGAAAAGATAAAATTGGCAAGGAACAATCAAGAAGCAACCAAAGTAGAGAATAGAACAAGAACTACTAAATCATTAGAAGCTGATGAGAATAAACAATGGACCCTTTGTTCGGGTGCTATGGATCATATGTCTCCTTATTTGGAGGTTTTCACAAGACTCTATCCTTCTCCCGTCACCAAAATCTTGTGGAAAGGTCATTATCTTACTATATATGTGTGAGGAACAATACAGATAGGAGATGGATATATCCATGAAGTTTATTTTGTTCCTGAATTGAAGCAAAATTTCCTTTCCATATATCAACTCATTTGTTCGAATTATATAGTTGAGTTTCCTCCCTCTTCTGCACTAGTTCAAGATTTTTAGAGTAGAGAAGTTATTGCAATTGGGAAAATTTGCCACTTCGGTAGTGACTTTATAATTTCTCATTTTACATCTAGGAGAGAGGAGGCCCCATATTTACCTATGGCTATGTAAAAGATGTGTGTCTCCTATATTACTCTTTTGATAGAACTTGTTTCCTTTAATGTCTCCATATGGGTATGCATGATGTCATCACAGTGATCGTATGAACTTTTGTAATAAGGTTTTGAAGTTCAATGTTAAAAGTGTTATAATCTTTGAAATATGGTTGATCATGTCAAGATGGTTTATTGATATAGTGGGATCAAATGTTACAAAATTAAATTCCTTGAGTTACCATTGAAAAGTTTGGATTTAAAGCTTTAAAAAGGAAATAAGAATTTGATAAGGATTCGGTTGGTAAATCTCTAAGTAAGGACAAGTGTGTTTCTTTATGAAGCAAGAAAAAGCACATGACACTTCATCGATGGGCTAAGTAAAATATAAACTTTATGGAAAGAACTATCTAACTATACTACCTAGGGCATATTATATCATCTGAAGGTATCACAGTAGATCCTAATAAGGTTAAGACAATCTTAGAATGAATGGTGCCTAGAAATGTGACAAAAGTAAGAAGTTTCATGGGTCTTGTTGGGTACTATAGGAAATTTGTGAAATTTTTTTTTTCTAAAATCACAAATCTGAAGAAAGAATAAAAAGTCTATATGGACTAAGCAATGTGATAAGGCTTTCCAAATTCTAAAAAAGAAATTAACCACAGCTCCAATTTTAAAAGTTCTTAACCAAAATGGATCCTTCACGGTTGTAACTGATGCTTCAATTCAAGGTCTAGAAGGAGTGCTCATGCAAGAAGAAAATGAAGTAGCTTATGAGTCTCGAAAACTAAAGACACATGAAGTAAACTATGCCCTGCATGATCTAGAATTGGCAGCTATTGTGGAAATATTTTCTCTTAGGGAAACCTTTCAAGTTAAGGACAGACCATCAAGGGCTAAAACACATATTCACTCAACCCCATCTTAATGTAAGATAAAGAAGGTGGCTAAGTGGGTTTGAATTTGAGATTGAATATATCAAGGGTGAGGAGAATAGAGTGATTGATGCATTAAGTAAAAGAAGACACATTATAGTAACATCAACACTTCAAACTAACCTTAGGCAAACACAAGAAAGGTCCATGGTGTAATCAAGTGGGGGCAGCCCTTGAAGTATCTCTGATAGATCAAAAAAATGTAGAGTATACTTTTGATAATGATGGATTACAAGGGGAGAATCTATGAACCTAAATTTTTTTACCGAACTTTGAAAGTTGATTATGAGGTTTTATTATCTTTGATGATGGAATTTTAAAGTGAATTGAAAGTATAAATGATCAAGGTCATGACATTGTAATAGCATCAAAGGAGGTTTTAAAATAAAATAAAATTAAGGATATGAACAATAAGATCAGACAGTTGGACTTTGAGTTCGATACGATTTTCATTATGATCAAGTATGGTCGAAGGAAAAGGAGAACAATAAATGTGACCCTCTTATGCAGGAGAGAAACTAACTTAAAGGTGGATTTAGAAAGATAACTTGGTATAAATTATGATATATCTCAGAAGATGGGATAATTAGTAAAGGAAGAAAAATTATTTAATGACATTTTGGATATGTTGACTTTGGATAGGATCAATTATATCTAGGAATATTTTATTCTTTATGAAGAAAAATAGTCAGAAACCAAAGTGAGGAGCAAGTGTACATAGCTTTATTATGAATGGACTAAGGTAAGAACCTTCTTATATGGAAATGAATCTCCTGAAGAGACATTAGAAAAATAATAATATTCTGATCCTTGCATTTGATATGATAATAATTTGACCTCTTGACATTGAAATCTATTTTAGAATACTTTCATTTGCTCTTGAGTATACCACTCTCATGACGAATCCATGAGTGTGGGGATGTTTTACTTTAATTAGTTCACATGTGGAGTTTGGGATAATGACACATGTTTGATTTGATGGCTCCATTCTATGATAATTGTGAAGAAATTATATTATGATGATGATGTGCTTAATGATGACACTCTTGCAAGTTAGATTTTTTCCTTAATTTTTAGACACTTATTCACTTAGTGTTACATTTAAAAGGCTCCTAAATATAATTATGAGGAAGGTACTTACATGATGAAGTAATGATTTAAAATGGCATCTTTGGTAACTTATGATCACTATATGATTAATCTTAATGATTTATTACTTTAATTTGCTTTTCATTGATAAATCAAAGTACTTTGTGATGAATTACTGCACACCGACATGACAATCTTAGAAGCATGGCTGAACAACACCATGATTAACATCATAACATGATATGTCTAACAACCTCTACAAGTGTTTATCCTAGACACAGGAAAATTTGAATGAATGAGTATACTAGAATAATCAACATTGCTGACTAGAGGACAAGCTGCAAGGATATGCTCAATCAGGTTTGAAAGGTTAAAGTAATTTCTTAAGGTTTGAAAGGTTAAAGTAATTTCTTAAACTCACATTGTTATGATAATACATATTTATATTATCATGATAGGAGTTTTGATCTATGACACCTTAATTCACAAACTAAAGTTAGTGATATTTTGCAGCGGGATGATCCAAAGTTTTAGGGGGGGTGTATGTCACGACCTAATAGCTCTCTATCTCTCGCAGTAAAATCTACTATATATATATATATACTATTTATATATATTATTTCATTTGAAAATCAAATGAGTTTTCCCTCCTCACATTACACAATAATTTAATTTTATTTAGGGATCTTCAACTCAAATCAACTCCAATGGATATTTGTGGCAAAAAGTTTAAATAAGTTGTTACAGATGATTCTACTAATTTACCAACATCCCTAGTTACTATAAAAGTATTTGACGTTATAGGTTTAGTTTTGATCACTCTAACACTGGCCACACTTGACACTATATTCCATGTGATGATTGATTCTTATTTAATGAAGTCAATTTAGATAACAATAATGTCTTAGTGCATGTATTTTAGTACTCAAATACACACAAAAGCTATTAATGAGCTATTAAAAATTATCTAGTTACATTAAAAATATAGTGGAAATAACAATAATAATTAAATTATTTATTTTAAAGTTTTAAAACAAAATAATAATAATGATTCAAAGTTTTAAATAAATAAAATTAAAATAAAAGAGAAAAATACATTTCTAGAAACATCATTTATGAAGGTTCAACCCCCATCTTCCAAGGCAACTTTTCAAGAATCACATAGGAGAATTCTTTTCCTCAAGAATTAATGGCAATTTGGAAAATTGGAAAAGAGGCATTAATTGAGTGGACTTAAGTCCAAAGACTCAATTTTCCCCCATGTGCGAGATAAGGATAGATTTTCTCTATAAATAGGGTGGATGGATGAAAGAAGGGACACACGTAGGGAGTTCTTGGGCTTAATTGCTGGAGCAATCTATAAGAGCCTTCCTCCTTTTCATAATTTTAAAAAAAAAATTGTTAATAATTTTATTATATTTCAATTATGTTTTGGATTCATTTTGATGAAATGCCTTAGAATAATTACAATTTGAAATCATTCAAGAGAGATTTTGTGCATAAGATTTTGTTTAAGTTTGAAAACATTCAAGGTAGAATTTGTATGTAAGTTTTTATTGATTTGAAAATATTCAAGAGAGATTGTGTGTATAAGTTTTTAAAGGATTTGGTGTTCAGAAGTGGCACTTGCAACATCTAACAAAAATCCACTTTCGATTATGTTTTGATGAATGCCCATACTCTATCCCGAAGCTCCCATTTGGGTGTAGGCAGGAAACCTGCTACCAAAGATTGTGGAATTTGGCTTTACATCTTCCAATTGATTTTTCTTGAAGTTTTCTAAATCCCTTTTATCAATCCATTTTTTGCATAGCCTGTAATCATTGCATTCCATGAAATGACATTTCTTTGAGGCAGTCTGTCAAGCACTTCACATTTTTGGTCTTTAATTTCTTATTTTGCATGCATGTCCAATAGAGCATATCGAACTAAAATATCTAACTAAAATTCTTTTTTAATTATGTTTTGTTAGATATCCATACTCTGTGCCAAAGCTTCTCTCTTGCGCAGGTAGGGAGGATGCTGGCAAAGGTTGTGAAATTTATCTTTACATCTGCCAATTGCATTTGCTTAAAAGTTTCAAAAGCCTTTTTAACAAATCCATTTTACACATATCCTACAATCATTGTATTCCGTTAGATGAAATCTCTTTGAGGCATTCTTTCATATAGTTCACATGCTTGGTCTATGATTCCACATTGGGATACATGTCTACCAGAGCATTTCCAATCATAATATCTGATAAAAATCCCCTTACCTAAGTTATGCTTTGATGGATGGCCATACCCTATTCCTGAGTGCCCATTTAGGGAGAACGCTGCTAAAGGTTGAGAAATTTGGCTTCACGCCTACCAATTGCATTTGCTTGAAAGTTTCAAAAGCCTTTTTAAGAAATCCATTTTGTGCATATCCTACAATCATTGTATTCCATTAGATCACATCTCTCAGGCATTTTATCAAACAGTTCGCGTGCCTTGTCTATGGTGCTACCCTGTTCTGTAGCCATGCCTACTAGAGTCTTTCCAACCATAATATCTAACAAAATTCCCCTCCATTATGCTTGATGAAAGTCCCTCCATTATTGCCATAAATCCAATGCTACACATTTCTAGATTTCTTCATTTAGCGTCACCAACAATCTTCACAAGAAATTGTTCCTGTTTAAAATGATGGAAAATAGTGCACAATTCTCAAAATAATTTCCTCTTGTAACCCTTTAGGAAATAAGTTTTATTTTTGTATGGCAACTAACGATCTTTGGAAGATTTTGAACTCTATTAGCTCTCTGCTTTCTGTTGGAAACAAGGCAGATAACTAAGAGGGGGGTGAATCACTTATCTCAAAATTTTCTTTCTCTCTTTTCTTTTTGTTATCTTAATAATCAATGTTGCATCTAAACATGAAAGCATATGTAATCATAAGAACAGAAATAAAATCAACACACATAACATAAGGATTTTTACATGGAAACCCTGTTAAAGGAAAAACCACGGGGTGACTAACCCAAGATTGTATTATCTGTTAAAAGAATAAAGGAGTACAAATAGCACTTGCCAATTAGGGCTCACTACCCGAGAACACTACTCACAAGAGACACAGTTCTTACAAGAGACTCACTATCTACAAAACTTACTGAAGATAATCAAGTGTTTGAACTAATGAGAAGCATCTACAAATGCAAGAGTTCAGTTCCGGTTAGGCACAATACACTGATCTGATGCACTTTATTCTTCCTTTGTTTTAATGTTGTTGCTCTGTCACATACCGGACTTGAATTATTGCTCTCACACTTATCCATACTTTTCTTCACACTTTATTTCGTCATTTGTTCACCATAAATCCTACATACTGGAATCCATCTGGTATATATATCCGCATCAAAGATTTCATCAACTTTCTAGTCGGCAACAAGAACACTCAAGATATTTGCAAGTTACTAATCTATTGGCTGAATCCATGGTTGATTTGTGATGCGTATCAAAAACATAGGCATATAAATCATTAATCATGTCGTCCAACAATGTATAATCCCACAAGTTGCTTGATCAACACCTTTTACTCATCTGGATTGAAGTCTGATACTCTATTGATCAGTTCTTTCTCTGATTTCTCTGCCTGACTGGAACCCAACACTCAGATGCTCATATCTTTTCCATGCTTTATCATCAGAGGCTAAATCTCTACAATACAGTAGTCATGATACCCCTCTTGACTTTCCCAAGTCCACAACTTACTGAGTTACACCATTTGAGAGTTCCAGACCTGTTTGTCGGACCTTGTTACATACTTTGTTCTTGTTTACCAAACCAAAACATTCTCTAATCTGACTTCTGGTAAATGGATACTATGTACTGCGGATGTGTGGGACAAACTTTGTTGCCATCAATGAAAACACTTATGAAGCCACACAATGTCTCTTGCCAACAATCTCCCCCTTTGGCATTAATGGCAACACTTAGTGAAAAATGGCTAAGTGTCATAGTAACTCCCCCTTGGCCAATGCTTTGTCTTTTGCACTATTTTACTGGAGTTCCACCTTAGCTAGATTCCACATTTTTCACTACTCCTCACTCTCCCTTTGACATCAATGGAAAAGGGCAGAATCTACATACCAAAAATTTGCAAATATTGTCCTATACATGGCTACATAAGTATATATATATTTTATACTTACATATACTTAAGTATGTCCACAAAAGTAGTCTTCAACTACAAATTATGTGGCCCAGCTTTGCTTCATCCTGTCTAAAATGGAGATGTGACCACTCAACAAAAAAGCATATGCTTTTTCCCTTCTTAAATCTGTCAGATCACTGGTCTGGGCTATGGTCTGAGCATCTGTCAAGGCATCATGCATTGCCTCTAGCTTAGGGATAATTATCCCTGTAAGTTCACTCATTTTGTTCATTATGTTCTTATTTTCTTTTTCTATCCTCTTTATTTCATTTATGATAACAATAGCCTGACATTATTGATTCATTAGAGAGGTAGTAAGGGGATCAAAATTCTGAGATAAACTTGATAGTTTTCCTTCTTGTTCTTTCACTTCGGGCCAAGATAAACAGAATTTGTATATGACAGAATTTGTATATGTCCCCACCATCTTTAAGAGCATTTACAAGGCTCTTTATTCCAATGTCAAGGGTCCTCCTATCATTAGCAATAAGTCCTTGTACTTCAATGAATCTCTTTCCCAGAAACTCCTTCTAGACCTTTGCTTCTGCTGATTTCTCTAGAGATTCAAAATGAGTGTTGACAAAATTTACTAAAGTTTTCAAGTTACCGGATGGTGAGGCTAAAGGATCCTTTTGGAAGGATGGCATGATTTTTTCAAGCATCCCAGATGCAATCTCCAATAGTTCACAATCTTCCATGTAAGATTTTAGGATTTTTTCTTTTGCTTTGTCTTGAGCAAAAGATGCTATTTTCATTGTCTGAACCAGGGAGAGAGAGTCAAAATTTAGTGGCCCTTGAAATAGCTCAGGTTCATCGATCTCCATCATTTCTCTATTTAAGAAGTTCTTCACTGCCTCTGTAGTGTTTCTTGCTAGTGATTGAGTCTTGTTTTCTTTTGGGATATCAGAACAATCATCATTAGTCTTTTCTGCTTGTTCTTCTTCTTTTCCCTTAACCCCCTCTTCTTGACTCACTTTCTCCTCTTTTCCACCTTCTCCTTCAGCTTCAGAATCTAGAATGTCTGTAGTGGGATCTAGAGGAGAGATGTCACCTGTGTTTACTGCTTCATGAACTTCCTCTTCTGGAATAGAGGAATCTAAGTCTTCAGACTTCTCTTCATCTATTTTCTTTGATCCTTCTAATTCCCTATCAGAAGATTCTTCATTGATTACATTTAATCCTTCAACATCCATGGTAGAAGGTTCTTCATCTGTTTCCTCTACAATAGGAAGATTGAATCTTTTGAAAGCATTCCAGAGGGTATCTTTTGTTTCTCTTGCTACTTGGTCAGTTTGTCCAAGCATAAGTTTATTCATTCTTGCTTTACTCCGGAACTCATCCTTACAGTCCTTGAAAATCATGTCCATTTGTTTTGGAGTGATAGAAGGATAAAGCTGAATTGCTATTTGTTCCTAAATTTCTAAGTCTTTTGCCTTTGCATTCTCTTTTCTCAGTTCAAGTACTTTTTCTAGACTCTTAGGAACTAAGGATATAATTTCAATGAAAGCTTTATTGTAAATGTTCAGGTACCCGACAGTAGCTTCTTCCAAAATTCTCTTATCAGTATCACTGTATTCATCATAGAACTCTGTTATTGGTTGTAGGTTCCCATCCATAGTAACTACTTGATGATGCCATCAATGGAAAGAGTGGGCTTTTCAACAAATTTCTCTGCCTTTTCTTCCTCATTTTTACTAGCAGTGAATTTCTCGGATGTTTTCTTCTTCATCATTTTCTTGATTTCCGCATTGGATTCTATTTCCTCATCATCTTTAATGCTTGTATATGACCTTGTGGCTTTAGTCTTTGTCCTCTTTTCTCCTTTTCTGGATGTCTTGACTTCCGTTTTGGAAGCCTTTGAGATTTTAGGAGTGGCAGGTACAGAGCTCTTGGAAGATCTAGTCTTGGAGGAGCCTTGTACCAGAGTGTCTCCTTTCTTTGCTTCTTGTTTCTCTTTTCCAGCCTTCTCCATCTTCTCTCTATTTGCATCCACGGCTTCCTTTGATAGGCCAAATCTTTTAGTAATTTCTTCAACTTCCCTTCTTACTTTCCTTTTTATTTCTGGTTGTCTTAACTCAACATGTATTTTTACATTTAGCTCTTGAAAGGTTCCAAACCTTTCTACCTCAATGTCCTTTGGGTGGCTTAGTAGGTGTTGAATATGTAGCTCCAAGATTTTCCATTGACTTCATATCCCATAGGCATTATCCACACAGTTCTTGGCTCAACTACCTCCATTAGGCATTGGTCAGTGTCAACCATGAAGCACACTGTGTCCTTGTATTTTTCAACTATGGATTGTGGTATTCTCTCTCTGGCTTGCATCATGCTTTGGAAGTTCTTGAAATACCCCCAAAGGGCTATGTTTTGGGCTTGAGCAACACCAAGTCCATACATGTAATCTCTGACATGAATTGCAACCGGTTTATCATTTTGCCAAACCCAACCACTTGATCCATGTAGCTCATTCATGTAATAAAAGAACAGACATAGTAGTAGACAACCATATTTAAAGGAATTCTTCTTATCCTTTTTTATCTTTTACAGGTTTTTCAACAGTTGATTTAGAAGAAGCTCACATAGATCATAGTCTGCATCTTCCCTCAACATTTGATATGCTGCATAGATTGTTGTGCCAGACACATAATTCTCCCTTCTTGAATGATAGATCTTGTACCCAATTATCATTGAGGCAAACTTGACATCCAGATCTGTGATGTCATCTATGGTCGTTACTCTTTTGTCAAATTTAGATCTGGTGACTTCAATTACTGTTTGGTTCTTCATGGATTTAAGTACAGGTAACCCACCAGATGAATGCAGTCCGGTCACTGCCCTGATGGCATCCTTAGTTATCTTGAAGGGCCTCATTAGCCACATGAAGTTATCATGCATCTTGCTTAGAACATACCAGACCCAATCATCTTCTGCAAAACATGGAAAATGTATGCAATGTCTAAAGTGTTTATCCTGGAGGACCTTGAATTTAGGTTTGAGTTCAAAATTTTCATCTATTAGCTATTTGTGATAAATGTCCATCAATTTTGAGTCTCCAAATTCCTTAATGTTGGCATGGATATAAACCCTAACATCTTCTACATGCAATATTCTGTGTGGAATGCTAGAGAATGCAGCCAAAGGATCAACTTCTAGAGATTTATAAGGGTGTTTCTTGAATTTAGGACGCGGCCTATTAGAGATCTTGACAACCATTGGAGTAGCCATTTTGTAAGAGATTTAGAGAGAGATTTTTAGAATGGAAGTACCTTTTTATGCTTTAGGGTTTGAAATAGGAGCCAGAACAAATTGGTGGTTGAATTCATTTTTCAGTTGATCTTGAGTGAATTGTAGAAACTTTATTATAGAGCTCTTCTTTTCTTCTTTGTGAGTGCAAATGTGAAAATAATGAGTGAAAGAACCCTTTTATTCTTGCACAAACCCTAATTTTCTTTTGTAATAAATGCACAACTTAAGTTATCTGGTTGGCCTATTTTGAGAGGGATCTTCACGAATCACTATGCTAAACTTAGAGTCATTGTCAGTGAGAATTGACAATGTATCTTCTTTTCTTCAATCATGCCATAGGTCCGTAGATCAAATCATTTCAATTTTGAATCATATCGGATCTGTCTATGAAATTCTGCATTACCAGATACCTGTCAGGAACCAGATTAACTTGAGCATTTATAAGTCTTACAAAACTCCATGCGGATCTTTCATATTTTGACTGAAGGTTATTTAGAGATTTTTCTGAGAACCCTTTAATCTGCAGCATCAGATGTTTACTCAATGTGCCAAATTTAGGCACTAGCTGACTGGCTGGGGGAAATTGTTTTTCTATGTGAGTCCCCCTAAGCCAGAGCTCACCTTTTTAGTTTCTGGAAGGAATATCAGTACCAGATTCTAGTGCGGATCCATCCCCAATATTTTATGTACTCTTCTTCACCCAAATCTTGCTCATCACCTTTTGAACTTCATCCGCATTCACTTTACCTTTCCCCTTATCTTGTTTCTGATTATGTTCAACCGAACCTTTTCTATCCTGATTTCTGTTTCTGCAGAATTTGGCAATATGACCGGATCTATTGCAGTTGTAACAGACAACATTTCTTTTCTTGTTTGATTGATTCTTGATCTACATTGATTAGCCATATGTCCCATTCTATTGTATGCAAAGAATCTACCATTGAATGAATTGTTTATTTGCATATTTATGCATTCATGAGATTTGTGACCATACATTTTGTAGTTGAAACATTGTTCGTAGAAGGATGGATTAGTTTGATTCATTCTCCTCTTGCACTGAGTTGCTTTATGACCGAAATTATTGCAATTGAAGTAGTATCCATTGAAGGATGGATATCTTTGAGCATTTGGTTGCCTTACTAGAGGTCTTCTAGGCTGGTTTCTTTGATTTCCTAATCCAAAGTTCTTTTGATCGGATCTAAAACTTTCACCTTTCTCATATCCCAAGCCACGCTTATCATCTACCCTCTTTTGGCTTTCAAGAAGAACTTCAAGTTGAGCTGAGATTATCTTAAATTTCTCTTTGTATTCATTTGTTGTTTGAAGATCTTGTTTACTTGAGTGTCTATTTGATTCTCAAGTTGGTCTTCATTGTCTCTAGCTTCTTCAAGATTAGATTCAAGATGCTTGATTATTCTATCCATTTTGTGGAAGTCCTCTGTTTTCTCCTTGAGGGATTATTTTAGATTATCTTCAATCTTTCTTTTTTCTTCAATTTCTTGGGTGAATCTCATAACCCATGATTCCATTTCAAGCCTTACCATAATGACTTCTTTTGATAGCTTTTCACATAGCTTATTTTTCTCATCTAGATCTTCATTACTATCATTGACTTCATTTTGATTGGTTATTTTTTGAAGTAGTTCCTTTCTCTTTTTCACAGAAATACCAAGTTTTTCTTTTAGCTTGTTTATGAATTCATCAGCTTATTTGAGTCTTTCTCTCAAATTATTGACTTCAGAGTGGGATTGTTCAAGATCATCTAGGGCAGACTGAAGTTGTTCCTTCATACCATATGCATCCATTAAGATTCTCAGATTTTCCTCAAGCTGTTAGGCTTTGTTTAGAGGAACTTGGTACTGATACCAATTGTTGGAAACAAGGCAGATAATTGAGAGGGGGGGTGAATCAGTTATCTCAAAATTTCCTTTCTCTCTTTTCTTTTTCTTATCTTAATAATCAGTGTTGCATCTAAACATGAAAGCATATGTAATCATAAGAACAGAAATAAAATCAACACACATAACACAAGGATTTTTATGTGGAAACCCTGTTAAGGGAAAAACCATGGGGTGACTAACCCAAGATTGTATTCTCTGTTAAAAGAATAAAGGAGTACAAATGGCACTTGCTAATTAGGGCTCACTACCTGAGCACACTGCTCACAAGAGACACACTGCCTACAAGAGACTCACTGTCTACAGAACTTATTGAAGATAATCAAGTGTTTGAACTGATGAGAAGCATCTACAAATGCAAGAGTTTAGTTTTGGTTAGGCACAATACACTAATCTGATGCACTTCATTCTTCTTCTATTTTAATGTTGTTGCTGTGTCACATACCGGACTTGAATTACTACTCTCACACTTATCCCTGTTTTTCTTTACACTTTATTTCATCATTTGTTCACCATACATCCCACATATTGGAATCCATCTAGTATATATATCTGCATCAAGGATTTCATCAACTTTCTAGTCGGCAACAAGAACACTCAAGATATTTGCAAGTTACTGATCTGTCGACTGAATCCATGCTTGATTTGTGATGCGTATCAAAAACATAGGCATAGAAGTCATTAATCATGTCAGCCAACAATGTATAATCCCACAAGTTACTTGATCAACACCTTTTACTTATCCGAATTGAAGTCTGATACTCTATCAGTCAGTTCTTTCTCTACTTGCTCTACCTGACTGGAACCCAACACTCAGATGCTCATATCTTTTTCATGCTTTATCACCGATGCTAAATCTCTAGAATATAGTAGTCATGATACCCCTCTTGACTTTCCCAAGTCCACAACTTACTGAGTTACACCATCTGAGAGATCCAGACCTATTTGTCAGACCTTGTTACATACTCTGTTCTTGTTTACCGGACCAAAACATTCTCCAATCTGACTTCTAGTAAAGGCATACTATGTATTGTGGATGTGTGGGATGAACTTTGTTGCCATCAATGACAACACTTATGAAGCCACACAGTGTCTTTTGCCAGCACTTTCCAATTAGGAAAATTTCTAAGAATTTATTTTTGTTTCATATTATATAGCTCTCTAAATTGCACTAATCTAGTGATAGGAATGGAAATACACTGTAGTATTCACATACTCAATGGAGTTGTAATTTTTGGAAGTTTGGCATAATCATTTATACTCTTTAAGATGAGTGTGTATCAAGCATACTTGAGAACAATAAATTCCTTATATATTTAATAAAACATCTAATTCATGTGAGGATTCATGATTCTACGTATTTACTTTTAGTCTCAAAATTAAGGTAGTAATTACTTTAAGAGGAATTAAAATAGTGTTTATTTATATGAAGTTAAAGTAGTTTTTACTTTATCAGAATTTAAAATAGTAATTATTTTATAAATTAAAGTAGTAATTACATTAAGAGGAATTAAAATAGTAAGAAGTTAAAGTAGTATTTACTTTATCAGAATTAAAAATAGTAACTATTTTATAAATTAAAGTAGTAATATTATTTATTGGTTAAAATTAGTATTTTTCTCATAACTGAATTATTTATTATAGACACATTCACATGAAAAAGGAGGTTATTCTATTGTTCTCCTTTTATTTGTTGTATTATTACTCAACTAGAGTTTGACAAAGTTGTTTTTATTCTCCAACAAGATCATATCATCTTAATTATCAATTTTTAAGAGATAGCCCTTAATTAAGTTGTGAATTTTGCAACCTCATTCAATCAATTAAGCCTATTGAGTTAGAAGTTATGCTTCCATGGTTAGCTAAATGGGGCTATGTCCACTGAGCCTTGTTTGATAAATAAATTAGATTCCTATATTAAAGAGAAGAAATGAAGAGCTTTTGTGTAGATGGTGATGAATCCTATTTTCCTAGTAGAATTTTGATGCGTTAGTGTCACGATACTACACCTAGGTTTTGAATAATTAAGTGATGTAAATATTAGTTACTAGAATGAGAGTATAGTTACTTTGTGAGTTATGAATTTTGATATATGATCAATTGTACCCTATTGAAATTTATCAAGTGGATTTCGATTAAATAGTAATTACTACATTTTGACAACTAAAAAGGTACGAGTTTATAACTATTGGAATTGTGTTAACATTTGAGTAGGGTTTAATTTAATAAGTTAGGTGTGCATTATTGAGTATAAGACTAATTGTTAGCAAGTGTTTGTGTAATAAGTGTAAGCCAATTTTACTTTGGATTGTTTGAATCCTTCGTAAATAAAGTTGTTATATTTATCATTTTAACATGGGTGCTTAATTAACCTTTAACTAGATAATTTGACATGGTAATGAATTAAATTTGTGAGAAAATAAAATGAATTTATTGAGAACATTATATATTTATTTAGAATGTTGAACTAGCTATCAAGGATTCCTTATCTAGACGTAGACTAAATTGTATGTGCATTATTGATAAAATATCTTCTCTAGTTTATGTTTACATACTTTATGAATTGATGAGTTCTTTCTCTAGACTTATTCCTTATGTACAATTGAATTGATCAAGTACTTTTATTCTTTACATGAATTATGATCCTAGCAAGCAAGGAAGTATCTTTTCATTATCAATTTCCTTATGAATTATTTTGTATGTTTATTTTCATCTAGATAGGTAAACTTTATAAATCAACATCCAAAAACTCAAACAAATTGCAATGTTTAGTTTTTATGGTACCTCTATGTCACACTTACGGGTAATTTCATCATGTTGAACCACGTACTTCATGCCTAACATAGTTGCAATAATGATATCTAGGCACCGTCTCTCTAAATCGTCAGAGAGTAATAAGGGACATGTTGAAGCTAAATCCACAGGAAGGGAAAATCTCCTCAGATAACTCATTATAAAGATTAACTAAAGGACAAGTCTATTGAAATAGTTGTTTGATGATTACCATGTGAATTTTTAAGTATTGAGGCTAAACTTCTCTTTTAGAAAACCTTTCAAACTATCAACAAAAATCAGGGCTTATTGACAACATGAGTCTAAATTAGAGATGACTTGTAAAATTCTAGATAGGGCAACTAGTATGATCTAGAAACCCTATCTGCCATATGCTCTCACCTCGCCTTCATAGATTTGGTGATAAAAAAGCACTAGGGAATCAGGAAAGGACTTAGTCACGAAATTGCCTAATTTGATTAGAGGAAGTAAGCTAGATTTCATGAGTAAACACATGATAGGGATTCCTCCACACTATGACAAATTGACAAACACCCCTTTAGGTGTTTGTGGTAGTGGATTAATTTATGTCCCTATCTCACATGAGTGGGTGGCAGCCAATGAAGAATTGTCAGGGGTAGGGAATAACCCTAGAAAAGTCTAGATACCTACTCACAGTTGCATCAAACATAGTGCAAAATAGAACTACATATTTGTATTCCCCTTGTCATTCGCATCTGGAGGAGGCCTTGATCCCATGGATATAGGGTATGTAGGTAGTTTGGATGGTGAAGGATGCCCCCAGTACTCAAGTCCCCCAAATATAGGGTACTCTTTTATAATCAACTTCGTAATCTCAATCCTTAATTTAAAAGGATTAACTTGATAACTAAAGAAGTTTCTAGTACTTAGATGAATCCTTTGGAGGAATGACCTCATACCTAGCCATTCTCCTAAAAACTAAGGGAAGGTACCAGGTCCTTAGAATACTTTTATTGAATGAACTTATAGAAATTTCCTCGATGCAATATATGGGCATATTGTGTAATTTCCTATAAGTGACTTAGGATCCTGAATGATCTCAATGAGTCAGACTCTAGCCAGAGCATAATGATTCCTATCCTTATTAGCTCGCTTGGTTGTTGTGTTTACCTATCCTATATTGGATAGAGTTTTGGTCCATTTGACCAATTAGGTCATTTGGCCATTGTTTAATCTACCCTATATTGGGTAGCGATATACTAGTTTAGGCTGTTTGGCCATCTCTTATTCTACCCCATATTGGGTAGTGATAGGGTCTATTAGACCTAGTTCTATATGAACCAGTTTTCTCAAAGGATAGAAGAGCCCATTTGGCTTTATCTCAGTATGTCCCATTTTTGACACCGTAGCTTGAATTGGCTACTTGTTACTTCCTGAGTACTTAGACTAAACTAAAGGATCAGAAAACAATTGTTGAGAATCAGACATCTAGATTTGAAAATGAATGAGAATTTTTATCTGGAACCAAACCTTAGATCACATAAGAAAGATAAACAAAAAAATTCCTTAAGGTCCCTGAACCAGGTCCTTAGAGGAAATAGAAACTGCACATTGTAACTAACAAGTTGAGACATACTAATCCCAACATTCTCCCACTTGTTGAAGACTTGTCAAGAATCATCTGTAA
Source organism: Cunninghamia lanceolata (assembly GCA_027924645.1). Lineage (NCBI taxonomy): Eukaryota > Viridiplantae > Streptophyta > Pinopsida > Cupressales > Cupressaceae > Cunninghamia > Cunninghamia lanceolata. The sequence continues at coordinate 16,400,667 of BSBN01000801.1, forward strand.
TTGACACTTCTTAGGGCCCCAAGGCCCATGAAAATGACACATCATCTAAACTTCTCTAAGCTTAATAGATTTGTTAACACATCTGGAACATTTCTCAAAGTGTCAACCTTCTCGAATATCAACTGTCCATCTTCTACCATATGAACAAAATGAAGCTAAACATCGATGTGCTTTGTTCTAGCATGGAAAGTGGGATTCTTTTCTAAGAAAATGACACTCTAATTGTTGCAACAGATAGTAATATGTCCTACATCAAAACCAATACCTAAACACAGCCTCTTAATCCAAATGGCTTGCTTGCAAGCATGAGTAACTACCATCTACTATGTTTCTGTCATGGGCAAATTGACTATAACTTGTTGCTTACTCATCCAACTTATAGCACGACCATACATCGTGAACACATATCCATTGGTGGATCTTCTACTATCAATGTCACTTGCCCAATCTGAATCCACATATCCACGAATACTTACAGAATGCTGATAACTAGAAGGATAACCATGATAACTTAGGGAGTACTCAGAAGTACCCCATAGATATCTAAACACTCTCTTTACCACATCCTAATGTACTTGTCCATGATTAGCCATATACCGACTAAGGACTCCCATTTCTTAGGTAATGTCTAGCCTTGTACAAACCATCGCATACATGAGACTACCAAAAACACTCGCATATGGTACTCTGGTCATGTCCTCCATCTCAATAGGAGATTTTGGACAACCCTCCACAAAAAGCTTCATCCCCTGCATCACTGAAACAACTAACTACTTGCAAGCTACCATGCTGAATCCTCTCCAACACTGAATTCACATACTTGCTCTGGTGTAATCGAATCTTTTTGCTAGCTCTATCTCTTCTGATCTCTATTCCCAAAATATACCTTGCTACGCCTAGATCCTTCATCTTGAATTGTGTTGACAACTGAGACTTTAGATCTAAAATCAAACTCTTACTATTCCCAAAAAACAACATATCATCTACATAGAATACAATTAAGAGAATGTAACCATTATTAGATTTGTAATATATGCAATGGTTAGATTTAGATCTTAGAAATCCCAAAGACAACACATAGGTGTCAAATTTCTAGTACCACATTCTAGGAGACTGCTTAAGACCATACAAAGAATTGTTTAACTTGCAAACCAGATTTTCTTTGCCTTTTTCCATGAAATGTCATGGCTATGACATATAGATCTGATGCAGGAGCATCCCAGGTTGCAAAGCAATCTTGCATCAACCAAAAACATTTACATTCTTTCTTTTCTTTCATTTGCAGTTTCAACATTTTGTATCGCATTTTGCCACATCTTTAGATCAGAGCTCACAGAGCAGAACTTAGAATCTAGATATCATCATCTACATCATATCCAAAATTTAGGTCATTTGGACTTGTCTACTAAGAGTTATCACTATCAGAAGATCATCAGTTTTCATAGGATAGAGCAATCAGACAGGTAGTTGAAGGAGAAGGTTTGTAGAGCACTTATGTGACTTGTAGAGCATAATGACTCATCATACACAACACATAAGGACCAAATAGAATTTCCTTGAGGACTGCACCAAGTTCTCATCATTTGTAGAGCATTACAAGAGGATTGAAGGCTGACATACTTGTTTCTACACATTACATTCCTTCATTGGAGTTTGTAACCTTTCTTGGCTGACACAGAGGATTCTTTGAGCTTAAGGATGATAGCAGTTAGAAATTTCATAAGTTAGGTAGTTAGATTTTGTTTGGGGAAGGACACTTTAATGCCATATCTTGCATATCTATTGTAACCAGAATCAAGCATGTGAGCCCTTTTATTATAGCCCGCATGTTCTTAGCATATGACCATTGTAGTTATATGATATTCTAAATATATGAATCTTCCATTGCATTCTACAATTGAGTTGTTTCTATTGTATTTACTCTAGCTGCATGATTTGGATAGTTCACTCTATGAACCCTCTGACCATGACTACACCAAGATGTATCAAAGCAAAGTTTTGAATCCTTTGGGAGTGCAAGCACTCCGTAAGATCTTGTTGTGAATAGATCGCCGACCTGATGCAGTCTACTTGTGTTGCAATAGAGCACTAATTGTGAGGAAATTTCTACCTTTTAGTCTGATCATTGAATTGAGGTAGTTGCATTAGATCCTAGGAAGAGATGCCACCAAGGAGGATGCCTGCTATGGCCAATGTTGCTGGAAGAATGGAAGAAATGATTGCGATGATGAGAGCAATGAAAGTTAGATTGTATATTGTAGAAGAAGACAAAAGAAGAGGACTAAACCCTAGAGATGAAGGTGAAAGTGATGATGAAGAATTTCAATCTACATATCAAAATGAAGAAACCCTAGAAGAAGAGGAATTAGATCAAGTGAAGATGTTGAAAGCTATTTCTAAGATTGGAAAGAGACCTAGAGTGGAAGTACCGAACTATACTAGAAATTTGAATCTAGAGGAATTGATTGACTGGATAAATGACTTGGAGGAATACTTTGAATATGAAGAAATTGAAGATCTATAGAAAGTAAGATTTGTAAAGACTAAGTTGAAGGACATACTGCTATTTGGTCGAAAGAAGTTCAATTGGATAGAAATAGGAGAGGAAAAGAAAAGATCATAAAGTAGGATAGGATGGTGACAAATTTGAAAAATCAGTTCATACATGCTGACTATGAGTTGGAATTGTTGAAGAGATTGTAAAACCTAAGGTAAAAGGAGAAATTTGTGAAGGAGTATATTGAAGAATTTCATAAAATGATGATAAGGACTAGACATAGTGAAGCAAGCAAAGAGAAAATGGCAAGATACATAAATGGATTGAGAATGAACATTCAAGAAGAACTAAGTCTGGTAAGGATGACAACAATAGAAGAAACATACCAATTTGCCTTGAAAGTTGAAGACAAGTTGAGTAAGAAGAATGAGCAAAGACAAAGAGGTAGAGGAGGTAAATTTGAAAGAGACAGAACATATTCTAGAGGAGAAATATTATATATGGAGAAAAACAAAGAAAGTAGTCCATACAAGAAGGAAGACAGAGATAACAATTCATACACTGGAGAGATGATAGAAATTTCTATTGCAAAGGGAATCATAATTCTTACTGCAATGAAGAATACTAGAGAGATGAAAGAGGTTTTGATAAGAGAACTTTCAGAGGAACCTATTTTAAGTGTGGAGGTGAAGGACACAAAGCATGTGAATTTCATCAAGGAAATACAAGCAAGAAGATAGAGAACAGTGCAAGAGAAGTTTATGTTGAAGAAGAACATATTGGATCACCTAATTCAGTTGGAAAACTAGAGAAAGGAGAGTCATTAGTCATGAGGAGAGAATTATTTCAAGTAGAGATAACTGAGGAACCACTATAGAGGAAAAGTTTGTTTCAGACCAGATGCAAATCAGGAGGTAAATGTTGCAAAGTGATCATTGATAGTGGTAGTGCTGATAATTTGGTCTCAGAGGAGATGGTGACTAAGTTGAACCTCGAGAGATTGAAACACCCTAAGCCCTACAATATAGCATGGATTTAGGATGAACACATGGTATTGGTGAGTGAACAATGTTTGGTGAAATTTCATATAGGATCTTATAATGATGAGGTATTCTGTGATATTATGCTGATGGATGTATGTCCTATATTGTTGGGTAGACCATGGAAGTAATATAAGAAAGCTATACATGATGGCAGAAAGAATACTTATACTATAACATCAAATGAGAAGAAAGATATCTTGATACCTTTAGAAGATGAGCCTAAAAGTGAAGTATGTGGGAATGCTAGAATTTGTTTAGTAGATGGAAGAAATTTTTTGACTGGATTGAGACATGAAAATATGTGTTTTGCTTTGATTCCTAAGAAGAGTGGAACTCTAAATACAAAGACTGAATAATCACAGCCGGAAGAGATAACTTAATTGTTGACAGAGTATGGGGACAATATATCAAATAATGTACTTGAAGGATTGCCACCAATCCGGACTATCAGTCATCATATGGATCTTATACCTATAGCTAGTTTACCTTTAACAAAGTTTCACACTAGATGACACCAACAGAGAATGCAGAGCTGAATAGATAGATACAGGAGCTTTTGAGGAAAGGATTGTTCAAAGAAAGCTTAACCCCATGTGCAGTACTTTATAGTGTTAGCACCAAAGAAGGATGGAGAATGGAGAATGTGTACAGACTCTAGAGAAATCAATAAGATCACATTTAAGTATAGATTTCCCTTGCCAAGGATGCATAAAATTATGGAATGTTTGAGTGGAGCAAACTATTTCTCAAAGATAGACTTGAAGAGTGGATACCATCAAATCAAAATCAGAGAAGGGTGCTGCCACAATAATGGGTTACACTTTCTGGGACGTCCTGATTTTTGCTGAAATCACATATTTTTAGAAAATATAATGATTTAAGCCTTGAAAGGTTCCATTTAAAGGATTTTAATTGAAAAGGGTTTAATCAAACGTCCTTAGATTCAAACCCCCTTGGATAGAACCCCACTAGTTTTAAACCATACCTATAATGGAGTCTCCTCTAAACCTATCAAAATGCTGATAAAAAACTACTTTTGATTTACCTTTTGGGGTATCAAATGAATTCATTTAAAATTTATGTTTTGTAAGTATGTAGTCCTTATTATAAGCTTCCGAAAAAGTATAATTTTAAATATATTTAAGTTGATTATTATATTTATTTTTTATTTCTTGTGAATGTAGGTTTTTCACCCAACATCAAGTTCTCTATTCTACACACATGGAAAATTAGTAAATTAGTGAAAAAAAAATCTAAAAAATATCTATTCCCTAGGTATTGATGTCCTTGTTTCAACAAAAAAAGAAAAATTGATTTTCGATACATACAGAAAAATTTAAGTTTTACAGAATATGCCTATGTCTAAATTATAATTGGTTTGGCTTCAAAACTTAATTTAAAAAAATCAACAAAACATTATGAAACCAAATGCATGCCCTATATATTAGTGTTACCAATCTAAATTCAAAAGAATCACAATTTTATCCTTTGTAGAAAAAAAGTCGTGCTACGGAATACACATCACTTTAGAAAATGTTTGCTTACTATTAAAAACTAGTTATCAAAGGAGACATAAAAAATTTACAATTTAACTCTAATTTTTTTTTTTTAAAAATATTTTGAATCTACAAACAAAATCTCACAAATCACTAGTTTGCATCATCTTCAAATTCCTAACGGTTTAGCAGCTATTGGTGTCAGAGAGTGAAGATTTAGTTCAAAATGTTGATTTCAATGTCAAGTTTGGCCAAAAAGTGTAACCCATTATTGTGGGATGACCCAGAAGGAGATGAGTGGAAGACTACATTCAAGACAAATGAAGGATTATATGAATGGTTAGTGATGCCTTTTGGATTGACAAATGTACCAAGTACTTTCATGAGGTTGATGAATGATATTTTGAAGAAATTCTTGGGTAAGTTTGTTATTGTATACTTGGATGATATTTTGATTTTCAGTAAGATAGAGGAAGAACATTTGTGGCATATTAGACAAGTATTGCAAAGGCTAAGAGAAGAGAAATTACTGATAAACATCAAAAATTGTAGTTTCATGAAGGAAGAATTGGTATACTTGGGATTTGTGATTTCTACAGAAGGATTGTAGATGGACTCTGAGAAGGTTAAAGCAATTGTTGAGTGGCCAACACCTATGAACATTGGAGAGGTAAGATCATTTCATGGATTAGCTAGTTTCTACTAGAAGTTCATCATAAATTTTAGTTTAGTATGCATACCAATGACACAGACAATGAGAGGTGACATAAAATATTTTAAGTGGACATCACGAGAAAATAAAAGTTGAGTCGTTGAAGTAGAAAGTGACAGAGCAACCAGTGTTAGCATTACCAGATTTCAACAAAGTATTTCAAGTAGATTGTGATGCCAGTGGAAATGTAATAGGACTAATGTTAAGTTTGGTCTAGGTAGACCAGTAGCATATTTTAGTGAGTAGTTGAATGATGCAAGAAGAAGATATTCAGTTTATGATCAGGAATTCTATGCCATAATTCAAGCCTTGAAGAAGTGGAGACATTATCTGTTGCCTAAGGAGTTTGTGTTGTACATTGATCATCAATCTTTATAGTATCTAAACAGTCAAGGTAAGTTGAATCAGAGACATATGAGATGGGTAGAGTTCATGCAGAGTTACACATTTGTAGGAAGTCAAACAAAGTTGTAGATGTATTGAGTAGAAGAAGGAATTTGCTGACAGAGATGAAAATAGAAGTATTAGGATTTGAGGAATTGAAGCACATGTAGGAGGAAGGTCTTGATTTTGCAAAAGCCTAGAAAGCATGTAAAGAATTTGTTACTACAGATAGAAGTAAGTGGTTGGATTATATCATTCAGGAGGATATGTTGTTCAAAGGAAATCAATTGTGTATAGGTAGGAGTTCAATGAGAGACAATTTGATCAATAAAAAGCATAGTGGTGGAATGGCAGGGTATTTTGTGATTGATAAGATAGTAGCTTTGGTAACTGAACATTATTTTTGGCCTTAGATATATAAGGATGTATGGAATTTTGTGTTGAGTTGTAAAATATATCATGTTGCAAAGTGGAGTAGTTAGAATACTAGTTTGTACAAATCTTTGACAATACTGGAGAGACCTTGGGAAGACATAAGCATGGACTTCATATTAGGATTGCCAAAAACACAAAGAGGACATGATTCTATATTTGTGGTGGTGGACATATTTTCAAAGATGGCATATTTCATATCTTGTAAGAAGACAACTGATGCAGTGCATGTTGTTGACCTATTTTTCAAGGAGATTGTGAGATTACATGGGTTATCTAAGAGTATTGTCTCTGAAAGAGATACAAAATTCATTGGATACTTTTGAAGGACATTGTGGAAGAAGATGAAGACAGACCTAAATTTGAGTTTGACATTTCATCCACAGACAGATGGACAAACAAAAGTGGTAAATAAGAGTTTGGGAAACTTGTTGAGATGTTTGGTTGGAGACAAGGTAGGAAATTGAGATCTAATTCTACCACAAGCAAAGTTTGCATACAATAATTTAGTGAACAAGAGTACATGAAAGACACCATTTGAAGTTGTGACCGGAGTAAACCCTAGAGGAGTAGCAAAGTTGAGAGATATTAGTATGGAGAATAAGAGAAGTGCAGAAGTAGAAGAATTTGTAGGATACATGGAGACAATACATAATTAGGTTAGAAAGCATTTTGAGGAGATGAATAGTAAGTATAAGGAGCAAGTAGATGAGAGGATGAGGGATAAAGAATTTTTAGTGGGAGATGAAGTAATGGTATATCTAAGAAAAGAGAGATTTCCAGTAGGTACATATAACTACTTGAAGATGAAGAAGTTTGGACAATGTAAGATACTTAGGAAGTTTGATTTAGGAAATGCATATGCAGTGGAGCTACCGGAGACATTGGGTATATCACCTATATTTAACATTGTAGATCTATAGGGTAAGTGCACAAAGTTGAGGGACCAAAATGGGGTCTTAAGATGAACCTTTTTTTTTCTAAAATCAGGAAATATTGATGTTGAATGAGAAATTAAAGATAGCTACACTTAAAATTTGAAGATAGAACAAAAACAAGAGTTGTAGTGCTCCGAATCTAGTTTCTAAACTACTAATTTTTTCCAAAAATGGTTGAGATTAAGGGGTTCAAAAAGGGGGAGCACACAAATTGGTCCCATTTTCTCCAAAAAACATATCATAGCGTCTGGTGTGCTCGCCCTAAAATGTTAACTTTTTTTTAGTATTTTAATAATCACTCTAATCAAAAATTAGCTAACACCATGTAGGTTATCGCTTATTTTTCTGATAATTTTTTCATGAATAATTGATTTTTTAGTAATTTTCAAAGTGGACACATCCTGAAAAATAGAAATTTGAGCATGCTCCCCCCTAAAAATTTTGAAAACTAATTGAAATTTTTTTTTTTTTAATATGTGTAGAATGGAATCTAGTTTCTAAAAATTTAACTTATTTCAAATTTTGATGAATGGTTAAAAAAGTCAAAAATACTACGCACTAGTTTTTGACAAAAAATGGACACACTAACAAAAGAAATTAAAAATGAAACCCTTAATGTACTCAAAATGTGAAAGAAATTATATGGTAAGATAGCTAATAGAGAGCTTAAGATTATGGTGGTATTTTTTTTGAGTTTTCATTGAAAAAAGTACCATCCCAATGGGGAGCATGCTCTAGATTATCTCCAAATTTTTCTAAAAACTAGTAAAAACATGTCAAATAAAGCTCAGCATAATGTGAGCATGTTATAACATGCTCGCATCATGTGATATCAATGATATGAGCACATTATAATGTGCTCACGTTATGTGAGTTTACATAACACAAGCACTTTCTAATGCGCTCATGTTATGCTGAGCATGTTTGGCTATACACATGCCAATTACATTTGCTTGAAAGTTTCTAAAGCATTTTCAACAAATCCACTTTTTTGCATATCTTGCAATCATTGCATTCCATTACAGAACATCTCTTTGAGGTGTTACATCATATAATTGGTATGCTTTGTCTATGCTTCCACACTTTACATACATGTCTACAAGGGTAGCTACACTTCCTATCATCTCTCTCTCTCTAATTCCCTCCCCTCTCTACATCCTACCCTCTCTGTGAGTCTCTACTTCCCTCCCTTCTCTACCTCCTACCTTCTCTCTCTCTCTTTTTCCCTCCCCTCTCTACCTTCTACCCTCTCTCTCACTCTCTACTTCCCTCCCTTGTCTACCTCCTACCCTATTTCTAAGCCCTTGCTTCCCTCACCTCTCTACCTCCTACCTTCTCTCTCACTCTCTTCTCTCCCCCTCTCTACCTCCTACCCTCTCTCTCACTCTCTACTTCCCTCCCCTATCTACCACCTACCCTCTCTCTCAGTCTCTGCTTCCCTCCCATATCTACCTCCTACCCTCTCTCTCTCTCTTCTTCCTTCCCCTTGTCTACCTCCTACCCTCTCTCACTCTCTACTTCCCTCCTATATCTACCTCCTACCCTCTCTCTCACTCTCTACTTCCCTCCCCTCTCTACCTCTCCTCATCATTTTTCCCATCCAATGAAATTTCATAAATTATCTTGTTTCCATTTTATCATCCCAATTTATATCCTCGTCCCTCTTTGCATGTCCTAGTTTTCTTGTTTCCATATTCTTTGTTAGCATGGGAGAGGAGAGGGAGGAAGAGGGAGAGAGGATGGAGATGGAGGGGAGAGAGAGGGGAGAGATAGAGTGATAAAGACAGAGAGAGAGTCCTAGTTTTCTTGTTTTGGAGAGAGAGAGAGAGGGTTGGTTGAGTTTATCAGTTTAGGGTTGCTTAAGTTTAGGGTTTAGTGGAATTATTTAGTGTTTAGGGTTGCTTGGGTTTAGGAGTTAGGTTTTAGGGGAATTATTTAGGGTTTTGGGGTTTTGGGAGAGAGAGAGAGAGGTTAGGGTTGCTCAAGTTTAGGGGCATTATTTAGGGTTTATGAGTTTCTAGGGTTGCTCAAGTTTAGGGTTTAGGGGTTAGGGTTAAAGGGGAATTATTTTATAATTTCCCTCCAATCCTCCTAATCCTAACTCATTAGTCCACCCATCTCCTAATCCATCAATCCCTATCATCAATCCACCATATAACTCACCATCTAATCCACCATCAAACATTCTAAGCTTTAATCCATCAACCCGTGAATGCTTGAAAATTTTTCTCCAATGGCTCTTTACAAATCCAAGAATAAAAGAAAAGATATGGAGCCATCCAAATCCACTGATCCAATTTAACCCCCCTCTAACACTCCCAATCCTAATATATCCCCTCCTATATCCATTCACTCGATCCTAATCCTAACCTCCTAATAACATGTCTACCACTCCAACACCATCATCCACTCCTATGTATATCCATTTCATTAAAGAGTCTCCTACCATAAGTCCAAGTCAAACCCCATCATGTAGCCATTTTATAAAACATCGAATGATTATTGATCCCATCCAATAATCCATCACATCCATCTAAGAAACCCAATAGCTATGTTAAGAGCCTAGTCCAAAGCATGTGGAAACACCAAACACCCATCCTAATCAAAATCTAATCATCCCATCTAATCCCATCCTGGATCCCTTACCATCTCATGGTCAACCCCTCTATAGTGATCCCATCATTGATCCTCCAACATCTCCTAGTGAACTTGCATCACCACCTCTTACTCCCCAATCCAATGAATATCAATGCATCCCCACTTACCCTGTCCATATCTAATATCACACTATCCATGCTTATCCTCCCTATGATCAATATATTATCTATGATCAAGATCTTATCCATGAGCAAGTAACCCACATCACTCCTATCCATCATCCCATTAGCCCTATCCATCATCCCATTAGTCCTATTCATTATCCATCAATATCCCATGACGAGACACTTGGTCCCCAAGAAAACATAGATAATCAAACAAATAACTCAAATCCTATCAAATCACATCCCAATGTGGATAATTTGATAATCAAGATCCAAGAATTCTACATCTATTTCCCATTGATCCTCCATCATCCTATATCAAACTATATGTTTAGGGGTTTATCCTGGTTGCTCGAGTTTAGGGTTTAGGGGTCAGGGGCATTATTTAAGTTTATGAGTTTAGGGTTGCTCAAGTTTAGGCTTTAGGGTTTTGGGTTAGGGTTTATGGGTTAATTAATATGGTTTCTCAAGTTTATGGTTTAGGGTTTTGGGGTTAGGGGTTAGGGATTTAGGGTTTAGGGTTTAGGGGTTAGGGTTTAGGGTTTATAGAGAGAGAGAGTCTGTGAGGGGATTGATAGATATTGGGAGAGATATTGAGATAGAGGTTTAGGGTTGCTTCCAAGGTTTATCATTTAGGGGTTTAGGGTTGCTCAGTTTTAGGGTTTAGTGGTTAGGGTTTAGGGGCATTATTCAGGGTAACTTAGGGTTTAGGGTTTATGGGTTAGGGGTTAAGGTTTAGAGAGAGGACCAATAGGGAGGTATGGAGGAGATTGAGGGAAGAGATAGTGATGTAGAGGTGTCAGGTCTCCAAAGGTAATTTAACAAGATCAAAAGATTTGAAACAATAATGGCTTCAACCAATAAGACTCACTAGTCTTCTTCTTGTCCTAAACTCCACCAAAGGGCTCAAATTAAGGTTCCACTTCTAAGATGAAATATTACACCTTATAGGGTCTCAACATACCCCAATCAACAAGATTCAACAGGTTTCACAAAACAATTTGATTGTTCTTGATAACTCCTCTTGAGTAGGCCTAATCCTAATAGTCCTGTTCAGCGACTAAACTATACTTTTCTCCAAACTTTCCCAAAACACTCTTGAAACAAATTACTGATTTGGATACCCTCTATTGAGTTATAAAACATATCTCAAACTCACCTACTATTGTTTTGGACAAAATGTGACTGTCCTTACACCCTACTGCCTTCCTACAAGGCCTAAATTGACCATTTTACAAAGGAACCCTATGACAAACTTGTCCCACACACTTAAAACCTAAAAAAAGTCTTAGTAAAGGGTTCAAAACCAAGGATTTTCCAGGTTTGATCAGTTGATTTGCTCATTTAGATGTTCAAATAAAAAAATCTCATTTCTAGGGCCTAAAACCTAGGGCTTCCTAGATCTCCCACTTCCAATCACTTCCAGACCTCATTCAAAGGTCTAACACCATATCCATGATCATATTATACATTACAAAACATAAAAAGGTCACCTTGTTAAGATGGATCTCTGGTTGCTATAACCATGCCACCATTCTCATGTTCTTTTCAAATGCAAACTTGACTCCAAACGGTGATCACCTCTCCCATTTACACTCCTCCTACTTTGTCAGGGTTAGAAACATATGTTACATGTTAATAAGGACCTACTCCATGAGAATTAGGATCCTACATTCATGGAAAGTTCCAAAAATGCATTGCAAACCCTCAAAATCCCTGTTTTCACAGTCAAACAGGCAGTTTCAGAAAAAATGTGACATCTCCCTCAAAATTCACTGAAAAAACCTAAAACCAATTGCAAATGAAATTTAACTCAATCCCCTACCACATCCAATTTGTTTTAGATCAAAACAGTTCCGTACAGAGAAATAGTACGGCCTGGAACAACAGATTTATAGAAAAAAATCAAATTTTTTTGTTTTTATTCAATTTGTGCACCTCTAAACTCCCTCCAAGGTACTTGTCTATACATATCATGCCTTGAACAGGCTTATATAACATCTTCCTAACTTCTAAAACCAATTCCCATCAGTTAGGGATGGTTAAACTTTCAAAAACTAATTGAAAAGGCTTTTCCCACCTAAATGCATAATTCAGAAATTTGAATTTAAAACATTGGTTTAAAGGATTTCTACCTTATTTAATGAACTCCTACCTTATTAATTCACCATGTATGATCTTCTTAGGTTCATTATACTTTCTTACTGGTCTTAGACACCTGTATTTGACTCTAGGGGCACTATTGGCCCAACTTACATCATTTTTGGTCCTAGGGTCCTTACCAGGACCCTCAGGACATTTAACTATTACATCATTTTGAATATTGCAACATGCCATAATTGGTTGTAAGGTGTCCCAATTGACTTGATTTGTTCCATAGGTTCCTTCCATGGTCATTTTTGTCTTCTTGCTCCAAGGTATTCTCTTAGGTGCTCTTGCACCAGATAGGGAGATAAAGGGTGAGGGACATGGCCAGAGACATAGGTAGAGATATTGAGAGGTAGAGAGATGATAGAGATAAGGAGATAGGGTATAGGGTTTAGGGGTTAGGATTTTAGAGAGGGAGAGATAGGGAGATAGAGGGTGAGGGACATGGCTAGAGACATAGGCAGAGAGATTGAGAGGTAGAGGGATGATAGAGACAAGGAGATATGGGTTTAGGGTTGATAGGGTTTAGGGGTTAGGAGTTTAGAGAGGGAGAGATAGGGAGATAGAGGGTGAGGGACATGGCCAAAGACATAGGCAGAGAGATTGAGAGGTAGAGAGATGATAGAGACAAGGGGATAGGGGTTTAGGGTTGGTACATATGATGTATAGAATTTTGCAAATGACTATCATATTGGCACTTATGATGTTCTGATGGCTCCTGTAGTTGGCAAAGGGTAGAATGACACCTGTGAGTGGCTAGGTGTAGAATGAGACTTGTGATTGATAGGTAGGTTCTACTAAGGAGCGGATTGGCACATATGATATACAAAATGATGTAAATGACTGCCAGATTGGTGCTTATGATGTTCTAATGGCTCCTAGTGAGGTTTTTGTTTGATTTTGATTATTTTTTGGATGGTTTGAGATGGAGCTTTGATTGATTTGGGATGGAGTTGGGATGAAATGGATTGGTTTAGGGATGATGAGAGGTGAAATTGACTAGATTAGAAATGATTTGGGAATGATCAGAATGGTTTTAGGGATGATGTGAAGTAGTTTAGGGATGATTATGGAATGATTAAAATGATTTAGGGATAGTTTAGGGATGGTATTTGAGATGAAATCCAAGTTGATTTGAAAATGATTAGGGATGAAGTTAAATTGATTTGAATGTGATTTGGGATGTGTCATGCCCACATTTCCCATGCGGTCATGACACACAACACACATGTCATGTCCACATTTGACATGTGGTCATGACACGAAATATCAAAAACTTTTCCATGTGTCCCTTGAAACCCCCTCGCATGCTTCAGGGTGCTTGGTGGCAATACGCACAAGGCGTAAACATGTCAATCATATTTAGGGAAGTGCATCTACCTATGCAATCCCCTGCATGATGATAGCCGACTAGGGGGTTATGCGACGCGATGAGCATCACTACTAGGGTGAGAAATGATTTAATTCAAAACCCTAATTTTCCTAGGTGAGTGAATGATTTTTGACTAAATCAAAATCATACCCTAAATCTAATACATAAATAAAACTGAATAAAATAATGCTTCAATGATAAAATGGTCGCATGATGAAATGGAGTGATAAAATAAATGTCACAAAAATGCCATTAAAATAAAACACTAAATTCTGAGAAAATTCGGCAACATAACACGTTTTCAACATATGAGATAAATATTTAAAAAAGAATTTCCCATAAAATAATTAAGGCAAAAATTAAATAAATAAAGTATAAGAATAAATTTAATAATTCCAAGGGTAAAAATAAAATTTATCACACATATAAACCTCGAAATTAAATAAATGACCAAAATAAAATTCAATAATTAAGTCTTTTAATAAATATAATTGCAACAATTATATTTATTAAATAACTTAAGTTAAAAAAGATTAAAATATGATTTCCCAACTAACATTATAAAAATTACCCCTTGATGAAACTAAAATCAAATAAATAGAATTATTAAATAATACAACCCCAAAATAATAAAGGTCTCAAATAAATAAAGTTCAACAATTAATTTAAATTGAACGCCAAGGTAAAATTAAAATCAAAACTTAATGTTATAAGATTTCGCCCTCCATTTAAAACACATTAATTTGAATAGAATGACTAAGTAATTAATTACCCCCCAAAAAATAAGAAAAATAATTTAGCCAACTAATAAAAAAAATGGCCTAAACAAATAATTTTATTCCAATAAGTCAAAACTAATCCCCCTAAAATTAGAGGACTTAAGGGTAATAACCCCACCCTAATTAAATAAATTTTAATACAATTATATGGGTCCACTAAAAGTATTAGATATAATATTTCCAAAAAAAAAAAAATCCATTCTTTCCAACCCATAAAATCAAAAAAACAATATTAAGACAATAAAAATGATTTCCAAATTAAATAAATCAAAACCCACGAAAAAAAGATTAATTTAGAATCCAAAAAAAAAAAAGCCCACATAAAAAAACTAACTACATTATCCCAAAATACAATTAGACATATAAATTAAAACTCCCACTTAAAAAGAATAATATAGAGTTCAATAAATTAAATTAAAACAAAAGATAGAAAATCCCACTTTATAAAATTTCAAATTTTAAAATATGTAAAGATACCATAGTGGCATTTAAATTAGACAACAATTTAAGTAACTCACCTCCCACATGAGGTGAAGTCAAAAATTAAATAAGAGAAAGTATAATTAAATAAATCCAAAAGAGATCAAGAGGGGGTAAAATAAATTCACGTTCACATAAAAAGACAAGACAAAATAAAAAAGGAACAATTAAATAATAGAAGTTTCCCTTAAAAATCCCTACTAGCAATCGCACCTTAGTGTGCAATGGGTACTCTGAAAATAGATTTGGAGAGGAGTTCTATGTGGATAAAAGAAAATATTATTTTACATATGGGAAACTTAAAGTATTCATAGTTTGTAAAATTGAGTCGACAAGAGAAATAAATAAGGGGGCATATTTGTAAGACTAGCAAAGATGAAATTTTATTTGTTTGTAATATTAGTATTTTGAAAAAAAAAGAGTATATAGAATATTTGCATTAATCTTTTGAGCCTCTTTTGATTTGTTGAATCATGGTCATCATTTGTACATTGAAACCATGTAATGATGTGTGTTGTTGTTCTATAGTGATAAGTTTGAGTAGATGATTTGGATGAGCACATACTAAGCTCCACTTTTTCATTGTAAAAGTACCATAGCCTGATCTTTAATGTAGGGTTTTCCTTTGGAATGCTTGACTGTAACCTCAAGTCGATCACACAACAAAACATTTTTTGTCATTATGTTTATGTATTTAAGCTTAGTTTTGTAATCCCATGATGGGTAATGATTTTGTGTTCTAAGAAATGTCTCTTCAATTGTGATGGGTGGTAAAGATAAAATTTAAAAATAATTATTCATAGGAAGGTTATGCATATAGCCATGTTCTCTACTTGAAATTGAAAGGCTCTCTCTCTCTCTCTCTCTTCCTGTTTATCTCTATAGGTCTCTGTATATATCTTTGTCTCCCTCTTTCCTCCCCCTTCTCTCTCACATGCTTCCTCTCTCAAAGATTTTTCTCTCCCTATGTCTCTCTCTCCTCACTCTAAGATTTCTCACATTAATTTAAAATTTTAAAATATAAATATATCAATTTAGTAAATACACTTGTAACAATAATTTAATTTATAATTGAAAAAATCTTACATTTACTATTTGTCCTATATTAACTAATTCCTTTTTGTTTTTGGCAAGGTTAAATGGACCTAACAACACCAATAGTTTTGATATGTTTCCATGTTGATGGAATGCCCCAGATGCATTCTCATATTAACTGAAAAGTTTTTGTGGGAATAAATATATTATCGGTAAAAACCAGCCCAAAGTAATTTGCTTTCAATTGATTTCCCTTTACTTTTCATTTTAATAAAAATTAAAAATCCTAGGGTATCTGACAAGGGACATTTAAGTGATAGACTTTTTTTGACACAATTTTTTTTCCTAGCGTGAGAACAACCAACAAATTTTGAAATTTTCCCATCATGAATTTTTTGCAAGAACTGTATGGAAAAATGGATGGCAATGGTGGTTTCAATCATCTGCCTATCCTCTTGCCAAATTCTGACTATGGATCCATCGAACGAGGTTGTTCCTCTCAGAGAGAGAATGCCTACAAGTTTTAGAGGATGATTCTTATGCCCACCATAGTCAAAAGACTACGAAAGTGTGGCACAAAGGGGATGGAAAATCAGACCATGAGAAGCAGTTTCAAACATAAAACATCTAAGAGTATTCTAGCAGGTGTGCAATTGTGGGAGGAAAATGTCTATGAGTAAAATTTTAACTCCTTTTGAGCATGAATGGAAGTCTAATACACATTTGATTACAATTCCAACTTGTCTTTGGTGAGGCAGAGGGGACTTATAGTCCATATATTAATTTTTTAAAATGTTTATTTTTTTAAACGTGAGTAGATAGTTGGGCTCTCAATACCCATTGATTGAAGCCTATTATTGTTTTAAGGGGGCCATGCTACTCTAGTTAAATAATAATAGGGGGGCCTACCTCTTATTTCCACCCTTGTGATTGCTTTTTCTATTACATTGATGAAATATAACTTTTTTTTGAAATGTTTTAAAATTTTAAAATTTACATTTTAGTTTAAAGTGCTCTCTCTCTATATCTCCCTCTCCCTTCTCTCTCTCTCTCTTAATTTTTTTTATCTTTGGCATGAAATGATCTCTCTGTCTATTTTATTTATCTTTCTACTTCATATATTCCCCTTATATATATCCCTCTGTACCCCCCTTCTCTCTCTCTCAAAATGTACATTCAATGGCCATTGCATTTATATTTAATATAAATATGATTTTGTATTATAATATGATATTAGAAATAAATTTAGTAATTTACAACCTAGGGCAAGAATAAAATGAGCTGGTGAAGAGGAATGAGCTACCAATATTTCTACATTAGTGATCAAGATTGTGAATCTAAAGATTAGTGATAAAAGGAATTAAGATACATGATATAGTGAGCCAATTTCACACAAGATTATACCACTTGTAAACTAGTTATTATATTTATGACACTCATATCAAAGTGAGCCCAAAACATAAGGGAAAAGGGAATGGGTATGTAATTTTCACCATTACAAAATCATAAGGTGCATAAACATCTCTTTGAAGAATAAGTGTATTGTATGATGTTATATACTTTTCTTCACTTAATACAATACCACACCATAAGAGATATATAAACATCCCTTTCAAGAATAATTTTTTCATTTAATGTGGTAAATTTTACCTCAATTAGTACAACACCATGTCAAAAAATGATAAACCTGGTTTTTTTTTTAAATCTAACTCAATGATATAAAGAAGCTTAAGTTGTCTCTATCTTTTCAATTAAAATTATAATTTTAAGAAGTCATCTTCCTTCTTATATCATCAACTTAATTGTCGATTCATTACTCTCATGGAAAAATTGGTCACACATAAAAACAAATGGACATATATAAATTGTTTTAGAAGTCCACTCCTTTAATATCCATAAAAAGATAATGACTATTTCCATATGTATGCCACTTCTTATCTTCAATGTAAGGCTAGCTTGAAAGTCCAATTTGTCTTATTAGTTTAATTGTATTTTTATTATAACAAACTCATTTTCCTTCCAATGTTGTTAACTCCATTTAGGATATTCATACCATTTGTCATGTCACCTAAAAAAATCTCTACATAATGTTTTTTTTAATTGAACAAAGTAGGAAAAGAATAAAATAGAGTAAGAGAGAGAAACATAAGGCTGCTAAGAAAAAAAGACCAGAGCTAAGACAAAGGAAAAAAATAGAGAAACAATGTCATCTTACAACAGGCTACATAGCATACAATGTCATAGAAGAACAAGTCTGTAGCGAAAATACAAACATGTACATATTAGATGGGCCCCATGAAAATAAATAGGTATGAATAAATTCTTTGAGATGTTCACTCCTTTACTATCCATATGGAAGGATACAAAGAATGATGACTAAAGGGATAAGTGGTCACATGTATTCCACTTTTTTTTAGTAATTGGGCTAGAAAAAACAGACATAAGAAAAAAAAAAATTCATTTATCACACAAAAAATGGTTATACAAAAAAATAAATGAACATACATAAATTATTCAAGGACCTGCTCTATTAATATCCAGAAAATTAGGATGACTATCCCCACATGTATCCCATAATATTCATGTCAATATTCATGTCATTTGCCACACAACCTTAAAAACAAAGTTTCCACATAATATTAGTAGAATAATAACGTGTATACATGCACACAAACAAAAAACAAGAGAACAAGTGTATGACTAAATGCTTTGAGATGTTGACTCCCTTATTTTCCATATTGAAAGGCACAAAGAAAAAAGACTAAAGAAATAAGTGTATAACTAATTACTCTTGTCTAATATAATATATATTAAAATTTTCTTAGCTTAATATAACACTACATAAATAAAATAAAAAATAAAATAAAATAAAATAAATACTACACCATACCAAAAAAAAATAATAAATATTTAAAAAATAAATAAAATAAATAAATTTTATTCTTTTCTTGCAAGTCAAATTAGTGTAGATCAATATAAAAATTTCTACATAGCCACCTATAATTGTCCACCTATGATCCAAGAAACATGGACTGCTACAATCTTCATTTCTTGTGATGTTTGGGTTCCTACTTTGTGTGGACAATGACATGCAACTTCTCACCTCTTCTCTAACCATCTTAATGTCGTCCATTCAATTGTCTTGTATCCCTATGGTATATGTATTTTTTTTGTTTTCTTGATCGTTGTGAATCAATTTTCATAATCTTAATGGATTTCAAGATCCTTATGGTTTGCTTAGTAGTTATTTCAAATGTGTGATCTTTCATGTTTGGTTTGTAGTCTCTATTTTCATGCCTCCCCTTTCTAGATTCTTGTTCATGGATTGCACCTAGGTTAACTTGCATCTCTTTATCTCTCTCATCTTCCTCTCTCTATTCCTCTATGTTATGTTCTAATGTTATGTTATGTTTTTTGAATGACTGGTATATCAGTAGTTCACTCCAATAGAAATCTTGAAAATATTGATCGTCTACTACTAGGATGGTGGTGAAATGAGGGGAGACTTGAACAATAGCCGGTGTTGAGTGTTCTTTCCATTTGTTGTGCTTTTGAGTTGTTGCAAATGCCCATTTGTTATCCATTGTATTGGTTGTGCTATGTATGAATCAATGAAGCTTGGAGACAAGATCTTGTGAATTATCAGATCCTTAAGCAAATAATGTGTTTTCATAAGTGTAGTTCCTAATGGACACATGTCATCTTTGGATTGTTGGCAAGAAATGATCGATTGATTTGTTTGTATTTATAGATGCTCTTTTCCTTTATATCTCTTATCTCTACCTCTCTCTCCCACTTAGTGGAGCTAGATGATTTCAACCAACCTTTACCAAGTCACTCTCTCTGTTCTTTATCTCTCTTTATATTTCATGAGGCTCCAATGGAGCTAGATGATGTGGACCAACCCATATGAAGCTCTACTTTTTACATTGTAAAAGTACCATAGCTTGATCATTAATGTAGGGTTTTCCATTAGAATACTTGACTTGCCACTATATTTATGTAGTTAAGCTTAGTTTTGTAATCCCATGATGACCAATGATTTTGTGTTTTAAGAAATGTCTCTTCAATTGTCATGAATAGTAAAGGTAAAATCTGAAAATAATTAAATTCAATGTTCTCTACTTGAAACCAAAAGGTGCTTTGAATCGACAAATTTTAGTTCAACATCATACATAAATAAGGATATGGTTTCCAACCAATCCTATAACATGGTGTGGTAAACATAAATTTATATCTCTTGAAACTAAATGGTACTTTGAATCCACAAATTTTAGTTCAACATCATACATAAACAAGGATATGTTTTCCAACCAATCCTTTAACATGTGGTGTGGTAAACGGACATCTCTCCCCCTCTCCCCCTCTCCTTTCTCCGCCTCTCCCCCTCTCCTTTCTCTTTGTGTGTATATATATTTGGATATATCCACTCCTCCATAGAACTCTCTTCTTCTGGTTTCAACAAATAACCTCTTCACTCTCTTAGTGTAGAAACTAAAAACATATTTTAATATTTTATTATCCTTTAGTTTAGATTCTAGGTAAAAGAAAACCATATTATTATTATTATATATTTACACCTTGTTCTTGTCACACAAATGGTAGACTAAACGCTGGCAGAGACATGTTCACTGTAGCCAATGCACAAGCTCAAACACAACGTGCTTCCAAAATTTTGGCCTTTTTATTAGCCTAGACAAAATTCTAAGGGACAAATTCTGGTTATAGGGTGATAAAAGTCGTGAAATTTGTGTCATGCATGGATTACGGGCGTGGCAAATAGGTTATCTGTAGTGCCTGGGAGAAAAAGAAAGTGAACATCAAGAATATATGCCTATTCCACCTGCCAGAAGCAGGCGATATGATATTGTGGTGTGGCAGTTAACTGAATACACATGGACTACGACTGGGGCGGGTGGTAGTTTGTTGTGATTAACGTTAATTTCCATTCAAATTTCATGCAGATTCCCTCTCTTGTTTCTGTCCAAAAGCCAGCCTTCTATTCGGTGTTGGCTGTTAATTGCCGAGAAGATTGAATGACTGCCAACTGAGATGCATGCATTTAAATAGATCAATGGATTCCATTACCACGCTACATGTAAATACATAATTTGGAGGATTGCAGGGTGCTTTAAATCATGCTACAGATCATCTACCCTTTTTTGGTTTTCTTTATTAGTTTGTCCTCTTGTTTCATGTTTGATGGTATGCCTCGCCTTCATGTTTTAATATTATAAATCAATGGCCTAGGGATGTATCTATTTCAGATGTGGAGAGGTTTCAGAGACCTAGTTCCCAGCATATATTTATTAATCTTAGATCACATTTAGACTCACAGTCACAGAGCATGTGTACCAGAGCATTATCCAGTATCAACACCCAGTCGTTCATGACTAGTTGAATGTACAAATAAATATTTTTAATTATTTTCTTGAATTGAATTTTTACCTTATTGATTTTTTTCTTTTGTCTGCAGTTTCCTGCTCTGTATCAGCAGGGTCCTCGTAACGTTTTCTTTAACTGGTCTAGTATCATTGGTTGGATGACAAATGGAGTATACATGTCTCTTGTAATATTCTTTCTCACTATATATATCTACTATGCTCAAGCATTCCATTCTCAAGGTGCCACATAAGATCCCTCAAACATAGGAGCCACCATGTACACGTATTATCTGGGTTGTCAATTGCTAGATTGCATTGGTAATAGTCCACTTCACATGGATACAACACCTATTGATCTGGGGTAGTATCTGTACCTGGTATGTATTTTTATATGTATATGGGACTCTACCACCCACCATCTCAAATGATGCATTCCACGTCCTGACTGAAATACTCGGGCCTGCCCCTATTTATTGGTTCATTACACTCCTTGTAGCCATAACTTCTGTGCTTCCTTACTTTATGCACATTGCTTTACAAATGATGCTTAGCCCTTTGGATGATCATGTTATTCAAGAGATTAAGCATTTTAAAACAGCTATTGAAGATACAAAGATGTGGTCTAGAGAACAAGAAAAGGTCAAGCAAAAGACTATGGTTGGATTTTCAGTTAGAGTAGATGCTAAGATCAAACAATGGAAGGGACATATACATCATAAACGCAAGGCAATTTATAATTCTGTTACAGGTAGCCCTATGCTTTGTGGCAGTAGTCCATTTCACACTAGGTTTTTTGGCAATACAGGTTCAGTGTCATAAATGCAAAATTGGCTCTAAATGCATGGCTGAATTGAGCTCCATGCTTTGGAGAATTTTTTTAGTGCCAGATCACCTCAAAATTATTTTCTGTTTAGCATAAATTCATTTTAGAATTATTCTTTTCCTAGTTGCAGTGCAACTGTCTCAAAATTATTTTTTGTTTAGCATAAATTCATTTTAGAATTATCCTTTTCCTAGTTGCAGTGCAACTGTTATTTCCAAGGGCGGCAACATTGCAATTGTATTATTTGGGGTTCTATATGCAAGAATTAAGTGTTTGAGGACTCCTGTAATAAAAATTCCTAAATTGTAATAAGTAGTGAAAGAGTACATTTTCATAGAAGATATGAAACAAATGTATACCAGACCAATTCATGTGGAATAGAACTCATGAAATAAAAAAATAATAGTGAAAGAGAAGAGTACCCTGTTTTCAAACTGGTCAGTAGACATATCTACACCATAACAAATTTTGAAATAGGGAGGAGATCATATTTTTCTATTATAGGAAGAAAATACTTATCACTTCATGATTTTTCTTACTCCAAATTTAGAGAAAATTTAAAGATTATTTTAAAAAACTATTCAACTTGAGACACCATACAGAAAATCAAAACCTGCAAGCACAATAGAATAATTGGTCATACATTTGGTTAACAAGCTTGGCTGAATAGATATGGGAAGGAAGGCAAAAACTGAGTTATGTGAGAAACCCTTACCAAGGTTTGTTAAAAGCAGATCCAGTGTGATCTTTTGGTGCAGAATTTACAAGCAAAATGTTTTAGTTTATCTTTTTATTATTATTATTATTATTATTATGATGTTATATATGTGTTTTTTAAGGATTAATGAATTTAGGGTATTTTTCTGTTTAGTGGGGTTTGTTTGTGATTCTTGTATCTTTTTGCTGTTGTAGCTTTATTAAGAAGCAGCTGAATTTGGGATATGGGGGTTGAAACGAGCATGGCTACTGCAGAAAGTAGGCCAACAAGGTGGTAGTTCCTATAGGTGTTCTGCCACCTGATCTTCCCCAGCAGGGAAGTAATAGGCTTTCAAAGCAGGAATCTTACTGTCTAAGATGGTTGGATAAGCAGCCGACTTAGTCTGTGGTGTATGTTTCATTCGGTAGAATGTTTTGTTTCCAAGGGGTAGATAGAAGAGCTGGCACTTGGGCTTGAGGCAACAGGACTGCCATTTCTGTGGGTTCTGCATTTCCCTCGCTTTTTAGACCAAGAGAGGCCTTGTTCAGGATGGCATCAGCATTGTTCACACCGCGTGGGCGCCACAGCTACCCAATCTATTGTCTATTTCTGTTCTCTTTCTTGATTTAAAATTTTCATGCCACAAATCTAAAATTTGAGGCCAACGGTATAGGAAAGTCTTCTAAAGTTAATGAATTATCAACTTGTAAACGTCCTATTCTTCCCCCCCCCCCAAAAAAAAAAGAAAAGACTTCCATTTTGTTCAGCTCAACTCTATGATATAGCAGAACGTTTAAAACGGTAGCAAACAAATTGTATTTTTGTGCTAGAAAAACAAATTGATGCAAATACCTTTATTAAAAAACAAAGATTTCCTCCACCATGTTGGATCGAGGAAGATTCCTCAGAGTCTGGAAGGCTTGTTTTGTCTTCACGCTGCATGACATCAAATTGCAAATTAAAAAAAATCCACAGAGTATCTGGCGGGGGACATTTAAATGACCTGAGACTTTTTCTGACAAAATATTTTCCCTGGCATGAGAACAACCGACGAGTTAAGAAAATTTTCCAGCATGTTTTTTTAGGCGTGAGAAAACATTTCCGACCATTTTAGCACCTAGGAGAGTACCGCAAAAAAAGAAGCGGTGAATAAAATGAATGGGTGAGATCCATTCAATCGTCTTGTATGGTCCAAGGAGGAGTCTCATCTGTTGATTTTAAAAGTCAGATCTCTCTCTCTCACAAAGGGAACGCCTTTGGCATAAAAAGCCCTCTTCTATTATTTTATTGTTTTCTTTTCCCTTTTGCCCTAACCCTATCTCATTCTATTCAATTGTTTTGCCTCTTTCATTTTGCCTCCATTTCCTTTCTCTTGTTTTCTCTTTGTAGGTTTGGGTTTTCTTCAACAATGGCAGCCATGAATCTTCTTGCACGGAGGTATATTAAGTGAATATACACTATATATATATAATTGTATGTAGATTTTTAAGATAAACGATAGACATGTTAATGGACGAATGGCCTTTGTGCGAAGTTACATTGCAGGTTTTGAGTTTTTTTTTTTAACAGAGACAATGGTGTGGGGAGGGGGCCATGCCCCCACCACCTCCTCCCCACACCCTGTGGCCTCAATGGAAGGAACAGTGGGTGACAGTTGTGGCCGCCGTTCCACTGTCTCTCTTTAGTAATTTTATTTTTTTTTTTAAAATCCATTCCTAGCTAAAGAACCCTAAAGGGTTTCGACTTGACATTTTTTTTTGTCTCCTTTTTTTTTATTAGTATGAAATATAATAACTATTATATGCTATATATATATATATATATATATATATATATATATATATATATATATATATATATATAAACCAATTTCCTATATATTCATTTCTTGAGATAGAAGTTCTCATGGAAATTTTAAACATTTTTTTTTGTTCTTAAAATCCAATCCAACAGAACTGATTTATTCTCTTTTTTGTTTTAGCATTCAACAACAAAAATCAAAATGAACACATATACTCTTCCCCCTTTTTTTTAAAAGAAAATGACAGCAAGGTATTTCTTTCCTTTGACAAGATTACAGTAAAAAAATCCAAAATAGCATTCACTTGCTCTCTTTCTCTTTGAAATGAAATGATAGTAATTTATATTTTCCTTTGGCAACTTAATCAAAACTCATAAACACAGTAGCAACATAATAAACATATTTTTGAAAACACTACAATAGGATTTTCACATTGAAATTTCCTTTCCACTACAAGTATACGGAGAGTGCAATAATTTGAACATTAAAGTACAATAAGGCCTCCAAGGAAATGGCTCACATACAACCATCAAATAATGCAACAAAACTAAAATGAAACTCTCCAAAGCTCCTTAACTTCAACAAAACCTACAAAATTACAAACACCAAAATGGGGAACCAAGCCACTAAGGAATTCCCTTCTCCCCACCATAGACCCACTAGTGGGTCACCCCCAAGCTAGGGAGGTAGGAATCACACGGTTTTACCAACACACCACAACAATGAAATTTCTAAAACACAAAAATTACTCCCATGGATTTGTACATAACAAAACTCAATAAATGAGTTTGGAGGGGGTAAGGGAGTGGACCCCTCAACTCAAGAGGTCACCCCAAGAGCTCCAAAAATCACAAAATCTCAAGGCCTCAAGCCATAATAAGAATATACATATTTCCATAAATCTCAAAACCATCATGGCACTCTTGCCATCCAAATTTTCTTCCAACACCATAGAATGCCCTCAAGGCTATAAATAGTACAACAATAAGGAGATAACCTCGCGAGTTGAGCCTTACCTCCAAATGGAGGTGCTCTTACCAACTCCTAACCCACACAAAAATTAACACAACACCAAACATAAATTTCTAACACATTCACAAAAATAAAACATGCATAGGGAAATGGCTATTGCCATGGACCTTACCTTCAAAAGCCCAAAAATGGAAGCACGTTTGAAGAAGAACCCACACTTCTCCAAGTTTGCAAAATTTCTCCAACACTCCCAAAACCTCTAAGAATAGAAAGAAATTTACAAAAAATAAGAAGAACCCTCAACTCCTCTCCAAGATGAGATAAAATAGGCCTTCAAATTTGGCCTTGAGGAATGAGAAGATGACACTTGTCACCTTCTGCTTCCTCATCCCATGCCACTTCCAAGGGAGAAAGAGTGTGAGGGTGACAAGTGTCACCCTCCAATCCATTCAAACCTTCACCTTATCCACTTGTGCTCTCACACGTGTGAGAGACCAAGTGGAGAGGTGGCAACTCCCTCCAAGGCTCCATGAGGATAAGGGATGCCACATGGCATCCTCTTATTCTCCAAGAGAGCCATCTCCCTCCAAGATACTCTCACACATGTGTGAGTGTCTTGGAGGGAGATCCCACACACTTGGGGGTCTTGAAGACCTCCCAAGTCTTCTTGGTGAAGGGATCCCCAAACTTTGGGAAGGGAGATGGGTCTTTCCCAAAGCATGACTCATCTTCCATCCTTAGCCATTTCAAAATTTGTCACTTTTACTAAACCCTAGTTTAGAGTGACCAAAAGTGAGTTACCCTAGGGTTTAGTAAGTCCAAATGGACCTAGTTTGGGACACTAAAACACACCTAGGGAGGTATCAAATCACTTTTAAATAGCCCATAAATAAAAATAATACCAAATGGTGTAAATCAAATATAAATATACAACACATGATATAAATCAAATTTAAAAAGGGGTAACTAGGCCAAATAAATAAATCAAGGATCCACGAAAGCATCATCCGATCAAACATGATCCTCATCCCTCTTGGGAATGGATCAATTTTAAAAGGAATAACATATGTGTGAAAACTACCTCTGATTTCCCGTGGCCTGGGAATATAACCTGCATGACTAGATCACGCAGTCAATCACATCATGGATAAATCATAGCCGAAGCAACTGAAATTAAAGTCATGTCTTTGCATACAACATTAATCATCTCTAACATAATTAAGATTAAAATTGCATTTCCTATCTAATGTCTCATAATCATCATCAAATAATAATCCACATAATGAACTCATAATCACATCAATAATTATCATCAAATGTATCTCACATGTCTAACATAAAAATAGCATCAAAATATGATCTAATCAAATCATGACATGACTAATCAATGCTAGTCCAAAATCAGGGAATATAGTCTAAATCTGCATAATGGAAATAATAGTCTCTACAAGTCTGATAATGTCACCAACTATTTGAGGATTTTGAAGCCAAATTTTGGAGGATTGGTCAACTTGAATATCAAATTCTAAGGTATGTTCTTTATGTCCAATTTAATTCACTTTATGTTCTTTAGAACACTCACAATCACTAAATGTGGAACTATCTAAGTTAAGAAAGCCATCATTATGTGTATTAATAGAATTAGAATCATTAATATATATATGATTTTATTGTATCTTGAATCACTAATAGAATTTGTTGTATCTTGTGCTATTGATACTGCAAATCTTATATATATTTGGTTCTCATATAGTAATGAGTTGTCACTATCATCCTCTTGGCCATTCAACTTAGAAACTATGATTGTCTTCTCCCAAAGTGCCAATACCTTTGCATTTGATGTAGCAATCTTTCATGTGAATAGGGTAGTGAGATCCTATTGCATATTTTGAATATTTGACCTTAATAGTGATCTAAAGTTTCGTGATAGTCTTCTATGTTTATGATGTGGTAGTCTATGTGGTTGTTTGTAATAGTCATCTAGCGCAATTTGACTCTCACATAGGCTTCTATCACTATCTTATCAATTTATGATTAAAATCTTCAACAAGATCTTGAACAATCCACAAATTTCTTAGTATGTAACAAGTTCAAGCCCTTAAAGGTCAATTGACCATACTAACCACATGACAGTTCCAATTATCCTTAAGATCCATGACAACCTCCCTACTCTTTTCCTCTAATGACAAGAAATTATAATGGTTTAACCCTAATAATCCTTATGCATTTAACGTCACATAACATGGGTATCATTGTCATAATAGTTAAGAGACATTTTAGGATTGATTATTCTTTTATTGATAAGACTACCCTTTATTTATCCAAAAATTTAGTGCCTATAACAGTTATAAGTTTGTCCCATACAACATTTCATCCTACACAACTCCCTTTATGACAATGCCTCCAATGATTATGACAATCATAGCTCATAAATGAAAACAAATCTCCTTCGCCAACTTGGTCATCCTATATATATATATATGATTTTGTTGTATCTTGAATCACCAATAGAATTTGTTGTATCTTGTGCTATTGATGCTACAAATCTAATATATATTTGGTTCCCATATAGTAATGAGTTGTCACTATCATCCTCTTGGCCATTCAACTTAGAAATTATGATTGTCTTCTCCCAAAGTGCCAATACCTTTGCATTTGATGTAGTAATCTTTCATGTGAATAGGGTAGTGAGAGCCTATTGCATATTTTGAATGTTTGACCTTAATAGTGATCTCGAGTTTCATGATAGTCTTCTATGTTTATGATGTGGTAGTCTATGTGGTTGTTTGTAATAGTCATCTAGCATAATTTGACTCTCAATGCATGGTTACAACATAGGCTTCTATCACTATCTTATCAATTTATGATTAAACTCTTCAACAAGATCTTGAACAATCCACAAATTTCTTAGTATGTAACAAGTTCAAGTCCTTAAAGGTCAATTGACCATACTAACCACATGATAGTTCCAATTATCCTTAAGATCCATGACAACCTCCCTACTCTTTTCCTCTAACGACAAGAAATTATAATGGTTTAACCCTAATAATCCTTATGCATTTAATGTCACATAGCATGGGTATCATTGTCATAATAGTTAAGAGACATTTTAGGATTGATTATTCTTTTATTGATAAGAATGCCCATTATTTATCCAAATATTTAGTGCCTATAATATTTATAAGTTTGTCCCATACAACATTTCATCCTACACAACTCCCTTTATGACAATGCCTCCAATGATTATGACAATCATAGCTCATAAATGAAAACAAATCTCCTTCGCCAACTTGGTCATCCTATATATATGATTTTGTTGTATCTTGAATCACTAATAGAATTTTTTGTATCTTGTGCTATTGATGCTACAAATATAATATATATTTGGTTCTCATATACTAATGAGTTGTCACTATCATCCTCTTGGCCATTCAACTTAGAAACTATGATTGTCTTCTCCCAAAGTGCCAATACCTTTGCATTTGATGTAGTAATCTTTCATGTGAATAGGGTAGTGAGAGCCTATTGCATATTTTGAATATTTGACCTTAATAGTGATCTAGAGTTTCATGATAGTCTTCTATGTTTATGATGTGGTAGTCTATGTGGTTGTTTGTAATAGTCATCTAGCGCAACTTGACTCTCAATGCATGGTTACCACATAGTCTTCTATCACTATCTTATCAATTTATGATTAAACTCTTCAACAAGATCTTGAACAGTCCATAAATTTCTTAGTATGTAACAAGTTCAAGTCCTTAAAGGTCAATTGACCATACTAACCACATGACAGTTCCAATTATCCTTAAGATCCATGACAACCTCCCTACTCTTTTCCTCTAATGACAAGAAATTATAATGGTTTAACCCTAATAATCCTTATGCATTTAATGTCACATAGAATGGGTATCATTGTCATAATAGTTAAGAGAGGTTTTAGGATTGATTATTCTTTTATTGATAAGACCACCCTTTATTTATCCAAACATTTAGTGCCTATAACAGTCCTAAGTTTGTCCCAAATAACATTTCATCCTACACAACTCCCTTTATGACAATGCCTCCAACGATTATGAGAATCATATCTCATAAATGAAAACAAATCTCCTTCACCAACTTGGTCATACATTCTTGTACAATCATAATCTAGTCATTTTAACACAAATTTCAGAAGCTGCATGAAGGCTTCAAGGGTGCGTACTATTGTAACAATCAAGGACTATCATGTTCATGAGAAATTACATTAGTAATAGTAGTGAGGGATGCCATGACAATCAAGTGGGTTATGGATGTTGTCATCATGATAGAATCCTAGGGTTTATTATTTTGCTATTCAAATATTGAAGACTCCATGTTGAAACCCTAGGGTATTGTTTGAGATTATTATCCATTTTGAAAATGTTGTCATATGCATGTGTGTGACTATCATGGTGGTGTAAATTTGAGTATTGTCTATATGGAATATGGATTAGACCATTTGGTTGAAGTTTTTAGGTTGTCCTAACAATCTTGTTAGTGTAAGGAAGTACCAATCTATCATTCAAGAATGCAAACATGCCACATACATGATGGAATATACAGCTACTAAGAAGATTTTTCTTCAAGTCTTCCATATCGAAAAGTGGCTACCATATGACTATTATGCCCAACAGTACAGTCATTAGTGACTGTCCATATTATGCTAGGGTCATATTTTAGGTTGCTAGGCAAGTTTTGAAGGACTACCTTGATGTTATTAATGTTACAAAGTGTGGTCATCAATGCAAACGTGGTTATAAGCCTTTGAAATTGTCATTTCTCAATGCTGATAAGTCATTTATGACTGTTATAAATAGCACAGTCATGTTTTCAAATTGAAAATCATATGCTATAGATCTAGGGGATTGTCATCATGGGGGTTTTAGTATCTTCATGGGATTGATTATTGATCCAATGCTTGAGAATTTTCCCAATAAGACCTAACATGCATGTTTCTTTTGATGACAATGGAAGAGGGTTTGCCACTCAGCAAGAACACACATCATTCATTTTACGAAAGGACTATTATACATGAGTTACCTAACCACCTTGTGATGGTCATGTTACTAATTAGTTATAGTAGTCATAGCATATAAAATGGTCCAAGGATCTATCATTGAGTTAAAGAATCTATCCTTGTGCAAACTTTAAAGGCGCTACCATGCAAATGTTGCATAAGACTGTCATAGATAGGACTATCATTAAAATGGTTATACATTTGTTTGACCTCATGTTTTTCTAGATTATTATCATTTATTGTTTGGGGATTGTTCATACACCTAACTCATGGTCCTCTCATCACAAGAATAGTCTTGATAGCGAATTAGTATGTAAAATACCATGTAGACTGCCCTAGAAGATTGTCACAAATAAATCAACAATAGGACTATCATAAGTTTAGAGGCATCCATGGCATCCTTTCCATCTTGAAACCTTCATTAATGTTGTCCTAGATCCCAAATTATGATAAATAAGTCATTTGGTGATGCATTACTGTGATAATGATACGATCTTGTGCCAAAATGCCACCTTGTCCTAGGAAGACTGTCATGCCCAACTAGTCATTGACAACCATTGAACATGAAGAGTTATGCACATTTTGGGGATGTTATAAGGTATGTGAAGGTGGTTTGAGGCTTAAAAATAGTCATCACAACATCTACCATGGTCCAAGAAGGTGAACTCCATGCCCAATTTGAAACTACTAACAAAGGGCTTCATTCAAGTCATGATTTTTGTCTGCACATGTCTTCCTCTAGACTTTGCGACAACGTGGTGCAGGGGCATCTCCTCAACAAGCCTAGAGTCTTACTAGGTTGATATGTTTTATCCACTTTAATGCAATAATGTTTGTTTGATCAAATATCATTGTAGTTTGTAATTTAGTTTATGTTTGTAAGTCCCAAGGGACACCTGTCGAGTGCATTTACAAGGTTGTTAGTTAGTTATGATCTCCCAGCTGCCTAGAATTGTCTCCCAGCCGCTAGAAATCATGTTAGTACTACTGATAGCAAGGAGTTAAATACCCTAGCTCAGATTGATTTGATCATATAGAGGGTTGATTTTGGTTCTGATAGAGATTGAGATCAGAGCAGTGATAGTAAACTATAATTGTTCAGCTGTGAAATCAGATATTTGTATTCATCTCTAAGAGTATAATCAAGAAGATCTTATTTTCATTCGATCCCATCGTATAGTCAATTTTCCTGATTTATAGTTGAAATGTGGTTTTAGCCCATTCCACCAGTTGATTACTTTGTAATCAGTGGAATGGCTATGTATATTAGTTTAAACTTTTGTTCTATTTTTCTATCTATTCATTTCATATTTACAGGATCGATTTGCAGCATGCTTGATTAAACCCTAGCATCCTTATGTGCTAGGTTGAGAAAAGTTAAAATCTATGTTAGTTTGACAGAGAAACCGATCTAAACAATCGTAGGGTTTGCAGTGTTCAAACAGTGAAGATTCGCATGGTTTCATTGGAGATGCATTTGGTATATATATAGTAATTGTATGTCAGATATACATTTTGTGTGTATATCGTAGCAGTTCATCGGGTGTATATATCGCAAAACATATCAAGACACATGAAAGGGTTGTATGTTGAAGATTGAAGATTGTAAACATACATTTCGGATATACAATTTATGTGTGTCACTGAGGTGTATCGGGTTACTTTTCTTGTAAATCCTGTAGTTAAGGGTTGTGAGTATCCCACATATGTCTATCAGAGTTGTATGTGACAAATGTACATTTTAAAATGTACAAGCCACCAACATACAAAGGAGAGAGAAAGTCAAAGTTTCCAGCCAGCATACAAGGAAGTCAACGGTTAGTCAAACCCACCAAATGCATATTTGGATTGTATAGTTCGAATGTATATTGAACATATACATCCTACAGATACATCAAATTGGATATAAGGGGTGACTGGCAATAACGGTGAGGAAAACTGGATATAGAAGGTTGGGAAATGCATATACAAAGATATTGGGGTGTCGGCAGGAGATACTAGGTGTTCACCGATAGCGAAGGTCCCACCGATAGGGAAAAAGTTGAGTCTCCATCGACAAGAGGAAGGGTTTTGGCATTGAAGAGTTTTGGTTCGCCGATAATGGATAGTCTGGCTAATAAGCAATGCAAGTGCATACATCGGTGAAACCTATGCAATTAGAGTATGGTCATTTTGTTCGACCGATAGTCATAAGTTTGGTTGATGGAATATGTCAGAAAGACATTAGGGTAACTCTTGCCAATAGAAAGAAATCTTTCAGATTTCACCAGTATTGAACGCTTCTGTTGGCAGCTCTACATCATAGTGGTATCAAAGCAAAGGAGCATCTCTAGGAAGATAAGAAGATGACAAGATGTCAGACAAAGAGGGATCATCAGAAGTCCTAGCAAGGATGACCAACGCTGAGTTGGTTGTCCTGGTAAAGAAGCAGATTACAGAAAGCAAAGCAGTGAAAGCTTAGAATCAGGCCTTGAAAGATGAGTTGGAGAAGTTGAGGGATAAAGTAGGTTCTGGTAAAGAAGATGATAGGGATGAAGAGGAGATCCCTAGGTGGGAAAAGATAGACATTCCTGCAGACCAGAGACCCTTACTGCATGCCCTCAAATCCATGGAAAGGAGAACCATGGATGTGAAACTGGATTTGCTAGTGTTTATAGGGAAAATGATCCTGATTCAGTGATGGAGTGGATAGACTCCTTGAATAATTCCTTTGAAATAGAGGAAATACCAGACCATCAAAGGGTGAAGATGGCTCAATCGAAAATGAAAGAGGCTTCATTAACTTGGTGGAATTTCATCTAGGATGATCAGGTCAAAGAAGGAAAGAATAGAGTTGCTACTTGGAAGAAAATGGTGGCTTTAGTGAAGGAAGCCTATGTTCCATTGGATTACAACATCCAACTACATAAGAGAAGACAAAATTTGAAGTAGAAGGAGTTAGATGTCAGTTCATACACTGAAGAATTCATGAAACTATGTATCAAGACAAAGGTGAAGGAGAGTGAGAAAGAGAAGGTGGCAAGGTATCTCAATGGATTGAGATTTGCCATCCAAGAAGATTTAAATCTGCATAATCCATATATAGTTCAGAAGTGCTACCAATTGGCACTCAAAGTGGAAGAAAAATTAAAGAGAAGACAAGAGCAGAATAGTAGAGGAAGAGGAAGACAATGAAGAGGAGGAAGAAGTCCTTTCAGAGGTAGAGGACATGGATTTGGATACCAAGGTGAATCCTATCAAGAGAGCAGAAAAGGAGACAACAGTCAAACTCAAAAGGGAAGTTATGATCAAAAAAGAAACTTTAGGGGCAAAAGACCACCATTTAGAGGGAGATCTCATGGCAGAGGACCTCTCAGATGTTACAATTGCAATCAAGAAGGCCACATAGCCAGCAGATGTCTAGACAAAGCAACAAGTTCAATGGGAGAAAGAAGGACAAATCTGATCCAAGAATCTGACTGTCAAAGTGTGACAAGCTCAAACACTTGTCAAAGTGTAAAAGCTCCTAATAGTTATGGATATCCTAAGCAGGGAGAATCTTTGATGAGTAGGAGAGAAATGACTGCCATGAAGGAACCTGACAGAGAACCCCCACAAAGAAAATCTCTTTTCAAAACTACTTGCAAGGCAGGAGGAAAGGTATGTAAAGTTCTGGTTGACTCTGGTTCTATTGAAAACTTTGTGTCTATTGAAATGGTAGAAAAGTTTAAGCTTAGAAGGCTACCACATCCTTGTCCATACAAGATTTCATGGCTCACTCAAGGTCAGCAAACAGTTGTAGAAGAGAAGGCTTGGGTGGAGTTTCAAATTAGAACATATAAGGATAGACTATTGTTTGACATAGCTCAGATGGATGTTTTCCATCTCCTATTTGGAAGACCATGGCAATATGACTTGAGAGCACAACATGATGGAGTTAGAAATACCTATTCAATCACCAAGGATGGTAAGGTGATAGAGTTACTACCATTGATGGAGAAGGAGGTAGAGTCAAAAGGGAAAGACATCAAAGTAGTGTCGGTAGAAGGTAAACAGTTCATGAAAGAGATAATAGAAGAGGGTACAGTTGCATATGCCCTAATTCCATGCCTGAAAGTAAATAAGGAGTAGCAGCAAGAAATCAAGGGAGAGAAGAGGCAAAGGTTCATAGATCCTGCTATCCAAGAGT
Source organism: Cunninghamia lanceolata (assembly GCA_027924645.1). NCBI lineage: Eukaryota > Viridiplantae > Streptophyta > Pinopsida > Cupressales > Cupressaceae > Cunninghamia > Cunninghamia lanceolata. The sequence continues at coordinate 16,435,625 of BSBN01000801.1, forward strand.
TGTTGGATAAGTACAAAGGCGTCATCTCTGATGGAATGCCAAGATCCCTACCACCTGTAAGGGATATCAGTCACTACATAGATCTGATCCCAGGAGCTACACTTCCAAACAAGGTAGCATACAAGTTTACCCTAGAGCAGAAAGCAGAGGTAGCAAGGCAAATTGAGGAATTGTTGGAGATAGGCCTAATTGGCAAGAGTTTAAGTCCATGTGCAATACCGACTGTACTAGCACCAAAGAAGGGAGGCACTTGGAGACTTTGTACTGATTCAAGGGCTATTAATAAGATAAAAATCGGGTACAGGTTCCCAATCCCTAGGATAAAAGATTTGCTTGATTGCTTGGGAGGTGCTAAATATTTCACAAAAATAGATTTGAAGAGTGGTTATCATCAGATCAAAATTAGGCCAGGAGATGAATGAAAGACAACATTTAAAACAAATGAGGGATTATATGAGTGGAAGGTCATGCCTTTTGGTTTGTCCGATGCTCCTAGTACTTTTATGTGGCTGATGATGAGGTCTTGAGAGAATTTATAGGCAAATTTGTTATAGTATATCTAGATGACATTTTGATTTTCAGTAATACAAAGGAAGAGCATCTCAGACATATAGACTTGGTTCTCAAAAGGTTACATGAAGAGTAGTTAATGATCAACTTGGAAAAGTGTCTGTTCATGTAGGAGGAGATCACCTATTTGGGTTTTGTCATTTCACAGGGAAAGCTGAAAATGGAGAAGGAGAAGGTAAGTGCCATATTGTCTTGGCCAACTTCTAGAACCATGAATGATGTCAGAAGTTTCCATGGGTTAGCAACTTTTTATAGGAAGTTTATAAAAGGATTTAGTCATATTTGTACACCTATGCTTGACACCATAAAAGGAGGACATAAGTGCAGATTCACTTGGACAAAGGCAACAGATGATTCATTTGAAACATTGAAGAAGAAGGTGGCACAATAGCTAGTCCTTGCACTTCCTGATTTCAACAAAAAATTTCAAGTAGAATGTGATGCAAGTCACATGGCAATTGGAGCAGTACTTAGTCAAGAAGGTAGGCCTATTTCATTTTTCAGTGAGAAGCTCAATTATGCTAAGAAGAGATACTCATCCTATGATTTGGAGATGTATGCTCTAGTCCAGTCACTCAAGAAGTGGAGGCATTATTTGATGCCAAAAGAATTCATAGTGTTCATAGATAATCAAGCCCTTAGTTTCATAAACAATCAAGAGAAGCTGAACCATAGACATATGAAGTGGGTAGAAACTTTGCAAGCTTTCACTTTCACACTCAAGCATAAGAAAGGGGTCAAGAACAAGGTAGTAGATGCTTTGAGCAGGGGAGCTCTAACCATAAATTAGATTCAACTGGAAAGTGTTGGCATTGATTCCCTGAAGACTATGTATGATGCTGATGAAGAATTTGGAGAGATCTATCAAGTATGTACTTCTTTTGGAGACAAATATCATGCTGAACTCTCTAAATTTCTGATCCAGGATGGATTGTTGTTCAAAGGTGGACAGTTGTGTATTCCAAGGTGCTCTATGAGGCTGAACATCATTAAGGAGAAACATTGTGGAGCTATGGCAAGACATTTTGGTTTGGATAAGACTCTTGATCTTGTCAGAAGACATTACTATTGGCCTAAGTTACAATCAAATGTCCAAAAATTTGTGGAGACATGTGTAATATGTCAAAAAGCAAAAGGAAGATCAACTAATGTAGGTTTATATCAGCCATTGCCCATTCCTTCTAGACCATGGGAGATCATAAGCATGGATTTTGTGTTGGGTTTACCGAGAACCAGGAAGGGTTATGATAGTGTTTTTGTTGTAGTGGACAGATTTAGTAAAATGCCACACTTCTTGCCATGCCAAAGCACTTGTGATGCTTCATATGTTGCAGACCCATTTTTCAAAGAAATAGTGAGGATACATGGATTGCCATTGAGAATAGTCTCAGATAGAGATGTGAAATTTATTGGTCATTTTTGGAGGACTCTTTGGAAGAAGCTTGGCACAAATTTATCCTTCTCATCATCTTATCATCCTCAAACAGATGGATAGACTGAAGTGGTCAACCATTCATTGGGAAATCTGCTCATATGTTTGACAAGATAGCATGGAGAGAAGTGGGATAACATCCTACCACAAGAAAAATTTTCTTATAATGACACAATCAACAGGAATACAGGGAAATCACCTTTTCAGGTGGTATATGGTATTCATCCTCGAGGTATTTTGGAGTTAAGAGATCTACCTGTAGGAGAATCTATTAGTGCAGATGGAGAAGCTTTTGCATCATCCATCAAAGAGGTGCATGATCAAGTCAAGAACCAACTCCAACAAACTACATTGAAATACAAAGCCTATGTTGACAAAAAGAATAGGGATGTACAATTTGAGGTTGGAGATTTGGTGTGGGTTCATTTGAAGAAAGAAAGACTCCTAAAAGGTAAACATACCAAACTAATGCAGAGGAAGATTGGACCCTATTAGATTTTGAAGAAATGTGGACATAATGCTTATGAGATCCAACTTCCTTCTGATCTTGGATTGTCACCCATATTCAATGTATGTGATTTAACTCCATACAATCATAATGTCGATATAGAGCGAGAACCATTTCAGGATATAGCAGTTGATGATATTCCTAAGCATGATCCACCACAATTGCGAAAGATTTTAGACTCAAGAGTCGTAAAGAAGACAAGGAACAAAGAGTATATGGAATATTTGGTGGCTTGGCGAGGGAAACTAGATTCAGAGGCAGTTTGGATGATTGAGGAACAAATCAGGAAACATGGTGCAGACCTGCACACTTTGATCTCAAGTGGGCTTGAGATCTCTTGTCCTGGGGAGTATGGTGCAGGGGCACCCCCTCAACAAGCCTAGAGTCTTACTAGGTTGATATGTTTTATGCACTTTAATGTAATAAGGTTTGTTTGATCAAATATCATTGTAGATTGTAATTCAGTTTCTGTTTGTAAGTCCCAAGGGACACCTGTCGAGTGCATTTACAAGGTTGTTAGTTAGTTATGATCTCCCAGTCACCTGGAGTTGTCTCCTAGCCACTGGGAATCATGTTAGTACTACTGATAGGAAGGAGTTAAATACCCTAGCTCAGATCGATTTGATCATATAGAGGGTTGATTTTGGTTCTGAGAGAGATTGAGATTAGAGCAGTGATAGTAAACTATAATTGTTCAGCTGTGAAATTAGATATTTGTATTCATCTCTAAGAGTATAATCAAGAAGATCCTATTTTCATTCGATCCCATTGTATAGTCAATTTTCTTGATTTACAGTTGAAATGTGGTTTTAGCCCGTTCCACCGGTTGATTACTTTGTAATTGGTGGAATGGCTATGTATATTAGTTTAAACTTTTGTTCTATTTTTCTATCTATTCATTTCATATTTACAGGATCGATTTGCAGCATGCTTGATTAAACCCTAGCATCCTCATGTGCTAGGTTGAGAAAGATTAAATCTATGTTAGTTTGACAGAGAAATTGATCTGAATGATCGTAGGGTTTGCAGTGTTCAAATAGAGAAGATTCGCGTGGTTTCATTTGAGATGCATTTGGTATATATACAGTAATTGTATGTCAGATATACATTTTGTGTGTATATCGCAGCAGTTCATCAGGTGTATATATCGCAAAACACATCAGGACACATGAAAGGGTTGTAAGTCGAAGATTAAAGATTGTAAACATACATTTCAGATATACAGTTTATGTGTATATCACTGAGGTGTATCGGGTTACTTTTCCTGTATATCTCGTAGTTAAGGGTTGTGAGTATCCCGCAGATGTTTATTGGAGTTGTATGTGACAAATGTACATTTCAAAATGTACAAGCCACCGGCATACAAAGGAGAGAGAAATTCAAAGTTTCCAGTTAGCATACAAGGAAGTCAATGGGTTAGTCGAACCCACCAAATGCATATTTGGATTGTATAGTTCAAATGTATATTGAACATATACATCCTACAGATACATCGAATTGGATATAAGGAGTGACTAGCAATAACTGTGAGGAAAACTGGCAATAGAAGGTTGGGAAATGCGTATACAAAGATATCAAGATGTCGGCAGGAGATTCTAGGTGTTTGCCAATAGTGAAGGTCCCACCGATAGGCGAAAAATTGAGTCTCCATCGACAAGAGGAAGGGTTTCGGTGTTGAAGAGTTTTGGTTCGCCAACGATGGATAGTCTGGCTGATAAGCAATGCAAGTGCATACATCAGTGAAACGTATGTGATCGGAGTATGGTCATTTTGCCCGACCAATAGTCATAAGTCTGGTCAATGGAATATGTCAAAAAGACATTAGGGTAACTCTTGCCAATAGAAAGAAATCTTTCAGATTTCACCAGTATTGAACGCTTCCGTTGGCAACTCTGCATCACAACGGTTATAAATTTTTCCATGGGTCAATAAAATGAACTACAGATTGATTTTTCAAAAGCTATGAACCTTATGCATATCTCAGACAACCTGGGCATCATAAAAATGAGATTTATCAAACCTACAATAGCCATGAACATGAAGAACAAGTTGCTGATTTGGTTGAGAAAATGAAGGGTTGTCATGTTTCTCATAGAGATGGGATGGATTAAGGAAGTTTATTCATGCATAATTAAACCTTAGAGATTGATTTAGAGAAGTTAGGATAGTCATAGTATGATTCACCTCACTAATCATGAGGAAAATGTGCTCCATACATGAGAATTTCTGCCCTGAATCTCTGCCCTGATTTTTTGCCCTAAATTTTTGCACCTTATTATTCTACCTTGAGTTTTTACACCTTTTTATTCTGCCCTAATCCTAACTCTACTAAAAATAAGAAGTTTGTAGAACCATGTACCAAGACAGTTGATAAATCATTGTGACCATTATTCATTGTGAAAATTAGAAGTTTGTAGAACCTTGTTATTCATTGTGACCATTATTCATTGTCATTATAAACATTCTAATTATCATTGTCTTATTCATCATGCTTGTAGAAATCAGATTCATCATGACAAGGAAACGAGCAAAGAATCTAACACTAGAAGAACGTGAAGCTAAGAATGAGAGGAAAAGAGAAAGAATGAGGTGAATTCAGGAGAGTAGGAAATTGTCAACCATACAAGAAGATATTCCACCATTGCCAATTGAAGAGGAACATGACACATTTAATGAAGCTAAGAGAGAGATGGAATTGACGACACAAAGGGAATAAATGTAAAACCTCTGTTTAATGAGGAAAGTGAATCTCCAAGTTGGAGGCACTCCATCGTCCATAGGTCAAGTTGAAGGAACAGCATCATTACCTTCTCAAATTAGAGACACTCCATCTTTCATAGGTGAAGTAGAAGGTACATCTTCATTTTCTTCTCAAGTTGGTGGTACTCCATCATTCACACATCATGTTGAAGGTACACCATCTTCTCCATCTCAACTTCAATCCTTTTCATCTTTTTCACCTCCATTGAAGGTACGTCATCTATCCCATCTCAAGTAAATATTGAAGAAATTCCTAATGTTGAGTCAACTTTACGAATGAAAATGCCTCCTAGAATTTTGCATAGGAAGCCTAAGTTTCTAATCGATATTGATGAGAATGTGTTGAATCCCATGCAGGATAAGATTCTCATGCACACTTGCCAAAGATATGCAAATAAGATATGGAAATTATTCTTTGAGAATTTAAATGAAATTGGAAGATGTCAACTATTTGTTGAATTGATGAGAAATCTAAAATTTAGGCCCACTATGAAGATTCTTAGCCTAAGAACATCGAATGCCTCAAGTGAAAAAATAATTGTCAAGAATCTAATGAGTACATATGAGAGTGGGGTTCCACCTCATGTAGCAAGGATAGTAATGTCACATGACGTGTCATTGCATCGACAATAGTAAGCCAACAAACAAAGAAAGATCACCTCATTAGAAAGAAAAGTCAAGCATTGAAAATAAGTAGAAAAACTCTAATGAGAGCCATTGGAAGATGTGAAAGAGTTGAGGACCCAAACACCAATGAATTGTGGGCATTCTTTGGGAGACTCCCACAGAAAGACAAAGTTGTTGTTGAATCTTTGAGATCCATCATTGAAGAATTTTGGAAAAATAACACAAGGTTACATGATCTCCTAATGCAAGAGATGTTGTGAGAAGGAGAATTGGTTGTTGAAACCGTGAGCCACATCCAAAGCATTTTTTGGATTTGACCCAAACATAATTTTTCAAGAAATTTCAAGAGATGTATCCTCAAATTAAAATTTGTCAAAGATATTTTGAAATGATAAAACCTTTCTATGTCAAAATAAATCACACACACACTACTTGTTGTTGTAGATTACATATTGAATTTTCTAACCATTTTGATGTTTATCGATCTATATGTTTAGATTTGTTTACTAACAATGTTTTGTAGGATTGTGGCATACGTGCCCCACCAACTACTTCAAGAGACTTCATATCAACAATTTTATGTGAAAGAGAGGAAGTTCAAATATTCTAAAGGAAATTATACTTGGATGGCATATGTCAGCATTGTGGTGGCTTGCAACGTATGCCAATATGTCAACATCTAGAAAGCACACATGCAGTTGAAAATGAACTAGTAGAGTTTGACAAGTATAAAATAGTGGCCTATAATACAAAAGATAGTAAAGAAGAAAAGAGGTGTGATTTGGTTATTCAAAAGATTCCAGTGTATCAGTTTATGTCTACATTTTGTGACAGTATAGTGTACGAGTATGCAAGGCATACTCATAGAGCTCGATGGTTGGACTTGCAATTCAAGTTATGCAAGGACACATTTCCACTTGGTTCCATCATTTTAGTTGTTGACTTTGCAGAGAACTACATACTATGGCCATAGAATGAGGTGCAATCATAGTATTACAACTCTATGCAGGTTGCTATATTTGTGCAAATAGAATTCATTCATGTAGAAGATAGTATAGAGGATGACAAGAAGATCTTGATGGAATATCATTTTTATATTAGTGATGATTGCACACATTCTACAGAGTTTGTTCAAGGTTTCTTTCAAATGTTCTACTGTGATTTGGCCAGCAGGAACATATCATTTCATCAGCATATCATAGGTCAGATAATTGTGCATCACAATTCAAGAATGCGTGGATGTTCCTTTGGTTGAGCAGGATGCATAAGGTGAATGGTGTTCAACATATGTGGAATTTTTGTGAGGCCGGGCATGGAAAGGGAGCATGTATCAAAAGAGCATTGGCACGTGAAGAGTTGAAGTACAAAGAAAATGCAAAGTTGACAAATGTGAGATCTATTTTCGAATGGTGTAACCCTACAATAGGTCTAGGTAATGAAGGTAAGTCTATAGTTCATAGATATTTTTGGTTGGTTGATGATACTAACATTACAAAATATGAGGACTGTTGTACATTGACAAGATCAAGTGAGCTACACTCTTTTAGAAGCTCTAATGCAGGTTCATGGAGTATTCATATGTGACATATGGCATGCTTTTGTTCTTCATGTACATATGAAGCTTGGTATGATTGTGAGTCAAAGCAGTGGGTTGATGATTGGTGTACAAGAGGCCTAAGCCCAATTGACATGTATCGACTATCGACAGCACTACAAATGACAAAGACTGAATCATCGGTTGATTTTTACCATGTTTCAGATCTAGTTCAACCAAGTATTATCAGCATTCAAATTTAATAAAATTCAATATGGCATCTTATTTTATATTTTTTTTCTTGTATTGTTGAAGTTATATTCATCGAACTAAATGCATGTATCAATACAGGGCATGTTTATGCAGTTATTGTAGCTGAAGACAATGAAGAAGGAATGGATTATTATTTGTCATTGTGTTGAGGAAAAAAAGAAATTAAATTCCCCTGTTATAGATGGAGAAAACATCGAGTACCCTACATGATCAATGGTTGTTACTAGAACATGGCTTAGAAGGTACCCACTAAAGAAGTCTGATATGTGGGTGTTCAAGAACTTTGAGCCACATAGGAAGTTTTTTCATTATTCTAACCTTGTTGTGGCTTCAAATGTTCATTTGATCAAATATGGGGGTAGACCATTAAACAGGAACTTGTGGAAGGTTTGTGAGTCTGATCACAAGGCAATACTCGACATAATAAAGAGTAGAGCAAACTATGATGGTTCATTGGATTGAATTAGTGGAATGATAGAAAGGTATACTATTTTTCTTTGCTATCCTGATTTCACCTTGTATATTTTAACTACTCATTTTAGCTAAATAGTGCAACTGCATTTGCATGTAAGATTTTAGTATGATGGAGGTAGGCATAATCCTAATGAAGGTGCCTTTGGAAGCAAAGTAAGGTAGGTTTTTATGATTATTTTGTGATGATATGTCCTTTACTTTCTATTTCATAATGAATTTTAATGATGTTACTATGAGTTCTAATTCACTTTAATGATGTTACTATTTCATAATGAGTGTTAATGAGTATTAATGACAAACAATTGACAGCAGTAGTAAGGGCAACCTCAATTGATGCCCTATAAGACATTGGATCAAGTGAGAACACCTTTATAGTATTGAATTTCCAACTACCAGAAAGGAATTATGACTAACTTTTTAGGATAGGCATCTCCTGGGACCAAATGGATGGCGCCAATGCATCTTGGTGGGTGGGTCAATGCTAGGGGGATGTCTTTTCGGTGGTAAATCCTCATGGTCATTCTTGGCTATATCAAACACAGACAATCTCTCAAGAGCCCTAAGAAAAAAAATGTGACAAACTTTGCATCAATTGTTCCATCAAACTATGACACCTAGGAACATCTTCTTTCCATGTATAGGTGGACGTCAGGTCCACCTACAAACACCTACCTTGATTTTTGCTAAATCAATTTCATTTGCCTATGGTACCAAGGAATGCATTCTTGCAAAATATTATAGTTTCATGCAGTGGAAAGGTGCTAGGAGTGACATTTTGTGTTCCATAGGTCGTGGGGCAAAACAGACTTTGCCAACATGTCTGGGTGGCCAAGTAAATGCCAAGGGAGGTCTCATTTTGTGTTCCAAGCGCCTCAGTCGTTTGAGGCAGCAGGCTACTGGCAAAGTCCCTTAAGATCCCTAAGATGCAAAAACTACAAAAAATTGACAAAGTAGTTCTCAAAATTTGTGGCAGCTGGGAATGTTCTATTTGGACCTATAGGTGTATGTGGGGTCTGTCCACAATAACCTCTCTCAGTTTTGGTCAACTCCCATCCATTTGATGTGCTAAAATCAAACATTTTCTTGCAAAATGCTTCAGTTTCATGAAGCTTGGGGCTGAACATACTTCACCAATAGATCAAGGTGGGTGGGTAAATGTTAGGGGAAGTCTTGTTTCATGTGCCAAGTGTCCCAGTTGTTCTGGGCTGTAAGCTACTGACAAAGTAGAAAGTTGCTAACATTGAAATTTTGCATTCCACAGGTTGTGGGATCAAATTGACTACACCAACACATCTAGGTAGATGGATAAATCCTAGGGGAGGTCTTGTTTCATGTGCGAAGTGTCTTAGTCATTCTGGGCTGCAAGCTACTAGAAAACTCGAAAGGTGCTAGGAGTGACATTTGGTATTCCATAGGTCATGGGGCCAAACAGACTTCACCAACACATCAGGGTGGGCGGGTAAATGCTAGGGGAGGTCTCATTTCATGTACCAAGCACCCCAATCATTTAGTGCAGTAGGCTACCAGCAAAGTCCCTTAAGATCCCTAAGACTCAAAAACTACTAAACTTTGATGGAGCAGTTCTCAGAATTCATGGTAGCTGGGAATGTTTTGTTTGGACCTACAGGTGCATGTGGGGTCTATCCACAATAACCTCTCTCAGTTTTGGTCAACTCTAGTCCGTTTGACTATGCCAAAATCAAACGCATTCTTGCAAAATACTTCAATTCCATGCAGTAGAAAGGTGCTAGGAGTGACATTTTGCATTCCATAGGTCATGGGGCTGAATGGACTTTACCAATGCATCAAGGTGGGTAGGTAAATGCTAGGGGAGGTCTCATTTTGTTTGTCAAGTGCCCTTATCATTCGAGGCAGCAGGCTAGCAACAAAGTCCCTTAAGATCCCTAAGACATAAAAACTATCAAACTTTGATGGCACAGTTCTGGGAATTTGTGGCAACTAGGAACATTTCATTTGGACCTAAAGGTGCATGTGGGGTCTGTCCACAATAACCTCTCTCAGTTTCGGTTAACTCCAGTCCATTTGACCGTGCCAAAATCAAATGCATTCTTGCAAAATGCTTTAGTTTCATGCAGCACAACCTTGCTAGGTGCCTTATTTTTTTATATGATTATCATGAGGCTGAATTGATAGCGTCAACACATTGGGGTGGGTGGGTAAATGTTATGGAAGGTCTCATTTCATGTGCCAAGCATCCCAGTTATTCTGACCTGTAAGCTACCAACAAAGTGACTTTGTCGGTAGCTTATAGCCTAAAATGATTGGGACCCTTGGCACACAAAACAAGATCTCCCTTGGCATTTACCTGTCCACTCCGATGCGTTGACGAAGTCTGTTTAGCCCTATGAGATATGGAATGCAAAATGTCATTCCTAGCACCTTTCGAGTTTGCTGGTAGCTTGCAACTCAGAACAATTGGGACACTTGGCACATGAAACAAAACCTCCACTAACATTTACCCACCCACCCCAACATGTTGGTGCAGTCGATTCAGCCCCACAATGACTAGAACAAAAAATATGACAACTGGTAACATTGTGCTGCATGAAACTTAAGCATTTTGTAAGAATGCATTTGATTTTGGCATAGTCAAACAGACTAGAGTTGACCAAAACTAAGAGAGGTTATTGTGGATAGACCCCACGTGCACTTGTAGGTCCAAACAAAATGTTCCCTTTTGCCATGAATTCCTAGAACTGCTCCATCAAAGTTTGGCAGTTTTTTCTCTTAGGATCTTAAGGGACTTTGCCGGTAGCCTGTTGCCCTGAATTATTGGGGTGCTTGGCACATAAAACAAGACCTTGCCTGGTGTTTACCCACCCACCCTGATGTGTTGGCAAAGTCTGTTTAGCCCCACAACCTATGGAATGCAAAATGTCACTCCTAGCACCTTTCTATTGCATGAAACTAAAGCATTTTGCAAGAATGCATTTGATTTTGGCATGGTCAAATGGACTAGAGTTGACCAAAAATGAGAGTGGTTATTGTGGATAGACCCCACATGCACCTATAGGTCCAAAGGGAATGTTCCCAACTACCATGAATTTTGAGAACTACTTTGTCAAAGTTTGGCAATTTTTGTGTCTTAGGGATCTTAAGGGACTTTATTGGTAGCTTGCTGCCCAGAACGATTGGGGCGCTTGGCACATGAAACGAGACCTCCCCTAGCATTTACTCACCCACCCCAACACATTGGTGAAGTTCCTTCAGCCCCACAACTTTTGGAATGCAAAATGTCACTCCAAGCATCTTTCCACTGCATGAAACTAAAGCATTTTGCAAGAATGCGTTTGATTTTGACATGTCAAATAGATTGGAGTTGACTGAAACTAAGAGAGATTATTGTAGATGGACCCCACGTGCACCTATAGGTCCAAATGGAATGTTCCTATCTACAATGAATTCTAAGAACTGCTCCATCAAAGTTTGGTAGTTTTTGCATCTTAGGGATCTTAAGGGACTTTGCTGGTAGCTTGCTACCCCGAACGATGGGGGCACTTGGCAGAAGAAACAAGACCTCTCCTAGAATTTACCCACCCACCCCAATGCATTGGGGACGTCCATTTGGCCCCATGACCTATGGAATGCAAAATGGCACTCCTAGCACCTTTCCATTGCATGAAACTAAAGCATTTTGCAAGAATGTATTTGATTTCGGCACGGTCAAATGGACTGTAGTTGACTAAAACTGAGAGAGGTTATTGTGAATGGACCCCATGTGCACTTGTAGGTCTAAAAAAATGTTCCCAAATGCCATGAATTTTGAAAACTACTCCGTCAAAATTTGCCAGTTTTAACGTCTTAGGGATCTTAAGGGACTGTGCTGGTAGCCTGCTGCCCCGAACGATTGGGGCACTTGGCACATGCAAAGAGACCTCCCTTAGCATTTACCTACCCACCCCGACATGTTGGCAAAGTCCATTTGGCCCCACGACCTATGGAATGCAAAATATCACTCCTAGCCTTAAGGATTCAATCAAGTAGTCCTTAGGTTGATATGACCATTCTAAGCTTGACATATGATAGCTACCATTTGCATATAACTCTACATTTATAAAATGAGTGTTCTAAGATTTGTATAACAACCTTCTCTATTTTTCTGGGACAACACTATCCTAATATGTGTTGATAGTGCTAAAATGTGAATAATGGTACATGATGATTTGTAAATACTCTTAGGACCTTGATGATTGTCCTAGCAATCATATGACTAGTTTTTTAATTACTAGATTCTCCCAAATGGAATCTTTTCTCATCAAATGGATATATGGTTGTCCATATATTGCATGCTAATTCATGATTGCATGCTTGTCCATAAGTGTGTTGTGTCATAGTTGGTCTATTGGCCTTGCTAGGGTTGTCTTTATCTCAAAATGACATGATTGACTTAACGGGGTTGTCTTCCCTTCTTAATTTAGGATTTCTACTCTCTGATTACCAACACAACTATCTCTTCATTATGATAGTCCTCTTGTTTATGTCTTCTACACTCCCTACTTGTAGACTTCGCATTCGTAACGCTAAAGTATAAGTATCCTCTAGGAAGACAATAGTGCCTTTGATACATGATAGTCAAACTAGGGTTCTCTTTGATCTTTGTATGACAAACACCTAATTAATTCTAGCTACTTGTAGTACCTCTAAGCATCTCCTATAATATCACCAAGTTTATGACTAGTTTATGGATACATTGCCATCGGTGGAGGACACGTTCAATGCCTAAAACCTTGATCTATGCCTACACATGTGTGAACAACATTCAGAGATGTATGTTATTCATTCTACCTGACTAGAGCCCATATTTCATAAGGTCTCTTGGGCAAAATACAAAGAGGTAATGAACTGATCCATTGTTGTATTGACTGTGAGAACCATGATTAGAGGTCAAAATACATTTGATTTACATAATTTCATGCTATTTACATGGTGATTAACCTATTTGTGTGATTAACTCTAGTGTCCATGATAGCTCAATGATAGATCAATGATAGATCAAATAGTTAATGGTGAATAAGGAATAGATCAATGATAGCTCAAATAGATAAGGGTAGGTAGCATGATGTCTCCCAATATGGACATAGGATCAAAGAATGATATAAACAATAAGGATCAATACGAAACTCTCAAAATAAGATAAAAAGTGTTGGATGATAACATTTATACTCTATAAAGTACATAATAAAAGATGAGATTGTAAGAAAAGATATAGTAATATGGGATCATGATATTTAAGATATACCAATGTAATTGTTACCTTTTTTCACTTATAGCTCAAACTGGTAGAGCTGGTGCAACAAATTCATTTTTAGAGTGAAGGTTAACATTCTCCTGTTATAAGTTATTTGCGTAGATGATTGGGTTTTAGTGATATTGCAATTCAATTGTTCAAGAAAAGAAAAGATTTTCAGATCATTCATTGCATTCAGAACATTCATAGGAGAGATAAGTATTTCATTCACTACAATGATTATTCGTTTACAAATTGAGATACATAAAAGGATAAACATTGCATTGAATGAAAGAATCATAGATCAAATGTCCCACACAAGCCCTGGGAATAGCTGAACAAATGCAAATATAGGAAAAATACTATGCATCTAAAGGTAGGGGAGAGAAACTCATAGCCATCATTGCCTTGTAAGGCTTCAATCTCTGAGGTTGCCTTCTGTCCTTTCTCCTGATCTTCGACAAGAACCTGCAAAAAATTGGAAAAGGTCCTGTGAGAGCTTCGGTTATGAGTTCTTTATGTCCTATTAGAAGAGGCATAACACATTGCCTATAATGCACTGACCAAATGAATACCACTCACATGTAGGAAGAACTGAAAGGAAACAATCTTTGAACTTCATTGTTTTTATCTAATCTGCTTGTTTCATGTGCAGGTATAGGATAAGTCAAGTAGCTGATTGAAGACATATCAGCATGTGGTGTAAAATGATGCTTCCACTAGGGTTGATCCCAGCATGTTGCCCTTAATCTCAAAAGGGATGGAATGAAAAGAAAAGATCATTATTCATATTGCCTAAATTGGATAACTAAACTGAAGGAGTATCCAAGCAATCAGATGCATTGGTTTCTAGTTCTGAACACACTCATGATTGCAGTTCAAGAAATGAAATGAAACCATCAAGATGAACTAAACTCATCTAGGACAACATTTAATGTATAAAAATAGTTATCATCATTCGTTCAACTGCCATTGAGGAAATAGAATTTACAGGTATTTCATCTATGTATCTTTCATGGTATTTGTATGCAACAAAGGCATTAAGAACACCAAGTACATTTCCAACATTTGTATGTCAAATAGTTGCCATTGGATAACATCCTTCAAATATTTATGATTGCTTTAGCCACATCATAGCATCCAAAATAAATATCAGATATATGCATGGTGGAGCAAACTAAAGAGTGCACAAGGGCAGCCATAATGATACAATTGCAAGGTACACATAGATGCATATTGCCCCAAGCTACATGAAGTAAAATAAACATTATCACTGAAAGTGGAACAGTAGAGACAATTTGGAACAACAAATATTTCATTTTCTTTTCAAGAAGCAATTGTATGTTCACCTCTATTCATCATGAGTATCACAGATGCATATATGGAATGGCTAAGACAACCACAGTGATGAAATAGAATGCAAATTGCATCATATATTGTAGATCAAATGGATATTGTCAAAGTATATCAGCTTCTATGGAGTAGCAAATGAACATCTTTGTCATGTAACAAAAGAATAGCAAATTGATACAATCATCATGTATCTTATTTGGCCATGCTATAGTAAAGGAAAAGTGCCTTCCTATAGAAAGGACAGATGGAGTACAATAGCAATATAAGAAGCTTTCAAGTGCATAACCAAATGTGTATCAACAGTGTTTCATCTAGTAAAGGACAGCCAACAACATGAAGACAACCATATCAATACTTTGCTATAGCTACAGGAAGGTAGCTCATCACACATTTGCCATGTGTCATTGAAATGCAAGTTGATTACAAAAAGGTAAGTATTCATGTCTCTTGTGTATATACACTATTCAATTAAGCAAAGATATTTCATTAAGTCCAGTATGAAATAAAGTGTTACAGCCCATATCCATCATAGGTTGAGCAAGTATATACCAGATAATAGATCAGAATGGTATCTTTGCTAAAGTTTAAATATGCTATTGTGTCATGCATAGTATACATATTGATTTTGAGACAACAAGGTAGGAAGATACAAAAGATACAACATGTTTATGTCTTTATGACATCATGATAACCTATAGTGAGAAAAATGTTCAAGTGTCCATGACCATCTAAAAGATATGAGGAGTTTCTATGAGGAAATCCATGCAATGATCAAGCACAGTTATGAAGCCTTTTAACTACAAGAAGGAAGAAAATATCTGAAGATGCATATCTAAGTGAAGATGCAAAAGAAGACTACATCATATGATTATAGAGAAAACATCTCAAATGATATACAAGTATGCAACAAAAGAGATAATGCTTAGATGTCATAAGAGGAGCCTGCGGCCTGAAGTGAGGCACATTTTTTGTGATGAAAGAAATGCAAGGAAATGCTTTGTTTTACAAGTTTCAAGAGCCATGCAAGATTTTATACACTACCAGATATAGGGTTTCATCATCATAGGTTGAGCCATGTTTATTTCTAGAATAGCAAACAATGTTTGTATAGCCGTAGCCAGTGAAGGAGTAACCCACTTAGGGTTTTAAATATTTATTCACAAACCTAAGCTGCAAAATAGAAGTTTTATATACAGAGGGGAAAGAAGTCTTTCAATCATGTCAAACTCAGAATAATGATACAGTCGTGGCCTTCCAAGAAAGGGCAAACACAAATCAGGCACAAAGTATCATACATAGGAAAAAGTATTTTCCCATAAAACGATAAAGTTCATATTTTGTTCACATGAAGATAATGGGTGTAGAGGAAGAAAAATGGAAAGAGTATGGTTCATATTCAAGAATTTTTTTACTAGAGGGTTATATCCTCTACAAACTGTGGCACATATTTGCCCAAAGTTAAAAGTTTCCTTTTCCAAATCTAGCTCTCATATAGAATGTCATGGAAATAATGAAAATATAGAGTATGAGCCAAAGATTATCACAGTGACAGATAGAAAGTGTTACCTTGTTTGAAGGAAATTCATAATGACAGTGGTTTTGGCATCATTTTCTTCTCAAATAGTTGTAGACATGGTGGCTCAAGAATAAAGAAGAAATTATAGTGAAAAAATGAACACAAATATGCTAGAGATGATACAGAAGCCATGGCTCGAAGGTCATTTTCACCTCAGGAAATAAAATGAAATAAAGGAATATAATTCATATTTACATCAGACAGAGCCTTACCTTCTTTTCTATGTGATATCTATAAGAATCATGCCCAGAGTCACAACAAAATGAAGATTCTCAAGTCAAAACCCTACCCATGGTGGTGCTAAAGTAGAGCCTATTTTTAACTCAAAGATGCAAAATGAAATGATGCAAAAAAGTAGGGTTGAAAATGTGTTTTGTCATTAGGGTTTCAATGAAGCCCTAATCAAAATGGTCAATTTTATCACATTCATTTCATTTTTGAGGCACAAATTATTGTCTTTGTGGTGTTAAGTGACTATATTATAATGCCTAAGCCCCAAGACATAGAGTGAGGTCGAGCATCAAGGTTCCCTCTAAACATTTGATACCTCAAAACCATGCTTGGTCACCTTGAAAATATGCTATGTGCCCTTAGGAGATTGACAGGTCATATGGAGATAAGCCCACAAGGCTTTTATTTTTGCAAATAATATGTAATGCCCTTGATATTTTTATGATTTTTTATAAGAAAAATCAATTGGTATGCATTGTAAAGACTTGGTGAAATTATAAGCCATGTGCATTTATTTTGCAAAAAATCAAATCGAATAGGGGCATAGGATAAAACTGTAAGCATTGTAAAGTTTGTTTTAAAGTAATAATTTATAAATTGCTTTAAAAACAAAACTATTTTTAGGCAGTCAAAACTAATAAATCAAATCAAATATACCTTTCTTGATTTGCTTTATTTTGAGGCAGTTGAAGACAAAAATTGAGTATTTTTGAGAAGGCAAAGTAGTTTTTTGGTATGGTCTACCTTGAGGGAGATTTTGGCAGCTTTCATATACAGATTGGTGGTGATTTGGAAGCTTTATTTTTGGCTTTTCTGAGGAGCTCAAAAAGGGAATTGGATTTCTATTATTAGGAGCTTTTTTCTAGCTTTCTTTTGGGGAGATTTTTCAAAAGATATATGGTAGAGATATGCTTCTTGTTTTCACAAGTTCCAATTCTAGTTTTAGAGAGTAGCAGTAGATATCAGAGTTCAAGATATCAGAATCTTCCTTTCACACTAAGAGTGTTGTATTCCAATTCATGTACTCATTATTCCTTCAGTTATAGAGTAGCAGTTTTCCTTCACTTTTGCTTCTACTTTTGGCAAAATTTGTTTGATATTGCACTATGATAAGTATTTATCATCTATCTTGTCTTGATTTTGTGATAGTTATACAATTATTTTGCTTGGTTTGGGTTGCATGTCATGTTTTAATTGAACCTTCATGTGAAATATTTATGAATTTGGTAAAATCAAAGTGTTGTGAAGATTAAAGTTCTATAGTCTATTTGTGAGTAAGATCTGATCAGAGTTTAGTTTTGGTGGATCACCTTAGACGTTAATTTTAGTCATTTATTTAAGTACATCCTTCTCATCCTTTTCTCAGACAAGTCATTAGATTAGGAAAAATCATAAGGAGAACCAACTCACTCTAGAGATTCACTCTCAACACAGATCACCCACAATCTGAGAGTGTTTCCATGTGTCAACAGATAGGTAAGTCTTCTGTAAGCTTAGCATAGGGTGCATATCTTATTGATAACAGTTTTTGGCATGCCTAGTAGGACTCTAAAAGGGATTTCAAAGAAGTTTTAAATCTTGAAGTTGTTGTTCTATTATATGCAGTAGCATTCCAGCCTTTGGAGGCTTTTACAATATACCTGGTGACTTATTTTCTTTGGTCTTTTATGTAGATTAGTGTTACCATCTTATGAAAACTAGATCTAGTTTTGATCCTTTTGAATATCTACAACTGTCTCTGCCAAGAAGAAGAGGTAGATTAGCAATCAGAACTATTGATTCAGCGAGGAGATCAAAATCAACACCTTCAAGACTTATTCCACCAACTACAACACAAAAGAGCAGAAGCCCAGTGCTAATAGTTCAAATACCCATAATGGCTAGGTAGTATTCATTTGCCCCCTTTAACGGAGGTAGCCCACTGCAAATTGCTCAGCATGATGATATTTCAGCTGCATCTCTTAAAGTACTACCATATTTCACTAGAGAAGACCACACTACAGTTGATGAGCACATTCATGATGTGGTAACTCTTTGTTCCGTACATAATGTCACCCAAGAAAATGTAGCAATCAGACTCTTGGTTGCATCATTGAAAGGTAAATCCTTACAATGGTTCAGAGGCCTTGCTGAAAATTCAATAAAATCATGGGATCTACTAGGAGATTGATTGCACAAAGACTTTGAAGACAAATATGATCATCTCTCATTGCTAGAGCAGTTCAGCACCATCAAAAGGGCACCCCACGAACACATGACAGATTTCAATTACTAATTTCAGAGAACCTGGTATAGGATTCCCACAACAGTAAAACCCTTGCCAAGGCATGCTTTTTTATTTTATCTTAAAGCTTTGAATAGTGAAATTTTTGTAATGATCCAGTCTATGGAAGGAACCACCTTCCTGATTCTTTTGAGATTGTTGTTAGACCATAAAAATACCTTATCCAAGAAGGGAAGATAGCCCTAAGGCCTCCCTTACCCATTTTCCTAGAAATCCAACCATTTGTGCCAATAGTAGTGTCTCCTTTGGCTGTTGTCCCACCTGTTCCAGCAATAACCCATCAACCTACAGCCCAAGAAGCCACTGTACCAGTCCAAGATTTCCAAGCACTTAATAACACACTGAAAACCCTTAGCAATGAGATTATTAATATCAAGAAGCAGTTTGGTCAAGAGTATAGGCCTTACCAAGCCCCCTATCAACGTAATCAGTAGTATAGGCAACCTTTCCAAGCTGATACTTAGGGTCAAAGAATAAATTACAACACTTGACCCTTCCAATCTTACAATCCAAATGTTGCCAGCACCTCGAAGGAGCTTGTGCCCACTTAGAACAACTTAGCTCAAGATAGTGACTGGTGTTATCCATGTCACCATCCCCATAATCACGCTGCATGCACAAATGGTGTAAGAAATCAGGCACTTATGGTGCAAAATAGTTATGCAAGTTCAGAAGGTGTCTCTGGTGAAGTTTCAACTTAGCAAAATAATGTTGATGCGGCCTTAATGAACTGGCAAGATAATGATTTATGTGGTATAAGTTACCCACAAGGCCCGAATCAGCAAAACACACCTATTTCAACCAACACAAGGTCAAAACAGAGGGCTACAGATCTTAATCAGCAAGCTGCAGTGGTACAACAATAGCATGTGAGATAAATTTCAGACTTGTCCGTCACAAGCTGCCCCTATATCACACCAAAAGGTGCAAATTCTACAAAGGGATCAAACTATACTAGGAAAAGATCAGTCCAAAGTACAATCACAGGCATCAAAAAGGCAAAATGATGCTACTAGTATGAAAGGACAACAAAAAGTAAATCCTGTTTCTTTCAATATAGTAGACCATCTTAAGAAATCTATAGTGAATATGTCAGTTATGGATGCATTATGTATTCCTGGCCAAAAGAATTTGCTATAGAAAGCATTGGTTGAACTATCATTTTTTTAGTGTTCTAATCAAGAAAAAGGCCAAAGTTGTACTTGTCAACAGCTCAAAAATTTAGAGTGGACAACTAGCAAACGAGGTAAAGCCTCCTCCTTTTCTTCCTGAGTCTGATTATTGGTGACAAACTTGTTCATAACTGCATGATAGATTCTAAAGCAAGTAGTTTAGTCATGCCAAAGAGTCTAGCTGATTCATTAGGATTAGTCTATGAACCCCTTTCAAAAGGAGTAGTCTAGCTAGACGAGTCTGCACTTACTACTACAGGAACAATTAAAATTTGCCCCTTACATTGCATGTGTTGTCCTAATTTTGGAATCCATCCAGACATTTATATCATCGATCTACCACCTAGCTTTGCTATATGTCTTTCTAGGGAGTTTACTACCCAATTGGGTGGGTTTTTATCTTCTAATTGGTCCCACTTGTTTTTTAGAACAAGATATGATACAATAGTAACCATACAATCTGAACCACTTACAAAGGATCATGTTAAGCGCTATGTCCTCAACCCAATAAAATCTAACCTCTACTTCACCCACAGGCAGCAGGATGAACCCATGAACCTAGATCCCAATGCTTCTATAGAAGACATAAATTTACATGACTGGGCAGCTGAAGATCATGAAGGTGACCCTTTCCATCACACTGATGAGGTAGGGTTAGGTATTTATATGATACAGGAACCTAATGTAGTGATTCCTAATCTGATTAAGGACCAAAGTCAATCAGAATAGTAAGAAGATCAACTTTGGAAGATATACTTTGATGGGTCAAGAACTAAAATAGGTGTTGGTGGAGGAAATATGTTGATTTCACCTGAAGGAGACAAGTACTATGCAGCCTTGAGGTTCACTTTCAGCTACACAAACAATGTGGCTAAGCATGAGGCCCTAATTCATGGCTTGGAATGGGCCCAAAAAAAGGTATCAAATTTGTCAAAGTTTATGGTGATTTTGAATTGATCGTTAATTAGGTTAGGAATCTGAATGTTAATAAAAATGACTTGCTTAAAAAGTACAAGCATTGAGTTTGGGACTCAACTAAAAAATTTGATGTTTTTTGTTTACTTTCAATTCCAAGAAATCAAAACAACTATGTAGATAAGCTAGCTACTTTAGGATCTTAGTTTGAGATTCCTGATCAAATTCATAACATTGAAGTACAGTCATACATCAAAGTAGTTGTCAGACCTTCTATACCAAACAATAGTGTTTCCTGGCAAGTATTTGACAATGATGAGAAAATCTTAATTTTTTTGAGTGCAGAAGCTGATAACCAGCATAAATACCAACAGCAATTTGAAGATCAGATTGTACAGTTGAAATCCAATAAGTTGCCCAAGGGACTAGTGACACTAGAATTAGTGTTTAATTTAGACGACCAGTTCAGAAAAGATAAGTGCAGCATGATTGTGAAATAGGAGCACTATGAGGGAGTGGAGATATTCAAGGATAAGATGTTGAAACTAAGAAAGGTATGTCCTAAAGATGAACAACAGTCCTTTGTTCATTTATGCCAAGAATTTTCTGATGTTTTTGCATGGGAGTATAAGGATTTAAGGGGGTTTGATCCTAGTTTAGCCTAGCATACCATTAAATTAGAGCCTAATACCAAGCCTTTTAGGCAGAAACAAAGACCCCTTAACCCAAAACTTGAGCACTTAATGAAAGCTAAGCTAAAAAAGTTGATTGAGAGCAGCATAATATTCCCAATCAAACATACATCTAGGGTCTCCAACTTAGTACCAGTCAGAAAGAAGAATGGAGAAATTTGACTTTGTGTTGATTTCTGTGATTTGAATCAGGCTTCATTAAAAGACCATTACCCTCTTCCTTCAATGGAACAAATATTGCAAATTGTTTCTAGTTTTGATAGATATTCCTTGTTAGATGGTTACTCAGGTTACAACCAGATTCTTGTTAGGAAGGAAGACCAATATAAAACTGCATTTATGACTAAGTGGGGTACCATGGCATACAAGAAGATGCCATTCAGTTTGTCCAATGTAGGGGTAACCTTCTAGAGGGAAATTGATATGGCCTTCCATGGCCTTATTAATAAGATAGTGCTGGTGTATTTAGATGACAACAATTTTTTCAAAAGATTGTAATGATCACTTTGACCACTTGAAGCAAATTTTTCAGAGGTGCAGAGAGTTTGGAGTTTCATTGAACCCAAAGAAGTGCATATTTTTAGTTCATGAAGGTAAACTTCTCGGCCATATTGTTTCGAAACAAGATATTTCTATTGACCCTGAGAGAGTTTCAGCTATTCTAGATTTACCACTACCTACACATAAGAAAGGCTTCAAAAGCTTTCTTGACAGAATTAATTTTGTGAGAAGATTTATTCCAAACATTGCAGCTTTGTTACAACCCCTCACTACCATGCTAAAGAAGAATGTGTCATTCAGCTAGACTAAGGAAGGAAAAGGAAGCTTCAAGAAAATCAAAGAAGCACTCGTAGCTACCCCTACCCTCATTAATCGTAATTATGAGAGGGATTTTATTTTATATGCTTTTGGAGGTACTGACACCATCTCAGCAATGTTATGTCAATAAAAGGATGAAGGTTTGGAGTAGCCAGTGGTATTTTTCAACCAGGTACTGCATGACTACGAGGTAAAGTATTCTTTTGTTAAGAAGCATGTTTTTCGTATTGTTAGAAGCCTCAAGAAATTCAAACACATGCTGTCCAATAACAAAATTCACTTAATGGTTGCTCACCCTACTGTCAAGAGGTTTTTACTTAACAGAGATATAAATGATAAGAGAGCTAGTTAGATAACCAAGGTTAAAGAGTTTGATGTTGATATCAAGGTAACTAAGCTGATTAGGGGCAAGGGCTTGTGAGAGTAGCTTGCTAAAAGTGAAGAGCACAGTCAAAAACATGACAAGAACATAGAAACAATACTAAATAATAGTGTACCATCCGCTATACCAGCTCCTACAAATAGTTGGGTGCAGTAGATGATGCACTATTTGCAGGCTAGTCAATGCCCCAAAGGTTTGGATAGGGCAGGAGGAAGGTATTTCAGGTTACAAGCTACTCCTTATGATATCATTGATGGTATTTTGTATAGGAGAGATTTAATGGTGTATTTCTAAGATGTATTGAGCTAGTTCAAGTTGATAAACTGTTAGAGGAGTTTCACAATGGACCTTCAGGAGGTTACTTTCCAGCTAGGACAACTTGAAGATTATGCAGGCTGGTTATTACTGGCCTAACTTATTTAAAGATGCTTTTTCTTGGGTAAGAAGATTTGAAAAATGCTCATTATTCGCAGGTAAGCAAAGGCTTGCAACCTTACCTCTGCATCCTATCAAAGTTAAATAGCCATTTGCAAAATGGGGTCTATATTTCATAGGACCAATAAACCCGCCTTCAAGTGCAGGCGACAAGTAGATCTTGATTGCCATAGACTATTTCACCAAGTGGACCGAGGTTGTTGCTTTAAAAGAAGTAAATGAATCTAGTGTTTTAAAGTTCTATCAGGATTTGGTATCAAGGTTTGGTACACCATATTCAATTATCTCTGATAATGGTTTAGCTTTTATTGGTTTGAGAATTTTAGATTGGTCTGTCAAAAATAATATTTTTTTGAATACTTCTTCTAACTATTACCCACAGGGTAATGGGCAGGCTGAATCTACCAACAAGAATCTGATAAGAATCATCAAGAAGACTATTGAAGACAACCAGAGAATATGGCATGAGAAGTTGAAATTAGCTCTTTGGCCTAACAAAATTACACCCAAGAAAGCTACTAGTTGTTCTCCATATGTGCTTACTTATGGTAAGGAGCCTAGACTACCTATTTCAGTTGAATTACCAACTTTGACTTTCATCAAAGAACTTGAGTTGCTAGAGGAACAACCTTTAGTAGTTAGGTTAGCATAGCTTATGGAATTAGAAGAGGCTAGAAAGAGGCCTTAAGGAATCTTGATATACATCGAGCTCAAATGAAGAGTTCTTTTGATAAAAAGGCAAGATTGAGAAGCTTCATTGTTGGTGATTTGATTTTCAAATGGAATGAATTGAGAAGTAGACCTGAAAAGCATTCCAATTTCGATACAATTTGGGATGGGTCTTATGTAATCACAGAGTGCAAAGAAAATAATGCATTTTAGCTATCTAAGTTAAGCCATGAGGTGCTGTCTATCCCAATTAATGGGATCCACCACAAGCATTGCCTCTGAAGATAAGTACTACGTTGTATCATAGTAGAGTAGTGTTGCAGTTAATAAATGCTTCATGGACATTTTCTTTTAGTCATTTTGTTTCCCTAAGTGTTGTTGCACAAGTTTTTTTAGCCATCGGGGCCTATTAGTCTAGTTTCAGTTTAGTTTGTTTTTAGTTTTATGTTGTTTGGACTGGTTGGAGAGCTGAATTTTAGTGTTTTCTGAGTAAGAGAAGAGCAAAGTATGACTCAATGCCCAATGGATATTCGAGGTAACTGATACGATGCTTAACAGACAAGCATATAGCAAAAATTGCCAGAAATGTTACCATTTTTCACTTACAGCTCAAACCGGTAGAGCTGGTGCAACAAATTCATTTTTAGAGTGAAGGTTAACATTATTTGTTATAAGTTATTTGCATAGTTGATTGTGTTTTAGTGATATTGCAGTTCAGTTGACCAAGAAAAGAAAAGATTTTTAGATCATTCATTGCATTACAGAACATTGATAGGAGAGATAAGTATTTCATTCACTACAATGATTATTCATTTACAAATTGAGATACATAAAAGGATAAACATTGCATTGAATGAAAGAATCATAGATCAAATGTCCCACACAAGATGTGGGAATAGTTGAACAAATGCAAATATAGGAAAAATACTATGCATCTAAAGGTAGGGGAGAGAAATTCATAGCCATCACTACCTTGTAAGTCTTCAATCTCTGAGGTTGCCTTTTGTCCTTTCTCTTGATCTTCGACAAGAACCTGCAAAAAATTGGAAAAGGTCCTGTTAGAGCTCCGGTTATGAGTTCTCTATGTCCTATCAAAAGAGGCATAACACATTGCCTATAATGCATTGACCAAATGAATATCACTCACATGCATGAAGAACTAAAAGGAAACAATCTTTGAACTTCATTATTTTTATCTAATTTATTTTTTTCATCTGTAGGTATAGGATAAGTCAAGTAGATGATTGAAGACATATCAGCATGTCGTGTAAAATGAGGCTCCCACAAGGGTTGAGCCTAGCATGATGCCCTTAATCTCAAAAGGAATGGAATGGAAAGGAAAGATCATTATTCATATTACCTAAATTGGATAACTAAACTCAAGGTGTATCAAAGAAATTAGATGCATTGGTTTCTAGTTTTAAACACACTCATGATTGCAGTTCAAGAAATGAAATGAAACCATCAGGATGAACTGAACTCATCTAGGACAACATTAAATGCATAAAAATAGCTATCATCATTGCTTCAACAATCATTGAGGAAATGGAATTCACATGTATTTCAGCTACATATCTTTGATGGTATTTGTATGCAACAAAGGCATTAAGAACATCAAGTCAATTTCCAACATTTGTATGTCAAATAGTTGCCAATGGATAACATCTTCCAGAGATTTATGATTGCTTTAGCCACATCATAGCATCCAAAATAAATATCAAATATATGCATGGTGGAGCAAACTGAAGAGTGCACAAGGGCAGCCATAATGATACAATTGCAAGGTACACACAGATGCATATTGCCCCAAGCTACATGAAGTAAAATAAACATTATCACTGAAAGTGGAACAACAAAGACAATTTGGAACAGCAAATATTTCATTTTCTTTTCAAGAAGCAATTGTATGTTCACCTTTGTTCATCATGAGTATCACAGATGCATTTATGGAACAGCTAAGACATCCATAGTGATGAAATAGAATGCAAATTGTATCATATATTGCAAATCAAATGGACATTCTAAAAGTATATCAGCTTCTATGGAGTAGCAAATGAGCATATTTGTCATGTAGTAAAAGAATAGTCAACTAATACAATCATCATGTATCTCATTTGGCCATGTTACAGTAAAGGAAAAGTGCTTTCCTATAGAAAGGACAGATGGAATACAATAGCAATATAAGAATCTTTCAAGTGCATAAACAAATGTGTAACAACAGTGTTTCATCTGGTAAAGGACAGCCAACAACATGAAGGCAGCAATATCAATACTTTTCTACAGCCACAGGAAGGTAGCTCATCAAATATTTGCCATGTGTCATTGAAATGCAAGTTGATTAAAGAAAGGTAAGTATTCATGTCTCTTGTGTATATACACCATTCAATGAAGAAAAGATATTTCATTAAGTCTAGTATGAAATAAAGAGTTACAACCCATATCCATCATAGGTTGAGCTAGTATATACCAGATAACAAATCAGAATGGTGCCTTTCCCAAAGTTTAAATATGCTATTATGTCATGCATAGTATACAACCTGATTTTGAGATAGCAAGGTAGGAAGATATAAAAGATACAACATGTTTATGTCTTTATGACATCATGATAAGCTACAGTGACAGAAATGTTCAAGTGTCGATGACCATCTACAGGACATGAGGAGTTTCTATGAGAACAGCCATGCAATGATCAAGCACAGTTATGAAGCCTTTTAACTACAAGAAGGAAGAAAATATCTGAAGATGCATATCTAAGTGAAGATGCAAAAGAAGACTGCATCATATGATTATAGAGCAAACATCTCAAATGATATACAAGTATGCAACAAAAGAGATAATTCTCAGATGTCATAAGAGGAGTCTGCAGCCTGAAGTGAGGCACATTTTTGTGATGAAAGAAATGCAAGGAAATGCTTTGTTTTGCAAGTTTTAAGAGCCATACAAAATTTTATACACTACTAGATATAGGGTTTCATCATCATAGGTCGAGCCATCTTTATTTCTAGAATAGAAAACAATGTATAGTCGTGGCCAGTGAAGGAGTAACCCACTTAGGGTTTTAAACATTTATTCACAAACCTTAGTTACAAAATAGAAGTTTTATATATAGAGGGGAAAGAAGTCTTTCAGTCATGTCAAAACTCAGAAATAATGATACAACCGTGGCTTTCCAAGAAAGCATAAACACAGATCAGGCACAAAGCATCATACATAGGAAAATACATTTTCCCATAAAACATCAAAGTTCATATTTTGTTCACATGAAGATAACGGGTATAGAGGAAGGAAAATGGAAAGAGTATGGTTTGTATTCAATAATTTTGTTACCAGAGGGTTATATCCTCTACAAACTATGGCACATATTTGCCCAAAGTTATAATTTTCCTTTTACAAATCTAGCTATCTCATAAAGAATTACATGGAAACAATGAAAATATAGAGTATGAGCCAAAGATTATCATAGTGACAGATAGAAAGTGTTACATTGTTTAAAGGAAATTCATAATGACAGTAGTTTTGTCTTCATTTTCTTCTCAAATAGTTGCAGTCATGGTGGCCCAAGAATAAAGAAGAAATGACAGTGAAAAAATGAACACAAATATGTTAGAGATGATACAAAAGTTGTGTCTTGAAGGCCATTTTCACCTCAAGAAATAAAAAGAAATAAAGGAATATAATTCATATTTACATCAGACAGAGCCTTACCTTCTTTTATGTGTGATATCTATAAGAATCATGGCCAGAGACAGCAAAATGAGTATTCTTAGGTCAAAACCCTACCCATGGTGGCACTAAAGAAGAGCCCCTATTTTCCTCAAAGATGCAAAATGAAATGATGCAAAAAATTAGGGTTGAAAATGTATTTTGTTGAATTAGGGTTTCAATGAAACCCTAATCGAAATGGTCAATTTTATCGCATTCATTTCATTTTTAGGCACAAATTAATGCCTTTGTGGTGTTAAGTGACTATAATATAATGCCTAAGTCCCAAGACTTAGAGTGAGGTTGAGCCTCAAGGGTTCCCTCTAAACATTTGATACCTCAAAAACATGCTTGGTCACCTTGAAAATATGCTATGTGCCCTTAGGAGATTGACAGGTCATATGGAGATAAGCCCACAAGGCTTTTATTTTTGCAAATAATATGTAATGCCCTTGATATTTTTATGATTTTTTATAAGAAAAATCAATTGATATGTATTGTAAAGACTTGGCAAAATTATAAGCCATTTTGCAAAAAATCAAATCGAATAGGGGTATAGGATAAAACTACAAGCATTGTAAAGTTTGTTTTAAAGTAATAATTTATAAATTGCTTTAAAAACAAACTATTTTTAGGCAGTCAAAACTAATACAACAAATCAAATATCCCTTCCTTGATTTGATTTATTTTGAGGCAGATGAAGACAAAAATTGAGTTTTTTTTAGTAGACAAAGTAGTTTTTTGGTGGGGTCTACCTTGACGGAGATTTTGGCATCTTTCATATGCAAATTGGTGGTGATTTGGAAGCTTTATTTTTGGCTTTTCTGGGGAGCTCAAAAATGGACTTGGATGTCTATTATTAGGAGCTTTTTTCCAACTTTCTTTTGGGGAGATTTTTCACAGGATATATGGCAAAGATATACTTCTTTTTTTCACAGGTTCCTATTCCAGTTTTAGAGAGTAGTAGTAGAGATCAGAGTTTAGGATATCAGAATCTCCCTCTCACACTGAGAGTGTTGTATTCCAATTAATGTTCTCATTATTCCTTCAATTATAGAGCATCAGTTTTCCTTCACTTTTGCCTCTATTGTTTGCAAAATTGATTTGATATTGCACTGTGATAAGTATTTATCCTCTATCTTGTCTTGATTTTGTAAAATCAAAGTGTTGTGAAGATTAAAGTTCTGTAGTCCGTTTGTGAGTAAGATCTGATAGGAGTTTAGTTTTGGTGTATCACTTTAGAGGTTAATTTCAGTCATTTATTTAAGTATATCCTTCTCATCCCTTTTTTCAGACAAGTCATTAGATTAGGAAAAATCATCAGGAGAACCAACTCACTCTAGAGATTCACTCTCAACATAGATCACCCACAATCTGATAGTGTTTCCATGTATCAACAGATAGCTAAGTCTTATGTTAGCTTAGCATAGGGTGCATATCTGATTGATAACAATAACATCATAAGGCATGGTAAATAAGATATAAAAATGTAGTATCAATGATGTAAATTGTCTAAAATAGAAAAATATGTCAATATTTGATTGTAAATGCTCATAATAGCTGGGTAAAAACAATTATAAGAGATGGACCATAGGAAAGATGCTCAATATAATGATAGACCATGAATGTTCTAAGAAGATAGAACCACACTCAATGCATGTGATAGGAGAATCATTATAAAATACAAGAATGTTATTAGGAGGTAAGATTATGTCATCAATGCATGTCCTATAAGGTGCATCACAAGGTCTAGATCATTAGTATGTATGTACTCACAACTATCCATATGATAGTCATTAGGCTTACTATGAAAAATGTAATATGAAGAATAATAAACAATATCAAATCACAATAAACTATTTCATCATCTATAGGTATATCATGCAAAGAAGGTGTGCTGAGTGAGTGATAATTTAGTGTATTTTTGAGATCTCTTGTGTTGGGTGAGTGATATCTACAAGGGGAGTGCTTAGACATGTTAGATATGTCCAATTACACCTTTCATATCAATATTAGGGCCTGATCAATCCATTTGGTCTCCGCTGTTACAAAATAGTCCCTAAAATAGGCCTAATTTGACTGTAACAATCCAAGTTTTATCTATTCCGTACAAACCAAGCCTACCTAAGTTTTACATATACTTAATAAGGGACAAAAGGGTATCTAAATCAAGTCTTAGATCTCAATTATCAGGTGTATTAAGGTAGTCATTACATAAAAGGTCTCTGAGAAGGGCTACAAGCTCCTAGACCACTTACAAAGCAAGTACATGTTATATTGATCACAGAGCTCTGCCCATGCATGGATAAGGTTGGTATAGTGAATTTAAGCATGTATGAGTGTTTTCAAACCATGGTGAATTTCTATAAGTCTTCCAATCAAGATTTGGTTTTGTTATAGACCTAGAGTGAAGCTAGTGTGAGCTAGTGGGAGATTGAATCGCTCCATTCATTGCATGAACATATCAAGTTGAGATCATATATTCTATTGCATGATTCTAGACAAGATATATGTCATATTAAAGGACCATGAAGGTTAGAATTCATGTGAATAACAAAGGCATGATATGTTGTGAGAAATTGTTCAAAGTAAAGAGCCAAATTGATGTGACTATGGTTGAGTTAGGATGACATCAAAAGCATAAAGGATATAGCAATTTTGTCAAAAGTTGTAGTTGCAACTACCCTGCGAGACATGTATGTAGAGTGTGGAAGCATAGACAAGGCACATGGATTGTATGATACAACACCACAAAGAGATGTCCTCTCATGGGATGCAATGATTCCAAGATATGCAAAAAATGGATTTGTTGAAAATATTTTAAAAACTTTCAAGTAAATGCAATTGGCACGTGTAAAGCCAAATTTCACAACCTTTTCCAGGGTCCTCCCTATCTGTACACCAAAATAGGATGTTTGGAATAGCGTATGGATAGCCATCAAAGTATAAAGGAGATAGGAAATTTGTCACATGCTGTAATTACAGCTGCCCTTGTAGACATGTATGCAAAGTGTGGAAGCATAGACAAGGCACGTGAACTATTTGGCATGATGGCCCAAAGAAATATCACCTCATGGAATGCAATGATTGCAAGATATGAACAAAATGGATTTTTGGATAAGGCTTTAGAAATTTTCTTGAGCAAATGCAATTGGCGGGTGTAAAGCCAAATTCCAAAACCTTCGAAATGGTATCTTTGGAACACAGTATAGACATCCATCAAAGCATAAAGAATATAGCAATTTTTTCAAAAGTTGTAGTTGTAACTACCCTATGATACATGTATGCAAAGTGTGGAAGCATAGACAAGGCACGTGGACTATTTGATACAACACCACAAAGAGATGTCCTTTCATGGGATGCAATGATTGCAAGATATGCAAAAAATGGATTTGTTGAAAAGACTTTAGAAACTTTCGAGTAAATGCAATTGGCACGTGTAAAGATAAATTCCACAAACTTTGCCAGCATCCTCCCTATCTGTACACCAAAATAGAATGTTTGGAACAACGTATGGACAACTATCAAAGCATAAAGGATATAGGAAATTTGTCACATGTTGTAATTGCATCTGCCCTTGTAGACGTGTATGCAAAGTGTGGAAGCATAGACAAGGCACATGAACTATTTGGCATGATGGCCCAAAGAAACGTTGCCTCATTAAATAAAATGATTGCAAGATATGAACAAAATGGATTTTTTGATAACACTTTAGAAACTTTCAAGAAAATGTGATTGGCGGGTGTAAAGCAAAATTACACAACCTTAGCCAATATCCTCCTAACCTATGCCAAAATGGACATCCATCAAATGATAAAACATATAGGAATTTTGTTAGATGTTGTAGTTTCAACTACCCTCAGAGACATGTATGAAAAGTGTGGAAGCATAGACAAGGCACGTAAACTATTTGGCATGATGCCTCAAAGAAATGTCGCCTCATGGAATGCTATGATTGCATGATATGAACAAAATGGATTTTTTGATAAGCCTTTAGAAAGTTTCAAGAAAATGCAATTTGTGAGTGTAAAGCCAAATTCCAAAAACCTTAGAAATGATATCTTTGGAACATGGTATAGACATCCATCAAAGCATAAAGGATATAAGAATTTTGTCAAATGTTGTAGCTATAAGTACCCTGCAAGACATGTATGCAAACTGTGGAAGCATATACAATGAATGTGAATTGTTTGACACAATGCCTCAAATAAATGTTTTCTCATGGAATGCAATGATTGCAAGATATGCACAAAATGGATTTTTCATAAGGCTTTAAAAACTCTCAAGTAAATGTACAAAATTAAATTTCAACCAAACACAAATTTTGGCACATCTAAAACTAAATTGCACAACCTTATCCAACTTCCTCCTTGCCTATGCTAGAATGGGATCTAGGAAACATGGTGTGGACAACCATCAAAGCATAAATGATATAGGAATTTTGTCACATGTATTATATTTGCAGCTGCCCTTGTAGACATGAATGGAAAGTGTGGAAGTATAGACAAGGTGCATGAACTGTTTGGAATGATGCCTCAAAGAAATGCACAGTCCCACAGAATGCAATGCTTGCAAGATATGCACAAAATGGATTATTTGAAAACAAATTATAAACTTTCAAGCAAATGCAATTGGCAAGTGTAAAACCAAATTCCTGTAACAATAATTGATAATCATATTAAATATTTAATATAAATTGTCATATACATAATGTCATGAACATAACATCTAGTTTATATACAAAGCCATATAGGCATGTCCAAATAAAGCCATACAGGCATATATACAAAAATATACATCAGTAACATACAAAAGTATGTATACAAAGCCATCTAGGCATACAAAAAATGTCCCAAAAACTAGTTTTCTATGGACTTTTATGAAATAATCAGTGGCCCTTGCTTGACCATGAAAATGGAGAGCCAATTTGTGACTCATCCTCTCTCTACCATCAAGTAGACCTCTTTGACAAAAGTTCATCCAGCTTCACCTATTAATACAATCAAACAATATGCATATTACTATAGAAAATGTACATGAAATATATAACACCACATATGTAATTGATCACTTACCGCCATCTGATGATCACTCTCCATCATCTTGTCTCTCTCTTTGTCCATAGTTGGATGGGCTAGAGTTGTGACCTCCTATGAGAAGCATCAAAAAGAAAAATTGACTAAACATAAATATCATTTATGTACATCAAATGACATGAAATCAAATAAGAAATATAAAATTATGACATTTTCATGTTATTGGCTCATACCTCGGTCAACACATTTGAAGACATCGTGGCTATAGCAATACCTATCTATGCCGACACACAAAGATGAGGAGTCTCCACATTCAGCATCTAAAAATCAAGTTCAAGATTATTCAACTAAAATAAATACATAACATTATTTTAAAAATGCATAATGATTAGAAATGGTTAAATTTACCTCTGTAAAAGTGGTGGATTTGCATCCAGGGGACCAAGGAAACCATGGAGGTGTCGATGACTATTGAAATCATCAAATTCTCACAAAATAATATTACCATTGATATATCTACAATAATTACGATCAAGTGATAAATTACATACCTACTAACTTGACCTCCTCTCATAACCCACCAATGGAAGCCTAACAGAGGAAGGATGAAGACTCTGACCCTGAAATTTCATTGTGCAGACAATTACATACATTATTTTTTACTTATAATATAGATAGTCATATAAAATTAATTAAAATTTTTAAATAACAATATATTAAATCAAGATGAAACTTGTAAAAAATTACCTAAGAGTCGATACCAAATGTATGCTATAAGACATCGTCAGTGAGAACAATCTCATCTAATATGGATGCCTCCATCAATGGATGTTGCCCTTGTGTCGTAGCATCCTGCCAAGAGTTCTTCCATGCATCCTGTGTCCCATAATCACATAGGTTCCCACATGAACTGCACAAATGTGGTGACAAATGACGCCTACTGCTCTCACTCTCATTGGCTTGGGTAAGATCATCAGCATGCTATGATAGAGACTGTGTGAGAGTATTCAATGAATGTAATGTCTCCACCTCAACACTCTCCTTTAAAGTTGAAGGGAGTGACCTATGTTCTAGCCTCAATAGGGGTCTAGGTACATGGTTTTCATCTCACTAAGCCCTTTCTCTATCTTGGGCAGAGCCACCACCTCTACTCTGGAACTCACGAATGTCAAAAAAATTAGGAATCTTCTTGAGGACGAACTTGCAATGGAGTTTCCTCAAGAAATATTGTGGCACCTCATCATTGTTGCATGGGCACTCATCGAAGACCATGTACCATCTATCCCAAAAGTTTTGGGATATTTCTTCATTCCTACACCAATGAATAGGGAACCATTTGCAAGTTTCTTCTAATCTTTGGTCAGTTTTGGGATTAATAAAGTGTGCACATAATTGAGATTTTGTAATTTTTTCATTTTTCACTTGTTCATATGATAATTTGTCAGCATAGTATTGCTGACACCTCTCCTTATAGTCTTGAAATTTGGTGATTTGTTTTGTCACTGAATTAGTGTAGGAAACAATCTCCTCTAGGGACTTTGCAAGTGTTCTCCTATGATCGGTGCTTGTAATTGGATTGTTTAGCATTAAGAGTTTGAAGATATTTCTTGTTGTCTTCTATTATCCATAGGTAGTTTTCTTGACTATCCCTTACATTGTGAGGATGTGAATGTGGGTTTTGAGGGTTTGGAGAGTTTTGGGGGTTGTTTTCACCCTCCTCAGTTGGATTTGGGTTTTCTCTTGCCTCAATAACTATAAATGAAATATAAAAACTAATCAAACTTTCACAAAGTCAAAAATTCTTCTCAAACTAACAAAAATCAGTCAAACCCTACCTTCTTCGGCTACTAGACCCTCCAAATTTGCTTCATAATTTCTTTAGCGGTGAGATGGCATCATGAATTTATCATTTTCTCTCTTTCACTTGCTTGGAGAGACTTCCCTTGAATGCGATCATGCTTTCAACACTATTTTTTGTAGATTAACTCCTTTGGTTGTGGGTTGATGATAAGAAAATGAGGATTTTTTGACTTTTAAGTAAAGGAAAAATGCGAGCACATTATAACATGCTCACAGTTTTTACTATTTTGGACCAAAAAGTCCCATGGTGGTGACTTTTTGGTCCCCCGTCTCTTTGCATATACCCATAGGTTGTCTCCTCTAGGTCAGAGTTCCTAAATCCATGCATGAGGTGCAAGCTCATGATTTCCTGTTTTGAACTTGACAAATATTTGTGTAGGAAGGGTATTTCTACCATGGCTGCTATGGATCATTACTTGTGACTGTGTATTAAGAATTATCTTTGCTTCTTGAATCCATTTAGTGTATTGTAAAGAGAAAGGATGTCAAAGCAACTTGGTGGGATACCTAAAACTTTCACTACATCTGCCAAAAGCACATAAAAATTTGATAGTCATAGGACTGTAGCAACAACAAGAAGTCTTTTTCTCCATATGCATTGACCAACAACCATATCAGGAGATTCCTATACTCATAATCCCTGAATCCTTGTTAAAATGAATGGAATGAAGGTGATAAAGTGGTCCAAGTACCACCACTGGAGTTGTGAAATAGTTGGATATTAAGGAAAAAGGTTTTTATGAAGTATGGGACTAACATAGTTGCATGAAATTCATAATGTTTACTTGTACTATTCAAGATTTACAAGATCTTCCTCATGAAGAGGATGGTGGAAATTAGGCTTCTATCTTCCAAACCTAGAATACAAATGAAGATACTCTAACCCTCAACTTGGGAAGTAAAGGGCCCAGTAAAAACAATGAAGGGAAGACCTGACTATCATATAACACATAAGCCCCATGTTTTTGTTGCCACCTAATTCTTTGTTTTAAACTTGACTATTTGGACATCCCAAGTAGTGTCTTTCTATACAGTGTTGTCATGGGTCTAGGTTGAAGGGCAGTTTTATCATTAAGAGGAACAACATTATGTGGAAGGTTTGTCCTGTCACAATCCTTTTGCTTAGGATATTTCCATGGATCCATGTTATCATGTTGAGGGTTGGGACATAGTTATTATAAAGATTTAGGCATCCAAGGTCATAATGGCAATTTCTAAGATTGTTGTCTAGTAATTCATGTTTTTCAGGATAGTGGAGGTTAGGATTAGTCACCTTACACTTCGTTTCATCAAAAGTGACCCACTTGATCATAATGTTGTATGAACTTGTCACTTAGGCTTGGGAGGTTATCATCATTGCATCAAAAGAACTCAAGTGTCAAATAGGATCTTTGGAACAACATATGGACAACCATCAAAGAATAAAGGATATAGGAATTTTTTCACATGTAATTGTTGCTGCCCTTGTAGACATGTATGCAAAGTATAGAAGCATAGACAAAGCATGTGGACTATTTGATAGAATACCACAAAGAGATGTCCTCTCATGGGATGCAATGATTGCAAGATATGCAAAAAATGGATTTGTTGAAAAGACTTTAGAAACTTCCAAGCAAATGCAATTGGCACATGTAAAGCCAAATTCCACAACCTTTGCTAGCATCCTCCCTATCTTAACCAAAAATACGATCTTTGGAAAAATGTATGGACAACCATAAAAGCATAAAGGATATAGGAATTTTGTCACATCTTGTAATTTCAGTTACCCTTGTAGACATGTATGCAAAGTGTGGAAGCATAGACAAGGCACATGGGTTGTTTGATACAACACCACAAAGAGATGTCCTCTCATGGGATGCAATGATTGCAAGATATCAAAAAAATGGATTTGTTGAAAAGACTTCAGAAACTTCCAAGTAAATGCAATTGGTATGTGTAAAGCCAAATTCTACAACCTTTGCCAACATCCTCCCATCTCTACCAAAATAGGATCTTTGGAATAGTGTATGGACAACCATCAAAACATAAAGGATATATGAATTTTGTCAAATTTTGTAATTGCAGCTGCCCTTGTAGACATGTATGCAAAGTGTGGAAGCATAGACAATGCACATGGATTGTTCGACCTAACACTCAACCATGAAAATTGGAAGCATAGACAAGGCACGTGGATTGTTGAAAAGGCTTTAGAAACTTTCAAGCAAATGCAATTGGCATGTGTAAAGACAAATTCCACAACCTTTACCAGCATCCTCCCTATCTATACCAAAATAGGATCTTTGGAACAATGTATGGACAACCATCAATGCATAAAGGAGATAGGATTTTTGTCACATGTTGTAATTGCAGCTTCCCTTTTAGGCATGTAGACTATTCGATAGAATACCAGAAAGAGATGTCCTCTCATGGGATGCAATGATTGTAAGATATGCAAAAAATCAATTTGTTGAATAGACTTTAGAAACTTCCTTGCAAATGTAATTGGCACATGTAAAGCCAAATTCCACAACCTTTGCTAAGACTTTATAAATTTTCAAGAAAATACAATTGGCAGGTGTAAAGAGAAATTCCACAACCTTAGCCAGTATCTTCCTTGCCTATGTCAAAATGGACATCCATCAAAGGATAAAAGATATCGAAATTTTGTTAGATGTTGTAGTCGCAACTACCCTCGAATACATGTATGCAAAGTGTGGAAGCATAGGCAAGGCACGTGAATGGTTTGGCATGATGCCTCAAAGAAATGTCACCTCATGGAATGCAATGATTGCAAGATATGAACAAAATAGATATGGCATGTGTAAAGACAAATTGGCATGTGTAAAGACAAATTCTAAAACCTTAGAAATGGTATCTTTGGAACACTGTATAGACATCCATCAAAGCATAAAGGATATAGGAATTTTGTTAAATGTTGTAGTTGCAACTACCTTGCGAGACATGTATACAAAGTGTGGAAGCATATACAAGGAACATGAACTGTTTGACACGATGCCTCAAAGAAATGTTGTCTCATGGAATGCAATGATTGCAAGATATGCATGAAATGGAGTTTTCATAATGCTTTAAAAACTTTCACAAATGCACAAAAGAAAATTTCAACCAAATGCAATTGGCAAGTCTAAAACCAAATTGTACAACCTTATCCAACATCCTCCTTTCCTATGTCAAAATGGGATCTAGGGAACATGGTGTGGATAGCCATCAAAGCATAAAGGATATATGAATTTTGTGACATATTGTATTTGTAGCTACCCTTGTAGACATGTATGGAAAGTGTTGACTGTTTGACATAATGCCTCAAAGAAATGCACAATCTCATGGAATACGATGATTGCAAGATATGCACAAAATGGATTATTTGAAAATGATTTCTAAACTTTCAAGCAAATGCAATTGGCACGTGTAAAACCAAATTCCTATAACGATAATTGATCATCATATATTAAATATTTAATATAAAATATCATATACATAATGTCATGAACATAACATCTAGTTTATATACAAAGCCATATAGGCATGTCCAAACAAAGCCATATAGGCATTTACAAAAATATACATCGGTAACATACAAAAGTATGTATACAAAGCCATCTAGGCATAAAAAAATATCTCAAAAACTAGTTTCCTATGGACTTTTATGAAATAATCAATGACCCTTGCTTGACAGTGAAGATGGAGAGCCAATCAGTGACTCATCCTCTCTCTATCATCAAGTAGACCTCCTCGATAAACATTCATCTAGCTCCACCTGCTAATACAATCAAACAATATGCACATTAATATAGAAAACATAAAATATATAACATCACATATGTAATTGATCACTTACCACCATCTGATGATCACTCTCCATCATATTTTCTCTCTCTTCATCCATAGTTGGATGGGCTGGAGTTGTGACCTCCTAAGAGAAGCATCAAGAAGCAAAATTGACTAAACATAAATATCATTTATGTAGATCAAATGACATGATCTATAAAACAAGAAATACAAAATTATGACATTTTCATATTATTGGTTCATACCTCGATCAAAGGATTTGAAGACATCATGGATGTAGTAATGCTTACCTACACTGACTCACGAAGATGAGTGACCCTACCGGTGAACTAGGTGACCCTGTCATGTTTTCATGCATGAGTTCCTCTTCAGTTCATGCATAAAATAGCTCCATTTTGGTACCAATTTGCATGCAAATTCAACCCTAATTGAGCCTAGTCTATTCTAAGCCCATTCATCACTCCCAATCAACCATAACTAGATCAATTGATTTATTCTTAACTCTTCTCTCTTTCATGCTAACTCCCTATTAGATCATTGTTTTATCAACCCAATCTACTACCTAATCAATTGAATTCACTGATCAATCAACCCTATTAACTCCTCAATCTAATTGACTTAACCTCCCAATCAATACCACCTATTGTGAGGTCCTTAACACTATGAAAAGCCCCCTCCCACAAACAATATGGGAGGCAAATTCATTATTGCAGCCATTCATTAGCTTTGTTTTTTCTCTCCACTTAGCATTCTTATATGCTCTTCGTAGGATGTAGGTGCCTTTTACTTTTAGTTGTATTTCCCAAGATTTTCAAAATGCATCATTTAGTGTTGTTACTCTCACCAATTTTCAAGCCCAAGTGATTCAATCACATCTTTCATAGCTCACCCAATCCAAGATTTCATAGCTCACTTTAAATCAATAATCATTCAATCCTTGTCGCTAAGAGAAGTATCCCACTACTGCAGAGAAAAAGAAAGGTTGCTACATAAAGGATTTTTGAGGATATGCCAAGCTCATGCACCAAAGAAGATACAAGTTCTTTATGCTTTCAATATTTAATTAAATAATCTTTTCTCTTGGGAATAGCAGTCTTTTTGTTACAATTTCCTTGATAGATTTATTTTAAGTTAATTAGATTAGATTTTTTGAGTAGTTAAATTGTAATTCTAGATTAATTTCATTCGAAGTGTTCTTAAATTAAACCAAAAATCACTTTTGAAAATACAAATACATAGTATAGCTTTCATTAGGAAAAATCATAGTAGATTACATACATATTTTAGTTTCTAAATTAATTAGATCACTTTACATTTGAGAAAAGGAACCAAAAATCATATTGCATTCATAAATTAGTTGCATACATCAAAAACAAAAAAACATTAAAACACTAGAAAACTCAAAACCCTCGATTTGATCATGAGGAATATTCCAATACACAAGGTCAAACCCTCGATACCACCATGAGGTACAATTCACAATTCACAAGTCAAACTAGCAAAACCCTAAGTCAAATCTTGGTCAACCCTAGTTAACATGTTCTCCTCTAAAGCATTTGATGTGCCTAAGATTTAGAGGTGAGTGGGT
This sequence comes from Cunninghamia lanceolata, assembly GCA_027924645.1. Lineage (NCBI taxonomy): Eukaryota > Viridiplantae > Streptophyta > Pinopsida > Cupressales > Cupressaceae > Cunninghamia > Cunninghamia lanceolata. Next base: position 16,475,551 of record BSBN01000801.1, read on the forward strand.
TAGGGCTATCCTTGAGGTTGTAGATGAAATACATCCTAGACCATAATTGACACAAGAAGAAATTCAAGAACAAGAATAAACCCTTAGGATCTATTACCACTTAGGTGCGCGACCCTCAATTCCTCCCTCTTTGGGCCCACGCGGTCTCTAGGTATCACTACCGGGGCACCATTCACTAACAGTTTGAGCTTTTGGTGTAGTGGCAGCCGGCTTGAGTGGTAACAAATTGGCGACTTTGCTGGGGAGGAGTTTGATTCCCACCGATGCATACTGCCCTCCTGCATACAAGATGCGCCTGGCAGTCCGTGCCTGCCTATGTGGTTATCACTAGGTAGGTACAGACTGGTGGGGGTATGTTACTGCTTAGGTGCGTGACCCTCAATTCCTCCCTCTTCGGGCCCACGTGGTCTCTGGGTATCACTACCGGGGCATCATTCACTAACAGTTCGAGCTTTTGGTGTAGTGGCAGCCAAGTTGAGTGGTAACAAATTGGTGACTCTGCTGGGGAGGAGTTTGATTCCCACTGATGCATACTGCCCTCATGCGTACAAGATGCACCTGGCAGTCCGTGCCTGCCTATGTGGTTATCACTAGGTAGGTACAGACTGGTGGGGGTATGTTACCGCTTAGATGTGCGACCCTCAATTCCTCCCTCTTTAGGCTCGCGCGGTCTCTGGGTATCACTATCGGGGCACCATTCACTAACAGTTCAAGCTTTTGGTGTAGTGGCAGCCGGGTTGAGTGGTAACAAGATCATCCAAGCAATACATGAATATGAAAACTATATAGAATACCTAAGAAACATCAACGAGCATAATTGACATCCATCTAGGGATTGGAACACAAGGAATCCTAATAGGAGATCAATGGCCAATGAATCTTCAGGTCATAGGGTTATTTCCACCATCATGATTATACAACAAACAACAACAAACAATAGGCCCCAAAACTGCTGACTGTTGTTTGTGACATTTTAATCCCATGAAAATAGAACCACCCTTGGGTTACACTTCCACTCGAGACTAGATTTTTTCCAAAAGAGTGGGAGTGAATTGGAGGTCACCCATAGCAAGGAGAGGGTTTGTGTGCTATGTTGAAGTTGGCTCATCCATGTTTGGGCCTGAGTCATGTTTTGAGTAGATATTTTGGTGAACTTGATGTGAACAACAAAAACTGTTGATGGGCTCTTTTGCATTTCTGCATGCTTCTTGCATTCCATGTTCATATTTCATTTCCATCTTTATTTCATTCATTTCGTTGTGTTTCTTGCACCCCCAAACTAAGACAAAATCACAAAAAGTTTAGGGGAATGTCCCCTCCAATGAAACTAGCACATGCTTAGATTCAATAGCTTCAATCTCAAATCAACTAGTCTTTGGAAACTCAAATTCAAAGGGCATCTAACAAGAGCCCCACAACTTCAATCAATTCAAAACATTCCAATTGAGTGTTCATTATGAAATTGATCAACAAGATCAACCCACAACAAGCCATAGGAAAATGGCCACCCAAATGGAAAATTAGGTAAGTCATAGGAAGAAGACCTTACAAGAAATTTGTGAGACACAAAAATCCCTCCATGTAGCACATCAAGATAAAAGATCTATTGGAAAATTGGTTACCATTGGGTAAAAGCACAAAGTTGTGTCACACTTTCAGCCGACTTATCAGCACAAGCGAATTTAAGTATTTCTAACTAAAAATCAATTTTGGTCAAACATATGTTCTTGTAAGATTCATTCTAGCTAAGTTAGATTTGTGCACAACTTTTACAACTAAAATTGTTGGCTAAATGCATATGTAGCACCATGATGAGGCCAATTTACTAAAAAAAAAAATATTTAAAAAACTTGATATTTCAACAACTTCTACTCGTGTAAATAACATTTTTTTAAAAATATAAAAATACCCTTTTGTAGATCTATAAGTTTAGTTTTTACAAAAATATATATTTTAATAGTTTAATTACTATTTATATTTTACTTTTTATTTTTACTAAAAGTAGGTATCAGCACAAAACATTAAGTCAATTACCATGTCAAGGAAAAATAGTAAAACTTATTTTAAAAAATTGAAAAAAATATGATACCCTAGATAAAAGAATCTATATCAAGATGGTATAATTTTTTTTCTATTTTAGATAAATAGTTAATATGAAAGTTGACGTCGACTGGAAACAATTATGTTTTAATACACGCACATTTTAATATTTGTTTAAAAATATATGTTTATCAAAATTGAAAAAGAATATATCCTTGCCCTAAAGTTTTAAGTTATAAATACAAACAAAAAATTTAAAGAAAAACAAAAAAAAGTACTATATTAAGATTAACGTCTCATGTAACTTCATTTTTTAGCATTTTATCAGCAACTAAATTATAGTGTCAATTTATTAAAAACTATATTCAAATAATTTTTTAATTTTTTCAAAAAAATAGAAACATAAAATATACTAAAAAATAAATATTTTATTAATTTAAATCATTTCAAAATTTAAAACATATGTCACTTTTTAGTGATTCAAATTTAAAAGTTGGATCAGCATTGGTCATTTCCTTTATAAAAGTGTGACACAACATTGTACTTTTACCCCATTGCACCAAAAGATCAACCTATTAATGCCTAATACAACTACTAGAGTTAATGAATCCACAGGAGGTAGATAAGCCTTGTCAAGAACCTAGGCATTGCACTACATAGCACAAGGAGACCAAGGGTGCACACCTTGCAATAATTCCCCTAGCGCAAGTGAGGGGTTCAAACCTATGACCCAGGCTTTGAAACCAATTGTTGGAAAGACGGTTGTTGTTGCACCAAAAGATTAATCTATTAATGCGTGATACAACTACCAAAGTTAATGAATCTACATGAGGCAGTTAAGCCTTTGTATGAACCCAAGTGCTACACTACACAACACAAGGAGACCAAGGGTGTACACCTTGCAACAAGACCCATGGCATGTCAAGTGTCATAAAAAATAACAAGTGGGGCCAGTCAAACCCCAACACAAAGCAATCCATCTCAAGGTTGTAAACCTCAAAGAAAGGAGGAATCCTCACTCACAGACCTTAGAGAAGCCTTGGACCAATGAATCGGGACCCTTGAAGATAGAAATGTTGAACAAGTTTGTCAAAGAAAAATTCAAGAAAAACCCATGGCACAAGGAAATCCTTTCATCGATAATATGATTCAAACCAAGGGGCAACACAAAATCCCCCTCATACAAACTTCCATGAAACAAACATGCCTCCCTTTCCCTCATCATCCAATGTGACATGTCTCAATCAAATAGGTGGGATTCCTATTGCACACAATCAAGCACAAACAATCTCACCCAATTTTCAAAACATAAACATGACACAATCTAGATATCTAACTTTTTCAGGATATCAACAATCTAGAATACCCTTTCAGCAAGCGCAACAAGCTCCACCTAAAGGGATAATGTTTGGAGAAACAATTCCCTCTACATACGAACCCCTCTTAGGAACATACCTCAAGTATTTAAAGGGGCCTCTTGTCTCCAACATTCATTAGGTCATAATACCACATCTTCTCTCTAAGCTTCCACAATTTAGCAAGACTTATATCATAGTAGTATGAGAACTCCTTCCTTGGGATTGTTTGGTAGTAAAGACTTTTCTAAAGACTTTGGAGGGTATTTCTTTAGATTGGTACTATCAACTTCTAGAAGCATTGATCCACTCTTTCAGTCAACTCATTGATCAATTTGTGGCTTCCTTTGACATAAACAAACTGGTTAAGACAAGAATTTGAGAATTTTTAACAATCAAACAAGAAGATAATGAGTCAGTCACATAGTTTATCACATAATGGAGGAAAGTTCTATATTCCTCAACTAGTGCACCAAAAATGGATCATAAGGAGATTTGTGATCTCTTCTTACATTCTTTCAAAAATAACATACGAGGAGTTCAAAAACTCCATTACAAATCATATGAAGAAACACTCCAAAATGCCCTTAGAATTGACCAAGCTACTATTGATAGTGGAAGAAGGGAGTTTTATGTCAATGGAAGGTTGGTAAACCATGATAGAAATAGAAAATCCTTGACAAAAAATTAAAACATAGATGGGTCAATAGACACTTCACCATCAAGGAACAATAATTGTGACTATAATATTCATCTAAATTTGGGGAGCCATAATGTTAACAACTATCCCCTAAGAATCAACAAGGAGTCATACAACAATCATCATAATCCTCAAGATTACAATCATGATAAATATTGTACATTTCACAAGAAAAAGGGGCATGATATCAAATCATGTCAAGAGTACCATTGCTTCATATCGGTCCTCCCAAAGGATCAATGACAAGAATTCATGGACACACTCTCTTAAGATGAAGGAGATATTCCCAAAAGACATCAAAATTCCTTTGATCAAAACACCATAGGCCTTGTGGATTTAGATAAAGATAAAGAAATTTGTGTCACCTAAAGACTAGAACAACTAGGTGACACCTCCAACAATTCAAATTTTTCTCCTACACACAAGAATTTTCTCCTAAATGCCTTAGATCTAGGCCATCTAGTTCAAAACACTCCAAGTGAAAAGTGTTCTTCTTTGACATTTAACTTTGAAAAGTTACTCTCAGATGATAACATAGCTAAACAGGTGATCTCCCTCTCTTCTTAATAGTCCAAGTTCATGAGTATTCCATGGGAAAGACCATGGAAACCAGTAGTGACCCAAAAATTAACACCTTTGAAAATGAGAGACATAAAAACAAATTACAAACATATCCAATACCTCAAAATGTATAGGAAAGAGGGCAATAGGAGAATTCCCCTTCAATCCCCACTCAATAAAGTTTTATGCTCCATTCAACTTAGCAACCATTCCTATTGAGCTAGATATGAGAATCCATATAGTCGAGACCACCACTAAACCAAAAAAGAATTAGAACCCACACAGAAACTAGGAGAGTCATCATTAATTCAAATTGCCCCTCAAAAGTTCAAAACTAAAAAAACTATAAAAGAACAAAAAATGATAAATCTAGTGGAAAATCATCAAAACTCCTCAATGAATACAAAGACATTTTTGCACCAAGTCTACGAGTGTCCTTGCAAAAATATTCAAGCAATGTTCAGACCAATTTGGATAGGTCCATATGAAATTAGGGAAGAGATAAAAAATGATGCTACCTCTTGTGCATTATGGAAGGAGAAGAGTATATGATCTCAAAACATTGTACAAAAGCCTATAAAATCCAAAAAATCAACTAATTAAAAAAAACTAAAAAATAATATAAGCTCTAAAAAAAAAACTCTGCATTCTTTTTCATTCTATTTCACCATGCATCATTGTGAGTGACATGCTCTTGTTTGATTTTCATATTAGTAAGGAGTCAAAGATTACTTAGGTACAGGGAAATCCTTTCAACCATTCAAATCCCTTGTATTCACAAATGTTGTTTATCATTCCCTACCACATTCCCCAATGATTTTAATCAAAGTCTAACTCTTAGCTCTACATTGATCCCAGTCTTAATGATCCATGTTGTTAAGTCTAATAAAATTTAGTTTTCAAATGTAATAGAACTCAATAGAATCTTGCAAATAGACCTCCCCCTTTTCTCCTTAGTAGAGGGGAATTCCGACTAGATAGTTAAAACTTTTGGTGGTGCTTTGCCCCTTATCTTTCCTAGCCATACAAGCCAGGAGGATCATAATTTTGCAAGAAGCAATCTAAAATATGAGTGAATAAAAAATAAGTGATTAAAAAAAAGAAAAAGAATCATTAGAATAGTAGAAACACCAAAGAAACTATATATCCAATAATCTAGAAAGTTTCACAGCATCCTAGCATTAGCTATCAAATAGTCAAATATCTAAAGTACAAAAGAAAGAGAAAAGAAAAAGAAGAAGAAGAAGAAGAAGAAGAAGAAGAAGAAGAAAAGAGTGCTAGAGAGAAGATTGATGATGTCCGTACTCTCAGGTGGAGATAAATCTAAGCTCGAAGCTATGAGAGGCATCTATTAGAGAAAGTAAGATACAAAGCACACCCACATGCACCAAATGAGCAACACTAAGATTCCAGCTATCTTTTGGGCCATCTTCTATTTTGGAGCTTTTCCTTTACTCCAAGTCTATATTGATGGCCATCCTTTGATCTAATTCTAGTGAGTGCTAATAAAATTTGTTGCTTTTCTAAGTTGAAATCTTATCAATATGTTTTGTCTAGGTAAGGATTAGTGTTTAGCCTTTAGTAAAGCCCAAAATTTAGAAGCATTCAGATCCTCTACCTCCCCACTTAAGTTCCTAATCCTATCCTAAAGTTTAAATAGGTCTCTTAAATGAATCAAGGCTACAAAGATTGGGAACCTTTGCAACTTACATGGGAGTAATAAAATAAGTGAATTAGTGATGGTATCTAAAAATGTAAATGAATCTACTCATTTATATGGCATGAAGGACTAGGCCATATGAGTGAAAAAGGCCTATAGGTACTAGGGTAAACTATAAGTTCTAGATTTAAAATCTCCCAATCTGAATTTTTGCAAGTATCATATTTTTGGGAAGCTGTAAGCATTAAAAAGATGAATGGGCCTACATGGTAGTCCTATGATGAACTATAATCCTAAACAAGTATATGTAAGCATGTATATATGACCTCTCAACAATTGTTCTTGGAAATATGTGGATTAGATTTCTGTTCTTCATCCTTTCTCTTCTAACTCCTAGCCAACCTATGGAACCTTGTTCATTCTTCATTCCCCCTTTGTCACCATTTCATCTTTTTCACTTTTTGGCCTTGTTAACATGGCCTAGAAGTGTCATAACATGGGAAATTCATCTTCCCTAAGTCCATTTCATCTATTTCAAACCTCTAGAGGCCTCCATATGACCTCCTAGACCTATCCCCATTTTAAAATTATGCCTATCTTTCCTCTTTTCTAGGTCACCCCCTAGGGGATCCTACTTAATTTGTCCTTTTTACCAATTCAAAAAGTTAGATGGTTTGACCTTCTAGGACCATGCTCCAACATTCAGTTTTCACCTAGGAGTCCTCCTTCTTAGGATCACCACCTGGGGGATCCTAGTGTCACCACTTGAGTGACCCTACCGGTGAACTAGGTGACCCTGTCATGTTTTCATGCATGAGTTCCTCTTTAGTTCATGCCTAAAATAGCTCCATTTTTGTACCAATTTGCATGCAAATTCAACCCTAATTGAGCCTAGTCTATTCTAAGCCCATTCATCACTCCCAATCAACCATAACTAGATCAATTGATTTATTCTTAACTCTTCTCTCTTTCATGCTAACTCCCTATTAGATCATTGTTTTATCAACCCAATCTACTACCTAATCAATTGAATTCATTGATCAATCAACCCTATTAACTCCTCAATCTAATTGACTTAACCTCCCAATCAATACCACCTATTGTGAGGTCCTTAACACTATGAAAAGCCCCCTCCCACAAACAATATGGGAGGCAAATTCATTATTGCAGCCATTCATTAGCTTTGTTTTTTCTCTCCACTTAGCATTCTTATATGCTCTTCGTAGGATGTAGGTGCCTTTTACTTTTAGTTGTATTTCCCAAGATTTTCAAAATGCATCATTTAGTGTTGTTACTCTCACCAATTTTCAAGCCCAAGTGATTCAATCATATCTTTCATAGCTCACCCAATCTAAGATTTCGAAAGGAACATCAGAACCAGGTTCTAGTGCGGATCCATCCTTAACATTTTATGTACTCCTCTTCACCCATATCTTGTTCATTTCCCTTTGGATTTCATCCGTATTCACTTTTTCTTTTCCTTTGTCTTGGTTTTGATTATGATGAACTGAACACTTTTTGTCCTGATTTTTGCTTTTGTAGAATTTGGCAATATGACCGGATCTATTGCAATTGTAGTAAACAACATTTCTTTGCATATTTGACTGATATCCTCTTGATCTACACTAATTAGCCATAGGTCCCATTCTATTACATGCAAAGCATCTACCATTGAATGAATTGTTCATTTACATATTTCTACACTCATGGGATTTGTGACCATACCTTTTGCAATTAAAACACTGTCCAGAGAAGGATGAACTAGTCTGATTCATTCTTTTTCTGCATTGATTTGCTTTATGACCAAAGTTATTGCAATTGTGGTAGTAACCATTGAAGGATGGATATCTTTGAGCATTTGGTTTCCTTACCGGAGGTCTTCTAGGTCTATTTCTTGGATTTCCTAATCTAGAGTTCTTCTGACCAGATCCAGAGCTTTCACCTTTCTCATACCCCAAGCTTTGTTTATCATCAACCCTCTTCTGGCTTTGAAGAAGAACTTCAAGTTGAGCAGAGCTTATCTTGAATTTCTCTTCGTATTCATTTGTTGTTTGAAGATCCCTTTTAAGAGTGTCAATCTGATTCTCAAGTTGTTCTTCATTATCTCTAGCTTCTTCAAGATTAGATTCTAGATGCCTAATTATTCTATCCATTTTGTGGCAGTCTTCTGACTTCTCCTTGAGAGACTGTCTTAGATCATCTTCAGTTTTTCTTTTCTCTTCAATTTCTTGGGTGAATTTCATAACTCCGGATTCCATTTCATGTCTTACCATAATAACTTCTTTTGATAACTTTTCACATAACTTGGTTTTCTCCTTCAAATCTTCAATTGTATCATTTGTTTCACCTTGACTTGCCAATTGCTGAAGTAGTTCCTTTCTCTTTTTCATAGAGATGCTCAGTTTCCTTTTAGGTCATTTATGAAATCATCAGCCTGTTTGAGTCTTTCCTTCAAGTTGTAGACTTCGGAGTGAGATTGCTCAAGATCATCTAGGGTAGACTGAAGTTGTTTCCTCATACCATACATATCCATTGAGATTCCTAGATCTTCCTTATGTTGTTAGGCTCTGTTTGGAGGAAGTTGGCTCTGATACCAATTATTGATAACTGGGAGGGGGTGAATCAGTTATCTTAATTATTTGACTTTCTTTTCTTCTTTAACAATTAGAGCAATATCAAATCTTATCAACATACATAACAATGGAAGAAGAAATAAACTCAACACACATGACACAATATTTTTGATGTGGAAAACCCTATTAAGGGAAAAAACCACAGGGTGATTAACCCAAGATTGTATTCTCTATTAAAAGAATAAGGTAGTACAAAATGACACTTGCTAATTAGGGCTCACCGCCTGAGCACACTGCTTAGAAGAGGCTAACTACCTACAATAGTTTTTAGAGGTAAACTAAATACTTGAATTGATGAGAAGCATCCACATGTGCTTAAGTTTAGTTTTAGTTAAGCTCAATATGTATTGATCTACTACACTTCATTCTTCTTGTGCCTTAGTGTTGTTGTTCTGTCACATACCAGGCCATTATTGCTACTTCCACTCTACTCTCTACTTTTTTTCACATAACACAACACTCCACACACCCTTTCACATCCAAATCCATCTGCTATATATATCCGCACCAATGATTTCATCATCTTTCTAGTCGACATTCGGAATAGTCAATATTTTCCTAAACTCCGATAGGTCGGTTGAATCCTTTCTTATCAAGTGATGCATATCAAGGAGATGCTTATAGAAGTCATCAATCATGTTGGCCAATCATGAATGATGCCTCAAGAAACTTGATCACCATCAATATCTTATCCAGATTAAGGTCTGATGCTCTGTCAGTCAGTTCTTCCTCAGTCTACTCTGCCAAACAGGAACCCAACACTTAGGTGTTCATATCTTTTCACTCTTACATCACCGAAGGCTCAATCTCTGGAATATATTAGTCAAGGTATTCCACTTGACTTCCCCAAGTCTGTGCTTTACTGAGATACTTCCCCTAAGAGATCCGGACCTAACTGTCAGACCTTGCTACATACTCTATTCTTGCTTACTGGACCAGGATATAGTTCAGGCCCTGTCTTCCAGTATGGTCATATCATGTCCTATGGATGTGTGGGATGGAATTTGTTGCCATCAATGACAACACTCATGAATCCACAATGTGTCTCTTGCCAACACCATGGTTGTTTCTTTTTTAGTTCCTTATGTGGATGATGATCATTAATCAATGCATTATAAACAAAGTGTTATGCCTCTTCTGGTAGGATATAGGGATTTCATAACCGGAGCTTCCAACGGGACCCTTCCCACATTTTTGTAGGTTCATGTCAAAGATCGGGAGTAGGACAGAAGACAACTTCGAAGATCAAAAACCTCCAAGGCAATGATGGCTATGACCTCTTTTCTTATCATTAGATGCATAGTATTTTCATTATATCTGCATATGTTCATTTATACCCACTGCTTGTGTGGGACATTTGATATGTCATTATTTCTTTCAATGCAATGCTTATTCTTTTGTGTATTCCAACTTTGTAAATGAATAATCATTGTGGTGAATGAAATACTTATCTCTCTTGAATGCTTTGCAATGCAATGAAGGATCTGAAATCTTTTTTTCTTTAGACAACTAAATTGAAATTAATACTGAAACACAATAACTATGCAAAAAACTCATAATAGAAGAATGTTAACCTTCACCCTAAAAATGAACTTGTCACATTAGCTCTACCAATTTTTGAGCTATGGTGAAAAAATGGTAACAATTATAAACAAACTCCATAATAGGTGGATTTCTTTTCACATGTAGCAACCAACCATTTCTAACATAGGTTTACAGTGTTCTTTGAAATTTGTTTAATCCATCTGGAGCTTTAATCATCCTTTACTACTGAAACGGAGGAGGAAAAATATCATTAGGGTGTTTTTCTGCCCATCCACGGACTTACTAGTCCCTCATGCCATTCCTATGGGAAAGGCCTAGTCCTTCATAGAGAATTAATGGAAGGAAAATCTAATGCCATCTGAGACTGGTGTTTGACCCTACACAAATTCCTAGTCGATCATGCACTATAGGTAACTCCTAACTAGCATGACCTCTGACTGGGTGCATATCTGGGACAAGAAAACTGACTGACACTATGAGATAGTAGCATTACCTTGGCCAAGGTTTTTGATTAAGCACAACACGACACAATGCAATCATGTAGTCAAGTTTATCACCCTTCTCGACAAGAAGTTATATAATGGAATTTTACCTACATGGCTATCTCTTATGCTATAGCATACTGATACCATAGTAATATCCATCTTCTCATGTTTAACTTTCAGACACAGGGTCATTGTAATAATTCTAGGATCTTCAACACTTAGTTGCTCCTACACCTGGTGAATTACTTCTGGATCTTCCCATCCTTAAGTTCTTGAGAAATAAGAGTGATCTTGAATTCATACACACACCGCTCTACCCGAGCTCTTCGTCTAATTACCAATTGACCAAGGTTTTACCTTTCTAGTCAAAGACTCTAAATCTTTCCACTATACAACCTTAGCAGAATTGTTTTGCTCTTGGAGTTTTTTTGTTTTTTTTAAATTCCTCAATTGGTTCTTTCTTAAACACTAACTTGGGTAAGTGTTGGAAAAATAGTCTTCCTGATAGTTTGCATGGTTCTTTTCTATGCCATTCTAGCATCAAACCAATTTTAAATCTTAGCCAATCTACTGAATGTTTAATGAGTTTTCTCGTAGTGAGCTCATAGGTCTATGTGTTGAACCTGGTTCACTTTGATACCATGTGTAACATCTCTTCTCAGAATACTGGAATAAACTCAAGAATTTACTAGAAAGTAAATAAACTTGGTAAGCATGAGAGAGAATTTTTTTCTTTTTAAAAATAACATTTGCATAATCACAAGAAATAAATACAGATTTCTACATAATTACAACATTGAATCATAACATACTCAAAGTTAGAATCATATTGAATTCCTTTCAATTTACATTTACATTACATAAAATGTACTTGGTAAAAGAATAGTTTACCTCATAAGTTTGATTATCATAAGCCATGACATGGAGTACACTACATCTAGAATGTTGATATCTATTTTTCATGAGCTTTGGTGAGTCTTTTGCTTTAGAGGGAGAGCATCATCTGAGTGCTTTTACCTCCAACCACAGACTAGTGGTCCCCTGCACACCTTCCTTTCTAGAAATGGCCCTACCCTTCACGAAGGTATTGATATAAGGAACTAATAAGTTTTGTCATCTAAGTCCTAGTGTTGTGTCCAACACAACTTCAATCAACCATACAACTCTAGATCCCTTCTAGCTAAGTATGATCATATTGATTGGTCATGCCATCTAGACACACACCTCTTATATATATATATATATATATATATATATATATATATATATATATATATATATATATATATATATATATATATATATATATATATATATATATATACTTGCAACTTCTAGAGTTTATGACCTTCTATCACTCTTCCCTCTTACTCAAATATCAAACATCTTGGCGTATTAAAACAAGTTCGGCTCTATCATACATGCACTTAAATTTGATAAGGGCTACAAAGACTCTTCTTGTCTTGCTTTATGTTTTTCTTGATCTTTTAATGTCGACTAGTATGGTATTCTCGACCATTCACTATTGACCAAATAAATAGAATATAAACACTATCACATCTAACATAAGAGTTATAGGTTTCCTTTAACCTTTGGTTCTTAATACTAGGGTTTAACTTCTCTAACCTAAAACATGGAGATATCAAATATCCTTGTATTCCAAGGACAATAATGTAACAAAACATGAGGACAAATACTTCTAGCCTTCCCTGGTCAACTTGGCATTGTTCGACCACACATTTCACTTTATCATGTATAAACATAATATGTGAGGTATAACCTCATCTATACAACACCTTAATGTACAATTACACTTTTAGAAACTAGTCTTTCAACTGAGTTCAATCCTTCAACCTTAATAGTTTAGAATCATAAGAGATAATAAAATACTTTCAACCTCTTAGTCTACTTAAGTCTACTAACTTTCAACATAAGTTAGGTCCTGAATTCATGTATAACATCCTTGTAAATATATGTCACTGATGCCAAACAAGGTATACTAATCACCAACTTCCAAACAAACCAACTTACAAGTCTCAAGACCCTAAGATTAGGGGTTTTCCTTCTTTAGCCTCCTTATGCCTTATAGCCCTCTTTTAGAGGTTTTTTCAACACAACTTCCAAAATACTTCACCAACCTAGAAACTAATCCATGTTCTAGATACCCTTTATGGATTTCCTTGACATATCTTGAAGCCAACTATGGTTACTTTGTAAAGTATCCTCCTAAAAATGATTGTTCCGCTACTACAAAGGGGCAATTAGCCTTGTTTTCCAAAGCAAGTACCCTCTAATCACTCTCCCAATTTAGAAACTCAACTCCACTACTCTAGGTAGGTCCTAAATAGGCAGATTTCACAACTTTTAACCAAAGAAACACTATTCTATGTACCAAACCCCAAAACCCTTACTTTAGGCCTTTTCTAGGCTTGAACCTATGAGGGTTTATTGAAAATCCACTCTCCAGGCCTCTACCCTACCAAAAAAAAATTCAAACACTTCATAAACTATCTTCACATGCTTATTCTACCAAGTCTCATGCACTTCTAACAATAAAATAGATGATTAGTGTAATTTAAGTGTCTTCAACCCTCAAAAACAGAGTTACAGGACAATTTTCAGAAAAATATGGATAACTTGCTCAAAAATGAATGAAATTAAGTGCAACTTGATGAAAAACAAAGGTAATTCAATTCTCCATGTTTTCTAATTGGTTTGAGATCACAAGGTTTCTATACCAGCACGGGCAGAGGTCTGCAATACAAGGAAAATGCTTCAAATTCTAGAAAAATGGCACTTTTATTCAAAATCTCTTCCACAAGAAACTTCCCAACCACCAAATTGAGTTCCTTCCACCTATTTTTTCTTTTTTCCACTTAGTTACAATGGTTCATAACCATATTTTGAAAAGGTGACTGTTCACCTTCTTTATAAGACAACATGACCCTTGGTATGTACTTATACAACATTGTGACAACTTTGCAAAATATGACATGTTTTGCAATAATGAACCCCACATGACTCAAATTACACTAGAAGTGGTCTATTATGACCTTATTCAACCCAAAACAAGACTCAAAACCACAAAATCTATCAAAAACCCTTAATTACAAAATTTTGACTTGGTGCCCCTGCACCAGTCGCATACGCCTTATCAATAGTCATGCGGGGTTGAGTTTCGAATCTCCCAACATACCCAAATTGGAGCAGATCATATCATGGATACTCATCACTGGGTTAACTTTGTCATTGGTGCACTTAGTACTACTATAAGTTCTATTAGACATATTATAATAACTATAACTTCTCATCTCCTACTATGCGTATACCCCTGAGTTGATTTAATAGTTTCGATCGTAAAATATAGGAGAAGTTAATGAGTCCCCTAGCCTACTCTTCTTGAGATGGTTTAATTATAAGAGAATAGATGCTAATCATAAGATTAACTAGGTTTCTCCCTTTTTTGAAACACCTACTACCTTAGGTTTGGTTAATGGATCATTCAAGTAATAACTCTAGTTTTCCAAAGAAAATCTATACCCTCATAATATTATTGACATTTCTACAATGTGCTAATAACATAACTATAGCATTAACTCTTTTTCAATTTAAATTATCTTGGTGGAATCATGATATAAGGTACCATGGGAAACCCAAATAATCTTTATGGATCTTTACAAATATAAAAATATATAGTTTCAAAGCATCTTTAATATAATTCTCCCCTTAAAGGATAGACTACACTTGTAGCATATAATCCAATACTATACCTCAATGATATATTAATGACACGGTGCTACTCATGTAATCACCAAAACCGACGCCAAGCAAAGCTCTCTATAGGCTCATTTGATATTATTTCAAGAGCTACAGGAAGGACTTATTGGAAATGTTGCTTTCAGACCCATATTGCATAGATATGCCAATGAGGATGTTTCATTGGCGTTCTGACTGATTGGCCTAGAATTCCTACATGTAGATGAACGTCGCATGAGTTGGGGTACTCCTCTAGGTACAAGATATCTTTGTTTTCTTGTTATCGCTTTGGCAGTCTGAATTTATAGTAATTACCATATGCACAACTAATTGTTTTTATATACGAGCTATCACTTTCTGAACTACGAATAGAAAGCACAGGCAGGGCATGCATGCATTATGGTATCATCATTCCTACAATGAAGGAAATGGTCTAGTGTGGAATACATCTTATGGTTTGTAAAATATTTTGCTATATATATTTAACAGATAGTTTTCCATGCTGCCAAATATGGACTTCTCTAATGATTTCCTAATAATCTTTTTTGACACTTTACGTGCTTCATTAATGTTGAACGTTATTTTTAATGATACCATGCTCAATGTTTTCGCTTCAACTTGCCTATCTGTATAACGGCACTGTCTCCAGAACATGAGATTTTTTGGTAAAGAAGAATGCATGATTTCTTGTATTGGTGCAAATTTCCCACTGAATTTGACACCAAAAGATGCTATTATTTTCCATTCATATTTTTCTTTATTTGAAACAATTTATAAGTTCCAAATGCATTCTAACTCCTGGGTATGAGGACATTGTATATTATATGCATAGGCTCTCAGTGATACAATAATCTCTAATACAAGGAGTTGGGCTCACATGAGTGTAATCCACTATGAATCTTGTTACATCATTATTTCTAACAAGACCTCACTTATACAGTTATCCATGTCTCAAAAATATTGTGTCTACGTAGTTAAATCTACACAAGTGTTATGTGTCTTTAAATTAGCAAATAATCATAAGCATGCAACAAAGGTTAGGAGAGGTAATCGTACCTCTATTCCCATGCTATTATGACCTTCACAGATTTGACTATATTTTTTTCAAGCTACTATGCCAACGATGACCTAGGCGTTCTTCTGTTGAGCTCACAAAGCTTGATACCCGTAGCATACACTCACCCCACTTATGAAGATCTCCCTACCAATATAATTAGAGTAGTTGATCTCCTGCTCTACAACTTTTGCCATGGATTTGTACCCATAAAAGGTTTAAGCCGAAAGGAACAACCTACGAGTTTAAAACTTTTTTCCAGCGTGCAACCGTTTCCCAGCACTGTATGCTCACATATAAGAGCCTATCGGCTTTTTCTTACGTTCTGCCACCAAAAACTCCCCGCTCTTGATGAAAATTGTGAGGTTTTAAACTAATCCGGGTGCACCTCCAGTATAGAACCTGTTCGACATCCATGACCGATTGAATTTGCTTCCCCCAAATATTATCTTCCCCACACGTTTGAAGAGGGCTTAGTTAACTGTCATGCGTGCTCCCCCAGTAAACGCCACCTTTTGCTCTTTATAACAACATGCAGAAGATTTGGGTGTCGTGATTGAATCAATTTTCCCACACAGACCCGTGTTTCTCTAAGAGAGGTGACTTATCCATTTCATCCACTCTTAAAGTGGTTAGAGTTGATAACTTTAAACAATGACCTTTCTATAAAATATAGAGTCTTTCACGACTCAAGGACATGAGATAAATAATTACCTCTAGATATCTAAAGAGATTAAATTTTCAAATTAACCCTGGCAAGCTTAAACTTTCTCCTAAGACAACATAATATTAGACTTAGTTTACGTAAATTATCCATATAGAAACACTTTAATATCGAGGCGTATTCTGACTCAACATGTAGTTTTTGTCGAAAAGTCATGTTAGTCGAAAATGACTAATGCTCGACATTAACAATGTTATTTACAATATAAACAACAATCTATCGTTAAAAAACTCTAAATGACATCGACAACTTGTCGAGTCAAGAAATAAACTTAATCCAAAAAGGGGGTTGAGTACCACATACCCGACTCAACTAGGTTCACTAATTTACACCAACACAAGACTTACGATGGTGACAAACTGTTCGTTTTCCTTATATCTATTCCCTTGTCTCCGATGATGCTCTCCCTCACTTTCTCAGAGGAACAAAAACTTGTTTCATGAATGCAACTTGCAATCACCAACTCGAGATTAGTGTATCAATAATTATTTCATAATCCTTATGAAATCATAACATCTTGATGACTTATAAACTCATGTCAATTATAGTCAAATAAACATATTCATGAAAACATTGATTTTTCCAGACATTTTTACTAAACGTCAAATCATTGAATCATGTGTAATCATCTACTAATTTCTTCAAAAGTAAAAAGTAAAATAGAGTCAAAGTTAGGGATGTAACAGAGAGAGTGGTGGAGAGAGAGAGAGAGAGGTAGTTATCTCTGGGTACATCCCAACTACATGAAATCAATGCGTATATATTTAAGCATAAATCAAGTGACCTATATTAAATGACATCCTACTACATGATTCATCAATACATGTATATATTTAAGCCTAAATAAAATTATCTAGATTAAAAATAGAAAAGAAAATATATGCATACCTTGTTTTTGTTTATGATATTTTTGCAATCTTTCTTCACTCAATCTTTCTATAGTTTCTACAGAATAATTTTTGTAGTCTTATTTTGTCTTGTCTTTTTATTTCCCATCTCCTTCTTTGTAAAATATGACTTGAAAATTCTTCTCTCAAAGATTTCCTCCTCCCTTGCAGAACAAAAATGTGAATTTATCTTGTTACATTGATTTGTAAAAATGA
This sequence comes from Cunninghamia lanceolata, assembly GCA_027924645.1. NCBI lineage: Eukaryota > Viridiplantae > Streptophyta > Pinopsida > Cupressales > Cupressaceae > Cunninghamia > Cunninghamia lanceolata. The sequence continues at coordinate 16,493,167 of BSBN01000801.1, forward strand.
AAAAAAAACATCCTATTTATATGCAATACAAAAAATTAATCATTAAAAAAAATAAGTCGACATGCCTTCGAACGAAGGTCGACAGTTAAAAAATAATAATATTTTTTAATGCAAGGCACCTTCGAACGAAGGTGTTCGTTACAGGGATTTACACGCCATGTTTGGACCTTCGTTTGAAGGAGTCTATACTTTGAACGAAGGATGTCACCCACCTTCGTTCACAGGTTTCTTTGAGCAAAGACCCCCACTAGACACCTTCCCTCCTTCCCTTCCCCTTTCTTCTGCAAAATTTTGGATTCTGAAGCCCAGTTGGAGGTCCAAATGGATTCACCTTTGCCAAACCAAATTGGAGGATTGCAGTCCTCGAAATGAGCTTTGCAACAAGTATAGTTTTGATATATTTTGATTTTATTATGATTTTTTTTTTAGTTTTACTAAACATAGGTTTTTCACCAAACATCAAGTTCTTTGTTCTATACACATGGAAAATTAATAAATTAGTGAAAAAAATTTCTAAAAAATATGTATGCCATAGGTATTGATGTCCTTGTTTCAACAAAAAAAAAATTGAATTTCAATACATACAGAAAAAGTTATGTTTTATGGAATACGCCTATGTCTAAATTATAATTGGTTTGACTTCAAAATTTAATTAAAAAAAATATTCAACAAAACATTATGAACCAAAGGCATTCCCTAGATATCGGTGTTACCAATCTAAATTCAAAAGAATCAGAATTTTATCATTTGTAGAAAAAAAGTTGTGTTATGGAATACACATTACTTTAAAAATTATGTTGTTTACTATTAAAAACTAGTTATCAAAGGAGATGCAAAAAAATTTACAATTTAACTCCAAATTTTTTAAAAAATATATTTTTAAAATCTATAGACAAAATCTCACAAATCACTAGTGCACATCATCTTCAAATTCTTAATAGTTTAGCAGCTATAGGTGTCAAAAAGTGAAGATTTAGTTCAAAATGTTGATTTCAATGTCAAGTTTGGAAAAAAAGTGTAACCCATTATTGTGGGATGACCCTACTAGACTTCCTTTCATAGTCTTACTATTCCACATAGTAACAATACCTCCAGAAGCTCCTGAGGCATCACTAATACAATAGTTAGCATTGGGCCAAATATTCTTAGCAATGGTCTAGAATCCTGCGGTCTTCATTTTAACTTCCTGCATCAGAAAAATATCAATTTTGTTGTCATAAATGTAGCTCTTTACCAGGAACTACTTGTGGGGTTAATATTCTAGGATAGGATTCTCATTTATTAGGGGCTTTCTTAGAGCTAAGCTCCAAGGTCCTCTGTCTCCCCATGGCTATCTAGTTTCCCTCTGGGTGGGTCTACCCCCACATCTACTATCTTCTTTCCTTGACCTCTACCCTTATTCCTAGTAGTTGTCTAGCCTTCTGAGTCTGTGTCCTTATTCCTTTTGTTGGATCCCACTCAAGGTGTTAAGTTGAGAGCTTTGTTATTTGGGGAAGGGTACCCCTATAGCTTGTCATTTATTCCTTTAACTTTGAGAGGGCTACCAATCCTTTTGAAGATGGAACCCCTATCATTGTTCTCATTGTTCACCCCACTCTCTTCCAGAGCTTCTATGTTGGGGTTTGCCACTTAATGGATCTCACTCTTCCATTTCCTTCTTCTGTATGGGGGTCACAACCCCAATCTGTGAGCCATCATGTTCCTTCTAAGAAGACTCAAGTGTGGTCGACACTGGAGCATCACATCTAGGGGTGGAAATAAATTGGACATTCTCAGTAACACGAGAGAGGAAATTATCTGCCTTCCTATCTTCTCCCTTCTTACTCTAGGAGGTATTGATAATGTTTAGTAAGTCCTCCTTAAAGGGGTATTCCTCCTCATCCTTATTGGTTTGATTATCGAAGACCGTGGTAACTTTTTTCTTTGCATTGAATTATCAAATGGCCCTTTTTGCTGCAGTTTTGGCAGAAACTAGTGGAGTTTTCATATTGGATCGGTTGGATCCATTAACCAAATTAAATTCTAAAGTAATGGAGTTGGGGAGAGTTTTGTTAATATTAACACTAACACAGAAGCAAGCAAACACTAACCTAGATTTATTCTTGGTAGTGTTGTTGAGAGCAATGAAATTGCCAAAGGAGTTGGCTATCCAGATGAATACTTCCTCATCCTGGTACTCCAAGGTTAGACCTAGGAGTCTGACCTCGACTGGAGCAATTCTGTTGAGATCAGCAGCAGCATCAAATCCTGGCTTCCATTTGTAGAGTGAGAGGCTAGAACAACCACGGTCCACCAGCTAGAACCATAGACAAGTCCTCTCTTGCTATGAACTTGAAGAGAAACATCCCTCCAACCATATCACTAACAAAGATGCTACCTTTCACCTTCCATTTGGCAACAACCCATCTTCAAACCAGATCTATGTTGGGTCTAAATGAGAAGAATTTTCCCACAAGAGCATGCTCCATTGAGGAGATGATTCTCTCCATGATGGTGTTTGGAAGTTGAATCACAGAGCCTTCCTTCCTTTCTAGAAGTTGAGGGATAGCCTTATCTTGAGTCACTGGTCCTGAATCACCCAAAGCTTTCCCAGGACTGACCCGTACCGAAGGGGAGTGGAGGTGGGTAGGGGGTTCCCTCGGGTCCCCTGCTGCCATGGCCAAATTCAAAAAACACATAAGCGGGAAAACTGTTGCAGAGCGCGCACAAAAATTAAGACATGTTATTCTTCATATTTGTTTATTCTTTGATTCTAAGCTCCCTATGGTATGTTACTTTGTTGAAAGAAAAGAAATTATTTTTACCTTACTATGTTTTGAGATGAAATATATATATATATATATATATATATATATATATATATATATATATATATATATATATATATATATATAATATTGTTTGTTACATTCACTTGACATGTGAGCAATTGCTAGATAGGGCTATCTTTTATTGGACCCCCTTGCCAAAAGACTATATCAATGTTGATGCTTCCAACTTAAAAAAAGTACCATATTATGTATCCTTAACCTACACCAAGTTCCATGAACTCCAACATCATTCATCTTAGAAATATAAATTAAATATTTAGCAAGCCTTAAAATGTGCAATATATTAAAAATAGTTCACTTTTCAATCATTAAATATCAATTTTAACTTTCTTCAACCAACAATCTTATGAGAATTTTTGTTACTGAGAAACACCTCACCACCATCATATTTCTTGTAATTTGAGTACTAGTTCTTATGAGTCATGTGACATGAGACACTTGAATTAATTAGTGATGAATCATCACTAGTAATTTTAGCACAATGAAAAATGTAACACCAATAACAATGAAAAATGCAACACCACTAACATCATCATTTGAAAATTTTTCAATAGAGGAGTCATTATCCTTATTCATTTTTTAGGCCTATACTTCTTAATGTAATCATTTTGTATATAATTCTTAACATTTTCATTTGCTCTTACGGGGGGAGATTCAGACCTACCCTTAGGTTTATATCTTTTCTTTTCCCACTTATCCTTGCCACATTTTTTTTTAAGTTTACCCTAAACATACAATGCATCTTTAGAACCTTTATCCATTGATTTTCTTCTTAACATTTTGCCTCATGATTTAGAAAAAAGAGCATCCATGTTAAGTTTGTAACACCACCAATTGCAACAATTATATTTTCTCATGATTTAGGCAAAGAGCATAGTAAAATAATATACTTATCCGCTTTGATTAATTTGACATCAATTGAACCTTACTAACTCACTATCAAATTAAAAATATTTAAATGTTTTGTAATCCAATTTCAATCCATCATTTTTAATTAATATAATTTTTTCTTTAAATAGAGTTTATTTATAATACTTTTTGTTTGATAAGTATCACTTATTCTTTTTTTACAAATTATATGCAGTGGTCTCTTCAAAAACATTTAAAAAGGGAGAATTACAAAGACATAACCTAATAGTACCCCTTGTTTTCTTGTCAAGTTTAATTCAGTTTTAATTTTTTATATTAGCAAGCTTCCTCTTTAATTAAAAAGGGAGAATTACAAAGACATAACCTAATAGTACCCCTTGTTTTCTTGTCAAGTTTAATTCAGTTTTAATTTTTTATATTAGCAAGCTTCCTCTTTAATTATTGCAATCTATTTCTCCAACCTCTATTTTAGCTTCCAAAGTTCAAATTTTATGCCATTGAACTTCTTTATGTTAGTTCTAAATGTATTGCCGTGATTCCACAACCTGAATATTGAATATGATTTTCACTAAATCATTGAAAGCTCCCACTTTAACTAAAAGCCACACAACATTAAAAAAAAGACATTATCCTTTTTGAATCAAGCCAAACAAGGCTTTGATGCCAGATGTTGAGAAAACTAAGGTTAATTGTTACAATAAAACATTCAACTTAGTAATTCAGTATAACTAAATCTCTACAATAAACCCTAAATAAACAATATATGAGCAACATCAAAATATTGTGCAAACCACAAGATTACCCATAAAACATAAGAACACCACTATACCTGAGAAAGGTTAATTGTTACAATAAAACTTAGTAATTCAATATAACTAAATCTCTACAATAAACCATAAATAAACAATATATGAGCAACAACAAAATATTATGCCAACCACAAGATTACCCATAAAACATAAGAACATCACTATACGTGAGAAACACTTTTCAGTAAAAAATCCACCAACCAAAGAGAGAACAAGCTTGTTTTAATTTCAAACAAATATATAGTACATCAATACATCTAATTTGTCTCTTCAATCTCACATCTTTTCAACAAAACGACCTTCCTCCAACTTACACCATACAACCTCCTTCTCAATCCCTTAATATATAGGCTTAAGGAGTTCCTAAAAACTACATTAAGAGAATACCACTAACCTAAAAATAATCCCCAAATACCATGGTAACAAATTTTATGATCTACTACAAAAGAGTGGCCTCTAAAATAAAGTGTAACTCCCCACACAAAAATCTTTAACTAATGTCATCAAAATATATAGATTTTTCAAACCAAATATGGAAAACAAATTTTGTTGCGAGCTATTCATGAAACCAACATTCAAGTTATATAGATTTTTTTTTTTTTTTTAAATACCACGAAGTCGACTACCAATATCTAACCCCATGTTCCCATGCAGCTGCTTAAGTTATTTTTCTGCTTAAAATTAAGCAACTGGAGTGGCCCCGTGGAAATTTACAATAATGGGAAAAGGATAATATATAATCTTTCCCTATTTTTGTGGAGCAAGTATTGTTTAGGAATTGCAAATAGGCTGTGGAAAAAGAAGGGAGTTGTAAATAAATAGCCACAGGATAATGAAAAATATGTCATATGGCTGCATATATTTCCTTCCCTTCTTTTTTATTTTCTTCTAAATTAAAATAATTAAGATAATTTATTTTTATTTTTTAATATAATAAAAATGTCTCTAAAAAATTGAAGAGTAGATGCTAGCCAAAATAAGCTGAACAGCCCCATGGGAACATGCCCTAAGAACCCTCTGACAGAAGAGGTGAAGTGATACCTCGGTTGCGGGTTCTCTTTTCGGGAATGTTACTATAGAACCCACATTTATTCCAACCTGCAACAGCGACGGAATCCAATGCCGCATCTTGTTCATTTTTTCTTTCTCCGTAACTACAACACCAACAGCATTCCATTTCCTCATCCAGTCTATGGGAGGGTTCCCAATAAACTCTATCCATCCCTTTGGAAGACAATGTTCAAATAACATAAATATGACGATTGCACTAGTTTCTTCTGTCACGGGAACCACTAACTCTTCCTCAGGACGGTTAGGAATTTCAGTATAACTAACATCTCGCAAATGAAATTGACAGAGAGATGACACAATGGATCCTCTGAAACTTTTCTTCATTTCAGAATCTGATTTCAAAAGTATTGAATCCCAAATTATTCTAGTAACATGTGACGGTACTCTCTGATTTGAGAAAAAAAACAAGTTTGTCCAATAAATATTTATTAATGAAAAAAATCACAGTAGTCTCTTTAAGGATTCACAGAAAAACACGAGTTACAATTTAATACCTGCCTCATATCTTTCAGTCCGTTGCCAGCTGAAAGATGTAGATATTTCAATCCTTGCAACTCTTCAATGCCGTTGAACTTCTTCAGCCTGCAACATCTATACAAGATGATTGTCTTTGAGCAGCATTGACGTCCAGAACTTGGCAACTCTTCTATCTCAGAAGAAGATCCCTCTGTGTTTGATTTTGCATCCTTCAGATAATTCTGTGTGTCTACCACTCCTAAATCCACTTCAATTAACCTTTTCAAACCATGAAGATAGAGAGATTTAAAGCTGCGAAGGTACTGCCCACTAATTGAAACCTTAGATATAAGTTCTACTTTTTTTATATCTATCTTTTCAAGGCTGACCATTGGATTCCCAAGAGTAGTTGACACCATGCTATCCTTGAAACTCAATTCCCCACTTAATGTCAAATTCCTTAATACCAAGCTTCTGAGATTACGGAGTTTCTTAAGCCACTTAGAGAAGGATCTCCCGTCAATTGTGATACAGTCAACACCTCCCGTTCCTGCAATGACTAGATTTTGGAAATGACTTAACATTTCCAATGAATTTGGAAACTCTTCCAATTTTATTCCTTCCAGCACAAGCTCTTTCAGCTGAAAGGTGGTCTGAAAATTGAATTTAACTTGTGTCAAACAACTATTTTTCAATTTTAAAAAAGGGTCACAAAATAATTACATCAGAATGCAGTTTCCATCAGTAACAAAACATACTAATTTTCAAATAAAGAAGAGCTAATTACCCGTTCATCACTCGGCCACAATCTTCGGAAATCCCCACCGGAAATTTTTAAATACCGCATACTTTGGAGTTGAATCCAAGGAGGAACAGTTAATGGTGAAGGCACACTGGTCACGACTTCTTGTACAATATTTTTAAGTTCAGCCAGCTTTTGTGGTGATGTAAACTCAACCTCAAGCCGCAGCAAGCAAGCTGATGGATTCTCACAATCCTTTGAATTTTATTTTTTTTTTGAATGAGAGGAAAATTTTCTTTGAATTGTTTCAGTAATTTGTTTGAATTGGACGCTCCAATCATAAAGTGCACCAACAATCAACTTCTTTTCATGATTCACTTTTTTTACACTCAAAATCATAGACTGAGGAATATCTATTCTGCAAAATCCGACACAAACCTTTTCTGAAAAATATTTAACACTAAAAGTGCAGTCCTGCTCAGAAAAATGCCAGGGACAAATCTAAGAATCTTTAAACCGTTTACTTCCTGCATTCAGGGATGAACGTCAATTTCTTGATGCTCCAGTCAAGAAGACAACAGTCAAACTATAAACAAACATAAATTTTAGTACCATGAAGTGGATTGCAAATTTAGGAGAAGAAGCACACCTGAGACCAAAGATGTTGAATGTCATGGCCATCAATCACAATAAATGCCATGTAACATTTTCCTTCCGAGGATCGACCATTCATAGTATGATAGGGGGCGAAAGTCTTTTATTAAGGGAAGGCAAGTAAAAATGTTAAATCAGAATTACTCCACGCCATACCCCCTCCAACTCTTACCACGTGCCTTAGCTTAATCCACATCCTCTGCATCAGGGTAGAACTAAATGTGATTGGATTTCATATCTCCATCTAGGAGATCCTCACGTTGCCATCAAAATCAGAAGTAAATGCAAATTAATGCTTCTAGTTTTCTTCCTTGACCGAACATTGGTAGTAGGTGAATGACATGGAAGAGAGGTCTTCCTGCACGCTAAGGAGAAAGTCAAAGACGACAAGACTCTTCACCACCAAATGGTAATAAAGAGGGGAATGCGTGCAAAGCAAGGCAGAAGAAGGGCGGCAGAAGAGAAGCAAGGCAAGCGCACAGAGAGGATGCTGGTAACGACGATAGAATTCAGGTTTGCACCTGTCAATTTGCAGTTTCGGTAAGTTTCTAAAACCTTTGCAACAAATACATTTTTTTGTGCATAACATGCGAGCATTGCAGTCTACGGGAACCATATTTCCTTGAGGCATTGTGTCACACAATTCATGTGTATTTGTCTATGCTTCTACATCTTGCATATACATATACTAGGGCACTTGCAGCTACCACATCTGGCAAATTTTCCATTCCATTACATTTTGATGGATACCCATACTCTGTAGTCAATGCTTCCATCTTAGCACAGGCAGGGAGGATGCAGGCAAAGTTGTGGGATTTGACGTTACACCTGCCAACTTGTAGCTACTGAAATCTTCTAAGGCCTTTTCAACAATTCATTTCGGGCATATTCTAAAATCATTGCTTTCAATGAGTTGACGTCTCTTTGAGACATTCTGTGAAACAGATCGTGTGTAGTATGCCCCTACGTCTTGCCTACATGTCTACCAGAGCATTTCCAACTATAATATCTGACAGAAATCCCCCTCCTTTAGGCTTTCATCGATGCCCATACCCTGATCAATAGCATCCATTTTAGCTCAGGTCGAGAGGATGCTGGAAAAGATTGTGGAGTTTGACTCTAAGCCTTCCGTTTACAGTCGCTTGAAAATTTTAAAAGCCCTTTTCAACAAAATCCATTTTGGGCATATCCTTTGATCATTGCAATTTATGAGACCAGACAATTTATGAGACCATAACTTCTTCTAGGCATTTTTTTTTAACAGTTCACGTGCCTTGCCTATAACTCCGCGTTGGCATACCGATTTACCAGGGAACTTGCAACTATCTCATCTGACAAAAATTCCCCTCTCGTTATGCTTTGATGGATGTCCATCGCGTCTTCAAAATTTTCCCATTTTGGCACAAGTAGATAGGACTCTGGCAAAGGTTGAGAATTTGACTTTACACCAGCCAACCGCAGCTGCTTGAGTTTTTTTTTCTTAAAGCGTTTTCAACAAATCCGTTTCGTTCATATCCTAAAATCATTGCATCCCATGAGTTGACGTCTCTTGAGGCCTTTTGTCAAAAAGATCATGTGCATTGACCGTGTTCCTACGTTTTGCATACATGTCTACTAGAACGTTTCCAGCCATGATATCTGAAAAAAAAAAAAAAACCCTTTCGTTCTGTTTTGATGGATGCCCATACCTTCAACCAAAGCTTCAATTTGTGCATGGGCATGGAGGATGCTGGCAAACGTTGAGGAATTGGGGCTTAACAACCACCAGTTGGAAATCTGACATGCTGCACATTATTATAGTGTAAGCCTATTTTTCAAACTGTTTCCTTTAGCATCATCAATAATCTCCACAAGGACATTGTCCTATTTAAAATGATGGAAAAGGTCTACATCTCACAACAAATTCTCTGGTGACAATCTTGGAGATAAATCTTGTTGCAGTGTAGCAACCATCATGTATTCTTAGGTTCTTAATAACTCTAATAGTTGTTCTTAAGGGCATGTTTAACAATCTCAATGCAAATTTGTTTAATAACTTTGATAGTTGTTCCATGAGGTTTGTTTATTAAAACAACTGCAATTGCCAACTTTTACTATGACGACAGAGAAATAGCTTTTTTCTCTATTCTCCTACAACATTAAGTAAATAGCTTAAACTTGGGAAATACCTTGCTGCCTTCATCTTCCATGCCAATTTCTCTAACTTGCATTGATCCGTTTTACAAATGTTGTTTTATATTCTTATTAAGTGTAACACAAAACTTTCCAATGGTATTAGAGCACGTGGCTCTATGTCATGGTATTATATGACACCATTGACGTGCCAAGTCAATATCGATGACTATGTTTTATATTTGACAACGTTGAGCTTCATGCATTTTTTATGCACTTATAGAATTTTTATGCAAGACTACACAATTATTCCTTACATAGTGGGGTTCCTAATCTCCTTAAAGTCTATTTTGACCAATGTTGGGAGTATTGTGAAAATAATTAATAGTCATAGTGATAGTCATACCTTATGATTTCCTTTCCAAGTGGTTCGACCCTGACCAATTTTATGTGATTGAACTTGGTGTATTAATCATGGTCATTTTCTCCAAAAGATTACCGAATTGTTTCATAGAGAGAAAGTTAATGTTCTCTATGTCAAATTAATATAGATAAATCTAAATGATCTTTTCTAATTTGTCTGTTATTGCATAAATATTTTAGTTAGTGTGCTACTTCAATGACTCTTTGATTACGTTGTAAATCATACTTATGACCAAGGAATTCTGTTTGTTGATCTCTTGAAAATTAAGTGACCAAATTTAAGTATATCTATATATTAAACAATGTCCTGCAAAAGTGTTTTTTTGTTTATAGCCAAACACTTGTATTTTCTTATTTTTAGCCAAACACTTTGTGTGATGTAGGGTTATGTTATTGTATGGATCAATGGTGGTTTTATAAGCATTATAAGCCTATTGATGTTATGCTTACTATACTAGTATTTATGTGATTAGGGAGCAAGATTAATAGCATGGGAAAGGGATTAGAACTTGGGGTTTTAGAGAAAGTATGTAAAACTCCTTAGTTGAGAGTCTCTCGTTGAAACAATAATACCTTAGTCAGTTATTGTTGATGGTTTCTTGAGGAGTATTGTAATACTAGAGTTATTATTTAGATAGTGGATATGAAGGAAGATCAAACCATCCTTGATTTTTAAATACCTCCTTGGTGAAATTGTCAAGAAAAGAGGTTTTGTCTTTAATGTCGAATGGGCTTGAGATTACTAGTCTCAATCGATCATATTAATAAATTAATTTGAAAACCCTTTTATACATAAGTTGTAATTGGTTGGCTTTGTAACTTAAGTTGTTGAATAATTTTACTTTACTTTCTCTTCCTTCATATTAAATCTTATTTAGAATCAATGTCGGCTTTTGACATAGAATGTGTAAATACCCTTGAAACCAAGACTTTTTAATGGATAAGTAGAGATTTTATATTATGAAATTCTTAGGTAAATACCTATGTGGATTTGAAGTCATCAAAGTGATAGGGTGACATTCTCTATCGAGACAATCTAGAAGGTTATATAAGAATTGGAAGATGTTGTCATCAATATTATGCGGATGGGCTTTGTGTTTCATGATGTATTTTCCCTCCTCTTAAATCATCATGATATTATTATGTGACAAGGACAATAGTTGTTGCTTTGATAAATGTTGCTCCATATTGCTTGAGACATTGATTGCCATTACTTGAGTGTGTAGATTTATAAATATGTGGTAAAACTATAATCTGATCCCAAGTACATCGAGAGGAGGTAGTGAGGCCTTTTGTCCATTGTATCACCAGATTTAGGGAATTATGTTTGCAATGAGAATTAGCACCCTTGGTGTAACTTAATAAAGTTTTTATGTACTTTTTATATGAATAGATCATTGTGTTAGAACTAATACAACATATGTTTTCTCTTTGAGGAAATATATGTCTCTAACCTAGAGTCTAGTTAGGTGATAATAGTAACCTTGGAGACCTTTATCTCCCTGGGTTGACTAAATGGAATTATATACATAGCTATGTTATAATCAGTGAAATTTAAAGATAGTCAATTTTCTTCTCTTCGGAAATTGATATATTTCTTAACCCTTGAGGTCAAAGCTCATAATCATACGAGTATTCACTATGTGCTTAGATTCTAAATGTGACGTTAGGGTATCAAATTATAGTTGATCTTGCAAGTAATTTTCCAAATAAGTTAGGGATATCATTAATAAATCTATTAGGAAGACCCTTGATGTAAAATAGTACATGTATTTGGAGATAGACTTGCCTTAGGTAAGCTTGATGTCTTGGGTAGACACCTTATAGGGATTCCTCCACACTAGGACTACCTGACAAACACCCCTTTAGGTGTTTGTGGTAGTGGACTAACTTCCGTCCCTGTTTCACTGAGTGGGTGGCAGCCGATGAAGAACTGTCCGGGGCAGGGAATAACCCTAGAAAGGTTGGGTACCCGCTCACAGTTACACCAAACATAGTGCAAAATAGAACTCGATATTCACATTCCCTGTGTTAGTCACATCTGAAGGAGGGGGCCTTGATCCCATGGATACAGGGTATGTAGGCAGTCTAGACGGCAAAGGATGCCCCCAGTACTCAGGTACCCTGGATGTAGAGTATTATTTTATAGTTGTTGTGTAGTGATATTCAAGTCATGTTAACAAGAGATTGTCTAGTTAGTTTTGTGCAGATGACAAGGATTATAGGTCACTGGAGAAAAAAAAATTGTTGGAATTGAATGCAAGATATAATGAGGGACTTAGGGTATGTATGGATCAGTTGTTCTTATATGTTATTTTGTGAAATGTACTTTCCTTCTTCACTAAATTAAGAATGGTGAACTCTTCAGGAGTTGATAATTTTAGAAAACTAAATTCCAATTGTCTATCGTCTATAACATTTATTGGACACTTCTTAGAATTAATAGTTAAATTTCATGAATCTGCATTTCCTGCATCTATTAGATTAAAATTTTTAATTACTCAGTATTTTTATTTTTTAATTCAGAGTTAGTAATATTTTGTTAATAAGGAGTTGGGTCCTTACATGTGGTATCAGAGCTTTAGGTTTGGACACTAGGCCTAAAGGTCCACTAACCTAAAGCATGGTAAGAATTAAGACATAAGGCTAATAGTATTCCCCCTCTTGCGATCTAATGATCATACAGTTATTGATAAACATGGATAGAAACATGAAAAGAATAGGAAATGATAAGGTCATAAATAAACCCTCCCTAGAGGGTGAAGTGGATAGCTTGATGTCAATAATGGTATGTGTAACGAGACAACAGTAGTTGGGTACATGACAGCCGTAAGACTTGTAAAGTGGATATCATATTCTATGGCTAATTCCTCTTGTGGCATATCGTAATCTTTTTAGAATGGCATGCCCTGGGTTGTATGGGGGCTTATGACTATTCGTATGGATTTTTGATATAGAAGTATGATAAGGTTATTTCAGGTTGTGTGGGGAATGCTTAACATGACATGGCGATTATCATTATTCTCTATGTGGTTTGAGACCATTGTACGATTTAGTTATTTGAGTGATAAAAGTCCACCTAGTTTCTGTACTCCCCTTAGGTGGTCTTGTTATAAGGCTACATGGTGATTGTAATGTGCAAATTTTATGATATTGTTGCATTATTCTTGTGTTAAAGATTTTACTTAAGTGTTAAGCCACAGTGTTTTATTTCTTTATTTAAATTTTTAGATGGTCCTTTTTCCTCAAGGACTTGTTCTTTGTTGAACTTGGGATGTTGCAATAGTTGTTGTCTTTGATCTTCACTTCTTCTTGGCTTGTTTTATTTTAATGTATTTTGATTGAGGATTTAACTTATGGACTTGTTTTACTTAATTATTCTTGATTTGAGGCATTTTTATTTTTACAACTGCTGGCATGTGTGGAGTAATGTGACTTTTGTAAACTGCCATATATATATATAGGGACCTGACAGGTTGTATGGGGGAGTAGGTGTCCTGGGAGATTCTATTGTGTGGATAGGGGTTGTGAATGGGACTGGTATGGGACAGTCATAATCCATCGATCCCTCTAGATCTATGTGTGTATTTCTTGGATACCTTCCTCTTGGAGGATAACACCTTAAATGAACACAAGCAAGGTATTCGGAAACATGCGGAGGGGTCCTTGATAGGGCCCTAAAAACCATTTTTCTTTCTAAATTACTTGGCACTAAGATATCAATGATATTGGTTTTCCCTAGGAGGTCAGACTATATGGTTTTATGGCTAACTGGATGATGTACTAGAGATAGTTATTGACTTTTGGGAAATTGATGTCATTCATGGAATCCTAGTTTTCGAAGCTACAATCAATTTTGGGATGCTAGCACTACTTTTAGATAACAAGCCCTAAGGTGGCACCAATTGATGTGACAGTGGCGAAGAGAGATGGATGGAAATTTTGGAAGAGTTTTTGATAAATCAGCATGCATGATCACTAGAATTAATACCTTTCACTTGAGTGTTGATGTGTAATGTTTATATGATATCAGAATAATGGAAGTCACTGGTACTCAGAAGAATCCCTAGGGTGGATTACTTGTACTCGGCTTTCCCGAAACTGAGGTGTGTACAAGTTGTTATTGTGTATCCCTGGTTGACATCCTCAACACAGTTCTTGGGAAGGTACTGTGGTCTCCAGGAAGTGACTCATGGATCTGAATTGATCCCAAAGGAGTCAAAAGTCTCTGGCCAGAGCATAATGATTCCTGTCCTATTTAGCCTGTATGGCTGTTGTGTTTACCTATTGGATAAAGTTTTGATCTGTTTGACCAGTACAGGCTGTTTGGCCATTATTTTGGAGAATTGTGTGAAATCAAAAAGGTGTAATTCAAAGTTTTGATAGAGGAACTAGGAGAAGACAATTATAATGTCCTTAAAGAACAAAAAAAATGCAAAAGAAAAAAATGAGGAACTGGAAGTAGAGTTGACATTGTTTGAAGATATTAAAGACTTGAAGAGTTGGAACCGAGAAACAAAAGAAGATTTGAAAGAATTAAAAAGAGATATCAGCTTACATAAGAGTGAAATAGCAGGATTGAAAGAACATGTTAATCAGTTGGAGAAGTCACTTGTAGCATGCAGAGAAGAAAATGAAAACTTGAAATCTAAGCCTGAACCTTGTGATGTTTTGTGATGTTGCAGAAGTTTCTTTAGAAAATGAAAGTAGAGTTAACAATGTGACTAAACTGCATTTGTCAGTTTGTCCAAAGGACAAAAGAGCCCGATTGGCTTTATTTCAGTATGTCCCATTTTGGACACTTTAGCTTGGATTGGCTATTTCCTGAGTACTCAGATTGACTAAGAGAATATAATTCTTCTAATCTACAATGGTGCATCATTACTCTTGGATTCTAGCACATGATGGAGTAAACTTCAAATGTAATTGAAAATTTTGATAATGATGGAATTTCAAAGTGAATTGCAATCATGAATGATCAAGGTATGATTAACCATACAATGAATAAAGAATATGAAAAATAAAATCAGACATTGGACCTTTGAGATCGGTACAATTTTCATTATGGTCAAGTATGGGTGAAAGAAAAACAATAAATGTGACCCTCTTATGCAAGAGAGAAACTAACTTGAAGGCAGATTAGAAAGATAACTCAGTATAAAGGAAAAAAATTATTTAATGACGTTTTGGATATGTTGACTTTGGATAGGATCAATTATATCTATGAATATTTTATTTTCTATGAAGGGAAATAGTCAGAAATCAAACTGAGCAAGTGTACTTAGCTTTATTGTGAATGGACTAAGGTAAGAACCTCCTTATATGGAGATGAATCTCTTGAAGAGATGTTAGAGAATAATAATATTTTGATCCTCGCATTTGATGATAATTTGGCCTCTTGACATTAAAATTTGTTTTGAATACTCTCATATAGCATTCTTATGATGAATCCATGAGTACGAGGACATTTTACTTTCATTAGTTTAATATATCACATGTTTGAGTTCATGATAATGATGCATATTTGATTTGAGGACTCCATTCGATGATAATTGTGAGGAAGTTATATTATGATGATAATGTGCTTAATGATGACACTCTTGCAAGTTAGATTTATTCCTTAATTTTTAAACACTTATTCACTTATTGTTGCATTTAAAAGGCTCCTAAAGATAATTATAAGAAATATACTTACACGATGAAGTAATGATTTAGAAATGACATCTTTGGTAACTTATGATCACTACATGAGTAATCTTAATGATTTATTACTTTAATTTGCTTTTCATTGATAAATCAAGTACTTTGTGATGAATTGTTGCACACCAAGATGACAATCTTAGAAGCATGGCTAAACAACACCATGATTAACATCATAACATGCTATGTCTAACAACCTCTGCAAGTGTTTATCCTAGACATAGGAAAAATTTGAATGAATGAGTATGCTAGAGTAATCAACATTCCCAATTGGAGGAGAAGTTATAAGGATATGCTCAATCAGGTTTGAAAGGTTAAAGTAATTTCCTAAACTCACATTGTTATGATAATACGTATTTACATTATCATGATAGAAGTTTTGATCTATGACACCTTAATTCACGAAACTAACGTACTTGTGATGTTTTGCATCAGGATGATGCAAAGTTTTAGGGGGGAAGTATGTCCTGGCCATCAATCACAATAAATGCCATGTAACATTTTCCTTCCAAGGATTGACCATTCATAGTATGATAGGGGCGAAAGTCTTTTATTAAGGGAAGGCAAGTAAAAATGTTAAATCAGAATTACTCCATGCCATACCCCCTCCAACTCCTCCCACGTACCTTAGCGTAATCCACATCCTCTGCATCAGGGCAGAACTAAATGTGATTGGATTTCATATCTCCATCTAGGAGATCCTCATGCTGCCATCAAAATCAGAAGTAAATGCAAATTAATGCTTCTAGTTTTCTTCCTTGACTGAATATTGGTAGTAGGTGAATGACATGAAATCAAGGGAAAAGAGGTCTTCCTGCACACTAAGGAGAAAGTCAAAGACAAAAAGACTCTTCACAACCAAATGGTAATAAAGAGGGGGCTGCGTGCAAAGCAAGGCAGAAGAAGCATGGCAGAAGAGAAGCAAGGCAAGCGCACAGAGAGGATGCTGGTAACGACGATAGAATTCAGGTTTGCTCCTGTCAATTTGTAGTTTCGGTAAGTTTCTAAAACCTTTGCAACAAATACATTTTTTTGTGCATAACATGCGAGTTGCAGTCTACAGGAACCATATTTCCTTGAGGCATTCTGTCACACAATTCATGTGTATTTGTCTATGCTTCTACATCTTGCATATGCATATACTAGGGCACTTGCAGCTACCACATCTGGCAAATTTTCCATTCCATTACATTTTGATGGATACCCATACTCTGTAGCCAATGCTTCCATCTTAGCACATGCAGGGAGGATGCAGGCAAGGTTGTGGGATTTGACATTACACCTGCCAACTTGTAGCTACTGAAATCTTCTAAGGCCTTTTCAACAATCCATTTCGGGCATATTCTAAAATCATTGCTTTCAATGAGTTGACGTCTCTTTGAGACATTCTGTGGAACAGATCATGTGTAGTATGCCCCTACATCTTGCCTACATGTCTACCAAAGCATTTCCAACTATAATATCTGACAGAAATCCCCCTCCTTTAGGCTTTCATCGATGCCCACACCCTGATCAATAGCATCCATTTTAGCTCAAGCCGAGAGGATGTTGGAAAAGATGTGGAGTTTGACTCTAAGCCTTCCATTTACAGTCGCTTGAAAATTTTAAAAGCCCTTTTCAACAAAATCCATTTTGGGCATATCCTTTGATCATTGCAATTTATGAGACCATAACTTCTTCTAGGCATTTTTTTTTAACAGTTCACGTGACTTGCCTATAACTCCGCATTGGCATATCGATTTACCAGGGAACTTACAAATATCTCATCTGACAAAAAATCCCCTCTCGTTATGCTTTGATGGATGTCCATCTCGTCTTCAAAATTTTCCCATTTTGGCACAAGTAGGTAGGACTCTGGTAAAGGTTGAGAATTTGACTTTACACCAGCCAACCGCAGCTGCTTGAGTTTTTTTTTCTTAAAGCATTTTCAACAAATCCATTTCGTTCATATCCTAAAATCATTGCATCCCATGAGTTGACGTCTCTTGAGGCCTTTTGTCAAAAAGATCATGTGCATTGACCGTGTTCCTACGTTTTGCATACATGTCTACTAGAACGTTTCTAGCCATGATTTCTGACCAAAAAAAAACCCTTTCATTCTGTTTTGATGGATGCCCATACCATCAATCAAAGCTTCAATTTGTGCATGGGCATGGAGGATGCTGGCAAATGTTGAGGAATTGGGGCTTAACAACCACCAGTTGGAAATCTGACATGCTGCAAAATTATTATAGTGTAAGCCTATTTTTCAAACTATTTCCTTTAGCATCATCAATAATCTCCACAAGGACATTGTCCTATTTAAAATGATGGAAAAGGTCTACATCTCACAACAAATTCTCTGGTGACAATCTTGGAGATAAACCTTGTTGCAGTGTAGCAACCATCACGTATTCTTAGGTTCTTAATAACTCTAATAGTTGTTCTTAAGGGCATGTTTAACAATCCCAATGCAAATTTGTTTAATAACTTTGATAGTTGTTCCATGAGGCTTGTTTATTAAACCAACTGCAATTGCCAACTTTTACTATGATGACAGAGAAATAGCTCTTTTCCCTATTCTCCTACAACATTAAGTAAATAGCTTAAACTTGGGTAATACCTTCTTGCCTTCATATTCCATGCCAATTTCTCTAACTTGCATTGATTCGTTTTACAAATGTTGTTTTATATTCTTATTAAGTGTAACACAAAACTTTCCAATGGTATTAGAGCATGTGGCTCTATGTCATGGTATTATATGACACCATTGACGTGCCAAGTCAATATCGATGACTATGTTTTATATTTGACAACGTTGAGCTTCATGCATTTTTTATGCACTTATAGAATTTTTATGCAAGACTACACAATTATTCCTTACATAGTGTGGTTCCTAATCTCCTTAAAGTCTATTTTGACCAATGTTGGGAGTATTGTGAAAATAATTAATAGTCATAGTGATAGTCATATGTGATTGAACTTGGTGTATTAATCATGGTCATTTTCTCCAAAAGATTACCGAATTGTTTGGTAGAGAGACAGTTAATATTCTCTATGTCAAATTAATATAGATAAATCCAAATGATCTTTTCTAATTAGTCCGTTATTGCATAAATATTTTAGTTAGTGTGCTACTTCAATGATTCTTTGATTACGTTGTAAATCATACTTATGACCAAGGAATTCTGTTTGTTGATCTCTTGAAAATTAAGTGACCAAATTTAAGTATATCTATCTATTAAACAATGTCCTGCAAATGTGTTTTTTTGTTTATAGCCAAACACTTGTATTTTCTTGTTTTTAGCCAAACAATTTGTGCGATGTAGGGTTATGTTATTGTATGCATCAATGGTGGTTTTATAAGCATTATAAGCCTATTAATGTTATGCTTACTATACTAGTATTTATGTGATTAGGGAGCAAGATTAATAACATGGGAAAGGGATTAGAACTTGGGGTTTTAGAGAAAGTATGTAAAACTCCTTAGTTGAGAGTCTCTCGTTGAAACAATAATACCTTGGTCGGTTATTGTTGATGGTTTCTTGAGAAGTATTGTAATACTAGAGTTAATATTTAGATAGTGGATATGAAGGAAGATCAAACCATCCTTGATTTTTAAATACCTCCTTGCTGAAATTGTCAAGAAAAGAGGTTTTGTCTTTAATGTCGAATGGGCTTGAGATTACTAGTCTCAATCAATCATATTAATAAATTAATTTGAAAACCCTTTTATACATAAGTTGTAATTGGTTGGCTTTGTAACTTAAGTTGTTGAATAACTTTACTTTACTTTCTCTTCCTTCGTATTAGATCTTATTTAGAATTAATGTCGACTTTTGACATAGAATGTGTAAATACCCTTGAAACCAAGACTTTTTAATGGATAAGTAGAGTTTTTATATTATGAAATTCTTAGGTAAATACCTATGTGGATTTGATGTCATCAAAGTGATAGGGTGACATTCTCTCTCGAGACAATCAAGAAGGTTATATAAGAATTGGAAGATGTTGTCATCAATATTATGCGGATGGGCTTTGTGTTTCGTGATGTATTTTCCTTCCTATTAAATCATCATGATATTATTATGTGACAAGGACAATAGTTGTTGCTTTGATAAATGTTTCTCCATATTGCTTGAGACATTGATTGCCACTGCTTGAGTGTGTAGATTTATAAATATGTGGTAAAACTATAATCTGATCCCAACTACATCGAGAGGAGGTAGCGAGGCCTTTTGTCCATTGTATCACTAGGTTTAGGGAATTATGTTTGCAATGAGAATTAGCACCCTTGGTGTAACTTAATAAAGTTTTTATGTACTTTTTATATGAATAGATCATTGTGTTAGAACTAATACAACATATGTTTTCTCTTTGAGGAAATATACGTCTCTAACCTAGAGTCTAGTTAGGTGATAATAGTAACCTTAGAGACCTTTATCTCCCTGGGTTGACTAAATGGAGTTATATACATAGTTATGTTATAATCATTGAAATTTAAAGATAGTCAATTTTCTTCTCTTCAGAAATTGATATATTTCTTAACCCTTGAGGTCGAAGCTCATAATCATAAGAGTATTCACTATGTGCTTAGATTCTAAATGTGACATTAGGGTATCGAATTATAGTTGATCTTGCAAGTAATTTTCCAAATAAGTTAGGGATATCATGAATAAATCTATTAGGAAAACCCTTGACGTAAAATAGTACATGTATTTGGAGATAGACTTGCCTTAGGTAAACTTGATGTCTCGAGTAGACACCTAATAGGGATTCCTCCACACTAGGACTAACTGACAAACACCCCTTTAGGTGTTTGTGGTAGTGGACTAACTTCCATCCCTGTTTCACCGAGTGGGTGGCAATTGACGAAGAATTGTTTGGGGTAGGGAATAACCCTAGAAAGGGTTGGGTACCCGCTCACAGTTACACCAAACATAGTGCAAAATAGAACTACATATTCGCATTCCCCATGTTAGTCACATCCGAAGGAGGGGGCCTTGATCCCATGGATATAGGGTATGTAGACAGTCTAGATGGCGAAGGATGCCCCCAGTACTCAGGTCCCCTGGATGTAGGGTATTATTTTATAGTTGTCGTGCAATGATATTTGAATCATGTTAATAAGAGATTGTCTAGTTAGTTTTGTGCAGATGACAAGGATTACAGGTCACTGGAGAAAAGAAAATTGTCAGAATTGAATGTAGGATGTAATGAGGGACTTAGGGTATGTATTGATCAGTTGTTCTTATATGTTATGTTGTGAAATGTACTTTCCTTCTTCACTAAATTAAGAATGGTGAACTCTTCAGGACTTGATAATTTTAAAAAAACTAAATTCCAATTGTCTATCATCTATAACATTTATTGGACACTTCTTAGAATTAATAGTTAAATTTCATGAATCTGCATTTCCTACATCTATTAGATTAAAATTTTTAATTACTCAGTATTTTTTTTTTTAATTCAGAGTTAGTAATATTTTGTTAATAAGGAGTTGGGTCCTTACATTGAAGTAAGGCTAGGGTTTTCAATTTGCTTCTTTTCTCGATGGTTACTATAAAACCTGTCCTTATTCTACTATCCGACACCGTCAGAATCCAATTGGACATCCCATATTGCATCTTGATTATTTTTTCTTCCTCGGTAACTACAACAGCAAAAATATATTTCCTTTTCTCATATAAGCCACCATCGAGTCCATAGGAGGAATCTTCAAACTTTTTCGATGATCTTTCTGTTGTGACCTAATCACACATCACCATTACAAATGGGCACCCCCTCTTCAATTTTGAATTTTTGAGTTTTTGGCTTGAGGTTGCATTGTTTTGGCAGTAGTCCTTTGTTCTATTTTTCTTAACATGGGTGAGATTTCAAGTTGTGTTGAGCACTTTCAAACCTATGCTAAACGCCCATTAAGAACCACAGGTGCAGGTTGTGCATTTTCTATTCACTCATGGTACGTTCAAGTATCTTCTCATTCCCTTGGTACTCATCATTTCATTTTCGCATCACTTAGAGCATGTACATAACATGAAAATGACCGCTTAGACATTAGTTTTAATCAACCTTGCATTTGTCTTTTTTTTAACATATGTGGGCTTGAACTAAACATCCACTTGGACACACACTCAGAGTCACGTTGTGTTTTCTCAAATGATTGTAGTAAGTTAAATAGCTACCTCAACTTTCATGCTAGTAGTCGGTGGTTTGAAAAGTCTATTCTCAGCAGAATTCATTCCTCAAATTATACATAGCATGCTCAAATGTCCACTCTGCCACATGTTTAACTCAATCTTGTAATGCATATTATCTAGTTCATAAATGATGGTTCCACTGGTCTGGCTTGATGCACTTTCATCCTCACATTACAATTCATGTTCTTTTCAAATTTCCCACCTTGAAGCACTTCTTTCTTATTCTTGCAATTCACATTCATACTCATCGGCAGACTTTCATGGTCCTTTTGTAAATCTTGTTTTTCAAGTGTTATGCACACATGCCCAAAATGTCCACTCAAGCGGACCTTTTGGTGCTCTTTGCATATCTTTTTTTCATGTTGTGCACCATGGTCTAAAAGGTCCACTAAGACGGAGGTTGGTGGTCAGTTTGCAAAGGCAACAAGTTTCATGTTATGCACCATGGTCTAAAAAGTCCACTAAGGCAGAGGTTGGTGGTCAGTTTGGAAAGGCAACAAGTTTCATGTTATGCATAGGCATTCGATAAGTTCGCCCAAGAATTTTATATTATGCGTAGAACACTAGATCTGCTTGTTATTTCACATACTCACATTCAAATCTTTGCATTCTAAATATAGAACATCTGAGGACTGGCTAAAGCGCATATTGGCAGCAGTGATAAATTCAGCATCACGCATTTAAAACTAAAAGGTCCGCTCAAGTCAATAGACATTGCTTTTGTAAAATTCAACACCCCTTATATCCGCCTGGGCGCGCATTCACAGTCACTTCACATAAATGGAATTTCAAACATTATACATAGCTTGCCAAAACATTCACTTATTGTTTATTCATGCTACCTCTACACTATGAACATTATACACAAGACTATTTGATAAGTTTGCTAGGTATACATCTGTAAGAATCGCACATCTTTTAAGTTTGATATCATGCATGAGCTTTTAGAAAGAACGCCCATGGCGAGAATATGGAGTCATGTTGCTCTCTTAAAATGGCATCATATTTTAAGGCATGATAAGTTTGCCAAACCCTGCTTATAAACAAAGGTTTGTAATTCACATTCTCCAACATCATTCATTGTTTAAGGAACTGATCGCTCTAAAGAAATCTTCAAAGCCTGTGCATGACATATGCAACTCAAAGTTGGCACTTCCCATCATGATTGTATTCACAAATTCAAGGTTGAGAATATTGGGTAAATTTGCCAAGGTGAAGAAAGAGATTGTTAGAGTATCAACTAAAATTGTGCTTTAAAACCTATGGCACCAGCATGCAAAGGGCATTCACCTGTTTCAAATGTTGTTTAAAAAAGTAGACCATTGCAATATATATAAAAGGGTGAGTCAGAGATAAGTTTGTTGGTTGGACTTGTCAAGAAACTGGTCAAGTTTTTTTTAAATCCCACATGCATTAGGTGGTGAATGTTGTCATTATTTGCGTATTTATCAAGTGTCACTCCAATTCATTAACATAAGGTGTTTCTTATACAGGGAATAACGGATGCGAAGAAGAGTGCCAAGAGCTGGCACATGGTCAGCTGCTTAGGCGTGAAATAAGGAAGTTATATCAAGGAAGAGGATGGCGAGAATTTGCAAATGGGAAGTTCAATGCATAGAGGAGTCTTGTTCAAGAGCATTCGGTGGAGGAAGATATCATCGTCAAACAGGAGAATTTCTACATCAAGATCATCATTTGAACGCAGAATATTACTTTGTATGGCAAGGGGAGGGAGAATCTACATCCGTAATTCACTCCAAGAATTCACGCACGGGGCATCTTTCTACTTCTAGAGTCCAGAACTAGAATCTTGCATCTTGCATAGTGACATCATCAGGAAAGTCATGAATAAAAGAAATGAGCAACCTCATCACGAATCCATAAATTATACAATTGCATGATTGACAACAATAAGAAATTTGACAAAAAATTCCCAAGTTTTCCAAGTTCGAAGCAGCCAAGTTCCAGAGGTGAAAATTTGAAGATTCGAAGACTACTTCCAAAGATAACAAAATTTGGGAAAATATTCTGAGTAATATGAACACAAAAAAAATCAAACCAATTTGTTTGATGTTGAAGTAGCACATGCACAACGTTGATCCAATCACAATCTGCCACATCATCCGTCTGCATTCAATATTCTAGAGATAGTACTTAATTTTTTGTAACAGACTCCCTTATTGTCAAAATCTAGGCCATCGATTGTCAAATCAATCCTGGTCATTCATGTAATTTTGGAGCCTATATAAGCCCATTTCTCTCATTTGTCAAGGAAGATTATTAGAGAGGGAGAACAGGAATCAAGCAGTATGAGTAGATGCTGTTAGAGTAGAGGTAGATTAGAGGAGACTTTTCGAAGCCATTGAAGAGACATGAAATTGTTGTAAAATTGCATTTCCAAAATCAATACAAGCTCATTGTTGGTTCTCATGGTGATTTGTGTGGTGATGGAATGTTAGCATGGTTTCAAATTCTTGAATATGATGGAGAGATGTTTCCAAGTAGCTTAGAAATAGATTAGAAGTGTATTGATGTAATGTTGTTATGTGGAGATATCTGATGAATTCTTTAATGGTTCATACTTTTTATGATTTGTTGCTGATAAGTCATTTTGCAAAGTTAGATTGAACCTTCATTTTCTTTAGTTTGGTTGTGAATGCTTGTTCAAGTTGCACCAGTTGTGGGTGTTTGGATGGAGATTTGCAACATGAAAATCCTTGAGTTTCCTTAGAAGATTGCACCGGCTTCATGTAGTTGTTGGTTCTCGTGGCGAAGCGAAGTCTGGTTTCATGAGGAGTTTGTCTATTTTGACATGTTTCATTATCTCATTGTCCTTAGATTAGCCTTCTAAACCCTTGTCCTTTTGTATTTTCTTTTCGTAGTTGCTTTTAGAAGTTCCACTTCACAAGAAGGAGAATAGCATATTTGATTGGAATAAGGAGTATATTCAACGTAAGTCCCTTTGTGAGTTTTCAGCAAATCACATCAACT
This sequence comes from Cunninghamia lanceolata, assembly GCA_027924645.1. Classification (NCBI taxonomy): domain Eukaryota; kingdom Viridiplantae; phylum Streptophyta; class Pinopsida; order Cupressales; family Cupressaceae; genus Cunninghamia; species Cunninghamia lanceolata. The sequence goes on from BSBN01000801.1 coordinate 16,518,005, forward strand.
ACTGAGTCTATCCATTGCAAGTCAAGACCTAAAATATCATGAACCTTGGAGTTGTCTCATTGGATCACATTGTTCAGCCTTTGAGAGACTTTATTCAAGAGAGGATAGAATACCTCGATATTTTATTCTGAGTTTGCATGTGCATAAAAAACACATCAACAGAATTGGCGCTAGAAGGAGGGCGAGAACAACAGATTGCTCCATTTGTTCCAAGCATACAAAAGATATTCTAGTGTTTTATCATTCATTGCTCTATCATACTACTTGACAGAATTCAGCAAGGAGGAGGCCAGAACAAAGTACATACATCTCAACTCAGGATAAAAAGGACATGAACAAGGAATTGTGTTGCTTCTTTCACTCCGAGCACGCAAACAAACTCTGAATTGTGGGATTGGAACCAAGTGAGCTTTCAAAGATAAATTTGAGATTTGCTAGATCTCTTTTATGCCAAAAAATACAAAAAAAAATGTATAAAACTTCAAAAAATCAAAAAAGTAAAAAATTGAAAAATACCAAAAGCAAAGTGAAGGATGGATTTCTCACTACACGTGAAGCAGTTTCAAGGTTGTGGGCAGCAATATGATCATCCTCAAGATGATATTCTTCAGCTTTGGTGGTCTTTGAATGCACAACTCTATCCTAAGAGTTTGGGTGACTTCGCATGAAGGAAGAGATGTAGAATTCACGATATCAATAGACATGAGGAACTGTATTGCCTAACATTTTTATCAAGAATGGAATTAGCAATGCAAGAATAAATTTCTTTTTCATAGGTACATGAGGCAATTGTTTCTACGAAGATGCTTCCTGAAACCTTGTTTAATGAAAGAGAGTTCTTCATAAGTTTTAAGGAAATGATCAAGAAAAGACTAGGTATTGAGAAGGACCTGCCCACAGAAGAAATGTTGATTCCAGGTGGTTGGTGCGGGATTCACAACACCACTCATTCAGAACTAGCGTGTTCATCTTGTCAAGAAGCTATTCATCAAGTGAAGGAAGAATTATAGTTCAAAGAAGAATCCAAAGTGCAATTGAGATTAGACGATTTGTGGAACAAATGCCTCCAAGAAATTTATTCACCACCCAAAGGAGAAGATGTTCCCATGTTATTTACTAGTGAAGATAGCACAAGTGAACTTGATAATCAAGTGGAAGGTCCGTTTTCATACCTTCTTCCAAGTAAGAACAAACCTCCCGCTGAAAAAGTTGAAAAGGGAATAGAAGATGTTCAAACAAAGATAAGTGTTGAACAAGATATTGATTCCTCCATCAAAGAAGAAAGTGACTCAAGTTCATTGGGAGAAAAAGAATTCCTTGCTACATACTCATTCATGTTGCTAGAAGAAATTATTAAGGGTGAATTGCAAGAAGTTTCGAGGGTCCTTGAAAGAGATGGTGATCATGAAGATATGCTGTAAGCATCACCTGCAAGACAGAGAATCAAGTGCAATTCGAAGGGGCGCTCGACGCTTTCATAGATGAAGTATAGTCAAAGCTATACCAAAATGAACAAGTTGAAGAAATGGAGGCCAAATATACAATGCAATTCAAGTTGGTGCTAGGCCCATTGTTGAAAATCCAAGATGAACTTACAGGTGAAATGTTCCATGCTTCTAAATTTCAATTATTTTCACCTTTTCATATGCCCACTATTGATTATAATATTGATTTGCATGTTGTGGATGCAAGTGGGATGATTCATCACCAACTTCGACCTCCAGACATATTGGTAGGCGACAAGCATAAATTTCCACTTGAAGATGAAGACCAACAAGTTGTATCTTTCCTTGCTCCTAGTGATGAAGATTACAAATCTGAAGATCATGAATTTCCAAATTGTGAATTTGAAGAGTATGAATTTGATTATGGAAATTTTGGAAAAACAACCTGCATATGGATTAATCATGGTTCGAATGAGTTGCCACATCTATTGATTTTGTGCAAACCTTTTTCTGAATTCAATGATTGTGTTGTGAGAGAATTTTTCTCCAAATTCAAGGACAAGTTTGCCAAAATCTGAACTATCACATGTCCCTTATTGTTGCTTTTCATTTTGAGAAACCATTCGAGGTCTTGTATATATTTGGGTCTTTTGAGACGTTTCTGCTTTTTGTACATAGCTTGCCTAGAGTAGGGTTCTCTTTCCGTTGTCTTAGAGTAGTTTGCCGTGTTTTGTTAGTCTTTAGTTTAGTTTGCTTTCTGTAGTTTAGGTTGTTGCTTTAGTTAGGTTTGTTTTGTGGGTTTCCTGATTGGTGAAATGGGCAATGTTCTCCTTTAAGCATTTAGCTTGATTCTTATCAAATGTCTAGTTCACTTCTTTGATAAATGTTCATGAAATTCTTTAGAATCTGAAGATGATTTTCTTTAACTTTATCAACTAGCTAAGATTTGTACTTGACTCAGAAAGGAATCCTATATTGTGTCTTGACATTGACATCTTGTGATTATCATGTTTAAAATGCCAAATCTTAATCTAATTATTAACCTCTTAGTTTTCCTTTGAGAAACTTGCGTCAGATGGATGGATTCATTGTGGACTCCATTGTTAGTGTTTGAATAGCATGTTGCTTGTTCTTGGAAGCTAAATCGACTATTCAGAATGACTTGAACTGTTTTGAGATCTTATACCTTTCCACACTTTAAAAATCTAGAGGTACCTAAGTGAATCTTTGTGATCTTGCATTAAGTGAAAAATCTAAAGGTCCACCTTTGCCACCATCGTAAGTCCACACCCAACTAGCTGAGTTATCACGTAGTGGTACTGCATTGTACTCTACCAAATCTAAGCTTGTTGAAAATCAGAAAAGAAAAGAGAAAAGAAGTGAAAAAAAATGAAAATCACACACTATAACTCAGTTAGATGGACAATCAAGTAATCTTTACCCGGGCTATGGAAGCTTGACCGGCAGTAGGGCTTTGCTTGAGTGGAATTATGAGACAAACCCATTAGGGCTATAGACACTCGTTGGCAGCGGGGCCATGTCCAGGTAGTTCATGAGGTGTGTACCAATCACGTAGCTTAATGTGGAGGAACTGAGGTGATCTAAAGTTGCCAATGGATGGGAATGAACTCAATTGCACACACTTGGATCTTCGAGATAGGAATGGTTGTGCTAAGCTTTTGATTTTAACTCTTTGATCAAGTATGCGTATTTATTTGGGCTAATGTGTGGGTGTATGTAGGAATTTTGAAGTTGTGATTCTTGTTTATCTTTGGAACACTTGAGATTTTTGTATTAATCACTGTTCTAGAAATGCTTAACTATGAAGTGTCTCGATCCAATCTAGGATTCTTCTTCTCTTTTGAGTGCATTTCCTAATGGGTTGATGACTTTAAAGGCATTGTCTAACGTTACTAGCTCTGGATTAGGTCTTTAATTTTGAAATGTTCAGGAACATTTATTCGAATTGGTGCTAGATGTTGTGACCTAATCACACATCGCCCTATTACAAATGGGGACCCCATCTTCAATTTTGAATTTTTGAGTTTCTGGCTTGAGGTTGCATTGTTTTGGCGGTAGTCCTTTGTTCTATTTTGCTTTACATGGGTGAGATTTCAAGTTGTGTCGAGCACTTTCAAACCTCCTCTAAGCGCACATTAAGAACCACAAGTGCAGGTTGTGCAATTTCTATTCACTCATGGTACGTTCAACTATCTTCTCATTCCCTTGGTACTCATCATGTCATTTTCACATCACTTAGAGCAAGCACAGAACATGAAAATGACCACTTAGACATTGGTTTTAATCAACCTTGCATTTGTGTTTTTTTTTAACATATGTTTTCTCAGTCTAAACATCCACTTGGACACACACTTAGAGTCATGTTGTTTTTTCTCAAATGATTGTAGTAAGTTAAATAGCTGCCTCAACTTTCACTCTAGTAGTCGGCGGTTTGAAAAGTCTATTCTCAGCGGAATTCATTCCTCAAATTATACATAGCATGCTCGAATGTCCACTCTGCCACATGTTTAACTCAATCTTGTAATGCATATTATCCAGTTCATAAATGACGGTTCCACTGGTCTAGCTTGATGCACTTTCGTCCTCACATTACAATTCATGTTCTTTTCAAATTTCCCACATTGAAGCACTTCTTGCTTATTCTTGCAATTCGCATTCATACTCATCGGCGGACTTTCGTGGTCCTTTTGTAAATCTTGTTTTTGAAGTGTTATGCACACATGCCCAAAATGTCCGCTCAAGCGGACCTTTTGGTGCTCTTTGCATATCTTTTTTTTCATGTTGTGCACCATGGTCTAAAAACTCCGCTAAGGCAGAGGTTAGTGGTCAGTTTGCAAAGGCAACAAGTTTCATGTTATGCACTATGGTCTAAAAAGTCCGCTAAGGCAGAGGTTGGTGGTCGGTTTGGAAAGGCAACAAGTTTCATGTTATGCATGGGCATTTGATAAGTCCGCCCAAGCGTTTGATATTATGCGTAGAACACTAGATCCGCTTGTTATTCTGCATACTCACATTCAAATCTTTGCATTCTAAATATAGAACATCTGAGGACTGGCTAAAGTGCATATTGGCAGGAGTGATAAATTTAGCATCATGCATTTAAAACTAAAAGGTTCGCTCAAGTCAATAGACTTTGCTTTTGTAAAATTCAACACCCCTTATATGTGCCTAGGTGCGCATTCACAGTCACTTCACATAAATGGAATTTCAAACATTATACTTAGCGTGCCAAAACATTCACTTATTGTTCTTTCATGCTACCTCTACACTATGAACATTATACACAAGACTGTTTGATAAGTTTGCTAGGTGTGCATCTGTAAGAATCACACATCTTTTAAGTTTGGTATCATGCGTGAGCTTTTAGAAAGGACACTCAAGGCGGGAATATGGAGTCATGTTGCTCTCTTAAAATGGCATCATATTTTAAGGCATGATGAGTTCGCCAAAGCCTGCTTATAAATGGAGGTTTGTAATTCACATTCTCCAACATCATTCATTGTTTAAGGAACTAATCACTCTAAAGAAATCTTCAAAGCCTGCGCATGATATATGCAACTCAAAGTCGGCACTTCCCATCACGATTGTATTCATAAATTTGAGGTTGAGAATACTGGGTAAATCTGCCAAGGTGAAGAAAGAGATTGTTAGAGTATCAACTAAAATTGTGCTTTAAAACCTATGGCGCCATCATGCAAAGGGTATTCACCTGTTTCAAATGTTGTTTTAAAAAAGCAGATCATTGCAATATATATAAAAGGGCGAGTCAGAGATAAGTTTGTTGGTTGGAGTTGTCAAGAAACTGGTCAAGTTTTTTTTAAATCCCACATGCATTAGGTGGTGAATGTTGTCACTATTTGTGTATTTATCAAGTATCACTCCAATTCATTAACATAAGGTGTTTCTTATACAGGGAATAATGGATGTGAAGAAGAGTGCCAAGAGTCGGCACATGGTCAGCTGCTCAGGCGTGAAACAAGGAAGTTACATCAAGGAAGAGGATGGCGAGAATTTGCAAATGGGAAGTTTAATGCATAGAGGAGTCTTGTTCAAGAGCATTCGGTGGAGGAAGATATCATCGTCAAATGGGAGAATTTCTCCATCAAGATCATCATTTGAATGCAGAATATTAGTTTGTATGGCAAGGGGAGGGAGAATTCACGCATGGGGCATCTTTCTACTTCTAGAGTCCAAAACTAGAATCTTGCATCTTCCACAGCGACATCATCAGGAAAATCATGAATAAGAGAAATGAGCAACCTCATCACGAATCCATAAATTATACAATTGCATGATTGACAACAACAAGAAATTCGACAAAAAATTCCCAAGTTTTCCAAGTTCGAAGCAGCCAAGTTCCAGAGGTGAAAATTTGAAGATTCGAAGACTACTTCCAAAGATGACAAAATCTAGGAAAACATTCTGAGCAATATGAACACAAAGAAAATCAAACCAGTTTGTTCGATGTTGAGGTGGCACGTGCACAACGTTGATCCAATCACAGTCTACCACATCATCCGTCTGCATTCAATATTCTAAAGATAGTAAATTTTGTAACAGACTCCCTTGTTGTCAAAATCTGGGCCATTGATTGTCAAATCAATCCTGGCCATTCATGTAATTTTGGAGCCTATATAAGCCCATTTCAGTCATTTGTCAAGGAAGATTATTAGAGAGGGAGAACAGGAATCAAGCAGTAGGAGTAGATGCTATTAAAGTAGAGGTAGATTAGAGGAGACTTTTCAAAGTCGAAGAGACATGAAATTGTTGTAAAATTGCATTTCCAAAATCAATACAAGCTCATTGTTGGTTCTCATGGTGATTTATGTGGTGATGGAATGTTAGCATAGTTTCAAATTCTTGAATATGATGGATAGATGTTTCCAAGTAGCTTAGAAATAGATTAGAAGTGCATTGATGTAATGTTGTTATGTGGAGATATCTGATGAATTCCTTAATGGTTCATACTTTTTATGATTTGTCGCTGATAAGTCATTTTGCAAAGTTAGATTGAACCTTCATTTTTTTTAGTTCGGTTATGAATGTTTGTTCAAGCTGCGCCAGTTGTGGGTGTTTGGATGGAGATTTGCAACATGAAAATCCTTGAGTTTCCTTGCAAGATTGCACCGGCTTCATGTAGTTGTTGGTTCTCGTGGCGAGGCAAAGTCTAGTTTCATGAGGAGTTTGTCTATCTTGACATGTTTCATTATCTCATTGTCCTTAGATTAGCCTTCTAAACCCTTGTTCTTTTGTATTTTCTTTTCATAGTTTCTTTTAGAAGTTCCACTTCACAAGAAGGAGAATAGCATATTTGATTGGAATAAGGAGTATATTCAACATAAGTCCTTTTGTGAGTTTTCAGCAAATCACATCAACTACTGAGTCTATCCATTGCAAGTCAAGACCTGACATATCATGAACCTTGGAGTTGTCTCATTGGATCACATTGTTCAGCCTTTGAGAGACTTTGTTCAAGAGAGGATAGAATACCTCGGTATTTTATTCTGAGTTTGCATGTGCATAAAAAAACACATCAACACTTTCCCTTCATAAAAGCTTTCAATTTCAATTAACATAAATATGGTAATTCCACTGGTTTGTTCTGTCACAGGAACCACTAACTCTGCCTCAGGATTGCTAGGAGTTTCAGTAACTGTGCCATCGAACCTACTAAAAGAAGATAACACATTGAGTTGTATAGAATGTTCTTCACATTAACATTTGATTCCCAAATTAAACTAATAACCTTTGACGGCACTTTCTGTTTTGACAAAGAGACAATTAATTTAATAAATATGTAATATTTTAATATTGGCAGTTTTGTTTCTAGAACACACCAGTCAAAACACAATTACAGTAAAAACACAAATTACACTTAACAATAGATAAAATTGCCTATCAAAACCACAAACAATAATTATAATACCTGCCACATTTTAATGCATCTCCATATAGTTACAACATCAGCTGAGAGATGTAGATATTTCAATCCTTGCAACTCTTCAATACCTTTGATCTTCTGCAACTGCCAACATCCATCAATGATGATTTTCTCTAAGTGGCATTGACATGGAGAACTTGGCAACTCTTCTATCTCAGAGTGTTCCTCTGTGCTTAACTTTGCATCCAGTCCTAAATCCACTTCAATTAAACTTTGCATGCATTCAAGATGGAGAAATTTAAGACTGGCAAGGTACTGTCCACTAATTGAAACCTTAGATATATGTTTTACATCTCTAATATCTATTTTTTCAAGGTTGACAATTGAAGTTCCAACAGTAGTTGAATCCATGCTATTCTTAAAACTTAAATCCTCGCTTAAAGGGAAATCCCTCAATACCAAGCTTCTAAGATTAGGGAGTTTTGTAAGTGCTTCTGAGAAGAATTTCCCCTGCATTCTCATGGAATTATTCCATTCTGTTCCATTCCATTCTACTCTTCCTTCAAGGACTAGATTTTCCGAATGGCTTAGCATTCCCAATGAATTTGGAAACTGTTCCAAGTTTGTTCCGTCAAGAATAAGGTCTTTCAGCTGCGAAGGAACCTGAAATTTGAAATTGATTTGTTTAAAACACCTGTTTTTCAATTATAAATAATGTTCACAAAATAAATACTTTCACAACGCATTTTACATCGTTAACCAGACTTAATCTTCAGATATAGAAGAAAAAATTACCTGTTGATCACCCTGCCACAATCTTCGGAAACATCCATGGGAAATTTTTAAATACCGCAAACTTTGAAGAGGAATCCATGAAGGAATAGTGTGTGACGAAGACACGCTTGACATGAATTCTCCTTCGATATTTTCATGTTCATCCAGCTTTCCAACAAACTTAAGTCAAGTTCCAACCACAGCAAAGAAGTTGGACCCTCATTAAAATTACCTACAAAATATCTGAATTGAAGAGCAGTGTGCTGGTCAAAAATGGAATTGAGACACCTGAAACTGTGACGACTCATCTGAGCAAGAATGTACTCGAATCCCTTTTCTTCCTGTATTTAAGGATGGAACTAAATTTTGGTCATGCTCCAGTTAGGAAAACAACCATCAAGCTATATAAACACACTTGTTTAGTACCATAAATGGACCACAAATTTACAAGGAGAAACAAACCTGAGAACGAAGATGCTGGGAACGCCATAGTCGACTAGGACTAGTCAATTCATCATCTGCAATTTCTCTCCCGGATGTGGTCATGCATTCTCAAAAGAGGAATGCTTTCGGAGTCAAATCCATTCTAATAAGTCCTTCCCACTTGAACTTCAACAAGACATTTATCCATTAAGATCTGAAGTGTGTGCTCAGCGCTCCATCCTGATCCTTCCAATATCCTTAAAGCCATATGACGAGATTTGTTGACGAAAAAGCATGCAATGTCCATAAATACCTGTTTTTGCTCTTTGTCAAGGGAATCGAAGCTTATTTGAAGCCTCTGCTTTATATCTTGTTTCAAAGTTTTTCTCACTTTATCCAATTCTAGTTCCCAATAATGCTTACTGGCACTACCAAAAACATGTCCACCCATTGCCCAACACCTGCAGAGAGAGGGGCAAACCTCCACACTCTTTCACAAAGCTTTCAACCAAATTTTTATATCCGCTGGTTGGATATGGTTTGTGGAAGGCGTGCCAACAGAAGAGCTATGTGCAATGCTGGACATTCATTTCTTTCATCTTATAACGAGAATTAATTTCTGCCCTTATCAGAACTCTCTCATCACGGGTTGTCACAATTATCAAAAAACGAGAATTACTGACCAAAAGATCCGTGACCAGTAAGGCATTCAACTGGTCCTCGTGATCTATATCATCCATAACAATCAGGAAACTCACAAAAGGATTGCTTGCCAAACGAGTCCAGATAGGTAGATCCTTCAGGTATACTGTCAAACATACGATTTTCCTGCACCAGATCCTTAAGAAGCTTTGTTTGCAAAGAAGTCAACTTAGTTTCTCGCACGTCAAACAAAAAACATGATGCACTGAATTCTGAACGCTTTTGGTTGAACAATTCTTTCACAAGGGTGGTCTTACCACACCCACCCATACCATAAATGGCAATCACTTTAACTTTCTCCTTCTTTTGCCAGCATGTCCTCTCAAAGTCTTCTACCCATTCTTCAATTCCAGTCGGATATCTTGCAATTTCTAAAGGTCTTGTTCTTTCTACCTCTCTTCGGACAGCGGACACTATATTTTTACAGTGTCTCAAGATTACTTGAAATTTGCAATGAAAACAATAATTTCAACATATTAGGATAGTTTAAAACCATAAAATTTTGCAGGAGAAAATATTTTAAAGAAAATTTGTGATTTTAAAAAGTCTTACTTGTTATTATAGTTGAATTCGTAGCCAGAGATGACTGAAACATAGCGGAGGGCTTTTTTCCAGTCGTCAAGTTTGTCGAGATACCTGCGCTTCTTTGTGTGGTAATTGAATGAATCAGCATACACACCCTTTTCTACATATCTGAGGTCGGAAGGTGGAACATCATAGAATATTGGAATAATCTTTCTCTTAGTTCGTAACATCAGAGCAAGCTCAGCTAGACACCAAACAGATTTGGCATATCTTTTAGAGAAAATGGCAATTTGTACTGATGCAGAGTAAATGGCATTCTGAATTGTGGAAATAAACGAATCACCAAATTCTGCCTCTTTGCAATCAAGAAACGTGCGGATTCCCAATTTCTCAAGGGAATTATAAAGCTCAAGAGCGAGGGTTTCTTTGACATCAAGGCCTCGGTGGTTAATGAAAACATCATAATTTTTAGGGGATGCAGACAGTGCTATATTTTCTCCTTGAAATAACATTTCAGCGAAAGCATCCTCTTCCAAATTCAGTGGGCGAGATGATGAAGACGAAGCCATGAATGGGGGATGAAACTCGAATAACAGAGAAACCTCGAAAATTGCAAGTCACATTGAATTGATTTATCAAAGCAGCATTGCATATAAATGGCTGACAAAGTTGTTTGGTCTCTACTTCGTAGGTGTTGCTCGGCAATGACAAGGTAAATCAACCGGGGCCGGTGATAAGTTTGTTGCTTTAATAAAATAAGTGAGGACTATTGTTTCCCAATATTTTAAAGCCTCGGCATTTTCCTACGTTAGTGGCTTCGTTGACGTTTTAATCAAGGAAGATTCGGTCCAGCAAGTGGAACCCAGGTGTGCAAAAAGATGTGCGAAAAAAGACAGGAAGGCATCTCCCTCCAGAAAATAAACAAAAGGTTTAAGATGCCTTAAAAATTAAATAGTAATAAGGAGTCTTCCTCGATGCTCACCCAATGGAACTTTGTTTAAGTAGCAACACGTTATTTTGTAGAAGTTTTCTAAGTTGTTTAAAACTAGTAACACCATTTAGAGGTGTTCAAACGATTCATAGGTATTTATATTTTTTGGTCAGCAACTTCATATTTATTTCTTTATCTTAAATAAAGTTATAAATATTTATGTGTATTATCCATTTTGATAGTATTTTTAAGTAATGTTATTAGTTTTCAAGAATTTTATAATGTGATAATATAAGAGACTCTCAATAATTTTATAGGAAAAATATAATTAAAAAGGTGTAATAATTTTGAAGATTTTATTTTCATACATGTTAAAGTAAGATTTTAATTTTATACATAAAAACAAAAACATCTAAAATGTTTATATTTATCAATGTACTTTTCAACTTTGATGAGCAGAATTATATATTTCAAATTCAATTTTTTAAAATTGAAACTTCAACTTCTATTAAAATAAATTGAAAAATTAGTAATGGTTGTGCAAAGTAGGTTGTTTGATGTTTGAAGAGATATCTTAAGTTATTAACAAAATGTTACAAGGAACTTTGGCTCAATTTCTCCTTGAAACTAATTGTTTATCCAATATGTTAGGTGAGTGGATATCTTATATTTAATTTGAACAAGGAAATAAAGAAACCTCCATCCTGAAAGAGGTGCATGAAATGCAAAAACACAAAATATACAAACATAAAATTTGCCCAAACCTAGAATGCTACAACATTCATAAATCAATTGATTGATCATGTGATAATTCAAATTGTTACATGGTGCCTCAATATATAAAGGGTCTTTTCAATTGCATAGAATCTTCTAAAAATGATTGTGCATATGGAATGCATTTACATCTGCAGAGCTGTTACAAAACCGTTACATGCAATAACTTATATTTAGATCTTGCTTTAAAAAATGACATATTAATGCATTATGGTGGGAAGAAATTAATATTCCAACACCACCTTTAATTTCGACCACAAATGCTTCAACATCTTCAATTCTCAAAATTTGTCTTCGCCTTTGCAAAAATTTCTACCACTAATTGCATCAACATTTACAATGCCCAAATTTTGTCTTAAATATTCAAAAGTCTCCTTTGCTAAAGCCTTGGTAAAATTATATGCTAATTGATCTTTAGATCTACAAAACTCTAAACTAATTTCTCCATTGTTCACCAACTCTCTAATAAAATGATATCTTGTATCAATATGCTTGCCCCTCTTGTGGAAAACATGATTTTTTGACAATGCTATTGTTGATTTGTTATCACAAAAGATTGGTGTTGACTCCTCCTATGGTTGAAAAAATCTATTAATACTCTCCTCATCCAAATATATTGACATGTTGCTGATGTGGCTGCAACATACTCTGCTTCAGCTGATGAAAGTGTCACTATGGGTTGCTTCTTTGATGTGCATGAGATTACACCTATTCCACACTGAAAGTCATAACCAGAAGTACTCTTCCTATCATCAATACTACCTATAAACACTGTCAGTAAAGCCAATCAAACCAAAATCATTAGTTGTGGAATATAAAATTCCATATCCAATTATTTATGCAACATATCTCAATATCCTCTCTCCAACTTGCCAATGTGAGTCTTTTGGTGACTTCATGAATCTTGAGATTAGATAAACTCCATACAATAAATCTAGTCTTGTAGCTGTAAGATATATCAAACTTCCAACTAATCTTTTGAATATTGTAGAGTCGACATTAGGCCCTTTTTCAATTTCTTGTTGATTTTAGTACCTATTGCAATTGTTGTTGGTGTTGAATTACAATTCATCATTTTAACCTCCTTAACACATCCTTTGCATATTTAGACTAACAAATAAAAATTCCCTTATCTGATCAAATTACTTCAATGCCCAAATAATACTTCATCAATCCTAAATCTATCATCTCAAATTCTTTCTTCATTGTTGATTTAAATATGTCTATAGACAAGTTTCTAGTGAAAATCAAATCATCAACATATAAACACACAATCAAAATCTCACCTTCTTTGTTGATCTTTGTGTACAATGTGGGCTCATTACTACTTTTGTTGAAACCATTGTTCATCATATATGAATCAATCCTACTATACCATGCCCTTAGTGCTTGTTTGAGACCATAAAGAGCCTTCTTCAATTTATAGACCTTATTTTCATGTCCATGCACTTCATAACCTGGTGGTTGTTTCACATATACTTCTTCGTCTAGAAAACCATTCAAGAAAGTTGGTTTCCATTCGATAAATTTTCCATTTATTTTGTGCAGCTAATACTAAAATCATTCTAATATTATCAATTCTAGCAACTAGAGCAAACATTTAATTATAATCAAGTCCTTGTTTTTGTGCATAACCTTTTACTACCAACCTTGACTTATGCTTTTCAATTTTAACTTCTACATTAAATTTAGTTTTATAAACCCATTTAACTCCTATGTAATCCTTACCTTCAAGTAAATCAACTAGTTTCCATGTTTAATTTCTCCCAATAGACTCCATTTCATCATTCATAGCTTTGATCCAATGGTCCTTAACTACTTCTTCAAAACATGCATGATCATAAGTGAATAAAGAAAAATTTGAATGTAAATCTAAGTTACCTTCTCTTTCTTCACCTTGCTCATAAATTTCTTTCAAACTTCTTGTTTTTGTTCTTTTACATTGATCTCTTAGTTGGGCTAAAGTAGGATCACTTTATGTATTGGGAGAAGAGCTTTCACCTTGTTCAACATTCCTTGGAGTTCTTGGAGCACTTGGTGCTAATGCTTGTGTATGTGGCTGATTTCCTTGATCTTTAGATTCTTCATCATTCAATGCTATTGATGCTCCAACTATTTAGCAATGCTTCCATCTCATGCTTCTTCTTCTTTTAAATTCTACATCTTTGCTAACAATCACATTATTTGTAATAGGGTTAAACAACTTATAGGCTTTTGATTCCTCACTATATCCAACAAAAATATATTTTTCACTTCTATCATCAAGTTTTCTTCTTATTTCTAATGCCATAAGAGAATATACAATACAACCAAAAATTCTAAAATGATGTACACTATGTTTCTTACCACTCCAAGCTTCTTGTGGAATTTGATTCTTGACACTTTTTGTTGGACTTACATTTGAAATATACACTGCACATGCTACTGCTTTAGCCCAATATTCATTTGGCAAATGTTTCGCTTTCAACATGCTTCTAGCCATCTCCATGATTGTTCTATTCTTTCTTTCTGCTACACCATTTTGTTGTGGTGTGTACCTTGCAGTAAACTACCTTTTGATTCCATAATATCTACAAAAATCTAAAAATTCATTAAAAACATATTCACCTCTTCTATCTGATCTCAATACCTTGATATAATGGACACTTTTCTTTTCCACCATAGATTTGAATTCTTTGAACTAACCAAAGGCTTCATCCTTCTGCTTCAAAAAATATATCCAAGCCTTCCTGCTGAAATCATCAATGAAGGTTAGAAAATAGCTACTACCTCCAAGCGATGGAGTTTGCATTGGTCCACACAAATCACTATGAATTATCTCCAATAATGCCATTTCTCTATAAGAGAATCCACTTGGAAAACTCTCTCTATGTTGTTTTGTTAAAATGCAACTCTCACATGAACTAGCTAGTTGCTCTATGGGTGGCAAACCTTTCATCATATTCTTCTTTTGTAACAAACTCAAACCTCCAAAATATAAATGTCCATATCTCAAATGCCATAACCATGATTGGTCTAGATGCACAGTCTTGAAATTTGCTTCCTCATCTCCTTGGATGCACTAAATATGAAGGGGGAACATCTGATTCCTTACCATATCCACTTTTGCTATCAACCTATCACTTGGAAATCTATCCAATATAGTGCAAACATTGTCCTTAAAAGATACCCTATAACCTTTTTGTATTGTTGACGCACCCAGGGGCCTGTACTACAAGCCAAAACAACCTTCACCAAGCACTGAGAAGCAACACAAGAAGCTATTTCACCGGGGCAATGAAAAATACACATTGAGATGAGATAAAATACAATGTACAAACATAAGGATAAATAGCCAGGTAAAATGAGGTACGAGAATACCAACCTCCCACTACCTCAATGACAAGAAATAAATGCACCTAATCATTAGCCTAAGTAAACTTAAGCCTACGGGTAGGGGCCCTGGCTCGAATGGGTAAGTAATTCCGTTGCGGTAAAGATGGTCACGAGGTCCAGTCTCTCCCCTGCCCACCTAATATTGTAGCCAGTTCATAGCTCTGGTCAAATCCATTTACCCATGAATAAAAAAAAAAGTAAACTTAAGCCTACTCTAAAACCCCCTGTTAAGTGCAACTTAGGGAGATTACTATGCAATATGAGGTGCAAAAATGGGTCCTAGCAACAAGGCCATATTAGGTACCCATGTACAACTACAATGCAATGATATACAATCTCTCACGACTAGAGGAAAGAAGAAAAACCCTACGGGAGAAAAATCCTCTCCAAAAGAGAGAAAAATAGAAAATGTTCAAAAGCAAAAAGTGAAAGGAAGGAGGACTCCTCAAGACCCCCAAAGGAAAACTTCCTTCACCCCTAACATCAATCACAAGAAAAGATAGCGAGGAGATGCCAAAGGTTTAGTGAAGATGTTTACAACCTGCTACTCTGTAGGCAAATACTCTAAATTGAGAACACCCTCCTAAATGAGTTGCCTAATGAAGTGCATGTGGATCTCAATGTGCTTAGTGTGCTAATGCTCCATTGGGTTGCAAGAAATATGAATGGCACTTTGATTGTCACACCAAAGAGTAGTGGGATGATCAATGATAAAGCCAAACTCAACCATCAACTATCAAAGCCAAAGAACCCCCTGACTAGCTAAAACTTCTCCTTGGTACTCAGCCTCAGTTGATGATAATGCAATAGCAATTTTCTTCTTGCAAGACCAAGCAACTGGACTAGAACCAAGACAAAAAACAAATCTAGAAGTGGACTTCCAATCATTAACATCACCAGACCAATCTTAGTTAGTGAAGCCCACAATCTTAGTAGCTCTTGATGAGTAGTGAATGCCAAACTATGTAGTGCCTTGAATGTATCACAAGATACGTTTGGCTGCCTTCCAATGACTCTCACGAGGATCTTGAGAGAAATGAGAGACAAGACCAACTACAAAGAAAATATCAAGATGACTATGTGTCAAGTATAGAAGACTGCCAACCAACTACCGATACAAGGTAGCATCAACTGATGGAGTAATGCAAGTGGTAGACAACACAACACTTGGCTAAAAAGGAGTAGGGGCTGGCTCGCAGTCAGCCATCCCAAATCTCAGAAGCAAATCAAGAGCATACTTCTACTAAAAGATAGATATATCGGTAGAAGACTGATGAATCTAAAGACCAAGAAAGTAATGCAATAGACCAAGGTCAGTCATATCAAAATGCTCCATCAAAGCTCCTTGATTATCCTTAATCATAGCAAGAGAGCTCCCTGTAAGAATCAAGTCATCCACATAAAGAACAATAATAGGAATATCCCCCCATGTCACTGAATATAAACTATAGAATCAAATTTACTTCTAGTGAATCCAAAAGGAAGAAAAATACTATCCATCTTCTCATACCAATCCTGAGGAGCTTGTTTGAGACCATACAATGACCACCTCAGCCTGCAAACAAGTGAATTGTCCTGTACAAACCCTAGTGGCTACTCCATGTAGATCTCCTCCTGAAGATCACCATGCAGGAAAGCACTCTTCACATCCATTTGATATACTAGTCAACCCTGAGATGTAGCAATAGAAAGTACAAGACGAACATAATTCATCTTGGCTACAGGAGCAAAAATCTCAGAATAGTCGATACCTTCAACCCGAGAGAAGCTTTTAGCCGCTAGACAAGCCTTATACTTATCAATAGAACCATTAGCTGCATACTTGGTACAATACACACACTTGCATCGAAACAACTTTTTTCCCTTAGGAAGAGGAACTAAATTCCAAGTATGATTCTTCATTAAAGAAGAATACTCCTCAATCATAACACTTTCCCATTTTGGAACACCTGAAGCATTTGAAAACTTCTGAGGATCAGTAGAAACTACATGGCTCAAAAGACTAATACTTGAAGTTCAGGAATGAGTGCACCGTGTAGCTATGGGATCACCTACAAGAGATCCAACATCCACAAGAAGTGTATGAGCCCTATGGGTGTTGTATGCTCAAAATCATGACTCAGGTTGCCTAGGTCTGTCGGCTAGATTTTGGCACGCACACGGACCCTTTCCCTCCTTGTCATGGGGTGATCCACCACGTCACTCTCGCTCATGTGGAATTAGCTAGTCGAGAGGAGGCGAGACATGGTAGGGGTCTAGCTCATTGGAGAGTTGGACTTCATGGAGAAGGGTCGACAAGTACTGCAGCCTTTGTTGTTGTGTACTTTGTTGTATGTTTCGTTCGATTGTTGTTGTAGTTGAGATAACCCTATGACCTGAAGGGTGACTAGTTTCTCTCCTTCTGTTTGGATTCCTTTGATTCCACCTTTGTGTGGGTAAACGATTGTTTTCCTTGATGTCCTCTTCTCTTTGTATGCGTTGAACAAGTTCTTATTGTATCTGGCATTGTCTAGTTTCTTTTAACACTAAGAGGACAAATGGGTCTTCAAGTGTGGTAAGACAAGTGTTTCTTGTTGAGGTCTTGGATGGATCTCTTGGATCTTGTCATGGATAGCCCTCACCCACTCTGCTCTCACTCCTAAGCACATTCGTGAATCAGGATGGAGGAAATTGTGTAATTACTAACCTTAACCATATCTGGGGGTTTGACCTAGGGTTTTGTTGACCTAGGGTTTGAATTGTGTTTTGACTTTGTTTTTTACCTTGTGGGGTAAAAGCACAAAGCTATGTCACACTTTCAACCAACTTATCAGCACACGTGAATTTAAGTATTTCTAACTAAAAATCAATTTTGATCAAACATATGATCTTGTAAGATTCATTCTAACTAAGTTAAATATATGCACAACTTTTCCAACTAAAATTGTTAGCTAAATGCATATGTAGCACCACTATGAGGCCAATTTACCAAAAAAATAAAATTATTTAAAAAACTTGATATTTCAACAACTTCTACTGATGTAAATAACATTTTTTTTTAAATATAAAAATACCCTTTTGTAGATCTATATGTTTAGTTTTCATATATATATATATATATATATATATATATATATATATATATATATATATATATATATAGTTTAATTATTATTTATATTTTCTTTTCTATTTTTACTAAAAGTAGGTTACCAGCACAAAACATTAGGTTGATTACTATGTCAAGGAAAAATAGTAAAACTTATTAAAAAAATTGAAAAAAATATGATGCACTAGATAAAAGAATCTATATCAAGATGGTATAATTTTTTTTCTATTTTAGATAAATAGTTAATATGAAAGTTGACGTCGAATGGAAACAACTAGGTTTTAATACACGCACATTTTATTTTTTATTTAAAAATATATATTTATCAAAATTAGAAAAAAATATATCCATGCACTAAAGCTTCAAGTTATAAATACACACAAAAAAATTAAAGAAAAAAAATTACTATATAAAGATTGACGTCTCATGTAACTTCATTTTTGAGCATTTTATCAGCAACTAAATTATAGTGTCAATTTATTAAAAACCATATTCAAATAATTTTTTAAATTTTTTTCAAAAAATATAAACATAAAATATTCTAAAAAATAAATATTTTATTAGTTTACATCATTTCAAAACTCAAAACATATATGTCACTTTTTAGTGATTCAAGTTTAAAAGTTGGATCAACATCGGTTGTTTCCTTGATAAAAGTGTGACACAGTCAAGGGTTTGTTTGGAATCGTTTAACCATGGTTACCTCATGATGGAATCGAGGGTTTGCAATTTTGTCTATTCTAGGGTAACTAAATGCATGCAAACTAAATGATATGCAAAATGTTCTTTTTAGTATTTTTTAGAGTATTTTGGAAACAAAAGTACTTCTAATCTATGAAAAGGAAATATGTATGCAATCTTATACGACTTTTCCAATTTAATGCTAACCTATGTTTTTTGTGTTTTCAATGTTTTGAATGCAATTTAATCTAAGAAAAGGGAGAATGCTTCTTCTAATAAACTAGATCTAGAAATATGAAAGCATTTAATCTAACATCCAATACCTAACTATCAAGGAAAAAGCAATGTTTTACTATTCTTAAGAGCAAATTTGATTCTCTAATTGCTATGAACTTGAAAGAAAACAATGAAGGAACATATAAGAAATGAAGATTTGTTGACTCCACTACCCTCAACAATCCTTGTAATAGGCAACCTCGAATCCTTTTGTGGCAGCAGGTGATCCTCTTGACAACAAAATAACCCAAAGAAGTAGAAAGAAGCCTTGATGAAGCTTGTATGAGCTCGATGAGATCTTGTATTGAGTATAATGGCATAGAATGAAGCAGTGTGACGCTACTTGGTTGAACAAATAAAGTAAAATGTAACTTCGTCCTATAAGAGCATTTGAATTCTAAGTTGGAGAGCAAAATTTGGGAAGAGCTGTGTGCACAATGAATTTGCCTCCCTTTTTGCTTGAGGGAAGGGGGTATTTATAGGTTTACTAGAAGGAATTGATTGGAGAGTTAAACTCATTTTATTGATGAGTTAACAAGAATAGAATGGGGAGTTAACAAGGTTGATTACCCAATGAACTCAGCTGATTGGAGAGTGATGACGCAAAGATAGCTTATCACTGGAGAGAAAATGGGGGTGAGGGAATGCCTCAGATTGATTGAAGAGTTAATTTGAGATCAAATAGAGCTAATTATGCATGTGTGGGTGCATGAAATAGTTAACTCTATATCAGGGATAAAAAACCATGCAAATAGAGATAAAAATAGGTGAAAATAGAGCAAAAACAAGAGAGAAACTTGAGTTTTTCCATGGCCTAAAAAATGGCAGGGTCACCCTTGGGCGACCATGGGTCGCCTGGTGGTGATCCGGGCTAGACAGGGTCAGATGCAGAAAAATAGGCTGGGAGATGGTAGAAGAGAGGAAAAGGAAAGGTTCTGCATCAAGAAATAGGTTAGTCATGTGGAAGAATCCAAATCTTCACTTGCATTAGCAGGATCTCCTCAGGGAGATCTAGAAATAATAGGGGGAGATTTGGATTGGTTCGACAAAATTGAAAACTTAAAGTGGGAGATGGATAAGGAGACCTCTAAAAGGCTTCTAGGAGGTGCACCAGAGGAAAAACAAAGGGGAGAGGTGAAAACTCACCTATACAAGACTCTCACAAGGCTTAGGATCAAGGGCACAAGCTAGAAAATGCAAGTTGACAAGTGTTGCAACAGTGTCGAAAAATGTTGCAAACGAGGAGAGAGAAATCGACAAGGAAGAAACAACACAAGACAAGAAAAGAGGACACATCATCAAGAGGCATGTTGCTTAAAGGACATTATTTCATGCTTACATGTACGTGACAAGGATTTGAATCATCATAGCAGTCCTCGTGGAGGCAGTGTGTGATTTTTGTGCTTACATATTTGCCCCCTCACGAATGGTAGTCTACATGAAAGGTAGGTACCATTCCTGAACTAGGCCTTATTGTTGTCAATTTTCCCATAATTTGTACCATAGATCACTTGAATTTGACTAGTTTCTTGTCTTTGTCAGTTTGGACCTGAAGGGATGAGAGCACACAAAACAATGCACAGAATGGATGAATAAAAGCAAAGAAATAATTTAAAATGCATAAATGAACTAGGCTAAGGGCAAATAAAGTAAGCCAAATTGTGAGATTAGAGCAAAACGGCAACAGGATCATTCATTTGAGCAGTCGATAGAGAGGTATCATCAAGGAGATTGCAGAGATGACTGCCTCTTCTTCAGCTGTGGAGAATCGGGTATGCAATCAGTAAAAAACTCTTCTCTAAACTCTAGTTTGAATTTTATGAAAAATCTCTTAAAATTGTCTATTTTTGGTGATTTTCTCTGTTGCATTGTGTTTGTCTCGTCGTTTAAAGCAAGATTGGTCTTTTATTTTCTGAAATTGGTCAAAAAATGAGGTTTTTAGAGTGATTTTTGCTTGAGGGATTCACTCCTAGGGTCATCCCTTTTGACAAGCATGGTCGCTCAAGGGAGATCCTGTCTGACAGTAGGGTTTCCCAAGGGAGATCTTGAAAAGCAGCAGGGTCACCTGGGGGAGATCCTGAAAAGCAGCTGGGTCGCCTGGGGGCAACCCTATTGGATTGATTTCTGACTGCATTTGATGTTGTTTAATGCTCGTTTCGCTTCAATATAACATGATTTGGTCACCGAGTCTACTTGTTTATTGCAATTTTTAGAGGTTTATGTGATATTTTTGTGTAAGGTTTACTGCAGTTTTACAATTTTTAGGGATTTTATGATTTTATGAGATCTAATCTAAAGTTCTCTTCTAATTTTGTTGGATATGCGTATTCTATGGAATGCCTGCCGAGAGCAGGGATGGCTCTTAGGGATGTTTGCTTCATTAAGTACTAAGGATTGTGCTATACTAAAGAGGGTAAGTCTTGCTAGAGTTTGCCATGTATCTATGATTCATCCTCTATCGCGCATATGTTGCGACATCTTGACTTACTAGGATGTAGACTGAAACACATTTAGGTTCCCATAGATTTTGGGAGAGTGGACTATCACTCTGTATGATGTATATCGCATTCTTGGAGTACCTGTGAGGGGACAACCTTTGTCTCTTCCTATTAGTGAGTCCTATGAGGACAAGGCTTCTTGGGCTACATTTATGGGGGTTAATCACCGTAGAGACTAGACATGAGTTCAACTTACATCTAGTCCACGACTCCGCATTCTGCCCTTGAGGAGGTTCCTAATTGGTTTGATTGCCTCGAGGCTGTCAGGAAACAAGGCCTCGGCTCGTCTAAGATGGTGTTGGGCACCCATCATTCGTGAGATTAAGGAGGGTACAATTTTTGCTTAGGGATCGAACATCCTATCAGATTTCACAGCGAAGGGCTTTAGCCTTTAACCACTCTTCTTTGATCATGGTATGGATATTTGAGTGCATGAAGCCTTACCAGAAGCTTATTCCTCTTCCAGATAGATGGCTACCAAGAGCAGTGAGGTGGATGTGTCTTGGTCACTTTGATGCTACTTTACCCACTATTTCTACTCTTACTGATGAGGATATGATTTTTGATCCTTATCAAGACATGGAGGGGGCTTGGGCCTAAGATGGTGAGATTAGAGAGCACTGTCACGAGGTCTCAGAGATCACATAATCCAATGGTCTAGTTGTGGCTCATCGGGTTGACTGTGTTTGGCAGTAGTTTGGTAAGGATATCCTCGAGGACTTACCCCAATTGTCTACCTATTACAAGACCATTTAGGAGATGAGTGAACTTGGAAATATCATTTGGACTTCTTTGACTCCAGGCATCTTCATTACTAGGGTCTCTAGAGGAGGATGGAGGGAAGGGAGAGGGACTCCTTCCCGATCTCTGATTGTGACTGTTGATTTAGGGTCCACTGACAAGGACTATGTTCCAGATAGTAATGATTCGTCAGATGAGGTCATTCTCGAGGATGAGGATTTCAATGATATTGATGATTTAGATGATGTTCCTGACATCCCCAAGGGTCCTCCTATTATTCCTCAACCTCCTCATTAAGATGAGGTGATGCATCAATTTGACCTTGTTTGGCATCCTGGTGATCCATGTAAGTTTCTTCGTTTACTTGCTTTTCGTACTTTTTGTCCTTTCTCTTTTCACATGGATCTGACTTGGTCTTGTTTTGATTCACTATTTCAAGCAATGTCAGAGAGTGGAGGGACTTCGTTCGTGAGGTCAATGTTGGAGTAGCTTCTCCCTTCACTTGGATGACTCGTGATTGTCTTTTGGATGATCTTGGTGTGCTTCCAGTTGCAGGGTGACACACTGAGATTTTTGCTCCTGTCTACCATTAGTGCTAGGTAACTACAGAGTTGAAGACCCAGGTTGACATGCTTCATAAGGGTGAGAACCAGGTACTCCAA
Organism: Cunninghamia lanceolata; assembly: GCA_027924645.1. NCBI lineage: Eukaryota > Viridiplantae > Streptophyta > Pinopsida > Cupressales > Cupressaceae > Cunninghamia > Cunninghamia lanceolata. The sequence goes on from BSBN01000801.1 coordinate 16,540,802, forward strand.
GAGATGGCCCACCTTAATTTTAGACGACGTGATGCTAGTATGGTGGGGCCTTCACAGTTGCATGCTCACAGTAGAGCACCTCATTCTCATAGATCTCAAGGAGCGACTAGTGGTACTCATAGATAGAGGAGCCGAAATCCTAAGAGTTCTATTGGAGGGAACCGCGCCCCTAACTTACTTTTCCTTGAAATTTGTGCCCCCTTGCATGGGGAGCCTCTACTTTTTCGAGAGCATTTTGTCTTAGCTCTTTGATACCCTTATGTATGTGAACTTTGGATATATCTATGGAAGTCTATCTTTCTATGGTTTTTCTCTTATCAAAATCTGTATGCATCTCTTGTGCATGTTTGGAAGCTTTGAGGAACTTTTTGATTATGTTTGACCTTTTCAATTCTTTTAGCAAATGCAAGTATGATAATGATGACATATTTTTGATGTTTTTTATGACATATATATGATATGTTGTGCACGATATGATAATCTAGGAACACAAGAAATGATGTAAATGAGACTATTACTTCTATTGAATGTCATGAGATATGACATTTGACTTTATTGCTTTTGAGACTCTTTTTCTAATTTTTGGCATGAATGCAACGTGGAACAAACAATGTGACTGCTCTTAAATATGATTTTCAATTTAGGGGATTGCAAGTTGTCATGATATAAGACAACTATTCAAGGTTGTGAGATAGGAATTAGGGAAACTCAAGTGGGGAGTGGAAATGAATATGAAGCGTTTCTAATTTCTAGACTTCGCTAAAGGCTAAACATTGATCCTTATCTAGATAAGACAAATTGACAAGCTTTCAACTTAGACAAGCAGTAAATTTCATTAGTGTTTGCTAGACTTAGATCATAGATGGCAAGCAAAGTAGACTTGGGGTAAAAGATAAATGGGAAAGAACAAGGGTCCCAAGGTAGAAGATGATCCTAGAGAGTACTAGATTCTTTGGTTTTTCTTAGCTAGTGCATGTGTGCTTAGTACCTCTCTTTCTCTATTAGAATGTCACCCTTGAGGCTTATAGCTTAGACTGATCTCCACCCAAGAGTACAGACATTCAACAATTTTTTCTCTTTCACTCTTTTTTTGTATCTCTTTTTTTTGTTTTTTTAAAACTTTTTTTTGTATTTTCCTTACTTGACTTTATCAATTTTTTTTAATTTTTTGACTTTTCAAAAAATGAATGCTTTTTGAACTTTGATATGCGATGCTTTGATCTCTCGATTCTCACTTTTTGACACTCTTATTTTGATCACTCATTTTCTTATTCACTCAAATCTTAGATTGCTTCCTTCAGAGTTTTGATCTTCCTGATGTTTTTGGCCAAGAAAGATAAGGGGCTGAGTGCCTCCAACTTGTTTTTGTAATCTAGTTGGACTTCTCTACCACTAGGGAAGAATTGGGAAGGTCTACTTGCAAGCTTCCTTTGAACACTATAGGTTTGAATACTGACTTTGTTTAGACCTAACATCTTGACTCATTAAGATTGGGATTAGTGTAAAGCTAAGAACTGGGTTTTGATTAGAATCACTGAGAATGCAGGGGGATAATGGCGATTGTGAAAAATGGGGATCTCTAGGTCTTGAAAAGATAATGTATATCTAGACAACATTAGACTTCATACTAAAGGGAAAATAGTACAAGAGCAAGTCACAAACTTTAATGCAAGATGAACAGAATGATGCAGAAATGCAAGAAACAAATTGTTTTTGACATTTTTGATTTTAAATTTTTTTTGTATTTTTATGTTTCATGATTTTTTGGTCTTTTAGACATAATATTTCTTATGGTGAAAGGCATTGATTGTTTCACCAAGTTCTTCTCCCTCCATTGTGCACAAGAGATAGGCATCATTTCTAACATCTTCCTTAACCATGTAAGGACCTTTCTAGTCTTCCGAGAAAGCTCTCTTTCATCTTCTTTTCTTATTTTTTGTGCTACCTCTTCTTAGGACAAGTTCTCCTATTATGTAAGGTTTGTTGCTTGAATATATTGCTACCAACTCGGTGGTTTCTCTTGGCATCGTGAGATGAAGCAAGTCTCGAAAAGTGTGTTGATGAGAAGGATTCCAATACAGAACTCCATCACAATTTAATAGCTTTACTAATAGGTCAAATTGTTCTTGCATGTAAACTTTCACATCAAGTCTCTCTTGAATTCTTTGCAAGAATTGGAATAATTCAAGAGGAGTTTACAGCTGCCTTTGTTAATTAGGAGGGACAAAGCTTATACTTGTCCTCCCATTGGCTTCTAGTCTTAGATCCATGGCATACCCAATATAACTTTTTGGTAGTTCAAAAATGACAGGGTCATCGATACCGACTATCGCTCTCATCTTCTACTCTCTATGGAAGACACCTTCGCTCTCTTCATCTTCATCAAGAAGTCTTTCAACTATTTCTATTTGTAGCCAAGGTGTTTCTCATTTCCCTAGTTCATTTGACTGAATCGAGGCGGAGGTGGTTGGTTTTTCTTGTGGCTGTAATACCACGAACATCCTAGGCAGCCTTCCTATAACATTGGTTGATTCATTATTGATAGAATGTGCTTTTTCCATGGGAATCACTGGTTGATGTGAATCCTCCGTTGGTGTGAGAGGTTCATATGATTCTATTTCTTCTGGCGTCTCGGGGACACGTGATTCACTTAGTGGTGATAACGGTGTGTATCCTTTCATCATGTCTTCTTCTGCATCTGAGAAAGCATGTGGGTCTACATTTCTTAGATTTAATGTGGTGGTCTAAAAGATTGGTCCTTCCATTCTATGAGGCTTCTCCCCTATGTAAGGAAAGAGTATGTAGGCCTCTTGGACATCGATCATGAGTATTTCTAGGGGGAATTGGAGTGGTCCATCATGTTCAATCAACTCCATGATTTTAATTGTTTTATCCTTGGAAACTATTTCCCTTTTATTTGGTAGTGGCCCATTCTCTAAAGTTTTGATTTCTGCGGTGTTTATGGTATTTTCATGAGTTTCAAACCATTTGACACATATCGACTGAGGCGTAGGATCTGGGATGGTTAACTTGTTGGTAGGGAGCTCATAGTATATGGGAACACCTATGTGTTTATTTCACGTGTTTGTGCTTAACATGCCAAAAGGTTTTGGATCTCCCTGTGTGACATACACTTTCCCTAAGTGTAAAAATCAAACTTCTTGAAACAACATGGATGGTACATCTTTCATCCTATGCATCCATGGCCTTCCAAGAATCAAGTTGAATCTTGTGTCTTTGTCTATGATAGAGAAAGTGGTTAGAATGGTTTTGGGTCCCAAGGTTATTGGGAGGGTGATTTTTCCTATGGCGGCTGCCTTTAGATTATCATATTCATTTAGAGTATCCTGTGAAGCAGTGATGTTGGTGTGTCCATAGACCATCCTATCTAAAAGGGAGAAGGGAACTATATTCACTGCAGCTCCATCATCAATTAATGTTCATTTGATGCATGTGTCATAGATCCACACTTGAAGATATACTGCAAGGTCTCGTTTCTTAGTTAACTATGCCTTAGAGGGCATCTGTTGTAAGTTGAAGAAAAACCCTGGATCCTTAAGTTATGAGTTTGGTGGGCTGAGATTGTAGTCCACATGGTTGATTTGCTCACTAGGTGGTGGCATAATTTGGTTAAGATATTTTAGGCCTATTGCTTGTAGCAATGCGGAGCGATGTGAGGGGGAGTTCCTGAGTAAATCAATGAATGAAATGTGCACATACATTTTCTTTAAGTCTTCTATTAGCTCGTAGGGTCCAATGGGAGCTAGTATTCATTCTACTATTGAGATGGTACCCTCATATGGTTCTATTTGCTCATTTTCTTCCTCATGATCCTCCTCTTGTTCTTCACTATGCATAATCTCAACCAATCCCATCAACCTAGTTTCTGCTTTTTGTCCTAGTTACAGTGGGATTTCGGGTTTACTACTCTAAGTTGCTTTGTTGTGATTTGTCACTTTTGTATCTCAATGCATGGGGAATAGGTCCTGATAAATTCTCATGTTTGCATTTTGCGGCGCTATTGGAGCTTGATTTTGTCTTGTATCTTTGTTATCCGATGTGACTTCTTGTGGGTTTAAGAACATTTATATGAACAACCGTTGTTGGTCTTCCGGAAGTCTTTCTATGAATCTATTGTATTCCCTACAAGACTCTATGCTATGCCCCCTGGTTCTATGAAAAGAAAAAAATTGGTTGAACTCATATAGAGGTCTCTCATATCTTCCATCATTTTCGTTCCCATTTTCGTTCCGGCTCCAACCTTGATAGTTGTCTTGAGGGTAGTACCCATTGTTTCTTGGTTGATCTATGGCATTTACGTTAGGAGGATAGTAATGTCTCCCATTGTAGTCATCTTTCATCTTCTTGACTGGTGATTGATCTGCCACCCCGTCTGTGGTTGCACTCATTGTTTTTGAGGATTTTAATGATAGAAGTATTGTTCCCTATGTCTTCTTTTGTTAGCTTTCCATTTGAACCATAGACTTTTCTACCACTGTCAATGGCTACTTGGTCAATTCTTAAGGCACTTTCCAATGCCTCTTCATAGGACTTATATGGCATATTTTGGACATCTTGTCTCATGTCTTTGTTAAGGGCATGCAAGAAGAGATCGCACAGTTCTCAATGATCCATGTTTAGAGCACTGGTTGAAGAATAGAGGACTTGCCTCCATTGAGTGATGAAATGTGCTACAGATTCGTTTGGCTCTTGTTTCATTGTGAGGAATTCTTTGATCCCCGTTTTAATGAGTTTGTCAATGTCGAATGCCATGACAAACTCTTCGATGAGTTGTCTGAATGAATGGATTGTTGCTTCTGGGAGATGATAGTACCAATCTAGAGTGATGCCTTCAAGCATTTTTAGGAAGATCTTTGCTACAACCCCATCCCAAGGGAGGAGTTCTCTTATGGCCATGGTGTAAGCTTTAATGTGTGAATTTAGATCTCCTCCTTTGAGATTCGGGAGATCTAGCGGTGGTTGAGGTAATTGCACATTCCTTATGTTTTTGTCTAAAGGTTCTTTCAAATATTCAAGATACATTCCTAGAAAGGCACTTTGGGATTGCGGGATTGTTAGTAATAACCCTGTGGGTGGGTTTTGATAACCCATTGTCAGATTCGTTAGATTGTTCTGAATAGGAGGGTTCCCATTCAGACAGGTGTCGTTACTAGCATGTTGTGAATAATAATTGAGTTAGGGGGGATTTTAAGATGCCCTTTGGTCCTGTTCATGAGACTTGAGTCTTCTTTCTGGAGCAGCTTACTCTACCTCCAGGATTATGATTCTTTGCACTAGAGTTGCGATTAAATCTACAGGAATTGCAGCTCTAGGGGTTTCTTCATTTCTAGGATGTTCTCTATGAATATTTTTGTGGTGAAAGGCTTCCTCATGTGCATCATTTTGTTTTTGTTCTTCTTGTAAGGCAATTCTCAATGCCTCTTGAGAATCTTTGGTTTCTTGTAGATGTTTTTCCAACCTTCAGGCCTCTTCATCAAGGTGGGTATTCGATGTACTTGTGGAAGGTTGTTCTAGTTGATGCATTTCTGACCTCACCCTTCTTGCTTTATACAACACATTTGGTATTTCTGAATTGTTCTCCCAAGTTGGGTTGTTGAAAGATAGAGAGCGCCTAGATTCTCTTTGATCTTGCTTGTAGTCAGAATCCTCATAATCATAATAGTTGGTAATTGGTGCATCAGGGTGTGGCGGCACATACCTATCAAATGAGGGCATTTCTAGTTCTCTTGAGGGAATGTTCCCTTGGTTTAAGTCAGGCTCCATCATATTCGGAGGTGCCATAGACACCATAGAATAAATGGAACAAATGATGGCGTAGGTGATAGAAGCTAAAGTGACAAAAGCGGCTATGAAGAATGGTGTGAAAATGTTGAGAAGTTTAACCTATTTTGAGATGCTTGAAATGGTAACGCAAAATTACTCGTCCTAGAAGGATTTGCAATTTCACATCAGGTTCACCAAAATATGTATGCTCAAAATCATGACTCCAGTTGCCTGGGACTGTCAGGTCAGATTTCGACATGTGCACAGACCCTTTCCCTCCTTACCACAAGGCGATCCGCCACGTCACCCTCGCTCACATGGAATTACCTAGTTGAGAGGAACTGCGACACAGCAGGGGTCTAGCTCGTTGGAGAGATGAACTTCCCAGAGAGGGGTTGGCAAGTAGTGTGGCCTTTGTTGTTGTGTGCTTTGTTTTATGTTTCGTTTAATTGTTGTTGTAGTTGAGATAACCCTATGACCCAGAGGGTCACTAGTTTCTCTCCTTCTTTTTGGATTCCTTTGATTCCACCTCCATGGGTAAATGATTGTTTTCGTTGATGTCCTCTTGTCTTTATATGCGTTGAACAAGTTCTTGTTGTATCTAGTGTTGTCTAGTTTCTTCTAACACCAAGAGGACAAATGGGTCTCCTCATGGTAAGACAAGTGTTTCTTATTGAGGTCTTGGATGGATCTCTTGGATCTTGTCATGAATAGCCCTCACCCACTCTCCTCTCACTCCTAAGCACATTCATGAATCGGGATGGAGGAAGTTATGTAATTAGTAACCTTAACCAGATCTGGGGGTTTGACCTAGGGTTTGACTTGTGTTTTGACTTTGTTTTTTACCTTATGATGAAATCAAGGGTTTGTTTGGAATTGTTTAACTGTGGTTACCTCGTGACAGAATCAAGGGTTTACAATTTTGTCTATTCTAGGGTATCTAAATGCATGCAAACTAAAGGATATGCAAAACATTCTTTTTGGTATTTTTAGAGTATTTTAGAAATAAAAGTGCTTCTAATCTATGAAAAGGAAATATGTATGCAATCCTATATGGCTTTTCCAATGCAATGCTAACCTATGTTTTTTGTGTTTTTGATGTTTTGAATGCAATTTAATCTAAGAAAAGGGAGAATGCTTCTTCTAATAAACTAGATCTAGAAATATGAAAGATTTTAATCTAACACGCAAGATCTAACTATCAAAGAAAAAGAAATGTTTTACTGTTCCCAAGAGCAAATTTGATTCTCTAATTACTATGAACATGAAAGAAAACAATGAAGGAACCTAGAAGAAATGAAGATTTGTTGATTCCACTACCCTCATCAATCCTCGTAATAGGCAACCTCGAATCCTTTTGTGGTAGCAGGTGATCCTCTTGACAACAAAATGACCCAAAGAAGAAAAAAGAAGCTTTGATGAAGCTTGTATGAGCTCAATGAGAGCTTGGATTGAGCACAATGACATAGAATGAAGCAGTGTGACGCTACTTGGTTGAACAAATAAAGCAAAAGGCACCTTCATCCTGTAAGAGCATTTGAATGCTAAGTTGGAGAGCAAATTTTGGTAAGAGTTGTGTGCACAATGAATTTGCCTCCCTTCGTGCTTGAGGGAGGGGGGTATTTATAGGTTTAGCAGAAGGAATTGATTGGAGAGTTAACTCATTTGATTGATGAGTTAAGAAGAATAGATTGGGGAGTTAACAAGGTTGATTACCTAGTGAACTCAACTGATTGGAGAGTGCTGAAGCAAAGATAGATTATCAGTGGAGAGAAAATGGGGGTGAGGGAATGCATGAGATTGATTGAAGAGTTAATTTGAGATCAAATAGAGATAATTATGCATGTGTGGGTGCATGAAATAGTTAACTCTATATTAGGGATCAAAAACCATGCAAACAGAGAGAAAAATGGGTGAAAATAGTGCAAAAATGGGTGAAAATAGAGCAAAAATGAGAGAAACTCAAGTTTTTCCGTGGCTTCAAAAATGGCAGGGTCGCCCCTTTTGCTAGTAGGGTCAGCCCTGGGTGACCATGGGTTGCCCGGGGGAGCTCCAAGCTGGACAGGGTCAGATGCAAAAAAATAGGCTAGGAGATGGTAGAAGAGAGGAAAAGGAAAGGTTCTGCATCAAGAAACAAGTCATTCATGTGGAGGAATCCAAATCTCCACTTGCGTTAGCAGGATCTCCCAGGGATCTAGAAATAATAGGGGGAGATTTGGATTGGTTCGACGAAACTAAAAACTGAAAGTGGGAGATGGATAAGGAGACCTCTAAAAGGCTTCTAGGAGGTACACTAGAGGAAAAATAATGGGGAGAGGTGAAAACTCACTTACAAGACTCTCACAAGGCTTAGGATCAAGGTTGCAAGCCAGAAAATGCAAGTTGACAAGTGTTACAAGTGTTGAGAATCGTCACAAATGGGGATAGAGAGAAATCGACAAGGAAGAAACAACACAAGACAAGAAAATAGGACACATCATCAAGATGCCTACTGCTTAAAGGACATTATTTCACACTTACATGTATGTGACAAGGATTTGAATCATCATAGGGGTCCTCATGGAGGCAGTGCATGCTTTTTGTGCTTACAGGTGCAGGTGGAGGAGGAGGTGGAGAAATGTCAACAACAAGATAAGTGCCATCATCATCTATAAGAAGAAAAACATCACCTAAAGAAGAACTGGGAAGAAGAGAGGAAGGGGCTTGTGATGGAGAATCTTTTAGAGTGAAAGACTCATCAAAATGAACATCACGATGAAAATGTACCTCTCGAGTGATAGGATCAAACAAAGGATAACTCTTCACATCCTCATAATAGCCAACATAAATAAACCACTAAATTTTCTTCTCCATTGCTTTATGTCTCCCATCTAGAATGAATGTCCATGAATCACTGCCAAATACTCGGAAGATGGACACCTTGGGCTTGACATGAGACCAAGTCTCCTTGGGAGTCATATTCCACACTGTTTTGTGAGGCATACGATTCTAAATGTAGTTGGCACAATTGATAGCCTTTGCCCAAAATGTTGGAGCCATGGACTGAGACTGAACCATACAATTGGCCATCTCCCGTAAGGTTCTATTCTTCCACTTGGCAACACCATTCTGCTGAGGAGTGTATGGCACTATGTGCTGATAAAGAATACCTTGAGCATGACAAAAATCCTAAAATTCCTGATTGACATATTATCTCCCATTATATATACGAATCTTCTGAAGGAAATGCCCTGAGTACTTCACAAATGCAAGGAATGTCATGAAAAATCAAAGAACCTCATCTGTGTACTTCAAAAAGTACACCCATGTGCGCTGAGAAAAGTCATCAATAAAGGCGAACACATACTTAGAAGAATGTGTGGCCATACCTTTCGGAAAAGGATCCCTATGATGTAAATGTCAAGAACACATCCTTGACAAACTCCATCAGAACAAGAGATCTTAGGTAGACCAATCATTAAATTCTGTGTGCTCATTTGTTAAAGATATCTGTAATTCAAGTGCCCAAACCGTTCATGCCAAAGCTTGCTCATAGAATCTGCATAAGAAATAAGGGATGATCCTGATGAAGACTCAAATCCTTCAAACCTATACAAATGGGCCACATCATCAACTGTCCCTGTAGCAACAACCTTCTTGGGATCCTACAACTCTTGAATAGTCACATTAGTGGGAGAAAACTCAACTACCTTCCCATCACCATGATGACAAATCTGATAGACAAAAAGCAGATTCTATGAAATTTTAGGAACAAAAAGAACATCATCAATGCAACCATCCTACATCTTAACTGATCCTATTCATACAACTGAAATTTGTGAAGAGTTCCCAACCACAATATGAGAAATACTACAAGAGGAAATAGAATCAAGAAGATCCTTAGCATGAGTCATATGATGTGAAGCACAAGAATCAAGAATCCAATTGTTATTGGTAGAGGATGAAGCCCTTGTTGTGAGAGCTTGCCCTTTTCCCAAGGAAGAAGACTTAGGCATGGTAATATTGTGCTTCTTCATAGCTTCCTCCAATGTTACTAACCTCTCAAAATGATGAGCATCATTATGCCCTGAGTTTCCACAAAAGAAACAATTTTCCTTCTTCTTAGACTTAGAGGTTGACTCCCTGGAGTTAGAAGGAGGAGGAGGTAGAGGATTAGTCTTTTGATCATTCTTCACCTTAGTCTTCAAGGGAGGCTGACCACCTATAGATGACTCTATCTTGGGCTTCTTCTTGTTCTTACCTTTTCCCTTAGAAGATTGAGCCATCAAAGCATGACTCTTAGGAAGAGCATCCATTTCAATCAACTTGGCCTACTCCCTAGTTAATCAATCACAAAATTCCTCAAATGAAGACATCTAATGATCTTCTCCCATAGCATCCATAGTAGAATAGAAGGTAGAGGAAAACACTTAAAAAGGACCTCTCATCTTAGACAAGATCAAGAAAATACACTCCTTATCTTTTTTGGCATGACCACATCCTTTCAATTGCGATAAAATCAACTTGAAATGGGCAAGGAACTCCTAAATAGTGGGAATGGTATTTGGAGAGAGGGAGGTGACATCGGCTTCAAGTTGGAAGATCTTGAACTGATTGACCTTACCATACAACCAGGCAAGCTTATCCCACACCTCTTTAGGTGTCTTACACTCCGCAATATGAAACAATAGATTATCAGACACATCAAGACCTATGAGTCCTCTAGCCTCATCCATGTTGTTTCTATGAACAAATTGCTCAAATGGTTTTGTGAACTCAAGTTGATCGGCATCTAACATTTTCCAAAAACCCCTAGATTGCAACAACTATGATATTTTGAGCTTCCATATGATAGTTGTGTGGAGTGAGCAATTCAATCCTTGGGTCTGACGTGATAAACAAGGGAACACAGAGGGACCAACATGCAATATACACCCCCCAAAATGAATGAAAACTAAATTTGCAATTCCCAACACCAAATTTTCCAAGTAGTACTAAGAGAAGAAACTGAAACAACTTGCAACTTCAAACTACTTGAACTATCAAAAAAATGGAAAAACATTCAGAAAATACTTCATCCATAGCGTATTTTGCAAAATATGAAGAGGCAAAATTGTTGAAGTAGCTTTGGCAAAAAAATATTGGTGGTGGGTGACCCACGCCATGCAGAAACTACATCACCACAATCAAGAGTGCCAAATCACCATCCAGACAGCCAACAAACCGAGTACACAAGTCACAGCTGAGCACTATGCACCACTTCCATGCATGAGAGAGTTTCATAGTCACATGAGCCTTTCTCATGGTAGATGAGGGTAGAGAACAACTATATAAATAACTAAAGAATGTGCTTCATCACCAATGTGGGACAAAGTCCCTATGAAATGTAAACAAATCTAAACGCCCAACATGGGCACACCTCCAACCATTGTAGATCTCTGATGAAACACTAAACAAATATTTCTCTGTAAGACTTTATAATGTATATAGTCTATTGAAAATATATATTGGCCCCGAAAACAAAAGGTGATTGAAACAAAGGAAAATGCCACCAATGGCTATTCCATACAACGAATGCTTGTAGGTGGTGCCAATCTGCAAGCAACACATTTTACTTCATGCTGGATATGATGCTCTTGCAAGGTGATGTGCTCCATATAGTGCAAAGATGAATGAACTCAAAAATCTTATCTGAAAAATGCAGCCATTGCCTCCCTATTTTTCAAAAATCTATGGAGTGGCTAACATGGCAGGTGGAGACCTACCTAATTTAGGCAACAAACATACAAAACTTGATCTCCCAGCCAGCAAAAAAGAATAAGAATAATATATATCCTCCAAAAAGAAACCAATGTTGGAGATATTGATGCACTTGGAGATATTGATGTAGGATTTAAACTCTAAAGAGTTTCGAATGCATAAAATCTAATCGGAATAATGCCTCCCAACAAAGAGAAACACCAAGTTGATAAGGAATCCACCAAAGGAAAACCAATTGCTCCTTAGGATTCTCCCCTCACCCACAGGCTTCAAAAGATCTCAAACCAAGTGAAAACTTAATGAGAAGGAAGGGGCTGCAGTCACAGTTGCTCTGATACCATGTTGATGCACCCAAGAACCTATACTGCAAGATAAACCAACCTTCACCAAACACTAAGAAGCAACACGAGAAGCTATTTCACCAAGACAATGAAAAATAGACATTGAGATGAGATAAAATACAATGTACAAACCTAGGAATAAATAGCCAAGTAAATGAGGTATGGGAATACCAACCTCCAACTACCTTAATGGCAAAAGAAATAAATGCACCTAATCATTAGCCTAAGTAAAATTAAGCCTACTCTAACATGTATTAATTGTCCAACATTCATAAGATTATCTTTTAAACCAAGCACAAAATAAACATCGAAAATAAATCTTCTTTCACCATTCTTTGTGAAAACATTTGTTACCTCGTTTCCCTTTACAGGTACTTTAAAGTATCATTCCCCAATTTCACTTCAGATTTAATAGAATCATCAATACTAACAAACAATTCCATATTCCCTATTATATCATTACTGCACACACTATCTAAAAACCAAATATCCTTAGCACTTTCTTGAGCAACATGGCAAGTGATAAATAAACTTCCAGAATTAGATTCATCTGTGTAATTTGCATTATGTTTACTCACATCTCCCTGTTTCTTTCTACACTCATATGCATAATGTCCATATTTTTGCAATAAAAACACTGAATGTTAGATTTATCAAACCTCTGTGAATGTTGTTGAAAATGATTGATGCCACATCCCCTATTGTTGTAGTACCGATTTGCTTGTTTATTCCTTTCTGCTTGATTATCCCTGTCACCTTGGTCTAAATTACTCCTTCCACCTCTCCCATAACCTCTTCCTCTTAAACTTGACCTTCCTCTTCCTTTGCCAGATGATTCCTAAGACTTGAAAGCATTCTCAAAAGAAGTATTGTTATTTGTATTCATTCTAGAGTCATGTGTTAACAAAGATCCCATTAATTCATCTACTGATAATTGTGCCAAATCTTTAGATTCTTTAATTGCTACAACTATTGCATCAAATTTTCTAGGCAAACTCTTAATAAATTTTCTACAATCTTATAAAATAATGGAATTATGATATTTACATCTTGAGATATAATTGTGTCGAATAAATCATTTAAATTAAAACAATATTTGATTAATAAAATTTCGATTGAATTGCATATGAACTAAAAATCCCAAAATATGTCATTTAAAAATTAACAAAAAATAAAAAATTTTGAAACCCAAAGTTATACTTTCCAATCCTTAATAAGTTTACTACAACCAATAATTTAATTAAAATAAAAAACTAAATAGATTATGAGCTAGAGAATCAAAAGAAAAGTTTAGCTACTTTTTGGAAATAAAACACTAACGCAATTTCATATAATCTAAGTCTAGTATCTCACTTAGATAAAATCCCCAATAATAATTAATTCTCAAACAATTAATAAAAAAATCTAAGCTATACAAGTTACACAAGAGATTAATATTCTCAAAACATGTTTAATGAAATAGAAGCCTACTTAAGAGTTGAAATCTAGTAGGGTAAGAGCAAAACCCTAAAATAAGTTATAAAAAGCACCTCTTGCTCTATCATTTCTCACACATCTATTTACAGATTTGGGGGAAAGAAAAGAGAGGAAATTGGACACGATGGGGAAGGAGCCCACTAAGTTGTTTGATCTACTAACTCATTATTTTGTTTTCTATTTCTCTAAAAGAAAATAGATCATTTGTTTAATCTTCTTTCTTCTCTTTTTTTAATTTCCTATTTGAATCTAACCCTAGGTATATCTTTAAATACAAATAAACTAATTTATTTTTAAAAAAATATTAAAGATGTATATTTACTCTTACTATATTACTATATTGTTTAAATATTATGCTTCAAAAATGAGACAAAATTATATATATATATATATATAAACTTTATTTATCAAAGCTTTCTATTTTTTTTAAACACAAAACCAAAACATAATAGAATATATATACATACATACATATACCCCTATAATTTAGGTCCGAACAACAAGCTTGTGAGGCCCACCTTTTCATTCCCTTATATTTGACTATTTTATTTTGTTCTTAATAACACATATTAGACTTATGGGACTGTTGATCCCTATTTGCAGGAGTATTAGACTTTATGCTTATGTGGATTTATTATGTTAGCATGATTACGATGTGATTAGACGTTGATATTGGTGCATCGATGATGTTAGACATATGATTTACATTATGATGCTATTGGGATACTATTCATGTGATTTTTGTTAGAAATTTATTATGAGACTTTATCTTGTAAAGGATGTTGAAATGCAAAATTTAGATTTGATTAAGATGTGATTCATTGATGTTTATATGATTTTGTGATGATGTGAGTGCATGTTTCACTTTGCTTCAGCTATTATATAGATGTGGGATTAACATTTCATTTGAGTGCGCAGGTGTTTCTAATGAAGCCACAAATACTCAGAGATCATCCCACACACTGTGTTGTTTTCCCATGTGAAGTTGATCTAGTTCCAAGAGAAACCAAGATCAACTATGTTTGCATGATGAATTTTTGTAATGTTGTTGCATGGTGTTAGTTGGGGTAGGTCTACCCTTCTTTTATTTGATTTCTAATTGGTGTTGTAAGTTCTAATGTCATTTGAATTTCATTTTTTAGTTTTAATTTTTGAGACCCCTTTTTATGTGTTTTTACTCAACCTATGGTGCTCAAATTGGGTTAAAATTGACCCTGGGTTGTACCCCTAGGGTCTAGGGCTCATTTGGGCTTGTGTAACCTTAGGTAAACTCTCATTTGGTCACTTTAACTTCACCTTGAAGTAAAGTGACGAAAATGGAAGTTTGGGAGGGAGAGAAAGAGTGGGTCAAACACTCAACCTCTTCCTTTCCTCTTCCCTAGGTTGGGGGAATCTTCAAGACCCCTTAATTGTGGGGGACTCAACTCCAAGCCTCTCGCACAATTGGTGAGGGTACCTTGGCGTTGAGTGGGATTTCTAGGAGGAGAGGATTGGGGCACATGTGACACCCACTTCTTCTTTGGCTCCACCTTTCTCTCCCACATATTTAAGAGAGAGCAAGTGGATGGGAGAAAGACATGGTGAAATGGGTGGATGACATGTGTCACAACCCCATTCCAAGAGTCTTGTAAGTAGTTGGGTGGAGGAGTGAAGAGGAGACATGTGTCATCTCCCCATTCCTCAAGGCTTATGAGAAGAGCCTATTTTAATCTCTCTTGAAGAGAGGGAGGGGGTTGTTGAATCTTTGGCAATTTTGGAATTTTAATTGTTTTAGGGACAAAGTTAGAGGGAAAATTGGTGGCTCAACTTGTAGAAGGAGTTAGAGGAGCTCTTCTCAACTATATTCCATTTGGGCTTTATAAGGTAGGATTCAAGGCAAATGCCTTTCCTTATGCATTTACTTTACTTGCATGTTGTGTGTGTGTGAGTTTTATTTTGTTGTTTTTACTTTGTTGTTGTGGAAAATTTGGGTATGAGAGTTGTGAGAGCCTCTCCTTCTTGGGAGAAAATGCTCAATATGTGTGGGGTGGGGGAGGAGTGAACCGCCTCGGAGTCACATCCTTGTTTTCATGGAGTTTTAGCCTTGAGGGCAAATTGTGAATTTGAGCAATATGTGTATCTAAGAAAATTGTGATATGGCTTGAGAGCCAAGAGAAAGTTGTGAAATTATGTTTATAAGTGTGGGCTTGAGGCCTTGAGGGATTTATGTTTTGGGAAGTATTTGGAGTGGCACTCTTGAGTTGAGTGATGTCCACTCCCCTACCCCATTAAACTTATCTTGAGTGAGTTTTTGTTATGTGAAAACCATGGGAGTATTCTTGTTTTTGTGTTGAGTGAATTGGTTGCAAAGTGGTGTGTGCTTACCTTGTGTGAGGATGACCTCCTAGCTCAGGGGTGACTCATGAGTGAGTCAATGGTAGGGAGGAGAGAAGTTTGTTGTGGCTTCTTCCCATTTTCTTGTGTTATTGTAAGTTTTTGGAGCTATGAGTTATGGAAGAAATCATTATTTTTCTTTTGTGTTGTTAGTGGAGCTCTTGAGAGAGTATGGCCAAGTTGGCCTATTTGTAAATATGTTATTGGATAGAGGGTGTTGTACTCTCTTGATTGTAAAACACTAAATTTTAATCTTGAGTTGTATTTTTAAACTTCTATGCCTTTGGAAATGAAAATGTATTTATGCTGATTTTATATGATATGTGTTGGAGAGAAAAGTTGAATATAAGTAAAATGGTTGTTCTAATTCATTGATATGCATAGCTTTGTCAAAAAAAAATTCAGAAAGTTGTTGATGGAAATGAAATAGATAGGTTGATGTTTTTCTTTGTTATTTGAAAACTTTGCTAAAATGATATTTGTCTCAATATGAAGGAAAATATATAGTCATTAGTTGTTGTAATAAAACATAATATACTTAGATATTGTTGCTAATTTTTATCAAAAAAAAAAGGATTGGTTATGCATTAGATTCATTTCAAAAAAAGTTATATACATTGAGTTCTTTCCTTTCAAAAAAAATATATATAGTTGTATTGTGGCCGAACTATTTCCCTTGTCAACATTGTTTAGCGAAATGTATTTCATCTTAAAATCTATAAATATATATTAACTATCTATGCTTGTGTTTAAACAAGTTGTTTAAGGCTGAACTATGTGTGTGTGTGTGTGTGTGTGGGTTTATATTTATAGTGTAATCCTTTTAAAAGAAATGTAAATATATATATATATATATACACACACACACACATATATATATATAAATTATAATATATAATTATTAATTATTTCTATTTAAAAAAATACAAATATATATATTTTTTAAAAATTGTAGATGACTGAGTTATAACAGTGAATATATATATATATATATATATATATATATATATATATTACAAAATATGGTTGTATTTTTAAAGAGAGTGAACTGCTGTGTTAAAAAAATAATAATAAATAAATTTCTGTAAGGAACAGTGGGTATGGTGGACGGTGGGGGTTTCAAACGCCACCGCCACCCCTTTTGCATTTGGGTGTGAGGAGGGGACCGACTCCCCACCCACGCCCCACTATAGTGGGATGTGGGTGGGGGCTCGGCCCCCTCCCCACACCCCCCACCGCCGCCTTAAACACACACCCCCCCTTCACCACCACACTTCCCCATCTCTGCTACCCCTTTGCTGGTACACCTCCATTGCCCTCTACCACCACAGTTCCCTTCGCCGACCTCTCCACTACTATCTACAACAACGAAGCGGGTCTCTTCAGTTCCTCTCAATCATTTGGCCTTGGCCATGGAACCTACAAACCACTCTCTAGTTTATTTCTATTTTTATTGATTTATTTATTATTTAAGCATATATATATATATATATATATATATATATATATATATATATATATATATATTTATTTATTTATTTATTTATTTATTTGTATATACTTACTGCCGTTCGTTATTTTTTTTTTAAAAAAAAGAGATCTCTGGTTTAAACCAGAGGTATTTTTTCAAAAAAAATATATTTCTATGAGTATACCTTTTTTTTTCCCTCTCCTTGTTGTGGCGGCCATGAAAGCTCCCCTACTAAACCTGCAAAACCATTCCCAAGCAAGAAGAAGAGAAGTAAAAAATGTGAGAGGAAAAGAAATGAGAGAGAGAGGAATGGAGGCTAGGATTTCTCCTTCCCTCTCATAATGATATTGTTTTTTTTTAATTTTGAGTTGAGAATTAGGGCACTCTTGAATTTTAAGTTGGGTATTTTATTTCCCTCTTTTAATTTAACCCTTTAGGTAATTCTTTTATTTTTGGCTAATACTTGAGATGTGAAGAAAATTAATTATGTGTATGAATTAATTTATTAGTACTGTTCAAAAAGAGTAAACTTGGGGATTTTAATTTTGCCTTTTAAATTTTAGATCTTTTATAGTTTAATTTTTAGATAAAGCACATTATAATTTTATTTAATTAATTTTTATTGTGGTAGGGATTAAATGCTTCATTTAATCCTCCTCCTATTTAATTATTAAAACGTATTTAATTTAATACCAGTGGGGTTAATCCATTGTTTGTAAATTGTATCAATGAGGTTAATTTTAGATTTAGTTTGATATTAATTTAATATTTTCATTATAATTATTCTAGAACAAATTAATTAGTAAGTTAAATTCATCATTTTTTTTTACTACTTGGACCACTACTTCACTCCAAGGCGCTTCCTGCCATATCTAAATGAAGTTAGTATAACATGCTTCTGTGATCTGGTTTACCAAGAAATTAGGAATAATGGAAAGGATGCAGTGATAGCTCTAATTGATACAGAACGTGAAGGAGAATAAAATTGATCGAGCTTTGTTGGAAAATGTTCTGGGCATCTTTGTAGAGATTTCATTAATGAGTTTTGGGGTTTTTAATTAATCTAATTAACTTTTCTACCAATTTAACTAGTGTAACGTAGGTAATTTAAAAACCAACCCAGTAAACTTTCGATCAAAATTAGTTTTATTATAAACCCTAATCACGCCCGTAAGGCGTTATGCTGCCAGATTTTTTTGGAATATAGGGTTTAGCTAGGTTAGGGAATTTTATCCTTGCATAGAGTTAAATCATTATTTTTGCTCGGTTGCTGACGTTGTGTTTTGACATTAAAATTATTCCCTTGTTTTAGAGTTAGACATTTGATTTTGACTAGTGTCAAAATCCCATCATCTACTTAGGTTAACTTAGGATTTTGATCTTTGATCCTAACCCTATTAGCGACGTTAATTGCGCCGCATCAACTCCCTAGTTGGCCTTCATCACGTGGGGAAAATGCGCTTGTGATCGCATTACCCCACCTTCGACTGACTTGTTTACACCTTATACGTATCACCACCGAGCACGCTTATGCGTGAGAGGGGGTTTTCAAGGGAGCATGGTAAAATTTTTGATATTTCATGTCATGACCACATGACAAATATGGACATGGCACATGTGACATGTGTCATGACTGCATGGGAAATGTGGGCATGACAAAGCTTGAAACAAGATTGATTTTTTTTTTTACAAAGTGAAGTCATTTAAAACAAGGCAAGAAAGGTGGAAAAGGGGGTGGTGGCCTTGTTGGTTCCATAGCCCCTTTTATGGGCTCATGACACCACCAGTTCCACATGCCCTATTGGTGTGGGGTTCCCAACCCCCACAGGTCCATGAACCTATGGGTGTTGGGAGCTCCCCTCCCCACTACACCCAGCAGCCACAGGCCACACGATAACGTAGAGGGAGATCCGCCCTCAGAACTCTAAACTTCTCCTTTTAAAAATAAAAATAAAACAATGACTTTAACAAACAAAATGCTATTAGGTATTACAATATGCCAATAAAAACAATGCAATATTTATATTATATATATATATATATATATATATATACACACACTTTTTATTTTAAAACAAAGTTCTCAACTCTATATATATATATATATTAAAAAAAACTTCTTATTTGTTTTAAGGTTTGAACAAAGTAAATCTCTATTTATTTATTATATATATATTGATTATCTCAAAAGCATACATATTAAAAAGGAACTTGGATATCGTATTCCTTTAAATGCATACTAAAACTCCAATTATCTCCTTAATGAAAAAAATAAAGTGAATTCCATTCTTGCTTAGATTTATTTTGTTACAATATACAAAATATCCAAGACACTTTTCTTTTAAAACTAAATACTTATTTCATTTGTTCAACTTCATTTAATTGCACAAGAGAGTAAAGGAGTTAAACACACACACACACACATATATATATATATATATATCTTTTTTTTATAATAACATATACATGCATCAATGTCTCTATTTTTTTTACTTAACACTATACAGGAACAAGATAGAGATTTAATTACTTTTCTCCCTTCAAGGATAAATTCATATGCATAGTTCAATATGCTCAAACTTTTAAAAACTTATTAACGAGAAACGAAGTAATCCTTTTGCTTACAATACAAATTTATTTTCACATTCATAACCAAACCTAACCTCATATTTACAACTTATACACTATCTTTACAATACTTAACAAGGCTTTAGCCAAGTTCGTAAACACACTATAAGATCCTATTACAAAGGTGATTTTCTCTTAAACAAGGCTTCAATGAAACTCATCACGCATATAACACCCCATTATATAATGATATTCCTACATGAACAAGGATTCCAACTACTCCAAGGATAGGTAGCTCTTCTTCTTTCGACATCCACTTTAAAGTAGAAAGATAGGAGGAAACAAAAGCCCACTAAAGCCAATGGAGTGCTCACCTCCCTAACTTAGGCTTGCTTACAAGCCACCCTTGATCTAGGAGGTCCTCAAGGTAACCTAGGAATAACATAATAAAAGGAATGACTCAATAGTCAATCAAAACCCATAACCAAGTTCATATCTAAGGATACCCATAAAACTTGAATCTATATCAAGAGCCGTAAGGGGAAGATAAGGGAAACACTTCTCTTCCTACCCCAATACTTTGGTTGCTCTCAACAAGAGTGAGAGCCCAACCCATCATGAACCTCCTTCTCAAAAATACACAAAACTCAACAACAAACTATAATGAGCCAAACTAAAAAATAACATTGCACATCAGGTCTAAAAAATGAATTTAAATATCTTCACCAATTTTGCATCAAATTTGACAAGACTAGCTAGCGAGTTTTACGCAGGATTAACACCCAAAATATGAAATTTTACCAAAATGTTTTTTCATTGATTTCTAATGTAAATAACATGTTATCAGATCTAAGATACTAATTTATAATAGAAACAAACAATACAACTTCAAACAACAAGATTTGGGCAAAAACCCACAAAAACTACCAACACTGTCAATCACTGAAATACACCCAAAACACCCAAAGTTGATATTGTTTGATTTTCATATGGAAAAGTACATGAAATATAATATGATAACATTAAAATAACAGTAGAAAACACCTACAACACTCATCAGAAAACTACACAACCAAATCTTCACAAGCTGAAATACACATTGGGTATTCTAACCCACAAAGCCAAAATCAACACAACACTACCCAAAATTCCCAACGCTAATCTATGGCATTGGAAAAGGGAAATATACAAAAAATAAAAGGAAATAACAATATCAACTCTTTTTAGCACTTCTGGATCCATCGTGACAACACAAGAAGACCTGCACACACAAATAATGGAAATTGTGCCAGAAACTACAGAATTTTTGAAGCTCTGTGCAACCTCTAGATGAAGCTACTCCTTTGAATCCTATGGCCACCTAAAAACCATGGGTTTTCATCCACAAGCCTCTTTACTCCAATGGGTTTTTGTCCATTGAAGCCACAATATGCAAATCTGCAAGTTTGAGAGAAAATATCAAATCAACAATAGCTCCAAATCACTAAATTTTCATCTTTTGTATGAATATTTCATGAGAGAGATGGGAACCAAAGACTCCCACATTTTCCAAGGATTCCTTACTATTTTGGGGTATGACAGTTGTCATAAGTTGTCATATAAATTCCCCCACCACTTGTGATTTACCAATATTTTCAAATTTTGCATGCAAATGGACACCTCTCATGACACAAAACCTAACACCTTTTTGGAGAATCAAAATATTTAATTTAATATTTAATTGTCCTCTTCAAATAGATATTATTTTTAAAATATTAAATATTAAATATTTATTCTTCCTATGCTTGCTCAATTAACCCACTGAAGAATAAAATGGGTTAATATTGACCATTAATTAATTATTTTAGAAAGGGGACATGACAATTCCTCCCTCCTGGAAATTGCTTGTCCTCAACCAATGCAAATCTGGATGGTCAAGTATTTCTGGTCCCTCCCATGTTGCATCTTTCACTGGTAAATTCTTCCATTTGATCAAATATTCTAAAATGCTCCTATTCCTCAATATTTTATCCCTTGTTTCCAAAATCTTTTCAAGAACCAGAATCAATTTCCTTTCATCATCCAAAGGTAGTAAATTAGATGAAGGCACAACATGTTGTCCAAGAATCTTCTTCAAACAAGAAACATGAAATACATTATGTATCCTACTATTTGGAGGAAGCTCCAATTCATAAGATACCTCACCAATTTTCCTGATGATCAAGATTATAAGGCCCAAAGAACTTAGGCTTAAGCTTTTCAACCCCACTCTTCTTCAAGGAGTTATGCTTATATGCTTGCAATTTGAGGAATACCAAGTCTCCCACCCCAAAATATCTTTCTATTCTCTTCCTATCTACATATATCTTTTGTTGGTTTTGTGCTTGCCTCAAGGTATCTTTCAATGACCTTATGATCTCTTGACTATGATTGATAAGATCACTCGTTGCAGGTGCTCTACTATCTGAAAATATCAAATCAGAAAAAGAAAGTGTACCATAACCATAGAGATCTCAGAATGGAGGAATACCAATTGACATATGATGTGATGTATTGTAACAATTCTCTCTCATGTTTATCCATTTGACCCAATTAGTTTGCTGATCTGAAACATAATTCCTTAAATACCCCTCTATCCACTTGTTAACAATTTCTATTTGTCCATTTGTTTGTGGATGGTAAGTTGTGCTTGGTGTGAGATCTATTCATGTCAAGTGAAAGAGTTCCTTCCAAAAAGAACTAAGGAACCTACTATCTATGTCACTAACAATGTTCTTTGGCAAACCATGCAACTTAAATATCTCTTTGAAAAACAACTCTGCTACTTGAGAAGCCTTAAACTCTAAAGTGATGGGAAAGAAATGAACACACTTTGTTAATCTATCCACCATGACATATATACAGTCCTTACCTTGTACCTTGGGAAATCCTATAATAAAGTCCATGGAAATGCTCTCCCATTTCTGTTCAGGAATTGGGAGCGGTTGTAGGAGACCTACAGGAAAAATCTACTCACCTTTGTTCCTTTGCCAACTCATGCACTCTTTGATCTTCTTGTGGACATATTCTTTCAGCCCTTTCCAAGAAAATCTCTCATGGATATGCCTGTATGCCTTGAAGAAACCTTGATGACAAGCCAAGGGAGTGTCATGGAAAGCTCTTAAAATCTTTTCCTTGATTTTTGATTTAGGAACAAGGAAAATTTGGTTCTTGTAATAAATCAAACCATCATTCACTATATACCTATCATCTTCTACTAAATCATCCAGAACATTAGATGCAAAAGTATTTTTTACATATTCAGCAATGATAAAATCTTTCCACTCTACAAAAATAGAAGATAATGAACACAAAGTTGGCTTCCTAGAAAGTGCATCCACTACCACATTTCTTTTACCCTTCATATACTCTATTTCAAAATCATATGCTTATAGCTTGCTTACCCACCTTTGTTGGTGATCATTCAATATTTTTTTAATCAAGGAAGTACTTTAAACTATTATGATAAGTTTTCATAGCAAACTTCCCACACACAAGATATTATTTGAATTTCTCTAGTGCATGCATAATTACCAACATTTCCTTGTCATAAATGTGATATGTTTTTTTCTAGATTGTTTAGCTTCCTACTCTCAAAAGCAATTGGATGTCCCCTTTGAGTTAGGACAGCCCCAACACCTTCACCAAAAGCATCACATTCAACTACAAAGGGAAATAAAAAAATTAGGAATAACAAACACAGGGCATGAACTCATTACCTCCTTAAACTTGTCAAAAGTTTTCTGAGCTTCTTCAGACCATGCAAAGGCTCCTTTCTTAGTCAAGTCAGTCAATGGAACAGGAAGATGAGAAAATCCTTTCACAAACCTCCTATAATAGCAACATAGCCCAAAGAATCCTTTCAACTGTGTAATATTTGTAGGTGGAGGCCAATCTAGTATTGCTAGAATCTTTTGTTGATCTACTTGAACACCCTTAGAACTTATGACATATCCCAAGTAAAGAATTTTAGTTAATCCAAACTCACATTTGGACAACTTAGCATAGTAAGATTGCTACTCCAAAATACCCAAAATTGTATCTAAATGTTCCAAGTGTTCCTTCCAAGTTTTACTGTAGACCAATTTATCATCAAAGAAAACCAAGACAAACTTCCTGAGTTGCTTGCTAAATACCTTGTTCATGCATGATTGGAAATTTTTTGGTGCATTAGTGAGGCCAAAGGGCATGACCAAGAACTCAAAATGCCCATACTGACACTGAAAAGCTGTCTTTTCCACATCTTTGTCTCTCATCTAAATTTGGTGGTATCTTGATCTCAAATCAATCTTAGAAAAGTAAACAGCTCCATGCAACTCATCAATAAGTTCATCTATCCTTGGTATGGGATATATATTCTTAATGGTTTTCTTATTCAAATCTCTATAGTCAATGCACATCCTTAGAGTGCCATCCTTCTTCACGAGAACTACAGATGATGCAAAAGGACTAGAACTTGGTCTAATGAATCCCATATCTAAGAGCTCGCTAATAGTCTTCTCTATCTCTTCCTTGTAACCCCTTGGATGTCTGTATGGAGTAGTTATAACAGGTTTTACATCTTTTTCCAACTCCATAACATGCTAAAATCCCCTATCTAGAGGTAATCCTAGGGGTATATCACTAAAAACAATTCTATGTTTATCTAAAATTTCTTAAATTTCAAAATGAAATTTACCTTTTCCATTTGGAGAGCTTGAAGGTTGGATTAAGCAAGTGGGTGCCCAAGCAACTTGACCTCTTCTAAAAGTCCTCTCCATCTTCTTTGATGTCACCACTCTTGGAGCTCCATTCAAAGTCCCTCTGAGTGTAATCTCCTTTCCTTCTGACTAAAACTTGAACTCCATAGTTTGATAGTTCTGATAGTGTCCTCCAATAGAATGCAACCATTGAACACCCAAGACAACATTAGATTCACCAATACCAACAACATAAAAATCATCACAAACCTTGTAGTCTCCCATAGTGATTCTCAATTGTTTGACTACTTTGCAACAGTCACATTAAAACTGATGCAGAGCATGGAGGGTTCAATGAAACAAACACACTTCAACAAATGACTTTTCTCACAATCTTCCACTATGCGTTGATGAGAACAACAAATAAGGTAATTTTGACATAATTTTTAGAAACAAAATCAAACCAATGATCTAAAAATTGATTTGGATACCCATTACACCCTTCTATAACATATCTTAAATGTAGGTGGAGTTACTTTGGAACATATCCCTCAAAAACTTGCTACTACACTATCCTAAAGGCCTAATTAGGCTTGTTTTGCAAAGGAAGTCAATAGGATTCAAAACCAACCACACAAAACTCTACTATAGGGTACTCCATACATTTCATGGGGTCTAAATCTACCAATTTTGTCAATTGGGACAATACCCATATCACAATTTATCAAAACGCTACCTCAACCTATTCAAACAAGCCAAAAACATCAGAAAATCAGGCTAAGGCTGCTTGGAATTCACCCAAAACTTCATTTCCTGCAATACCCACTTTCAAAATCTAAAATAACATATTAAAAATTTCCATTCCACCAATTTTCAGAAATTTTCAACAGTGACAAGTGCTTCAAATCACATTTTTGCCATTCAAGCTCACAAACCCTGGGTTAGCAAGCAGTTTTTAGTAAAATTTCCATAACTTCTTGAAAACATGATAAAAATTGATGAAACCAACACTAAATGAAATAAGATTTAGAGAAATATCAAACCCAATTAGTTGCACATCTTTGTCAGGTAGTACAAGGCCGTACTAGCCTTGGTAACAACAAAAAAATAGTCAAAATTAAGAAAAAACTAATTTTTCTTACATTATTTGATCTCAAAATATCTTCCAAACAACTCCACCCCCATTAAAATGATGGACTTGGGCTGTTTATGCCTTTTAAAATGTATCCCAACATTTACAAACCATCTTTTCAACTACTAACCATTCATCTTCCACCCTATGACAAAATTGCTAAATTGCACTTGACAACTTTTTGACAATTTTTACAATATTTGACACATGACTCCAAAATGACTCCCTAAGAATCAAAATAGACTCATACAAGTCCAACATGGTCTGAAGGACCTTATTACATGGTTATAACACCTAACAAAAACAAAATTTACAAAATGGCCTCATGAAGGCATAAAGTCCATTAGGTGCTCCTGCACCAAACTCCTGACCAAAAGAAAATCCAAGCCCTCTTGGATTGAGAGTAGTAATAGGTCTTCATCCTTTGAATGCTCCTTCTTGATGTCTTCTATGCTCTAACTCTTGTCCTCTTTGAAACAGCTCCAATTGGTCTTCATTTTCACTTTTGGTTTCAACTTGTCAAAGCAAACTAGCCTTCTAACTATCTTGTCACTTTGAATCTGATCCTTCATGCTTTGATGTATCCCAATCTCTATCTCAACATTTTTCTCCTCTTCCATGCCCTGTTTCATCTTGACTTTTAGTTTGTTTCTCCTCAAAATTGCTGTCACAACAAGAAAGTGATAGATGTCTTCCTTGTCCTTTTGCTTTTGCAATGTAGTCATGATCTTTGCATCTTTGTTTTCCTCTTCGATCAGATATTCTACCCCTCTATATGTTGCTTTCTCACTTGGTTACTAATCTCTAATATGAAATAAATAGAAAAACTACTATCCTTCTTTGTAAACAATGAAGGAAACATTGCATCACCATACCTTTGCAATATCATTTCATCCTTCACCTCTATTGTCTTCCTGCCTTCAAACTATCATATGGATGCAACCTCTAAGTGCTCTTCTTCTTCTTCTTCCTCTATTATCTTCACTTGTCTTCTCCTTTGAATTATCTTCTTAATGGGCCATACAACTTTCTTTTTTATTGTCAAGTGCCAACTTTGTGCTTGTTTGAGAAATGACTTCCATTCATCTACCATTCTTTCTCTCATCTCTTCTAGTTGTTCCATAGCCTACCTTAGTTCTTTTATCTCTTGGTCAAACTCCACTTGATTTTCCCTCTCTCTTTCATCTTTCCTCTTCCTATCTTTTTCTTCTTGCTTCTTCTTTTGTGAACCCCCAGCTTGCAAGTATCTTTTAAACAAATCCATCTTACCTCAATCAAGTCTCTCCATACTTCTCCTTGTCTTTGTCTCACCTGGGTCTCTTCTCTTCTTCTCTACCTAGTATTTTGGCAACGAGGTTCTCTCTTCAACCTGTACAAACACACAAACACGAACACAAACACCAAACTCTCTCTTGCCCAAACCTTCTGAGATCTAATACCAATTGATGTAGAACAAGCTAGAGAATGTCAACCCAACTCAAAAGAACCCACTTTCCAAGTTTGAAGCCCTAACTTTGTTGGTATATCATACTAGCCTTCATATTGCCTTATAGCCCTATTTAGGTGGTTTTTGCAGCATATCTTTTGGAGAAGACCTCAAACCCACAAAGAACTACCATTATAGATACCCATTATTGAGTGTTTTAACATATCAAAAACTAAGATAGAGTTGTTTTGAAACACCTCAACCTAAAATTGATTGTCCTCTATTTTTTAGGCCTAATTAGCCCTCTTTTCAAAAGCAAGTACCCTCTAAGTACTCTCTCAATCTAGAAACTCAAATCCATTACTCTATGAAGGTCTAAAATAGTCATATTTCACAACTTTTGGCCAAGGAAACACTCATCCATGCATCAAACCCCAAAACTCTTACTCTAGGCTTGTTCTAGGCTTGTTTCAAAGAGGGTTTATTGAAAATAAGACCTCCACACTCTGCCACACCTTGCCAATGGTTCTAACACCTTTTATTTGACCTACACATGCTTATTCCACCGTGTCTCAGGTGATTCTAACAATGAAAAGGACTATTATTGCATATAAAATGCCTTCAAACCCTTAAAATAGGGATACAGACCCGTTTACAAAAAAATCTCCATAAAAATCTCAAATCTTCATAAGTTTGAATCAAACCAAATGAAAATTGGTGTTAGTTCATTCTTTCATTGATTTTATTAGTTATTAGATCATAAATCACTTGTATGGAGCCATACAAGGGTCTGCAATAGAGATTTACCAGTAAAAACACAGAATTTGCTATTAAAACAGGGGTTTCTTATTGGTTTTCTTCATATACAATCCCTCCAACTCCTTCCTCATGGTTCTACAAGCATATTTAAACATTTTCCCTCAAACCCAATGACTACAACTAACTTTTGAATGCCCATGACTGTTGGGATTCCACACTCTGCACTTCTTTTGTATCTTTTCATGACATAATTGACTGCATTACAAAATATGAACTTAAATGACCCCTAGATGACTTCAACATTAAAAATGGTCTATAGTGACCTTATTTACTTGACAAAAGACTAACACACCCAAAATTTACTAAAAGACCTTATTTACAAACTTGTAAATTTGAACTCTCATGGTGTCCTACACCAAAAACCTTCGAATTCTTCAGTCTTCAAGCCTCTCTTCATTACTAACCCTTCATCAATAAAATTGTGGGTTTCCCCACTATCAGTCAAAACATTCATTCTCTACCCTGCTAACACTCCATGAACCCTGAAAGGATGATATCTTGGTGCTCCCGAAAGTGCAGCTAATGAACCTTCTTTTTTAGTATCCTCTTCGATCGCAGGTTCGAAATCCTCTATGTCATGAAACTCCTCATTACCATCTAAATATGAATCCTTACCTGAGACAACCTCCATGTAATGGACTTGTCCCTTTGCCAAACACCTATATCCAGGGACCCAAGGCTCTCTGCAAGGAAAACAAAGTTTCTTCCTCCTAAGCTCATTCCTTGTTTCTTCGTTCATCTTCTTTGCAATATTAGGAGTTGTATTCTTTTGTATAGGTGCGAGTGCATGGAATGGTTTCTTTTGGAATCCTCCCTTATGATGCCATGTGTTTGGTTTGGAGGAGTGTGGGAAAGCATTCTTTAGAATTGATGGCTCAAGGGTTAGATCCCTTATGATAGTTTCTTGCGAAGTGATAGGTGTGAAATATCTGACAAACCCCCTAAGAGGTTTAGTGAGCCCTGTGATGAATAGATATACTCCTTTTCTCTGATATTTCAGGTACCATCACTACAATCTTTTGAAAGTCTGCAATATACTCACTTAGTTCTTTTGCTTAATTTCAGACAACTGACTGAAATATTCTTCTTCCTCTTTTAGTTCTTACCTATCAAGAATCCTCTGTTTAAATTCATCAAAAGTCTGTACCTGATCATGTCCCAATGTAGTGTGACTATGGTACCACCATTCATAGGCTTCTCCTTCCAAATGCAAGGTGGTAAACAGAACTGCATATTTCTCTTTCATGGGGTTGAGCATAAAGTATGTTTCTATCTTTTGCAACCAAACCCTAGCTGAAATCTTCTCACTACCATCGAAGAAGATTACTTTTAATTTTCCCAAATTGTGTTTCAATTCTTTATTTTTGTTATTTCCCTTCTTTTGAAATTCACCTCTTCTCAGGAACTCTACATATCCTCCCCAAGACATATCATTCTTGATCTCATCTGCCAATGCATTGTATTCTCCACACCATTTGTTAAGGGTCTTTGCATTGAACAAACTAATAGTTGCAGACTCAACTTGTTTAGGTTCCTCTTTAGGTAGGAATAAGGGTTTGTTTGCAGCCCCTAAATTTTGTGTATCAATCTCCTTTCATTTTTCATTGTTGCTATTTTTTGCACCTGAAACACTTCCACCATTGTTTCCATTGTCGTCGTTGTTGTTATTGTTGTTGTTTTGAATCCAATGCAACATATGATCAAATATTTCAGAAAGCCTAGTTTGTGCCTCAACCATTTGATTAAACTTCCTTTGAGCATCATCTTCTTCCACATTTCTTCTATCTACCATGGTTTCCTCCAACTGCAATTTCTTTTGCTCTCTCCTCAAATATCTAATTTCTCTGTCACTTGGTATCATCAATCATCTAAGTAACCTATAGGATGGAAAGATCATGCTCTAATACTACTCTAATGAGCCAAACTGAAAAATAACATTTCACGTTAGGTCTAAAAATGAATTTAAATATCTTCACCAATTTGCATCAAATTTGACAAGACTAACTAGCTAGTTTTACATAGGATTAACACCCAAAATATGAAACTTCACCAAAATGTTTTTTCATTGATTTATAATGTAAATAAAATGTTATCAGATCTAAAATACTAATTTACAATAGCAGAAACAATACAACTTTGAACAACAAGATTTGGGCAAAACCCACAAAAACTGCCAACACTGTCAATCACTGAAATACACCCAAAACTGGTATTGTTTGATTTTCAGATGGAAAGTACATGAAATATGATCTGACACCATTAAAATAACAAAAGAAAATAGCTACATCACTTAGAAAAAAAACTACACAACTAAATCTTCACAACAAGCTAAAATACACATTGTGTATTCTGACCAACAAAGCCAAAATCAACACTACCCACAACTCCCAATGCTGATCTCTGACATTAGAAAAGGGAAATATATAGCTACTACATAGAAAAAAAAAGGAAATAACAACATAAACTCTTTCTAGGACTTCTGGAACCACCATGACAACACAAGAAGACCTACATACACAAATAATGGAAACTACCAGAAACTACCGAATCCTTGAAGCTCTATGCAACCTCTGGATGAAGCTACTCCTTGTGATCAAAGGGATTGTATCCTCTAGCCACTTGAAACTCATGTATTTTCATCCACAATCCTCTTTACTCCAATGGGTTTTCATCCATTGAAGCCACAATCTGCAAATCTGCAAGTTTGAGAGAAATTATCAAATCAACAATATCTCCAAATCACTAAATTTTCATCTTTTATATGAATATTTCATGGCAAAGATGCGAACCCAAGAGTCCCACATTTTCCAAGGATTCCTTGTTATTTTGAGGTCTGACAGTTGTCAAAAGTTGTCATACATTGTCATAAATTCCCCCACCACTTTTGATTTACCAATATTTTT
Source organism: Cunninghamia lanceolata (assembly GCA_027924645.1). Taxonomy (NCBI): domain Eukaryota; kingdom Viridiplantae; phylum Streptophyta; class Pinopsida; order Cupressales; family Cupressaceae; genus Cunninghamia; species Cunninghamia lanceolata. The sequence continues at coordinate 16,571,531 of BSBN01000801.1, forward strand.
AAAATCTAAATGCAAATGGACACCTCTCATGACACAAAACCCAACGCCTTTTTTTAGCATCAAAATATTTAATTTAATATTTAATTGTCCTCTTGAAATAGATATTAGTTGGACAATATTAAATATTAAATATTTATTCTTCCTATACTTGCCCAATTAACCCACGAAAGAATAAAATGGGTTAATATTGACCATTAATTAATTATTTTAGAAAGGGGACATGACACAAACTATAACTAAATTAAACAAACCATTAACAATAACCATTCAAGAACAAAAAAAATCCCATTAACAACTCAACTCCAAAATCACATATTCAAGAAACAATCAAACATACATAATAGGAAGCTTAAGAGCCTACCTCTCCAATCTTTCCAAGAGATTGATAAAGAGTTGGTTCAAAGATATCTTCAAGTGGCCTTACTCCAAGATCTTCTCCAAAGACCAAGTATGCAACTCTCCACTTCTTCTTCTCCAACCAAAGACAACAAGAAAAAATTTAACAAAAACCCCTTTTCTCACCCTAAAGAGGGAGATAAATAGGGATACAAATTCCAAATCCCTTGAGTGGGGTGGTTACACTTATCATCTTCCTATTCACTCTCAAGAACAGATCTCCCCACAAATGCTCTCACATGTTTGAGGTATTGGGGAGTTGCAAGTACTTGGGCTCTCTTCCCATGGATGTCTTACATTGTGTGCTCATAGATGTGTGAGAATTTGGGATCAATCCAAGCCCATACATGAACCTTGTAGTATGGGACTGGGATGGTGACAAGTCACCCATCCCTCTTACCAAAACTTAGATCTTGTCACTCCCTTCCCAAGGCATTTTGGAAGGGTTAAATATTGGTCAAGACCTAAGATTAGTTGCCTAAAAAGTGCATATACCATAGGTTCTTGGCCTAGGGCCTTAAAAGCAATAAAATAATCAAGAAAAGGACCAAATAACACCTTTTTAAAATCCCTTTAATCACAAATTCAAATTGAACAACAAGGATGATAACACATCATCCTACTAATCCTAAATCAACTTTAGGACACTCAAACAATAAAAATTACAAAAGACTAAACACATTTCAGCATTCTAAATATAAACAAAGAGCTTAGTCCATCTTCGAGACTATTTTATGTGTCACAAGGTTAATTCATAGGGGTTACTTGAGAGATTTCCAGATTTCCATTAACCATGGAATTCACCTACACTCTCATTTGCACCTTGAAATGAAATCAACATATCATTCAAGCATTCACAGTTCAAATAATAACTCATCACCATGCATGTCTCTACACAAATTCAATTTTCATATTATATTTCACAGACATCGCATGTGTCCATCATTCTAATATACTTAAGATAGGTCTTCCCATTCATTACAATTCAACTTGGTAAAGGGATCATTTCTATTCATGATTGAATAGCATATAATAATTCAATTCAAAACATACATTCATAATATAAGAATTGAATGTAATACATCATAGCCAACTTCTAGTAAAACCATCATTATATTCAAATTATTCTAATTACTCTAGTCCAAACATTGTCGTTTAATATTTTCTATAACAAAGGTCATAATCCTATACACAATGTCCTAGTCCTAGGTGCATCAAAATAATAATCAATTCAAATGAGCATGCAATTCAAACATACTAGGGTGGGCCTCATAGATCTATTCAAAGCTAGATTAATTTGAATTAATAAAGAACATTGTTTGTTACTTTCACTTGATGTGTGATATGTGTTGTTGTGTGAGTGGTTTCTAGATAGACCTATCTTTCATTACATCCCATTTCCTAGATTGCATCAAAGTAGATGCTTTCAACTTAAACAAAGTTTCACACTATGTACCCTTAACCTACACCAAGTTCCCTCTAGCCAATCTACAAACATTTTTATCAAAAGTGACATGCACCCCTACATTATTCATCTTAGAATTAGAAACCAAATTCCTAGCAAGCCTTAGAATAAGCAATACATAAAAAATATTTTTCACTCTTCCATCATCAAATATGAGTTTTATAGTTCCTCAAACAACAATCTTATGAAAATTGTTGTCACTAAGAAACACCTCACCATCATATTCTTGTATTTTGAATACCAGTCCTTATAAGGGTTCATGTGAAATGAGACACATAAATCAATCAGCCATGAGTCATCACTAGTAATTTTAGCACAATGAAAAATGCAACACCACTAACATCAACATTTGAGTATTTTTAAAGAGAGGATTCATCATATTTATTCTTAAATCTATTCTCCTTAATATGATATTTTTTCCATAGTTATTAGCATTTTAATTTACTAGGAGATTTAGATGTATCCTTAGGTTTAGATCTTTTCTTCTCCCCTTTATCCTTGCCACATTTTTCTTTAAGTTTACTCTGAACATAGATTGCATCTTTAGAACCTTCATCCATGCATTTTCTTTTAAACACTTTGCTTAATAATTCAACAACAAAGAACTTTCATTTTAAGCTCTATAACACCACCATTAATTGTAACAATTCAATTTTCCATGATTTAAGTAAAGAGAAAAATAAAATAATACACTTATCCTCATTGTCTAGTTTGACATCAATTCAACCTAGGTGACTCACTATAGAATTAAAAGCATTTAAATGTTCTACAATTGAGTCTCTATCCTTCATTTTTAATGAATATAATTTTCTCTTTAAATGGATTTTATTTACGAAACTTTTTGTTTGATAAATATTACATATTCATTTTCATGTTATATGCAATAGTTTTTTGTAAGCATTCAAGAAAGGAGAATTAGAAAGACAACCTAATCGTACTCCTTATTTTCTTATTAAGTTTATTCTAAAATTTATTTTTTATATTATCAAGATTTTATTTTTTAATTATTGCAATCCATTTCTCTCTTCTTTTAAAGATCCTCTATTTAGCTTCCAAAGTTCAAAATTAATGCTATTGAACTTCTTCATATCAATTTAGATATATGCTTGTCATGAATGTAACAACACATATGATTTTCAATAAATCATCAAAAGATCCCACTATAACTAAAAGTTGCACAACATAAAGAAAGACATCTTCCTATTCCAATCAAGCCAAACATGGCTTTAATATCAAATGTTGAGAAAACTGAGGTTAATTGTTACAATAAAACATTCAACTTATTTATTCAATTTAACTAAATACCTATAGTAAAGGATAAATAAATAATAATATGAGCAGAAATAAAATATTATGCAAACCACAAGATTACCCACAAAACATGAGAGCACCAATATACATGGGGAAACTGTTTTAGGTAAAAAAACCTACCAACCAAAGAGACCACAAGCTTCTACTAATCTCAAACAAATATATAGTACAATAGTAGATCTAATTCCTTTATTGAATCCAACATCTTTCCAACAAAACACCCTTCCTCTGACTTGCATTATACAACCTCCATCCAAGCTCTCAATATATAGGCTTATAGAGTCCCCCAAAACTACCATAAGATAATATCATTGGCCTAAAAATGATTCCTAAATACTGCGGTAAAAAATCTTATGACCCATTACAAGACTATGTTCCTAGAAATGACAATGTGACCTAATATTTAAAGGTTGAATATAAGAAATGGATTATATATACATATACCTTTTCAAAAATTTAAATTTAATATACATTTTTCTTAATTCTTATCAATCTTTCAATCAACTTCTTTTTACAAGTTTTGTCTCATAAATTTTAATATTCCTCTAAGCCTTTTTATCAATTTCTTTTAGTCAAATTTGTCTTATAGAAAGTGAAAACAATATAAAAATATAATTATTAAAAAAAAAAAAAAATTAAAAGCAAGTTTCTTAATTATATGTTTTCACTTTAATAATAATTTTTAATAAAAATAAAAATAAAAAAACTTAACAATAAGAGAATCAAAGCAGATTATGAAAAATTAGACACCACCAAAAAAGAAGTTAAAAAAAAAATGACCAACCAAAAACGTGCAGAGGAATATTAAAGTTTCGAAGATTCTAAAAACAAAAACCAACTATCTACCAAAACTATACACGGAGCATTTCGTTCGATCTTTCTAAAAATTCAGTTTACTCCTCCACGCTGTTGGTGTTGGAAATAAGCCACACCCGGATCAACGATGGACTGGTCCAAGAGTGGCCAATAGTTCAATGGTAGAATACTCCAGCAGCGAATGGAAGGTCCTAGGTTCGAGTCCTAGCTAGTCCATGTCTCAACATGGTATCAGAGCCAGGCACACGAGAGGTGTGGTAAGCCACACCCGGACCGACGATGGATTGGTCCAAGAGGGGCCAGTAGCTCAGTGAGGTGTGGTAAGCCACACTCGGACCGACGATGGATTGGTCCAAGAGGGGCCAGTAGCTCAATGGTAAGCCACACCCGGACCGACGATGGATTGGTCCAAGAGGGGCCAGTAGCTCAGTGGTAGAGCATTGTAGCAGTGAATGGAATGACCCATATTACAAGACTATGTTCCTAGAAATGACAATGTGACCCAGTATTTAAAGGTTGAATATAAGAAATAGATTTTATATACATATACCTTTTCAAAAAATTAAATTTAATATACATATTTCTTAATTCTTATCAATCTTTCAATCAACTTCTTTTTACAAATTTTGTCTCATAAATTTTAATATTCCTCTAAGCCTTTTTATCAATTTCTTTTAGTCAAATTTATCTTATAGAAAGTGAAAACAAAATAAAAATATAATTATAAAAAAAAAATTAAAAAATTAAAAGCAAGTTTCTTAATTATATGTTTTCACTTTAATAATAATTTTTAATAAAAATAAAAATAAAAATAAAAAAACTTAACAATAAGAGAATCAAAGCAGATTATGAAAAATTAGACACCACCAAAAAAGAAGTTTAAAAAAAAAATGACCAACCAAAAATGTGCAGAGGAATATTAATGTTTCAAGATTCTAAAAACAAAAACCACCTATCTACCAAAACTATACACGGAGTATTTCGTTCGATCTTTCTAAAAATTCAGTTTACTCCTCCACACTGTTGGTGTTAAAAATAAGCCACACCCAACGATGGACTGGTCCAAGAGGGGCCAGTAGCTCAGTGGTAGAATACTCCAGCAGCGAATGGAAGGTCCTAGGTTAGAGTCCTAGCTGGTCCATGTCTCAACATGGTATCAAACCCAAGCACACGAGAGGTGTGGTAAGCCACACCCGGACCGACGATGGACTGGTCCAAGAGGGGCCAGTAGCTCAGTGGTAGAGCATTCTAACAGTGAATAGAAGGTCCTAGGTTCAAGTGCGGTATCTTTCTCCCTAACTACAACAGCAACAGCATTCGATTTCATCCAGCCCAGAGGAGGAGTCCCTATAAACTCTATCCAGCCCTTCGAGACTTTTCTTCATTTCAGGATCTGATTTCAAAAGTACTGATTTCCAAATTGTACAAGTAACGCTCGACGGTATTCCAAATTTATTTGAGAAAAGAACGAGTTAGTCCAATAAATATTTATTAATGAAAAAAATCACAGTAGTCTCTTTACGGAATCACAAAAAACAAACGAGTTACAATTTATAATATATAAAATTGCTCTCGTAACAAAACAACAAACGTAATTGTCCAACGGAAGTGTAATACCTGCCACGAAGTTCTGGGTGCTCTCAATACCGAAAGATGTCGATATTCCCATCCTTGAAACTCTTCAATAACTTCGATATTCCTTACAGTGCCATCTGAAAGATGTAGATATTTCAATCCTTGGAACTGTGTTAAATGTTTGTGGTTCTGCAACTCCCTACAATTATGAACGAGGATTGTCTTAGAGCAGCATTGACGTCCAGAACTTGCATCCTGTAGATAATTCTGTGTGTCTGCCAGTCCTATATCCACTTCATATAAACTTTTCAAGTCTTGAAGATGGAGATATTTAAGGTTACGAGGTTACTGCCCTCTAATTGAAACCTTAGATATAAGTTCTACATTTCTTATTTCTATCTTTTAAAGGCTGACCATCCTATCCTTGAAACTCAATTCCCCACTTAATGCCAATTTCCTTAATACCAAACTTCTAAGATTAGTGAGTTCCCTAAGTGACTTAGAGAAGGATATCCCGTTAATTCTGATAGAATTACAATATCCTGTTCCTGCAATGACTAGATTTTCCAAATGGCTTAACATTCTAAATGAATTTGGGAACTCTTCCAAGTTTATTCCGTCCAGCACAAGATCTTTCAGCTGAAAGGCGGCTTGAAAATTGAATTTAATCTGTGTCAAACAGCTACTTGTCAATTTTTAAAAAGGGTCAAAAAAAGAACGACATCAGAATGCATTTTCGATCGTTGACAAAACATACTAATTTTCAAACAAGGAAGAGCACATTACCCCTTCATCACTAGGCCACAATCTTCGGAAATCCGCGCAGGAAATTTTTAAATACCTCAAACTTTGGAGTTGAATCCAAGGAGAAACACTTAATGGTGAAGACACACTGGTCATGACTTCTTGTACAAGATTTTCAAGTTCATCCAGCTTTTGTGGTAATGTAAACTCAGCCTCAAGCCACAGCAAGAAAGTTGATGGATTCTTACAATCCTTTGAAATATATTTTTTTTGGATGAGAAGAGAAACATTGAATTGTTTTAGTAATTCTTTGAATTGGATACTCCAATCATAAAGTGTATAAATAATTTTTTTTTTGAGGGGTATACAAACCTGTAAATATTCTGGAAAATATCTAAACCTAAAAATGCTGTCCTGCTTAGAAAAATGCCACGGAAAGATATCCCCTAAACCGTTTACTTCCTGCATTCAGGGATGAATGCCAATTTCTTGATGCTCCAGTCAACAAGACAACTGTCAAGCTATAAACAAACATATGTTTTAATACCATGAAGTGGATTACAAATTTAGGAGGAGAAGCACACCTTAGAACAAAGATATCGAAGTAATGGTAGGGTTATCCATTTGCCTCTTTTATGGATGGTTACTATAAAACCCTTTCTTACTATACCATTGGACACCGTCGGAATCCAATTGGACATCCCATTTTGCATGATTATTTTTTCTTCCTCAGTAACTACAACAGCAACAATATACTTTCCTTTTCCAATATAGGCCACCATCCAGTCCATAGGAGGAATCTTTAAACTTTTTCGACAATCTTTCCCTTTATAAAAGCTCTCAACTAACATAAATATGATAATTGCACTAGTTTCTTCTGCAATAGGAACCACTAACTTGAAGATTATAGAGAAACTCCTACACTATACAGACATATAAATTGTCAACAGCAATAACATATAGAAAACAGAATAAAAACCACACTGTATATTAACTCAAGATTCTGCTGCTTATAACATTCTATAACAGCGATTACATGGTAATAAATCTGTTGTTCAATACTCTGTATAACAGTGATTATCATTCATAGTATTGTTCATTACATACTGATAAAACAGCGATGGAAAAGCTTTATATAAAAGGAGATTTAACTAAAAAAACAGGCTAAGAATAAACTCAAGCTAACCGCTGCGGTAAAAGTAGAATTAAATCTAAAAATAAAGAACTAATCATGCAATGCTCATGCACTGCTTTAAAAACAGTTCTAACTGTCATGCAAAAAAAAACTAGGCCTATGTAACTCCGCATGCAGTTTTTATTATGCATACAATAAACTAATTAAAGAAAACTGCGGTGCAAGTGGAAATGACTGGAGCACCGTCGTTGTGAATGCATGACTACATGCCTTCAATCTCCCCCTGCATGAACAACGGGGATGATTCCTAACCGATCTCTAGGTGTTTGTACAAATCCCTTGGCAACTAATCTTGCCTTGTGCCATTTCACATAACCATCAGCTTTGCTACTTCAATCTCTTTATTCATAGCATCCATCCATACTTGTTCATTCACACTTCTTCATACATAGAAGGTTCAACTTGAATGGTGCTAAACAGAGCATAATTGGCAACTGGATTCACATTAGAACTCCTTTGATAAATTTCCTTTAAACTTCGTACCTTTCGTGAAGAGCTTGGACTTGATTATGGACTAGAACTATCACCTAAAGAGGAACTTGGTGAATGTGGTGAACTTGGTGAACTGGGGCTTGAAGAACTCAAACCTGGGTCACTGTTGGAGCTTGAACTTCCACTTGAGCTTGTGGGGAGAGAAGGAACTTGATCATCTTCAATACCCATGGTTATTGGTGTAGTTTGTTGAACTGTTTTTTGCCGTTGCCATACTCCCCCTTCATCAAAAACCACATCCCGACTGATAATCCATTTCTTTGTGTCAGGGTTATAGAATGTATATCTTTTTGTGGAATCAGAATAGCCCACAAAGATACAAAGTTGGGATTTTGCATCCAACTTCTTCTGCTTCTGAACAGGAACATGAACATATGTGGGGCAACCAAATACACAAAAGTGAGCTACTGAGGGCTTGTGTCCACTCCAAGCTTCCTTTGGAGTGATATTCTGAAGCAATTTTGTTGGGCTTCAATTCAAAATATAAACTGTGGTTGCTACTGCAACTCCCCAATAGGAATTAGGAAGGTTTTTTGACTGCAACATACTTCATGCCATCTCCATAATGGTACGATTCTTCCTTTCTGCAATACCATTTTGCTGGGTAGTATAAGCTGTCGTGAGTTGTCTCTAGATACCATGAGTGTTAGAAAAATCAGCAAACTCTTTAGAAGTGAATTCTCCCCCTCTATCTGTTCTGAGTATTTTTAGAGAATACTCGCTTTCTTTTTCTGCCATAGCCTTAAAATGCTTGAAGCATTCAAATGCCTTAGATTTCTACTTAAGAAAATAAACCCATGTGTGGCGTGAGAAAACATCAATAAATGTCAAAAAATAAATATTCTTACCCAAAGATTTCTCTTGCATGCCACCACAAATGTCACTATGCACAAACTCTAGAGGAGATTTTGCCCTCCATGATTTGTTCACTAGAAAACTGTCTTGATGTTGCTTGCCAAGTGCACACCCTGAACAAACTTCTTCTTTTGCCTGAATTGCAGGAAGTCCTCTCACCATATCCTTCTTATGGAGCAAAATTAATCCTTGAAAATTCAAATGACCATATTGTTGGTACCATAACCATGAATCATCTGTGGTTGCCTTGAGGGCATGCATCTTAGCAGATACCAATGTGAGAGGAAATAATCTATTCTCTATCATACAAGCCTTTGCTACAAGATGGTGGTTAGCCAATTTATCAAATATTTTGCAGCAGTTATCCTCAAACACAACCTTATAATTTTTTGCAGCAAGTTGCCCAATACTTAAAAGATTATGTTGTAATTTGGGCACATGCAAAGTGTCATGAATAAAAGTAGTTTCTCCTTTCTTAGTTTTCACTACTAGGGTACCTTTTCCCATTACATCAACCTCTTTATCATCACCAAATTTTACTTGACTTCTCAGAGATTCATCTAATTTGACAAAGAGATCAAATTTACCTATCATATGATTGGAGCAATTGGTATCTAGGAACAACACATCCTTTTGAGATTCTTTTGCCAAATTGCAAGTAAAAAATGTGGAGTGCTTTGCATCTTCAAAAGACTCTTTAGTATAGTTGGCTCTTGATTTATTCAAATCAGAATTTTTCTTTCTACATTCAGATTCATAGTGTCCATACCTTTCACAATATCTGCATTGGATGCTTCTCTGATTCATAGAACTCATTCCTCTTCCTCTACCATGTCCTCTACTAGTAGAAGGCTCCCCTTGAGAATTATATGATGGAGAAAAAGGAGTTGGAGATTTTTCTTCAATTCTTACTATAGACTGGAAAGCATGTACCAAACTCTCCGTAGAACACTACATATGCTCCTCATGAGATTGCAATGAACCTATCAACTCTGCAACTTTGAATGCAGTTAGATCTTTACTTTCTTCAATGGCTATGACCACTAGATCAAATTTTGGAGGAAGGGATCTCAAAATCTTTTCTACAATTTTTTTCTCTGTGACAGTTTCCCCTTGAGTTTTAAGATGGTTCACAATACTTTGAGCCCTAGTGACAAACTCTTGAATAGACTCAGCTTCTTTCATCCTTAAATTTTTAAAATCTCTTTGAAGGGTTTGAAGTCTTACCAATCTTACTTTGTCAGATCCTTGGTATGTAGTTTGTAGGGCCTCCCATGCATCCTTTGACTTTGTCATACCAGCTATATGGGGAAAATTTGACATATCCAATGCAGATTGGATGATAAAGAGAGGTCGATTGTCCTTTTTCTTCTCTTCTTTCAACTGAGTACGTTGAGTTGTTGTTAAGGCATTTAAAGCATTCTAGTCTGCAGGTTCTATGTATCCTCCTTCTACTAATTCCCAGAGATCTTGGGATAATAGTAGGGTCTTCATCTTTATACTCCAATATTTGTAGTTGTCTCTGGTAAATAGCAGAAGCTGGAATGGAAAATTGTTGCCACCATTTTCCATTCTGATAATTCTTGGAGAAAACTATTACCAGCTGCTGACTGCAAACAAATATTTCTGCAACCTGCTCTGATACCAATTGAAGATTATAGAGAATCTCTTACACTATACAGACATGTAAATTGTCGACAGCAATAACATATAGAAAATAGAATAAAAACTACACTGTATATTCACTCAAGATTCTGTTGCTTATAACATTCTATAACAATGATTACATGCTAATAAATCTATTGTTCAATACTCTGTATAGCAGCAATTATCATTCATAGTATTGTTCATTACACACTGATAAAACAATGATAAGGAGATTTAACTAAAAAAATAGGCTAAGAATAGACTCAAGCTAACCGCTACGGTAAAAGTACAATTAAATCTAAAAATAAAGAACTAATCATGTAATGCTCATGCACTGCTTTAAAAATAGTTCTAACTGTGATGGAAAATAAAACTATGCCTATGTAACTGCACATGTAGTTTTTATTATGCATAAAATAAACTAATTAAAGAAAACTGCGGTGCAAGTGGAGATGATTGGAGCACCGTCGTTGAGAATGCATGACTACATGCCTTCATAACTTTGCCCTGGGATTGCTAGGAATTTTAGTAACTGTGCCATTCAGCCCAATAAGAGAAGATAACACATTGAATTGTTGTGGAATGTTCTTCACATGAACATTTGATTCCCAAATTAAACTAGTAACCTATGACAGTACCTTCTAAATTGATAAAAGACAATTAATAAAATAAATATTTAATAATTAAAAATTGTAATTAAAATTATTTTTAATATTCACAAATATTTATATAAGATAAATCAAAAGTGAAAGTTCAAATTTTTTTAAAAAAAATCAATAATAAAACTCAAAAATAAGTTAGTTATAAAAAATCTGGTATAAATCTATAACAATAAAAATATCATAGTTTTGCTTCCACAACACACGAGTCAAAGCACAATTACAGTAACAACACAAATTACAATTAGCAATATATAAAATTACTCTCCTATCAAAATGACAAACATAATTATTATACCTACCACATTTTATTGCATTCCCATATAGGTACAGTTCCACCTGAAAGATGCAGATATTTCAATCCTTGTAACTTTTCAATACCTTCAATCTTCTGCAACTTCCAACATCCATCAATGATGATTGTCTCTAAGTAGCATGGACATGCAGAACTTGACAACTTTTCTATCTCAGAATGTCCCTCTGTGTTTAACTTTGCATCCAGTCCTAACTCCACTTCAATTAAACTTTCCATGCATTCAAGATGGAGAAATTAAAGGCTGACAAGGTGCTGTCCACTAATTGAAAATTTGGATATATGTTTTACATCCCTAATATCTATTTTTTCAAGGCTGACCATTGAAGTTCCAATAGTAGTTGAAGCCACGCTATTCTTAAAACTTAATTCCCTGCTTATTGTGAAATCCCGCAATACCAAGCTTCTAAGATTAGAGAGTTTTGTAAGTAATTCTGACAAGAATCTCCCCAAAAATCTCGTGGAATTGTTCCATTCCAATCTTCTCTTCCTGCAAGAACTAGATTTTCCAAATGACTTGACATTCCCCATGAATTTGGGAAATCTTCCAAGTTTGTTCCATCAAGATAAGGCCTTTCAGCTGCAAAGGAACCTGAAATTTGAAATTGATTTGTTTAAAACATGTAACATCCAAATCTGATTTAACTCTAAAATCTAAGTTTTACCATAGGTATATATATATTTTATTCAAACAGAAAAGATATCACTACTAACAAGTAAAAACATTCTTCGACTTAACAATAAACATAATTTCATTATTCGTAAAGCTGAAAGAAATGATAAACAATAACATTTAGTTGTCTTAATAATTTGAAAATACTTAAAGCAAATTCAATATTAGGAACATACCATTATCACCGCATCTCAATTGTCGACCATTCACATTCAAGTCTCGACATTCCTCAATAATTGGAAGAGAAAGTATCTTCAAGGAGCTTAACCTCCAACCATAGACAGTCGGTCTCCCACACTCCTTCCTAACCGGAAGTGGCCCTACCCTACTCAAGAGGATAGACTTAGGATAACCATTGGTGTTTTCCATCTAAGCTCTGGTGTTGTGACCTACGTGACTTGTTATCATGCAGATCCCCAAATACCCTCTAGTCATGCATGACCACTCCACAAGCAATGCCGTCTAGTCACAGTGAACATTTAATGCACTTGAGGATCATGCATCACCTTGGCCAAAGGATTTGAATTTAATTAGCATTGCATCAATGCATAAATTAAGTTCACCCACCCTACTCGACTCGAATTAATCGTAATCCTACAGTTTCCTATTTGTGAGCTTTATATATATATATATATATATATATATATATATATATATATCAACCTCGATAACCTCAAGGTACTAGAATTTTATCATATATTAGCACATGGCGCAAAGGTTTACTCTATCCTTGAGCTTATGGAAACCTCTTTGTCTATAGGTTAATTATATGGTTTCCTTGCATATCAATGTTTCAAACAGTACTATACGTTGTCAAACTATCTCAAAATCAACCCCATTGTTTATTTCATTCATTCATGAGTGGGCACTAATCCCAACCTGGTTGTTTTAAGAAGGAGATTACGTCAAAACCAATATTAATGAATATGAAAATTAGAAGTCCTCAAGTATAAAATTAACATACTAAGGAATCTTCTTCGACTTTCGATTCTATGACTTAGTTTCAACTTGTCATTAGGAAGGGTTTCTCCATGAGTCAAGTCAAGAATATAGTGATTAGAAGCCCTACGTTGAAAAACTCACAACATACTACTTTGACATGTCAAATTCGTTGACGTAGATAATCCTTGTTGAATTATTCATTAGATAGTCTTGACATACCATTTCTTCTAACATAGGAGTTTGATTATTTGACTATACTTAAGTCTTAACAAAAGGTATTACTATTTTGTAAAATCTTCTTATTAATAATAGATTAAGATTGAGGTCTCTTCTTGAAAAGATAACAAAAGGTAAAATACTTCAAACACACATATATTATTTTCAAGCATATAAACTAATTCTTGTCTTTGTTCCAAGCTAGCAAATTCTTTTACCGTGGTCCAACCGATTAATTCTATCTCTATATTGGAGAAGGATCATATCAACTTGCATGCTATGTCTTTCACAACTTACCAAAACAAACCTTCGTCGATGTTTTGACTAAATAAGCTATCCACTTAATTGTTGACTGGCTTTAAAGTCCAGATTTGTTGACTGTCGACAGACATCTTATTCTCCGTCGACAAGTGTTAGGCTATTACAGCTCAAATGGGTTGTGAGATGTTTTCTTGTTGTTTTTACTTCTCTTCACGTACACAAAGTGCACCCTACCTTAACTAAAAACCTTTAAGAGTGAGCCCAAAAGCTTCTCCAACAATCACGACCTATGACATTTACATGTAACACTATAATTTAATATACCTTCTACGTGACGTAGTGCAGGTAAAGGCTTTTCTAAATGCTTAAGTTTTAATGAGGACAAACTTCTCATAGCTCACAGATTTAACTAACACTTGCATTATCAACTACAAACATAGAGCTATCGTATAAGCTTGAAAGATACAACTAAAATCAAGGAACAATTCCGTGTAATGTTAGAGAAAGAAACATGTTAATGGTCGGGAGTGCTTGCTGACTAATTATCCAGACAGTAGCAAATTTCCACAGCCAGTTCTCTTCGTAGTCTTTTCCACAGTCCTCCCTCTTTCTTCTGCGAACTCCTTTTTTCCAGACTCCCCTCCCAAACTCTCTACTTTAGCCTCCTCATGGTGAAGGAATTATTGCCCAACATGCTGCCGACCATGCCTATTAAGATGAAGATTTTTATGGCACGTAAAATTGGTTCCTATCCTTTAGCAAACTCTCTCTCCATAATGGAGTTTTCTAAAGCAATGTGGTGGTTGGATAAGGTAACAACCCGTCCACTACTCATGAGTTAAGTGCCACAATACCATATGATTCACCACTACACATAAAAGTGGTACCAAGATTCTTATGAAGTGGCAGATTTACATAATAAAAACATCCCCATACTCTAAACCAATCACGAGTATAAACGATTGCCACCTTAGCAATAATAGTTTGGTCAATAACTAATTGGTGGTCTATAACTTAGAAAGCAAAAAGAGTTGTTCGAAAGAAAAAGACATCATAAAAGAACAAAAATGTGTCCTTCGAACTTCAAATTGATTTCGTCGACAAACTAGAATAAAGGAATACCTCACGACTACTAAAATATAATATACGTAATTTAACATAATCCTCTATATTACGACCAAAACAAGTTATAACATGCCTTGGTCTCTAGTTCGACGTCCGTCAATCTTCATAAAGGAAAGAGTTTATAACATACTCTCAAAGTGTTTTTATGACAATCACGACGGATTGGGCTCAACGTAGATCAAGAATTGAGATCGATTTATGCATGAATTTGACTCTTGCGCCAATTGACAACAAGATGCAACTTACAACTTAGCCAAATAGGTACAAATATTTACTTATATTTAGAATATCAGTCATTCCTATTAGACAACATGTTTAAGAAGATTTGTGACAATAACGTCAATTTCCAAAACTCTAAACGATGACCTACGAAAGGAGAAAAACCTTTACTTCAGACGTCGACATCTTGACTTAAATTAATTTAGCTAAAAACATGACTTAATTCAAGGCATCAAGGTTTATCTACTTGATTTGCATTTTCAGCAACAAACACCCATGGTTATTTCTAGAGTCTATTCTCTTTCTCAAAGATACTTTCTCTTCCTATCAAACATAGTCCATCTACTCCTGCAATGACAATCTCACATACAAATTTTGTGGTCAAAGCACCTATATTCTAATCAATACACAATATATCCAATCATTACATTTTCATAACAAAAAGACATTCCAGTTCATAATATCATATTGATCATAATCAAATAGATTCCAAGATTTCATTAAATTAACTTTCTCTATCCACATCATTAGTTCCTATGATGTTAACAACATATTTACATAATTGTAACATTCAGGAAAAAGTAAATAGTAATATTGATTCCAAAAAGAGGGATGTAACATATCCTTCCCCTAAAGAATCATCGTCCCCGATGATTGAGTTTACCAAGCAAAAATTAAACATAAAACAAACTTTTTATACTTTAACATTAATGGTTTTGAAAAGATTAGGAAATCTTTGGTAAATGTCTTTATAGTCTTCCCAAGTGGCGCTATCCTCGCCATATTGGTCCCACTAAATTTTGCATTGCAAAATTCTTGATTACGTAAACGAAGTCTACACATTTCAAGCACCTTGAGTGGCTCGATCACAACCACCCTTGGTTCTTGCATCTATAAAGAATTCCATTTAAGGATGTGGTCATTACCTAGAAAATATTTCTTTAGATATGAAGCATGAAAAACATTATGCATTTTGGACAAGACTATAGGTAGAGCAACTTTGTAGGCAACTGGATTGGTAATCTCAAGAACTTCAAAAGGTTTGACATATCGAGGAGGCAATTTTGATGATTCACCAAATTTAATTAAACTTTTATGGGGTTTCACTTGCAAAAGAACTTTCTCACCAACAGAGAAATGTCTAGGCACCCGTTTGCGATCTGCATAACTTTTTTGCCTGTCATTAGCTTCTGCCAACCTCTTCCTAATCATTTTCACTTTTTCTTCCATATCCGCAAGTATTTCAGGTCCAATGCTTATCCTATCCTCCAGCTTATCCTAGCTTATAGGAGTTCTACATTTCCTTCCATATAATGCTTCAAATGGCACCATATTAATGGCAGAATGATAGGAATTGTTATAGGCAAATTCGACAAGAGGTAAATATTCCTCCCATCCGTATTGCTGATCCATGCAATATAGTCTTAAAAGATCTTCTAAGACTTGATTTACTCTTTCTATTTGTCCATCTGTTTCAGGATGATAAGCGGTGCTCACATTGAGTTTAGTCCCTAATGCAGAAAATAAGGTTTGCCAAATCTAAGAGGTTATCTGAGCATCTCTATCAGATATAATCTTTTCAGGTACCCCATGCAATCTGAATATTTCCTGCACAAATTTCTGAGCCAAAATATGTGCTCCATCTGTCAAATTTCTCGGTATGAAATGTGCTACCTTGGTTAGTTTATCTACAACAACCAGTATTGCATCATGCCTATTCTTAGACATTGGTAACCCCTGAACAAAATCCATACTAACAACCTGCCATTTCCATTCTAGAATATCATGTGGGTATAACAATTGAGCAGAATGTTTGTGTTCCGCCTTCACTCTCTGACACTCCAAACAACTTGCTACAAACCTTGCAGCATCACTTTTCATTTCCTTCCAGAAATATAGCGGCTTGACATTAGCTAAAAGTTTTGTTACTCGTAGGTGTCCAGAGTATGGTGTGCAATGAACCTCCTTCCAAACAAGGTTTCTAAGTTCTACTGAGTTAGGAATGTAGAATCTTCCCTTAAATCTCATCAATCCATCTGATTCAAAATGGAATCCATCATATCTTGGATCCTTAGGGTTTAAGTGCAGAGCCTGTTTTACCTGCTCATAATATTCATCTCCAGACAAACTTTGCAATACTAAATCTTTAAAATTAGCATGAATAGAGATTATAGAAGCTGTGTGTCTTCTTCTGCTTAAAGCATCAGCTACTTAGTTTTCTTTGCCTTTGATATAAGAAATCTCAAAGTCATAATCTAATATTAATTCCAACCATCTCCTTTGTCTTGCATTGAGATGAGGTTGTGTAAATATGTAGCGAAGACTTTGATGATCTAATTTTAGTATAAAAGTCTTTCCCAACAAATAATGTCGCCACATCTGAAGGGCGTGAATCACTGCTGCCAGTTCTAAGTCATGAGGAGTGTAATTCTGCTCATAGTTTTTTAACTTTCTTGATTCATAGGCTACTACCCGACCATCTTGCATAAGCACACCTCCTAACCCTTCCCCCAAGGCATTAGTGATAACCTCAAAATGTCCTTCAGGATCAAGAACTTTCAAGATTGGAGTAGTTGTTAACTTTTCTTTTAACAAGTCAAAAGCCTTTTGATATTCTTCAGTCCAAACAAACCTTTTTCCTTTCCTTTGCAAGGAAGTAATTGGACTAGCAATGCTGGAGAAATTCAAAACAAATTTCTTGTAATATCCTACCAACCCCATAAAACTTCGTACCTTTAAAACATTGGTAGGTACAAGCCATTCCATAATAGCCTTTATTTTGGCTAGGTCAATTGATATCTCTTCAGCTGATATAATATGTCCCAAATACTGCACTTCTTTATGAAAGAAGGTGCACTTTGAGAGTTTCACATACAATTTGTGTTCTCTTAAGCAGTGCAAAACTATTTGAAGATGTTGTCTATGCTCCTCTTCATTTTTGGAATAAATCAAAATATCATCTATGAAAACTAGGACAAATTTATCAAGACAATCTCTGAAAACACTATTCATGAGATTCATGAAAGCGACAGGTGCATTGGTCAATCCAAATGGCAACATAGTAAACTCATAATGACCATATCTTGTTCTAAAAGCTATCTTATGAATATCCTCATCTTTCAACCTTAACTGATGGTATCCAAATCTCAAATCTATCTTAGAAAAGACTGATCTACCACGCATTTGGTCAAATAGATCATCAATACGGGGCAATGGATACTTATTCTTTATTGTCGCCTTATTAAGCATCCTATAATCTATACACAGTCTAAGAGTTTCGTCTTTCTTCTTGATGTATATAACCGAGGCTCCCCATGGTGATACACTTGGCCTAATTAGATTCTTAGACAATAGCTCTTGCAATTGAGCCTTTAATTCCATAAGTTCAGTGGTGGTCATACGATATGGAGCTTTAGATACTGGCTCCAATCCTAGTTTAATATCTATGCCAAAATCAAATGTTCTTTTTGGAGGCAAGCCTAGTAGTTCCTTGGGAAATACATCACTAAAATTGCAAAGATATGGATATTTTTCCTCAAATGTTTACTTCTCCAAGGTTTCCTCAACAAGTTCCATTTTGACTGCAAAAACTTGACATCCTTTTCGCCTAGCCCATTTTAATTGTTTTGAAGAAATGGATCTAATCCTTATTTCCCTTTGAATTCCTTGAATATTTACTGTATTTCCCTTATCATCCAAACACTCAATTGTTTTAAGAAAATAATCTACCTTGGCCCTATGTTTCCACAACCAATTCATTCCTAAGATGACATCGTAGGACCCTAAAGGTGCTACGTATAAATTTACCTTAGTGGTGAAGTTTGAAATATCAATCTTAGCTTCGAACAAACATTGCTCTACCTGAGCCTTTGAGTTATTTGCATACTCGACTGTCCACGGTTTTGACATAAAACCAGCTCTTCTAGAAAATTTACTTAAGACTCTAGATGACGCAAAATTTTCTGTTGCACTGGTATCAAATAGAATAGAAACAGGAACTCCAAATAAGGTACCTGTCATCTCAATGGGGGTGATCTGATACTCCGCTTGTCGATTGTCAAGAGCGGCATGAATCCTTTGTTGAAATGCTTCTTACTGTGAAGGAAGTACCGTATTCATAGGTTGCCCATTCTGCTTCTTATTAGGACAATGGTTAGCATAATGATCTCCTTCACAAGAAAAACACCCTCCAATAGGTCCTCTCTTCTCAGATGGCCTAACCATAGCATCATCATTCTTCTTAAAATTGTCATTTCTCTTATAATCTTCATTTCTATGTTCATTACCAAATCCCCCTTTATTCTTTCGATTTCCTTTATCAAACCTCTAGTTTCCATATCCCTTTTCATTCTTCCTTTTATATGTCTAACATTGTAGTTCTTATAATACTTCTTACGTTTCTTTTCATGGTAAGTAGAAATAGATTTGATCTTTTGTTCCTGCTTAATTGCTTTCTCATACACTTGGTCCATTGTGCTTGGACCATGCACCTCTACCTCATCGCCAATCTGAGGATTGAGTCCCATAATAAATTTTCTTATCCAAAATCTTTCATCCTTTTGATATTGAGGAACATACTTCAACAATCTAGTAAATTTTTTTGCATACTCAACCACAAACAAATCACCTTGCCTGAGGTTTTGGAAATTCATTAACTTTTGATCAAAATATAACTGAGGTAACAACCTCTTTTAGAATAATTCCACAAACTCATTCCATGTCACCTTCATGGGACTTAATTCCAACTCCATTTTCTTATTCATCCACCAAGTGGATGCTTCCCCAAATAACTGATATGCTCCCCACACTGCTTTTGTAACCTTAGAGTAATTTCTGATTTCAAAATATTTCTCCATTTCTGTTACCCATGCTTCAGCTGCATCTCCAGTTTTCATTCCATCGAATTTAGGAGGGATAATCTTTTTCATATCCTTGGATAATTCTAGTGCAAGTTTATCTTTGGTCTCCCTTTGAACTTCACTATCATCTTGGTTTTCACTTGACGTGCCATGATCCCACTGTTTACTTTTACTTGCATTATGAGAATTCTCGTTTTCACCCTCTGTTTTCCTAGTTTCATTCACTTTCCTTTCCAGTTTGCCCATCCTTTCCTTAGTTTTAGTAAGCATATTAAGAATTCTATCCAACTTATTAGTGGAGTTTTCCCGAGAGTTATGGCCTTCCCGATCTTCCCCCTCATTAAACTCTGATTGATCCATGATTGTTTGTTTTCTCACCTAATTAAACATATACTAATCAGTTCTATGCTTTATCATTTTATATATCATCAAAACACAACAATTGATCATAATCATAATTGTTCTCAAACCAAAATTTGTCTTTATTTAACTTTGCAAAATTGTTTATACATTCTATAAAGATAGACATATCTCATGTTTTCACTCGGTATTAACAAGTGGGGTGTAACCTTCAGATTCATTGTCCAACACATAATCACAAGGTGTATAACCCTCAGACTTGCTATCAGATGACAGTACAATGATTTCAGCTCCAGGTGCTATACAGGGATCCCTAGTGATCATTGATACACTAATAGGTACACTCGTAGGTGCACTAGCAGGTACAGTCATAGGTACAGTCATAGGTACACTAATAGGGCAGCAATTGACCATGATTCGAGCCATTGTCCTAGCTGTCTCTAGGAGTTCTCTTTTCACTTGTTTAAGTCAAGACAAAGCATTGGCAAAAGTTTCCACATTATCAAGCCAAATGTCATTTTCATCGTTAGTTTTCTCAATGGTCTTAATCATCGCAAGTCATTTTGACTTAGCTTGCAGATAACGTTCCTTACCCGCGAAGGACTTTCTTGTAGTTTTCTTGATGCGTACCATCCTGGCACAGTAAATCAAATCATTAGCAACCCGCTTGATGTTGATTCCTAATCAGGTTAGTGGACTCATCAGCCCTAGTGCTGAACCTAGTTAGCTCTGATACCATATGTAACATCCAAATCTGATTTAACTCTGAAATCTAAGTTTTACCATAGGTATTTTTTTTTTTTCAAACAGAAGAGATATCACTACTAACAAGTAAAAACATTCTTCGACTTAACAATAAACATAATTTCATTATTCGTAAAGCTGAAAGAAATGATAAACCATAACATTTAGTTATCTTAATAATTTGAAAATACTTAAAGCAAATTCAATATTAGGAACATACCATTATCACCGCATCTCGATTGTCGACCATTCACATTCAAGTCTCAGCATTCCTCAATAATTGGAAGAGAAAGTATCTTTAAGGAGCTTAACCTCCAACCATAGACCGTCGGTCTCCCGCACTCCTTCCTAACCAGAAGTGGCCCTACCCTACTCAAGAGGATAGACTTAGGATAACCATTGGTGTTTGCCATCTGAGCTGTGGTGTTGTGACCTACGTGACTTGTTATCATGCAGATCCCTAGATACTCTCTAGTCATGTATGACCAGTCCACAAGCAATGCCGTCCAATCATAGTGAACATTTAATGCACTTGAGGATCATGCATCACCTTGGCCAAAGGATTTGAATTTAATTAGTGTTGTATCAACACATAAATTAAGTTCACCCACCCTACTCAACTCGAATTAATCGCAATCCTACAGTTTCCTATTTGTCAGCTTTATATATATATATCAACCTCGATAACCTCAAGGTACTAGAATTTCATCATATATTAGTGCATGGCACAAAGGTTTACTCTATCCCTGAGCTTATGGAAACCTCTTTGTCTATAGGTTAATTATATGGTTTCCTTGCATATCAATGTTTCAAACAATACTATACGTTGTCAAACTATCTCAAAATCAACGGGTGTGTGCAAGAAGTTGTGTCCACTTTTTGGCCAAAAAGTGGAAGTGTTTTTCCTGATTTTCAGAATTTGTCACATTTGACCTAAAAATTTCAAGCACTTAAATGTGGAATCTTGGAAAAAGTCACTAAATATGAAATGTAGTACTTGGAGTCTAGTTTCCAAATATGTAATTTTTTTCAATACCCAGATGATAGAAATTGATTTTGAATAGGTATTTCTAAAAACCACTATTTAAAAGTCACTTTTTTTTACTATACCACGTATGTGTACGTCATCCATATTTTGACCTAAATAATCATATTTTTCAAAATCCTTTTGGGAAAAGCTTTGTAACTCACTGAAGCACGTTTTCCATATTTATTTGTAATTTTTTATTGAATAATTTTTTTTATTAATTTTTTATTGGTCATTTTTTGTCTTTTAAAAAATCATCGTGTACGTCACGCATAAGATGACCTAAACTTAACATTTTTTGAATTTTTTTTTTTAAATTGAAAAGAATTGTCTAAAGTACGTTTTCATACAATTTTTTTTACAGAAAAATATTTTAATAAAAAGTTATTAAAATATTAAAAACCCTGATAATTCAAGTTTATGGGCCTATTTCATCAGAAATTGATTAAAAAATAGAAAAATGAATCCAATTGTAAAAAAAATTACATATTTAAAATATACATTGTCTCCTCTATAATGGGTTTTAATTTCGTCAAAATATTCTCCAAAATAGACCTTTAGATATATGCCCAAAGTCACTATTTTGTTGTGACATTGACAAGGCTTCAAGTTGCAAGTCAAACCAGGTCCAGAGGTCAGGGTCGGGTCCCCAAAGCATTTTTCGAAGCGGGTTACAAAGTAAAACCTGAGTCTAAAATTCTAATTTTGAAAAATGGGATCCCATTTATAAAACGCGATCCCATTTCTTTATTCATCGGTCGAAAATAAAACGGGATCCCGTATAATAAAGGGGATCCCGTAGTAAATGGGATCCCATTTATTAAACGGGATCCCATAGTAAATGGGATCCCGTTTATTAAACGGGATCCCGTAGTAAATGGGATCCCGTTTATTAAACGGGATCTCGTTTAATATAACGGGATCCTGTTTTATAAATGGGATCCCATTTATTATTTGCCCATTTTTTAATAAGACTGTACTATGATTGTCATTTCTGTAACTTGCTCTACAGTATGGCCAACAGCGACTCTTGCAGCATTCTTTGGCATATTTCTTTCTTTTACAGATCCATCAACTTGAAGTATTGTTTGTATTTTGATAGAAGCCATCATGGAGACGTTATTTGAGTGGAATTTTGTTGAATTGGTACTTGTTTGAAGGACTTTAAACACATTCAAGTTTTTGACATTCATTTGTACATGCTTCATAATTTTTTTAATCATGGGATCACAAAGTCGTAATAAGAGGAAAGATAGGAAGCTATTAACCCCTGAAGAAATTGAAGCAAAGAGAGAGAAGGAGGTAAAAAGACAAAGAGATAGAAGAGTAAAGATTCAATCAATGAATAATGCTGAAGCATCCAATTCCACAACTATTGAAGATAAAAACATTGAGAAGACCATGGATGTAGAGGATGCAAGTTTGCAAGAGGTGAATGTTGAAACTAATACAATTATACAAACTACTCCTGGTATGTCTTCAAATCCCTCTATTAATGCTATGGAGAATGTTTCAATAGGCACAAATCCAGGTACTTCTTCAAATCCACATTTGAATGAAATGGAAATAGTGTTGATAGGAGATTTAAAACAAGCTAGATATAACAATGTTGAGATTGATAATATTCGTAGAGATCAAAATTTGAAACAAATTGTTGTTGAAAATGAAAATGAAAATCCTTTTGTTGTTGAAAATGAAATAAAAACCATTTTGTTGTTGAAAATGAAAATGAAAACCGTTTTGTTGTTGAAAATGAAAACAAAAATCCTTTTGTTGAAAATGAAAATGAAAATCATTCTATTGTTGAAAATGAAAACAAAAATCCTTTTGTTGAAAATGAAAATGAAAACCGTTTTGTTGTCGAAAATGAAAATGAAAATCCTTTTGTTGAAAGTGAAAATAAAAACCGTTTTGTTGTTGAAAATGAAAATCATTTTGAAGTTGAAAATGAAAATGAAAATCTAGGAAGTGATGTTGAAAATGAGAAATATTTTTTCAAAATTGAAAGAGATGTTTCGGATAATCTTCCTGGTAAAATTTCTTGAAGACAAATAAGAACACATGCCAATAGATTATACAAGGAATTTTTTTATCGTAAAAAACTATCATTTCAATGTCAACTAATGATGCAATTAATGAGAATGTGAAAAATGAGAAAAGTAATGAAAATGTTAGGCATTTTTGTTAAACCAAGAAGAAAAGATCAATCACTAAAACATGCTATGTCTACTGTTGCTAGTGCCATTCAGTCTATTGGAAGTAATAGTCGATCCAAAGATAAAAATGCAGCAAGACGAGCTATAACAACTACTATAGTGAATAAAACAACTTTGAATAGAAGAATGGTAAGCAATATTAGTGGATTTCTAAAAATGCATCCTAAAACATTGGTAAGAGCGGCAAAAAGAAGAGAAAGTATAGAAAATGATCCAATTAACCAATGTTGGAGTTTTAGTGGTCGACTCCTAAGATCTGACATGAAACTAAATGTTGAAATCAGATCTTTGATCGAAAAATATTGGCATGATAATACTAGGGTATTGTCTAATACTAGAGATGTTTTAAAATTAAGAGTGGGGTCCAAAGTTCGCGATCCTCATCCAAAACACCTATTAGATACAATGCAAACTAAATTTTATAGAAATTTTTGTGATGAATTAGTGTTACCTGGTAATATTAAAATAAGTCAAAGATCTTTTGAAAAATGCAAACCATGGTATGTAACTTAGATTAATAAGGAATGAATATCTTGTTGTTGTAAAACGCATGTTCAATTTCATTATTATTATGATGTGTTTCAATATATACGTTGTACTTTACATCGTAACATGATTATACATGAATGTGATATTAATATGCCAACTGAAGCAATAAAAGAGTTTTAATCAAGTTTGTTCTGTGAAAGATCTAATGAAAAGGGTTTTTATTTAAGTTCATGTATTTCTGGACAATGCACTAGTTGTGGCAATCTTTCTTTGTTAAGAGTTTGTATGCATGAAAGTGTTGAAAATGATTTTGGACAACAATTAGTTGATGTTAAAAGATTTAAGAATGTTGAATATTCTTTAAAAGATGGAAAATTTAGAAAGCGTTGTGATTTAATTACAGAAAAGGTTAGTGTGCATGCATTCATATCAGAATTTAAAAGTAAAATTGTACCAAAATATGTCAAGCACTCTCAACAAGCTCGATGGCTTGATGGACAATTTCGTGAATGTAGAAACACATTTCCAGTTGGTACTATACTATCAGTGGTTGATTTTACAAAAAACTATACTTTAGCTCCACAAGAGGAAATTCAATCACAATATTACAATTCAGTGCAGGTTGCTATGTTTGTTCATATTGTTTATAGACATGCAGATGATAGCACAGAGAATGATAGAAAAGTTTTAAGGGAGTATCATTTCTATTTGAGTGACAACCGGTTACACTCATCAGAGTTTGTTCAATATTGTTTTAATATATTTTATACAAATTTAAGAGAAAGAGGAATCCAGATGACTGAACATCTTATATGGTCAGATAATTATACGGGGCAATTCAAGAATGCTCGAATGTTCTATTGGTTATGTAGGGTTCACAAGGATAATAATGTCTAACATATGTGGAATTTTTTTGAAGCTGGACATGGTAAAGGAGAACATGATGGAGCTGGTGCGTGTGTTAAAAGAATTCTTGCTAGACAACAATTAAAATTTGAGGATGCAGTAAAATTTAAAGATGCACGTGGGATTGTAGATTAGTGCAATACAAGATTATGTACACCTGGATCAAACGAGTACTCTACAGTTCGTCGATTCTTTTGGTTGGTTGAAGAAAAAAACATTCTACCTAGACTTGATTGCTAGATAATCAGTGGATCTACTAAATGGCATTCATTTAGGAGTTCGAATACAAGTACATGGACTATCTAGACAAGGGAGCTTGCATGTTTTTGTCAGTTTTATATTTCAGGAGATTGGGAAGCATGTGAGAATACACAATGGGTTGAAGAGTGGAAACAAAGACCATTGACACTTGCACAAGCACACAATCAAAGTGAAACAACAATTGAAGACAATGATCAACTATTTGTATCAGACGATTATGACCGTGTTTCAGACCTTGTACAAGAAGGTAATTTAATTCAAATCATTTCATTTTATTTCACTTCATTACTAATTTGTAGTGCTTTTATTTATTTATGTGTACATATGAATGCATGTATGTTGATTGGTCAAATTTTATGGACATGTGCAAGTTATTGAATCAAAATTTGTTTTGCAGGACATGTGTATGCTGTTGTTGCACCAAAGAATAATGAAGAGGAAACTGAATATTGGTTGGCTCGTTGTGTGGAGACTAAACATAAGTTAATAGCACCTCGAGAAGATGATGATGGCTTTCCTTATCCAACAGGTTTGGTGATCCCCTTAAGACATCCCCTTAAGCAAATTTTGATAACAAGTCTTTGATCCCCTTAAGCATATTTTAAGAACTTCTTTGATCCCCTTAAGCAAATTTTAAGTATTTCTTTGATGATGGCTATCATTATCTAATAGGTTCGGTGGTGGCACTTGGCTACGGAAATACCTAATAAGGAAGAATGGTTTGCCTGCATTCGAAGATTATGAAACACATAAGAATATTATACACTACTCACATTTGGTGTTGGCAACAAATATAAAACTGGAGAGGTATCGTAGAAAACCTACAAATAAAGAGCTATGGAACATTTCTATGGAAGACCATGAGACAATCATCGATGCGTTGGAAAAAAGAGAGGATGGAGATGGTACAATGGAATAAGTAAATACAGGTAAATATAGTGAAATAGATTTATATTGTTGTTTTAAATACATTAAATACATGTTTTGATATTTCTTGTGCGTTATTAGTTGAAATTGATTTAATTTATCCTTTTATATCCTCAGGCCATCATCACAAATTCATCACATACATTGAAACAAAAACTTGAGAGGCACTTGTAAATATAGGTACAAATTGTGTATATCTAGATAGTTTTATATAAATTAAAATACATGTTTTGATTTGAAGATATATTGATAAATTGCTTGTATTATTTTTACATCAGGTGGCATGAAGACCTACTACATTCTCCTCAAGTTTTGGATTTTCTTGAGATGGCATATAACGACATTTTGTATTTACATTATTTTGAGTTGGCATATATGTACATACACAATTACATTATTACACATTTTATACTCTACGGTATTAAATTTATCAAAATTATTATTTTATGTATTTTATTTGTTAAATGTCCATGTTTTTCTACTTAGAATTTACTTTAAATTTGATTTATTATATTGTTCAATTTGGTTGCCTTGGGCAACTTCACCAAATTTTGAGAACTTAAGATGTCCCCTTAAGACATCGTAAATTAGGACCCCTTAAGACATCTAAAAAGTTAGCATCAAGTTGTAGGTTAATTGCAAATGATAGGTGTCTAGGTGTAGGAGCTTTCTAGGTGTAGGAGCTTCGTTGGTGAGTAGTGTGTAGGAGCTTTCTACAACAAATCAAGTTGCCCTATGACAAGGTTGGATAGATAGAGTGGTGTAGGATCCTATTGTGTTATCCTTATCACACATTTATTATGACAAGGTGGTACTATCAACACTACCTACCTAAAGCTCTTTTAATAATCTTTTTTTTGGTTTTTTTGTTTTTTTTTGTCTTTTAATAATCTTTTAAGCCACATTGTTTTTTTGATGTTTTTATTGAACTTTTATATTTGCCCTTCATGGATGATAGAGCCCCTATAGGTTGATTTTTATTACTCCATGTGATAGTCCCTACACTAAATTTAAAGAAATATTCCTGGAAGTATATTTCTTATGAACAAAATTACTAATATAGAACTAACATCACAATAACCATATAAATTTGCATTTTGGTGTAGGAAAAAAAAAACATATTTAAAAGTACTTTTAATATACTTCAATATTTTTTAGTCATTTTCCAATGATCCACATATGGATCTTGCATGAATCTAGATGCAATACTTACTACATTATAAGTAATGTCTAGTATAGGTATGGTATGGTAAATAAGGCTTTCTACTAACTATCTATACAAAGTAGGATTGGTCTTTTCAAATAGAGGTTTGGAGTCAAGTTTAATACTCAATTCAATAGGAATAGCAGTTGGTTTATAGTCAACCATAATTGAAATTTTTAAGTATATATCTTATTTGTATCTTGCGTGTGATACCCTAATAGATTAATGATCCTAGAAGATAATCATTCCTAAGAAATGATGTAGAGGCCCTAAATTAGTTATTCAAATATCTGGTTCAATTTATTTTTTATATTTGTGGATTAAAGAAATAAGACTACTCGTAATGAGTAAGTCATCCATATATAATACAACTATAATGATTCGACCATTTTTAACATTAACAAAGAGGTCATTATCAAAGTCACAAATAGAGAATCCAAGAGATTGGAAAAAATATTGAACTTTGCATGTGAAGGACTAAAAATGTCCACTTTCTCATATGGTATGTAGGCTCCTATCATTGAGCAAGTGGAGTTAGGTAAAGTTTATGCATGGGGGTTTGACATCCTACCTTCAAGGTCTACCATGACCTTTATTAGATTGTGCACCATAAGGCACTAGGATTTAGTCATCCTTCTCTAGTTATGGTATGGATATTGGAGCATATTAGACCAAGTATCAATGACCCATGCCCACACCAGATCTTTCGCTTCCTTGAGGTATCAAGTAGTGTTGATTGGGTTACTATGGCACATGATTACACATTTACACAATGGTGACTTTGACTAACACAAACAAATTATTACAAACCCATACATAGAGATAGAGAGGAGATGGACCATCTAGGAGATGACATGACTAGATATTATTGAAAAAGGGTGACTTTCTAAAGGATTTCCCCTAGTACACTCCCATGCTACATCACTACATATTCTTTCAATGCAATTTCTTCATTAAGCGCAAATCTAGATCAACACTCTGACACTTACATATAGAGATTTATATTATTGAAAAGGGGTGACTTTCTAAAGGGACACTCCCGCGGACTCTTACTCTAGGGACTCCTAAATTACATGGTCAACACAAGAACAAGCACCAAGGCACTTGGATAAATATAACTATAACCACATGCTAGGATCATTTAATATAACTTAGTTGATCTCTAGATGAGAAGATGTGAGAGATTGATCCCTCCTAGTAGGCAAGAGATCCTCATGAACTTATCTCACTTTTTAATGCTTTGTTTTGATTTGCTTACCATTTTATTGCTTAAAATTTGACCAGGACCTAAATATGCATACCGTGAATGAATGGAGGAACTTTATTAGGACCTCATCACTACATAAATTCTTTCAATGCAATTTCTTCATTAAGTGCAAATCTAGATCAACACTCTAACACTCGTAGATTTATATATGATAATCGATTATTTCTATTGATGTCAATCTATATATCTTATTATGGTTGATCTCAAATGTTTACATTTCTTTTCCTTCATGCAATGTATGGTTAGATTAGAGTTTGATTTATGATTAAATTTAGGGATGCTTGTATATACATATGTATGTGATGTTATGCTTTTATAGTTTATGATGTATATGCAATGTATGTATGCATGGATAACAGATATATGTATGGATGCACCTAAACTAACATGATGGTTTTACATGATTATTACTTTGACATGGTTCAACAATATATATATAAAGTCCATGATGAAACAGTATATAACAAATAGTCCATGAAATAGTCAAATATATAAAGTCCAGGTTCAACAATATATATATAAAGTCCAGGTCCATGTTCAAAAAAATATATAAAGTCCATGTTCAACAATATATATATATATATATATATATATATATATATATATATATATATAAAGTCCATGACAAACAGTATAAAACATATAGTCCATGAAATAGTCAAATTATACATAGCCCATGTTCAATAACCTATCACATACTATCTCTATCATCAAGAGTCCTCTTCACACCATGCGAACTACTCAGATGACCTAAATCACTCTGCAAAAGAGAAAGATTTAGATGAAATTAGATGTAAGATGATAAGGAAATCTAATTTAATGACAATTCTTAAATTTATAATTTATCATAAAATTAAATTACCGTGTGAGGCTGAGAGGCATGCTCTGGTGCACCTGGACCTGTCTCTCCATGCTCTGAATCAATCTATTTAATACAAGAGAAAGTTCAAGTTGAAAGTAGATATACTTGACGATTTTAAAAATGATTTAATTCAATTTAATTTATAAGAACTATCATATTTAAAAATTATTATACCGTAAGAGGAACTTGTTGTGAATCCTCTATTCCAAGACCTATCTCTACAGGCTTAGCTCCATGAAATGTATTGAGCTATAAAAGAAAAAAGAATTTTGAATGTACATGTCAACATATATACATATATATATATATATATATATATATCAAGAAATTTACTTTAAGTTCACAACGTATATTTTAATTGTTCAATTTAAATATAATCTAAATTTTAAATTATACCGTACAGGCTGCCCATCTCCTCTGTCCTCCTACTCTGCATGTGCTGTGTGTTGATGAAACGTGTCACTAACAAGCTCCTACAATGTCATTTATATTTAAGTTAGCACATGTGTGTACAAATTAGGTTTTAAAACATATATATAATTGACTTGTGTACATGTTATACATTTTTCAACAACCTGAAATGCAGTCGACTCTTGATATAAACTTGGATTATCCAAGTGTGCTACAATGCCCATCCTCATTGTTGTGTCAACCTGCATAGACATATTTATAAAATATAAAATAGTACATGTGCACGTTTTTAGATACATTGATATCAAAATAGAAAAATTTAAGTATATATATAGTTTTTTAAAACAATATACATACTGTAAGAGTGTCAGGTGAGATGCCCAATGATGGAGGAGTGCTCGAGACACCCTGAGATGGAGGATTCAATGTGGAAGAACCCTGAACCAGTTCATAAATAAGTTCATAAATATTTAATTGTACACACATTCAAGACTGAATTTTACAAATTTACAAATCATTGAAAATGTACCCCAAATGGGTGCCCGAGATGAACAGGTGTTGATAAAAAATTAATTCGATCAATGGTGACCCATGTTGCCATCATCTACACCAAACAAACCAAACAATTCGATTGTTAAAATATTCCAATTTAATTGATCTATATTTGATTAAAAACACGTGGTTAAAAAATTATTTTAAATTCAACATGTGTACATAACCTATATATACCTGTGTTGAATGATCAGTGGGATGATAACAAATGATTCAGTGCCCACATTATCAGATGATGCATGTGTAGCTAAAGTGGGTGCAACTGCTGGATAAGGTCCATAACACAACTGATTGCAACTCGTACATGTATGAGGCATCGACACATGTGGAGTGGTACTAGGACCACTTCCATCATCAACTCCTCCATGCTCTCTAACTCGAGCTACCATCATAGAAGTCTGCTCATGTAGGCTACCTAAGAGTACACTCAATGTGCCTAGTGTGGATACCACTACACGATGCTAGAAGGGCGAAGGAATGGCAGCAACAGGAGGGTCAATAAGAGGTTGAACAGGCACCGGTCATTGGGGATCAACCCGTGCCCCCAACGTCTATTGTGGCATGCCACCACCAACACCCTAGAATGATCTAAAATCAAAGTAGTTGGGTCTTTTATTCATAACAAACTCTACATATAATTTTCTCAAAAAATATAAAGGAACCTCACAACTAGCATGAGTTGGATAATCAAACACCATCTACCATCTATCCCAAAAATTGGCAGACATTCCTTCATGCCTACACCACCTGATTGATATTCTTTTCTTATTTGCAGGAATAGGTTCATTTGTAATGAGATGTCTAAAATATTGTGCTAAATGAGCTTTTGTGATTTTAAGATCCAAAATAGTCTTATAGGAGAGGCCATTAGCATAAAATTGGCGCCTCTCCTCTCTCCATTTCCAGAATCCATCAAAATCCAAGTCAATAGACCTCACAGAATCTACAATGTTTTGCATCAAAGATGCAAAACGTACTACATGAGGTGGCATGAATTGTTCATTGCAAATGGAATTCAGTTTTTCTTGTATCGAATCCACATTTTCATTTATTATGGCTCACAAGCAAGCCTGGTCAGTTCTAAGTGGGGGTGGAGGTGGAGGTGGAGGTGGAGGTGGGTCATCTACAGGTGGGGCATCTAGAGGTGGGGCATTTGGCGCTGGGGGTGCAGGTGCGGGTGGGGGTGGGGGTGGGGGTGCGGCTGGATCATCTTGTGCATTAAGGAAGTCCTCAACATCAAAGTGAATATCATCTAGATTCATGATGTATATATAAAAATCTAGATATGAACCTGCATATATATACATATAAACATACAAACTTCAGTACAAATTTAAAATTAAATCAAGAATATCTATATATGTTTCAAGAAATTACACTTGAAATAAATTTAAATCAAACATATAGATAATGTATACATGCATGTACAAATTTCAAAATGTAAGAGAGCTATTAGGACTACCATAATGATTGATACAATGGGAAAGGTGACCCATCTTAATGTATAATGTGCATTTAAGTACGGAAACTTCTCTGGACAATCATCATGTATTTCTTAAATGTGAATATGCATCCCAAATTTTGGACTATTTTAAAGAAACATGGTGCATTTAGGAACTTGGTGATTGTTGGGGTAAAGAGGAATATATGATCATGCTAGAAGAGGTGGATTAGGCTCATAATTGGCCACTTGAGGTTTCTTTGAATAAGGTTAAAACAAGGAGATACCCATGTTGATATTCACACCCTTTGGTCCACACCTACATTGGGATGGATTAAGCTTGAATTTTGATGGGTAGCCAAGGGTAATCCTAGTGAAGTAGGAGGAGTATACATTTTATTAAGAGATGATAAGGGAAAACCTCTACCTATCTTAAAGCTTATGAGTTTGGTGTCAAGAACAATAATATGGTAGATTCTAGGGCCATGATATCCAGGGCCTCAAGATGACTTGGAAACTAAACAAGATATCCCTTAGTGTGGAAGGAGATTCCAAGATCAACATTGATCATATGAAAAAGCATAGATGAAGCTTGTGGTTATTGGAAACTATTCTATTGGAAGCTAGAAACTTGGTGAATACTTGTTTAAATCTATCTCCTTCAAACATATCAAAAGAAAAGGTAATTATATTAGATAGACTAGGCAGATAATGGAATAAATCATTAAATTGCTCCTAGACATCTAGCATTTGTTGGGAAGAATAATTTTTTTACATTCAACTCAATCCCTAAGTTGTGCCTCCATGCTATCAAATGTTACTTGTATCTATATACCTTCTATACAATGATATTGAAGGGGTAGTTCAGGTTAGGCTAAGGATTTCTATATTGCTACTTAGATAAATTCCACATCTTCAATGTGTGGCATGAGCATATGCACAAAGCCTTGGAGGATATTTCTAAGATAATGAAGATAAACCTTCATGTCTTGATGCTAAATTGGATGATTCTATCCACTATGAGAATTAAGATGAGGAGGAGGTGACATAAATCCCTCCTATCAAATTCGAACAATGTTAAAAATGTCAAGGAAGTGGTAGAGGCTTTATAAGGCTTGTGTAATTTGTCCCACCACCCTAGGATAAAGTTTTTAGTTTATTAGTAATTCTAACACTACTTCAACTCATTACTCTAGGGTGAGGGCCACTATAATTTTCCCTACCACTAATATATCTTAAGACACATATTGGTTTATGTTTGATGTCATTGTAGTATATTAATTTTCCCTACCACTATTGATTGAACAAAACTATACCATATATATTAAGTAATCTAGCTCAATGATCTTAAGATTAATGAAATCATGACTAACTATATCATCATTATGCTTAGATACACCCAACATGCTAATCAAGAACTTAATTAACTTCACAACCCTATTAGCATTGTATCACTCCTATTAGGGAGTGGACTTGAATGGGGCCAAAAGATTCTTTACCTCTTACGATTGTGACTTTGGGTTTGGCATGGTCAACTTGGAGAGGTTGTGTGGCATATCCCTATAAGAGGATGAAGGGTGATAGGAGGTTGTAGGATGGCTAAAAGCATTCACATGACGATAATGTTCAAGTTTAAATTTCAAGATATGCATCATGGTCTGCAAGGTTCTCTTGTTCAAAAGGTTCATCATATTCTAGACAAGGAACTCACAATCATTGGTACCAAATTCAAGACCTCCTATTACAAGTCTCCATATAGCTTTAAACATAACACCTATAAACACAAAATTTATAGGGCTTGAATACAAGCCCGCCTCCCAGTTAGGAGACTTCCAAATAATTGGTGAACTCACATGCAATAAGGGAATAACACATGCATACAAAATATGTAGAAGAAAACCCTGTAGCATGACTCATGATTAATTAAAGTTAGGGTTAGGGTTTCAATTAGGATCAAGCTTAGGGTTAGAATTGAGGTTAGGGTTAGAATTAGAATTCAAGGGTTGCTAAATTAGGGTAAGTATTAGAGCTACAATTATGGTTTGGGTTACGGCTAGAGTTAGGGTTACAATTACAATTACAAGTAGCTCGTTAGGGTTAGGGTTAGGGCTAGAGTTAGAGTAACAATTACAAGTAGAGTTAGGGTTAGGGTTATGATTAGGGTTATAATAAGGGTTAGGGTTTGAATTGCATATAGAATTAGGGTTAGGATTAGGGTTATAATTAGTGTTAGGGTTAGGGTTGGAATTGCATATAGAATTAGGGTTCAATCTAGCTAGAAATAGATAAATTAGTCAATATGGTTCGAGCTCGATTTTGTTTCCTATTTCCTAGAAAATGCAAAACTATTGTTTTCTATTTAGTTGTTAGTCCCAACTCTTTCCTTTTAAGAAGTATATCAAATCTAATGTAGTAGTAGATACTTCTACATATACAAGTTTATGTTAGGAGAAAATATCTTTTGCCAAATTTGTATAGAGTTGTCTATAGTGTGTTCCAGGGTAATCAAATGATGTAAGTCACAATTTAGAGGGTTGAGGGATAAGTTTGTGTTGAGTCTATAGGAGGTGTTTTCTTACATAGACCGAGCTCCATAATCTAGGTGTCTCCATGTCTAACTCAAATGTTTCAACTTGGTCCATATTATATCCAGATTAATGATAAAATTTTATATATATGGCTATGAGATCCACGATCATATCAATGTTTAGTAGAGAAAAGTTATCTAAGCTGAGGTAGATCCTTTTTTGATGTCTCAAAAGTTAGTGCAAACATGAATTCCCTTAGTTTTCTTGTTAACTAAGACCACATTAGAGACCCATTTAGGATACTTGTAATAGTCTAAATGAACCCTGGACATCCAAGAGTTTATACAATTCTTCTATGACCACGAGGGCTACTTGGGGGTGCATTTTGCGTAGCTTTTATTGAATAGGTTTGTCATTGAGGTGAACCACAAGATGATGCATGACTTTAAAGATGGAGTCTCAAGGCATATCACCATAAGACCACATGAAGAAATCAACGTAATCTTTAACATGGTGACATGGTTATATATGCCTTCTTTGATGTCAAGGTCCAGTGGAGCTACTATCTTAGAGAGTTTAGGGTCTGAGCTTCTATTCATAGGTTGATGTCTATAGCATCCTCAACAAGGAGAGGGGAGTCATGTCTTGTATCTGAGTGGTATCTAATGGAAGGTGAAGTTTGTCAAATTGAGGAGCTCTTGGGAAGTGTCCATTTTTATTGTATCATTTTAATCGATCACAAGTTTCTTCTTATATCTTGTTGCTATTCTGCCTGGACTAGGGTGCCTTAGGACTAAAGGGTTCTTTCTTTCTCTCCAAAATAAGCATATGTAGGTGTTAAGTATGGTGGAAAAGTCTTTCTTATGATTACAATGGGGATGTGGTCTTGACACTTCATAAGTTTCATGATGGCTTCATCATTTTGGAAAACATCAAATCATAAAGGGTCTTGTTGGTCCCAATCGATAAGCTCAAGGTATTATAGGTCTAAGGAGATGGTGAGGATAGTGACCTATCATGAAAGAGGTTAGTGGTGGAAAGATCTTCGTAAGGATCATGAGTGGAGCCTACATCAATGTCATTAAGATTAGGGGAAGCATTACTAATGAGGTTGAGCTCGTATCACAATTAACATCACGATGTTCATTCCAGGGGCATAACCTAGCTAGTGAGGACAGCTACTTGAGTATATCAAAAGTTACATAAATGTTGGCTTCATTTCATTCTTGATTAGTTGGCTATCACAAAAACTGTAAAATTTTCTCAATTCTTGATTAGTTGGTTGTCTCTAAAGGTTTAATTATGAAGGATGTGATAACTTGGTTTTATTATGGTTTGTTGTAATTTTTTTACATGATAGTTAGCTATTCAATAATGCCTTTAAAATACAATGACATACATTGTTATAAGTAAATTTTATAAAAACCAAATATATATATCATCCCAATGCTATATAATTTTTGACAATTTGTTCAAAATCTCTCCTTTCATATGATACAATCATTTCAAAATTTCAATTGTATTTTACAGCTAAAATGTTTAAATACAGCTATTCAACACAAAAATTAAACTCAAATTTTGACAGTTTGTTCAAAATCTCTCCTTTCATATGATACAGTATTTTCAAAATTTCAATTGTATTTTACAGCTAAAATGTTTAAATATAGCTATTCAACACTCAAATTTTGACAGTTTGTTCAAAATCTCTCCTTTCATATGATACAGTATTTTCAAATTTTCAATTGTATTTTACAGCTAAAATGTCTAAATATATCTATTCAATTCTCAATTTTAAACATAATTTTGATAGTTTGTTCAAATTCTATCCTTTTATATGATATAGTCTTTCAAAATTTTAATTGTATTTTACAACTAAACTGTCAAAAATCAACTACTGGTTTCATAAACCCTAAACCCTAAATAACAATTCAAAATTTAAATTTTGATTGTATTTTACACCAAAACAAACAAGGGAAGCTTAAAATGATTAATGGGTAATTTGTAGAAGTGGAAAAATCCACTTACCTGGTGGCTGGTTGGTGTCTGAACTCGGGATCCTCTTTTCGCCTACCAACTGTTGCTGTTGAAAATGGGGTCTCTGCCATTTTTTTTTAAATTTAGTACTTTTACAAAATGGGATCCCATTACATAAAACGTGATCCCATTCCATAAAATGGGATCACGTTTATAACGGGATCCCGTATTATGGAATGAGATCTCGTTTTTGGCCTCTAGGTTCGGGATCCCACGAAAAAATGGGATCACGTTTTTTGTTTTAGGCTCGGGATCCTGAAGCAAAATGGGATCGCGTTTTATATAAATGGGATCCCGTTTTATAGAAACGGGATCCCATTTTTGGTTCCCCGATTTCAGATTTTTTTCTAACTCTGAAACTTCCACCTTAAGTGGACACAACTTCTTGCATTTAACCCAACCCCACTGTTTATTTCATTCATTCATGAGTGGGCACTAATCCCAACCTAGTTGTTTTCAGAAGGAGATTATGTCAAAACCAATTTTAATGAATATGAAAATTAGAAGTCCTTGAGTATAAAATTAACATACTAAGGAATCTTCTTCAACTTTCGATTCTATGACTTAGTTTCAACTTGTCATTAGGAAGGGTTTCTCCATGAGTCGAGTCAAGAATATAGTGATTAGAAGCCCTATGTTGAAAAACTCACAACATACTTCTTTGATGTGTCAAATTCGTTGACATAGATAATCCTTGTCGAATTAATTGTTAGATAGTCTTGACATATCGTTTCTTCTAACATAGGAGTTTGATTGTTTGACTATACTTAAGTCTTAACAAAAGGTATTACTAGTTTGTAAAATCTTCTTATTAATAATAGATTAAGATTGAGGTCTCTTCTTGAAAAGATAACAAAAGGTAAAATACTTCAAACGCACATATATTATTTTCAAGCATATAAACTAATTCTTGTCTTTGTTCCAAGCTAGCAAATTCTTTTACCGTGGTCCAACCAATTAATTCTATCTCTATATTGGAGAAGGATCATATCGACTTGCATGCTATCTCTTTCACAACTTACCAAAACAAACCTCTGTCGATGTTTTGACTAAATAAGCTATTCACTTAATTGTTTACTGGCTTTAAAGTCGGGGTTTGCTGACTGTCGACAGAGATCTTATTCTATGTTGACAAGTGTTAGGCTATTATAGCTCGAATGGGCTATGAGACGTTTTCTTGTTGTTTTTACTTCCCTTCATGTACACAAAGTGCACCCTACCTTAACTAAAAACCTTTAAGAGCGAGCCCAAAAGCTTCTTCAACAATCACGACCTATGACATTTACATGTAACACTATAATTTAATATACCTTCTATGTGACGTAGTGTAGGTAAAGGCTTTTTTGAATGCTTAAGTTTTAATGATGACAAACTTCTCATAGCTCGCAGATTTAACTAACACTTGCATTATCAACTACAAACATAGAGCTATCGTATAAGCTTGAAAGATATGACTGAAACCAAGGAACAAGTCCATGTAATGTGAGAGAAAGAAACCTGTTAATGGTCAGGAGTGCTTGCTGACTAATTATCCAGACAGCAGCGGATTTCCACAACTAGTTCTCTTCGCAGTCTTTTCCATAGTCCTCCCTCTTTCTTCTCCGAACTCCCTTTTTCCAAACTCTCCTCCCAAACTCTCTACTTTAGCCTCCTCATGGCAAAGGAATTATTGCCCAACATGCTGCCGACCATGCCTATTAAGATGGAGATTTTTATGGCATGTAAAATTGGTTCCTATCCTTCAGCGAACTCTCTCTCCATAATGGAGTTTTCTACAGCGATGTGGCGGTTGGATAAGGTAACAACCTGTACACTACTCATGAGTTAAGGGCAACAATACCATATGATTCACCACTACACATAAAAGTGGTGCCAAGATTCTTATGAAGTGGTAGATTTACATAATAAAAACATCCCCATACTCTAGACCGATCATAAGTATAAACGATTGCCACCTTAGCAATAATAGTTTGGTCGATAACTAATTGGTGGTCTATAACTTAGAAAGAAAAAAGAGTTGTTCGAAAGAAAAAGACATCATAAAAGAACTAAAATGTGTCCTTCTTCAAACTTCGAATTGATTCTGTCGACAAACTAGAATAAAGGAATACCTCACTACTACTAAAATATAATATACGTAATTTAACATAATCCTCTATATTATGACCAAAACAAGTTATAACATGCCTTGGTCTCTAGTTCGACATCCGTTGATCTTCATAAAGGAAAGAGTTTACAACATATGCTCAAAGCATTTTTACGACAATCATGACGGATTGGGCTCAACACAAATCAAGAATTGAGATTGATTTACACACGAATTCGACTCTTGTGCCAATCAACAACAAGACGCAACTTACAACTTAGCCAAATAAGTACAAATATTTACTTATATTCAGAATATCAGTCATTCCTATTAGACGACATGTTTAAGAAGATTTCTGACAATAACGTCAATTTCCAAAACTCTAAACAACGACTTACGAAAGAAGAAAAACTTTTACTTCAGACGTCGACATCTTGACTTAAATTAACTTAGCCAAAAACATGACTTAATTCAAGGCATCAAGGTTTATCTACCTGATTTACATTTTCAGTAACAAACACCCATGGTTAATTCCAGAGTCTATTCTCTTTCTCAAAGATACTTTCTCTTCCTGTCGAACATAGTCCATCTACTCCTGCAATGACAATCTCACATACAAATTTTGTGGTCAAAGCACCTATATTCTAATCAATGCACAATATATCCAATCATTACATTTTCATAACAAAAAGACATTCTAGTTCATAATATCATACTAATCATAATCAAATAGATTCCAAGATTTCATTAAATTAACTTTCTCTATCCACATCATCAGTTCCTATGATGTTAACAACATATTTACATAACTGTAACATTCAGGAAAAAGTAAATAGTAATATTGATTCCAAAAAGAGGGATGTAACAAAACATCTATTTTTCAATTATAAATAACGTTTACAAAATAACTAATTTTAAAATGTATTTTATAGCGTTAACCAGACTTAATCCTCAAACATGGAAGAACAATTTACCTGTTGATCACTCTGTCACAATCTTAGGAAACATCCATGGGAAATTTTTAAATACTGCAAATTTTGGAGAGGAATCCATGAAGGAATATTGCGTGATAAAGACACATTTGACATGAATCCTCCAGAATTGAAATCAAGTTCAAGCCACAGCAAAGAAGTTGATGGACGCTCACAATCATTTAAATTACCAATAAAATATCTAACTTGAAGAGCGGCATGGTGGTTAAAAATGGAATTGAGACACCTAAAACTGCTGAAGGCGTGCATGATCAACTATAGTTAGTTTTTTCTTTTCCATGCAATCTAGATACTTATTTTTAGAACAGATCGTATATGAATAATGCATGAAGATACTTCTTAGTTTAGAGCTATTTGACCTCAGTGGCAACATATTTTTAGGTTTTTTATTTTTAGTTTTAAAACAATTTTAAAACTGCATGTGTTGGTAGTAATAAGAGATTATTAATTTTAGATTAAAGGAGTGCTTTGTAGCTTTATACTACTGTAGACTCTCTTATATATTATGTATGTGATCATTGTTTTAATCAACAGAATGTATTGAATAGCAGATACAGATTTTTCAATAATATGCAGTGTGCTTTTTTCTTGTCAATGAGCAGCATCGTGTAATTTGTATACAGTTCAGTATTTTCCTTCTGATCAATATAGTATAAGTGCTGATTTTATTTACCTTCAATTGGTATCAGAGTAGGTTGTAGACAATTTTGTTTTGCAGGCAGCAAGGTAACAATTTTCCCCATGAATTATCAAAATGGTAAATGGTGGCAATTTTTCATTCCAACTACGAATACTGGAGTATAAAGATGAAGACCCTACTATTATCCCAAGATCTTTGGGAATTAGTAGAAG
Organism: Cunninghamia lanceolata; assembly: GCA_027924645.1. Taxonomy (NCBI): domain Eukaryota; kingdom Viridiplantae; phylum Streptophyta; class Pinopsida; order Cupressales; family Cupressaceae; genus Cunninghamia; species Cunninghamia lanceolata. Next base: position 16,612,453 of record BSBN01000801.1, read on the forward strand.
TGGGATACACAGAACCTGAAGACCAAAATGCTTTGAATGCTTTAACAACAAATCAACGAACTCAGTTGAAAGAAGACAAAAAGAAGGACAATCGAGCTCTATTCACCATCCAATCTGCATTAAATATGTCAATTTTTCCCCATATAGCTGGTATGACAAAGTCAAAGGATGCATGGGAGGCCCTACAAACTACATACCAAGGATGTGACAAAGTAATATTGGTAAGACTTCAAACCCTTTGAAGAGATTTTGAAAATCTAAGCATGAAAGAAGCTTCAAGTCTATTCAAGAGTTTATCACTAGGGCTCAAAGTATTGTGAACCATCTCAAAACTCAAGGGAAAGTGTCACAGAGCAAAAAATTGTAGAAAAGATTTTGAGATTCCTTCCTCTAAAATTTGATCCAGTGGTCATAGCTATTGAAGAAAGTAAAGATCTAACTACATTCAAAGTTGCAGAGTTGATAGGTTCTTTGTAGTCTCATGAGGAGCATATGTAGCATTCTACATAGAGTTCTATACAAGCTTTCCAGTCTATAGTAAGAATTGAAGAAAAATCTACAACTCCTTTTTCTCCATCAAATAAGTCTCAAGGGGAGCCTTCTACTAGTAGAGGACGTGGTAGAAGAAGAGGAAGAAGTTCTATGGATCAAAGAAGCATCCAATGTAGATATTGTGAAAGGTATGGACACTATGAATCTAAATGTAGAAAGAAAAAATCTAATTTGAATAAGTCAAGAGCCAACTATACTGAAGAGTCTTTTGAAGATGCAAAGCACTCCACATTCTTCACATGTAATTTGGCAAAAGAACCTCAGAAGGATGTGTGGTTCCTGGATAGCGGTTGCTCCAATCATATGACGGGTAAATTTGATCTCTTTGTCAAATTAGATGAATTTGTGAGAAGTCAAGTAAAATTTGGTGATAATAAATATGTTGATGTAATGGGAAAATGTACCCTTGCAGTGAAAACTAAGCAAGGAAAAACTAATTTTATTCATGACATTTTGCATGTGCCCAAATTACAGCATGCTTGTAGTAAAAAATTATAAGGTTGTGTTTGACGATAACTGTTGCAAAATGTTTGATAAATCAACTAACCATCATCTTGTAGCAAAGGTTTGTATGATAGAGAATAGATTATTTCCTCACATTGGTGTCCGCTAAGATGCATGCCCTCAAGGCAACCATAGATGATTTATGGTTATGGCACCAACGATATGGTCATTTGAATTTTCAAGGATTAAGTTTTCTCCATAAGAAGGATTTGGTGATAGGACTTCTTGCAATTCAAGAAAAAGAAGTTTGTTCAGGGTGTGCACTTGGCAATTAGCATCGATTGTAGTCATGATATTTCCACAGTCCATGATATCAATATAGGTTTCTGGCAAAACTGTGTATTTTTATTTTCTTATCTTCTCCCCCCTTCTTTCTAGTTTACTATATTTCTAGTCCTCCTTATTTTTAATTGTTTCTCTCTCTGGTCAAACAGCTACTTTTGCCCAGCCCCTCTCTCCTCCTTTTTATTAAACCTTCTCTACAATGATATCTCATGTTCTTTCTCTTCTTCTCATCCTAATGATGGATCACGGAGTGTGATCCGAAACGTTGATGCAAAAAAAGCAATACATAGTTTTGCCAGAAACTTATACTGAATTAGCATTGCGACAATTTTCTAGTGAACAAATCATGGAGGGCAAAATCTCCTCTAGAGCTTGTGCATTCTGACATTTGTGGTGACATGCAAGAGGAATCTTTGGGTAAGAATATTTATTTTTTGACATTCATTGATGATTTCTCATGCCACACATGGGTTTATTTTCTTAAGCATAAATCTGAGGCATTTGAATGCTTCAAGAACATTAAGGCTATGGCAGAAAATCAAAGCGGGTATTCTCTAAAAATACTTAGAACAGATAGAGGGGGAGAATTCACTTCCAAAGAGTTTTCTGATTTTTGTAACACTCACAGTATATAGAGACAGCTCACGACAACTTATACTCCCCAATAAAATGGTATTGTAGAAAGGAAGAACCATACTATTATGGAGATGGCATGAAGTATGTTGTAGTCCAAAAACCTTCCTAATTGTTATTGGGGAGTCGCAGTAGCAACCATAGTTTATATTTTAAATTGAAGCCCAACAAAATTTCTCTAGAATATCACTCCAAAGGAAGCCTGGAGTGGACACAAGCCCTCAGTAGCTCACTTTCATGTATTTGGTTTCCCCACATATGTTCATGTTCCTATTCAGAACCAAAAGAAGTTGGATGCAAAATCCCAACTTTTATCTTTGTGGGCTATTCAGATTCAACAAAAGGATATAAATTCTATATCCCTGAGACAAAGCAATGGATTATTAGTCGAGATGTGGTCTTTGATGAAGGGGGAGTATGGCAATGGAAAAAAAGAGTTCAACAAACTACACCACTAATCATGGGTATTGAAGATGACCAAGTTCCTCCTCTCCCCACAAGCTCAAGTGGAAGTTCAAGCCCAAGTTCACCAAGTTCTCCAAGTTCCTCTTCAGGTGATAGTTTCAGTCCATAATCAAGTCCAAGCTCTTCACAAAAGGTACAAAGTTTAAATGAAATTATCAAAGGAGTTCTAATGTGAATCAAGTTGCAAATTTTGCTTTGTTTAGTACCATTCAAGTTAAACCTTCTATGTATGAAGAAGTCGTGAATGAACAAGTATGGATGGATGCTATGAATGAAGATATGGAAGTAGGTGTCAAATGGCTCTATAAGGTAAAATATCATGCTGATGGTTCTGTGAAACACCACAAAGAAAGATTCATTGCCAAGGGACTTGCACAAACACATGGACTAGATTATTCAGAAATGTTTGTCACTTTCAGAGACTGGTTAAGCATCATCCCCATTGATCATCCAGGGGGAGATTGAAGGTGTGCATGATCAACTATAGTTAGTTTTTCCTTTTTGATGCAATCTAGATACTTATTTTTAGAACAGATCACATATTCATAATGCATGAAGATACTTTTTAATTTAGAGCAGGTTTGACCTCAGTGACAACATATTTTTAGGTTTTTTATTTTTAGTTTTAAAACAATCTTAAAATTGCATATATTCACATTAATAAGAGATTATTAGTTTTATATTAAAGCAGTGCTTTCTACCTTTATACTGTTGTAGACTCTCTTATATATTCTATATGTGATTGTTGGTTTAATCAACATAATGTATTGAATAGCAGATACAGATATTTCAAAAATATGCAGTGTGTTTTTTTCTTGTCAATGAGCAGCATTGTGTAATTTACATATAGTTTAGTATTTTCCTTCTGCTCAGTTTAGTATAAGTGCTGATTTTATTTACCTTCAACTGCAACCTCTCATCCCAGCAAGAATGACCTCGAACCCCTTTACTTCCTGTATTTAAGGATGAAACTAAAATTTTGTCACGCTCTAGTTAGAAAAAAAACAATCAAGCTATATAATCACACAAATTTAATACCATATATGGACCACAAATTTAAAAGGAGAAACAAACCTGAAAACAAAGAAGCTCACAATGCCATACTCAACTAGGACTACTCAATTCATTATCTGCAATTTATCTTCTGAGATCCCGGATGTGGTTGTGTTGAAATATTAATTTCTCCCCACCATAATGCATTAATATGTCAGTTTTTAAAGATGGGTCTAAATATAGGTTATTGCATGTAATGGTTTTGTAACAGCTCTACAAGTGTAAATGCATTCCATATGCATGCTTATTTTTAGACTAGAAGATTTTTATTTATTATTGTTCTATTTTGGGGGGTTGCATTGTCTTTAAAAAGGACTGCCCTCTGCTTTTGTAATAAGCTAGAAAAATTGAGAGAAACCTATGTGTTGGTTGCTCAATTTGAGCAGAAGTGTCAAGTGGAGATTAATATATAGAGGTTTTTGTGTTGATGTTGTTGTATATGGAGTAGTTTTTCCTTCATGGTTATATGTTGTTATTTGTAAATGAATATTTATTGTAAGTGTTGTTTCCACTGTCATGATTTTCTTGTTTAATGAACTATAGGCTAGGTTTCAAAACCAACAAGTGGTATCAGACCAGAAAGATCGTCGCCCAGTGAAGGAATTGCAGGTTGTGATCTCAGAGCAGAAAAATAGCCAACATATATTTGCAAAGTATGAAGAAATTGCAGTAAACAAAAAAAAAGTTTGAAGACAACTAAAGGAAGGAGTGCAGGAGGTAAGTAAATCATTTATTTTCAATGGGAAAGGTTGGTAAAAGAGTTAAGAAAGAAAATGAAGGTTTATGAGGTGAAAAGGAATGTTTGAAAGAAGAATTGGAAAAAGTTAATAAAGAATTGAGGAATGTTAAAAAGAAAAATATAAAATATTTGGAAAGGATAAAGGAGTTAGGAAAGGAAAAGTATGAAAATTTATGTGAAAACGATATTCTAGAAAAAAGAATTGGTGAAAGTTAAAAGGAAAAATGAAAAGTTAGAAGAAAACTTGAAACTCTTTGATGAGGTTAAAAAGAGGAATAAAAAAGTTAGAAGAAAGATTTAAGTTATTTGATGAAATGAAAGAAAAGATAGAGAGATTAGAAGAAGAAAATAGTTTACAGAAAGAAGAAATATCAAAATTGAATGAAGAGAATGATCAATTAGTAGTTTGCAATGAAAATCTAAGATTAAAATCATTGGTTTGTGATGTTTTGTGTAATACAAGTGACTTGTGTGAAAGAGTCGAAGGTTCATTGGATAAAGAATGCAACGTTGAAGACAATAAAGATATTGGATTAGCAAAATTTGCTATTTGTGATGATATTGCTGAAGAATGTAAGGATGAAAATGATGCTGAATTTGCTAACATAGCTAGTTGTTTTGATGATAATGTTGGTTTGAAAATCATGAAAAAAATTGGTTATAAAGGTCAAGGTTTGGGTAAGCATGGGCAAGGAGTCAAAGAGCCCATTAAGTCAATTGTGGGGACTAAGTATGAAGGTCTCGGGTATCAAGGTAAAGGAAAAGAAAAGACAAATATTTTTGCAAATACTAAGAAGTCATTTCAAGAAAAGGATATTTTACATTGTTCCCATTGTGATAGAAAAGAAAATTGTTGGGATTTACATCCTTGTAAAACTTATGGTTTGAAAAACCATTGTGAAAAGATATGCTGAATAGAAAATTGAAAAATGAATTTATGATAGGTTGTTTGAAAATGAATTGTGGTTGGATAAATGTATTTGATTGGCAAAAGGTCACAGGTATGTTCAGAATGTTTTATAGACATAAGTATTCTCATGTTGAGAAAAAAGAAAAAGAATTGAACAACAAAAACAAAACAACCAATTACAAATAGCAAAGTGCAGAGGATAGTAAAGAAATTGAAGATATTGAATTGTTTTAGCATAGTGCAAAAGCATGAGGAAGACAAGGAAGAGTTTTTTTGAGAAATTTTGAATTGTAAATTTGAAGATCAGGTTGATGACAAAGGTGAAAAGGAAGTGGTTGAAATTAAGGGGGAGTGTTGAAATATTAATTTCTCCCCACCATAATGCATTAATATTTTAGTTTTTAAAGCTAAGTCTAAATATAGGTTATTGCATGTAATGGTTTTGTAACAACTCTGCAGGTGTAAATGCATTCCATATGCATGCTTATTTTTAGACTAGAAGATTTCTATTTATTGTTCTATTTTTGGGGGCTGCATTGTCTTTAGAAAGGACTGCCCTATGCTTTTGTAATAAGCTAGAAAAATTGAGAGAAAATTGTGTTTTGGTTGCTCAATTTGAGAAGATATGTCAACTGGAGATTAATATATAGAGGTTTTTGTGTTGATGCTACTGTATATGGAGTAGTTTTTCCTTCATGGTTGTATGTTGTTATTTGTAAATGAATATTTATTGTAAGTGTTGTTTCCGTTGTCATGATTTTCTTGTTTAATGAACTGTAAGCTAGGATTCAAAACCAATAGGTTGTGTATGCTCAAAAGAGGAATGCTTTTGGAGTTCAATCCATTCTAATAAGGCCTTCCCACTTGAACTTCAACAAGACATTTATCCATTAAGATCTAAAGTGTGTGATCAGCGCTCCATCCTAATCCTTCCAATATCCTTAAAGCCATGTGCTTAGATTTGTTGACGAAAAAGCATGCAATGTCCATAAATACCTATTTTTGCTCATCATCAAGGGATTCCAAGCTTATTCAAAGCCTCTGCTTTATATCTTGTTTCAAAGTTTTTCTCACTTTACTCAATTCTTGTTCCAAATAATGTGCACTAGCACTACCAAAAACATGTCCACCCAACACCTGCAGAGAGAGGGGCAAACCTCTACACTCTTTCACAAAGCTTTGACCCAAATATTCATATCTGGTGCTTGGATATGGTTGGTGGAAGGCATGCCAACATAAGAGCTCAGTGCAATGCTGGACATTCATTTCTTTCATGTCTTATAACAAGAATTAATATATGTCCTTATCAGAACTCTCTCGTCACGGGTTGTCACAATTATCAAACTACTAGAATTGTTGACGAAAAGATCCCTCACTAGTAAGGCATTCAATTGGTCCAACTCATCTATATCATACATAACAATTAGAAATATCAAAGGAGGGTTGCTTTCCATGAGACCTAACATAGCTAGATCCTTCAGGTGTATTGTCAAACATATGCTTTTCATCCACTAGATCCTTAAGAAGCTTTGTTTGACATCAAACAAAAAAGATGATGCACTGAATTCTGAATGCTTTCGATTGAACAATTCTTTGACAAGGGTGGTCTTACCAAACCCACCCATACCATAAATGCCAATCACTTTATCTTTCTTCTCCCTGTTTTGCCAGCATATCCTTTCAAAGTGATGTAGAGGCAATGAGATAGTTTGAGGATGGCAAACTAGGCAAGGTTTTTCTATGCTCTAAAGCCCAAATTCAAGGTTCTTCATGCAAAAGTGGGAACAAAAGAAAGAGGCTCTAAGATCATCATGGAAAGGTTGATTTTAGATGTTGTGGGACCCATTCCAATCATTGGCAAAGGTAGGTCAAACTCAAGATTAGTACTTCCTTCATAAACCCAAGATTTTTCTTATAGCCCTAGAAAAGAGGACAATCTTGAATAACTTTTGATATAGATCTTGGACAATTAGTAGATAACCATTTGGCCTCCCTATCACATATCCAAAATTGGGTATAGGTTGTTTTGGATGATATGACTCAACCTATAACTCCTCTCAATGACCTAGAGCCCCAATTAGGTCTAATTTGTGAAGCAACTACCTTTGGATGGAGGTTTATAACTCTCAGGACTACTTGAACATGTTAGGGGCCTTCTAAAACCATAGAATCCAATCTTTACTTGCTGCTAGAGTCGACTGTTACCAAACTTCATACTACTGTTATATCTTGCAACCACCTAGCACATGGTTTTGCTTGGTCTCCTCAATGGAACTCAATCAATAACAAGCTCCAGCCCAAAATACTCTTGAAAAACATCAAAAAAGATATCAAAGAACCCATTCCACTGATCAAAGAGTTTTGGATTCAGTGGAATGGTGAAAACATTTTATATTTCTATCAAAACCCTAGTTGAGGGTTTCTCAGACCACATTACATAAATGTATGGATTAGAATGCTATAAAGGAATGTCAAGAATTCAAAATATATGCATTTGAAAGGTTTCTCACTAGAATTTCATTCAAACATATCCAACAACCACCACTCGTCCGTACACAGACAGGGTACATGTAGCAACAGCCAAAAAAATAATAAAACACAGGCACAAACTGTTATATCTTATTTAGTTCTTCACCAAAATTCTTCCCCATCTACAATAGGCATCTGCAGAGTCTTATCAAACCTTCCTTGAGGCCTTTAAGCAGTTGAAGGGTAGTTTGGGTCGATGGAACTGTGTAACAACCATCAGACTACCCTGTTTTCTAACTGCAGCAACTAATTACATGTTTTGTTAGCAAAGTTACATTGGTTGTATGGGCTTGAAACTACCTTCAAATAGGTTTACAATGTGATTAGGCCTTGAAATAGGCATTAAACTCCTTGACATTACCTTAGACTCTTTGACATGCCTTAGCAACGCTTACACATGAGGACTATCTCTGCATGCCTTAGGAAGGCTTACAAATGTGACTGCCTCCCACAAGACAACAATATGAGGATATTTGGACATAGTCCTTGTTACAATTAGGTGAATGGTCTTCTAGGACCTTATTGGAGCAAGACAACATGAACCACAAACATGAAGACAAGTATGAAAATAAAACATAGATGATCTCCTTGGTGCTCCTGCACCATACTCCCCGAGTGGAAAAGAACTCAAGTCTCTTGAAGAAGTAGATTAGCAACTATGACACCATGTTTCAAGATGTCTTCTTCACTCATCCAAGTGGCATCTTCAATGAGTAATCCACTCCATTTGACAAGAAACTGTTTGTATGTCTTCTTTCTAGTCTTCTTCAAGATCTTGGTGTCAAGAATGCATTCCAACTTCAATGGTTGAGTGGGTGGAAGACCCTTAACCCATTCTTCATCTCCTGTTGCTGTCATATCTACCTTTGAATCTCCATTATGATCACCTTTGCAAGGAAACAAGTCTAAACCATTAAAGATAGGAGATATGTCCAAGCCTTGAGGAAGCTCAATCTCATAGGCATTGGTCCCAAACTTGTGCAAAATCCGACATGGTCCTATATTTTTCATGAGGAGTTTGATTGGCTGCCCATTTGGAAGTCTTTCCTTCTGCAAATGTGCCATGACCAAATCCCCAACCTTGTATTGTACATCTCTCCTTCTTTCATTGTCTTTCTCCTTGTACTTCTCATTGTTCCTTTGAAGAGTTTCTCTTACATTATCATGGATGTCCTTCATGGCCAATGCAAATTCTTCACCTTGAGCACTCTTCCTCTCCAATCCATGGAGATCTCTCAATTCAAGTATACCTCTTGGATGAACACCATAAACAATCTCAAATGGACTCCTTGTGCTTCTATTGGCAGAATCATTGTAAGCAAACTTAGCTTGAGGGATGATCATATCCCATGCCTCTCCATGTTGTTTGGTAAGACACCTGAGAAGATTTCCCAAAGACCTATTCACCACCTCAGTTTGGCCATCAGTCTGAGAGTGATAGGCTGAAATAAATGACAATTGAGTGTCTAACTTCTTCCACAAAGTGTGCCAAAAGTGGCCTACAAACTTTGGATCCCTGTCAATCACAATGTTAAGAGGCAAACCATGGATTCTAACAATTTCTTTTAAGAACAAACTAGCAATGTGTGAAGTATCATTAGTGCATTTACATGGCAAGAAATGAGCCATCTTACTGAATCTATCCACCACAACAAATATACTATCAAAGCCTCTTTGAGTCCTAGGAAGACCCAAGACAAAACCATGCTAATACTTTCCCATGGCCTATTAGGAATAGGAAGTGGCTGATATAGACCAGCATTAGATGAAGTACCCTTTGCCCTTTGACAAAAACTACAACATTCAACAAATTTTCTGATATCTGATTGCATTTTAGGCCAAAAATAAAACCTCTTCACCTGATCCAATGTTTTATCTAGCCCAAAGTGACCTCCTAGTCCACCACAATGTTTTTCCTTTATGATGTTATCCCTTATGGAACACCTAGGAACACATAGCTGGCTGCCTTTGAACAACAACCTCTGCTGCAACAAAAACTTAGAAAAATCAGAATAATAAGAGTCTAAAAACTGTGAACAAACTTCATATACCTCCTTGAAATCTTCATCATCCTGATACATATGTTTGAGAGAATCAACACCTACACTTTGCAATTGAATTTCTTGAACCATACACACCCTTCTACTAAATGCATCTGCCACTTTGTTGGCCTGCCCCTTCTTGTGTTTGATTGAAAAGGTATATGCTTGGAGTTGTTCAACCCATTTCATATGCCTATGATTGAGTTTCTCCTATGAATTCAGAAAACTAAGTGAATGGTTGTCAATTTAAACAATAAATTCTTTAGGCAAAAGATAGTGCCTCCATTTTTTCAAAGCTTGCACCATTGCATACAATTCCAAGTCATAAATAGAGTACTTTCTCTTAGCATCATTCAATTTTTCACTAAAGAAAGCAACAAGCCTACCTTCTTGACTTAGGATAGCCCCTATAGCAAGGTTACTAGCATCACATTCCACCACAAACAACTTTTTAAAGTTGGGAAAAACAAGAATGGGCTATTGTGCTACTTTTTGTTTCAGAATTTCAAAAGAATCATTGGTTGCCTTTGTCCAAAAAAACTTACATTTCTTCCCCCCTTTGATGGTATCCAAAATTGGTGCACAAATATGACTAAAACCCCTTATGAATTTCCTATAAAATGTTGCCAAACCATGAAAACTTTTCACATCAGGTCTACTGTTTTTGGAGTTGGCCATGACAAAATGGCCTCTACCTTTGCTGGATCCATCTTCAAACTAACTTGGGAAATCACAAAACCAAGATAGGTGAGTTCTTCCTTCATGAAAACACTCTTTTCCATGTTGATCATCAATTGTTCATCATGTAACTTCTTCAAAACCTGATCCAAATGTTGTAAATACTCTTCCTTAGTCCTATTGAAAACAAGAATGTCATCCAAGCATACCACAACAAATTTTCCAATGAAATCCTTCAACACTTCATTCATGAGACGCATAAAAGTACTTGGGGCATTAGATAGACCAAATGAAATCACCAACCACTCATAAAGACCCTGATTTGTTTTGAGTGTTGTCTTCCATTCATCCCCTTGCTTTATCCTAATTTGATGATACCCGCTCTTAAAGTCAATCTTAGAAAAGTATCTAGCCCCTCCCAAATAGTCCATTAGGTCCTCAATTCTTGGCATAGGGAACCTATATCTTATGGTAATCTTGTTAATGGCTCTAGAATCCATACACAACCTCCATTTACCATCCTTTTTAGGGGCTAGGACTATTGGGACAGCACATGGGCTAAGACTCTTTCTTACCAATCCCTTATCCAACAATTCTTGCACTTGCTTGGCAATCTCTTCATTTTGAGAAGGTGTCATCTTGTAGGCTGCTCTGTTTGGCAAAGTAGATCCTAGTATGAAGTCAATTTGATGGCTTATGTCCCTAATAGGAGGCAACTCATTAGGGATTTCTTCTACCATAATCCCCTTATACCTCTCTAACAATTGCTGCACCTCCTTAGGGACTTCTTCCTTACTAGGATCATGCAAACTAGGACTGTTTTTAGGCTTCAAAATTAGAGCATACCCTTGGGTTCCTTCTTTCTTAAGGGTATCTAGAAACTATTTACCACTCACAATCATGACACTTGACCCAACATTCTTCTCTACATTCTCATCAGGCAATGGATCCATTCTATATTTTCTACCATTCTTGGTTATGGTGAAAGAATTAGTTTTACCATCATGTTGTGATTGAACATCATATTGCCATGGACGTCCTAACAACAAATGACAAGCATCCATGGGAATTATATCACACAAAATCTTTTCCTTATATTCTCATATCTCAAATTCTACCCATGATTGTTCATCTACCAATACTTGTTGCCCCTTATTCAACCATGATACTTTATAAGGACTAACATGAGGAAGTCTTTTCAATTTCAACTTGTCTATCATTTCAATGGAAACTAAATTTTTAGTTGAGCCTAAATCAACAATTACCTTGCAAATCTTACCATAGGCCTTGCATGTTGTCCTGAACAATTTCTTCCTTTGAGGGGGTTCTTGTATTTGAGGCACCTTCAACATGGTACTTCTCATCGTCAAACTTTCTCCTTCATCAGCTGGGGTTGCACTTCCAATTAGAGAGTTAACACTTTGGCAATCTTCCTCTTGGATCAATTCGTTCCTTCTCTCTCCTCCATGAGAGCTTAAGGCTTGCCTTTCAGGACATTTGAAGGCTAGATGTCCCACTTGGTTACAATTGTAGCACCTTCCTGTGAAGACATTAGGACCTCTCCCTGGTCCACCAAATCTACCTCTTCCATTGGGCCTCCTTCCTCTAAAGCCTCCTCTAGAACCTGATTCTCCACTTTTCTCTTGGGAACTAGATTCCCCTTGACTTCTTTGGGACTGATTTCTGCCTCCAAAACTACCCCTACCTCTAAAATTTCTGCCACCTCTTCCTCTATTTTGCTGCTCACCTTTCCTCTTCAACTTCTCTTTAGCCCTTAATGCCACTTGAAAGCTTTTTTCCACAGTTTCAGAGGTTAATAAATTTATTTCATCTTGGATATTAAACTTCAAACCATTTAGATACCTTTCCACCTTGCCTTTTTCATCCTCCATGTATCCACAACGAAGAGAGAACTTGTGAAACTCCTTAGTGTAAGTGGCCACATCCAAATCTCTTTGCTTGAGATTTTGCATCTTCTTGTAGATCTGCACTTCATAGTATGATGGAAGGAATTGGGACTTGATCCTCTCCAACATTGTGCTCCATGAAGAGATCATACTCTTCCCATTCTTTACCCTCTCACTTTGGGTGTAATTCCACCATGTAAGGGCAACACCTTTGAGTTTAGTTTTTGCAAACTTCACCCTCTTGTTTTCAGGAACTTCTTTGTATTCAAAGTAGTTGTTTAGAGCCTCAATCCACTCCATGACTTTATTAGCATTCATCTTTCCACTGAACATGGGAATCTCCATCCAAGCCTCTAAAGAATCCTTGCCAATTACCTTGATGGCTTCAAGGAAATGCTTTTGATCAGTAGGTACCTCTACTTCTTGATCTTCTTCTTCCTCCTCTTTTTCTTCTTCTTCATTAGAACCTTCATCTATCCTCTTCCCTATCCTCAATGCCTTCAACTTTCCTTGGAGTGCTTCCTTGACTCCACTTTTGATCTTTTCTTCCATCTCCTTGAACTTCTTAACCACTTCAGTGGTCATCCCCTTTGGAGGCATATTGCTAGCCTCTCCTTCACTCTCCTCTATTGACATATACCAGGCCTTACACAACCAACAATAGAACCTTTTATGGCTCTGATACCACTATGATGTAAAGGCAATGAGATAGTTGGAGGATGGCAAACTAGGCAAGGTTTTCCTATGCTCTAAAGCCCAAATTCAAGGTTCTTCATGCAAAAGTGGGAACAACAAAAAGAGGCTCTGAGATCATCATGGAAAGGTTGATTTTAGATGTTGTGGGACCCATTCCAATCATTGGTAAAGGCAGGTCAAACTCAGGATTAGTACTTCCTTTACAAACCCAAGATTTTGCTTATAGCCCTAGAAAAGAGGACAGTCCTAAATAACTTTTGATACATATCTTTAAACATAGATCTTGGAAAATTAGTAGATACCCATTTGGACTCCCTATCACATACCCAAAATTGGGTATAGGTTGTTTTGGATGATATGACTCAACCTATAACTCCTCTCAATGACCTAAAGCCCCAATTAGGTCTAATTTGTGAAGCAACTACCCTTGGATGAAGGTTTATAACTCTCAGGACTACTTGAACATGTTAGGGGCCTTCTAAAACCACAGAATCTAGTCTTTACTTGCTGCTAGAGTTGACTGTTACCAAACTTCATACTACTGATATCTCTTGCAACCACCTAGCACATGGTTTTACTAGGTCTCCTCAATGGAACTCCATCAATAACAAGCTCCAACCCAAAATACTCTTGAAAAACATCAAAAAATACATCAAATAACCCATTCCATTGATCAAAGAGTTTTGGAGTCAGTGGAATGGTGAAAACATTCTATATTTCTATCAAAACCTTAGTTGAGGGTTTCTCAGACCACCTTACAGAAATGTATGGATTAGAATGCTATAAAGGAATGTCAAGAATTCAAAATATATGCATTTGAAAGGTTTCTCACCAAGCTTTCATTCAAACATATCGAATAGCCACCACTCGTCCGTACATAGATAGGGTACGTGCAGCAATAGCCAAAAGAACAATAAGACATAGGCAGAAATTGTTATATCTTATTTAGTTCTTCACCAGAATGTGTCCCCCTCTACAATGGGCATCTGTAGAGTCTTATCAACCTTCCTTAAGGTCTTGAAGTAGTTGAAGGGTAGTTTGGGTCGATGGAACTGTGTAACAACCATCTGGCTACCCTGTTTTCTAACTGCAGCAACTAATTACATGTTTTGTTAGCAGAGTTACATCAGTTGTATGGGCTTGAAACTGCCTTCAAATAGGTTTAAAATGTAATTAGGCCTTGAACTAGGCATTAGACTCCTTGACATTACCTTAGTCTCTTTGACATGCCTTAGCAAGGCTTACAATCATGAGGACTGTCTCTACATGCCTTAGGAAGGCTTACAAATGTGACTGCCTCCTACAAGACATCAATATGAGGATATTTGGACATAGTCCTTATTACAATTAGGTGAATGGTCTTCGAGGACCTTATTGGAGCAAGACAATATGAACCACAAACATGAAGACAAGTATGAAAATAAAACATAGATGATCTCCTTGGTGCTCCTACACCACAAAGTTTTCTACCAGTTCTTCAATTCTAGTTCAATATTTTGCAATTTCTAAAGGTCTTGTGTTTTCTACCTCTCTTTGGACAGCGAACACTATGTAAAAACATAGTGTCTTAAGATTACTTGAAATTTGCAATGAAAACAATAATTTCAATAGATTAGGCTAGACTAAAATCATAGAATTTTGAAGGAGAAAATATTTTATAAAAAAAATTGTGATAAAAAATTCTTACTTGTTATTATAGTTGAATTTGTAGCCACAGACGAATGAAACATAGTGGAGGGCATTTTCCGACGTTAGTGGCTTCGTTGACGTTTTAATTAAGGAAGACTTGGCCCACAACAATTGGAACCCAAGTGGTTTACAAAGAGACGTGTTAAACGTGAACTTTCTTTCTAAAAGAGACAAGAAGGCATTTGCCTCCAGCAAATAAATAAAATGTTTAAGATGCCTGCCTTTTAAAAATTAAATAGTAGTTTAAATTTTCTAGCTTATAGATTGTATAGTGAATTTTTGCTCTTTATTCTAATGATGGATCATTTAGTGTGATTCAAACTGGTTATTCAAAAGAAACATAGTTAAATCTAAAAACTAGAAAATTTGATCTTCATGGAATATAGAAAAATTTTCCCTACTACATATAGTAGTCTTTAGAATCTTCCTTGAAGCTCTTGTATGGATCTTCTTTTCAACTAGCACTTGCACAACATTATTTTTTAAAAGTTTTTAAAGATGTTTAAAACTAGTAACACTACTTAAAGGTGTTATCAAATGATTGATAGGCATAGATAGTTATAACCTTTTTGGCCGAACACTCCATATTTATCTTTTTTATATTAAAGAAAGCTATAAATATTTATGTCTATCGAACAATTTGAATATAGTACTTTTAGGTGATGTTACTAGTTTTCAAGAATTTCATGATGCAATAATATAAGAGACTCTTAATAATTTTATAGGAGAGAAATAACTTAAAAGGTGTAATAGTATTAGAGGTTTTGCTTTCATACATGTTAAAGAAAGATTTTAGTTTTATACATGAAAACAAGACATCTAAAATTTTCAAATTTATCAATGTAATTTGCAACTTTGATGAGACAAAATTATATATCTCAAATTCAAATTTTTGGAATTGAAATTTTAATTTCTGAGAATAAATTGAAAAATCAATAACGGTTGTGCAAAGAATATTTTTTGATGTTTGAAGAGATATGCTAAATTGAAAACAAGAGACCCATATCCATGAAGAAAATTAGTTGAATATGACACTTAATTCTTGCATGCTCTTGTTTTCTTCAACTAACTTTCTGCAAGCATTAGTTAGTGGTTGGTTTGTATGGGAAAAAGTGGTTCTAAAAGTTAAAAATGTGAAATTCTTTTTAAAGGTCATTGAATAATATAATGACATAAAATATCTAAAAAATAATATAGTTATGTGTTCTTTTATTATTTGCAAATGTGATTCTTGATTTTATTTTTGTGTTTGATGTTAAATCCCATAGTGGCATTAGAGCTAAAAAGATGGAGGAAGGGAAGTAGCAATTTGGATCCCTTTTTCTTTACTTATTTAAGTCTCTATATTATTTCAATTACATTGGCACATTTTTACTTGATTGTTGTTTTTATGACCAATTTAAATTGGATTTTATCTTTATGGACTATACTATGAAAACTAGTTATTTTCACCATTTCATTGTTTGATTATTTTTTTTTCTACCCATTGCTTAATACCCAATAGCAAAGGAAGATGAGTTTTGAGGTGTTGGAGGATAGCATAGAATATGGATTATAAGGCATTAGAAAATATAGTAACCTAATACAAGATTATTTATTAGTCCCTACCTTAGCAAATGACTATTGTTTTCACAAAAAGTGCATTAGTTTGCTTTGGGCTCCGTGTAATATGGAAAATATTGAGCGCTAATCTAAGGTCTGATTTTTTTAAAAAATTTGGCCTGATGGTTGCCATTTTTTCATTGGGGCTTTATCATACCCTTGGTGTTTTATTCTTCACTATATAATATTTCAAATATTTTATTTTATGGCCAGTGCTTATTGACATTTTCTTGTTTTGCATGAAATTGGAGGGTTTACTCAATGGCATGTGGTCTGCAGAAGGAAGGGTGTTGTCTTTGCTGGGAAAAACGTGTTGGGTTGCAGAGGTTTTAAAGATATGTTCGCAGGTTTTCTAGTGTTGGCTCTCTTTCTTACCCATCTCCTTTGCAGCCAGCAAGCATATTTCAGAGCTCAAAATTGAAAAAAAATCTATGCAATTTGTTACAAGTGCAGAGGCTTTATACGTTGCTCTCTATTAGTTTAAATTTGTTAAACAGAAAATGCTGAATTGAAAAAATAATGGTTTGAACATGCTGTGTAATGAACAATTTGGAAGGTTTTGGGGGGTTTATAGTATGGCCTAGTTTCCATGGTAACTTAAGGAATTGTAGAACATGAATAGTTTTAATGGCTATTTTTATTAATTTTGTGAAAAAGAAAATTCCATTTATCGGTTGTATGTGGCAGGCGGAGGAAAAAGGCCAAATTACATGACTCTTATGTTCTTTATCGAGCTTCTGAGTGTGAAACAGACTCGGATTAGAAATTCAGAGGGTTCTTAAAATCCAGCCGGTGCCGACGCCGCCATTAAAATTTGTTTCAATGAATTATCTATCTTTTCACTTTCACTTCTGTTTTCAGTGAGGTCTCTTCTTTTCTTTCCCTTCTCGCTGTTGTTGAAGTTCTTGATAGGATTTAGGGCTAAATATTGTTGTGTTACAAAATACAGGGTTTTTGTTGTTAATTATTGATGTTTTCTGTAACGAAATGTGAAACGTTTAGCCAGTGGTTTCATTTCCACTATTTTCCAAATTTTTGGCCAGCTGAAAGGAAAGAGTTGAATTGCAGTCAGTTTCTGTAAAGCAGATGTTGTGGATAAGATCAAACAAATTTTTTGGTCTAAAGAAAAGATTTCTAAAATCCATCAGTCTGTGCCAGCGCGAGGCGACAGACTTTCAGCACGTTAAAAGCAGTTTCCCAAAAATTTGAGCGACTTTACCGCCGGCAATGGCACTGTCGGTGGGTCTATTTATGGTGTAAAGTTCATAGATGAGAACTCAGATCCAAGGCTATTTGACATATCAGTCCACTGAGTTTAGATCTGTAGTGGCAGGGGATTATCTATGTTGTTGTTTTAACAAGTAGATCTGATATTAGAGAGCGCTCAGTTTGGTACTGGTATGGGTTGAGTGAATATCTGCGTCGAGGCATTATTCTTACAGTAGAATATACAGAAAGTTATGCTAAATTTTCCTTATTGCTGTGTTGCATTATTGGTTCTCTTGCGTCTCTGTTTTATCTACAGTGTCCGTGCATCTCTTTCTGAATGTAATATGTTTAGAACAAGGTGTGTTTTGGACCAATATCTTGCAGGTGCTTGAAAGTTTATGAATCACGGGACCCCATTTTGGTTCTTTTCGAGTATGTCATTCTACAAAATACATAAAACAGAGAGCAAAAACTTTTGCACAAAATTGATGACCCATTTGTTTGATTAAATCTCTCCTCTTATATCTATCCTTAAAAACTTGATGCTATAAATGTTGACATAGACCTGTAAGACCTTAACAACCAAACATGGAGAAACAAACTAGATTTGCCTCTAATATAACAAAATGCTCCATTCACATGGCAGCCATTTTGTGATTACAACCCCAGTGCAAATACTTGAATGGGCATAACATATCTATATGTCAATCATAACAGGTAAAATAACATTTAAAATTATAAAAACAAAAGTATTCTTTATAGATCTCAGCTAATTCAACAACCGTCCCCATCAACATGATCGCTCACCGTTCTCCTTCAAGGGAAACATCAATATAATTTTCAACGGACTCTATAAAATGAACAATATTTGGCATGTGGAGTAATGCAGATTGTTAAAAACAAGTTTGGATTGGGTGGTGTTAATTTCAGAGGTTGCCTTAAGGTTGACAAATTGAATCTTTTTTCTTTTACTGTAGTCAATCTTTGTCTTTGATAGCTCAAGCCTGTCCTGGTATGTGCTTTGGCATGTCTTCCCACAATTAGATTTTTTAAGCAATTAAAGATTTGTATTTGTGAAGCTCTTGTTGAAAGATTATCATGCATCCCTATTCCATTCCGACACTCAAAAAAATTGTGTTCTATTTACTCAAATTCATAGTACCAGAACGCTGTTAACTTGTTCTGAGACTTATAAGATTTTAGATTTTAGATTTTGTTATGGGCTGTTTTGGTTCCCAGACAGTTGAGCATCCACCTGGATATGAAGATCCTGTTCTGCTTGCAACAGATACAATCTATGAGTATATTTCTATCTGTTCTTGTTTATTATTTATTGTTTTTGTTCTGTATTTATGAGTGCATTTAAATTTTGTGTTTTACTTTTGCAAAGAGTATAAAAATTGCTATGAAAGCCAACAAGACCCTGAAACATCCAGTCCAATAGAAACAAGTTGCTGATTGTTCCTAAGTTTTACCATAATCATACTTACAATTTCTTCTTCTTTAATCTAAATCCCATTATGATTTTTTCAGCAATTCACGCTTTAGCTTTCTTGTCCACTCACACTGGTTCCATACTATTTTGTGCACTGATCAACTTGTATCCATATATCCAAATCTTTTTATAAAGGATATTTTAAAGCCACTTTCCTTTGGCTTGGTAGTTTTCTTCTATGTTATATCCATTCCGTATGCTCTTATCTTTTCTTTTGGATAAAAAGTCTATGCCATTAGATTTGAGAGTTCAAAATAGGGTATACAGTGATTAAGTGAAATGCTACTATTTTATAACCTAGATTTAATGCAACAGACAACTGTACAGGTGCAGGGTTCATTGGAATGAAAATTTGCAAATAGGGCGAGCATAAAGAGTTAGACAAGCAAAGGAGCACTGGGATCTTCAATCTCAATTTATGTTAGTATTTTAGCACAATGATTGAGATTATGTGTTATATACAGTTTACTAAGCAAAGCATCTTGTTTGTAGATAGATTGCAATATTAGAAATGCCTTGACTGAATTTATGGCCAATTAATATTATATATAAAACACATCTATATATTATATATGTAGTTGCACTTATTGGGAACTAGTCACTGTAGATCCAATGATTCTGGCATCATGGGAATTAGTATCAATGGCTTCTTTGAAATTCCAGTCCAAAAAACACTAATTTGTTTTCCTGAGGATTCTGTTTTTTAGATCATTGGGTACCCAATTACATGTATTTCCATGACCATGTTCAGTACATCAGGGTATTTTTATAAATGCATTTTTACATATTTCCACTTCTTGGACAGAAGCTCATATCATATCTGTAAGTAATTTTCTCCCTTCAATTTCTATGATTTGGGTTTTCAAATGATATAAATTGGCTTAGAAACATTTTATTTGGTTCTTTCTTTTTAATATTTCTCTTTCTGATGTGAATAATTTTCCAGCCCAATTCGTCTGAACAAATTTTTTCTGGCATATTTGATTTGTCAGCTCAAGTTGATTTCCACTGGAAATCGAACCTAGGTTTTATATGTAATTGAACAATCACTACTTTGACCAAACTCTAGGTAGATTTTGGTTTTATTAATGAACGTTAACCGTGCAAAATCAATTAATTCTTGTATAATTATCATATTACAATTGGGTTTGTAATTGTTATAGTATTAACAGGGTTAGATACATAACATGATTGGTTGATTCTGAATACACATCTAAAGCCTAGTGCATCTAAAATATTGATCTGAAGATCAAAGGTTGTGCATGCATTTACTCATGAGGGCGTGGTGTTTTTTGAATGATTCTAAGCTACTGGAACTTTCAACAAATCATAGGTTGGTGCAATGGAGATCTCGAGTAAGTTTAAAAAGATGACATATCTTACAGTGTTTGCATAGCGTTTAGTATAAACTGGGAGGTTGGGATTGCGATTATTGGACAGAGCATTCCCAAGTATATATGCCCTCATGATGAACAACTACAACTTAGATCCATGGTTTGAGATCTTAGGTTTTCCATGGAACTGAAATGGAAATAGATGGTGTATTGAGATCCTCTTAACCTAAAGGAACATGGTGACTTGTAATCCAAAAGTGTTCGTGTATAAATTGGTCCAGTGTAGCCAACTTTTGTGCAATCTATAAGCATACTAATGGTGTAAGTTGACAGCCTTGGAGCATCATGCACACTTCAATGTGATGATATGATTGCAATTATCATGTAGAGGTTACCAGGCAGTTGAATGGCCGTTAAAGAATTTTGAGTGTATACATTTTTAACAGAAAATATGTTGTGGGAAGAACAAGGGTCTTGGGAGCCATTTTTGCTTCTGACTATTATAGTTTCATATCAGTAAACTCAAATAATTTTCTTCTCATTTCTTGATCTTTATGTGATCTTCTACCCACCTCTATTATATCTGCATATCAATATATTCAAACTTATTCATCTCGTTGCATGATGTTTATGTAATTTTTGTGCTTGTAAGATCCTAAATTCTAATAAATAGTCTCAAGAACAGGTAATGCATTGAACTTTGCATGAATAGTGCATTCAAAGGCTATTCTCTTCCAACATGTTTTTCATTACAGTATCACATCTATTCCTAAGGACATTACAAATATTTCATCATGGTAAATAATCAATTGCTTCATTGTACCTCTCCAATATATAGAAATGAACATTTCCAAAGACTTCTAATTTAAAGCTTTCCATCATATGTGTGACTAGACAGTAGTTGCATGACCCTACTAATTCTCCAAATAGCACACGATGATTTCCATGTCATTTATGACAATGGCCAAGTCCAAGACTAAAAATTGTTATATTTATGTACATGAAATGCACAACTTAATGGAAAAAATATCAGTAAATACCAAAGAACATGTCTTGAAATTGTAGACTCTTGAAAATAATATGCAAATCAGAAATTTAATTGTACAGATATTTTTTTGAAAACTAGAAACCTAAGTTTGCAAAAAATATTTCTAAAGAGGTACAAGTAAATATGAATCCATAAGTTCTTGGAAAACAATTTCAATGGATTCTATGGTTCACAGACAGAAATAGATAATGACATACATTGATATCGATATTAGATGTGAATATCGCTTTTCCTCAGGCTTCAACATTTTTTGTAATCTTTCCAATCATCCTTAATTCATAATGTGCCACAAGTAGATGCTTGATTGGATTGATATTTTTCATAAACATTTAATGCACCTGTCTTTAAACATCACTTCCATGTTTGTTGAAGTCTATTCATAGTGACTATTGAAATGGCTTGTCTCTGTAGTTATCTATCTTTTTGGTGGGTTTGCAGCTTGATTCTTATTGCTAGGACCATAACGTCCAATTTAGCCAAGAAATAAGCTCTTCATAAATCTACGCTTGCTTTTAGTTCCATTTTGTAAAAGCTCAATGTATTTTTAGTAAGGTGAAAATATGAAGATTTAAGTTTAATCATACCTTCCAATTTCAGTATATGTAAACCAATCTGGCATCTACACAATTTGTTTGGAGTACAAGCAATGTGCAGAGCAATATTGGCATTCAGACAATATGTACTCTTCATGAATTCCACTTCAAAAGTATGCCTTGGTTTAGAGTTTGACTATTCTTTACACCAAAGTCAGGCTTGTAGCCTCAAACTAAGTATAAATAGATTTTGAATCTACATAATGATTCTTGATCCTTTGTAATATTTCTAAGCTTATCGTTGTCTGCATGCTTGACAGAAATAGATTCTCCATCACTTATGACATAGATGACTGTTATTGGTTTCTGGCTTTTTCTACTCTTTACATTTAAAAAGATTTAATTCTAGAAAAATTGTTTTTTACACAGAAAAAAATAAGTTTCATATCTCTGTGAATATTTTTTCTTGTGTGAATATCTAGTGAAAACTAGTTACATCTTGATCCTTCAACCTCATGATTATCATGCAGACTTTATAAAGAAACTATCAGACCTATGGTATTCTTGGTATGGCTTGCAATTAGTGATGGGATCCAAAACCAAATACATAGGGCTTATGAACATTAGTAATTAAACCTTCAAAACTGTATAATATGATCTCTTGTTGGACAATGATGGCCTTTAAAATCATAGGCATGCATACATGACTTCACACCTGTCCAATGAAATAAATACATTACTTGAAGACAACTTGTAGTGTTTTGTTCTCTGCAGGATATGGTAAAGGTGTTTAATACTTCAATGTAACTCATTTATTACATCCCTTCTCGATGGCTTATAGCTTACTTCTTCATTCTCATGGCTTTCAAGGGCTCCTACACCTAGTAAACCTACTTCATGAATTGTGATACTTGGTCCTTTTATTATATTTACCTTAATTAGGATCCATTATAAATCTATTTCTTGGAAATTATTCTTTTATTATCCAATAGTTTTTTTCAATTAAACATAATTTAACTGTTGAACGCATATTTTTTCCATGTTCTTTTCTTGTTCTATGCTGGCAGCATTTAGCAGGGCCTCCTGCTACTACGCAGCTCTTGTTTTTCACTATAGTTTTCTATAGCTAAAACATAATTGTAATGTTTTCTTTTAATTGTTGTTTCTTTATTTGATTAATATTCTCACATTCACCTCTACATAGTTGATGAAAGTGTCATATTGAAAACTAGAGAGCTCAAATATTGTAGAGAGAATATAGAAACTATAAATTGAAATGTTGGACTACTCATTCAAGTAGTATTCAATATTTACATTTACAAATTGTTGAATTTCAAGCCTTTCTGAAAAGTAAATTGATATTTAAAATATGAATCAACATTGATAGATTATTGTGATTAGAGTGGTGTTGTCATTGCCAAATATGCCATGATTCACTATGCAATCAAGCATGCTATTTTTTAGATTGTGCAAGAATAGAAGATAAGCGAAGCTGGAATGCAAGAGCAAGTTTAGAGAATCCATGTACTGACTCATTTTACATAGTGGCATCAAAAACTACTTAAAAAGGTGATAAAAAAATCTACTTAAGACATTTTATATTACTAAAAGCATGAATTTTTTCATTGGAATATCCCCAACAATACATTGTAAAGGGAGTTAGAAATACAATATTTTGTTGGCATTAAGTATATTTTATTTAGCTAGCACAACAAAAGCATTAAGAAAGTATGTTCGCTAAACATAGATTAAGGGTAACACATTTGGTGAAGGATAAAAAATACTTAAAAGGTTAAAGGTTCTAATCCCATGGTTTCATTTTCTACTATAGGGAGATATGTCTTTTCAAAGAGATGCATATTTGGATTCTTTGTGTTTCTTGAGATATATGATTTTATCATAGCGGGTCTTTGGTTTATTAGAGATACATAAATTTTTTTTGTATTGGGTATATTATTGGTCCAATTTGAGATTCACTTAAAATTGTTTTTGTTTAAGGGTGAGATAATCTTTGCTCATCTCACATATGGAAAAGATGATTGCATCTTCTTATGTTTATATTGTTAGGGATTGCATTATCAAATATATGGATTGTATTTTTGGTACAATTATTGTTGCATCTAGTAGATAAAATTTAGCAGGTCAAAATGGAGGTTAGAGGACCATTCCCTTCTCAAATTAGCTATTCACTCAAAAAATGGGTAAAATGCTCGAATAATATTTTTTGGTATGAGTAGATGGTTTAATTTTTAGTATAGTAGTGTATGTTCTAGTTTAGTATTGTAGTGTGTTTGTTATGTTCAATTTTGGTTTCCCTTTCTCGATCATTGATGTGTTGTAGTGGTCTAATAGAGTTATGTTGTTATATTTACACATCTTAAATGATGGGGGTAAAGGCAAGTTTTACGATCATTCAGTGAGCAGTTTATAACTTTTGATAAGTGTTGCCTATGCCAAAGAAGTAGAGATAAAGTGAATTCAATTGATATGTGGTTAGGCAATTGGTCATCAATTGAGGATGCCCCTGATGGATGCAAGTACGAGGAATTATGAGGATAGTGGCCATTGTAGTTGGGTAATACACAAACTTGTTCATAGTGCATGTGGTACAGATGGTTAGAGGCATGTTGATCGAGGAATTTCAAGATGATCATGTTAGGTAGTGTCAAGAAGAGGCAATGGATATTTAGACTGTAGAAGACAGTGGCACAAGGCACTAGACGTATAGGATTGGCAGGTGTTTCTCACACAGAAATGTTAGGCAAAGGGTCAAGCATTAAGAGAATGCATACAAGTGTCAACACTAGTTGATTAGTACCAAAAGACATGTCATTAAGTTTACAAATTTATTGGATGAGTCAGATTGATGGATGCTCTAAATCATCTTTTAGTCCCCTCTAGATCAAGAGAAAAGGGGAAAGTTGGGAAGGTTGTTAAGTTTATGATCCAAAATGTTAGTCTATAGTTAATAATGTTGTGTTGGTTTAATAATTTATTGTTTATGTTGAGTAGTTAAAAATTAGTTAAAAAAGTGATTATTAAAGTTAAAATTATCAAAACATTTATAAAAATTATTAAATAATATAATTAATATAAAATATCAAAAAATAATCTAGTTATATGTTTCTTTTATTATTTACAAATGTAATCCTTGTGTTTAATCCTCCAGCCCACACTCAAAGAAAATTATAAAGCTCAAGAATCAAAGCCTCAGGGTTAATGAAAACATCAAAAATTTTGGAGGATGCACATGATCCCATCTTTTCTCTTTGATATAACATTTCAGCAAAACCATCCTCTTCCAAGTTCATTCGGTGAGATGATGTAGATGAAACTTGAATGACAGAGAAACCTTGAATGGATTCGTTGATGTTTTCTATTGTTAGTCCCTACCCACAAGAGGGACTATTTTTTTCACTCAACAAAAAGAGCATTAGTTTGCTTCGAACTCTGTGCAATATGAAAAATATTAAAGGGATAGTTAAAATTTCAAATATTTTATTCTTTTTCCCCTAATTGTTGGAGTTTTGTCATTGGGGCATTATTACACCCCTAGTATTTTATTCTACAATGTGCATGGAATTACAGGTGTCATTGTGTGCATTGGAGGGTTTTGGCCAATGGCAAGTGTCCTACAAAAAGACGCGTGTTGTGTTGCAGAGCTGTTCAAAATAGAGTTCGCAGCTAGTGAGTTGGGCGGGGTTTGTACCAGTCTTGTTTTGAAGTGGCTCCTAAAGGTTTTCCCTCTACTTTTTCATATTTTATCGCTCCTCTTATACAACGCTTCTAACATGCATTATCCTTTTATGTTTACACAGTTATATAACAATGAATGGGACCTGATAGAAGCCGAATGTTACAAGGCTCTTGTAAATGTCATCTTCGAGAATGACGAGAAGGAAGAAGAAGAGGAGGACTTGGAGGTGCTATTATCATTTCATTGCATGTGAAAATTCAAGAATTTAGGGTTTTAATTGACTTTATTGGTCTTTTTGTATGGGTTTTGTGAATTGTGTTTCAGGAGCAAATAAAGAAATCGAAGAGGGAGAGGCAAAATTGTAATATTTTGGTGGATAGCGATAGTGAGAATGAAAATGAAGGGGAAGTGTAGAATGAGTACAAGTATGTGCCTCCTCTCACTTGATCTCGAAGCATGGTTGTAACCCATGTCGTTCGTCATGAGAGAGAACAAGAGCCGAACCGGAGCCAAGTGGGGATAAATGCATTGATGTGGCTTCCCCCTCTAGTACCAACAATAGAGAAAGATGCACTCCTCCAAAAAAGAAATCTAAAGCAGAACCTGAGGTGGTGCTCGTGGATAGAAAGAGAAAATTGGTTGACGATGAGAAGGGTAAGAATTGCAAACGAAGGTCCTTTGTCTATGACCATGCCCCTGGCTCTGCCTCGCCTCCGCCTCTGCCTTCGCCTCTGTCACCGCCGCAAATGCCTTCTATTTTCAAAAAGGCTAAAATTGAGGAGGAATTAGAACTAGACCCAAATAGTTCCATTACCTATTTCAGAACCCCCATTTTTTAAGAAAAGAGTATAAGTGTTGAATTTGAAGGTGAAAGTGAGGCGGGGCTTCCTAGGAAGCAGAATGAACATGATGATGGGGAGAGTAGGAGCTTGGGCATCATCAATGTGGCTCTTATAGCTACTGTGAACTTGGATTTAGGCCCTGTCATGTCCCAACATTAAGACATTATTTGTCATTATCAAATTAGACGATAATTATGTATATAATAATATTTAATAAACATATATAATATTATTAAATAATATTATATATGATATATATATGTATATTATATAAATATAAATATGTATATTAATATTAATATAAATATAAATACATGTTATTATAATATAATTATCATATAATATATATAAGACAAATGTCTTATAATATATAAATATAAATAAGCAATATTATTATAATCATTTATTATTAAAATAATAAATATAAATATAATTATTATTATTATTATTATTATATAATAAAGATAATTATCAATGTAAATATTAAATCAAATATTAGTATAAAGTATGATCATTATAAATATATATAAATTAATATTAACTAATATCCTTGGAAGATATCAATAAAGGGCTATGATTTGTATACAGCAGCGAATAAAGATAGACCAAATTTATTAAAAGACAAAGTTTATTAAAACAAAGATAAATGCACGATTATGTTAGAGGAAGTGAGTTAGATTATTAGTAAATAAAAGAGGTAAATATTAATTAAAGGTTATTTTCAATAAGACACATCCCTTCATTAAAGGAGGCTATAAAGATGGGAAGAAGATAACATAAAGGGGGAAAATAAAGGAATAAGAAAAATATATATCTAGAGGGGGGAAGGGAAGGAGAAATATATATATCTGGAGAGGGCAATCTAAGAAAAAGAAAAATAGCAGATCAATAAACAATAGAGAATAACGGCATTGAGAGTTATCAAAGACACAGCAAAGAGAAATTACAAGGAAGATACGGGATAGACAAGGTAAGTTTGCAATTATATCAGGTATGTTTTCCATTAAGTATTTAAATATAGAATATAATTTATGTTAGTAATATTCTAGTATAGACTGTGTAAAATAAATAGTGGATTCAGAAATGAATAAAGTTAAACAAATAAAGATATATCAATGGAATGAATTGATTTCATGATCATAAATAAGAAATGTAATGATGGAATAATATAATTATGAGAGAAGTGAATGAATTATGATTAGAAGTAAAATTAAGTATTAGTTAATTGTCTCATGCGTGAAAGTAAATAGGAATGATATAAACTATAAGATAATGATGTGAATCTAAGATATCGGAAATAAATAAAAAAAGGAATATTGATAAATAACTATAATTAGATCCGTATTATATTTATATATATATTTCTGAGTCATAAGTAGGAAATATATCATAAATATATATATAGAGAGATATTAATATTATAACAAATACTATAATATATAAATATTTAAGAATAGGTGAAAGAGAATAGAATCCAGTGAGCAGATTCAACAAGACAAAGCAGCATAAAGAGGTACAGGCACTTTCCTTATTAATAGGTTAGGCGATATAAATGTTGTAGAAGAATAATATGAATATAGATAAATGAATATTGCTTATATCATGATAATAATAATTGGAGTATATGACCATCAATGATGTATATACATTCATTCTGTATAAGTATGCATATAGAATAGGTATAATAATATGAGAATAAATAGGAGTGTAGAAATAAGGTAAATCTGCATACATATATGAAAATGGATATAAATATGAATATGAAAATGAATATAAAAATAATAATTATGAATATGAAAATGGGATTATGAGATCATAAGCATAAGGACATAAGTATGAAAGGATATTGATTAGATAACTAGAATAATGATATGAAATGCAAAATAGAACTCTAATGTTCTCTTTTGTGAGTTGAATTGTGCAAGGTCAAAGGAAAAATTTGGACTCACTAGATGGGGACATTACAGGCCCCCACCAAAATGGTAAGTTTAATTTTATCCCTTTGAGTAACCGGCCTTATATGCAATGATGAGGGAGTAATCCTAAATGTCGCACCCACATGCAATACCGACTGCTTATGTTTTCTTCTAAATGATTTAAATGTGATTACTATGTTTTGCTTCTAAAAGATTTATTATGGTTCACTTGTTTGTATGTGCAATTTACAAGGCTGTTAACATTACTTCAAAGAGTCGCATGTGCATGTTCTTTATGAATTTCCCCAACTACTTTCTTATCAAAAACCAAGGAACCAGTAATTGGTAATATATTCCAGTACATGGTTAAGTTGAATGGAATCTCCAACATATTCTGATTGCTTTCCTAAAAAAATGCAACCAGCTAAGTTATTTTTCAAGAGATGACAAAGTAAATTGTCAAAATCTTTGCATATGCACAGAGAAAGGATCACACACTTGATAAAAAAAGGTGTATTTGTTTAATGCTTGGACATGGAACCTAGCTCGCTCTTTAGTTGTCACAATGCGATCCCACAATGAGATCTAATGACCACACACATGATCATATATCCATCAATTCCTTTTCATATGTTGACTAGAACTAGAAACAAATGATATTCAATACAAATGAAGTGGTACCAATGCACTCTTGGGGATGTTTAAGAACACACAAATAAAGCAGAGAATGATATAAATCGCACACTACAAGAACATAGAATCACTGGCTATAAAATATTTAATGCTCAATTTCTTCAATAATAGAATGCATAAATATGATCTACTCTGCAATTCATAGTGGAAAACTTGAAATTAATATATGAGAGAAGATCCCTGAGGACCTGATTTACAGAGTTTCTTGGTGTTACATACTTTACAACTACAAACACAAAGATCTGCAAAACCATATAAGATATCAGACAACATATAGTTCGTTGTATATAATGTTTTCTATATAATCAACAATTTTCTCAAATGTCATTCCTACTGAAAATGTTCCTAGCTGACATTTCATTACACTCACATGGACACCTGACCTTGGAGAGATTTATAAGACATTTTTAACAGTAGGCTTGTTTGGATCAAAATTTTGATTGGCAATTGGGATCCAGCTGTAGCATTCCATGACCAATATCTTCAACCTATCATTAAATGTAGATGGGAAAAGTTTTGAACCCCATTACATATGACAACATATGAAGTTAACCTGAATTGGTATTTGCTTAGGCTGGGAAAAGTAGCTCTATCAATGATGAGAAAGTTCAGAAAGGGTTAATGAATACCAATAATAAAATTTACAAAAGAAATGAGGCAACAAATCTTTAGGCTAAGTGGGTAGAATTTTGAAGTGTGGCTTGAAGTGGGAGGCTAGAGAGGATGGACACACTCTTGTCTAGAGTAATCCCACTGGATGGTAGAACTACATGGTTGTTTAAATCTAGTGTTATAGATGCTTCTGATTCGCCTCCTTGCTTAGGATGCTAGTTTCTTTGTTGCTTAGATGAATTAGTTCACTTATAGCTGCATTCACTGATGCTAGAGGAATAGGAAAACCTCTTGAAGGGTAAAGAAGCTAGTAGCACAAAGTACTTTGTGTCTCAAGTATAACAAGTCTCGAGTTTAGAGAGACTTTGGAGGAATGATGGGATATTGAATTGGAGGATCCTAGATAGATAGATGAGTACATGGAGTTTTGGGTAGCATTGGTTGGGATCTAATTTGAGAAGCTACATGATCCGAACTCCAACATTGAAACTAATGAGGACAAGTTATTGACATGGGAGATGATGAGTTTAATGATGATGATTGAGCTTACTGCTTTGTGCATTTTGACACTTTATCATGTTAATTGATATGCATTATGAATCCTAGTCATCATTATAGTTTGTGATTTTGAGAATTGATTATACCTATGATCTTGTAGAGCAAATGTGTGGTGGCTTGACTAGGTATTAGGGATGTACACACATACAAATAATGGGTTTTTGTATGCTTACCTTTTGCATATTATGGATATAGTTTTTACTATGATTCAAGTTATGGTTTGTGGACGTTATTGTGTAGGTTGACTGATAACATATCCATAAAAATCCATTGTTAGGATTGATCAACATTAATATCTACTTAATCTAGGGGTGTTCAGTCACATTCCTTATTACAGTCATATATCATTTATGTGAATATTTATTATTTGTTCCATGTTACAGTCATATTTAGGGGTTTGAAAGGAATAATATCTTGTGTTTGCATTTGTTTATGTAGGGAACCATTGTTCCAATTTAACTTTTGTACACTGTTCCAATATCTTCTGCAGGTAGTCCCATTTAAAATTTGAAAATATTAAACATTAGTAAACAAGATCTTCATCTTTTCCATAAATTTAATGAATGATCATTCCACATCTGCTTAAGGATGTTGCTAGAGATACTTCTTGATGCTAGTAGGTTATCTCTCATGAAAAAGATAGATTGTTCACATACCAAATCATGACAATCCTTTGAAATTTCCCATTATCTATTCTTGCTTTCCTCCAAGCCTTGGCTTTGAACACTGAATACTAGACAAATCTTTTCAATCCAAGCTAGTATTTCATTCGGGATGATAGGACGAGCTCCAATTGATTCACAGATCTTGTGTCTTATCAAAGTTGTTACAGTCCTTTGCTTCTTTCTCTTTTGGTTTGGAGTGCAGTGCATTGCATTGCATGCTCCTATGTCACCCATGTCTGTGTAGCCCCAGATTCTATGGTATTAGCTCCTTTTGAGCAAGGTTTGGGGTCTGAAATCTCTAGATCTACTACAATCAATCACCGAGAGTTGATGTTGTTTGAGTCCTCTTTGTGGCCATCTGGTCCCCCAATAGAGCTGGGTATATAATGTTCCCTGCATTCTTCTTTTCTCAATTCATTAAATTTTGAAATTAAGATTTGACTTAGCTAATTGTAACTTTGAGACTTTTTCTTTTTGTTCTATAAACAATTTCTATATGTATTTCTAATCCCGTACATAGGTTAGCAAAACCCTAAACTTAAATTTGACATTAAGAATTATAGTTCAAATGATAAAAAATTTGCCATTTTCTTTTTTGGTTTTTTGGAAGAACCATTTAATTGAGCCTGCAACACAGTGAATGTTGTGAGAAGGCTTTAAATTTTGATTTTGAATATTCTAATGATGGTTTATTGCTTTAAGAATTATTGGTTGCTCTGACCAACTGTTCTAAAGCTAGCTCTTGTATCTATAATACTTGAAATTTTTTTCTCTCAATTTTCTCCTCATTATTGAAAAGGTTCCCAACTCCATCACAGATGATGGAGATTCTAATACAATTCTAGAATAACTTGCAAATCAATCTTAAATTTTGGTTGTCTGTGCTTCTAATCTTTAGAACTTGATATGAAAAGTATCAAAATATTTAAGTCTTAAGATCTAAGACAACAGGTACAGTAAGGACAAACAATTCTTATGATGTGTTTCTACGAAAGAATAACCCAAGGAAGAAAGCTTGTATATTATTTCTTCCATCTTAAATTGATTGTTTCAAAAGCATGTCAATATTTACTTTTTGAGGGGCATGTGGGGTTTTTTAAGATGTGCATGAAAGTAGAACAATCATTTATTTTGGACTTAGAAATATATAAAGAGATTTCAAGGTTTTCCCTCAAAAACAGTGGTAAAACAGCAAGGTATAAGTTCGCTGATGATTCTTCCTTCACCATGTGGTAGATGGGATAGCCTTTGAACTATATTTTTGACAAGGTTTCCTAAAACAAAGGAAAATATAGCACGTGTTGAAGTAGATTGCCTACTATGGTGTTTATTTTGTGATCTTGTATCTACAACAAATGCAGTTGATACTTTATAAAATAGTGTACCAACTTTATGTCTCCTAAAAGGATAAAATAGTAGCTAAAGTGATTGAGATGCCTAGCTTCTTTCCCATTTTTGAGAGATTCAGCTCAATGTAGCATATTTATTGTCCCAAAAGCAATGAGTAGATTGAGATAGCGATCAACTTTTAAGTTGTTGGAAGATTGCATTAGAAATTATGTAATAGATCATTCTCCCTTCTAAACAAAATGATTACCATTGGTGGAGTTTAGATGTAACAGAACTCGACTTACTCCTACCCAAAAGTCTCCTTTCGAATATTGTAAGGATACTAATGATTCATTAATTCAATAGTGATTGAATGAGTTCTCTCTATCTATTATCACTGATTTATCTCAACAAGGTCAAAATGTCCTAAATCTCTCAAATAAGAACTTGCATGCTGAACAATTTTGGATGAAAACCTAGGCAGAAAACATCAGTACTTTGAACAACATTTAAAAGTAAGCCCAGTTGGGATTGTGTATGGTTGGAAACTTAAAAACACGGTTTCTTGAGGTAGCCAGTAAAAGAAGCATCCTCAACTTGGATCTAGTGGGGTGGCTTACAAGTTTGATCTCCCAGTAGATTCCAATGTGAATAATGTGTTCTATGTATCTACATTATAGCAGCACACTAACCTTTAAGAGCAAAGCATACTCTCTAAGTTATGGAGACAAAGAATTGATGCGAGTCAATTTAATCCCAAATTTAGTTTCCTCTCAACATATCTCTTTATATTCCAACTTTTTCCTTTGTCCTAGTCTATAAAACTTTGGAAGAAGTACTCACATTTCAAAGACTAGAAATGCATAATACAAGAATCTAAAAGTGGCAAAAGTGTCTTTTATGTGCACGATTGTAAGAAACTACAGGTTGGGGCATAATTATGGTTGTTTTAACATATCTTTGGGTGTACTTTCTTAATATGCATAGATAGTTGCAAGTGTTACCTTGAATTTCTAATAATTTGTTTTGGTAAACTGATAGAACAATGGCAAAGAGTTCTTTCAAGCAAGAGCATGGCCTAGGTGATGGATGCTATGTGGCTGTTTGAGTTGTAAGCTTCATTAAATTAAGTTTGCTTTCTATTTTTTCAGTGACTTTTTCAATCCCCATGCCTTCTACGCCCAACATGTAAAAGGCATCCGATGTAAGAAGGTCGATGCTCTTTTGAAATACATAAAGTCGTGTTGTTTGAAGAGGAGGATCATAGGGTTTATTGATGTGTATTCATGGCACACCAACATTGGAGGCAGCCTACACCAGTATTAGAGACGGCTTGCATCGGTATGCCCTGCAGAAAAGTCCAAACAGCCTGCAAAGAAGCCAAATCGCCCATCAAAGAGGTCGCTTGGAAGGTAGTTCGACGGCCTGCAAAGAGCCAAACACCTAAAGGCCAGGTTAATGCCCTCTTCCACCTACTTTGGGTGCCTTTTCGCCTTCATTCACTCTCATTCTGTGCATCCACTCACCCTGATAGGCACCTCAAAAGGGCCTGCACCATAAGAAGTCGTACCCAGTCGAGCAAAAGGATGCACATCTCTGCTATTCGATCTCCAGTTTGCTCTCAGAATGGCTTGCACAAAGGCATTCAGACTACAGAGAGGCATTCGGCCCGGAGCAACAACATTTGGAAGCAAGCAGATCCCATTTTTTGGCAGATTTTGCCCTAATTCGCCCTTTCCCAAAACTTGTGCCCTAATTTTGTTTTCTAATGCATTTAAAATTATGCTTTAAACAAAATAGGCATGTAAAGAATTTAAAATTATGTTTTACAATTAGGGGAGGTAATTTAAAATTGTGGCAAAATTGATTTGTAGGAATTATGGTTTTTAATAACCCTTGAATCTTCCTTTGGCAAAGACGAAAGGTGAGGCGGTTGGCAGGAGGCCAATTCCCCCTCACGATCAAACTCTTTCTAAACTATTTTTTCACCTCGATTCCAATTAGTGGTTGGAAACTATTTTTTCACCTCAATTCCAATGAGTGGTTGGAAGGGCATATTCACCTCTCCCACAGGTATCTTTTTTTGCTTTTCTAGTGCTCATTATTAAATTTGACCATATTTGATAGGAACTTGTTTATGTAATAACTTTTGATCAGTAGCTTGGAATTGAGCACTATTTTTTGCAAAAGTTCATGTTTTTAGATTTCCCATGCATTGGCCAAATTTATTTTATAAAAAACACTAAGTTATAAAGTGCTAAATCTTGGGGGTCTTTCTTTCCGCAAAGTAGGGGGAACAAAGTAAGGGGGGTATCATTGAGTTATTTTATCTATTTTTCTCTTTCCGTACTTCTAAGTTTGCAATTACAACTCATCTAGATAGTTTAATAAGTGTGATCAAATCTAAACTCTAAGTACTTCTATTATGACCTTGAAAACACCTAAGGGAAGGTCATCATACAAGAAGTCACAAGCTAAAAACCTAATAAGTCTAAGTCTAAGAGACTCTAAATACTATAGAGGATTATGTCACCTAAATTAACTTAATGAGGTTGCAACCAAAAGAAAGTGGATCAAATGATCCTTGGTTGAGAAACAAGTGGATTGAATGATCCTTCATTGAGAACGAGGTGGATCAAATGATCCTTCAAACATTTTTTGAGAGCCTATAGTAAATGATAGATTGCAACAGATTCTCATCAGTTCATATCTGGCATCAAGAGCCTATGGTAAATGAACCTGAATCTTATATCGGATCACATCTCAAATGAATAGTAAATGTTCTTGAATACTCATGATACTAGCATCTATGGAGTCATCTGTCACATTTCAGCATTGACATCGGTACACAAGCAAATTCTAGATTCATGCATCTTCTATGAACTCAATAGCAAATAATCTTTGTAAATGCACTCACATAAAGTGCCACAAAACTAAATGTGTGTTCCACATGGAGGGAATTTGAGAAATTATTGTACATACACTAAATTATAAAGTGTAATGGGGGACTATACCATCACAACATAGATTTGTAATTCTCACCTCATGTGAGTGTGTCTTGGAGCACACCTTGTACATCTCTACATTCTTCGCACACTCTTGATCTTAGTTTGTCTACTCATATTCTCTTAGCATTAAGGGGGGACTATGATGTTATGCTAATGCTTCTTTCAATGAAGTAGAATCTTCTTTTTTGTGCTAATGCTTCTTTCAATGAAGTAGAATCTTCTTTTTGGAAGGCCTCATGAACCTTCCTTCTAATCTTGATCTCTCGTATGGGGGATTAATTCAGTGGATCACAGTTTGAGGTTCTAGTACTCCTAACCATAGTACTATCTGTATTATCGACTTCACAGAGTTTGGTTGACTTTGTGTCCATCGTCGAGTAGTGTTCAAATGTTCACTCATGCATCATCTTGTATCTCTTATCTCAATCTACGGTTCTTGAAGGTTCATTGATTCGAGTAGTTTCTAGTCCATCATCAGTAGATTTTACAACTTCAACATGCTTCAGAGTTCAACATGATGTTCCAATCATCAAGGGACATCTTTT
Source organism: Cunninghamia lanceolata (assembly GCA_027924645.1). NCBI lineage: Eukaryota > Viridiplantae > Streptophyta > Pinopsida > Cupressales > Cupressaceae > Cunninghamia > Cunninghamia lanceolata. Next base: position 16,648,221 of record BSBN01000801.1, read on the forward strand.
TCAAAAGGTCTTAAATCCTTCTCTTTTCTCTCTTTTTGGAGGATAGTTTTTTCCCACTGGGTTTTCTATCTTACTCTATTTTTTAGAGAGTTTGCATTGTACATGGATACCTCACTAGGCTTTGTATCTAGGACCCATTTCATCCATGACCACCTAAGCTATGCTTAAGGGGTGTGTTAGTGTATATATGCATACACTTAGGCTTATTGAGCCTACTTAGTTGTTCATTCACAACTTGACACTTGTTCGTATGACTTTGTCAAGTTGGTTAGGAGTCTCATAGAGGTGTCATCTTTCATTTGACAACTCTCTCTATTTTAGTGGGAGGCATATTGCCACCACTCTACTTGTGAGGAGTCCTATCCTCATTATGTGGGTGAGTGGTTATCTATCCACACCTATATGTACTCCTACATGAACCTAATCATTCTTCTCCAATTTAGTAATTAGCACTAGCTTATGAATTTTTGGGTTCTCACAAACAATGTTTGGGCTTTGCTTGTAGACAATTGTCATGGGAGTAGGAGATGAAATTTAAGATTTTGGAATATTTTTCCATCTCCAAAGTCATAGGTATGGTTGGGATTTCTATTCTACAATTGCTAGGTGTATCATGTTGTAATATTGATAGGTCATTTTGGTTTTGCTTTTGCATTTACATGTTTTTTTAGCGATTGTGTTTTTCGCATAGCACTGTTCATAATTTTGGAGTATGGTCCCTAGGACAAACTCAGATTCAGTGATTTTCTTGTTTCTCCATTAGAGGAAACATGTTACTTCTTCGACTACTTAATTGATTGGATTGACTTTTGTAGGATCTGCAATAAAGATCGTAATCAAATTCATTAACAACATAAACTCTTGCTACTGCTTCTACATAGATCCAACAGGTAGACACAAATTAAAGATTTATATATTTATAAACAATAGATTGATGCAGAATAAGAGAAACATATTTTTAGAAATTGCTCATTGTATTGCATGATAGTGAGCCTAGCCACCATGCAACAAGAAGTTTATTTAAGGTTGTAGTCCCTTAAACAGGGATAACTTTAAGGAACCCCCCCCCATAAAAAACCTATAAAATCCTAGCAAATCCTAGCCTAATGCCAAAAAAATGCTCATGAATATATGCCTATTTCAGAAAAAAAAAAAAAAAAAAAAAAAATTAATTTCATTGGCGAATTTTTTCAAATTTGTCAACATTGTCTTTTTTACTGGCAAATTGTATATAGATTTTAAAAAATAAAATTTCCTTGGTGAATTATAGTTGTATTCCAAAAAATTTAATAAATTAGGTGGAGAATTATAGTTGTATTTCAAAAAGTAAAATAAATTGGGTGGCGAATTATATAGATATTAAAAAATATAAAATAAATTCGGTGGTGAAGTATATAGATATTCAAAAATATAAAATAGAATATTTGGTGATTATGCTGGCAATTTTTTGAAAAGTCATAGTGTGGCTGGCAAAAATATCAAATGCTATATTATAATGTCTAATCTTCTTAGCAAATTTATAGTTTATTCAATATCAGAATCAATGGCATCAGAATCAATTGCATCAGTTGAAGTTTCATTCCGAGCTGCAGTTCTGACACACCCATCTTTCTACATAAAGTCTCCGGAATAGAGACAAGTGTCAAGTAACAATGATTCTGATTAACGAAAATTAATAGATAATTATTTAAAAAAAGAAAATTCAAAAGGATACATAAAAAGAATACAGATTCATCCACTATAACACAAACTTTACGACTTCAGAAATTAACTCCTCAAGCTTCCATTCATAATACATATATTGAAAATAATAGAAATATATAGTAACACTAAATTATATAAATATTGAAATATATAGTAATAAGTCTTTTTCCACAAAATTATTCAGAGCGGGTTTAAAGAAATAACATAAAACTAAGAAATGCCATCACATGGCAGTCATTTGGTCTTCCTCCTGAATTGCTTCATTTTCCTTGTCCTATTCACCAGTAGCAGTCGAGTCCACCTGTGCTCTCAGTTTCACCTTGTATCTCTTGAACCTACTAATTATGGGTTTTAAAGTCCTGGCACTTGGTGTACAATTGTTCTTTGCTCGAACTTTCCACTTATCTATCATTCTCTCCACATCGGTTACTCTCTTATAGACATTATCAATTCCATGCCTGAAAGTTGTGAGATATGATTCTATATGTCCAAGCTTCCCTAGTGATTCACCATTAACTGTGGCAACATGCTCTTCAGTAAGCCTCTTCTTAAAATTTTGCTTTAATTCCTTGACATGAAGGAAGTTCTCTCCACATTCATCTGAAATCTCTACATCTAATATGGCACAATTGTTTTTAAGATCAACCATATCAGTGAAATGTTGAGCCAAAATTCTTCTTATTTGTCCACTAAAATCCCCTAGCACAGACCTCTTCCACTCTAGTGCATCCAGCCAAGACACAGAATCATTCTCATTTGGATCATTAAAAATTTTCTCAGCTACAAGAATGTTTGTATCAATTTTCATTATTTCTTGTATCTCTATAAAGTCTATGAGCAAATTTCTGTCTTCCCTCTTTAAATTTCATAACTCTGCAATTAACCCTTTCCTTTTATCAGAAAGGAGGGGATATAGTTTCATGACCTCCTCGATGTACAACAAACTATCAATGGTGACTCGCTCTACCCATTTCTTAGTGGCCTTACCTAGAGTTTGATATCTCTTGATTTGTTGCAACATGCTAGGATCCATTCTATCAACAGAAACACTCAGAGTTGCATCAGAGAATTGAGAAGTAATATTCAAAGTAGATTAAATGAAAGATGTTAGAGAATTCACCTGGGCTTGCAGCTTTGCGCTCTCCTATTGTTGACCTTTAACTCTCTTTGCTAGCATGCATTGAGAGAATTTTAAATGATATAAATCACCTTCCACCGTAGGAGGACCCATGTCAATCTTGGTCATATTTGAAATCTTCTTCTGTGACTTCATTTTCATTTTTATCCCTGATGGGGTCTGCAATCTCCAAGATCCTATGCCCTAAGGAAGAATTCGTTACCATCCAAGACATCCTCTTAGCCTTCTTAGGCTTAGGTGTAGTTACAATGTCAACGTTTATGTCTGTTGTTGGGGGATATCTCCTCTTTTTCTCAAAAACTTTCTTTAGCCAGGAAGGGGAAGACAAAATTGTATCGCTCTCACTTGCACCCAGGACAAGTCTCTCTGGCTAATTAGGAGCATCATGCACGGGAATTTCATTTCATATGAGGGAGGTTGGATTCTCAAACAAGGAATGAAAACTAAAAGTATCCTCATCAACAATCTATTGATAAATGGAAGAATCATTACCAGGTGAAGGAGACACAACAGAAGTCATGTGATCTGCCTACAATTGTTGTAAGGAATCCAACTTCTTCTCAGCTCATGGTTTCACAAATGCACGCTGACCATCCTGTTCACATACACCTTTTAGTTTAAGTTTCCTATTATCTTCAGGCTGCTCTCCATTCCCACCACTACTAGATTGTGAACCAACTCTATGATAAGGTTTCTCCACACTAGTTGAAGTTTTCTGAATTCTAAAAGCCTAGGAGGTTCCTTGCTCTCTTGTTCCTGATTCTTTATGCATAAAAGAAGAACCAGCAAGCTCTTGAAATTTCCCCTGAATAGCAGGATAATAGTTCTTTGCACATGAAACAACTAGGTTTGGACATGGCACAATAGGTGGGAAACCCAGAGCATGAGCTAACCCACTTGTTAGGATTTTCTGGGGTATAGGTGACTTAGGGTTTTTCTCTAATTGAGCCTAGAAATCCTCCAAGTTGAAATCTATATAACTAGCTCGGTATCCTTCACCTTAGCTAAATCATTCTCAATAAATAAAAGCTTCATCTTTACTTGTTTGAAAAACCAATGAACAAAAGATTATGTAACTGCTAAGGGTGCCAAATAAATCTCTAAAAGATTTTGGGTAAACAAATAGTCTTGACTCATGAAAAATAATTGTTCTTCCCAATTCCCACCTAGGTGACTTAAAGTATTCAAATTTGTCACTATAAGAAATGGGCAAGAAAGAGCACAAATTAGCCAACCTAGTTGTGAAAACTCATGTTCAACACCTGTAGAAGACGCAGTCCAGAGCTCCTCCAAAGAACACTAGTGAAAAATTGAAAATGAAGAATAACATGTCTGTGAGGGTTGCAAACCCAATAAATTGTTTCCATAAATTGCATTAATTTCGGTGACATGTACTATTGTATGATTCATAATTGAGCTGCATAAATTGCCTTCCCAAAAGCATGCAATTGTGCTTTTCATGACATTCATTATTCATTATGAAAGGACAGAGGTCACTTCCGGCATGGATGTCATTAAATGGAAAATATTCTAATAGATTTTTATTGTCAGATGATCTCAAATCGACGGTATAAGTTTTATTTGGGGCAAAAGTAATGACACGCCCAATTTCCCAAATTTGTAGTTGTACAATCAAGGACTTGCACTCTACCATGCTGCCACCTTGACCTTTGCACAATAATCAATATAAATATATTATATATTTTATATATATGTCAATTGTTGATCTAATAATATCTAACGGTTGCTAGTGGATTTTGGAGGATTTTCTTAGCAATGTGTAGCGTTGGAGATCTACCTTCTAGATTTGAACTACAATCGTTCATCTTTCATTCTAAGGTTCATCAAATAGTCAGTGGTGGTATGATTGCTTTGATTGAATGCACTTAACTGCATACATTAGCCAATGCTCAATTATGTTCATTAATGGTAAGTGAGTCGTGAAAAACTGCACAGATTAGCCAATACAAATTTCCACGGTCTAATAGAGGCAATTAAACGGAGTTGCTTGTTATTTATTACCCATTTGTCACGGCAATACATGTAATGTATATATGATAGTCTTTATTGTTTCAACCTTATATTGCATTACTAAGTTTCAGATAGTAGAAGAATCAATAGTCTGTAAAAGTTTAAAGTAATGGCTTTCATTACAACAGCTGTGCGAAGAAAGTACTTAGTTACCAAGTACTTATTTTGTGATCATTCGTGATTTTGAATTTAACTATGTGATAGAGTTCTCAGTTCACAAATGTATAATAGTAATAAGAATTATTAAAAATTTTGTTTATGTGTGGCTATGTAGGATGTTATTACTTTGCATGTCTCAGAATGAAGAAATACGAGCATTCATCACGTGGAATAAATCGTGTCAAGAATCGACAATTTTAACATTTGAAAATGATGCATTCTATTATGGGTGGTGGGTTGCATCTCCCACACATGCATGCATGTATGAGAAACTGGAAATTCAAATTTACACATGGAATGGGTATTGCAACTCAATTGCCAGTGACGTCGAGAAAATCAATTTAATTCTCCTTTATTGGCCTTATTGTTACCATGCCTAGTGGTTTCTTGTACATATAAAGCAAGGTTCTATAGTGAATCATTGACTGCCATTATGAATGAGTACATAATTGAATTTGTAATGGACTCATTGCCTATTAATAGGATAATTATGGACTACAATGAAATATTCATTACATGTCGTCGAAAAGAGGAACCAAAAAGATTTTGGAGGATCAAAGCAAGGTTTGAAGGTCGAAGGATAGGAGTGTTTTTTGAACTTTGAGGTTGGTTAGAGGTTCATTTACAATGTAATTCCCCAATCGTTTTGAAGGGTGATGTTAAATTTTACTAAATAATATAGAAGTAATTATGGTTTGAAATTGACATGAGTTCAATGGAAAATTGCAATGTATACAAATCATAGATGGTTCAAAGAATCAAATTTTCAATATTAAATAACACTGCAACTATTTTTATCTAAGGCATTTAGGGTTTATCCTTCTAATTCATCGTTGACCTGTGTAGCCAGTTTCCCCAACTTAAGTTGTTCTTTTATCCCCTTGGTTGTCGTCGAGTTACTAGCCCCTTTGCTCTAAGTTACCAGCCCCGAGCCCCTTTATTTTAGTCTAATTCTGACTATATAATAATAATAATTACATTATATGATAATAATTATTTAATATATGATATTACATATTATAATATATATAATAATTAAATTATATTATATATGATAATAATAATATAATAATAAATTATAATTATATTATTATAAATCTATATATTGATATCAATTTCATTTGGTGGGCTACAAAATACTTTTCCCAGGCATTCATTTCTAATTTATTAAATAGTTCTAACAAGTTCAGAGAATCGTTGTTGGTCGATCCTTACACGAGCCGAAGATTGACGCTACAAAAAATCTAGACAACAAATAAATGCATCTGTCATTTGAGGCATGTGTTCATTAAGAATCTTCCTTTACATCCTAGAGGTCTCCAACAAAATGGCACTCGGCTGGCTTGCTTAAAATATAGCATGGAGACTCCCATAAGGCTCCGCTGTAATAAGCGGCTGGTCACCTTTTTGGGTTGTATCAGAGATGGCAGACTAACAAACATTTGTAACCAACAAAACTAACTCTTCCTTGAGGCAGTGAAGATGGTCCTCAGTAATGGTCTCTGAGGATAGATATAGGGTAAATTCAAACATTTACTCACGATTTTTGGCTTCTTTGTTGGACTTAGGAGAGGCAAAGGTGGATGCACTGTTGATTCTACGAGAGGTATTCACTCTAGATATTCTTTTGGATGATGTAGACATAGTGATTTATGCATAATTGGGGGTCGATATCCCATGGCTGAGAGACCTGGAGAAGCCGCGGGAGGGACAGGAGGGCGTAGCTAGGCAATCGTTCTTGCTAAACATGAATGACAAACAACTAGGAAGGCACATGTTTTGGGCAGCTCATGGGAGACATTTTCTTTGGTGGGCAATTGGAATGGACATAGAGGAGACTCTGGTATGGCTTGAATAATTCACAGCCATTGTGAGTGCAGGGGATTCTACTTGCAGTAGCTGTAGGAGTGGTCAGGCTCCCAAGGCCACTTTTTTTGGTGATTTCCATGTTGGGGTCGTAGGGTGACAAGTTTTCGAGGAGTCGCTCAGTCAAGGGGCTAGGGATTTCTATGGTACTATGGTAGCCTCTCTGGTGCTATGTGTTTTTGGAGCCTGGGCTGGCCGCAGGAGTGGTTTTTATGTTAATATAATTTCTTGAGTGTAAATATTTTTGTATTAATATAATTACCCAAGTGTAAATCTTTTTGTATTAATATAATTTCTACTTTATTATTGGTGCAATGATGTCAATGTGTTCATTTTATTCTATTAGTTATTTATCATCAAAGTGGGTCTGACTTCATATAAATATTAAAAGAGCTGCAGACTCTAGCGAAATGTTTCGATGCTAGATGGATGGGTGTAGTTGAATTCTAGAACGAAAGTCTAGAGTGCTAGACTTGCGATCTCAAACCTCTGGAATCAATCAAGAGCTGCTAGATTTACAAAGATCAACGGTTGAGTTTATACAATAGTTTTCAAATTTTCAATTCCACCGCTCGATGTGCGTGTTGTATTAAATAATTAATTCAAGTTGCAGACTTGCATGCCATCCTTCAATTTCATTTGAACTTTAAAGTGGGAGTACTCACTACAAGTGTACAACTAAAACTACATACTTGTACTAAACTTTAATAAAAGAATTTACCACATTTCATTCGCTTTACTTCACAATTAGTACTTAGCATTTAGCAATTTTATATGATACTACTTGGAAGCAAGAGGGTCAAGGACTCAAGTGACAAGGAGATTGTAGTGCACTAGAAATTTTAATATCGATTGTACGATGCCATGGATTCACTCAGTGCCAGTATTTGTATCCATCTTTTCCGGGTAAGTGAAATATAGAATTACTTTATTCCTATTACTATTGTTTTTACTATTGTCCTTGAGACTTCAATTTTTTCAATCTTGGGGTTTAGGGTTGAGTGTTTACAAGCATGTCTACCAGCACTACCAGACCAAAAATTGGGAAAACCAAAGAAAAAGAAAAAATAGACTATGTCAAACTACTTAAAGCCCTAGGTTTTACAAATGAATACCATGATATTTATGACCCTGTAATTTTTGGAAGTTTTACCTCAGTACTTAGGTTTTCATTGGAGAATAAGGTACATCAAATGCAAGTTGCGCAACCTTACCCAAAAAAACCAATACTAATTAACAGGATGACTGCACTATGGGTGGTTGGATTGGGATGCTTGATGTTACATGAGGTTTTCCCTTATCCTGAATTTATCATGGTCTGTGCCCAAAATTATGATGAAAAAAGAAAATCAATAGTTAAAAAGGATAGCCAGGAAATAATTTTTCCCATTAATGGAGAACATTTTGGCAAATTGTTAGGTTTTACTGCTGAAGAATGTGGAGCAGTCCTCATAAACCTAGAAAAATTTGCTAATACTTATGAAACAGTTAGTGAAAATAACAAAAAAAGATTTATCAAATCTCTAATAGCGGATGGTGTCCAACTCAATCAGAATCATAAGCCTCCTTATAAAATTGATATTTTTAGATCATGGGTCCAGGATATTGTTTCCATGCTAGTGTTTTGCCTTGGATTGGATAATAATAGTGAAGTGGTTGCAAGCCTTATTGAAATGGTATACAATATCCATCAATTCATGCCACTTGCTAAATACAAATTTATTGAACACATTGCAGAATACATGCATTGTTAGTTTTTAATGATTAAACGAAGCCAAAGTGAACCTCCCACTCCCAGTGCCAACAAAAAGACATTTAGGTTCACAACCTACTTGTGCTATTTTTTTCTAGTGCAGTTTGTTGGGATGTTTCAAGACAACAAGCTTCAAATTCAGCATCAACAAGATAAAATTAGACAACTGGATTGGACCCATAAGATAAAGATGTATCATAATCAAAAGAACTACAATCATTTTGTGGACTACTTTTTGGGTCCATTGTATGAAACCATTACAAATACTCTAATGCCTAGATTGGTCGAGTCTTGTAGAAATTGCATTCAACTAAGAAAATTAATACAATTGGCTGACTGGTACTTCATGGAGGAATATATTGTCATAAGATTTTATGGATCAGGAGCATAGCCCCACAAACTTCCAATACATGTGACAGAGAGGGTTTTTTTATTGGAATACATACGGTAGATGGAGACTGCTAATTAGTTGTACTTTGTTAGTTAGCAAAAGAAGAGCATATTTCCTTCCTTACCTTTTTCATGTGGAGGGTTCACATTCGAGAGAACAACAGTCACTATGGCACATGAAATTATACAACTTTTTAAATTTGATGTTGACTCTTATTGGTAGTATGACCCATGTGATGTGATTAAAACAAGTCTTGTGGCCAATAAGAACACTCCAACTAAAATTCAACATGAAAGTGAACCCCTGCTAGAAATGTTGAAAAACAAGAATTTTTAGGAGGTGAGAAAAGTCATGGAAGAAACTACTGCTCAAAGAGGTATTTCTTTCAAAAAATTGTCATCAAAAATAATGGGATTGCATCCAATTCCACAAACACAGAGAGATTTACTGGCAAACAAGAGATTCAACAATTTCTATACAAAAGCTGCTAAAAAATCTAAGTGTACAAAAATTCTAGAGACTCTAAAACAAGCTTGTACAGAGGAACATTGGTCACAATCAAAAATTTCTGCCTTTTGGTCTATGAGGAAGGATCTCAATGATCCAAAAGCTACTACAGATCTCAAAGACGTCTCAGAAGATGAAGAGTTTAGTAAATTGTGGGATAAAGAGCATCCCTCTAAAGCTCAAGCAACTAATGTTGAAAGTGATGATGAGGATGAAAACCAACCAAAAGATCTTAGTGCCTATGTATTCAAACCTCATATGAGTGGGACCGCAAGACAAACATATACTAAAGGGGCATCAATAGCCCAAAAATTGGGTTATGAAGGTGGTGGTTTGGGGCCCACAGGAGAAGGCATTTGGATGGTACTAGAGGTATACCCTAGAAAACCGAATGATCTTCTACTCGGCATTGGAGATGATGAACAAGCCAAAGGGCATACACATACAGATCAGGAGATTAGATTTTTCCAGCTTTAAATCGTTAGAGTGAGATTCAATCACTAACAGTACCACAAGGGTCTTCTGCTCTACATGTTTCTCATTCTTTTCTTGCAGGAGATGGTGGACATTCTAGTGCTACTGGTGGCAAATCTGGCGATGGTACAGGTATTAGTAGTAGTGGTGGTCAATAAGAGATGCAACAAAAAATTCAAAAGAGGACATCAACAACATTAAATGAAACTATAGACAAACTTAAATAGGAAGGCCTTGTGAAGACTAAGAAGCAAAAGATTATGGCAGGTTTTGATTCCACATCCACATCAAAGCAATTGTTTCCAGAAGGCACCCCCCTCCTATCGTTAGTGTGACTGGGACAAGAATGGCTAATGCTCAGCCACAATTAATTAGAGATGCTGCCAACACTACAACTACTCCTTCGTCATTCAAAGTTATGTCAAGTGTCATAGATTGTGATTACAATGCTGAGTTTGAAAAGAAAGAAAAATTATCTAAATGTCACAAGAAGCAAGGGCTAGAGATAGAGACTACTGTAACTTTAGAGCCTGCAACAACTAGGGTATTAACTACATTTGACCCAGAAAATGAAAAATGGATTACATGATTATTGTGCCCAAAGCTCAAGATAAACCAAAGGACCAGATGCAACAATCTGACTATGAGGTGAGCACCATCCAAGTGGATTTTTTTGGAATGAAAAATTCTGACAAAATTAATGTATCAAAAAAGAACAATGAAGTGGTGTACACATCATTGCTAAAGCAAGAGATAGAGACAAAAAGGTATGATTGTTTTTAATTTCCTAGTAACCTTGTTGAATATATTGTCTACAAATCAGAGTTGTAAGATAGACAGGTCACATCTTCTAGTAATTGAGTTACAATAGAAGGAAAATATATTCAATGATGTTAATTCCCTTCATATTGCTCTTTTTCATTTGACTTTGTGATTTACGTAATAGGTTGGAGACTCTTATAGGAAGGTTAGAGGCAAACATAGCAAGTGAAAAAGCCAAGAGGAAAGGAGCAGAGAACAAGACCAAAGAATTGGAGAAAAGGATAAAAAACTCTAACTCTACATCTACAAGTGAAGTGAATAAATAGACAGAGGAGGAAGTGAATAAACTGAAGAAAATGTTAACTGAAAGTAAAAAAAATTATGATATATTCAAACAGCCAATTCAAAAAAACTAGAACAATCCTTGATTGAAGCCTATACCAAACTAGAGCAATCAGAAAAAGGACATATGTGGCAAGAAAATGTGGAGAGAGAGAGAGAGAAAAAAAATTGTAGAAAAAACTGAAGAATGCAGAGAATGAAATAATATCCTACCAAAACAAAGTATCTGAATTATATAGAATCACAATGGTTTATATAAAAAGTAACATTTGGGAGAAAATAATGAAGAGGATTGATGATTTGTCTAAAATTTTTGAATTCATTGATGATCTAGTATTATGTAGTAATACACTCAAACAATACATTGCTGAAAATGGAGACATGGCAACTTCAAGACAGTTAGATGCAAACAAAATTTTGCAATCAATCTACATAACTAGTGGTGAAGAATTGGAATCTAAAGGAATTCAAAACTGTATTGATGCCACAATAAAGGCCTCAACTATCATTGAAAAATGTACGAAGTTGGAACAAGCACATGAACTTTTGGTACAAGTTGCATTATTGACAAAGCAACTACAAACAAATGTAGAACACTTCAAAAAGCTTGGTTTGCTGATGGCTTTTGACCCATCATACCGATACATTGGAAAGGATGCTTTCAAAAAGAAGATGGAGGATAAAATGAACTTTGACAAGGACTAGTTTCCTCAAAATCTTGATGAGGCAATTTTTATGGATTCCATCCTACCACTAATAACCTTGAATGCAACTTTGAGTGATACATTCAAGTCAAGTAACAATATCAGTTATAAAATATTATCACAGTTACAACTAGTAACCATGGGTTAAAAAAAATTACACTTCCATCAGATGAAGAGTGGAGCACTCTACAAAAGCTGATACAATGATTTAGTAACATATGTTTCCAATGACATCAATACCAGAATGACTAGGTTGTTGGACTGTTGTCTCTAGTTTTTTGGCATCTGTTCTTTTTGTTGTCTATCTGGATTGCCCTAGGGGCTTCTTTGTAATGGGTTTGGCACCCTTGGCTTGCCGCTTATCTAATCAAAAACATGTGTTTCCAAGTTCCAACAAAGCATTGTGCAGACTTGGTTTTGAGCAAGTTATTGTACATTGTAAATGTAATACTTTAGTATTCAATGTATTCTAATTTCCTTCGGACCTTCAATGTTCATTTGAAAATCAATATAACACTAAAATCTTTTTATGTGTTGAAATTGTCTATATTATTTAATTGCCCACTTCATATTAAATATTTGATAATGGTGTATATTAATAATATAATATGCTCCAACATTATTCATATATTTCAATCTAGAACTGATAAAATGCTCATGAAAAATCATGCAACATGCAAGAAACTGAAACTTACAACTCTAGAAATATGAGCAACCTATCAGAATTGTATTATATTTCACTGTTCAAAACTTCCCCAATCTTCCAACAACATTACAAAGTAGTACTTGTATATTATTTACTTCTCAAAATTTCCAAAATCTTCCAACCACACAAGAATGAGTAACACAGTTCTTTTATAGACCAAGAACATGTACTCAACATTGATTACATTGTCATTTCAAATAGGTTATGGATACAATACACCACCAACATGGTGTTGAGAACATTAATTTCATTTGAGAGAAGAAAAGAGGAGTAGATAGACTTTGGGAGATGTGTAGCCGCCTGAAGATCTACCTTGTTAATACTGGGGAAAAGGTGGTTGGCCTATTCAATCCTGCGACCCATACTTGTCCTTCCATTCACTGTATGTCTTTTCAAGTGGCTAGGGGAATGAGATAACCTCTATGATCTTGCCATTATGACTGACATAGTTGGCATCCAAAATAGGCTTTACATTCTTGCAGAATATATCAAAAGTTAATTCAACCAAATGTATCTTTTCAAGTGATAAACCTAACACCTGCATGGTTGGATCGCCTTCATCACAACAAGCAGGAATTAATTGATGACCATTATCTATTATTTCTCTCTTCCACTTGTCCAAGTCCTTAGCCCTCCCATCAACCTCCAAAATATGTGGCAACTATTTAGTGTCCATCATTTCTATTTCCTGCATCTTTTCCCTCAAAACTATATCCAATTTCAATTAAAAACTAGCCACATCCTCAAAATGTTTCAGTATATCTGACACCAATTTCAACCCAGTAGGTGCATTTGCATCAAATCTAGAACACCTATGAAAATCTCTAACCTCTAAAGTTCTTTGTAGCCATTTAGCTTTCACACTTGATAGTCTCTACTTATCAGATTCATGCTTCACATAGGCTATCCTTAATTTTGAGTAAGTGCTCCAGGCCTCCTCCACTCTGGCCAAGATTTTGATCATTCTATTTTTGATCAAATTGGTGACCATGTCCTTTACTTTGTTCTCCTTTCCTTCTTTCAATTTTTTGTTATCCTCCTTCAATTCTCTGATTTCTGAAAGGAGAGGCTGTGTGTCAACTGGAAGTGACTCTGCAGTCTGAATGATAGGGGGACTCTGAGATGGACTAGGCTCTAATTATGGTTTCCCTTCATATTTTCTCAACCTGGCCATGGCCACTACATATTTCTCCAACAATTCATTATAGTCTTTCTATAGTTTAATTGTCGTTGCCTTGGCAAATTGTGCAGTTTGCACATTTCGACTAGCAGCTTGAGGGGTAGGGGTGTCTGACACCCTTCTAATTATGACATTGCTAGTCAGTTCCTTCAAACCAATTTTTGGTTTCTTATTACTGGGGGCCAATGCCCAAATTGATAAGGTTTCAAACCTTGGGTCAAATGCAGCACCCTACAAAGCTTTGTTGACTTGTTCCTCTGTCATATCAGAGTCATCCCTTGTTATGGTATCAAATACAATTGCATCTTATAGAGTCCAATGTGGTAGCAGTAGGATGTTGCTTCTAGCTACAAGAGCCCTGCCCTCCTCTGGGGTTATTGCACTAATATCCTTATTAACCTCACTCAAAACCCTTTGAACAATAGTATCATACTCAGAGGGGTCAGCACCACTCCTTGCTTCCTCAATTCTCCTTTGAAATTCTTCATTCTTTGTCCTCAACATGAATGACCTAAATTCAAGTGTGCCGATAAATGCATCATCTGCAATAAATTGGTTACATGCCAGTACTCTCATATCTTCTGTATCATCTTCATTGTTAATTGTTGACCTTGTCAACCTATTATCTAGTTAAGAATATGGCCTTATCCTTAATGGGGAACTCACCTAATGAAGAGGCTCTTGAATTTGTTCTTCTTCTGCTACTTCTTCCATCTGTTCCACAACTTCTGTCTCCACCTCTGCCTCAAGGTCAATGATTTTTGCTCTCTTTGAACCAAGGGAATCAGGGGATTCTTCTTCTCTTGCATACTTACCCCTAGAACTACTTGGTTGGTAAGATGGCCTCTCCTCACCTACAGGTGCACTAGCTATCAGTTCCTCTGCCTTAGAAAAGATTATCTCAATTCTCCTTATGGGATCTTGCACTTCAGCAAAAGCCCCAGGGTATGCAGGATTGGCATTTCTCTTCACCCTCTCTCCCTCAATCACTGCATTCCATTTATTTCTCAAAAGATATATCTCCTACATTGACTGGCAGTTTCTTACTATATCTTCATCGAAGATGACTTGGTGGGGGTAACTAGGCCTATTGACCTTCAACCTTGTTTTGTGAATAAAACTCTCAGGGTCAAATGCTCTCACTTGCTCCATATCCATCCTGTAACACTAAAGCATGGAGCTAATCTGATCTAATCCATTCTTATCAATTGTTATAAAATCACTAAGCTTCACTGAAGTAGGGATGAGTGACTCCTTCTTGTACTTTCTAAAATGCTCCTAGTCAGCTTCATTTAATTGGCTTATGATTTCCATGAAGGCAAGCCTCTTAGGCACAAACTTAGGCAGAGTGTAACATGGAGCCTCACAACCATAAATCCTGATGCAAGTAGTATTTGCATGCAGAAACCAATCTCCCCAGTTGTGTTCTATGTTCAAGTATGGGGATCTTTCCAAAGGTCTCAAGAAATCCTTAACTTCTTTAGGTATTTTGTCCCCCTCAAGTTTCAAGAAACCTAAGACCTTCCTTACAAAATGCTCCTAAAAATGCATGTCAAGCGTGCAAGCCCACGTTTGCAATGGCATCATGTTGCCTTGTTCATCTATCATCCTCACATGTAAATATTTATGCCATTGCCAGTGGCCTAATAGAGAGAATAGGATCATGTGGCACATCAAAGAATACCATGTGAATTCCACATGGGGACCTACAATATATAGGTTATTTTTTATTGTCACCATCTGCTTGTGCATTTCAGCCAAGTAACCCACATAGTCATATGGATGTCTGGTTCCAAGATCTTGAATGCAAACTACCATCATCATCAAGGATACTAGCATTCTGTCAGCTACATCCCTCCCAAGCACATGGCATAAACTATGGTAAGTTCTGACAAAATATTCCATGAACAATTTACAATGGAAGGGCTCCTCTTCTCTATGAGAAATTTTTACCAGGCCTCCATCAACTCCCCTTGGTCTATGCTTGGCCAGATTGAATAATCTATAGGCATATCTAACAATATTATACTTTTCTCTAAAGGCATTCAAGTCAATGGGCATACTGGTAGCAGGGTCTAAATTGAACATAGTTGAAATATAGGCTTTTGTGAATCTGATTATGACAGAACCATTTCCAGACAAAACAAACCTAGTTTTGGGGTCATATCTACTTGCAATTGCGCTGACTAGGTCTGGATTGACAAAGACATTGGAGCAAATCAACTTAGCCAAATCAAGCTTCTAGGGATGGCAAATAGGGGCTCCATAGTCTTCTCTGTTATGCCAATGCTCAAATAGGCTCCACTCTTATACAGGTATCCTAGCACCTCTACAATTCATACACAAGTCATAGATTTTATCATTTTTTCCTACTTGTCCTAGCCCTGTTGCAACTTTCCTCAATGACCTGGGACATTGGATCATGAGGTCTTCGTCTAGACTACGTTTTCAAGTGGAAGGTTGACTAGACTAACTCATCCTTCTAAACTATGTTTATGCAATTAACTTAGGGCTTCTGCAACTATAAATTACTTCTTAACACTTTAAAATGAACAGATAGATGAATTGATGAGACACAGAGGAACAAAAGCCACTTAATAGTTTTTGACGCTAACAGAGGCTTGGAATCACATCAACTTGCTCGTTTCGGAGCTCCTTTCACTGGGAATGCAACTATGCTCTTGAAAATGATAGACAATGCCCTAAATTATGCCCTTATAATGCTAGATTTCTTGCCATTTATAGTATTAATGGTCGTGGCGATGACCATTACTCAGTTTGTGCCATGGACAGTTGAAAATCCTCATTCATAGGAAATTTGAAATGGAGTTGTTGATCATTTCCTTACGTTCTGCAATCGATGACTGAGATCACATGACTAGATTTGAAAATCTTCGTCACCACCTTTGAAAATACCTTGACCAATCAAAATAAGTTGAATCAGTTGTACCCTCTCCGTAGATCACATCACCTTTTTGTCTGGACCAGACGCATGGTGCCTCTCACTTCACAACCAGAAATAGCCCACCACTTACCTACCATGCGACAGTGCAATTAATCCCCCACATGCCCACCTTCCACATGCTTTTCAATTCTTTAATAGAGGAGTGCCGCGTGTCTCCATCTCGTGAGAATGCAATGAATATTCCCCTCAGAGAGATACCTCTACGATGGAGCACAGCCATTGGATTAAAAGTTCTTCCATGGACCACTGTCATATTGGTTGACAGATGGCAGTCATTTTGCATCGTCACAGGGGGGTGTGATGTCATGAAAAAGGCTTTGTGAAGCTATGAAATGTGCTTTATTAAGCTTTAACCTAAGACTTAAGGTTTTTAATTTTACGGGCGACAATAGGTAAGGCTAGGATTAGGGGTCAATCAACTCACGGGTGTGAAGATATTAAGTTGTGACTTAAGCGACTAGTAACCTTCGACAGAAAGTCAACAGAGGGAACGAATAAAAAGTGCAAGAAGCACAAAGCATAAACACTTAGAATTTTAGGGATTCAAAATTCAAATAGATGAAACCAAATGAACCAAAAGCCCTAAATCCTAAGGAAGCACCACTAGGATGTTCTGCTGGACATCGTGGAACAATCTGCTAGGGTCTACTATTTTAAAATTGATAAAATGCTATGATCGAGGAACCTAAATTTAGTGTTTGAATATTTATCTTATTGGTTTTACTCAGAGTAAATTTAATGCTTTAAGAAGATATTGAGTGTTCTGAGTGATTACAAGGATTCTTAAGTAGAGTTGGTTTAGGAACTGATCAAAGTATGGTAATGCAACATGTTATTCTATGTTTACAAGAGCTGGAGCCTGGGAATTTTAAAAAACCATCACAATGTAATAAAGGAAAACAAATGAAACACTATTGTGGTTATAGAGAAGAAAAATTACTTCCCATTTAGTTGAATGCTTGTAAAAATTATCAGAATCGCACAATAATAAATGAAAATATTAATTTTTTTTATCAAAAATATAAAATGTACATCACAGATAGACAAATTGAAATAAAATGCCATCAACAACATTTTGGAATTTGGAACATGTAATACAATATAAATACCTAGTAGCTTCTAGATCCCTTCAAATTGCTAAATCATCTCATCATTCAGATTCTCCTGATCCTCCCTGTGGCCATGATATCCAGAATCATCCTAATCATGTTCTTCAATTTCTTCTATCTCCATAACTCCACTTAAGAGAATCTCATCATCACCACTACCACTACATGTGGCACTGGTATTCATCATGTCACTATCATGTATGCTATTATTGTTTGAAGTGTTACACAACCCTTTTCTTTCACATGAGGACCTCCAGATTGCGAGTGCCCTGTCAAAAGGAAAAATCTAGATATCATGTCTAGTTGTATACATCCTCAAGCAATTTTCTAAATTCTTTTCAAGTTTATTTCTTATCTTTGATTTCAAGAACCCCAATGCACTAAAAACTCTCTCATCCTCCACCGACCCCAATATCATGGTTTGACATAAATCAGCAAGTTTGAAAATTTTTGATAATGCATCATGCAATATTTCGCTTTGACTTAAGGTTGCCCAAAGCTTTGTTATCAATCCATGTTGGTGGGGAGCCTCCATCAATTTAAACTATTCCCTCATTGAAATTGCAAATCGACCTGATTGATCACTGAACTTAGTTTGATTTAAAATTCCTTCTATTACTTGTCCATTGAATTCTATACTTTTGCAAAAATAATTTGTTAAGGTCTTTATCTTGTTGTGAAAATTAGTTGGCTCATAGTTGACCTAATATTGAGGATACACTATAGACATGGCTTCAAGCAATTCATCACAAGGGAATCGATCTCTAATCTCTGAGGAAAGAGATTTCACAATATTGTTTAAAGTAGTACTTATAGAATTAACAATCTTGTGAAAAGATTCCATTGAAATAGGTTCTTCTCTGATAGTGTGCTTGACCTTGTTTAAATAGTACATTGGTATCTCAAATCCCTTTACAGAGACACATAACTCCCCACTACCATTAAAGAGTAAAAAATTAGCATTATTGGTCACATTTGTTATCAAATGCCAGTTGCTAAATTTTGGACTTATAAAGGATTGGCTTGATAGATATAGATTATTGAGGGTCATGCATATCATTCTCTGCAGTCTAGTATATTTAGAAATATACAGTCCTTCTTGGGCTTTTTTCATAAGCATGTTCATTTCCTCTAGCATGGGAAGAATACTAGCTAAAACGATGAGTGTCTTTGTGTCACTTAACCTATGTAAGAGGGCAAGAGCCCTGTCAACTGTGAAGCGATGTCTATACATTAAACCAATCAAGGATTGATATTCTGTGAAAACTCTTTTAGCTAGTGTTGTCAATTCAAGTATGCACCCTTGTTAAGTCCTGCAAAAACTTAACTACTTGCTGAAACAGTTTTTGACACACCTGGTGGGACTCTGGAAGTAATTTCAAAGAAATCTATACCCTCATAGCTATTGTTCTGGTATATGCAGAAGTTTTACCAGCCTTTGGAGGCTTTCAATATACCTAGCGACTCATTTTTCTGGTTTGGATGCAGATTAGTGCTTGCAACTTATGAAAAATAGGTCTAATCCAGACCCATTTGACTACTTACAACTGTCTACACCTAGAAGGAGAGGTAGATCAGCAAGCAGAATAGCTAAGTCATCAAGAAGATCCAAGTCTACACCTTCCCAATTCAGATCTACAAGCCCGGTCAAAAGAAGTAGAAGTCTAGTGCTTATAGTCTAGATACCGATAATGGCTAGATAGAATGTATTTGTTGCTTTCAATGGAGACAACCCATTATAACTTGCCCAAAGAGATGATATTCCAATGACAGCCCTTAAAAGTTTGCCTTATTTCACTGGAGAAGATCACACTGCTGTTGCTGAACATATTCAAGATGTAGCTACCTTGTGTTTTGTGCACAATGTCATGCAAGAAAATGTGGCGATCATGCTTTTAACTACTTCGTTAAAAGGAAAGGCCTTACAGTGGTTTAGAGGATTTGCTAAAAATTTAATAACATCATGGGACTTACTAGGAGATGGATTACACAAACACTTCGAGGACAAGTCTGATCATCTCTCACTACTAGAGCAACTCAGCACCATCAAAAGGGCACCCCACGAACACATGGCTGATTTCAACTACCGATTTTAGAGAGCTTGGGATAAGATTCCCACAATGGTAAAACCTTTCCTAAGGCATGCTTTTCTATTTTATCTCAAAGCTTTGAATAGTGAAATTTCAATAATGATACAGTATATGGGAGGTACCACCCTTCCAGATTTTTTTGAGACCATTGTTAGAGCAGAAAACTACCTTATTCAGGTAGGGAAGATAGCCCCTAGGCTCCCTTTAGTTATTTTCCCTAAAATCTAGCCATCAATGCCTATGGTAGTGCCTCCTCTAGTTGATGTCCCACTTGTTCCAGCAATAGGATATCAAACAGCCCAATAAGCCGTTGTCCCAGTTTGAACCCAAAGTACCCCAGAGTTAGAAAATACTTTAAGGACAATTGTAAATAAGCTAGTGAATATGGAGAAATGTTTGCCCTATCAAAATTAATATCAGCCCAATCAGCAAAATACCCAATATCATCCCAATCAGCAATATAGACAACCTTTTTCAGGATGATCCTTAGGGACAAAGAAAGAACTATAATCCTCGGCCTTTTCAAGCTTATAATCCAAACACTGCTAGTACCTCAAGAGAGCTTGTACCCATGCAGAATAATCTGGTTCAAGATAGTGACTAGTGTTACCCATGTCACCAACCACACAATCAAGCTGCCTGCACGAATGGAGTGAGATATTAGGCACTCATGGTTCAGAATAGCCACACAAGTTCAGAGGGGGTTAATGGTGAAGCTTCAACTCAGTAAAGTGAGGCTGATGTGGTCTTAATGAATTGGGAAGAATCTAATTTTTGTGGTGTAAATTATTTCCAAGGTTAGAATCAGCAAAGTACACCTATTTTAGTGAACACGAGGTCAAAATTGAGGGCTGCAGATGTAAATCAGCAAGCTATTGTAGTACAATAGTAGGTTGTAAGGGATAAAAACCAAGTTTATCTGTGACGGACTACTTCTATGCCACAATAGAAAGTGCAAATTCTGCAAAGAGACCAAACAGTACCAGTGAAAAAACAATCTAAAATGCAATAGCAATCCTCACAAGGTCAGATTGATGCATTTGCAACAAGAGGACAACATAAGGTAAATCCTATTGCTTTTAATATAGTTGATCATCTTAAGAAAGCTATAGTGAGCATGTCAGTTATGGATGCTTTATGCATCCCAGGCCAAAAGAATTTACTACAAGAAGCATTAACTGAACTCTCACTTTCTGAGCATTTTAGTCAAGAGAAGGCCAAGGTTTTACTTGCTAATAGTTCTGAGATCAAAAGTGGACAACAAGCATATGAGATAAAACCACCACTTTTCTATCTAAGTCTAATTATTGGTGATAAATTGGTTCATAACTGTATGGTAGACTCAGGGGCAAGTAGTTCAGTTATTCCCAAAAGTGTAGGTGACTCATTAGGATGGTTTATGAACCCCTTGCAAAAGGAGTAGTACAGTTAGATGGGTTTACGCTTAGTAGTACGAGAATAATAAATAATCTGCCACTCACATTGCATCCTTGTCCTAATTTTTCTATCCATCAGGATATCTACATCATTGACCTTCCACCTAGCTTTGCAATCTGTCTTTCTAGGGAGCTCACAGCCGAGTTGGGTGGGTTTCTTTCATCAAACTGGACTCACTTGTTCTTTAGAACAAGATATGGTACAAAAGTGACAATACAATCTGAACCACTTGCAAAAGACTATACTGAACCCTATGTTCCCAGCCTAAAAAATGCTAATCTATACATCACCCACGAGAAGCAAGATGAACCCATGGGCTCAAATCCCAATGCACCTATAGAAGACATAAGTTTAGATGATTGGGCAGCTGAAGATCATGAAAGTGACCCTTTCTGTCACACTGATGAGGTAAGATTAGGCATCTAAAAGATACAGGAACTGGGTGCATTGATTCCTAATCTAATTAAGGATCAAAATCAATTAGAACAGCAAGAAGATTAGTTGTGGAAGATGTACTTTGATGGATCAAGGACCAAGACGGGTGCCAGTGGAGGTAATATGTTAATTTCACCTCAAGGAGACAAGTACTATGCTGCCTTTAGATTTACCTTCAGTTGCACAAATAATGTGGTTGAGTATGAGGCCCTGATCCATGGTTTAGAATGGGCTCAACAAAAGGGTATCAAATCTGTCCAAGTTTATGGAGATTCTGAATTGATCGTTAACCAGGTTAGGAATCTGAATGTTGCTAAAAATGATCTACTCAAAAAGTACAAGCATAGAGTGTTAGATTCAATTGAATTTTTTTATGCTTTTAATCTGATTTCAGTTCGTAGGGATCAAAATAAGTATGCAGATAGGTTGGTAGCCTTGGGATCTCAATTTGAGATTCCTTATCAGATTCATAATGTTGAGGTACAAACATATGTTAAGATAGTTGTTAGGCCTTATGTACCTGACAATAGTTTTTCATGGCAAGTGTTTAACAGTGATGAACAAATCTTGAGTTTTTTAAGTGCAAAAGTTGAATTTGCAGCAAATAATTAGCATAAATATCAGTAATGATTTGAAGATCAGATTGTTCAGTTGAGGACCAACAAGTTGCCCAAGGGATTAGTCACTTTAGAATCAGTGTTTAACACTTCAATGATCAATTTAGAAAAGATAAGTGCAGCATGACAGTGAAGCAAGAACATTATCAAAACATAGAAATTTTTAAGGACAAACTGTTGAAACTTGGAAAGGTATGTACTACAGAAGAACAACAGTCTTTTATTCAATTGTGTCAAGATTCTTCTGATGTTTTTGCATGGGAGTATAAGGACTTGAGAGGTTTTGATCCTAGTTTGGCCCAACACACCATAGAGTTAGAGCCTAATGCCAAGCCTATTAGGCAAAAGCAAAGACCCCTCAATCCCAAACTTTAGCACTTAATGAAGGCTGAGCTGAATAAATTAATTGAGAGCAGTATTGTTTTCCCAGTAAAACATACCTCCTATGTTTCTAATTTGTTCCCAGTTAGGAAGAAGAATGGAGAAATCTGACTTTGTGTCGATTTTCGTGATCTAAATCAAGCCTCATTGAAATACCATTACCCTCTTCCATTTATGGAACAAATACTACAAGTTGTTTCAGGTTCTGATAGGTACTCTTTGTTAGATGGATACTTTGGATATAATCAAATTCTAGTCAAATCAGAGGACCAATACAAAACTACATTCACAACTAAGTGGGGTACCATGGCCTATCAAAAAATGCCATTTGGTTTGTCCAATGTAGGGGCAACCTTTCAGAGGGCAATGGATATGGCCTTCCATGGACTTATGAACAGAATAGTGCTGGTCTATTTAGATGATATAACTGTTTTATCAAAGGATTCTAATGATCATTTTGACCACTTGAAATAAATTTTTCAGAGGTGCAGGGAGTTTGGAGTTTTATTGAACCCCAAAAAATGCATATTCTCAGTTCATGAAGGAAGACTCCTTGGTCACATTGTTTCAAAAGAAGGTATTATTATTGACCCTGACAAAGTTTTAGCTATTCTAGATTTACTGCTGCCTACACATAAGAAAGGCTTACAGAGCTTTCTTGGCAGAATTAATTTTGTTAGGAGGTTTATTCCAAACATTGCAGCTTTGTTACAACCTCTTACTGCCATGTTGAAAAAGAATGTGCCATTCAACTGGACTAAGAAGGGAAAAGGAAGCTTTGAGCAGATAAAAGAAGCCCTCGTTGTTTCCCCTACCCTCATCAATCCTAATTATGAGAAGGATTTCATTTTATATGCTTTTGGAGGAACTGACACTATTTCTGCAATGTTATGTCAGTAAAACGATGAAGGATTAGAGTAGCCAATTGCATTTTTCAGCCAAGTGTTTCACGAGTATGAGGTAAAGTACCCTTTTTGTGAAAAAACATGTTTTTACTGTTATAAGGAGCCTCAAGAAGTTTAGACACATGTTGTCTAATAAAAAAATTCACTTAAAGGTTGCTCATTCCACTGTCAAGAGTTTTTTACTAAAAAGAGATATAAATGACAAGCGAGCTGGTTGGATAACCAAGGTTATGGAATTTGAAGTTGACATCCAAGTAACCAAGTTGATTAGAGGTAAGGGTTTATGCGAACAACTTGCTGAAAGTGAAGAGTTTGAGCAAAAACAATGAGAAGACATTGAAATGGTGTTGAATAATAATGAACTAGCTAACACACCAACTCAAACAGATAGTTGGGTGCATCAAATGATGCATTATTTGTAGACTAGTGAGTGCCCAATTAGTTTAGACAAGGCATGAAGAAGGTATTTTCAATTGCAAGTCACTCCTTATGCTATTATTGATGGTATTTTATATAGGAGAGATTTTAATGGTGTATTTCTGAGGTGTGTTGGACCTGATCAAGTTGATAGACTTTTAGAAGAGTTTTACAATGGACCTTTAGGAGGTCACTTTGTAGCTAGAACAACTGCCTTAAAGATTATGCAAGCTAGTTATTACTGGCATGATCTATTTAAAGACTCTTTTGCTTGCATGAGAAGATGTGAGAAGTGTTCCCTATTTGCAGGTAAGCAAAGGCTTGTTGCCTTACCCTTACATCTTGTTAAAGTTGAATAGCCATTTGCAAAGTGGGGATTGGACTTCATAGGACCAATAAATCCACCTTCAAGTGCAAGCCACAAGTGGATTTGACTACTGTTGATGCATAAATCTGTGGGTGTAATTCAGCAGCAACATGGGAAAATCTGAGACGTAGGAATGCTCCTCAGAGTGACCTCCAGATTTTAGGGAAGCTGGCTCTTCCATTCTTTCAGTAGGGTTTGAGAAAAAGGTCAGAAAGAAAACCAAGATTGCAGAAAACAAATGCCTAATCTATGGCGATCTGCCGGATTTGAAACAATTATTTGCACAGTGTCTAACTTTAAAGGATTAACTGGAATTAAAGAGTAAAATATGCATGATTAAAACTTAGTTTTAAAACATATTAAACAGAGGTAGAGAAACAGAGAAATTAGAGACAAGAATAAAGTGAACTCATAAATGCACAGAACACCGTCTCATATTTGAGTGAAACAATAAATTTACAAAAGCAAAATTGTTGCACAGAATAAACTATTACAATCATTATGAAAAGACACTGCAAAGGCAAGAAGAAACTCTGTATGCTGCTCCAACTCTCTGATCTGATAAACTTGTAGAACTCTGAACATATCTGAAAAAGAACTTTCAACCTCTCCCAATGACACTGACGGATCTGTATTTATAGCCTGAATATCTCAACAAATTCTCAACGGCCTCTGAAAATCCACAACTAAATCCACAAAATCTGGCACCAAATCCGGCATTTGAAACTGAACTGTGCCTTTCTATTTTGCCCATGGCTGGAAAAATATCTCTGTGCAAGAAAGAAAACTCCCGCCGCTATTTTCCTGTAGCTTGCTCATAAAATAAAAATGGCTGCAACTTTTTAGGGTTATATCTTTTATGTTTCACATGACATATAAGGGTCAATTTTTAAAATAAACTTTATTTCATATTGTTGGGACCCACTGTGTCTCTCCATAGACCCTATTATATTTTAAAACTATTCCTTTAAAACTCTCGTAGCTTGCTTTTTGAGTTTCTTTTAAATTGATGCAGGTGTTGACATCTGTCACTTTCCGCCGCCTCTTATTTTCTTTAAAAAAATGCTCGAGCGGTTTCCTACAAATTCCTGTGAAGATCCTCAATGCAACTTAAATAAAATATTCAGCTCCATATGAAAAGGGCCCCACCATTTAATCTAACAAGAAACTTATATTAAAGCCTCAGCCTCTTATAAAATCCTGTGACACATTTGATGCATTTAATTAAATGAGATAAAGCATTGTTTCTCCTATGGGACGACTCCACCACATGGCTTCTTCCGCTTCAATTTCAGCTACTCTCTAATTGACGCAGGTGTTTACATTTGGCAGCCTCCGCATAACTTGCATTTGCTTTCTTTTAATTTTGCTGTAGCCACGTGCTCACCTCCGCAACATTCTTGAGTTACTTCAATTTGCTGCGGGTTCCGACAAGTGGTGCGTTCCCAATCATTTTTATTTCTACCTACAAACCATTAATTATTTGCATCTGATGGTTCCATTATGCTACATTATTTTATTGTGTCTTTGTATGTGAATGGCATGTGCTCTGAGACCTTTTATATGCGCCACTCTTGAGACAACATTTTTCTTGCAGAGACCGCACCATCCTTTATGTTGAGCCGCAGTAAAACTTATGAAATGAAAGTTTAAAAAAATGGTGTGAAAACTTCATCACCAGTTCTTGGCGACTGGCTAGGAGAATGGGCCTACCCATTATGAACTCCAAAAACTTTGATTTTTACAAAATTTGTGTCTTATCATTGGGCATAGAGTCACGTTCACTGAAACTAAAACGTTTATAACTGAACAGAAAGTGAAGAAACTTCTGAACCTGAAGAAGCATGAAGGTGAACTGAAACACCGCTGACCCAGAATACATTCCACCACTGAAACTGACACTGAGCACAATTAAAACTGCCTTCTGAACCACCATTCTGCTTTGCAGCTGAGACTTATTGAAAACAAAACTAACTGAAACTGAAACTAATGCTACTATAGCTTATTGAGCATCTGACATCAAACTACTGACATATGGGATGCATAGGAATATGTCCATTCACTAGAATGGCAAAATAACTGCCAAATCTGATAATATTGCTCCAATTTATCCACATCAAACTGAAAAGGAACCAAATAAATTGTATGAAGAAATACAACAATATTTTGTACCTTTTTACTTCTCTGCACTTAGGAGATTCTCTTTTTATTTCAAAACACTAGTCAGGCTGATCAACATGCTGTTTCTGTTTTAGTGGAGGGCGGGGAGGGAAAACAAAACACTAAAGCTCTTTCCTCTGTTTGTAGCTGAGAGATTCTGCCAACTGAACTGTATCAATGACCTTTCTTATAGGCTCTTCCATAGGTTCATAACTCAAGATGACATCAAAATGAGGCGTACAGGTAACAACACTGCCCAGAATAGTCTTGAATCGGATAGGAATTTCATTGTACAAGAAAAATGGCGTATAGCGAGGCTTAAAATGTGACAACCCTATATATTATTCTTTATGCAACTCTACATTAGTCCAGCTATCTCTTGATATCACCTTATCATGGATCTTTCCTTGCTTCGGTGGTTCTTCATCAAAAAGAAGATAGTAACCATCTTCAAGAATTGAAAATAAATCAGCTCTAGCATCATCTTTTGTTTCAACATTTTTTCCATGATCACCTTCAAGCCTTACAAAAGAACCTTGTACTTTCTCAATTGCAAGATCTTCCTCATTTAGTAGCTGATAGCCTTGTTGCAAAAGTGAGAATAAATCCTCATCATGCCCCAAATGTTGCTCATGCATCTCTATGTCTTCTCCCTACAGGTGTGAAACTTCATGACTGAAATAAAGACATTTATTCTTTATAGACTTTGATATAATATCAGTTGCAACCTTTTCCTCAAAATGAGATACAGATACAGTGTCAGTCTGGACCCAGTACTTTTCAGCTTCAAAGCCCTTCTTAGAGTACTTTTCAGCTTCTAGAAATGTCATCTCATAAGCATCTTCTGAATCTGATTTAAAATTTGACAGTAACTCTAGATCTCCCTTTGCCACATATGCTTGATTTTCAATATCAAAAAGACACACAGGAGCCACTTTCTTGCATGTAATTTGATTCTTGATACTTGATTTTTCTTGAATGTCAAAATGATAGAGAACCTAGTCAATGGCTTCTATAGGTTGATTTACAGCTATGGAAGCTTGTAGAGGATAATTTTCAAGACAATTGGGCATTCTCTAGCTATATTCATGCTGTTGTTCATAAGAATCTTGAGGTATTAAACATAGATCAGCATGGTACAAGTTTTGACCTTTTAACTCATTGATCTCATGGGAGAGGTTTTTAATTAGTTCTTTCACAACACTCATCTCCTCATGATTTGTCAAATCAACAGGGAGGGTGGGTGGACTAAAATTTGTATGCATCTGGTTACAAGAAAGAACCTGAGACATGCTATTTAGATGAGACATCAGTTGTTCTAAGGGCAGGGGAGGCAGTTTACCAAACAATATAAGGCTACTTTCAGCCTTAATAACAAGGTCATATGACTATGGCAGAGTTTCACCCCCCAAAGATTGTATCATGACAGAGATCTCAGGGTCTAAAGCCTTTAAATAATATAAGAAAGCAAAGACTAGAGGGGGCCTGATATCAACAGAGAATTTCTTCCATACCTTATCAAATCTTGAATTGAAATCATGTATGGGCTCCATAGGATGCCTCTTGATTGTAATCAGGTTCTGGGTGAGAGTGCTGACATCTATCCTGTCTCTGAATTGATTGTAGATGAGCCAACCAAGCTAATCCCATCTAGTGATAGAGCCAGGCTGCAAGCCTCTGTACCATTCTTTTGCTTTGCCTTTGAGGGATGATGCCAACAACAAGAGGGCATGATTCTCAATTGTAATATTGTGAATAGAGCATAGATTGGCAACATCTTGAATATGATCTGCAGGGCAAATAGAGACATCTCCAAAAAAATGAGGCAATACCTTCCAAACTGTGTCAGGAACTTGACCCTGTTGCTGAAGAACAAGGGGACTTGAATCCCAGGCTACAAAGGGTAGATCTCTTTAAATATTTAGGTGCACATATATACTAGGGGCTGCCATGATTTGCAGGAGCAAAGATATGAGAAAGATTCACCAATAGAGTCACCAGATGGAAGATTCATGCCCCTGTGAGTAGATATTTTTGTGATTTTCTATCAAAACCACAAAATACAGGGCAAAGATTCTTAGAAAACTAAGACTCAAGTCTTTGAATCAGGTCCCACCGGGCATGCCAAAAATTGTTGATGCATAAATCTGTGGATGTAATCCAGCAGCAACATGGGAAACTCTGAGACGTGGGAATGCTCCTCAGAGTGACCTCCAGATTTTAGGGAAGCTGACTCTTCCATTCTTTCAATAGGGTTTGAGAAAAAGGTTAGAAAGAAAACCAAGATTGCAGAAAACAAATGCCTAATCTATGGCGATCCGCCGGATTTGAAACAATTATTTGCACAGTGTCTAACTTTGAAGGATTAACTAGAATTAAAGAGCAAAATATGTGTGATTAAAACTCAGTTTTAAAACATATTAAACAGAAGCAGAGATATAGAGAAATTAGAGACAAGAACACAGTGAACTCATAAATGCACAGAACGTCGTCTCATATTCGAATGAAAGAATAAATTTACAAAGGCAAAATTGTTGCACAGAATAAACTATTACAATCATTATGAAAAGACACTGCAAAGGCAAGAAGAAACTCTGTATGTTGCTCCAACTCTCTGATCTGATAAACTTGTAGAACTCTTAACATATCTGAAGAAGAACTTTCAACCTCTCCCAATGACACTGACGGATCTGTATTTATAGCCTGGATATCTCAACAAATTCTCAATGGGCTCTAAAAATCCACAACTGAATCCGTAAAATCCGGCACCAAATCTGGCATTTGAAACTGAACTGTGTCTTTCTGTTTTGCCCATGGCTAGAAAAATATCTCTGTGCAAGAAAGAAAACTCCCGCCGCTATTTTCCTGTAGCTTGCTCATAAAATAAAAATGGCTACAACTTTTTAGGGTTATATCTTTTATGTTTCACATGACATATAAGGGTCAATTTTTAAAATAAACTTTATTTCATATTGTTGGGACCCACTGTGTCTCTCCATAGACCCTATTATATTTTAAAACTGTTCCTTTAAAACTCCTGTAGCTTGCTTTTTGAGTTTCTTTTAAATTGATGTGGGTGTTGACATCTGTCACTTTCTGCTGCCTCTTATTTTCTTTAAAAAATGCTCAAGCAGTTTCCTACAAATTCCCGTAAAGATCCTCAATGCAACTTAAATAAAATATTCAGCTCCATATGAAAATGGCCCCACCATTTAATCTAACAAGAAACTTATATTAAAGCCTCAGCCTCTTATAAAATCCTGTGACACATTTGATGCATTTAATTAAATGAGATAAAGCATTGTATCTCCTATGGGCGGACTCAACCACATGGCTGCTTCCGCTTCAATTTCAGTTGCTCTCTAATTGATGCGGGTGTTTACATTTGGCAGCCTCCACATAACTTGCATTTGCTTTCTTTTAATTCTGTTGTAGCCACATGCTCACCTCCGCAACATTCTTGAGTTACTTCAATTTGTTGCGGGTTCTGACAAGTGGTGCGTTCCCAATCATTTTTATTTCTGCCTGCAAACCATTAATTATTTGCATATGATGGTTCCATTATGCTGCATTATTTTACTGTGTCTCTGTATGTGAATGGCATGTGCTCTGAGACCTTTTTATATGCACCACTCTTGAGACAACATTTTTCTTGCAGAGATCGCACCATCCTTTATGCTGAGCCACAGTAAAACTTATGAATTGAATGTTTAAAAAAATGGTGTGAAAACTTCGTCACTAACTACCACAGATTATTTTACCAAGTGGATCGAGGCTGTTGCCTTAAAAGAAGCAAATAAATCTATTGTCCTATGTTTTTATCAGTCCTTAGTGTCAAGGTTCGGTACACTAGATTCAATCATCTCTGATAATGGTCTAGCCTTTATAGGATTAAGAATTTCAGATTGGTCTGTCAGAAACAATATCTATTTGAATACTTCATCTAACTATTACCCATAGGGTAATGGGTAGGCCGAATCTACCAACAAAAATCTGATAAGAATCATCAAGAAGACTATTCAGGACAATCATAAAACTTGGCATGAAATGTTAAAGTTAGCTCTATGGGCTGTTAGGATCACACCTAAGAGGGCTACTGGTTGTTCCCCATATATGGTTACTTGTGGAAAAGGGGTTCGGTTACCTATTTCAATTGAATTTCCTACATTGGCCTTTATTAAAGAACTTGAGCTGCTAGAGGAGCAGCCTCTTGTAATCATATTTGCTCAGCTCATGGAGCTAAAAGAGACAAGAAAAGAGGCCTTAAGAAAGCTTGATATGCATCAAACCCAAATGAAGAATGCTTTTGATAAGAGAGCAAGACCAAGGAGTTTTATTGTTGGAGATCTAGTATTCAAGTGGAATGAACTAAGGAGAAGACCAGGTAAGCATTCTAAATTTGATGCCATTTGGGATGGGCCTTATGTTATCACAGAGTGCAAAGAAAACAATACATTTCAGCTATCTAAGTTGAGTGGAGAGGTGTTGTCTAGATCCCAGTTAATGGGATCCACCTCAAACATTGCCTCTGAGGATAAAAAATTTCCTTTATATATATTAGAGTAGTTTTGTATTAATAAGTGCTCATGCACATTTGTTTTAGTAGTTTTGTTTTGGCCATCAAGGCCTGTTAGTTTTCTTTCAGTAGAGTTGTTTTCAGTTTGTTGTTGTTGTTTGAACTGTTGGAGAGATGAAGTACAATGTTTTCTGAGTTTCTGAGGATGACAGATTATGACTCTATGCCCAATGGATGTCAAGGCAATTGGTCAGATACTTAGCAGGCAAGCATATAGCAGAAGTCACCAGAAATGTTACCATTTCTTGACCCCATCCCAAAATTTGGCTGAATTAATTTATTATTTATCATTTTGAATGAGTTTTGATTTATTTCTGTTATGTGCTAGTTGCATAGTTGTTATGACAAATGTAGTTTAGTTGTTCAGATGCAAAAAAGAAAGTTTTAATCATTCATTACATTGCAGAGCAGTAAAAGAGATAAGTATTCATTCACCACAGTGATTGTTCATTTACAATTTTGAATACATAAGAGAACAAACATTGCATTGAAGGAAACCAAGACATATCGAATGTCCCACACAAGCCGTGGGTTATAATTGAACTCATGCAAATACAAATAAAACACTATGCATCTAATGAAGAAGAGGGAAAGACATAGCTATCATTGCCTTGTTTTGGTTGATCTCGTAGAAGCCTCCAGTTCCCACTCTCGACCTTCGCATGTACTTGAAAAAATGCGGGAAGGTCCCATTAGAAGCTTTGGTTATGAAAATCCTTCATCAATCAAGAGAGAACATCCATATGCAGAAGGAACTGAAGAGAAGCAAACATAAGAGCATCGTTGTTTTATTCTAATCTATTTGTTTCATGTGCAGGTATAGGACAAATCATGAAGCTAATTGAAGACATTCAACATGTGGTATCAAATGGGCTCCCACAAGGGTTGAGCCCAACATGTTGCTGCCCCTTGATCTTAGAAGGGATAAATAGAAGAAGAGGATCATTGATAACATTCACATGACAAGATAAAAGAGTAACAACACAGTCATATGCATCAGTCCCATTTCAAGACACAACCATGATTTCACTTCAAAGTATGAAATGCAACCAAGAACATGACCTGAACAGATGGATGACAAAATTCAATGCATATAACAACTTATACACTACTCCAACTATTGTGAAATGACATTCTCAGGTCCATTTGGAGTGTTCATTATAAACCAATAAGCAAATTGCAAAGACAGGTGAGTACCAAACTTCATACTTTTCTCATTTAAGAGGAGTGACAAATCAGATTCAAAATTCAATTACATAAGCTGCCTCTTAAATGATGAAATATATCCAATTATGCCTCACTTTTTCTACTGGTAGGTTGAGTATCAGAACAAGTGTTATCACATGTTGCATTCATTGCATGTCTATAAAAGACACAGGACAGTATTGCAAATCTATAGCAGAAAATACAAGATAGTCAATCCAGATGGCTCATTTTGTCTTTGACGAACTCCAAGAGAATCAAAGGAGCATTTCATCTCATGTTTGTAATAGAGCATCAACATCATGTGACAAGGAGTAGTTAACTGGTATGATCATCATCCTTATGCTACAATTTATCATGTTGAGACAAATGAAATGAATAAGTGTATGGTTGCATCTGTGGGTGAGTGAGTTCAAATGAAGTTAAATTATAAGAAGTGATTTGCCAAAATGGGACAGAAGATACAGTGGACCTGATTCATATCCTACAGGACATCTCATATAAGTATTTGATATGATAGAATACAGAAAGAAGAGCAGATGTTGCCTTCATGTGTTACAGTGCTACATTGTCATGATATAGCTAGGTCATCATCGTACATGAAAAATATGATTGCTATAGTCCACTAAATGGACAAGTAAAAGATACAAAAATGAAGGTATATTTGCTGCTACAAAAAGTGGAGGAGTTCTATGTGGACTCCATGTGCACAGTCCACTGAATGGACTAGTAAAGTTACAGGGATGAAGACATGCATGCTACTACAGTGGAGTAGTTCAAAAGTTGAAAAGTGATAGTATCATTCCATATGCAAAGTTCATTAAAAGAGTAAGTAGAGCTATAGAGAGAGAATAGTGCATGCCATCATCACTTCTTTTGAACAATAATAGTGATTATCATTAAATAGTGTCAGCATAATGAATAAAAGTGATATCATACACTAATGGATGCTACAGAAAGAACTTTCTATGCTCAGAGAAAAAATAAATATTGCTTTATTGCTTCAGTTTTCAAATCTGAGTGTATACAGTAAAGAGGAAAAATGCAAATACTTTCATAAGTAAGGTCATGGCATATACTGCCTTATGCACTCATTTTCTCAAACATCCACATCGACTTTCAGAACCATGTATTTTTGCAGTATAGAGAAAGAGAAATGATACTGCAAACTGTCCAGGCAGGCCAAAATGAGTTTATTGTTTATACAGAACAAAGAAATGAAACC
Source organism: Cunninghamia lanceolata (assembly GCA_027924645.1). NCBI lineage: Eukaryota > Viridiplantae > Streptophyta > Pinopsida > Cupressales > Cupressaceae > Cunninghamia > Cunninghamia lanceolata. The sequence continues at coordinate 16,681,825 of BSBN01000801.1, forward strand.
CTTGTAGGGTAAAGTTTTCTTTCTTTTTCACAGTTAAACAAGTAAAAATGGAGTATTGAAGACATGGCCATAACAAGGAAAGAGTTCTGTGTGACAAAAAATGTAACCCTTATCAAGTTTTTAAAGGAGTCTTTTCTTTTTACTTACAGTCAAACAATGTAAAAGAAGCTTCTGTGTAAGTATGGCCACGTGAGAAAGGAAGGTTCTGTGACAACAAAAATGAAACCCTCACTTCGAACAACGCAAGAAACTTCACATTTCTTACATCAAAATACAAGGAAGAAGCTATAGAATGCATTACAAGGAGTCGTCATGCCTTATGATAAGGTATTTCACATACCCAACCAACAAAAAAATGAAACCCTCTTCACAGTTTCAAATATGTAGAGATAAAGAGTTCACAATACAATTAATGACAAAGAGGAATAGTGGACTTATCATATAACGCAGCTGAGGAAATGATAATGGTCGTGGCCAGTTAAACAAAGCCCTTGCCATTTTGTCATTTTTCACAAGTTCAACACACAGAACACGAAACAAATGCATATCAAAACTAAGAGACTAAAGAAGTAATTACATGGCCGCGGCCATTTACAGAATATAAGCCATCAAAACATAGTGAAAGCCATTTTTAAAGCTTAGTTTCAAACTTACCAAAGGTAGCTGTCATTATTATCAAAGGAAGTGTAGTGAAAGACCATTGAAGACCATCAAATGGAGCAAGGAAAGAACACGGAGCATGAAACCCCAAGTCAGTGGCTAGAGTTGCAGAGCTCACTCGACGACAACAAATGGAATTACTAGGATTTTAGGGTTCTCCTTTGCTTTTGTTTCAATGTCCCTTCCACATTTTTGACCATGCCACATTTTAATCATTTTTATCCAAATGGGATTGGGGTCAACACCTTGTGTTGATAAGTGTCTAGTAATCATAAGTAGAGGTGGCCGATATCATATAGAATATGACTTGATGTATTAAGTCAAATGAAGACATTATCATAAGTGGACAAATACCCTTAGAATCTACCAAGGACTTAATCATCAGTGGTGGTTGACCCACATTGGAGTCAAGATATTATCATTTGATATTGCATGTTGTTGAGTGTCTTTGACCTCCCACATATGCACTTTTTTATTATTCCTTCACATATTTCATATATGTATAGAGATCAAAACATGAACATTGTATGTGAAGAATATATAGAATGAGGATATGGTCAAGGGGTCAATATGACATGGTGGCACTATAGAGACAAGGAGTTGGTATTTTTCAAGCCATATGGATAATGGTGAGGTGATAGAATATCGACACATGGAGTCCATGGTGTCAAGCTTTTTAAGGCTCTTATTTTTATTTTTTTTGCAAACATGTGTAATAGTTCATATTTTTTTATGATTTTTATAGAAAATTATTTGTGATATCTTGTAAGTATCTTGGTGAAATTGTAAACCAGATATCATTTTATTTTTACAAAAAATCATATCACTATGATATTGATTAAAATTGCCATATCATTGTAAAGTTAACTTTAAAGCAATGAAATTATGAATTGCGTTTAAAGTTTAACTATTTTTAGGCAATTTATAAGCTAATAAAATAGATCAAATATTCCATTTTGATTTGTTTTATTTAGAGCCATATAGGAAAATTTTTGGAGCTTTCATGAGCAGAGAAAGGCAGTTTTATGGTGGGACCACATGAGAGGGCAATTTTGCAGCTTTACTTCATAGATTGGTGGCAGATTCAGTGCTTTATTTTTGGCTTTCATGAGTAGCTCAAAAATGGACTTAGGGTCTATTTTTAGGAGTTTTTTTCCTTTCTTCACAGGAGATCATTTGGAGACATTTATAAGAGAAAAACTTAGTTTTTCTCAGTCAGTTAGCATCAATTTCTTCTCTCTTGTAGAGTTGTATACAACAGTTGGCTCACACATGTTATTTTTCATGCATTGTATTCCTTTTAGTTCTAATAACAAATCATCTTGTTTCACATACATTTTTGCAGTCTTCATCTGATGTTATATTGTGACTATTTTAGTCATTTATTTTGTCTCAATACTATTAAGATTTAGTTTCTTCCTGGTTACAGTTTGTGTTTGACACAAAAACCTTGTTGCAAATTACTTAAGGAGTAACTATCAGTAGAATTGTGAGGGTTATGTTAGAAGATCTACTTCTGAATGATAGAACTTCATCTAGTTTAGATTTCAAAGTTAGTTTATATTTCAGTTACATCTTTTTATCACTTTTCTCCTCAAATCAGTAGTTTAGAAGTTACAAGAGAACCAGCTCACTTTGGAGATTCGTTCTCATGAAAGGAGACCCACATCTGAGAATGATTCCATGTTTTAGCAAGTAGTTAAGTTTTTGCAAGACTTAACATGGGTGCATACTTGAATTGACAACAACTGGTTCAAGCAAGGAGATCCATTTGGTATTAACATCCTTAAGAAGCTTTTTTCTTGTAGTTATTCCCTCAGCAAAATGTTGAAATTCCAAAAACCTTTTGGGATTTCAACAGAAGTATAAGTAGAGCTCACAGAATAGATCTTCAACTTTTGATACTGCAGGAAACTTGCTCACAATTTTAAATGTTAAATTCATTCTGTGGGCCATGTAGTGAATGCCAATCATGTATGGTGATATATAAGTTTGTAGCTTAACACACAGACCATCCTATGACCTTGCATTATTGAAGCTCCATCCATTCCTACACACACCAACTTTCTCGCAATTGTGCAGTCATCCATACCTCCAATCTCATTCAAAGATTTCTTAACTATCTCAAATAGATTTTGTGATGTTGCATTTTCCTTCATTTTATAAACAGAGAGTAGATGAGGTTGGCGGACATGATTTGCCATAGTATACACATGCATACATACCTAGGAAGTATTATCTATTGTTGTAACTTCATCTAGAGATAATGCAATAAAAGTTGACTCTTTTATTTTTTCTTGTAAATCACATTTTTCCACCTCAGCAAGAGAACTTGCCCATTCCCATCCACTGTTTATTGACTAGTGTGTGTTGGAAAAATTAGGAATGCCCATAAAAGATAATAAACTATTATATTCAAGGTAGTCTATCATAGGACGCCCTCTTCTTGAAATATGAAAAACAACACCCAACTGAACAGTTTTTGCCATTTGTAATTCTCCCATCATCTTTCTAAATTGAGCTTCAATTGAACCTCCACCTGCATGAATCTTTGCCTTTCTTTGCAAATGTGCTTCATATTTGAGGGCATTCTTTACATGAAGACATTCTTCCTTCATTTTCCATCTTATCACTTATTTTTCCTATCCATCTATGATTTGTTTTTCATAAACATTGCCAATATATTTTTCTATGGTGTCAAGTTTTGACTGCAACCTCTTCTCCCTATGATATTTCCAACAGCAAATCTTACACTTGCATTTTGTGGGAGGTTCATCTTTGTTTTTATTCTCCACTGGTTCAATGAATGGAAATTTTGACACCCAATCAATCTGAAAACTCCTTGACATTTCCCACTCATGCCCCTTTTTTGATTTGACTTTTCTTTTCCCCTTGCCTGCACTTGTAGGATCTTCATCTTCATTGATTTCTTTAACTTCATTAGCTTCATTATCATTTGTTCTTGGAACATCATATGTGGAATTGTCATCATTCCAGCTACCTTGGGTATTCCCTCAAACGTCATCTGTGGCATTGTCATCATTCCCAGTACATTGGGTATTCCCTAGAACATCATCTACGGCATTCTCATCATTCCCGGTACATTGAGTATTCCTTGGAACATCATCTGTGGCATTCTCATCAATCCCAGTACATTGGGTATTCCCTAGAATATCATCAGTGTCATTGTCATCATTCCTGCTACATTGGGTATTCCCTAGAATATCATTCGTGCCATTGTGATGCAAGTCAATAGATGGTATAGGTTTTGATGTTGTAGCTAGATCCGATGGACCGCCAACATTGCCAAAGTATGACTTTATGTTATTATTTCTCCATTTTGATGGCCTTGACCTCCCTTGAGTCCCTTCACCACCCTCAGACAACTTCTTGCTCGACATCTCTCATGAATTAAAAGCTACATAAATAATGTCATTTTGTTCAAGATGCAATCATAGATGATAGAATATAGATCACTGGGTCATAAACTCCTAGATTAATATATCTCCCTAGTCCTAATTCCTACTCAATCAATATCATATGTAACAAAGACATAAATAATTTACATGAATCTTATATTATTACACAGTAAACTTGTAAAGAAATGATCACTTACCTTTCAGTGACTCGCCAATCTTGTACTTGTAACTTCTCTATTATCCAAAATGGATCAAGGATTCGAGAGCTAAGCTAAACAAAATGAATAAACTTAAAGGATTAAGTAGAGTTTCAAATGCATTTATATCAATGCATATTTGGCAAATAATGCAGGATTTTCAAATGGTATTATAGTAATATGGCGATTCCCTTGTACTATTAATAGGACACTTATAAATGTTAGGAAAAATGGACCTCCATCAAACACATATATAGTAATTTTCTAGGTGAATATGGCCCTACAATTAGCATGGAGTTATAATGGTATTGGTGAAGTTGGTCCTTATACATGTGAACCATTTAATTATACTAGTGAAATTGGTCCTCGTGCATGTCAATCGTTTAATGATATTGGCGAATTGGGTCCTCATGTGTGTCAACCATTTAATGATATTGGCGAATAAGTGGGTGAATTAAAACATGCCTTTGAAATTTTAGGTGAATTACTATTAGAACCAAGTAGTATACCATGGAGAAAATACTAACTATAAATGACTCAAAAATTAATAGGGTGTCAAATTGAAATGCATTTGACCAAAAATCCATAAAAACTAGGTGAATTGGCCCCACGCCAGTGGTAATGTATTCACCAATTCCTCATTCACAAAAATGAACTATTCGCCAATTGGTGAAGATTTGCCACTAAAAAATCCCTGCCTTGAAATGATCTACAAAAAACATATGGATAAAACTAATTTTATATTATTGAAGCAAACAATTGGATTGTTGATGGGCATTATGATATAATATTGTGGTTGTTTTAGGCAACAGGTATGAATTTCTTTAAACAAGTATAGATGATGGATGCAAAAATCCATGAATGTCAGGCCTACAACAATAATCTCCATAGATGACCTGATACTGGGGCAGTTATTACACTTGGCATTGTTGTGTCAATTTGTACAGTTGATCATTTGGGAAGGAGAGGTTTCTAAAACTTCCTCTTGAGCAGCCTCTGCTTGTTTACATCGTTGAGGTCCCTAACACTTTGAGGCATAATATTATTTTTTATGGATGAAGTTGACCATACCACCTTCCTACACAATTGTTATTTTCCATATATCTAATTGATGCATTCTTCTCTCTAAAAAACCTTGATATAATAGATAATTACAGCCATGTGTATGCTCTTGTCACACTCTATGCTAGTAGTATTTGATAGTGGTAGGGACTCCTACTGCTGCACAACTATTGTTTCCTATAGTTTTAGACCATTAGCAGATTCCTTCAATAATTGTGTCATCATTTTTAACCCTGTTATTTAATCAAACAACTTGAGTATTTATACGCTGATATTTGGAAGACTCAACCCACAGTAATTTGGAATCCAGGTGGTTTGCAAAGAGAAGAGGGAAATGTGAACTTTCTGTCTAAAAAAGACAAAAGACATCTTCCTCCACCTTTAATAGTTTTGAATAGTGACATGTAAGAGCTTTATTTAATGCTCTTGCATGGAACCTTTTTTTAACTAGCACTTGCACCATGTTATTTTTTAACATTTTTCTAAGATGTTTAAAATTAATTTTCAATAAGCAGATTTAATATATATGTAAAAATATGCAAACTTCCAAGAGTTAATTTGCATGCATGAGTTTCCATATACAATACAAACAAAATGATTACATATAATTTAAAATACCTTAACAAATATATTTAATGAAATTTTTTCTTTACAAAAGTAAATTTTATAAATTCTATTTCTTAAAATGATTATTTATGATGTTTTTGTCTCTAAATTAATTAATGTAAATATTTTGTGATAAAAAATTAAATTGTGTAAATAATAAAGTTCATAGAAAATAAAAAGTCACATTATTTCAAGTAGAAATATTCACTTTATAAATAGAGCAATCAATAGACAAATCTAAAGCTACAACCTATTTGATCATGTGCATTGTGTAATTCATTGTAGTCAAAGCAATTGGTAACCAGTGCCATCGGATCAGGTGGCATTTATCTATCGAAAGAGTGTGTCTCAAGCTCTCTAGAGGGAATATTCCTTGGGTTGGCTCTAGGTTCCATCATATTCAAGGGTGCCTTAGACACCACAAAATAAATGGAATGTGGTATGAAAAGGTTGGAGATGACGAGAGAAAAGATGGAAATGATAGAAAGTGATGATAGAAGTGATATGAAAGCAATAGAAATGCACAAAAAACTCACCCAAAAGGATTTGTCCTTCATATCAGCTTCATCAAAATATTTATGCTCCAAAATGTGACTCAAGCACAACGTGAATGAGTCAACTTTGATATCCCACATGAATCACCTCCTTGTACTAGGTGACCTCCAAGTCACTCCTGCTCTCATGGTAGAAGCCAACTGAGTGGAGGCGTGACCTAGGGGTGGTTATATTCATGTGGAAGTAGAACATCGTGGAGGGCAGTTGGCCTATCTACAAGCCTAGTATGTACTTGTGTTTGATGAATGTGCTCTATGGCGGTTGTAGTGGAGATGACTATATGACCCAAAGGGTCACTAGTTCCAAGTCTCCTATTGGGGTTTCTCAAATTCCAACACCTAGTCCTAATACTATTTTTCTCATTGATTTCCCTAAGGTGTTGTAACCTACTGTAGTTTGCTTGGATGATTTGTTGAATGTTATTGCTTCATTTAATGATCCTAAAAGCATGTTATTTCTCTTAAATTGTTTGCTGTGTGTTTTGAGTTCTAGGGTGTATTTCCTCTATTTCATTGAGAATAGATTGAAACCAATCTTCTATAATCCTTGGGCACATTGAATGCTTGGGAGAGAGAGTTTGGGTGTGTTTAAATTTTGTGTTGACTTTGGCTTGACTTTGACTTGTGGTCAAAGGTTTGTTATGCTTTTGTTTGATTGTTGAAGTGTAATGGACCTTGTGATGTGATCAAGGGTTTGACCTTGTTTTGACTTGATGCGTATACCTCATGATGGAATCAAGGGTTTTGGCTTTCTATATTTCTTAATGTTTTTGTATTTTCTTATGCAATGCAATTTAGTATGAATGCAAATAACTTTTGATTATTTTCTTTAAATTGAATAAAATAGTGATCTAATGAACTATGAAAGTAAAAATGAATGCAAATAAATGTTTTTATTTTAAATACAATCTAATCCTATGTTTTTGTATTTTGTGGGGCAATTTTGAGTCTATTCTATAAACTGAAAGTACTTGAATTGAAATACTAAGATAATTGCATGAAATGAAACTAATCAAATCAATGCTAATCTAATTGTATGAAATCAAATCCTATCAAGGAAAAAGCAACACAAAGATTACTTTCCCAAGAGCCAAAGTGTAAATTAATTAATAATTTGAAAGCATGAAAAACTTGGAATAAATAGGCGCATGAGCCTAGCATATCCTTAGAAGTCCTTTTGTGGAAGCCTCCTTTCATCTATAGAAGTAGGGATCTCCTCTTGAAAATAGGCATGAAGAAGAAATTGATTTAAGTATGGCTTGAGCTATGAAAGCTATGATGAAACGATTTGAGCTATTGAAGTTATTGAAGCACTATGACTTGGACTTTTTTCAAAGCAATTTGGTGAGTGGGTAAAAGCACAAAGTTGTGTCACACTTTTATAAAGGAAACGGCCAACGCTAATCCAACTTTAAAACTTGAATCACTAAAAAGTGACATATATGTTTTAAATTTTGAAATGATGTAAACTAATAAAATATTTATTTTTTAGTATATTTTATGTTTGTATTTTTTGAAAAAATTTAAAAAATTATTTTAATATAGTTTTTAATAAATTGACACTATAATTTAGTTGCTGATAAAATGCTGAAAAATAAAGTTACATGAGACATCAATCTTTATATAGTAATTTTTTTTTTCTTCAATTTTTTTTTGTGTATTTATAACTTGAAACTTTAGTGCATGGATATATTTTTTTCCAATTTTGATAAACATATATTTTAAAATAAATAATAAAATGTGCGTGTATTAAAATGTAGTTGTTTCCATTTGACATCAACCTTCATATTAACTATTTATCTAAAATTTAAAAAAAAATATACCATCTTGATATAGATTCTTTTATCTAGTGCATCATATTTTTTTCAAATTTTTTAATAAGTTTTACTATTTTTCCTTGACATGGTAATTGACCTAATATTTTGTGCTGATAACTTCATCGTAGTAAAAATAGAAAGGAAAATATAAATACTAATTAAACTATATATATATATGAAAACTAAACTTATAGATCTACAAAAGGGTATTTTTATATTTTTAAAAAAATGTTATTTACATGAGTAGAAGTTGTTGAAATGTCAAGTTTTTCAAATAATTTTTTTTTTGGTAAATTGGCCTCATAGTGGTGCTAGATATGCATTTAGCCAACAATTTTAGTTGAAAAAGTTGTGGACATATCTAACTTAGCTAGAATGAATCTTACAAGATCATATGTTTGACCAAAATTGATTTTTAGTTAGAAATAATTAAATTCACTTGTGCTGATAAGTTGGCTGAAAGTGTGACACAGCATTGTGCTTTTACCCAAGCATAATAATGCTATTGAAGCTTTGGAATCTTGGCAACTAAACTAAGAAAATAAAAGGCTCATAAAAATGCAAAGAATATAAGCATACTATGGAGAGAAAAGAGCAAAGATGGAATGGTTGTGCAACAATGAATTCATCTCCTATAGTGTATATAAGAGGGGGTATTTATAGCTGGGAGAGGCTCATGAATGGTGGAGGTGATTGATGAGTTAACTCCCTTGATTGATGAGTTAACATGATTTATTGATGAGTTAACATAATTGATTAAAGACTAAACTGGATCAGAAATAGTTAGGGTTGAAGAGATATGCAAACTAAAGCAAAAATGCATCTATTTGGGCCTGAACTGAAGAGAAACTTGCATGTTTAAACACGAATGGGTCACCCAGTTTGACAGGGCGGGTCACCCAAGGGAATTTTAGTTAAATGACAAGGTGGCCCAGGGTAATTTTAGAGGTCAATATGGGCTACCCAGAAAGAATGGGTTCTACAAGTGGTTTTAGAGGCTAAGATTGGTCAGAGGGGAATAAAGATGACTTCAAGACCTAGAGACAAGTTATCAAAGTTCAAGAGAGTGGGTCACCAAGTTTGATAGGGCAAGTCACATAGGGGAGATCCACTTCAGTTGTAGGGTTTCCCAGGGGAGATCAGGAAGTCAATATGGGTGACATAGAAAGGAAGAAATGGGTGATGAAATTGATGGTGGGAAATGGTTTGGGGGGTTAATTGGAAGCCTCTAGAGGGTTGAAATGGTTGAAAGTGACTTAGGGAAAGTGGATTTCCCATCTTGTGATATTGGTAGGTCAAATCAATAGGATTAGAAAGTGACAAAAAAGAATTTTTGACAAAGGGGTAAATGGTGAAGATGGATGGCCTTAGAAGGTTATCTAGGAGATAGGGGAGGTACAAACAAGGTGAATAATTTCAATCCATGTGTCACCAAGAAGAATTATACTGAGAGGTCATATTTACACACTTACATGCACATGTTTAGGATGACAATTCATCATCAGATTACCATATAGGTTCATGCGTACATTTTTAGTGCTTATAGTGGCAGATACATATTCTACTTATACTAATGAAAGAGTGACTATATGTTTCTTATTGGAGGCCCATTAAACTACACCTAGTCCAAAATAAAAAAATGTAACTAGATGTGTTCTTTCTATCATCAATACTTCCAACACAGTCACTATCTATGTGGCCTTGATAAACTTGAAATCATATGATCAACATTGTATATAAAATTCCATAATCTTTTCTTCCACTAATATATCTTAATACACTTTTACCATATTCCTAATGAGAATACTTTGGTGACTCCATGAACCTTGAAATTAGGCTTACTCCATACATAATATCAAGCCTTATGGTTGTTAAGTACATCAAACTACCAACAAGTCTTTTATACAAAGTCAAATCTACATTGGAGCCCTTATCTTTTCTCAATTTCAATCCTATGGAAACTCATGTCATTGTTGGATTGAACCTCATCATTCTAAATCTCTTCAAAATATCATTGGCATATTTTGATCAACAGACAAAAATACCATCATCTAATTGACTTACTTCTATACCAAGGAAAAACTTCATTAAACGTAAATTATTCATGTCAAAATTCATTTTTCATTGCTGATTTGAATAAGCCAATTGACAAATCTCCTATAAATTATATCAAATCATCCACATAAAAAGACACAATAAAAATCAAACCATGATCATTCATTGAGATGTATATTGTTGGTTCACTACTACTTTTGATGAATTTGTTATTTAGAAAATAAGTATCAATCATGTTGTACCAAGATCTTAGATCGTGCTTGAGTCTATACAAGTTTTTCCTCAATCTATACTTTGTGTTCTTGATCCAAAATTTCATAACCTGGTAGTTGTTGCACAAAGACTTCATCTTTTGATAGTCCATTCAAAAAAATAGATTTGGCATCTATTTGATAGGCTTTCCATTTATTTTTGATATTTTATTTCTAATACAGTTCTTATGTTGTCTAGATTGGTCACTAGAGAAAAAGTCTCAATATAATCAATTTTAGACCGTTGATATAAAAACCCATTGCAACCTACCTTTCCTTATGCTTTTGATATTTCTATATGCATTTAATTCAGTCTTATAGACCCACTTCACAACAATTGCATCATTTCCTTCTAGAAGATTTACAAGATCCCACGTTTGAATTTTTTCAATAGAGTCAAATTCCTCATCCATGGCTTTCACCCAGTTTTTGTTTTCAATTGCTTCTTCAAATATATGGGATCAACTTGAGAAAATAATGCAAAATCAGAGAACAAATCAACATTTTCATCACCTTGAGTTTTATCAGAAATCTCCCTCAAACTTCTTGCCTTTAGAGGCTTTAATAGTGATGCTAGATTTGGATCTAAGGTGTCACTAGCACGAGACATTGAAGGAGTTGAGGTTCCTACATGGATTGATGATTCACCTAAGTGATATGTTGAAATAGCTCTTGAGGTGTCACCTAGGCAATGTTTGAGGGTTTTTGGGCTTTGGGTGCACTAGAAGGTGTCACTATGGCAATGCTTTGAGAAACATGAATCCTAGTTGAAGAAGGTGTTTCTAGCATGAGATCTTGTGGAGAAAATTGATAACTTGACACCACATTTCCATTTGATGACTCCATTTTGTTTGAAGGTATTGCTTCTGTGAAAGTTGCTATTTTTTTAGTGCTTCCATCCCATGCTTATTCTTCAATAAAATCAACATCTATGTTGATTATCACTTTATTTGCGGTTGAATTATACAATTTGTATCCTTTCATCTACTCGGGTCATCCTACAATTATGGGTTACACTTTTGGCCAAACTTGACATTGAAATCAACATTTTGAACTAAATCTTCACTTTCTGACACCTATAGCTGCTAAACCGTTAGGAATTTGAGATGATGTGAACTAGTGATTTGTGAGATTTTGTTTGTATATTCTAAATATATATTTTAAAAAATTTGGAGTTAAATTGTAAATTTTTTGTGTCTCCTTTGATGACTAGTTTTTAATAATAAACAACATTTTAAAAAAGCGATGTGTATTCTGTAAGACAACTTTTTTTCCACAAAGGATAAAATTCTGATTCTTTTGAATTTAGATTGATAACACCAATATATAGGGCATGCATTTGGTTTTATAATGTTTCATTGAATTTTTTTTTTAATTAAGTTTTGAAGTCAAACCAATTATAATTTAGACATAGGCGTATTCCATAAAACATAACTTTTTCTGTATGTATCAATTTTATTTTTTTTTGGTTGAAATAAGGACATAAATACCTAGGGCATATATATTTTTAAGAATTTGTTTTCACTAATTTACTAATTTTCCATGTGTGTAGAGAAGAGAACTTGATGTTCGGTGAAAAACCTACATTCACAAGAAATAAAAAATAAATATAATAATCAAATTAAATATATTTAAAATTAGGGGCGAGGACCCTAGCTTGATTGGCTAAAAAATTTTGTTGTGGTAAAGAAGGTCACGAGGTCCAATCTCCCCCCTATCCCCGTGGTACCGGAGGGTGTGTCGTTGCAGCGTCACCGGTCACGTGAAAAAAGTTTACAAGGCACACTACAGTTTATACGAGGGCTACCCGATTCCTGCAGTCCAAAAAAAAAATCATTATTATTTTTCAAAGGAAACATTTTATTATTTGTCATTTAGATCTACTTTTGCAATAAGTTTATTACTTAGAATTTTATCTTTAAACACACATTCTTTGTGTTCAAAATAAACTCTATATCTGTTTTGTACAAATTGAACAATACTCATTAAGTTGTATTTGAGTCTAGGGACATAATACATATTTAGAATGTGTTTCTTTTCACCTTGCTTGGTTTTATGTTTATTGTTCCTTTACCCAAAAAAAACACTTTATTATCATTTTCCAATTTTACTTCTAATTTTATTGATTCATCCATGTTTATAAACATGTCTCTATATCTAGCCATGTGATTACTACATGTCCACTATCTAGAAACCATACATCTTTTGTGCTTTCTTGAGTAACATTACATGTAATAAACATAGAATCACTATTTTCATTTTTAGTTTAGTTTTCTATAGAAAAGTTTGCATTTTGTATACTCATATCAAATTACTTCTTCTTACGCTCATTTGCATAATGTCCAACTTTTTTGTAGTAATAAAATTGAACATGTGATTTATCATATCTCTGACCATTATAGTGATTGTGGCTAAGTTACCTCTACCTCTTCCACTTGAAGTATAGAAATTTGTGTTTGTAGTTTGTCTTTTGCCATCATAAAATGTTCTTGTTCTTCATCCTCTTGGTAAATCTCTTCCTTTACTTCATTAAAATTTTATCTTCCTCTTCCTCTACTATTTCTAACTAAAGGTTGTGATTTGAAAGCATGATCAAGGGTAGAGTTGGTTGTTCTATTCAACCTTTGCTCATGGGTTTGTAGAGATCTCATCAACTCATCAATAAACAACTATGTCAAGTCCTTTAACTCTTCTATTGCCACTACAATTGAATCAAACCTAATAGGCAAACTTCTAAGAACTTTTTCTACAACCCTTTGATCCTCTAGTTCTTGACCATGAGACCTGATTTGACTTACTACAACCATGATTGCATGGATAAAAAATTACATCTATAGAATCTAAATCAAGTTCATATGTAAATTTTTAAAATCTCTCATAGAAGCATTTGCAACTTAGCTATTTTAACTTTGTTTGTAACTTGGCATGTTGTTTGTAAGCACTCCCATGCCTTTTTAGATCTAGGTGCTATTGCAACTCTCAGGGAGATGGACTTGTCCATGGCCTATTTAATAAAGAACAAGGCTTTAGCATGCTTCTTTTTGTTCTCTCTCAACAATTTTTTTTCTCCTATGTCAATGCATTGTATGTTGCTTGGTCAATTGGTTCAAGAAACTCATTTTCAACCAAATCCCACACATATTGAGAGCAAAGAGGGTTTTCATTTTGATGTTCTAAAAGTCATCATTCTTCCCATTGAAAAGAGGAATTTGAGGTTGAATTATATTGCTACCCACACCAGCCATGGCTGAACTTGATTCCAAAAAAAACTTTACAACCAAGCTTTGATACCGATTTGATAGAAATTTTGTTTGAGTGCTTATTTTTCTAACTGCTCTATTTTTAAAAACTATCCTATTTTTTTAAAATGCTCTATAATTTACACTAAAATAAACTTGTTGTCTTAAAAAATAAAGCTGCTGGATTCATACATATAATATACATAATATAAAAACAATGTTATTTGAAGTATGCACAAATACACATACATAAAAAGTAAAATATTATTTGATATATTAAAAATAAAACTATTACAAAAGTTGTTTCTTTTGATGTTTCTTCATCAATCTCTGCTGCATGCGTTTTCTGTAATATTTTTTCACCCCCACATGGCTGCTGCTGTTGCTTTATTTTTCTTCTCAGCTTCTATTATATGCATCTGGCTCTCTTAAAAAATCTACAAAATGACTTACAAATATATATTAGAAGGGGTTCTAGAGAAATCTCTACTGATTTTATTATTCTTATCTATTGAACATAACACTGTTACTTGCTACAACTGCTGCGTACTCTTCCCATTCTCAATCCTTACAGTCAAAACCAAATCGGTAAAAGATAGATTTCACAATTAATAATAGTGAAGACTTGATGAGAAAATCTAGAAGAGAACTTTCACATTAAAATAGCCATGTTTATTGATGTGACAGATTTAGGTGAAGAGCTGCCCGAAAAAGCAAGCTTACACCCTACAAGCCTCTGCTTTATATCTTATTTCAAAGTTTTCCTCACTTTACCCAATTCTAGTTGCCAATAATGCTTATTGGCACTACCATAAACATGTCCACCCAACACCTGCAGAGAGAGGGGCAAACCTCCACACTCTTTCACGAAGCTTTCAACTAAATCTTCATATCCACTGGTTGGATATGGTTGGTGGAAGGCGTGCCAACAGAAGAGCTCTGTGCTATGATGGACAGTCATTTCTTTCATCTTATAACAGGAATTAATTTCTGTCCTTATCAGAACTCTCTCATCACGGGTTGTCACAATTATCAAACTGCGAGAATTATTGACCAAAAGATCCCTGACCAGTAAGGCATTCAACTGGTCCACGTGATCTATATCATCCATAACAATTAGGAAACTGAAACAAGGGTTGCTTACCAGACGAGACCTGAGATAGCTACATCCTTCAGGGATACTGTCAAACTTACACTTTTCCTGCACCAGATCCTTAAGAAGCTTTCTTCGAAGAGAAGTCAATTTAGTTTCTCGCACGTCATACAAAAAACATGATGCACTGAATTCTGAACGCTTTCGATTGAACAATTCTTTGACAAGGGTGGTCTTACCAGACCCACCCATGCCATAGATGCCAATCATTTTATCTTTCTCCTCCTTCTTGTGCCAGCATGTCCTTTCAAAGTCTTCGACCCATTCTTCAATTCCAGTCGGATATCTTGCAATTTCTAAAGGTCTTGTCCTTTCTACCTCTCTTCGGACAGCGGACACTATGTTTTAAAACAGTGTCTCAAGATTACTTGAAATTTACAATGCAAAAATAATTTCAACAGATTAGGCTAGACTAAAATCATAAGCTTTTATATGAGAAAATATTTTAAAGAAAGTTTGTGAAAAAAAAGGTCTTACTCGTTATTATGGTTGAATTCGTAGCGAGGGATGAATGAAACACAGCTGAGGGCTTCTTTCCAGCCCTCAAGTTTGTCGAGATACCTGCGCTTCTCTGTGTAGTAATTGAATGAATCAGCATACACACCCTTTTCTACGTATCTGAGGTGGGAAGGTGGAACATCATAGAATATTGGAATAATCTTTCTCTTAGTTCGTAACATCAGAGCAAGCTCAGCTAGACACCAAATAGACTCGGCATATCTTTTAGAGAAAATGGCATCCTGAATTGTGGAAGGAAACAAATCACCTAATTCCATCTCTTTGCAATCGAGAAACGCGCGCATTCCCATCTTCTCGAGAGAATTATAAAGCTCAAGAGCGAGGGTTTCTTTGACATCAGGGCCTCTGTGGTTAATGAAAACATCATAAAGTTTGGGGGATGCAGATGATCCTATCTTTTCTCCTTGGTATAACATTTCACCGAAAGTATTCTCTCCCAAATTCAGTGGACGAGATGATGTAGACGAAGCCATGAAATGGGGGATAAAACTTGAAAATTGCAAATCACGCTGAATTGATTTATCAAAGTAGCATTGCATATAAATGGCTGACAAAGTTGTTTGGTCTCTACTTCCGATATAAATGGTGCCGGTGATATTTTTGTTGCTTTAATAAAATAAGTGGGGGATAAAACTTGAAAATTGCAAATCACGCTGAATTGATTTATCAAAGTAGCATTGCATATAAATGGCTGACAAAGTTGTTTGGTCTGTACTTCCGATATAAATGGTGCCGGTGATATTTTTGTTGCTTTAATAAAATAAGTGAGGACTATTGTTTCCAATATTTTAAAGCATTGGCATTTTCCTACGTTGACGTTCAAATCAAGGAAGAGTCGGCCCACAGCAATTGGAAGCCAGGTGGTTTGCAAATAGACGCATGAAACGTCAACTTTCTGTCTAAAACGGACAAGAAGACATCTGCCTATACCAAATAAATAAAAGTTTAAGATAACTACCTTTTAAAAATTAAATAGTAGGAACCTTCCTTAGAGTCCGTTAGAGTCTTCCTTGATGCTCTCCCATGGAACCTTTTTTCACCGTTATTTTTAAAAAGTTTTGTAAGATGTTTAAAACTAGTAACACCATTTAGAGGTGTTATCAAATGATTCTTATTTAAGTCAAGCATTTCTCATTTATTTCTTTATTTTAAATAATGTTATTAAATACTTATGTGTATTAGCCATTTGATAATACTTTAAGGTAACGTTATTAGTTTTCAAGAATTTCACAATGTTATAATATAATAGATTCCTAATAATTTTATAAGAAAAAAATAATTTGAAAGGTCTAATAATTTTAGAGATTTTATTTTCCTACATGTTAAAGAAAGATTTTGATTTTATACATGAAAACAAAAACATCTATTTTCAAATCTATCAATGTAATTTGCAACTTTGATGAGATAAAATTATATATCTCAAATTCAATCTTTTTAAATTGAAACTTCAACTTCTATGAAATCAATTGAAAAATCAATAGTGGTTGTGCAAAGTAGATTATTTGATGTTTGAAGAGATATCTTAAGTTATTAATTAAAGCTTATGAATATTGCTACAAATAAGGGTGGGAAGGGGCTATCTATGGCTATTGTTTTGGCTTCCCTTGTGAATATTATGTCCCAAGTTGCTATGGATTTGGTTGTAGCTTGTGATTCTCAAGGCAAGGATAAGAGTGGGAAGAAGAAGGTCAAAACCAACGAGGTTAAAGTGGTTATTGTGAAAATTCCTTCTAATAGGGTTGTGTTTAATTCTCCTATTACTCGAGTTTTGGATAAGGGTTTGGTTAAAACTGATGTTTCTCCCACTGTTGAGGTTATGGCTGCTAGTTTGTGCTCGCTAGGTAAAGAGTCCCCTTTCACAAGAAACAAAAAGGATAAAGTTAGTAAGGAAACTATCCCTACTAAATTTGATAAGGCTAAAAATGAGTCTAAGGCCAAGAATTCTTCTAGGGGTAAGGCTTTGGTTTCAAATGATGATCAGATTTTAAGGTTGGTTGTGAGAAGGTCTACCAAGTTGGCTACTAAATTTCTTAATCCTATCAATATCCATGATGAGTTTGAAAAAGGTATTCCTAAAGTTCATATCTTTAGCACCAGGAAAGGATACTAGTTCTACTAGTCAGGGGGATTCAATTAGTGATTTTGTAAATAATGATAGTGATGCTATGAGTGAGAACCCAAATTCAACTAGTGAAAATTCTAATTTTGAACCTCTTGTGAAAGGGTTTGGTACTAGCTATTTTGAGGAGATGAATGAGCCTTATGACATTGAGATGGAAATCATAGATAACTTATCTATTGATTTGAGGAAGGAAGATAAGGTCATCAATTATGGGAACCCTTGCTCCCATTGTGATAGAAACATAAAACTTAAGGATACCATTCAAAATAGGATGGAGACCCTGAAAACCAAGGTCAATAATGTTCTCAAGTTTAGTTCTAAGGTGATGCATAGGTTGGCCTCTACTCTCATGATGCTTCAGTCTATTGTTCATAATAATAGGAAAATGATGTGTTTTGATATTGCTAACAACCCTACTAATAAAAATATCAAGAAGAAAAATGATATTAAGGAAGAATTGTTTAAGTTCCTTTCTAAGGATTAGGGGAGTGTCTCAACTCCCGAGGGAATGTCTTAATCCCTTTTACATTTTTTTGGTTGCTTCTATGTTATTAGTTTGTTGTTAGTATGTTGTTAGTGTGGAGTTATGGCATTTCATATGTATTAGCCTCCTAGATTTCTTTGTAATAGGGTTGAGACCCTTGTTTCCCATTTTATCTAATAAAAAACAAAATGTTACAAGGAATTTTGGCTCAATTTTTCTATAACACTAATTACTTAAGAAATTGTGTTGATAATATTAAATGGGATAACAAGGGTCCCTACCCTTACCAAACTCCCACTGCTTGGGTGATATCTGGTCTAGTTCACACCATTGCATACATTAAACTTCCTACAACACTAGCATATGACACATTAGACATATCTCTAAATCATCTTCATTCTTAGGACACATATCTAATGAAAGCTTAGTGCCAACTTGTAAGGGAATTTTAATTGGTTTACAATCCTGCATACCAAATCTGTTCAAAATAGTATCAATACACTTACTCTACAATAATCAAAGATTTCTGTTTACATGATCTCTTTTGATCTCCATACCCAAAATGTACCTTGTTACCCCTAGATCCTTCATCTCAAATGCACCTGAAAGTTGAGCTTTTAGCTCACTATCATACCCTTGGTGTTGCTAAGAACACCATATCATCCACATACAAGGCAACAATTAGTATATGATTATCAATACTTCTAATGTATACACAGTGATCTTCTTCACTTTTTACAAAATCTAATTTCAAAACAAATGAGTCAAACTTTTGATACCACATCTAAGGTGATTTTTTCAAACCAGAAAGCAATTGTTTCAACTTGCAAATCAAGTGCTCTTTCCCTTTTACCTCAAAACCTTTAGGTTGTTGCATATAAATTTCCTCTTCTAAGTCTCCATGCAAAAATGTAGTTTTAACATCCATTTTCTCAATTTCAAAATTATTAATAGTAGCAATAAGTAATAGAAATCTAATTGAGAATAATTTTGCAATAGAAGAGAATATTTCACCAAAATCAACTCCCTCTCTCTGGGAGTATCCCTTGGCCACTAGTTTGGCCTTGTACTTCTCTAATGAACCGTCTACTCCAAACTTCTTCTTGGAGACCCACAAGCATCTAATGGCCTTTCTTCCCTTTGGAAAATGAACAATATCCCAAGTGTCACACAAGTCTAAGTCCATCATCTCCTCCAACATGGCTTGTTGGCAAGACTCACTATCATCTACAAGGATAACTTCCATGTAGGATCTAGGTTCATCATCAGTACTTAATAAAGCAAATATACAACAAAAAATTAGTGGGCTGTACCTATCAACTAGATTCTATTGTCTTGTTGATCTTCTGATAATAGAAGTAACAGGCTCTTCCTGTTCTTAAGATTCCTTAACTTCTTCTTGGTTATCTTCCCCAACCTCTTCAGTTTGCTCAGTAATCTCACATGAACCCTCTTCTTCTTCATCTTCATACTCTTCATCCTCAAACCCATCTCTCCACTCTTCTGGAGGTTCTTCTTCCTACTTAATCTCAAAGTACACTCTCCTTTCCTTATCTTTTTCTTTTGGTTGTTTAGAATCTAAAATAACTTTGAGTTCCCTACAAATGACATCTCTAGAATAGATAATCTTATAGGTTAGTAGATTCTAAAGCTTATAACCTTTAACATTATCACCACATCCAACAAAAATGCACTTTTCAGCTTTTGGGTCCAACTTAGATCATTTTTATTTAGGCACACTAACATAAGCCTCACAACCAAATACCCTTAAATGTGAAATGGAAGGTTTCTTACCTATCCACACTTCATAAGGAGTTGTTTCAAGAGACTTGCAAGGAGACCTATTTAATAAGTAACAAGAAGTACTCACAGCTTGTACTCAAAAGTATCTATCCAATTGTGAACCACTTAGCATACTTCTAGCTCTTTCCATGATTGTATGATTAATCCTTTATCCCACTTCATTCTGTTGTGGAGTATATGGAGTAGTCTTTTGTCTAACAATTATTACATGCTTATATAATTCATCAAAGTCCCCAAAACAATATTCCCCTCCATTGTTAGATCTCAAAACCTTTATTTTACAATCTAATTGCTTTTCAACTAAGGCTTTAAATTCCTTAAACTTAGTGAATACTTCATATTTATGTCACATAAAATAAATCCAAGTAAATCTTGAGACATCATCAATGAAGGAAACAAAATATCTATATTTTCTAATTGATTCAACATCCATAAGACCAAATACATCCGAATGAATAAGTTCCAATTTATTCTTAGATTTATAACTGCCTAAAGGAAATAGATTTCTATTATGTTTGTCAAACACACAATATTCACAGAAATCAAAGCTCTCTTCAAAATAAGATAAATCGTCTAACAATTTTTTATTCAAAATGGTTTTTAAACTAGTTTCACTTATGTGGCCCAATTTGTGGTGCCACAACATACAAGTAGTTTTAGATTTTTTAGTTACATTGGTAGAGTTATAAATAGGATTGGCTTCTATCTTAAATAGAGTCCCCTTCCTTGTCCCTCTCGCTATCACCAAGCTCCCTCTTGCCAATCTACAACCATGCTTATCAAACATTACATGCATTCCACCATCATTCAACTTAGAAACCAAAATCAAATTCCTAGCTAAACCTAGAATATGCAAAACACCAGGGAGGGTTTTCATCCTCCCATCATTGAAAGACAATTGTACCTTGCCCTGAACAATGATAGGATATTAAATGTTGTCACCAAGGTATACTTCAACTCCATCATACTTCTATTATGGGGAAAATCATTCTCTATGAGGAGTCATATGATAGGAACAACCTAAGTCAATCAACCACTATTCATTCATTAGACATAACACTACAAGAATAAATCAAAACTTCATCACCTGAATATGAGGACTTCTCTATGGTGGAATCAAACTGCTTCTTTTTATTCTATCCTTAGAACTGTCCTTGGGTCCCTTCTGATATCCTTTCTTTTCCTCTTTCCCTAGACCTTCCCCTGACATGAATAGAATCATCTGATCTTCCCACAGTGGCCTTCTTCCTCATCTCCTTTGATAGCAAAGTAGCAACAAACAGCAACGGAGGCAACCTAACAGGAAGGAGCTGCCAACAAAACAAACAGCATGATAAACTTCTCTATCGGCTGAACATCATCATCATATTTCCTAACACCAACAGCATCATCACATTTCAACAGCATCATCATATTTCAGATGATCGCAAATATCCTCCTGTCGACTACTATTTACCTCCTCCGACTGCCGCCTATCATCATCATGATAAACAACGGGCGCGAACCTCCTCCGGTTGCACTGTTCATCGGGTGCCAAACACAAGCGGCATCATCATGATATTCAATATCACCTTCGTCAGCAGGATATCCAAATATCCAGTTGTCCAAATATCCTGATGACGTTCCACTTCAACAACTTGCCTTCGATGCTTCACTGCCCGACGATGCAAGCAACAGCATCATGATATTGTTCATCCGGTTCTTCGAAACCTCCTGATGATGCTAATACAACTTCCTGCCTACGCCAATACTCAACCACTTAGCGACAACAGGATAAACCCGCATAGAGGGATTTCTGAATATCCTGATGACGATGACGTCATATCCTGATGACGATGACGTCACACATCATCCTGATGAACTCTTCAACACTTAGCCAAAAAACTCAACTTTCACACCCGCATCCGTTAGCGATATGCGGATGATGACCTTCCCCGAGAGATGATCCTGACTGCGATATATACACTGAGTATATATCTAACTCAAAACATCATGATGCACCTGCAACATGCAAATTTCACCAACTTCATGACCCGATCCTGATGGCGATGGATTCGCAGATGATGTTGCGGCTCGTTCCGACTGGAAACACACATGCAGACTCCTGTGTATCCTTCCACTGCATGAAACACTCACAACCGCATAATTTCACAAAGATCATGTGACGACCAGGCCGGATCACCTTCAAACCAAAATCTAAGCAAACTTATCTTCTAGACTGAGCACATGAGGATGCTAGGCTGATTTACAGCATGCTTCTAACAGATCTCCTGAACAATGCAATGCACAAACAGAAAACACAAATGCAATCTAAGCTATGATACAGGACCATTCCACCGATTTGCAGGATCAATCGGTGGAAGGGTTGAAAGTGGTCATTAGCTTGCAAAATGGAAAGGAAATCAACCCAGATGCAAACAGATAATGCAAAAGACGAGATCTTATTCAATTGAAATTCAATGTCCTGAATACAGCTTCACAATGTCTGAACTGCTCTCCTGAATATCTACTCAACACCAGTACATCAATATCAAAAAACTATATCTAAACCCTACAGATCGAAGGTATATATAACAAATCCTTCGAGTACTACTAACATCACTTCCCAGCGGCTGGGAGCTTCCAAGCGGCTGGGAGAGAGGACAGCTCAGATAACCTTATCCCGATCTCTAACTGCCTCTAACTGCCTACACATACTCCTATGTTGAACTATTACATAGCATCGGTCCAGTGGACCTTATTACATGATAAAGTCAAACATACTAAAAATAGATTATCCCGTCATCATGCGGATAACTATCCGATATCCTGATCATGTATGTCATCATGCGGACCTATATCCTGATCATGTGCGGGTGCTCCTGCACCATACTCCCCAAAAGAAGAAATCTCAAGTCCACTTGAGATGAGAGTATCAAGGTCGGCACCATGTTTCTGTATCTGTTCGGTAGTCATCCATACTGCTTCAGAAGTCGGCTGTCCCTTCCAAGAGACGAGGTACTCCAAGTACTTCTTGTTCCTGGTCTGTTTGACCACTCTAGTGTCCAAAATCTGCTGTATCTGTGGAGGATCATGTTGAGGAATGTCTTCAGCAACTGTATCCAGTAGAATATCCTGATCTGCATCTGGATTAGCCTGGTAGGGAGTTAAGTCACATACATTGAAGATAGGAGATAAACCAAGATCAGGTGGTAGTTGGATCTTATAAGCATTTTGTCCATGCTTTTGTAAAATCTGACATGGTCCAACTTTCTTTGGCATGAGCTTAGTATACTTCCCCTTAGGGAGCCTGTCTTTCTTCAAGTGAACCCAAACCAAATCTCCAACAGCAAATTGAACATCCTTCTTCTTCTTGTCAGCATACTCCTTATATTTCAAAGTGGTTTGCTGGAGTTGGGTCTTAACCTGATCATGAACTTCTTTGATTGCTTCAGCAAAAGCTTCTCCATCTGCACTAACAGGATCTGCTGTAGGTAGCTCTCGCAACTCTAAAATACCTCTGGGATGCATTCCATATACTACCTGAAAAGGCGATTTTCCTGTGCTCCTGTTGACAGTATCATTATATGAAAACTCAGCTTGAGACAGAATATTGTCCCACTTCTCTCCATGCTGTTTTGTCAAGCATCTAAGTAGATTCCCTAAGGAACGGTTCACAACCTCAGTTTGTCCATCCGTTTGAGGATGATATGCAGAGGAAAAAGATAAATTGGTTCCCAGCTTCCTCCATAGGGTTCTCCAGAAATGACCCACAAACTTCACATCTCTGTCTGAAACTATGCTCAAAGGCAACCCATGAATTCTGACAACTTCCCTGAAGAATAAATCTGCAATATATGAGGCATCTGCAGTGGTCTTGCATGGCAAGAAATGTGCCATCTTACTGAACCTGTCCACTACAACAAAGACATTGTCAAATCCTCTCCTGGTCCTTGGTAAACCTAAAACAAAATCCATACTGATACTTTCCCATGGTCTGGAAGGAATGGGTAAGGGCTGATATAACCCTGCATTAGTTGACCTACCTTTAGCCTTCTGACAAATTACACAGGTTTCTACAAATTTCCTGACATCTGACTGCAACTTAGGCCAGAAATAATGCCTCCTGACCAGATCAAGAGTCTTGTCTATACCAAAATGACCTGCCATCGCTCCACAATGTTTCTCCTTGACTATATTCAACCTCATAGAACATCTGGGAATACACAACTGTCCACCCTTGAACAGCAATCCATCTTGGATCAGGTATTCAGAGAACTCAGCATGGTATTTCTCCCCAAAAGAAGTACAGACCTGATATATTTCTCCAAAATCTTCATCAGACTCATACATGGTCTTGAGTGAGTCAATGCCAACACTCTCTAACTGAATCTGATTTACTATGAGAACTCTCCTGCTCAAAGCATCTGCAACTTTGTTTTTGACCCCTTTCTTATGCTTCAAGGTAAAAGTGAAAGCCTGTAGTGTTTCGACCCACTTCATATGTCTGTGGTTCAGCTTCTCCTGACTGTTGATGAAACTCAAAGCTTGATTATCTGTGAAGACTATGAACTCCTTTGGCATCAGGTAATGCCTCCATTTCTTTAGGGACTGAACTAAAGCATACATTTCCAGATCATATGATGAATACCTTTTCTTAGCATCATTGAGCTTTTCACTGAAAAATGCAATTGGTCTACCCTCTTGACTGAGTACTGCTCCAATGGCCATGTGACTGGCATCACACTCTACCTGAAAGATCTTATTGAAATTTGGAAGTGCAAGGACTGGCTGCTGTGCCACCTTCCTCTTCAATGCCTCAAAGGAATCATCTGCTCCTTGAGTCCAAACAAACCTGCACTTTTGTCCTCCTTTGATGGTATCCAACATGGGTGCACATATATGACTGAACCCTCTGATGAACTTTCTGTAGAAGGTTGCTAACCCATGGAAACTTCTGACTTCATTCATGGTCTGTGGAGTTGGCCAATTCAAAATGGCACTCACCTTCTCCTTATCCATCTGCAGCTTGCCTTGTGAGATGACAAAACCTAAATAGGTGATCTCCTGTTTCATGAACAAACACTTGTCCAAGTTTATCATCAGCTTCTCTTCATGTAACCTCTTGAGAACCAGCTCTATATGCCTGAGATGTTCTTCTCTGGTGTTACTGAAAATCAGAATGTCATCTAAATAGACTATGACAAACTTACCAATGAATTCCTTCAGAACCTCATTCATCAGCCTCATGAAAGTACTAGGGGCATTAGACAAACCAAAAGGCATAACCTTCCATTCATACAAACCTTCATTTGTTTTGAATGCTGTCTTCCACTCATCACCTGGTCTAATCCTTATCTGATGGTATCCACTCTTCAAGTCTATTTTAGTAAAGTACTTAGCATTTCCCAAACAATCAAGTAAATCCTCAATTCTGGGGATTGGAAACCTATACCTGATTGTGATCTTGTTGATGGCTCTGGAATCTGTGCAAAGCCTCCAAGTGCCTTCCTTCTTAGGTGCTAGTACAGCTGGTACTGCACATGGACTCAGACTCTTCCCAATCAGACCTGAATTCATCAATTCTTCAATCTGCCTGGCTACTTCTGCATTCTGTTCTGGGGTAAGCTTATAAGCTGCTTTATTTGGAAGTGTAGACCCTGGAATCAAGTCTATGCAATGACTGATATCTCTGATAGGTGGTAGGGATCTTGGCATTCCCTCTGAGATAACACCTTTGTACTTATCCAATAACTCTTGGACAGCTGGGTCTATCAACCTTGGCTTCTTCTCCTTCTTGGCTTCTTGCTGTTGTTTCTTATTCACACTCATACAGGGGATTAGGGCATATGCAACTGCACCTTCTGCTGCTACTTCTTTCATAAACTGTTTGCCTTCCATCAGCATGACCTTCACTTCTTTGCCTTTAGACTTCTCCTCTTTCTCCTTCAATGGGAGTAGTGTTACATCTTTACCATCTTTAGTGATTTTGTAGGTGTTTTTAACACCATCATGCTGTGCCTTCAGATCATATTGCCATGGTCTACCAAACAAAAGGTTGCAAGCATCCATCTTGGTGATATCAAACAACAACTTATCTTTATATCCACCAATCTGAAACTCTACCCAAGCCTGCTCTTCTACAGTTGTCTGCTGACCTTGAGTAAGCCATGAGACTTTATATGGAGATGGATGAGGCAATCTCCTAAGCTTCAGCTTCACCACCATTTCTTCAGACACAAAGTTCTCAGTAGAACCAGAATCAATCAAAACCTTACATGCCTTACCTCCTGCTTTGCAAGTGGTTCTGAAAAGGGACTTCCTCTGAGGGGCTTCTTGATCAGGTACCTTCATGGTAGTTACTGTCCTTCTCATCATCAGGGACTCTCCACTTTCTGGATATCCATAATTCTCAGGACCATTCACACTCTGAAAATCATTAGAACTTGTCCTACTCTGATTATCAGGTTCATTGACCAGATTTGTCCTCCTTTCTCCTGCTGAGCTTGTGGCCTTGTCTGGACATCTGCTGGCTATATGGCCTTCTTTGTTACAGTTGTAACACCTGATGGATCCTCTGCCCTGGGATCTTCCTCTGTAAGGTCTTCTACCTCTGAAGTTTCCTTGCTGACTGAAATTCTCTCTCTGACTCTGGCTATTGTTGCCCTTGCTATTGTCCTGACTGGACTCTCCTTGATATCCCTGTCCATGTCCTCTGCCTTTGAAAGGACTTCTTCCACCTCTTTGTTGTCTTCCTCTTCCTCTGTTGTTCTGATCTTGCTTTCTCTTCAGCTTTTCTTCCACCTTCAGTGCCAACTGAAAACTCTTCTGCACTGTATCTGGGTTATGCAGACTCAGATCTTCCTGAATATTAAACCTCAGTCCATTAAGGTATCTGGCTACCTTTTCTTCTTCACTTTCTTTCACCTTGGTCTTCATACAGAGTTTCATGAACTCTTCTGTATATGAGCTGACATCTAGCTCCTTTTGCTTCAGGTTCTGTTTCCTCTTGTGTAGCTGGATACTGTAGTCCAAAGGAATATAAGCCTCCTTTACCAATTCCATCATCTTCTTCCATGTGGCAACTCTACGTTTTCCCTCCTGCACTCTATCATCCTGAACAAAGTTCCACCATGTTAAGGCAGCTTCTTTCATCTTTGACTGTGCTATCTTCACTCTCTGCTGTTCTGGTATCTCCTCTGTCACAAAGAAATTGTTCAGACAGTCTATCCATTCCATTACTGAATCAGGGTCCATCTTACCTGTAAACACTGGCAAATCCAGCTTCACATCCATGGTTCTCCTCTCCATGGCCTTGAGGGCGTTCAACAGCGGTCTCTGGTCTGCAGGAACGACCTCCTCGCTCCAATTAGGGACATCCTCTTCTTCCCTATCATCTTCTCTACCAGAACCTACTCTGCTCCTCAACTTTGCTAACTCATCTTTCAACTCCTGATTCTGAGCCTTCACGGCCTTACTTTCTACAATCTGTTTCTTCACCAGAACTGCCAACTCAGCGTTGGTCATCTTTGTTGGGAACTCAGATGTTCCTTCTTCGTCTGACATCCTGCTTATCTTTTCCAAAAGATCCTAACCTGGCTCTGATACCACTATGATGCAGAGTGAAACGCAACGGAGGCAACCTAACAGGAAGGAGCTGCCAACAAAACAAACAGCATGATAAACTTCTCTATCGGCTGAACATCATCATCATATTTCCTAACACCAACAGCATCATCACATTTCAACAGCATCATCATATTTCAGATGATCGTAAATATCCTCCTGTCGACTACTATTTACCTCCTCCGACTGCCGCCTATCATCATCATGATAAACAACGGGCGCGAACCTCCTCCGGTTGCACTGTTCATCGGGTGCCAAACACAAGCGGCATCATCATGATATTCAATATCACCTTCGTCAGCAGGATATCCAAATATCTGGTTGTCCAAATATCCTGATGACGTTCCACTTCAACAACTTGCCTTCGATGCTTCACTGCCTGACGATGCAAGCAACAGCATCATGATATTGTTCATCCGGTTCTTCGAAACCTCCTGATGATGCTAATACAACTTCCTGCCTACGCCAATACTCAACCACTTAGTGACAACAGGATAAACCCGCATAGAGGGATTTCTGAATATCCTGATGACGATGACGTCATATCCTGATGACGATGACGTCATATCCTGATGACGATGACGTCACACATCATCCTGATGAACTCTTCAACACTTAGCCAAAAAACTCAACTTTCACACCCGCATCCGTTAGCGATATGCGGATGATGACCTTCCCCGAGAGATGATCCTGACTGCGATATATACACTGAGTATATATCCAACTCAAAACATCATGATGCACCTGCAACATGCAAATTTCACCAACTTCATGACCCGATCCTGATGGCGATGGATTCGCAGATGATGTTGCGGCTCGTTCCGACTGGAAACGCACATGCAGACTCCTGTGTATCCTTCCACTGCATGAAACACTCACAACCGCATAATTTCACAAAGATCATGTGACGACCGGGCCGGATCACCTTCAAACCAAAATCTAAGCAAACTTATCTTCTAGACCTAGCACATGAGGATGCTAGGCTGATTTACAGCATGCTTCTAACAGATCTCCTGAACAATGCAATGCACAAACAGAAAACACAAATGCAATCTAAGCTATGATACAGGACCATTCCACCGATTTGCAGGATCAACCGGTGGAAGGGTTGAAAGTGGTCATTAGCTTGCAAAACGGAAAGGAAATCAACCCAGATGCAAACAGATAATGCAAAAGACGAGATCTTATTCAATTGAAATTCAATGTCCTGAATACAGCTTCACAATGTCTGAACTGCTCTCCTGAATATCTACTCAACACCAGTACATCAATATCAAAAAACTATATCTAAACCCTACAGATCGAAGGTATATATAACAAACCCTTCGAGTACTACTAACATCACTTCCCAGCGGCTGGGAGCTTCCAAGCGGCTGGGAGAGAGGACAGCTCAGATAACCTTATCCCGATCTCTAACTGCCTCTAACTGCCTACACATACTCCTATGTTGAACTATTACATAGCATCGGTCCAGTGGACCTTATTACATGATAAAGTCAAACATACTAAAAATAGATTATCCCGTCATCATGCGGATAACTATCCGATATCCTGATCATGTATGTCATCATGCGGACCTATATCCTGATCATGTGCGGGTGCTCCTGCACCAACAACATTGTCCATCTTCAAAGCATTTGAAAGGTTAGCAGTCAAAGGAAGAATCATGTTCTCCCATGACTCACGCAAAGAACATAGAAGCATTATGCATTTATCTTCCTCATCTATCTTAACACCAACTGAGGCTAACTAACTTGAAAAATCAAATTGAAAGAATTCAAATGCGCAACTATTAAATCACCCTCATTCATTTTTAGAGAAAATAATTTTCTTTTCAAATAAAGCTTATTTACCAAACTCTTTTCTTGGTAGATCTCACCTAACTGCTTCCATAATGAATATGTCATAGGCTCTTTAGCTATATTCAAAGAAACAGAGTTTTAAAGACAAAGACGAATGGTCCCCCGATCTTTCTTGTCATGTTTATCCCAGATGTCTTGACTAGCTCCTTGTGGGCAATTTTTATTACAAACAACATGCCACTGATTTCTCTCTTCCCAAAGGTCCTACATTTTTAGATTCCACAACTCATACCCTATTCCATTGAACTTTTCAATGTCCAAACTAGATGAGGTTGCAGGCATGGCTTCTACACAAAGTCTACAAAACAAATTCAACCAAAACTCCCACTAAAGATCAAAAAACCTTCACACTTCCACCCAAGACATAGAACTAGCCATGCTCTAATACCAAATGTTATAAATGATGGTGAACAATTATAGAATGGAGATCTGATTTCAATTTTTATAACTACTAATCCAGTGCAAAACCAAATGGAGATTATAGGAAATCAAATCAGCAATATAAAGAAATAAAGGAACAGAAGAACTAAACACATAACACAGTGTTTACCTGGAGAAACCCTTTTGAGGAAAAAATCCACACAATAAGAGATGCACCAGTTTGTACTAATTTCAATAGAGTTTACAATACATCAACAATGACCTCCTCTTCATTCTTCAATCCAGTAGCTCCTGTTTTTCCAATCTCAACTCTGTACTACTCTATAGCCGTGATACAATGCTCTAATTAAAAGAGTGTTGCCTTCTAGGAAAAAAAAACCCTAACATAACTTCTATCGTCAGATCTACAACCTAATGATGAATGGTCTAGATTGACTTTGAAATTACAATATTTTACAAGGAAATTTTCTAAAAAAATCTCTTCGGGGGCACTGCCCCCGAATCCTTGCCAAAGGAGCTCTAAAATCTATCACCGCCCTCAGACCCACTAGTGATAGTAGTGGGGGAGTAGGCCCCACCACACCCCACGTCAGGTACTAAGGTCCAAAGGTGGCTGAAACAAGATCGCTGCTTGGTGAATACATCTTACCTTATGGATGATTTACAAACAATATTGGGAATAATTAATTACATGATATTTACAAGGTTGATGGTAACTTAATCCTAACAGTAACAAGCAATACTTACAACCTAAATCTCAAAACAAGTGTTCAAGCTTAGCACTACTTGACATAATTTTATCTTTATCCATCAATGTTACTATTCATCCTTTCTACAACTCCATTCTTTTGTGGCTTATATAGAGTAATTCTATGTCTCACCATAATATGTGTTTATCTATAAAAACAAGAAAATTCCCTAGATAAATATTCATCTAAGCCATTGTTAGACCTCGATACTTTCATCTTCCTATCCATTTATTTTTCTACCTGAACCTTAAAATTACTAAACTTACAAAAAAATTGGATTTGTGTTTTAGAAAATAAATCTAATTTTATCTATAGTAATTATCAATAAAAACATAATACTGATATTTACTAATGGAAGGTACTACCAAATGACCAAACACATACCTATGAATAACTTACAAATTTAATTTTTCTCTAATGCTACTAGAATAAAACATCACTTTATCTTGTTTACCAAACACATAATTCTTATTAGAAAA
The DNA here is from genome assembly GCA_027924645.1 of Cunninghamia lanceolata. Taxonomy (NCBI): domain Eukaryota; kingdom Viridiplantae; phylum Streptophyta; class Pinopsida; order Cupressales; family Cupressaceae; genus Cunninghamia; species Cunninghamia lanceolata. The sequence continues at coordinate 16,712,842 of BSBN01000801.1, forward strand.
AATAGTAGAATAATCCAACAAACTATCAACTATATTTTTATTAATCAAGGATTTTAAACCTTTTTCAGAAATGTGGCCTAAGCTTTGGTGCCACAACATACATGAATCAAAAAATTTACCTAAATTGGAAAAGTTACAAAAATTATGTAGCAACATCTAGGTACATGAGCAATCTTGTATCACCAAAAATAGAGTAAATGTGGCTAAAAGTTCTATGACTTCTATGTGGGTTCTTAGGGCATGCTCAAATGAGTCTAAGGGTCTAAAATATTCTAGTCGACTTTGATAGAAAAATATAACATGGTTGTGTCTTTAGCAACATTAGTTTAAGTTACTTTGATATCACTACCATCTTTGACATCAAGCTTGTATGTGACTTTAGCAATATGGTGATTCACTTCAACAACTATCATCTTTGGCGTCAACCAAAGCAACTTTGATAGTAACTACAAATTTAACAACATATGGATGACTCTAGCAACAAGGTGAATTTAATAGTTGGAAAAGACAAAAATGATGACATGGATTATAAAGGACAATGGCTTGTCTTAAATGTCTAGTCATTTCACTTTATAGCTCCAATGTATTAGTTTAGATTGCATTCTTTTCTTGGTTGCATATAGGCATTTGGATAAACAATTAATGAGCATTTATTTTCATGGTCAATTTTCTTCATTCTAGGATGTGCATTTTTTGTCTTTTTGGTTGTTCAACTTTAGTTTGATGCATTGTTTTCTTCCCTATTTTGTATTGATACTAGGTCTCAAGCCATCATCCTTTGGTAGTTATTCTTTCTTGTTCAATTGTGAGTGATATTTTATAAGGTGGTGACTATTTATTATCAAGTGGGTAGATGCTTTATATTGGAGCTATCTATTGGTAGTTTTGCATATCATGGGGAACTCTTGGGCTAAAAGAGTGAATGATAGAATTGTTACCCATGGTAGATGAAATGTTAGTCAGTCAAGAAAGAACTTGAGAAATAATTAGTAGTTTTCAAGAGTCATCTAGGGGAAAATAAAATCATTGATAGATTCTTATGTAGAGGCAAAGTGAAAGAAAGGGAAAACGATGAGGATTATTTGCTTAGGAAAAGGAAAGAGAGAGCGTTAGGAAGAAAGAGGGACTAGGTTTCAAGGAAGGATTCAAAATTGTGGGAGATAGTGTAGAGTGTATCCATTGAAGGGGCCTACAAGTAGAGGTTTGTGTGCAAACCTAATTGAATCGTGTCTATATGTAAGACTTGGGAAACACTATAGTATTGAACATTAATATTGTAAGTCATAGTTGGTAGGGCATGTGGGATTGTATGTGGTTAGTGAGTTAGGCTTCCATTTAATATATTTTAACATGTGAAGGTAGATTATATTTGAGTTAATAAAAAAATATTGTTTGTTACTTTCACTTGAAATGTGATGTGTTGTTGTGGGAGTGGTTGCTAGGTAGGGATATCTTTCATTGAACTCCCTTGCCTAGGCTGTATCAAAGTAGATGCTTCCAACTTAAGAAAAGTTCCACATTGTGTACCCTTAACCAACACCAAGCTCCATGCACCCCAACATCATTCATCCTAGAAATAGAAATTAAATTCCTACCAAGCCTTACAATTTGTAGTACATTAAAAATAGTTTTCACTTTTCCATCATGAAATATCAATTTTATCTTTCCTCAAACCAACAATATTATAAGAATTTTTCGTTACCAAGAAGCACCTCAACACCATCATATTTCTTGTATTTTGAGTACTAGTTATTATGAGGATTCATGTGAATTGAAAAACTTTGATTAATTAAGCATAAACCATTACTAGTAATTTTAGAAAATTTAAAAATGCAACACCACTAACATCATCATTTGAGATTTTTTAATAGAGGAGTCATTATCCCTAATCTTTTTATTAAGTTTATACTTCTTAATATAATCATTTTTTCCATAATTCTTAACATTTCAATTTGCTCTTACCATGGGAGATTTAGATCTACCCTTAGGTTTAGATCTTTTCTTATCTCCCTTATTCTTACCACTTTTTTCTTTAAGTTTAGCCTAGACATACAATGCATCTTTAGAACCTTCATCCATTGATTTACTTCTTAACTCTTTGCTTAATAATGTAGAAAAAAAAGTATCCATTTTTAACTTTGTAACACCACCACTAATTGCAACAATAGATTTTCCCATGATTCAGGTAAAGAGAAAAGTAAAATAATATATGTATCCTCTTTGATTAATTTGACATCAAATTGAACTTAGATGACTCACTATCAAATTAAAATCATTTAAATATTTTGCAATCAAGTCTCCATCTCTCATTTTTAATGAATATAATTTTCTCTTTAAATAGAGTTTATTTATGAAACTTTTTGTTTGATAAATATTACTTATCTTTTTAAAATTTATATGTAGTATTTTCTTCAAAAAAATTCAAAAAAGGAGAATTACAAAGACATAACCTAATAGTACCCATCGTTTGCTTATCAAGTTTAATTCAATTTTCATTTTTTATATTATCAAGCTTTTATTTTTTATTTATTGCAATCCATTTCTCCCTCCTCTAAAAGATCCTCTATTTTAGCTTCCAAAGTTTAAAATTTATGCTTTTGAACTTCTTTATGTCAATTCTAAGTGTGCTTGCCATGATTCTTACAACACAAATATGATTTTCACTAAATTATTGTAAGCTCCCACTATAACTAAAAGCCACAAAACAAAAAAAAAGACATTTTCCTTTTCCAACTAAGCCAAAGAAGGCTCTCATGCCAAATGTGTTGTCCTCAATTGCTGTTCTTGATGTCAAAGACATAATCTCTCTTAGTTGGATATACAGTGATGTACCATGACACACATTGTGGTGTGGGATTTCACACAGTGTGGCATTTCACACAGTATCTTTATCTTGATCATGGTCTCTCAATATCTTTGAGTATCTTTGTATCTCAATGTGTATGGCTCTGGTTCACATATAATATGGTTTTGGTCAGATATGTTGCATGATTCAGTTTGGTGCATTGGTAAGGTTCAGTTGGCATAGTGTGATCTCAGAGTTGAGTTGCCATGCTTGATGAAGTTCATGTTGTTGGAGTTTATTATCTAACACACAGGAGATTGATCTCAAGAAGATCAAGAGTATGCTTGGAGTTGAGTTGAGGAGTTGTGTCATAGAGTTGAGTTGCCTTGAGTAGTTGTGTTCATAAGACTACTTCATGATGATGTTCTTAAGGTGAAGGAGTTGTAATTCTCAGTGAAGGAAGTTGTCTTCTTAGCTTCACCATCAGGAGTATAGCTATTGAGCTTCATAGGTTTATCCCATACTTCATGACATCTGCTTGGTGGTCATGCTTCAATGCTTGGCAGTCTTGCTTCAAAGTCTCATGCTTCAAGGTTGATCAAAATGTTGTGTGATTTGACATGTTAATGAGAAAAACTTGGAGCCTTTGATCTTGGTCAATGTCATACTTTGACTTTGCATAGTATGATATGTTATCTTATTTCATCATGCCTAAGAACACTGCATAAAGTGTCAACTTATTTGTTCATGTGAAGGTTAACATAAGCCTAGCATTTTCTCAAGGTGGCACAGAATGATATTCCCCTAGCAAATATTTATGAGAACACATTTGATAGAGGAGGCAAATAAAATAAATTACTTTTCATCAGGCACATGCTTAAGTTAATTGGACTCTCCAAAGTGTCTAACCTATTGAAAAGGTTTCGACAGAGATAAACGGGTTATATTGTGTTATAATATTGAGCCCTTTTTAGGGCAAACCAAGACAGCTGGTTAGAGGATCAAAAGGCTTGTAAAGTTTGTTTTGAGCAGTTTATTTCATCATTTATTTTCGTGGCAACGCATCTGTGCTAGGGTTTGATCTGTAATCATGAAAAATGAGGTGAATTTGTCTAATGTTCAATTTGGGAGCTCAAATATTGACTTGGGTGAAGTGATAAAGCTGAAAAAAGATGTTGTGGACTGAGGCTGTTGAAAAGAAACTGCAAAATCATGATTTTCTTCAAGTGCATTCGTTCCTTTTCATTGTTTTTAATTTGACGGTCATTCTACATGTATTGTTGTTCATATTTCTAGCATATTTTTCAATACTCACTATAAGATGTTAGGATTTGTGTTAAAACCTTTAGAAATCACTTAAAACACAAAATTTGATACATTGTATTAGGTTTCATGATATAGTTATACCCTTTTTGAAAGTGTTGAGGGCACTGTTGTAAGTAAATCTTATTTCTGCTAAACTGGTCAGGTTTTTGTTGTAGTTGTATTTACTGGAAATATTGGTTTGTTGGTGAAAGATTCTTAAACACGTTTCAGTTTATGATAACTATGATCTATTTGAATCTTGTTGATGGCACTATGTTGATTTGTTTGATCTAATGACAACTAGTTTATATTAATTTTGCTTCTGTCAGAACAATGATCTGGTGACTCAATGATTTCTTTTATGGATAGTATTAAGGGGTTTTGGTGATCACTTAACTATTGTTAAGTGTTGTAACTTGAGTTGAACACTTAATCATGGTTATGTGGTGCACAAATGATAATAACATTTTGAGGCAGAAGTGACACATTGTTTACTTCTTTTCTTGTCACATGATAGTTATGGATTACATGTTAGTTATAACTTGAAGGGTTAGTTTGACCCTAAACTATGGTTTAATATTCAGTTATTACCTAAATCAGTTTTATGGAAATGGTTATCTCTTCAAACTATTTCATGAGAAGAGGAAGACATTGTGAAATGTATAAAAAGGGCTTTGAATAGAAATTGTAAAGTGTTGTGTATACACCTAATGTAATGTTGAGGATAGATGACCAAGTGCATTATCATTGATGTTAGATCAGAGTTGTTGTACTAGACAAAAGAGAAATAGAGTAACCCTTTGTAATTTATCTTTATGTATGTAAAGAGTGGGTGCTCCTGCAAGGCTGTGTTAGGGGTTGGTGTTCCTTGAAGTTGATGTTTCTAAATGTTGTATGCCAGTGAGGCAATGTTATAAGCTAGTAAGCCCTGTAATCAGTGAGATTCCTTTTGATAAGCTAGTGAGGCATTTTTCAAGTGGTTTTCTGCCCCAAAGGGTTTCCACTCAGGACAATGTTCATGTTATGGGTTGTTTCTATCACTGATATGTCTTATCCTCATGTTCTTTCACTCATTATGTGTCATTCAGTTTTATAGTTATTCTAAGTCAATCTGATCTGCATGAATGCATATTTATCATATATTTTGTTTGAAATGACGTCCTCTGTTCATTCTCATTATGGTCAATCAAAATTATACAAGTTACATGATTGAGTGTCTAATATGCAAACATCTTTACTCCTAAGTTTGATGTTCCTGTTTGTTTCATAATATTGTTGATGCATTCTTGACATTACTCTGTCATGCCAAAGCTGTTGTGATTTTTCAAGTTCTTAAGGTGTTGTTAAAATTAGCATACCATTGATTCACCCCCCCCCCCCTCTCAGTGGTATTGTACTCCAACAAGTGGTATCAGAGACAAACCCCTATTTTAAGTTTAACCAACTTAGGGGATTCCTGGTCGTGGAGTACTCGTCATGGGTAAGTGTAAAAGAAACAGAAGTCAAAAGAAAAACATCAGTGTCAAGCAAAAGAACAATCAAACAATTCCTGTCAAGTCAAATGTATTGTCTCAAGAAAAGTTTTTGTCAGTTGAGTCAAAAAATGATAAAAAGAACAATTTGGTAGAAGAGTGTGTTAGTGACCCTGAAGGAGTTGTTGATTTTGAAGGAGAACAAGAATTTAATGATGAAGAAAGAGATTTCTTTGAGGATGAAGATTGTGAAGTTGAAATTGAAAGAGAACTTCTGTGTGCCCTAGATACAATCAAACAACTTAATGAATAAAATAGAAGACTAAAAGACCAGCTTCAACAAGAAAAATAATCCAAGGACAAGGTATGTTCAGATTTTGAAAAAGTGTCTTTAGAATTTGAAAATGCCAGAAATCAGATTGCAGATTTAAAGAGTCATATTAATAAATCTGATAAATTGATTATTAGTCTAAAAACTAAAATTGAGGAAGCAAAAAGAATAATAGATGTAACAAATTATGATCTTGAGGTGAAAAGAATTGAATGTCTAAAACTTTAAAGTGAATTTGTCAATCTGAAGAAAAGTCTAGAAGTTGTCAAAATACAGAAGTTTGTGAAAGGCACAAATACTTTAGATGGCATATTGAATAGTCAGAAAAACTACAAGGATCATTTTGGCTTAGGATATGAAAAAGGGAAAAGTTCTGGTATTAAAGATGAAGTTAAAAGGGGAATAGTTTTTGCAATAGCAGTTGGGAAGAGTTTCAGGGTTACGCAGACTCCTCGGCAGAAGATAGATCTGAATTATCATTCTGCTATTTCTAATGACAAGAAGAAAGCAAAGGATAAAACTGTTGATGTTGGGAGAAGAAGAACTAACAATTTTTCAAGATCTGCATCTACCAGATAGTATCATTCAGTCAGGTATAACTATTCTCAATTTCATGGTTATTTTTATATTTGTCATAAGTATGGTCATAGAGCTAGGAATTGTAGTTATTATGGTACGTCAAATCAAAACTATAATGTTGTTTTCTATAACTACAATAAGGTTGGACATATGAGAAGAGACTACTGGATGCATGCAAGATATGATTATAGAAACTCAAGAAACATACATTATTATTGTTCTAGCAATATCATATGTTACAGGTGCAACAGTGTTGGACATAAATCACAGTATTACTAGAGTAATCCTATAAGGTCAGTTAGATATAACAAAATAGTAAATACTTTGGACAAGTAAAAGAAAGAACCTAGGAAGGTTTGGAAAAGGAAATCTGAACAAAAATAGAAAGAACCTAATCTTGTGCATATTGCAGAAGAAACTTAAATAATATAATTTATTTGTCTGATATCCCTGGTTTGATATATATACTTGAAAAGTATATACAATAGCAGTATTTTTATCCTTGTCATGATTTGCTGTTGAGGTGCAGTAATGGTGATTAATATTTGGTTTAGTTGCTTCATCAAGGAAAGAGATATGTTCATGCTCAAGTCATTTCAACAGTAACAGTGATTACTGGACAAACTTTGCTTGAAACATTTGTTTGAACAATGAATAAGTTGTCAAGTAAAACTTAGGTCAGTGTTGACAGAGCAAGTGACAATTGATCAAGCACATTTGTTTTATGATCAGATGATTGGTGTTAATGTTGTTTACAAAGTATTGAGGTTAGAGCTGTTGTTAGAACATCATATCATGATGTTGATATCATCATATTGATCTAGTTGGTATGAATTGATGCAAGCTAAGCATACTGTGACTGCATTTTGTATTGAGAGTAAAGTTTATATTACATTGTGTTTTGCAGAGATAGAAGTTGAATTATTGTTAAATGTTGTAGGTGTAAGTATCTTCATGATAGTCCTTGAGAAATAGACTATGATGCATTGATGAAGCAAGACAATTTCAGACAATGTACAATTCTAATGTCATACTGTGTAGAATAGTATATGGTTTGATTTAGACAATTTGATCAATGATATCAATGCTTTGTTTTCAATTGATGTGTGATAGTATGTTGATAGTGCTATAGAAGACTATTCAAGTACAAAAACCATAGAAAAGAAGAAGACTGTGATCTTGCACAAGTATAAGAATAGTCCATCATATATAACTTCACTCATACAGAAGGTTCATTCTACAGTACATAATATTGAAACAATAGACTTTCATAAAGTATTGACAATGCACACTCCATGCTCCATGTTGTTCCTTGTTTAGATTTCCCTGTCCCTGATAGTGAAGTAAATTTTGCTTTGTCTCTTTGACAATGTTTTGACAGTGTTGATTGCTCACTGGTTGCTCATGCTCTAATGCTCATGCTATGAAAAGTGCTCTTAAAAGTGGAGTTGCGTATGCTCTTGAAAATGTTCCTAATCTACAAGGTTCATGCTCTGCATGTTATGACAAGTTTTTCTTTTGGAGGTGGTAGTGATATTTTTGGTGCTACAAATTATTTGTTGTCAATGATTAAGGGATCTAACAGAGTTTTTAATTGTTGCCCTTGTGCATTTAGATAGGGGGAGCTTTTTTGCATATTATCTATCTCTGTTGTGTAATATGATAAGTGATTACCAACCTTCTTATTAAGTTTCTGTTCTTTGGTACTTGGATATACTCAACTATTCTTCTGGTGGGTGATCATTTATATGGTGCTTGGCTATTGGTGACAGTGTTATTTCTATCAGCATCCTCAGTTGTTCTACATGCTCTTTATGCTTATCACACTACTGGTATTTCATTATGGTCCCGACATCTCATTTTTATTTCAGATGTTCTGGATACTTCTTAATTATGGGACAGTCTTGGTATGACTGGTATGGTTTTACATTTTTGCATTTATTGTTTTGGGATTTATGGAGGCATTGGCACACTTTCCTTCCTCCCTTTGTCTTTGATGTCAAAAATGGGGAGAGAGAGTTGTGTTTTTCCATCATGGACAAAGGGGGAGTTTGTTGTCCTCAGTTGTTATCCTTGATGTCAAAAACACAATCTATCTTAGTTGGATATACAGTGATGTAGCATGACACACAGTGTGGTGTGGCATTTCACACAGTATGGCATTTCACACAGTATCTTTATCTTGATCATGGTCTCTCAGTATCTCTAAGTATCTTTGTATCTCAATGTGTATGGCTTTGGTTCACATATATGGTTTTAGTCAGATATGTTGCATGATTCAATTTGGTGCATTGGTAAGGTTTAGTTGGCATAGTGCAATCTCAGAGTTGAGTTGCCATGCTTGATGAAGTTCATGAACATTGTCTTGATCTACAGAGTTCATGTTGTTGGAATTTACTATCTAACACACAAGAGGTTGATCTCAAGAAGATCAGAGTATATTTGGATAGAGTATGCTTGGAATTGAGTTGAGGAGTTGTGTCATAGAGTTGAGTTGCCTTGAGTAGTTTTGTTCATAAGATTGCTTCATGATGATGTTCTTAATGTGAAGGAGTTGTAATTCTTAGTGAAGGGAGTTGTCTTCTTAGCTTCACCATCAAGAGGATAGTTGTTGAGCTTCATAGGTTTATCCCATATTTCATGACATCTTCTTGGTGGTCATGCTTCAATGCTTAGTGGTCATGCTTCAGTGCTTGGTGGTTTTGCTTCAATGTCTCATGCTTCAAGGTTGATCAAAATGTTGTGTGATTTGACATGTTAATGAGAAAAAATTGGAGCCTTTGATCTTGGTCAATGTCATACTTTGACTTGGCATAGTATGATATGTTATCTTATTTCATCATGCCTAAGAACACTGCATAAAGTGTCAACTTATTTGTTCATGTGAAGGTTAACATAAGCCTAGCATTTTCTCAAGGTGGCATAGAATGATATTGCCCTAGAAAATATTTATGAGAACACATTTGATAAAGGTGGCAGATAAAATAAATTGTTTTGCATCGAGCACATGCTTAAGGTAATTGGACTCTCCAAAGTGTCTAACCTATTGAAAAGGTTTCAGCAGAGATAAACAGGTTATATTGTGTTATAATATTGAGCCCTTTTTAGGGAAAACCAAGACCACTAGTTAGAGGATCAAAAGGCTTGTAAAGTTTGTTTTGAGTAGTTTATTTCATCATTTCTTTTCGTGGCAACGCATCTCTGCTAGGGTTCGATCTGCAATCATGAAAAATGAGGTGAATCTGTCTAATGTTCAGTTTGGGAGCTTGAATGTTGACTTGGGTGAAGTGATAGAACTGAAAAGAGACATTGTGGACTGAAGCCATTGAAAACAAACTACAAAATAATGATTTTCTTCAGGTGCATTCGTTCCTTTTCATTGTTTTTAACTTGACAGTCGTTCTGCATGTATTGGTTGTTCATATTTCTAGCATATTTTTCAATACTCACTATAAGATGTTAGGATTTGTGTTAAAGCCTTCAGAAATCACTTAAAACACAAAAGTTGATACATTGTATATTGGGTTTCATGATATAGTTATACCCTTTTTGAAAGTGTTGAGGGCACTGTTGTAAGTAAATCTTATTTTTGCTAAATTGGTCAGGTTTTTGTTGTAGTTGTATTTGCTCGAACAATTCTTGTGGTGTCGTAATCTCTGATTATGAGATAATGTGGATTCAATTATATTGGTTTGTTGGTGAAAGATTCTTAACATGTTCCAGTTTATGATAACTATGATTTATTTGAATCTCGTCAATGGCACTATGTTGATCTGTTTGATCTAATGACAACCAGTTTATATTAATTTTGCTTCTATCAGAACAATGATCTAGTGACTCAATGATTTCTTTTGTGGACAGTATTAAGGGGTTTTGGTGATCGCCTAACTGTTGTTAAGTGTTGTAACTTGAGTTGAACACTTAATCATGGTTATGTGGTGCACAAATGATAATAACATTTTGAGGCAGTAGTGACACATTGTTTACTTCTTTTCTTGTCACATAACAGTTATGGATTACATGTCAATTATAACTGGAAGGGTTAGTTTGACCCTAAACTATGGTTTAATATTAAGTTATTACTTGAAACATTTTTATGGAAATGGTTATTTCTTTAAACTATTTCATGAGAAGAGAAAGACATTGTGAAATGTATAAAAAGGGCTTTGAATAGAAATTGTAAAGTGTTGTGTATACACCTGATGTAATGTTGAGGATAGATGACCAAGTGCATTATCATTGATGTTAGATCAGATTTGTTGTACTGGACAAAAGAGAAATAAAGTAACCCTCTGTATTTGTATTTATCTTTCTGTATGCAGAGAGTGGGTGCTCCTACAAGACTGTGTTAGGGGTTGGTGCTCCTTGAAGTTGATGCTTCTAAATGTTGTGTGCCAGTGAGGCAATGTTATATGCCAGTGAGGCCTGTAATTAGTGAGATTCCTTTTGATAAGCCAGTGAGGCATTTTTCGAGTGGTTTTCTGCCCTAGAGGATTTCCACTCAGGACAATGTTTGTGTTATGGGTTGTTGCTATCATTGATATGTCTTATCCTCATGTTCTTTCACTCATTATGTGTCATTCAGTTTTATAGTTATTCTAAGTCAATCTGATCTGCATGAATGCATATTTATCATATATTTTGTTTGAAATGACGTCCTCTATTCATTCTCATTATGGTCAATCACAATTATACAAGTTACATGATTGAGTGTCTAATATGCAAACATCCTTACTCCTAAGTTTGTTGTTCCTATTTGTTTCATAATATTGTTGATGCATTCTTTACATTAGTCTGCCATGCCAAAGTTGTTGTGATTTTTCAAGTTCTTAAGGTGTTGTTAAAATTAGCATACCACTGATTCACCCCCCCCCCACCCCTCTTAGTGGTATTGTACTCCAACAAAATGTTGAGAAAATTAAAGTTAATTGTTATAATTAAATATTCAACTTAGTAATCCAATCTAATTAAATCTCCATAATAAACCATAAATAAATAATATATGAGCAGCAATAAAATATTATGCAAAACACGGGATTACCCACAAAACATAAGAACACCAATATACATGAGAAAACCTTTTCAGGGAAAAAACTCACCAACCAAAGAGAGCACAAGCTTGTGTTAATCTCAAACAAATATATAGTACATTAATACATTGAATTATTTTCTTCAATCAAACATCTTTCCAACAAAACAACCTTCCCCCAACTTATATCATACAACCTCCTTTCCAACCCTTAATATATAAGCTTAAGGAGTTCCCAAAACTTACCATAAAGAATGCCATTGGCCTAAATATATCCCCAAATACAAAAAAAAAAAAAGTGACCTCCAAAATAGAATGTAACTCACACAAAAAAAAATCTTTAACTACTACCAATGATCATCATCATTATAAAGATCTAAGAACCCTCCCACAAAAGTGCTCAAACAATACAGGGGTTTCGGTTCTCTTTTCCGGAAGGTTACTATATAACCCACATTTATTCTACCACCCGAGACCGACGGAATCAAATGCGCCATCTTGTTCATTTTTTCTTTCTCCCTAACTACAACACCAACAGCATTCGATCACCTCATCCAGTCCATACGACGAATCCTCATAAACTCTATCCAGCCCTTTGGAGGACAATGCTCAAATAACATAAATATGACAATTGCACTCGTTTCTTCTGTCACAGGAACAACTAACTCTTCCTTGGAATGTCTAGGAGTTTCAATAACTCTGCCATCTAGCCTGTCTAGCCCACGGAGAGATGACGCAATGGTCCTTCGAGACTTTTCTTCATTTCATAATCTGATTTCGAACTTGATTGCCAAAGCACACTGGTAACGTGTGACGGCACTCGATCGAAACTGATTTGAGAAAAGATCGATTCAGTCCAATAAATATTTATTAATGAAAAAAGACACCCTAAAGTCTTTAGGGAATCACAGAAAAACACAAGTTACCTACACTTTATAATATATGAAATTGCTCTCGTAACAAAACGACAAACGTAGTTGTACAACGACAGTGTAATACCTGCCACAAAGTTTCGAGTTCCCATAAATCTAGACTCCAAGCTGAAAGATACAGATATTTCAATCCTTGCGACTCTTCAATACCTTTGATATTCTTCAAGTTCTGACATGTGTAAACGAAGATTCTCTCTAAACAGCAATGACGTAGAACTTAGCAACTCTGCTATCTCAGAACATCCCTCTGTGTTTGATTTTGCATCCATTAGATAATTCTGTGTGTCTCCCACTCCTAAATCCACTTCAACTAAACTTTCCAAATATTGAAGACGGAGAGATTTAAGGCTGCTAAGGTACTGCCCATTAATTAAAACCTTAGATATAAGTCTTAAATTTGTTATATCTATCTTTTCAAGGCTGACCATTGGAGTCCCAAGAGTAGTTGACACCATGCTATCCTCGAAACTCAATTCCCCACTTAATGTCAAATGCCTTAATACCAAGCTTCTAAGATTACTGAGTTTTCTGAGTGACTCAGAGAAGGATTTCCCGTTAATTGTGATAGAATTAATCCATCCTCTTCCTGCAATGACTAGATTTTCCAAATGACTTAACATTTCCAATGAATTTGGAAACTCATCCAACTTTATTCCGTCCAGCACAAGCTCTTTCAGCTCAAAGGTGGCCTGAAAATTTAATTTAAATTGTGTCAAACAGCTATTTGTCAATTTTAAGTAAGGGTCACAAAATAACGACATCAGAATGCATTTTCAAATAAAGAAGAGCAAATTACCCCTTCATCACTCGGCCACAATCTTTGGAAATACCCGCCAGAAATTTTTAAGTAGTTCAAACTTTGCAGTTGAATCCAAAGAGGAGCCGTTAATGGTGAAGACACACTGGTCGTGACTTCTCGTACAAGATTTTCAAGATCATGCAGCTCTTGTGGTATTATAAACTCAACCTCAAGCCAAATCATGAAAGTTGATGGATTGTTACAATCCTTTGGGAGGAAAAAATTCTTTGAATTGTTTTAGTAATTCGTTTGAATTGGAAGATCCGATCATAAAGTGGGGTATCGATCATAAAGTGGGGTATCTATTCTGCAAAAGCCGCCACCTGAAACACGATCGTCTGAAAAATATCTAAATCTAAAATTGAAGTTCTGCTCAGAAAAATGCCAGGGATAAATCTCTTCTTGACTGATTACTTCCTGCATTGAAGGATGAATGTCAATTTCTTGATGTTCCGGTCAAGAAGATAACAGTGGAGCTATAAACAAACATAAGTTTTAATACCATGAAGTGGATTACAAATTTAGGAGGAGAATCACACCTGAGAACACAGACGAAGTAATGGAAGGGTTTTCCATTTGCCTCTTTTTTGGATGGTTACTATAAAACCCTTTCTTACTGTACCATCAGACGCTGTGGGAATCCAATTGGACATCCCATTTTGCATCTTGATTATTTTTTCTTCCTTGGTAACTACAACAGCAACCATATACTTTTCTTTTCCAATATTGGCCACCATCCAGTCCATAGGAGGAATCTTTAAACCTTCTCGACAATCTTTCCCATTATAAAAGCTTTCAATTAACATAAATATGATAATTGCACAAGGTTGTTCTGTCATTGGAACCACTAATTCTGCCTCGGGATTGCCAGGAATTTCAATAACTGTCCCATCAAGACCAATAAGATCAGATAACAGGTTGAATTTTTTAAGAATGCTCTCCGTATCAACATTTGATTCCCGAATTAAACTAGTTAACTGTGACGGTACTTTTTGAATTGACCAAAATACAATTAATCTAATAAATATTTAATAATTAAAACTTAAAATTAAAATTATTTTTAATATTCACAAATATTTATAAAGAATAATAGAATTAAAGATAAAATCTATTATAATAAATTAAGAAGTTTTTAAAAAATATATAATAATAAAACTCAAAAACTATAAGTTGTAAAAGAGATCTGTAATAAATTTATAATAATAAAAATAATACAGTTTTACTTCTAAAACACCCCAGTCAAAATACAATTACAGTAAAAACACAAATTACAGTTAATAATATATAAAATTACTTTCCTATCAAAACAACAAACAGAATTATAATACCTGCCACATTTTAATGCTTTCCCATAGAGGTACAGTGCCAGCGGAGAGGTGTAGATACTTCAATCCTTGCAACTTTTCAATACCTTTCATCTTCTGCGACTTCCAACATCCATCAATGATGATTGTCTTTAAGCAGCACTGATATGCAGAACTTGGCAACTTTTTAATCCAAGAACGCCCCTTTGTGTTTAACATTGCATCCAATCCCAAATCCACTTCAATTAAACTTTCCATACATTCAAGATGGAGAAATTTAAGGCTGACAAGGTACTCTTCACTAATTGAAACCTTAGATATATGTTTTACATGTCTAATATCAATTTTTTCAAGGCTGACCATTGAAATTCCAATAGCAGTTGAAATGCTATTCTTAAAACTTAATTCCCCACTTAATGTGAAATCCCTCCTAAGATTAGGGAGTTTTGTAAGTGATTTTGATGTAAAAAACAGGCCCAATAAACACCAAAAGACAGGGCAAAACATAACAGCAACAAACAGAAAAGAGGCAAGGAAAAACATAGTTGAATAACTCGGCAAATTATATTCATCTAACATTCATTACATCACAAATGCCGTGTACAGCAGCTATGCAGATGCTATATCTAATAGCAATCTGAATGCTGTATCCAGCAGCGATCTAGAGGCTCTCTATACAACAACTCTCTCCCATCACATATATATAGTTATAGAACTTTTGAAACCTGGAAGCTTCTAGTTTTCTAGAAAACTCTTAAACCTGGAATATTCTTTTCTAGAACATATCTTACAATATTTTTTTCTAGAACAGCTCCAGGAATGTTCTAGCTTGTGGAAGGCTCTAGAATCATTCTACAATTTTCTAGACAATCTTAATCCTTAACATCCCCCCTTAAGATTGGATAGAATAATATAGAAAAAATACAAATGAGAGGGGAACATTATATTACTATCCCCCTTTAATGTTCACCTCTAGCATACCAAGCATTCTTCAATCATAATCCTCTTTCATGGCTTGCTCCCATTCTTTCTTTCCTCTAGCTTGCTCATATGAGATTGAAACTTCAAGCCTTCAACACTCATTATCTTTTGTCTAGCTGAAAAGTCATCTTCTTCATCATCACTACCAACAATACCTTTAGCTTGTTCCAACTTGCATTTCCAGCAATAGCCCTGCAAACAAAAATCACTTTAGCAATATACCAGCCCTGCAAACAAATCACTCCAGCAATATCTCTACCCTGGAAACAAATCACTCTAGCAATACACTTCTAACTGAACCTCTAGCTGAACCGGAAAACATTCTAGCTGAACCTCTTGATGGTCCTCTAACTGAACCTGGAAAACATTCTAGCTGAACCAAGAAAACATTCTAGCTGAACCTGGTTGAAACTCTAGCTAAACTTGGGCTGATCCTCTAACTGAATCTTTTTTTTCCAACAATCCCCTCAGCGTTACCCAAGGGGATTCGAACCCATAACCCGGCTCTGATACCATGTAAAAAACAGGCCCAATAAACACCAAAAGATAGGGCAAAACATAACAGCAACAAACAGAAAAGAGGCAGGGCAAAACATAGTTGAATAACTCGGCAAATTATATTCATCTAACATTCATTACATCACAAATGCCGTGAACAACAACTATCAGATGCTATATCTAATAGCAATCTAAATGCTGTATCCAGCAGCCATCTAGAGGCTCTCTATACAATAGCTCTCTCCAATCACATATATATAGTTATAGAACCTTTGAAACCTGGAAGCTTCTAGCTTTCTAGAAAACTCTTAAACTTGAAATATTTTTTTTAAAATATATCTTACAATATTCTTTTCTAGAATAGCTCCAGGAATGTTCTAACTTGTGGAAGGCTCTAGAATCATTCTACAATTTTCTAGACAATCTTAATCCTTAATATTTGAGAAGAATGTCCCCTGAATTCTCATTGAATTATTCCATTCTGTTCCATTCCATTTTTCTCTTCCTGCAAGAACTAGATTTTCCAAATGACTTAACATTCCCAATGAATTTGGGAACTCTTCCAAGTTTGTTCCATCAAGAATAAGTTCTTTCAGCCGCAAAGGAATCTGAAATTTGAAATTGATTTGTTTAAAACACCTGTCTTTCAATTATAAATAATGTTCACAAAATAACTACTTTCAAAATTTATTTTACATCGTTAACCAGACTTAATTCTCAAATATAGAAGAACAATATCCCTGTTGATCACTCTGCCACAATCTTCGGAAACATCCATTGGAAATTTTTAAATACTGCAAAACTTTGGAGAGGAATCCATGAAGGAATATTCTGTGATGAAGACATGCTTGGCATGAATTCTCCTTCGATATTATCATGTTCATCCAGCTTTTCCAACAAACATGAGTCAAGTTCAAGCCACAACAAAGAAGTTGATGGACCCTTACAATCATTTAAATTACCTAAAAAATATCTGAATTGAAGAGCAGTGTGCTGGTCAAAAATCGAATTGAGACACCTAAAACTATGACCACTGATCCCAGCAAGAATGTTCTCGAATCCCTTTTCTTCCTGTATTTAGGGATGAAACTAAAATTTTGTCACGCTCCAGTTGAAAAAACAACAATCAAGCTATATAAATACACATTTTTAATACCTTAAATGGACCAATTTACAAGGAGAAACCAACCTGAGAACCAAGATGCTGGGAACGCCATAGTCGACTAGGACTGCTCAATTCATTATCTGCAATTTCTCTTCCAAGATCCCGGATGTGGTCATGCATTCTCAAAAGAGGAATGCTTTCGGAGACAAATCCATTCCAATAACTGCTTCCACTTCCCACTTGAATTTCAACAAGACATTTATCCATTAAGATCTAAAATGTGTTCTCAGCACTCCATCCTGATCCTTCCAATATCCTTAAAGCCATATGACGAGATTTGTTGACAAAAAAGCATGCAATGTCAATAAATACCCGTCTTTGCTCATTGTCAAGGGATTCCAAGCTTATTCTAAGACTTTGCTTTATATCTTGTTTTAAATTTTTTCTCACTTTATCCAATTCTAGTTTCCAATAATGTTTACTGGCACTACCAAAAACATGTCCACCCAACACCTGCAGAGAGAGGGGCAAACCTCCACACTCTTTCACAAAGCTTTCAACCAAATCTTCATATCCGCTGGTTGGATATGGTTGGTGGAAGGCGTGCCAATAGAAGAGCTTTGTGCTATGATGGACAGTCATTTCCGTCATCTTATAACAAGAATTAATTTCTGCCCTTATCAGAACTCTCTCATCACGGGTTGTCACAATGATCAAACTACGAGAATTATTGACCAACATGAGATCCCTGACCAGTAAGGCATTCAACTGGTCCACGTGATCTATATCAGCCATAACAATTAGGAAACTCAGAAAAGGGTTGCTTGCCAGACGAGACCTGAGATAGCTAGATCCTTCAGTTATACTGTCAAACATATGCTTTTCCTGCCCCAGATCGTTTAAGAAGCTTTGTTTGCAGAGAAATCAGTTTAGTTTCTCTCACGTCAAACAAAAAACATGATGCACTGAATTCTGACCGCTTTCGGTTGAACAATTCTTTGACAAGCGTGGTCTTACCAGACTCACCCATACCATAGATGCCAATCACTTTATCTGTCTCCTTCTTCTGCCAGCATGTCCTTTCAAAGTCTTTTACCAATTTTTCAATTCCAGTCGGATATCTTGCAATTTCTAAAGCTCTTGTCCTTTCTACCTCTCTTTGGACAGCGGACACTATATTTTTACGTAGTGTTTCAAGATTTCTTGAAAATTGCAATGAAAACAATAATTTCAACAGATTGGGCTAGACTAAAATCATAAAAATCATAAAATTTTGTAGGACAAAATATTTTAAAATAAATTTGTGATTTAAAAAAGTCTTACTCGTTATTATGGTTGAATTCGTAGCCAGAGAAGACTGAAACATAGCGGAGGGCCTTTTTCTAGTCGTCAAGTTTGTCGAGATGCCTGCAATTCTTTGTGTGGGAATTGAATGAATCAGCATACACACCCTTTTCTACGTATCTGAGGTCGGAAGGTGGAACATCATAGAATATTGGAATAATCTTTCTCTTAGTTCGTAACATCAGAGCAAGCTCAGCTAAATACCAAACAGACTCGGCATATCTTTTAGAGAAAATGGCAATTTTTACTGATGCAGAGTAAATGGCATTCTGAATTGTGGAAAGAAATGAATCACTAATTCTGTCTCTTTGCAATCAAGAAACGCGCGGATTCCCACCTTCTGAAGAGAAATATAAAGCTCAAGAGCGAGGGTTTCTTTGACGTCAGGGCCTCGGTGGTTAATGAAAACATCATAAAATTTGGGGGATGCAGACAATGCTATCTTTTCTCCTTGAAATAACATTTCAGCGAAAACATCCTCTTCCAATGAAGGCTTGGTGCAACAAGCACAACAAGCACAGAATATTAAAACACACAATTTAAAACAAACATCCAATGCTTGGTGATCGAGGCAATTGCAATTGCCTGATAATTAAACCATTACATTTGCCTCTATTTATAAAGGGCTTTAGAACAATCTAGACTCCAGGAATACAGTCAAAACACGTTTCTACATTCAACGCACATGGTCTTTCTGCAGGTCTATGGTCAGTGTGAGCAGGTGAGAAGCTTCTACATTAGTGGGCGAAATTAATGCCAACATTCTCCCCCTTAATTTCGACCACAAATTTCAATTACTTTCTTGACCTTTTCGATTGATGCTTCAACATCTGCAATCTTCAAATTTTATGGATCGAAGCTAGGAAATCCCATTTTGCTGTAGGGATGCTCTAACCACGAGCTCTGGCCTTCTTGTCACTAGTCCATCATAGGTTCAGATGTGATTACCTTGCTTTCTTCAACACCTCCCATAGAGTCACATTGCTGGTGCTCAAGGATTCTAACTTCAATTGCTTCTTCTGACTTCATACATGGCTTACACAAATATAAAATGCTGTGGCATTCAACCATATTATTTCCTTATACATTGACAATTTCACTCAACTTTTTTTTACAACTTCAGGCACCTATCCTTCTCTATCCTCCTCTGACCTTCTGATCTCTTTTATCAACACTTCTTTGTTCTACAGATTTTAAGAATGTTTTTCTACATAATATTTCACTCTCTTAATCAAGAGATTTACACAAACTCTTCAAACTTTTTATGATCTATAGAACCAACTTCAAGATGGACAATAGAGACAACAAACTTTGACATTTTAGCTTGACTTTAATCTACCTTGGACGAATTCTGCAGACTCCTTATTGGGCTGATGGCTCATTTCATTGGCTATTTTCTACTCTGAATTTTTTTGCGAACTTTTGACTTGGCTAATCTCCTTTCAATAGCTTCAGGCGATGACAACTTCCTTATCAGGCGATTCAAGTTCTTTACTACGGCATGCATAAAAACTCCAGCCACTTTAGTAGCGATCCCTCTTTGACTTCAACAACCACACATAATTCTCCTTCTCATTGTTTCAAAAACTCCGTGGCCTTGCTTTCACTTCTTTTCCCTTAATAAAAGACTTTTACTCTTTTATTGAAACTATTTTCAAAAGACTTTTACTCTCTTTATTTTTAACAAAAAAGAAACTCTCTTATTTTAGAATGACTTTCACGTGGCCTTTTAAAGTATAAAGCTTTAAGCTCTTTAAAGCTAATTCAAAATAATTTAACTTCTCTTGTTTTTCACACGGCACTCCACTAAACACGCCTCTTTAAAAAATAATTCGAGCTTTTCAAGAAATAGATAAAAAACTTTTCACATGTTGATTTCTCAGGGCTTTCTCTTTCCATGACTTGCATGCCTTCTTGGTCTGCACGCGGGTCTACTCTTTCCACGCTCTGCTCACCTCCTTCACACGTACAGAGCAATATTTCTTCTGCAGCATTCTTGAATGCTTTCTCAGCTGCCTACATGCCTCTGATGAACTGGAAACTCCTCTGTTCTATTTTTTTTGGATGCCTCTACTGGACTCCTCTTGGCAATAACAGTAGTTTCATCTGCAGAAATCTTAACATAGGGATTTCTTCTTTTGATGGCAAAGAGCTACGGCTCTTCATTGGTCAACAAACTTTGAACTGAAAACATCAGCTACTCATTCCTATCGCTCCAAATTCTCCTCCACTTTCCTTAGTGGCGCTTTAGCAGCAACTTCACTTTTTCTTCAAAGTCTTCTATGGCTTCCTTGAATGAAACCGACCACTATGATGGTTGTTGTGCTTATTCCTGCAGGGGCTTCTTTATGTTTTAAACAGGTTCCCCATAGATACAGCGATCAACAGTTTTATCCTAGGGCAATCTGGCCCTCCAATCTTCAGATTGACCAGCAGCTCCTATAGATTTCACTCTGGATATCATACGAACCTAGCTATGATAAACTTGCACAATCTTCAGGTAGTCCCACGATCTCTTCTAGGTGGCTTTTAAAAAATAATACATAAAAATCAAAGCTTTTCTTATAAAAACTTTTACACAACAATGCTTTTCACATTTTTTTTTTTATAGATGGGACTTTGAATGCCTCCTTTGAACGCCTCCCCATCTACGAACTACACGTCTCCTATTTGCACACCTCTGCAGACCACTTCGCCCAGCAAGTTTTTCCTTCACACACAACGGCTTCCTTTGAACACCAACAGAGGTAAAAAATTTCTGGCAATTTTCAGGTGCCTCTCTTCTGCAGATACGTAGTTTCTCCTCTTCTTTTCTTTGGATGGCTCCAGGAACTACAGTTGATCTCACAACTCTTTTTCAAATAAACTGGCTTCTCATGCCTCTTTCCTCAATCTGCACGGCTCTGCACATCACACGAAGATATTTTGAAAACTTTCACACCTTTCTCTGTGCACAAAGTCTTCATAGTCTATAGTTTTGTAGTTTGTGCACCTTGATAAGCATTATTGAGAATTTGCCATGCTTGCTTAGAATTACTAGCACCACTTATCCTAGGAAAGATAGCCTGATTGATTGCGCCTTGAATCAAAAATAAGGCTTCATTATCCTTCTTTACATCTGCTTTGTATTCTCTCTTCTGTTGATCATTTAATGTATTAAATGCAATTGCATCTAGTTCTACATACCCTATTTGTACAATTTCCCACAAATCTTTGGATTTGAGTAGGGTTTGTATTCTAGTACACCAATATGTGAAATTATCCCTTCAAATACGAGAATTAACATGTTAGACATAACATTTCCTGCCATATTTGCCATAAGAGGAATATGCAAAGTAACCCAAAGGCTCAACACAAAAAAATCTAGAGAAATCTCTGCAAATGGATACTCTCTGTCCCTTCAAATGGGACCCACAACAAAAAAAAAAATTTAAATTATTTTGTTTTGGTGTATAAGTGTTGGTTTCAACCGATAATACACTTAGTTACAAATAATTTCCTTATCACTTTGCAAGAAAAAATTACACTCTGCAAGTATTGAACTTTTCACCCCTCAAAAGTGAATTCCAACCTCTAAGCATATCATATCTATGCACTTTGCAAGAAAAAAACTTTCTATGCACTCTTTTTATTATTTTTTTATAATATCTAAAACCTTTTAAAACTCTTTCTTTTTTTTTTTAATAAAAAAGACTTTTCCTTCCTTCTTTTAAAACTACTTCTTAAAAGAAGACTTTTCCTTACATGGCTTAAAAAAGACTTTTAAATGAAGGCTTGGTGCAACAAGCACAACAAGCACAGAATATTAAAACACACAACTTAACCAAACATCCAATGTTTGGTGATCGAGGCAATTGCAATTGCCTACTAATTAAACCATTACATTTGCCTCTATTTATAGCAGGCTTTAAAACAATATAGACTCTAGGAATACAATCAAAACACGTTTCTACATTCAATGCACATGGTCTTTCTGTAGGACTGTGGTCAGTGGGAGCAGGTGAGAAGTTGGTGGGCGCAAGTGAGAAGCTTCTACATTAGTGGGCGAAATTAATGCCAACATCCAAATCCAGTGGGCGAGACGATGAAGATGAAGCCATGAATGGGGGATGAAACTTGAATAACAAAGCAACCTTGAAATTTGCAAATCACACTGAATTGATTTATCGAAGTAGCATTGCATATAAATGGCTGACAAAGTTGTTTGGTCTCTACTTCCAAGGTGTTGCCCGGCGATGACAAGGTAAATCAAACGGGGCCGGCGATATGTTTCATGCTTTAATAAAATAAGTGAGGACTACTGTTTCCTAAGATTTTCAAGCATTGGCATTTTCTTACATTAGTTGACGTTTAAATCAAGGAAGACACAGCCCAGCAAGTAGAACCCGAGTGGTTTGCAAAGACACGTGTGAAAAAAGACAAGGCAGCATCTGCCTCCATCTAAACAATAAAAGGTTTAAGATACCTAAAAAATAAATATACTCTGTTAAGACTCTTCCTCGATGCTCTCCCAGTCGCAGTGGAACCTTTTTTTCTAGCATTTGCGCCACGTTATTTTTTTTAATGAGTTTTGTAAGATGTTTAAAACTAGTAACACCATATAGAGGTGTTCAATTTATATGTTTTTTTGGGCCACGTATTTCATATTCTTTTTTAATCTCAAATAAAGTTATAAATATTTATGTGTATCAGCTATTTGATAGTATTTTTAGATAATGTTATTAGTTTTCAAGAATTTCACAATGTGATAGTATAAGAAACTCAATAATTTTATAGGACAAAAATAACTTAAAAGGTGTAATAATTTTAAAGATTTTGTTTTCATACATGTTAAAAAATATTTTAATTGTATACATAAAAACAAAAATATATAATTTTTCATGTTTATCAATGTAATTTTCAATTTAGATGAGAAAATTATATATCTCAAATTCAAAAAAGTTGAAATTGAAGCTTCAACTTCTATGAAAATCAATTGAAATTTTATTAACATTTGTGCAAAGTAGATTGTTTGGTGTTTGAAGAGATACCTTAAGTTATTAACAAAATGTTACAAGGAACTTTGGCTCAATTTCTCCATGAAACTAATTGCTTAACTAATATGTTAGGTGAGTGGATATCTTATATTTAATTCCAACAAAGAAATCAAGAGACCCCTATCCATGAAGAAAATGAGTTGAAGATGACACTCAATGCTTGCATAGCACTCTTAACTATAGCACTCTTATCTGTTTAAGATACAAACAATTCAAAGAAACTTATTTGTTAACTTGAGGTTCATTTGTTTATACCAAAAATTTATTACAAACTCAATCCATCATAAACTCAAAAAATGGGTTGATAGTTTCAAAATAAGTTAATATATGGCACAATTTTGAAACTCTAAATGAAAATATCTTTTTACATAAACTTACATAATCACTACTATGCACAATCACATAGAAGTGAGATCAAATTTGTACATAAACCAATCAATTCATCTACTAGGATATTTCACCTCACTAATGGTATAGCAATTCACCTAAATAATATCCATACCTTATCATAGTACATATTTCACATACACATATTTACTCACACACATCAATTATGTTCCTGCAAGCTCAGATAAACACAAACAAACACATAGCATAGAGACAAGGATATACAATCATGTCAATTTAGCAGTATATCACATCCAATTCTAGTTGAAGCATAGCTTTCTCAAAAAGCCAGGTATCTATCCTCAGTGAATTTGGAATGGATATCCCCTAGCCATGGCATTAATTTGAAGGTATGGAGTGTATGGTTTATAGGAGAGCAATTCATCAAACCAAAAGAAATAAGTGTTTTAACACCTAGGTTAAAAAGCTAAGCAATTTGCCAAAAGAAAAGGGAAAAAAAGACATAATACCTCAAGAAATCACTATTAAATCATAAACTTTCTATATATTATTTTTAATGTTATTCTAAAAAAACACACAAGGTTGAATCATTCTTGTATGAAACTCTAGGTTTCAACAATCCGTAATATTTAAAATAAAAAAACTTTAAAAAAATCTTAGAAAGATTTCAAATGGACATTTAGGAATACACTTATTAACATATTCTCTAAGATGCAAGATGTATTTGGATTACAAATTTAAGTTTAAAATAAAAATTATATACATAATTACTAATAACTACATGACTTCATATGGGCACAAAACCTTGAAATAGAAATTAATTAAATAGTTAATCACATTTCTAGCCTCCTTATATAGAAAACATTCTTAGAAAGTTTGAGTTTGAAGAATTCCACAATAAAATTTATTCAATGATTATTAAAAAAAAAATCTTTTTTTAATTTGCTACATGTTAACATAAAACATATTATTATTATTAAGTTTTTTGCATGTTAAAATAAATTTGAGCTGAATGTGAAGGATTTTTTGTCAGATATTGTAGTTGTAGCCACACTTGTCAACATGTATGCAAAGTAGAGAGTTATTTACAAGGCACGTGAGCTGCAAGACAAAGCATCTCAAAGAAATGTAGTCTCATGGAATGTAATGAAGGTAGTTACACACAAGATATATTTGTTAGGAAGGCATTAACAAATTTTAAACTAGTCCAATCTGAGGTAAAACCTAATGCTACATTTTTTTGGTTCTCTCCTTTCCCATGCGAAACTGCAATCTTTGGAACATGGTGTCATACCCATCAAAGCATAATCGAAAGTGGTATCTCTATCTGATATTATAGTTGGAAATGCTATGGTAGACTAGTATGTAAGATGTGGAAACAGCTTGACCGTGCTAGTTGCAATTGAGATGTTCAATTCATTAAATACATTGTTAGAAGATGGAAGCCTTCTTGTATTGCTATCCATCATGGGTTAACCCCTAGCTATTGTGTGAGCAGAAGCCCAAGATCATGGAGTAGAAATCAAACACGAATGCAATGTATTGAAAATGAACTAAATTGGTTTACAACTAAACCAATATAAATAGGTGAAGCTTGAGGAACAAGCCTCCATGAGAATAGGAAAGGTGGTGAAATGGGAACCAAGAGAATAGCTCAATGTTTAAACTCTCTCCAAAATAACAATGATGTGTCGAAGATGGATCGACGCATCGACTAATGACTCAACAAGAGGACTTAGTCTTTCCATGTGTGAGGAAAACCACTAACTATGATTAAGTTAGGTATAACTCGTATGAGTTTATACACCAACACCCCCCCTTAAGAATAGCTTAGGTGGGTTTATGAAATATGAGTCCTGGCTGTGCGCCATTTTAGGTACTCATTTATAAAACATCTCTCATAAAATGGAGAAAGAAAGAAAACCTTATGGGAAAAAACTTTCCTCCTAAAGAGAGAAAACAAAGAGAGTACTTTAGATAGCCCCTCCAAATGATGATCATGCCGATGTCGATTATAATGCAGATATGTAGAACTCCTAAAGCATGTCAAAGTTGTAAAATTTGCCTTTCCCTTGATGTTAAGAGATTTTGGCAAACTGATTGAAGTAAGTAGTGTTTTCAAAGGAAAAGACCAGGATGAAGGTCTAAGAAATGTACAAAATGACTAAAGAAAGGATGTGCACATGTGCACATTTGAATGAGGTAGGAACCAATGTGATTCAAGTTGCAATGTTACAATCTCCCCACTACACTTTATAGATTAGTGCTTACATTTCACTTTTACACTTTCAATATCTGACATTATATGAGTGTTTTTACATACTAAGAAATCAGGTAGAGTTCAATTTTTGTACTATGAAGAACCAACTAAGCTAAGAGCTGAGAGTTGATACTAGGCTCTGAAGTTGCATCATGATTGTCTTCTTCACTAGATGTGAAATGTGAAAAGATGAAGGCGGTACCATTACCTTTTGACTTTCTTTTAGGTGATGAAATGGTGCAATTTAATCTTCTTAATACTCAATTTTGACTTTTTAAGTGGTACTTTAGTGCAGTAAGAGTGGTTTTGAACACTCTAGCCTAATTCCCCCCTTAAAGTGACACTTCATAATTGAGTGCACTTGACATATGAATACATCTTTTGAGTGGATTTTTCCCTTTAGTTTGATTTTTCCCGTATTGTGCAATTAATAGACGAAGTGTATTTGTCACTCTAAACCTAACTTAAACTGGCACTTTATAATGATTAGTGTGATGATAAGCTAGAATGAAAGAGGACAAAAAATGAAGCACTTTTGCCTTTTGAACAACTCAATTTCGAGTTCGTATGCAAAAGTTGTGTCTTCTTAGAAATTTTTGCATATGTAAAAAAATTACAACTTCTCAAAAATTTTCAATGTGCATGAAAAAATAAAATTGCATGAAACAATTTTTGGAGAAAAAAACTTTGTGAGAGAAAATATTTAAGCCTCCTATGATAACATTTGTAGCTCTAAACTTCATGGTCATTGCTTCCTTCTGGTGCTTGGCACCCACGTGCCTTCAAAGGCACTTCCACCTCTTTCTTCTATGTGGCTCTTGAAGCTGTTGCAACTCCAATCTTCCTGCCTAAAAGGCATTGCTTGCAGTCACAAACATGGGCTGACAGGTGTTTGGCATTGATGCAAGGCAGAATCTCCCTCAACACTCCAATGTGGCAAACATGTCATTTGAGTGTTGACTACCATGCTTGGAGCGGACTATGGTGGTGTTGACCACCATGTATGCATAGAGGATGAGTCCCTTTGGGACTATTGAATACGTCGGCAAAGAGGTGGAGTCCCTTTGGGACTATCGAACCATTGTAGCACAGAATTAAATTCCCTTTGGGACTGTGTGACCATCGTCGGTCTATGGCCATTTCGAATGAGGATGGTGAGTGCTTAGCAAGTCGTACCTATGGCGATCTTCAATGGTCTATGTGGCCTGAGACTTGGCTATCACCGATTGCCTATTGCTAAATTCTTTCCACCTTCGAATGCTTGGCACGTTTGGCATGTGTGCCACTGCAAAGAAAAACATAGTCGACCCTTTAATGGTCCTTGTATATGCAGGTTACAAGGCTTGGCTTTGGCCTTTGATGCAGGTCCAAACAGGATGAAGCTTGGCCTTCCTTGTGCGAGGCTGTGAGACATGACTACCATAGAGAATATGCCTCTATTGAGGCTTCCTCTGCTATGGTTCAACCTCATTGTGGTGAGAGTCGATGAGTTCTTCCAATGACAATTATGACCTGCAAAAGAAAACTCATTTCAAATGTGCTTTGAACTAAAATTTTACCTCCTCGATATGCAGTGAGAGAAGGCTGGATTGAGCCTAGCGTGCAAGAGAAGTTGCAAAGATTCACCAATGGAGCTATGTAATCAATGAGCAAACGATTTGATGCTATTCCAACCACTCTAATACCATGTGTGAGGGGAAGTCCAAGATCATGGAGTAGAAATCAAACACGAATGCAATGTATTGAAAACAAACTAAATTGGTTTACAACTGAACCAATATAAATAGGTGAAGCTTGAGGAACAAATCTCCACGAGAATAGGAAAGGTGGCGAAATAGGAACCAAGAGAATAGTTCAAGGTTTAACCTCCCTCCAAAATAGTAGTGATGTGTCGAAGATGGATTGACACATCGACTAATGACTCAACAAGAGGACTTAGTCTTTCCACATGTGAGGAAAACCACTAACTATAATTAAGTTAGGTATAACTCGTATGAGTTTATACACCAATAGCTATTACTAGCCATGTTAGTCTCATTTGGTGTCAATTTTTTTATTCTTTATGTGCCTTTCCTCATACAAATTTTTGGTATTATGCCTTTGAGCTTGAATGAGTGGCTTTTGGTATTGGCTGTGTCATTACCAAGTAATTCTCATTGATGAGACATTGAAATTTATCAAAAGATGCAACTCTAAAAGAGGGAGACATGGATATTTAAACACTAGCCAAAAACTAAAGAAGAAAGATATGTAGAGAATGCAGCTAAAGAACTTTTGAAAGTCTCAATGAAATATTTGTTTTGTTTGCATAAAAATTCTCAAAGTTGTGGATGTAATCATAGACAACCTACAATATTGTATGACCATCTCGCATGGGTTTAATTGAGGTCGAGGAAGATTATTCTTGTACTCTAAAAGGACAAAAATTGCCCATCAAAGGGATTTCTCTCCATTCTCGAGCCATGTTGAAGCTATTAGACAAGGGAATCATGTTATTACAATAGATGATGAAGACACAGAGCGTGAAGGGAATCTTATTATGGCAACATCCTTAGTAGCCCCAAAGGCCTAGTCATATATTCCCCCCTTTTAAAGACAAAGGAGGTGGAGTACTAAAGAAAGTTGGCAATATTGAAGATTTTGTGGATCTTGCAATACTAGAAAGATTGAGGATTGTTGTAGTGCTTTATGAAATAGCTAATTATTATAGGTCAATGGTACACCTACCAAGATTACAAAAGTTTTCCAAGGAGCATAATCTACCCCTCATAACTATTACAAACCGTGTTAGATATAAGAGGGAATGAGAGAAGTTGGTTGAACGAAGTGCTATTGGTAGGTTGCCTATAATGTGGGGAACATTTCAGGCATACTATTATCATTCAAAGTTGGATGGCATTGAACACATTTCTATGGTTAAGGGCGATATTGGCAAAGGACTAGATGTGCTAGTAAGGGTTCATTATGAGTGTCTTACTAGGGATATCTTTGGATCAGAAAGATGTGATTGTGGAAATTAACTTGCACAAGCCATGCGACAAATTAAGCAAGCTAGTTGAGGAGTTTTAGTTTACTTGCATGATCATGAAGGTCATGGTATTGGTCTAGGATGTACAGAATTCAAGCTTATAATCTCCAAGATGAAGGCCATGATACTATTTAGGCATTCTATTAAGGATTCAGTAATTTTGCAGGTAGGGTGACTTGCAATAGGCTTGTGGTATGTTAGATAAAGACTTGTCCCAAATCTTATTTCCTACAAAATCCTTGAATGCTTTATAGTAATGTCAGTGCCAACCATTTTGTATTCAACATACTTATTGATGGTTATATCAAGGAGAGGAATATGATGTAATCTCTCAGGATATGTGATAAGTGACATTTGGTTTGGTTCCTAATGAAATCACCTACAACTTACTCATCCATGGAGCTTGTAGAGAAGTATTTAAGGGATGCCAAGATGACCAAGAATATTATTCATAAGATAAAAATTCTAAAAGTGCAATAGTTGTTATGAAGTTTCTTCAATGGAAAGCAACTATGTAAAAGCATCAAACCCTAAGAAGTTATTTGTCACAACTCAATTTTTGCATTCTAAATTTGAAAAACTAACATAAAAAGTATATTCATTTGAAATACAAATAATAAACAATTTAAATGGATTACACATAAGAAATGGAGGATAAGATTTGCAAATCCACTAGTGAGTGGAGGATGCATTATCATTAAACAAAGAAAGTGGAGGATGCATTATCATTCAACAAAGAGAGTGGAGGATGCATTATCATTAAACAAAGAGAGTGGAGGATGCATTATCATTAAGAAAAGAGAGTGGAGGATCATTAAAAAAAAGAGATGGAGAATGGACTTTTCTATAAAATGCCTAGAATTGTAAGGAAGAAAGGACACTGATCTCTGGTTTGGGGAGTGCTGGAGAAATTTGTATGAGCTCTCTCCTTCATTATTTGGTTTTGTTTCTCTTAAATGACTAGTTCTTGAATTTTTGTTAAAAGATTTTAGTTTGTTGCAATTTAGCATTTGTGTTGAAGTTTTTATGAAAGTTAAATAGTAGCTATGGTTAATATACACCCCCTGAATATTCCCCACCTCTCTGCCATAGCCTCAGCCTCCTACCATCCATACCCTATTCCATACTCTATTTTAAAACCCACGCAGGCACAGACAGGAGGACGTTAACAAGATCACATTGCATTGTACGAGATGGCATCTCCTTGAGGCATTATGTAAATTAGTTGTCGTGCCATGTCTAACCTTTGCATTTCAAAATGTTCTGACAAATAGCAGCATGCCTTGTCTGTGCTTCCTCATTTTTATTTGCAATTCTCCCAAACAGTTAACGTGACTTGTCCTTGCTTCCTCATTTCAGCTGTTTTCTATAAACAGTCTATGTGCATTGTCTGTTCTCCCTCATTTAAAATGAATTTGGCCAAACAGTTGGTGTGCCTTGACTGTGCTACCTCATATTACATCAGTGCACTTCCAACTAACAAAACATTTTTCATTATATTGTAATCGCAATCTATACCTGTTCTAAGCATCGGATCTGCAGAAAATAGCATAAAGTTGTAAGTGTTCCAAAAACTCACCTTCAATTATGGAATTTTGATGAATGTTTGTATCCTGTTCCAAAGCTCCCATGCTGACAAGCAGGGAGGACGCTGGCAGAGGTTGTGGAATGTAGCTTTATGCCTGCCAATTACATTTTGCTTGAAAGTTTCTAAAAGTTATTTGGATTTGAACTGCATTTCCTCTATAGATTGCTAAACATTATTTTTTCTTCATGGTAACAATCAAATGGGACACTCCTATGTACATTCTGGTAGTTTTCTAACAAATTTTGCTTTTGAATTCATTCCCTTAATGGCGTAATATCAACTCAATGATTCATGTGGTCATACTATTGTCCCCTCCCCATTTAAAATCCAGTATGCACAAAATCTCTAGATCTTCCATTATACCTTACCAATGGATCTTACATCAAATCCTTATTTCCAAACAAGTCTAAAACATTTGTGTGTCTATTTTCTGAACTTGTATTAGAATGTATCTATTTTTGTGGAGAAATTAATGTATGTCTTGTTAGGCGTCGAACCATGCCCAAGAATTTCCTATGATAGCATTTGCCTTTTGTACATCAAAATTTTTTAGAAACTTTTCATTGCAAGGCCTTGATTTTGAGGCAGCATATCTTGCTAAAAGAATTATTGTCTTTTGAGTATCTAGCCATCTGAGAGCATGTATAGGATTTGGATACACATTTAATGGCATCATATTAAATTGAAAATAATTGAGGAGTCAATTCTTGGCATTTAAATGTATCTTGTAATCATAAGTTGATTGCTGTCCACTTGGCCGATGCAAATAACCTTCTACATGGTATTGCATCCTTAGACATTGTTGAGTGTTACATTTTTGGGTAGTGGCATTATGTACTCTATTGTATTGACATTGCATGGTAATTGTAACTGCCAATAAACCGTGTAAGGCCATGTAATTGTACTATGTTGTATTTTCATTAGATTTTATTATAACTGAAGTTGCACATTTGTAGGTAGCGAATTATTATTAGCTGTCTAAATATTGTATATATAACTAGTAGTATCATTTGTATATAAGTTACAGTCATAAGATTATGAGTATCTATCATTGCGCTAACATAAATCAATTGGCTATGCCAAATGTTTAATTTAACATCATATTCCTATAATTGAACCTTAGAACAACTAATTATCATTTCTTATGTATTAGGAAACATAGTTACCATTGATCGAGTATATACAAAAGTTTATTAATAATGGAAATTAATCAATTTTGTTAAAGTATAAATCTAATTACGGAATTTCAAGTGAACCTCTTGTGAAGACATCTATCTTATTTTACAAATTTTTATTAATCTTTACTAGTTTCAATTTGAAAGTGAGCTTATAATGGTCATGCAAGAAAAGGTCTCAATTATCCACTCTTGGAATAAAGTCTATTGATGTATGAAAAAATAGGTTATCAATATTTCTTGTTTTTCCAAATCTAAACCTCTTTATATTGAGAATTGATAGAATGGATTAAATATTTTCTAAGCAAAATTATCATGCATCTTTATGTTCCTTTATCAATTTTCTTAGTTAGTGATTATGCAAGTTTTTTTCTTTTCATCTAGATAGATAAAACTTGTAAATAAATGTCCAAACTCAAACATTCACAGTGTTTGGTATTTACAGTACCTCTGTGTCATCTTTACGGGTAATGTCGTCGCGTTGAACCAAGTACCTCGCGCCAAACATAGCTGTAAAAATGACATCTGGGCACCATCCCTCTAAATCATCGAGGAGTAATAAGGACCATGTCTACGTTGAATCCGCAGGAAGGGAAAATCTCCTCAGATACATGACTAAAAAGATTAAGAAAAAGAAATGAGACTATCAACAATTGTTGTAGGATGATCAACAGGAAGACCTCATTGGGAAAATATGTGTGATAGGTAAATTATTCACACTTGAAAACTTAAACACTAAACACTCCTGGGAGGTGTGTTTGCAATACTAGTTTCTTAAGAATTTCATCTCTGTATTACTTGAGTGAATGGGTAGTTGGTGAAGAACTGTGTACCAACCACAATTACATAAACATAGTGCAAGACAGAATTACATGTTCGCTTTCGTCGTGTAGATTGCATCCGTAGAGGGCCTTGATCCCATGGATACAGGGTATGTAGGCAGTCTAGATGGTGAAGGATGCCCCCAATACTCAGGTCCCTCAAATATAGGGTACTCTTTAATAATCAACGTCATAATCTCGATCTCTAGTTTAAAGATTAACTAGGTAACTTAAGAACTCTCCTAGCACTTAGAAGAATCCCCGGGGTGGATTACTTGTACCCGGCGTTGCTATACACTGAGGTGAGTACAAGTTGATGTTATATGTTCCCTGGTCGACATCTTCAGCACAGTGTCTGGTAGACTGTGGTCCCAAGGAAGTGACTCTTGAACCTATATTGGTTCCGAGGGATTCAGAAGTCTTTGGCCAGAGCATAATGATTCCTATCCTCTTTAGCCCATTAGGCTGTTATGTTTATCTATCCTGTATTGGATAGAGTATTGGTCCATTTGATCCACTAGGCCTTTTGGCCACTGTTTGTTCTACCCGAATTAGGTAGCAAAAAGGTCCGTTTGACCTGGTTTCGTATGAACCTATTTGCCAAAAGGATAGAAGAGCCTGGGTTGGCTTAAGAATGTTTTGTTTTGAACATATGGCCCGTTTTGGCCGTAATTAATGTTCCATTTTGAACATATGGCCCATTTTGGCCAAAGTTTTTTCTGAGTACTCAATGGAAGTTTTGATATCTCTCATAAGAACTTGTTAATAAAGTAAATTTTTTTGAAAATTCAAGTTTGGATCAAGCGGGTCCTTACATGTGGTATCAGAGCGTGGTTCGAACACTTGGCCTGGAAGCCTACAAACTCAAAATTGATAATAATTAGTATTCAAGATATGAATTGTGATAGATTTAATTATAGTCAATTTGCATGTTGTAAACTAAAAGCTATAGCAAGTGGTAAATCATCTCCCTCCTTGTTTCAGAATTAAATGGCAAGAACCCAAAAATTATAAAATTTGCATGGAAAGGAACCAGTCAACCAAGAACCAGTTGAAAACCCACCTGAGAACCCAAATGCTGGTATTGAAGCAATTATTCAGTTGTTGACAGAACAGAAAGAAAAGTTGGAAAACCTTGAGAAAACTATACAGGACCTAAAGACTAGACAAGGGACTATAGAAAACATTTTGGAACCTGAAGGTGAACATCAAGGTGTGGAAGTACACATTGCTCAAACAACTAATGAGCTAGAGGTTTCTAGGTCTCGACAGGAAATTACCACTCTAGATATCTCACAAGACCTCAAGAAGATAACTCCTAAATTTGACGGTAAACATGTGGGGGATTCTGTAGAAGGATGGCTAATCGAAATGGAGAAATATTTTGAACTAAGAAACTACTCAAAAAACATCAAGGCGACCTGGGGAGCCTATCAGTTAGAAGGAGAAGCTGCTAGTTGGTGGATAAACATAAAAGAACAATATTGTTATTCAAAAGAAAACCTGACTTGGAGGTAGTTTGTGAGCCACTTCCATGAGAGATGGCTTCCACAACTATTTTATGATGAGAAGATGACTAAGTTTCTGAATTTAGACAAGAAAATCTCACAGCCCAACAATATTGGGATAGATTTGCGAAACTACTGAAATATGTTCCTATCTATCAAAAGGATGAAAGGTCTCAGGCAAGGAAGTTTCTTTTGGGGTTGAATACTGATATTGGGGTAGAAGTAGATATGTTTGCCCCTGACAACATGAATCAAGTCTTGGAGAAGGCACTCAAATAGGATAAGAAATTACAGGCACTATCGGTGGCAAAGCAAAACTTTCGAGACAAACAATTTGTCTTCAAAAGGAAACTAGACAATAAGGACAACAGAGGAGCTCAAAAGAACAAGAGGAGAGACTGCGCTAGAATAGAACCTGCTGGTAATCAAGATCACAAGAACAATTACAATAGTAATGTCAGGAGGAATGATGGGAATGTACCACCCCAAATTTCTAATGGACCCCCTGGTGGATGTTTTATGTGTGGAGGCAATCATTATGCAAGGGATTGTTCAAAAAGGAATGGGTACAATCAACCCATAACTATGGAGACAAGAGGTATGCTTTTTGGTAAACCCATAACTATTTTGATAGATACTAGTTCCTCCAAGAATTTTATTTCCCCAGAATTGGTAAGAAAAATGTCTTTGCAAACTAAGAATATGGAATCATCATGGATGGTTCAGTATGGGGACAAGGCTATACGAAAAGTGAACAAGTACATAAGAAGAGCCCTCATTAAGTTTCTTGAATTAGAAACCAAAGCTGACTTATATGTTGCACCCCTAGGAGCCTATGATGTCATAATCGAAATAAGTTGGCTAATGAGTCATAAGGCTAACATAGATTGCTATAATAAAGTGGTGACGTGTGTAGATGATAAGGGGTGTAGAGTTAGGATCCAAGGAATTTACAAACCTATATCAGTGGGGACCATTTCTGCTATGCAACTAAAGAAGGTAAGACGAAAATGAGGAAATCAGATATTCCTAGTATCTTTAGATGAGAAGGGAGAAGAGAAAAAAGCCCCTACCTTTGAAAATAGTTCATTTCTTTGGGACTACAAGGATGTGTTTCCTGAAGAGCTAGCTGGATTACCTCCTAAAAGGGAATTTGATTTTTCAATCGATATACTTCCTAGAACTGCACCTATATCCAAAGCCCCATATAGAATGAACACCACAGAACTCCAAGAATTGAAAATATAGTTGCAAGAATTGCTAGAGAAAGGGTTGATAAGGCCTAGTGTATCACCTTGGGGAGCACCAGTCATATTTGTAAAAAAGAAGGATGGGACACTAAGGTTGTGCATTGACTACAGAATGTTGAATAAGGCCACTGTGAAGAACAGATATCCCTTGCCTCGTATTGATGATCTATTTGACCAAATGAGAGGAGCCTCAGTGTTCTCCAAAATTGATCTTCGCTCGGGTTATCATCAATTAAGGATAAAAGAAGAAGACATCCCACAGATAGCATTTAGGACTAGGTATAGACACTATGAATTCACTGTAGTTCCATTTGGGCTAACAAATGCTCCAGCTGCCTTTATGAATCTAATGACTAGTGTGTTTCACGATTGTTTGGGTAAGTTTATGATTGTGTTTCTGGATGACATTTTAATATATTCCAAGGATGAAGAGGAACACTTAACCCATCTCCAGGTAGTCTTACAAAGGTTGCAGAAGCATAAGTTGTTTGGAAAGTTATCCAAATGCTCCTTCTTTGAAAGGAGGGTTCACTATTTAAGGCATATCATTTCAGCCGAGGGTATAGCGGTAGATCCTGATAAAGTAAAAGCCATCACTAAATGGCCTATCCCTACAAATGTGACTGAAGTAAGAAGTTTTATGGGATTGGCAGGGTACTACAGAAGGTTTGTGAAAGACTTTTCAAGGATAGCCAATCCAATCACATCCTTGCAAAAGAAGAATAAAAGGTTTATTTGGACTGAGCAGTGTGATAAGGCATTTCAAGTACTGAAGGAAAGGCTAACGTCACCTCCAATTCTAAAAGTGCCTGACCCTAATGGTAACTTCACAGTAGTAACAGATGCATCCATAGAAGGACTAGGAGGAGTTCTTTTCCAAGAGGAAGGAGTAGTGGCTTATGAATCACGAAAACTAAAAATCCATGAAGTCAATTACGCCCCCCATGACCTTGAACTTGCAGCCATAGTTCATGCCTTGCAAAAATGGAGATATTTCTTGTTGGGAAAACTATTTGAGCTTAAAACAGACCATCAAGGACTAAAATATATCTTCACTCAACCTCATTTGAATGCAAGACAGAGAAGGTGGTTAGAGTTTCTAAGTGAGTATGATTTTGATATTCAATATATCAAGGGGAAAGAAAATAGGGTGGCCGATGCTCTCAGCAGGAGGAGGCATATAATGGCCATATCCAACTTGCACATAGACCTAAAGCAACAAATACTCTCTAAGCAAAAACATAACCCATGGTATGCTCAGGTTAAGACATCTCTAGCTAACACCTTTGTGGAACCTAAGTATTTGGACTATGCTTTTGATTATGATGGACTAATGAGGTACCAGGGAAGAATATGCATTCCTGATAATGCGGAACTAAGGGGTATGATCTTGACAGAGGCACATAAGGCTCCATATTCAGGACATCCAGGAGTGAATAAGATGTATGCAGACCTCAAAAGAATATATTTTTGGCCAAGAATGAAGAAGGATGTGGTAGACATAGTTGCTAGATGCCTAGAATGTCAAAGGGTTAAGGCGGAACATGTGCACCCAGCAGGACTTCTTTATCCACATGATGTACCTTTCTATAAATGGTAAGTCATAAGTATGGATTTTGTCCAAGGGCTACCAATGACATCTCATAAGCACAATTGCATTTTGGTGGTAGTGGATAAACTCACTAAGGTTGCCCACTTCGTACCAAGAAACCTAACAGATGATGCACCTGCAGTAGCAAAAAGGTTCATAAAAGAAATTTTTAGGTTGCATAGAATTCCTGAGAAAATCATCTCTGATAGAGACGGGAAGTTCACTTCTAGATTTTGGACCACATTACAGGCTACCTTAGGAACACAGTTGAACTTAAGCACAGCTTATCGTCCTGAGACAGATGGACAAATAGAAAGAACCAACCAAATTCTGCAAGACCTCCTTCGTATGTATTGTATGGATCAACAGACTAAATGGGAGGAATATTTGTCTTTAGTTGAGTTCGCCTATAACAATTCCTTCCAAGCAGCAATAGGTATGGCACCCTTTGAATCTCTTTATGGGAGAGCTTGTCGAACACCATTAAGTTGCGATAAATTGGAAGATAGGATACTAGTTGGCCCTGAAATGTTGAAAGATATGGACAACCAAGTG
The DNA here is from genome assembly GCA_027924645.1 of Cunninghamia lanceolata. Taxonomy (NCBI): domain Eukaryota; kingdom Viridiplantae; phylum Streptophyta; class Pinopsida; order Cupressales; family Cupressaceae; genus Cunninghamia; species Cunninghamia lanceolata. Next base: position 16,750,466 of record BSBN01000801.1, read on the forward strand.
CAACTTATTCGACAAAGGTTGAAGGAAGCCTCAGACTGCCAGAAAAGTTATGCAAATAAGAATAGGACACCCAAAAGATTTCAAGTTGGTGAAAAGGTGTTCCTAAGAGTTTGACCTCATAAAAGTTCCATCTCTTTTGGAAGGAAGTCAAAGCTAGCCCCTCGCTATGTCGGACCTTTTGAAGTACTTGAGGAAATCAATCTTGTAGCTTACTGCTTGGCCTTACCTCCAACACTGAGCCACATTCATGATGTGTTCCATGTATCCTTGTTAAAAAAGTATATACCTGACCCTAAGCATATTCTTAATTGGAATGCCCTGCAAGTAGAAGAACCAGGAACAATAACAATAGAGCCATGCAGAATCATTGAGAGGTGCCAATTCCAGCTCCGCAACAGGACAATGGACCAATCTAAAGTCCAGTGGGACCAATACTCACCTAAGAATGTTACATGGGAAGACACTGTGGAAATGTGACAGCTCTATCTGCATTTATTTTGAATAAACTCTAGTTATTTATTAACTCGACAAACTTCAAATCTTGCCTAAGGACAATGATAGTTATGCCTTGTTATCTTTATCTATGTTAAACTATTTTTGAAATATGGACTTTAAAAGTAGATATTCTGATACGGATTTATATGTTTTGATCTTATTTCTAACATGCATCGGGACGATGCATAAATTTAGGGGAGAAGGATGTCACAACTCAATTTTTGCATTCTACATTTGAAAAACTAACATAAAAAGTATATTCATTTGAAATACAAATAATAAACAATTTAAATGGATTACACATAAGAAATGGAGGATAAGATTTGCAAATCCACTAGTGAGTGGATGATGCATTATCATTAAACAAAGAAAGTGGAGGATGCATTATCATTCAACAAAGAGAGTGAAGGATGCATTATCATTAAACAAAGAGAGTGGAGGATGCATTATCATTAAGAAAAGAAAGTGGAGGATCATTAAAAAAAAAGAGATGGAGAATGGACTTTTCTATAAAATGCATAGAATTGTAAGGAAGAAACGACACTGATCTCTAGTTTGGGGAGTGCTGGAGAAATTTGTATGAGCTCTCTCCTTCATTATTTGGTTTTGTTTCTCTTAAATGACTAGTTCTTGAATTTTTGTTAAAAGATTTTAGTTTGTTGCAATTTAGCATTTGTGTTGAAGTTTTTATGAAAGTTAAATAGTAGCTATGGTTGATATACACCCCCCTGAATCTATCCCACCTCTCTGCCATAGCCTCAGCCTCCTACCGTCCATACCCTATTCCATACTCTATCTTAAAACCCATGTAGGCACAGATAGGAGGACGTTAACAAGATCACATTGCATTGTACGAGATGGCATCTCCTTGAGGCATTATGTAAATTAGTTATCGTGCCATGTCTAACCTCTGCATTTCAAAATGTTCTGACAAATAGTAGCATGCCTTGTCTGTGCTTCCTCATTTTTATTTGCAATTCTCCCAAACAGTTAACGTGACTTGTCCTTGCTTCCTCATTTCAGTTGTTTTCTATAAATAGTCTATGTGCATTGTCTGTTGTCCCTCATTTAAAATGAATTTGGCCAAACAGTTGATGTGCCTTGACTGTGCTGCCTCATATTACATCAGCGCACTTCCAACTAACAAAACCTTTTTCATTATATTGTAATCTTAATCTATACCTGTTCTAAGCATCGGATCTATAGAAAATAGCATAAAGTTCTAAGTGTTCCAAAAACTCACCTTCAATTGTGGAATTTTGATGAATGTTTGTGCCCTGTTCCAAAGCTCCCATGCTGACAGGCAGGGAGGATGCTGGCAGAGGTTGTGGAATGTAGCTTTACGCCTGCCAATTCCATTTTGCTTGAAAGTTTGTAAAAGTTATTTGGATTTGAATTGCATTTCCTCTGTAGATTGCTAAACATTATTTTTTCTTCATGGTAACAATCAAATGGGACACTCCTATGTACATTCTAGTAGTTTTCTAACAAATTCTACTTTTGAATTCATTCCCTTAATGGCGTAATATCAACTCAATGATTCATGTGGTCATACTATTGTCCCCTCCCCGTTTAAAATCCACTATGCACAAAATCTCTAGATCTTCCATTATACCTTACCAGTGGATCTTACATCAAATCTTTATTTCCAAACAAGTCTAAAACATTTGTTAACATAACACCTGTAAGGAAGATTAAATCACTTCTTTGTGTGTCTATTTTCTGAACTTGTATTAGAATGTATCTATTTTTATGGAGAAATTAATGTTTGTCTTGTTAGGCGTCGAACCATGCCCAAGAATTTCTTATGATAGCATTTGCCTTTTGTACATCAAAATTTTTTAGAAACTTTTCATTGCAAGGCCTTGATTTTGAGGCAGCATATCTTGCTAAAAGAATTATTGTCTTTTGAGTATCTAGCCATCTGAGAGCATGTATAGGATTTGGATACACATTTAATGGCATCATATTAAATTGAAAATAATTGAGGAGTCAATTCTTGACATTTAAATGTATCTTGTAATCATAAGTTGATTGCTGTCCACTTAGCCGATGCAAATAACCTTCTACATGGTATTGCATCCTTAGACGTTGTTGAGGATTACATTTTTGGGTAGTGGCACTATGTACTCTGTTGTATTGACATTGCATGGTAATTGTAACTGCCAATAAACTGTGTAAGGCCATGTAATTGTACTATGTTGTATTTTCATTAGATTTTATTATAACTGAAGTTGCACATTTGTAGGCAACAAATTATTATTAGCTGTCTAAATATTGTATATATAACTAGTAGTATCATTTGTATATAAGTTACAGTCATAAGATTATGAGTGTCTATCATTGCGCTGACATAAATCAATTGGCTATGCCAAATGTTCAATTTAACATCATATTCCTATAATTGAACCTTAGAACAACTAATTATCATTTCTTATGTATTAGGAAACATAGTTAGCATTGATCTAGTATATACAAAAGTTTATTAATAATGGAAATTAATCAATTTTGTTAAAGTATAAATCTAATTACGGAATTTCAAGTGAACCTCTTGTGAAGACATCTATCTTATTTTACAAATTTTTATTAATCCTTACTAGTTTCAATTTGAAAGTGAGCTTATAATGGTCATGCAAGAAAAGGTCTCAATTATCCACTCTTGGAATAAAGTCTATTGATGTATGAAAAAATAGGTTATCAACATTTCTTGTTTTTCCAAATTTGAACCTCTTTATATTGAGAATTGATATAATGGATTAAATATTTTCTAAGCAAAATTATCATGCATCTTTATGTTCCTTTATCAATTTTCTTAGTTAGTGATTATGCAAGTTTTTCTCTTTTCATCTAGATAGATAAACCTTGTAAATAAATGTCCAAACTCAAACATTCGCAGTGTTCGGTATTTATGGTACCTCTGTGTCACGTTTACGGGTAACACTGTCGTGTTGAACCAAGTACCTCATGCCTAACATAGCTGCAACAATGACGTCTGGGCACTGTCCCTCTAAATCATCAGGGAGTAATAAGGAACATGTCTACGTTGAATCCGCAGGAAGGGAAAATCTCCTCGGATACCTGACTAAAAAGATTAAGAAAAGGAAATGAGACTATCAACAATTGTTGTAGGACGATCAACAGGAAGACCTCATCGGGAAAATATGCGTGATAGGTAAAGTATTCACACTTGAAAACTTAAACGCCAAACACTCCCGGAAGGTGTGTTTGCAGTACTAGTTTCTTAGGAATTCCATCTCTATATCACTTGAGAGAATGGGTAGTCAGCGAAGAACTGTGTACCAACCACAGTTACATAAACATAGTGCAAGACAAAACTACATGTTCGCTTTCGTCATGTAGATCACATCCGTAGAGGGCCTTGATCCCATGGATACAGGGTATGTAGGCAGTCTGGATGGTGAAGGATGCTCCTAGTACTCAGGTCCCTTGAATATAGGGTACTCTTTAATAATCAACTTCGTAATCTTGATCTCTAGTTTAAAGATTAACTAGGTAACTTAAGAACTCTCCTAGCACTCAGAAGAATCCCCAGGATGGATTACTTGTAACCGGTGTTGTCGTAAACTGAGGTGAGTACAAGTTGATGTTATATGTTCCCTGATCGACATCCTCAGCACAGTGTCTAGGTAGACTGTGGTCCCCGGGAAGTGACTCTTGAATCTATATTGGTTCTGAGGGAGTCAGAAGTCTCTAGCCAGAGCATAATGATTCCTATCCTCTTTAGCCCGTTAGGCTGTTATGTTTATCTATCCCGTATTGGATAGAGTATTGGTCCGTTTGACCCACTAGGCCTTTTGGCCACTATTTGTTCTACCCGAATCAGGTAGCGAAAAGGTCCATTTGACCTGGTTCCATATGAACCTATTTGCCCAAAGGATAGAAGAGCCCGGGTTGGCTTAAGAATGTTCTGTTTTGAACATATGGCCCGTTTTGGCCGAAGTTTTTCCTGAGTACTCAATGGAAGTTTTGATATCTCTCATAAGAACTTGTTAATAAAGTAAAATTTTTTGAAAATTCGAGTTTGGATCAAGCGGGTCCTTACATTATTACTTATGGTGTTGCTATCTAAGTTGTAGTTTAAGTGAAGGAGGAATGCAACTAATAATATTGCGACTATTTGCAATTATGTAAATTGTTTAAAAGATTATTCTAAATGCAAATGTAAATATTTTTTATTTTATGCAATTTGACTAAGTGGTGTGTGCACAGGTCCCTTCAACATAAGTCCTTGTCAATAAATGAAATTCCCTCTACTTTGATGATACTCTCTCTTCGTCGAGAGAGTGAGAGAGAGTTCCTATCACACACACACAAGTCAAAATTAGTCGACAGTGATTTAAATAATTTTTTTTTAAATGTGCCTGGTAAACTTTTTAACGTGACCAGCAACGCTGGTGCAACCTGCCCTCTGGCTCCACGCAAATGCTTTTTCCCGGAGCAATGAACCAGTGAGACACAACACGAGGGACCTCATCCCCTAGCAAGAACACTTCAAACTCGCAATCTCGTTGGCCCAGCAAAGGCGTAAAGCCTTGCGAACTCGTTGGCCTATCGGGGGTTTGAACTCTGGTGGCCACCACTACAATCAAGTGACTTAACCACCGAACCACACCCTTATCGGCAATAGTCATTTAAATAATATTACTTAAATTCATAATTAATTATTAGAAATAAGGGTTGTGACATCCTTTCCCCCTTAAAAAAATCATCATCTCGATGATCAAGTTAACTAACTTCATAAGAAGGTTTCATACCTCTTTCTAACAGGTTTTACGTCAATGTCACAATCTGCCCACATGACAAGGATGTTGATTACTTCAAGGTACCTATTTGTTCATAATAGCAAAATTCATGTGTCTAATATTCATACACTTGCACACATCGTTAGCACATTAGTAATCAAATTATATTATCCTTTGAACAAGCTAGTCAATAATCAACTACTTCATAAGCATAATCATGGTTTCATCACACTATTGTAGTTTTGTCTAATAAAAGAGAAAATCATTATTCTCGATTTCATCTTATTTACTCTATTTTACATTTTTCTAGACAAGTTAAATATACATGCCATAATCTACTCTAGCTTGAGAAAGTATTCAAACATATCAACTTGAATAAAAGGTCTATAAGCAATGATTCTTAGCAATGGTACTTACGAACTAACTCATCTTTTCTAGAATATTTTTTCTCCTACCTTTGTTATCAATGCAATAGTTTGAACAAGTCTTATCATATTCTACAACACCTTGTATACAAGTTTCTTTAACATATAGTACTACTCAAGAGGTATAACACATGGAAGAACAATCAAAATCATACTCATAAGATAGAAAATACTTCAAGTTCATCTTGTCAGTCATGCTCTTTCACATAAGAGACCTAAACATTTTCCAAGAAGGTATTTTCAACACTAAACAAAGGAAAAGAAACATTAAACTCAATATCATCACTAAATATCAAGAGTGTTTCAATTATTAAGTAAGATCATCAAAGGATCATAACACTAGCTCAAAGGAGCATTTCAACAATCAACATAAACAATAAGACTTTTAAGTCAAGGAGATTCAAATCTCAAAAGTAAATGTAGTCACATCATTTAAATTGATTGAAAAAAAATCAAACAATATAAAGAATGTCCTCAACAATAAGCTATTACATCAACATAAAAGTTCACCTTCAATAAAAAAATAGTTAAAAAGATTATGGCACTAGTCTTTGAAGTAATATCTTTATTGTTTGATTTATTTGATGAACTACATGAAACATATAAATAGGAAGAAATGCAATTAAGACTGGTAGTATATGCAGTTAAGAAGTTGTAACTACATAACCGGTAGTATAACTGCTAAGAAGAGATTAAACAAAATGTAATACTAATGCTAACATTCCCCCCTTATTACATTGTTCCTACAAAAGTACCAAGGGACCCCCCTAAATGCTAACATACTCAAGAAAGTTGATTACATAATATGAATACATATTTTATAGAAGATCTTCTCCCAAAGAGCAAATCTTGAACCAAGCGGGGCTCCATGATGCTGTCTCGTCTACCCTTGGAAAGGCATAGCTTCGAGCTATGTTCTTGAGCTCTTTAGTCCTGAACTCTCAAATCACAGAGTCTTGAATTATTTGACAATGAACCCTAAGAGATATGATAAATCTCTACCATTGTCTAGTGACCGCGAAAGGATATAATTCTCGATCATATACTCTTTGAAGCTCGTTGGACAATAATCCATATTGATCTCAACACCAAATCCCAAACCTATCTTCAAAATAAAATCTTCACAAAACATACATTCTTCAAATCTGTCAGCAATAACAAAGAAAAGCAAAACAACCAAAACCAAAAACACTTCTCATGCAAAGCATCATCTCAAAGTGAGAAGCTAACTTGAGATGATGGAAAATCCTCCATCCTCTGATGTCACATGCCTCCAATATGACCTTGTTACACTTTAACCAACTGATATCTTAGATGAGTCTTTGGAGGCCTCATTAGGTGTAGTATAAATGGCCCCGAGAGCACAAGCAATGTTTGATGTAGCCATGATAAAATGTTAAAAAAAATAATGATGTCGATTTCGATCAATAATGGACTCATACATTAGTCAACCTTATACCTCCAAGACATTATTAAACCTTCATCAAATTAAGCCTTCAACAATTTTTACCTTATTACTCCAAATAAAAATAATATCTGAGAATGATTGTACCTTCAAAAACAAAACTCACCCTTATCTTCCTTATTGCTCCAAATTCATATAGTGAATATAAAATTCCTCCAAATCATCTACATATCTCAAGATATGATTCTGACGCTTAGCTTGAAATGAAATTAGAATCCTTTGAATTCTCCAATAAAACCAACTTATCAATCATTCAATTACCAAATTCCAAAGCATTTAAAACTCTATTGCCAAGTATTGCTAAAATATGATTCAAAAGGCAATATGGCAAGTGAATCCTTTAGAGTCATATTTTATAATTTGTAGAACACTAAATGTTATTTGCAAAAGAACAACACATAATACACATCAATCTTTGTCCTCTAAAATAAACCCTACACCTTTTGCAACTGCCTTATTCACCAAGACGCCTTCTTCAATATCTCATATCTTAAACACTGTTTCTTCACAACATTTTCAAACTGCTCAAATTTCTACTACGGCCAATATTTACATAATATGATTTGTCAAATCATTGCAGTCTTCTTTCATTCCTCTCCTATGCAACAATTATTCTAGGATAGCTCCTCTTCAAGTTAGCTCATGCTTTCAAATGACTTCTCTAAATGCGACTCTAAGCCTTCAAATTTCCATGCACAAACTCAAAGCATTGTGAACATTAAATGCCTTCATGCTTCAGCAAATGTAAGCAATCAAATGTATTGCATTCTTTAGCACATAAAATATAGGGACCCTCTTTGCAACCATTGCAGCACCGTTCTAATTTGGAGTAGACTTCTACACTAACAAATATCATGCAGACTACATTATCATGTCAAAAAGCATCAGAGGTCGTCTTCTCTCTTATGAAAATCTGTGAATCTGCATTTGAAACTTAAACATCGCCTTCTACTTTATACCAAACAATGGTCAAAAAATCCTCTCCAGATTGATATTGCCTTATGCTTCTTTAGATATTGAATCTAGTCACCCAGATCCAACCTTCAAGACTCGCCTTTATTCATTTAGTCTCCATGCCACAGGAACTGCCTTCATAACTGCTCTAATACCATATGAAGTAATATCTTTATTGCTTGATTTATTCGACAAACTACAAGAAACATATATATAGGGAGAAATGCAGTTAAGACCGGTAGTATATGTAGTTAAGAAGTTGTAACTACATAACCGGTAGTATAACCGCTAAGCAGAGATTAAACAAAATGTAATACTAATGCTAGTAGTCTTCAGGTTTCAACATCAAAGAATGGAAGTCATCATATCTTCAACACTAAGTTGGTAAAGTTTATCAATAAAGGAAAGTAGATCAATTCAATCGAGATTACAAACATAAAGAAATCATTAAAACGAAACAACATTAAATCACAAACATTCAATAAAAGATCAATAGATCACCGAAGGTCATAAAGTTCCTCACTAAATCAAATAAGATGGACAATAAGAAAAATAATCATGCAACTAAAATCATCAAGAAAGGTTTGTCATATGTTTGCAACATTGAATTGAAGGAGTTCACCAACATTAAATAAAGGATGATAAAAGATCATCAATGACATAAGGAAATCATTATAGTCCCTAAAGATCAACAATAAAGTCAAACTTAGATCATCTTGATTACACTACTAATTCACATATAATCAAAATCATCATTCTATAAAATGATAGATGATTAAGTTGCCAAAGAAGTCTTTTCAAATATTCTTATAGTAAGGCTCAAATTGATTTTTACAAAAGCACACTGCATAGAATTAAATGCTTAATAAGTTTCAAATAATACTTCAATAGGAATTGCAATTTATCAAAATATTTTTCAAATGTAAAATTCAAACTAGAAATTTTCCACTCATATCTATCTCATGAGCATTCATTATTCCTAATGCATCACTTGCATACTCAGCTATGAAGTAAACATGTTATAATAAATATAATGTAATCATTACACACAATGCAGTACTCACACAAGGTGTGAATACATATTCTTCACAATTCTACAGACAAAGAACATCACTTGTACAAAGTTATGGAAACAAGATTCAAAGTGCATGAATACACAATCACATAGCGTACAAAGCATGGATAAATATAAATCATGTATAGCATGAATGCAAGAACCCTAAGTACATAACTTGCACAGGGTAAGAATACAAAAAGTACTCATACTGCATCATTCACGAAAAGTGTATTGCTCACACAAAAATTCATTACCTATAGTGCATCACTCGCACAAAATATGAAATGTGCTTCACTTGCATTAGTATGATTATAGTGATCATCACTCGATCAAGCGTAAATACAATGAATACAATAAGTGCATCTCACACACAAAGTATGAATGTAATCATTACACAAGTGCATCACTCGCACAAAATATGATTTAAGTGCATCAAAGGCAACAATTTTCTTAAAATGTGAATACAATCAAGTTTACACAAATGCATCACTCACACAAAATATGAAATGTTCTTCATTTGCATTAGTATGTGTAGTGCCCCTCTATTCTCACCTTGGATGTGAATGTGGTCAGGCTAAGGAGCATGAAGATGAAGGTAAAATACTCAAAATACTTAGGGTATGTTAGACATGTTGATGATAAGTTTACTATTTTGATGTAGTTGATGACATTCATTGATGTTTACTATGATGACATTGTTGATGCTTTATGATTGGCACATTATGCTTATGTTGTGATCAGTTATGGGTTAATTGATTATGTAGATTAATTCTACTATGTGCCTTATGCGATTATCTGACGATGTGTTATCTGATTGATTAGTTATTGATGAACTTGCTTGATGTGGATTTTTGTGATGTGCTTTTGTGAAGGGACAGTGTAGCATTACTCATGTTCAGTACCCTACTACGCTACGATTCCTTAACACAGTGTGTCTATTTGGATGATTATATATGTATATTGTATTCGACTCTTTCATTTGCTGCAGGACTGCAGATACCAGGCATTGACTCCACCTGAATTGGCAGGTCTAAGTGTGCCTTCATACCAATGGAAGTTGTGGAATGGAGATAACATGAGGTCCCTTAGTTGACATCATTCTCGATGAGGATGAGTTCTTAGTCCTAAGTTTCGTTAGTTTGGTTGATTAGTGCATGAGTGTGAGTCTCTGTTATTCTTTGGTATGTTGTTGGAAAAATGATTGGTGTGTAGTCTTTGACTAGATTAGTGTGGTCTATTGTTTCATTTAATAGAAATTATTATTCTATTTTGTTAAATAAATAATATTAATTTTTTTTAGGTATATTAAGTAGTTGTTAGAAATTAAATTAATAAAATAGCTAATAATAATAATAATAAATAAATTATAAGTATTAATATTTATGTGAATAAATGTTCCTTTGAGTACATATATAAGACATTATTTTATATTATTCATAGATTAATATTAATGTATAGTGAGTTGTTGTGAGTGGATAATAAATAATTAGATTGGAGAATTTGCCTGGAGGTGGATATTGAATGAAATTAATTTTTGAGAGTGCGATTGACTGTAATGGGAGAGTTATGGTATGGAATTTATGGTTTTGGCTATTTATTTATGATAGAGGGGATATTTGAAGGGGTTCTCTAGAAATTTTGGGAGGGAGTGGTGTAGAAGAAGAATTGGGGAAGAAAGGAAATCAACGGGAAGAAGATTCTGAAACTCAAGGATAAATTCTAGGTATTTTTATTTGAATAAGTGAATAAATGTTGTCTATGAAATTGTGTCTCTGTGTAGGAATCTCTCTCTTCTGTTGATTTAATCATCTCTGCATGCTTGTTAGTTTGATCATTGTTCCTCAAATCTGTCAATTTCATGTTTGGTAGTTGTCATGTCTTCTTACCTGTTTGTTTAGTGGGACCTCATTGCTATCTCCTAGCACAGGGGGTGGCCCTCAGGGTTCCACATGGTTGGGTGGTTGTGCATTCTTCCATTGGTTTTCTAGTGCTGGATGTATCTCTTGTAGCAAATTCTAGTTTTGCACTTGTATTGAAGACAGTTATTTGTACTATTTGTATCTAGATTTGTTATATTAGTGGAATTCATTATGTAATTTGATGTATTCAGAAAAAAGAGTTTTTGTAACAATGAAACTATGTAATTCCTCTTGTGAGATAAACTATATCATACTTGTAATCTTTAATGCAAAATTTGATGTATTTATCTGATGTGGTAATCAAAGGTGTTAGTTTAGATTCATTTGATTTTAATTGATTGAATCGTGTATGTTGTTGATTGTTGTTAAATTATAATAATTGCAATAATGCAGCTATGTAAACCCTAGAGATGGTAGTTTAACTTTGTTTCTATTAGTCCATGTTATGTTTTGTTATCATTTCTTCTATTAAAAAAAAATTGCCCTTTTTATTGCTTAGTTAAACTTTCCTCAGATAGGGTTTCATGGAGGGACATTACACTTGGTGTCAGAGACTAGGTTGCAACACTGAGACCTCTAGATTATTGTTGTTTCTCTAGGTTAAGTAATTTTCTCTTTGTGGTGAGTTGGTAATAGTACCTCCCACCTGTGTGCATTAGTATGACATTAGAAGGTTGATAAGTTTACAGACTTGTTCTTTGATTCTGGAAGAAATAAATTCTTTATGGCTTGTTTTACTTGTGTGCCTATGTGTTCTCTCTCCCCCATTTCTGATAATGTGATGATATATTTGACAATATGAGTTTCCTAAATGTTAGTGTTTGCTGATTCGTTGAGGCCTTGACTTCCTCTTGTGATTTCTAGTGCTTCAGAAGAAAGAAGCATGGTTACTATTAGTGCATGTAATTAGAAGTGTGGTATTTGCCCTCTAGTGATGTGAATATCATGTACCCATTCTACGTGAGGTATAGTGTAAGGCAAGTGGTGTTATGTGTTCCCTGGTTTAGTGAAGTAATCATACTTGAGGGTTATGTTTAGCTATGGGTGTGCAAGCACCGTACCACTTTTATATTAATTACATTTTTTTTATATATCTGTGTTAGTATTGGAATGATTTAATTATTTGGTGGCATCATGTTTTGCAAGTCATGTGGTTATGTGGTTGCTTGATAACCTGATATCTATCACCTAGCTGGCTATGACCTCATGTGGAAGTTCTATTGTGGTTTTGTATGACTGTGTGAGAACCGTGTGCAGGAGATCAAATTGGAGCCTACGTTGGACCCATGAGATTATGAAGGTGATAATGTAAGTCAATCAATTATTATTGGGTGTGACATCATACATGTCCTATGTAAATATCTTCTTGCATAAGGAAGTAATTGCATATTTTCATAGCTTAGTAAAAGAAATTTGTACTTTATTAAAGATAGAAGTTGTTTGTAAGTAAGTAGCGACTGTGTTGCCTTAAATCTTTGTATAAATGATACTTAGACATGAGGATATAGATAACTTAATTGTCTGAGTATGGTGTATGTTCTCTAACGCATTTTGGACCTTGTGTCCTTGAGTGTTGTGTAGCGGATACTCCCTTTTTTGTGGCTGAAATTAGTCACATCGTGATGTGAATTTGTGTTGTAATTTGGTTGTTTTAGAATTTTTAATGGTTGTTTCATGTGTTGTTGGGGGTTAACAGTGGATTTTATTTCTTTGAACTTTCTTATGACAGGACTGGTCACCAAAACTCTTTTATTTTTACTTGATTTATTGATGGAAATTACTGGCATTTTGTGACTTAAAGTTTGATATGATTATTTCCCCGCTTGGATTTGTATTTATTTTTAAAATCTTTATGGTGGCTATTCCGAATGTTTATTTCTATTGGTCATGTTTTGTGTTAAGTGTTGTTTCTATCATGTCCATTTCAAACCTCTTATAGTTTGTTCAAGGGAGGACTCCATGGAGGATTGTACTTTATATGTTAATTAGTCAGAAGCATAGTGGAAATAAGATATGTGATGTATTTTTCCTTGATTATATGTGAATCCAATTCTCTAAATCGTATGAAATTCCCAAAATACATGTGATTAGATACAAGTATATCACATGATACACCTTAAAGGTAAAGAATTGATGTTCTTCTTGTCTTTATTGAATGATTATGCCTATCTTATGAATAATTGCTTGAGATGGATGCATATGTTGGCAATAGAAAATTGCAATACTAATATGTTATGTTTCCACCCTAGTCTGTGACTTCTAGGAGGAAGTCAAGTTTTAGGGGAGGAGGATGTAGTGCCCCTCCATTCTCACCTTGGATGTGCAGGTGGTTGGGCTAAGGACCATGAAGATGAAGGTAGAATACTCAGAATACTTAGGGTATGTTAGACATGTTGATGATAGGTTTATTGTTTTGATGTAGTTGATGACATTCATTGATGTTTACTATGATGACATTGTTAATGCTTTATGATTGGCACATTATGCTTATGTTGTGAACAGTTGTGGGTTAATTGATTATGTGGATTAATTCTACTATGTGCCTTATGCGATTATCCGATGATGTGTTATCTGATTGATTAGTTATTGATGAACTTACTTGATGTGGATTTTTGTGATGTGCTTTTGTGAAGGGACAATGTAGCATTACTCATGTTGAGTACCCTGCTACACTATGATTCCCTAACATAGTGTGTCTGTTTAGATTATTATATATGTATATTGTAATTGACTCTTTCATTTGTTGTAGGACTATAGGTACTAGGCATCGACTCCACCTAAATTGGTAGGTCTAAGCGTGCCTTCATACCAATGGAATTTGTGGAATGGAGATAACATGAGGTCCCTTAGTTGACATCATTCTCGATGAGGATGAGTTCTCAATCCTAAGTTTCATCAGTTTGGTCAATTGGTGCATGACTGTGAGTCTCTATTATTTTTTGGTATGTTGTTGTTGGAAAAATGATTAGTGTGTAGCCTTTGAGTAAATTAGTGTAGTCTATTGTTTCATTTAATAGAAATTATTTTTCTATTTTGTTAAATAAATAATATTAATTTTTTTTAGGTATATTAAGTATTTGTTGGAAGTTAAATTAATAAAATAGCTAATAATAATAATAAATAAATTATAAGTATTAATATTTATGTGAATAAATGTTCCTTTGAGTAGATATATAAGACATTATTTTATATTATTCACAGATTAATATTAATGTATAGTGAGTTGTTGTGAGTGGATAATAAATAATCAAATTAGAGAATCTACCTGGAGGTGGATATTGAATAAAATTAATTTTTGAGTGGGATTGACTGTAACGGGAGAGTTATGGTATGAAATTTATGGTTTTGGCTATTTATTTATGATAGAGGGGATATTTGAAGGGGTTCTCTAGAAATTTTGGGAGGGAGTGGTGCAAAAGAAGAATTGGGGAAGAAAGGAAATCAATGGGAAGAGGATTCTAAAACTCAAGGATAAATTATGGGTATGTTTATTTGAATAAGTGAATAAATGTTGTCTATGAAATTGTGTCTATGTGTAGGAATCTCTCTCATCTATTGATTTAATCATCTCTGCATGCTTGTTAGTTTGAGCATTGTTCCTCAAATCTGTCAATTTTATCTCTGGTAGTTGTCCTGTCTTCTTGCTTGTTTGTTTAGTGAGACCTCATTGTTATCTCCTAGCACGAGGGGTGGACCTCAAGGTTCCACATGGTTGGGTGGTTGTGCATTCTTCCATTGGTTTTCTAGTGCCAGATGTATCTCTTGTAGTAGATTCCAGTTTTGCAATTGTATTGAAGAGAGTTATTTGTACTATTTGTATCTAGATTTTTTGTATTAGTGGAATTCGTTATGTAATTTGATGTATTCAGAAAAAAGAGTTTTTGTAACAATGAAACTACGTAATTCCTCTTGTGAGATAAACTATAATATACTTGTAATCTTTAATGGAAAACTCGATATATTTATCTGATGTGGTAATCAAAGGTGTTAGTTTAGATTCATTTGATTTTAATTGATTGAATCATGTATGTTGTTGATTGTTGTTAAATTGCAATAATTGTAATAATGCAGCTATGTAATCCCTAGAGATGATAGTTTAACTTTGTTGCTATTAGTCCATGTTATGTTTTGTTATCATTTCTTCTATTAAAAAATTTTTTGCCCTTTTTATTGCTTAGTTAAAATTTCCTCTAGGGTTTCATGGCAGGACATTAGAGTATGATTATAGTGAACATCACTTGATCAAGTGTAAATACAATGAATACAATAAGTGCATCTCATGCACAAAGTATGAATGCAATCATTGTAACACAAGTGCATCACTTGCAAAAAATATGAAAAGTGTATCAAAGGCAATAATTTTCTTAAAACGTGAATACAATCACTTACACAAGTGCGTCACTCACACAAAATATGAAAAGTGAATCATTCTCACGAAGTATGAAAACAACATTACAAACGTGTATTTCTTGCACATGATAAGAAAATGTATCATTCATATAGTACATATTTATGAGTATTATCACTAATAGAAATCAAGCATACAAGACTCTTAGGATCCTTTTAAACACAACATCAATAATTCCTACCTTGTCTATAAAACAAATCATGACTTATCCAATCAATGCCTATTCTAGGTCATCGATGAAGACCCCTAAGACAGCTTAACATTGTATTCTCCAAAGATCGCATGGATTCATGTCCACATCATGTTTAGGAAAAGAAAAAGTAGTTACTTGAAAATCATCTTGTCCATAGTCTATTACAATTTACATTGTGGATAACCTTTTCCTTAAACATCCATCTTGGGTTTCCTTCTTCCTAAGAGGCTCCTCCATCATCATCATCTTTATATATTTCTCTGGTAATTATTCTTTTTCCTCTTGTTAGAATATTGTGAAAATCGACGTTATTGTCGCAAGTCTTCTTAATCATGTCGTCTAATAGGAATGACTAATATTTCAATTATATGTAAATATATGAACTTACTTGTGGCTAAATTGTGAGTCGTGTCTCGTTGTCGAAAGACGCGAGAGTCAAAAATTGTGCATAAAATGATCTAAAATCTTGTTATGTGTTACGCCCAATCTATCGTGATTGTCGTAAAAACGCTTTGGGCGTATGTTGTAAACTCATTCCTTTTTGGAGATCGACGGATGTCGAATTAGAAACCAAGGTGTGTTATAACTTGTTTTGGTCGTTACTTGGAGGAATATGCCAAAATTACATTAGTTATATTTTGGTAATCGTGAGGTATTTCTTTATTCAAGTTTGTTGTCGGTATCGATTCGAAGTTGTAGAGGGACACATATTAGTTCTTTTTATGATGTCTTTTCTTTTGAATAACTCTTTTTGTTTTCTAGTTTTAGACCAACAATAGTCATCGATCAAAACTAATTTTGCTATGGTGGCAATTGTTTATTCTCTTATCGGTTTAGAATAAGAGGGATGTTTGATCTATTTAAAATCTACCACCTTGTAAGAATTTGAGCACCTCTTTTCTATGTAGTGGCGAATCAATTGGTTGAGTAGCCCTTATTTCATGTGTAGTGGGCAGGTTGTTACCTTATCTAACCACCACATCGCTTAAGAAAGCTCCATTACGGAGAGAGAGAGAGCTGAAGGTTAGGAACTATTTTCACATGCCATAATAATTGCCATTCTAATAGGCATGGTCAGCAGCATGATGGGCGAGAATTCCTTCGCCATGAGAAGGTTAAAAGTAGAGACAGAGGAGTCAGTTTTTGCTGTGGGTTGTGGGCAGGGATGAAGTAGAGTTCTTAGTTTTAATTTTGGAGGATATATGGGGTAGAATTGACAGAGGAGTCTGAGCAAGGAGCATCATTAGGAACACTGAGAGAATAGAAAGAAGTGGGATCAGTCAAAGCAAACTCCAAGGAGAGATGTCAGGTTCATAAACTTACCCTGTTACGTAGTCATAAATTCCTGCTTATGTGCAATGTTTTTAAGAAACTTTGCAAGTGAACGTAGACTATGTTTGATGTGGCAAAGTAGTTTTTAGTTATAGATGAAGCCTGTGTAAGTTGTTTCTACTAAAATGAAAGCTTTACATTAAACTATATCATTGCACTATGTCGCACCAAGAGTGCCAAACCATAGTTTAAAACATGTTTTTGATAAAGGTTGAATATGTTTGAGGAGTCTATGGTTTGCTTCTCAAGGTTTGTAAGTTACCATAGAATGTAACTTGAGTAGGAGTCAGTTCAAAATGTCTCTCAGTCCATGCAAGTTGTAGCAGTAAAAACACTTGTCGACAGAGTTTAAAACCATGGCCCAAAAAGGGCAGTAAGTATTAAGAGTTAAATGAGCCAATGGGAAATTGTTTGCATTAATGTGTAGGCGAAAAGATATGTTAGACCTTTTGAAGTTCTTGAGATTATCAACCCAGTTGCCTACAAAGTTGCTCTACCTCCAATCTTGTCCAAAATGTATAATGTTTTTCATGTTTCATATCTAAAAAAATATTTTGTAGGTAATGACCACATCCTTAACTAGAATTCTTTACAGATGCAAGAACCAGGGGTGGTTGTGATCGAGCCACTCAAAGTGCTCGAAATGCGTAGACTTCGTTTACGCAATTGAGAAGTTTTGCAATGCAAAATTCAGTGGGACCAACATGGTGAGGATAGCGCCACTTGGGAAGACTATAAAGACATTTACCAAAGATTTCCTAATCTTTTCAAAAACATTAAAGTTAAACTATAAAATGTTTGTTTTATGTTTAATTTTTGCTTGGTAAACTCAATCATCGGGGACGATGATTTTTAAGGGGAAGGATATGTTGCATCCCTCTTTTTTAAATCAATAACACTATTTATTTTTTCATGAATATTACAGTTATGTAATATGTTGCTAATGTCATAGAAACTGGTGATGTGGTTAGAGAAAGTTAATTCAATGAAATTTTGGAATCTATTGATTATGATCAATATGATATTATTAACTAAAATGTCATTTTGTTATGAAAATGTAATGATTGGATATATTATGCTTTGATTTGGAATATAGGTGCTTTGACCACAAAATTTGTATGTGAGATTGTCATTGCAGGAACAGATGGACCATGTTTGATAGGAAGAGAAAGTATCTTTGAGAAAGAGAATAGACTCTGGAATTAACCATGGGTGTTTGTTATTGAAAATGCCAATCAGGTAGATAAACCTTGATGCCTTGAATTTAGTCATGTTTGCGGCTAACTTAATTTAAGTCAAGATGTCGATGCCAGAAGTAAAGGTTTTGCACCTTTCGTAAGTCATCGTATAGAGTTATAGAAAATTGACGTTATTGTCACAAGTCTTCTTAATCATGTCGTCTAATAGGAATGACTAATATTCTGATTATATAGTCACGTCTCGTTGTCGAAAGACGCGAGAGTCAAAAATTGTGCGTAAAATGATCTAAAATCTTGTTATGCGTTATGCCCAATCTATTGTGATTGTCGTAAAAATGCTTTGGGTGTATGTTGTAAACTCATTCCTTTTTAGAGATCGACGAATGTCAAATTAGAAACCAAGGCATGTTATAACTTGTTTTGGTCGTTACTTGGACGAATATGCCAAAATTACATTAGTTATATTTTGGTAATCATGAGGTATTTCTTTATTCAAGTTTGTTGTCGGTATCGATTCAGAGTTGTAGAGAGACACATATTAGTTCTTTTTATGATGTCTTTTCTTTTGAACGACTCTTTTTGTTTTCTAGTTTTAGACCACCAATAGTCATCGACAAAAACTAATTTTGCTGTGGTGGCAATTGTTTATTCTGTTATCGGTTTAGAATAAGAGGGATGTTTGATCTATTTAAAATCTGCCACCTTGTAGGAATTTGAGCACCTCTTTTCTGTGTAGTGGCGAATCAATTGGTTGAGTAGCCCGTATTTTATGTGTAGTGGGTAGGTTGTTACCTTATCCAACTACCACATCACTTAAGAAAGCTCCATTATGGAGAGAGAGCTCGCTGAAGGTTAGGAACTATTTTCACATGCCATAATAATCGCCATTCTAACAGGCATGGTTGGCAGCATGATGGGCGGGAATTCCTTTGCCATGAGAAGGTTAAAAGTAGAGACAGAGGAGTTAGTTTTTGCTGTGGGCCGTGGGCAGGGATGAAGTAGAGTTCTTAGTTTTAATTTTGGAGGATATACGGGGTAGAATCGACAGAGGAGTCTAAGCAAGGAACATCATTAGGAACGCTGAGAGAACAGCAAGAAGTGGGATCAGTTGAAGCAAACTCCAGGGATAGATGTCGGGTTCATAAACTTACCCTGTTACGCAGTCATAAATTCCTGCTTATGTGTAATGTTTTTAAGAAACTTTACAAGTGAACGTAGACTGTGTTTGATGTGACAAAGTAGTTTTTAGTTATAAACGAAGCCCGTGTAAGTTGCTTCCACTAAAATGAAAGCTTTACGTTAAACTATATCATTGCACTACCTCGCACCAAGAGTGCCAAACCACAGTTTAAAACATAGTAGGCATGAATTTTCCACAGTCCATAGAATAGATGATTATGCTTTTGGATTAAACTATGTGTATTTTTGCTTCAACGTTTCAGATCACACTCAATGATCCATCATTAGGAAGAGGATGTATGTGATTAGGATTGCAGACTTACCCTTTAAAAGGATGAACAGGTAGGGTTAGGTTTAGTGAGGTGGACATAAGCTAACAATAAACAAAGAATAAAGAAAACAATAAACAAGTGAGAAAAGGATAAATACTATGATAATAAAAGAAGAAGGAGAAGAAAAATGCAATAATTAGATAAGAAAGGAAATAGCAAGTATGTCAAAATTCATAAGTATTTAGTGAAGAGGTAAATGTTAATTATAACAAGAATAATATATCAAAAATATAATAAATATCATGGATAGATAAACAATAGATAAATAGATCAAAGTAATATATAGGAATTACAGAAACAATTACATCAGTATAAATAAAAATAAATTAGTTAAGAAATATTTAATAAAATAAATTAATATTAGTTGATTAAATTAAATAATAAGTGAGTACAATAATCAAGAGAAGAAATAAAATAGAATAAAATAAAAAAGAGAAGTTTAAAATAAAAATTAAAGTCAATAAAGTAGAAATTAAATTAAAAGTACCTCTATATATATATATATATATATATATATATATATATATATATATATATGAGAGAGAGAAATTTCACAAAATGTCAAAAATATATGAGAGAAATTTCAAAAAATATATCAGAATAAACTAACTAAAAAATGGGGGGTGAAGTAAAGGTTCAAGAAAAATTAAATTAAATAAAAGGTGAGTAGTTAGGGGTAAAAAGAGAGGAACAAGAAGGCAACAATTAAGGACACAAGATAGGTATGAAAAGAGACTGAAAAGTGTTAATTTTCTACTTAAATTTAAGCAGTTTTAAATAGTTGGAGTGGCCCCCTGCAAATTTATAATTGTGGGAAAAGGATAATATAGAATCTTTCCTATTTTTGTGGAGCAGCTAATGCTTAAGAATTTCAAATAAACTTTGGGAAAAAAGGAGGGGATGGAAATAAGCAACCACTGCATAATGAAAAATATGTCATATGGCTGCATATAATTCATTCCTTTTTTTAAAAAAATTTCTTTTATCATTTTTTACTTTTTATATAATAAAAAACTCCAAATTAAGATAACTGCTTAAAAGAAACAGAAAAATAAAGTTTCATGGGATCACTGGCTCCACAAATATCTGCTAAAAAAAATTAAACAATAACTGCTAGCTAAAATAAGCTAAGCAGCAGCATGGGGACATGCCCTAAGAGTCTAAGAAAAAAAATCATTTGTAGCTGAAGATAAGGGTGCCAAAATTAGAATCTTCCACAGTGCCCTAACGAATTCTAATGAGTTTTATCTTCTTGTAAGATGATAAAGAAAGAAGGATTTAAGAACTTTCAAGCAAAAGCTTTTGGCAAGTGAAAAACCGGGTTCGCAACCCTTGCTAGCACCCTCCGTACCTATGTTCAAAGTAGAGCTTTGGGAGAGGGTAAGCTAAAAATGTGGAAACGCAGATAAACAAAACTTAATGAATGCCATGCAAGCTAGTTTGGAAAAGGAAACAATCCATAATTTAGCGGCTAACACTCTAGGGAGGATGGTCCCAGGAGAAGTAAATACAAAAGGCATGAAACTTCGGTTGAGCTAATTACCAGAAGAGGGTTACAGAGAGGGTATTTCCAATAGCACGAAAAAAGAAGAATTAGGCATGCCATTGAAGACCTCGAAAGGATTCGCCTAAGGTATGAAAGGAAAAAATCAATGGAATACAATGGTTGCAGAATCGACATGAAATCGATTTGGTTTAAAAACTAAAAACTTTCAAGAAAAAGTGTTGGGTGAGTAAATCTGAAATCTACAACTTATGCCACAACAAAAGGAAGCTTATAACAAAATATTCAATAAAAGCTTCCCAGACCAGAAGAAACCAACAAGGTATTTTTCATAGCATTTGTACAATAAAATAAACCATCCCTGCATGGCAAAAATCTATGGAAACTCACCGATGTGTTGTCAGTGAATCCAGTCATCCAAATGAACACCATTTGCATGCACACTCCTTCACCTTCAACAGCATCCTTCCTACTATGCACACTTGCAGATTTTAAGATAATAAAGAGAGTT
Source organism: Cunninghamia lanceolata (assembly GCA_027924645.1). Lineage (NCBI taxonomy): Eukaryota > Viridiplantae > Streptophyta > Pinopsida > Cupressales > Cupressaceae > Cunninghamia > Cunninghamia lanceolata. The sequence goes on from BSBN01000801.1 coordinate 16,772,202, forward strand.
TCTTTTTCTTTTTCATTCCTATTATTTTTTCTACAGAACATCTTTTGAAAATGCATGCTCATGAATAAAAGTAAATGCATAAATTTTTTTGTCCACTCCCTACCACAAAAAATAATAAATTCGAATCTTTTCCACCCACTCATCTTTCTAAATTATCTAGGCTTAACTTAGAAAATTTTTAAGGAAATTATTTGGTCTAAAATTGAAGAAAACATAAACGAATATTTTCAATAGATATTAAGTTATCCAAATAATTTATTCAAGCAATACAATTAATAATATTGGGACTATTTGTAATTATGTAAATTGTTTAAAAGATTATTCTAAATGCAAATGCAAATATTTTTTATTTTATGCAATTCACTAAGTGGTGTGTGGGCAGGTCCCTTCAACACAAGTCATCTGATGATACTCTCTATGAAATAGAGTTCTTGTGGCACACACGCAAGTCAAAATTAGTCTACCCCATTTAAATAATATTACTTAAATTCATAATTAATTATTAGAAATAAGGGTTGTGACAGTTAGCATAGCCTATTTCACATTTTACATTGTAGATCATAATTAATTATTAGAAATAAGGGTTGTGACAGTTAGCATAGCCTATTTCACATTTTACATTGTAGATCATAATTAATTATAAGAAATAAGGGTTGTGACAGTTAGCATAGCCTATTTCACATTTTACATTGTTTAATTATCTACTTAGTTACAACTATTGCTTGTTTTTGAATTATGTAATTTTTTCTATTACAATTTCTCAAACTGTATTCTCCTTGTATAAATGCATATATTGTAGATCAAATAAATCATTCATCTTTTTCTCTTTCTCATTTCTTCCTCAAATAGTCATGTGAAATGAGAAACTTGAATCAATGATCATGAGTCATCATTAGTAAATTTAGCATATTGAAAATCCAACACCACTAATTTCATAATTTGAGGATTTTTCAATAGAGGAGTCATCATCCTTATTCTTTTTCTTAAATCTATCTTTTTATGTGATCTTTTTTTCCATAATCCTTAACATTTTAATTTTCTCTTACTAGGAGATTTAGATCTATAGTTAGGTTAGATCTTTTCCTATCCCCTTTATGCTCACCACATTTTTCTTGAAGTTTACCTTGAACATACAATGCATCTTTAGAACCTTCATACATGGATTTTCTTCTTAACTCTTTGCTTAATAATGTAGTAACAAGAACATCAATTTGAAGCTCTGTAACACCACCACTAGTTACAACAATTAGATTTTTCCATGGTTCAAGTAAAGAGAAAAGTGAAATAATACATTTATACTTTTCATTTAATTTGGCATCAATTGAACTCAGTTGATTTACTATCAAATTAAAAACATTTAAATGTTCCACAATTGAGTCTCCATCCTTCATTTTTAATGAATATAATTGTCTATTTAAATAAAATTTGTTATTTAATAAATATCACCTATTCTTTTTTGCAATTTATATGCAATAGTTTCTTCAAAAACATTCAAATAAAGAGATGTGCCTACCATGATTCTTACAGCAAAAATATAATTTTCACTAAATCATTGAAATCTCCCTCTATAACTAAAATTCATACAACATAAAGAAAGACATCCTCTTTTTCCAATCAAACCAAACAAGGCTCTAATATCAAATGTTGAGAAAACTAAGGTTAATTGTTACAATAAAGCATTCAACTTAATAATTCAATCTAATAAATCTCTATAATAAACCATAAATAAATAATAATATGAATAGCAACAGAATATCATGCAAACCACAAGATTACCCACAAAATATGAGAACATTAATATATGTGGGAAAACCTTTTTCAGTAAAAGGCCCACCAACCAAAGAGAGCACAAGATTGTATTAATCCCAAACAAATATAGTACATCAAATACATTTAATTCATTTCTTCAATCCAAGATCATTCCAAGAAAGCAACCTTCCTCCAACTTACATCACACAACCTCCATCCCAAACCCTCAATATATACACTTAAGGAGTCTCCAAAAACTACCATATAATAATACCATTGGCCTAAAACTGGTCCTCAAAATCCAATGGTAATAATTCTTATGACCTACTATAAGAAAGTGACCTCCAAAATATAATGTAACTCCTCACACAAATCTTTGACTACTATCAAAATGTAACTCGATCCCTCCATAAATGTCCAAGCCAATTGCTCCTAATGTTCAAAGATGGGAAACAAATTTTGTCATCGTCCATTCAAGAAACCAACAATAAGTTATATAGAAACATTTTTTTTTTAATGCCATGAAGTAGACTACAAATCTTTAAGAACACTCTCACAAAAGTAGTGAAGTGATACAGCGGTTATCGGTCCTCTTTGGCAGAAGGTTACTACAGAACCCACATTTATTCCACCACGCGACACCGACGGAATCCAATGCAGCATCTTGTTCATTTTTTCTTTCTCCGTGACTACAACAGCAACAGCATTCGATCTCATCCAGTCCAGAGGAGTAATCCCTATAAACTCTATCCACCCCTTTCGAAGGCAATCTTTAACTATCATAAATATGACAACTGCACTCGATTTTGTTATCCCGGGAACCACTAACTCTTCCCCGGGATCGCTAGGAATTTCAGTAATCATGCCAACTCGCCTATCAAACCCCTTGAGAGATGACGCAATTAATGCTGGGAGAACTTTCTTCATTTCAGAATCTGATTTCCTCAGTATTGATTTCCAAATTATACGAGTAACGTGTGACGGTACTCGAAATCTCTTTTAGAAAAGAACGAATTAGTCCAATTAATATTTATTAATGAAAAAAATTACAGAAAAACACGAGTTACAGTTTATAATATATAAAATAGCTTTCGTAACAAAACAACAAACGTAATTGTACAACTGAAGTGTAATACCTGCCACATTTCTATGGAGTCCAACCTAGGTACAGTGCCAGCTGAAAGATGTAGATATTTCAATCCTTGCAACTCTTCAATACCTTTGAACTTCTGCAAACTGTAACATCTATAAAAGCTGATTGTCTCTAAGCAGCATTGACGTCCAGGACTTGGCAACTCTTCTATCTCAGAACATTCCTCTGTGTTTGATTTTGCATCCTTTAGATAATTCTGTGTGTCTGCCACTCCTAAATCCACTTCAATTAAATTTTCCAAATCTTGAAGATGGAGAGATATAAGGCTGCGAAGATACCGCCCAGTAATTGTAAGCTTAGATATAAGTTGTACATTTCTTATATCTATCTTTTCAAGGCTGACCATTGGAGTCCCAAGAGTTGTTGACACCATGGTATCCTTGAAACTCAATTCCCCGCTTAATGCCAAATCCCTTAATACCAAGCTTCTAAAGTTAGTGAGTTTCCTAAGTGACTTAGAGAAGGATCCCCCGTTAATTGTGATACGATTAACACCTCTCTTTCCCGCAATGACTAGATTTTCCAAATGACTTAACATTTCAAATGAATTTGGAAACTCTTCCAAGTTTATTCCGTCCAGCACAAGCTCTTTCAGCTGAAAGGCGGCCTGAAAATTGAATTTAATTTGTGTCACAAAATAACGACATCAGAATGTATTTCCGATCGTTAATAAAAGACACTTAGTTTGAAATAAAGAAGAGCAAATTACCCGTTCATCACTCGGCCACAATCTTGGGAAATCCCCGCCGGAAATTTTTAAATACTTCAAACTTTGGAGTTGAATCCAAGGAGAAGCCATTAATGGTGAAGATACATCAGTCATGACTAGTCGTACAAGATTTTCAAGATCATCCAGCTTCTGTGGTACTTTAAACTCAACCTCAAGCCACAGCAAGAAAGTTGATGGATTCGTAAAATCCTTTTAAATTAAAAAAAAAAAATTGGATGAGAAGCAAAACATTGAATTGTTTTAGTAATTCGTTTGAATTGGATTCTCCAATCGTTAAGTGTATGAATATTTTTTTTTTTAATAAAATAAAAAACTGAGAGGTATCACAAACCTTTAAAATTTCGGGAAAATATCTAAACTTAAAAATGCAGTCCTGCTTTAAAAAATGCCAGGGACAGATCTTTTCTAAACCGTTTGCTTCCTGCATTCAGGGATGAATGTTAATTTCTTGATGTTCCAGAAAAGAAGACAACAGTCAAGCTATAAACAAACCTATGTTTTAATACCATGCAATGGATTACAAATTTAGGAGGAGAAGCACACCTGAGAACACAGTAGTTGAAGTAATGGTAGGGTTTTCGATATGCCTCTTTTCTGGATGGTTGTTATAAAACCCTTTCTTACTATACCATCCCACACCATCGGAATCCAATTGGACATCCCATTTTGCATCTTGATTATTTTTTCTTCCTCGGTAACTACAACAGCAACAATATACTTTCCTTTTCCAATATAGGCCACCATCGAGTCGATAGCAGGAATCTTTAAACTTTTTCGACAACCTTTCCCTTCATAGAAGTTTTCAATTAACATAAATATGATAATTGCACTAGTTTGTTCTGTCACAGGAACCACTAACTCTGCCTCTGGATTGGTAGGAATTTCAGTAACTGTGCCATCTACCCCAATAAGAGCAGATACCGCATAGAATTTTTGTAGAATGTTGTCAGCATCAACATTTGATTCCCAAACTAAACTAGTAACCTGTGACGGTACTTTCTGCATTGACAAAGAGACAATTAATCTAATAAATATGTAAAGCTTTGAATTAAAATTATTATTAATATTCACAATTGCATTGAAGATAAAATATACCATAATAAATTAAGAGTTTAGATTTTTTTATAAAATATAATAATAAAACTTTAGAGTTTAAATTTTTTTTTAAATATAATAATAAAACTTAAAACTAAATAGTTGTAAATATGTTTGTTTCCAGAATAGGCTAGTCAAAACAAAATTACAGTAAAAACACAAGTTATAGTTAAAAAATATATAAAATTGCTCTCCTATCAAAATGACAAATATAATTTGGAATATTGTGGAAAGGGGTCAATTACTCCCAGATTTGTCACAAAAGTTGGATCAATTAGTTGAGATAGACAGGGGTGTGTAATACCCTGACTTTGTATTGTCATTTTATGATTTGAATAAATTTTTACTCCCCTTTTAGTAAAAAAAAATGACAAATATAATTATAATACCTGCCACATTTTAATGCATTCCCATATAGGTAAAGTACCAGCTGAAAGATGTAGATATTTCAATCCTTGCAACTCCTCAATACCTTTGATCTTCTGCAACTTCCAACATCCGTCAACGGTAATCGTCTCTAAGCAGCATTGACATGCAGAACTGGGCAACTCTTCTATCTCAGAACATCCCTCTGTGCTCAACTCTGCATCCAGTCCTAAATCCAATTCAGTTAAACTTTCCATGCCCTCAAGATGGAGAAATTTAAGGCTGACAAGGTACCGTCCATTAATTGAAATTTTAGATATATGTTTTACATTCCTAATATCTGCTTTCTCAAGGCTGACCATTGAAGTTCCAATAGTAGTTGAATCCATGCTATTCTTAAAACTTAATTCCCCACATAATGTGAAATCCCTCAATACTAAGTTTTTAAGATTGGCGAGTTTTGTAAGTGACTCTGAGAAGAACCTCCCCTGAATTCTCATGGAATTTTTCCATTCTGTTCCATTCCATTCTTCTCTTCCTGCAAGGACTAGATTTTCCAAATGACTCAACATTCTCAATGAATTTGGAAATTCCTCCAAGTTTGCTCCGTCAAGAATAAGGTCTTTCAGCTGCAAAGGAACCTGAAATTTGAAATTGATTTGTTTAAAATACCTGTTTTCAATTATAAATAATGTTCACAAAATAATTACTTTCAGAACGATTTTATATCGTTTACCAGACTTAATGATCAAATAAAGAAGAACAAATTACCTGTTGATCACTCTGCCACAATCTTCGGATACATCCATTGGAAATCTTTAAATACTGCAAACTTTGGAAAGGAATCCATGAAGGAATAGTGTTTGACGAAGACACGCTTGACATGGATTCTCCTTCAATATTTTCATAGTCATCCATCTTTTCCATACTTAAATCAAGTTCAAGCCACAGCAAAGAAGTTGATGGACCCTCACAATCATTTAAGTTACCTAAAAAATATCTGAATTGAAGAGCGGTGTGCTGGTCAAAAATGGAATTGAGACACCTGAAACTACGACCACTCATCCCAGCAAGAATGTTCTCGAATCCCTTCTCTTCCTGTATTTATGGATGAAACTAAAATTTTGTCACCCTCCAGTTAGAAAAACAACAATCAAGCCATATAAACACACATTTTTAATAATATACATGGACCACAAATTTACAAAGGAGAAACAAACCTGAGAACGAAGATGCTGGCAACGCCATAGTCGATTAGGACTGCTCAATTCATCATCTGCAATTTCTCTTCCAAGATCCCGGATGTGGTCATGCATTCTCAAAAGAGGAATGCTTTCGGAGTCAAATCCATTCCAATAAGTCCTTCCCACTTGAACTTCAACAAGACATTTATCCATTAAGATCTGAAGTGTGTGCTCAGCGCTGCATCCCGATCCTTCCAATATCCTTAAAGCCATATGTCTAGATTTGTTGACGAAAAAACATGCAATGTCCATAAATGCCTGTTTTTGCTCTTTGTCAAGGGATTCGAAGCTTATTCTAAGCCTCTGCTTTATATCTTGTTTCAATGATTTTCTCAGTTTATCCAATTCTAGTTTCCAATAATGCTTACTGGCACTACCAAAAACATGTCCACCCAACACCTGCAGAGAGAGGGGCAAACCTCCACACTCTTTCACGAAGCTTTCAACCAAATCTTCATATCCACTGGTTGGATATGGTTGGTGGAAGGCGTGCCAACAGAAGAGCTCTGTGCTATGATGGACATTCATTTCTTTCATCTTATAACGAGGATTAATTTCTGCCCTTATAAGAACTCTCTCATCACGGGTTGTCACAATTATCAAACTATGAGAATTATTGACCAAAAGATCCCTGACCAGTAAACCATTCAACTGGTCCACGTGATCTATATTATCTATAACAATCAGGAAACTCACAGAAGGGTTGCTTGCCAGACGAGACCTGAGATAGCTAGATCCTTCAGGTATACTATCAAACATACGATCTTCCTGCACCAGATCCTTAAGAAGCTTTGTTTGCAAAGAAGTCAATTTAGTTTCTCGCACGTCAAACAAAAAACATGACGCACTGAATTCTGAACGCTTTTGGTTGAACAATTCTTTGACAAGGGTTGTCTTACTAGACCCACCCATACCATAAATGCCAATCACTTCATCTTTCTCCTTCTTGTGCCAGCATGTCTTTTCAAAGTCTTCTACCAATTCTTCAATTCCAATCGGATATCTTGCAATTTGTAAAGGTCTTGTCCTTTCTACCTCTCTTCGGACAGAGGACACTATGTTTTTACATAGTGTTTCAAGATTACTTGAAATTTGCAATGAAACCAACAATTTCAAAAGATTAGGCTAGACTAAAATCATTAAATTTTGTAGGAGAAAATATTTTAAAGAAAATTTTTGATAAAAAAAAAAAAAAAAAATCTCGTACTCGTTATTATGGCTGAATTCGTAGCCAGAGATGAATGAAACACAGCGGAGGGCTTCTTTCCAGATGTGAAGTTTGTCGAGATACCTGCGCTTCTTTTTGTGGTATCTGAATGAATCAGCATACACACCCTTTTCTACGTGTCTGAGGTGGGAAGGTGGAACATCATAGAATATTGGAATAATCTTTCTCTTAGTTTGTAGCATCAGAGCAAGCTCTGCTAAGCACCAAGCAGACTGGGCATATCTTCTAGAGAAAATGGCAATTTGTACTGATGCAGAGTAAATGGCATTCTGAATTGTGGAAGGAAACAAATCCCCTAATTCCATCTCTTTACAATCAAGAAATGCGCGGATTCCCACCTTCTGAAGAGAATTATAAAGCTGAAGAGCGAGGGTTTCTTTGACATCAGGGCCTCGGTGGTTAATGAAAACATCATAAAGTTTGGGGGATGCAGACAATGCTATCTTTTCTCCTTGAAATAACATTTCAGCGAAAGCATCCTCTTCCAAATTCAGTGGGCGAAATGATGAAGACAAAGCCATGAATGGGGGATGAAACTTGAATAACAGAAAAACCTTGAAAATTGCAACTCACATTGAATTGATTTAAAAGTTGTTTGGTCTGTACTTCCTAGGTGTTGCTCGGCAATGACAAGGTAAATCAACCGGTGCCGGCGATGTGTTTCTTGCTTTAAAATATAGGAATAAACTTTGACAGAATGTTGTTGGTTGTCCATTGTTTAATAATATTTTAAAGCATTGGCTTTTTCCTATATTAGTGGTTTCGTTGACGTTTAAATCAAGAAGACTTGGCCCATAGCAATTGGAACCCGGGTGGTTTGCAAAGAGACATGTGAAACGTCAATTTTCTATCTAAAACTAACAAGAAGGCATCTGCCTCCAGCAGATTAAAAAAAGGTTTAAGATACTTGGCTTTTCAAAATTAAATGGTAATCTGTTAGTCTTTGATGTAAGAGTGTCTTTGGGGAGCACAGCAATCTTCCTTGTCATGTTTCATCACATTTTGTAATTGAGCATTGTAGTTTCGGTAGAACATGTAAGATATACTATGTAGACATAACTATGTAACAACTTATTTGAGTTTGTGAACCTATATCAGATTGGCAAATTGTCACAACTGCAAAGTAACTATTGGTATCCGAGGAATTAGAGTTTGTGACAATCAAGAAAGACGTGTGAAAGTTTACTAGGCCCATGGAAGAAAATGTTGGGCACCACACAAATTTCTTGTCCATTATTTTTGCTTGGTTCAAGAAACTAGATTACATTGGCTGACTACATGTTTGAGTGAGTATAGAACTTTGCACCACCTTGCAACCGATGCAGATCAATAAGGAAGTTGGAGATTAGTATATATACAATTGCCTATGATTATTTAGAGGGGGAAGGAGTAGAGAGAGCATTCTTAGGAGCCGTTGTTAGAGGTCCAAGCATAGGAGGAGCATGAGGTTCCAAGATGGGGTTTTAGAACAAGGGGATTATAGGATTTGGTTACCTATTGGCTATGACCTAGAATATAAGCCTTTGTAGTAGATTATAATTTATTTGAGAACTTGATAACATAATGAGAAATCTTTTGACATCTGGCTAGGTTTTTCCCTCTATGAGGGTTTTCCCAAGATAAATCATGTGTCAATTAGTTATGAGTTTATGTTAACTATATGTTTATTTGTGTGGGCTACATGGATGGATAGTCCTTCATTGGACCCTCTGACCGTGACTACATTAGGTGGTATCAGAGTGAAAGGTTTGAATCTTGAGGAGGATAAGCAATTGATTTGTGGGTTCTATCTGTGAACATATTGCCAAACTGAGGTGACCTAAAGGAAACTTGTCAACAGATCACTAACTAAGAGGTAGTTGTATGGGGTGACTGTAGTTGGACCACCAAATAGAGGTAGTTTACAACAAATATAGGAAGATGCCACCATGAAGAGTTTAAGGTATTATCAACATAGCTAGAAAATTAGATGAAGTCCTGAAAGAGGTAAAGGAAAATAGAATTTAATTGAAAGCCTTAGAAGAAGATAGAAAAAGTAGCCAAAGCCCAAACAATGATGATGAGATCAAAGTAGAGAAGAATGCTAGAGATGATGTACAAGACCTAGAAGATTAGGAAGAAGAGTCAAAGCAAGTAAATGTGCTAAGGAATATTTCCAAGATTGGCAAGAGGCTTAGAATGGAAGTTCCAAACTAGTGCAATGACCTAAATCCAAAAAAAACTAACTGATTAGATAAATGAGTTGAATGAGTATTTTGAGTATGAGGAAATAGAAGACCTTGAGAAGGTTAGGTTTACAAAAACCAAGCTTAACGGGCATGTCATTGTTTGGTGGAAAGAGGTAAAACTAGAAATAAATAGAAATAGAAAAGAAAGAATAACAAAACAAGAAAGGATGATTGCAAAATTGAAAAGATAAATCATACCAATGGACTATTAGTTGGAACTATTAAAAAATTTGTAAAGTTTGAGACAAAGGGATAGAACTATGAAGGAGTACATTGAAGAATTTCACAAATTGATTATCAAAATAGGGCATAATGATACCAACAAAGAGAAGGTTATGAGATACATCAATGGGTAAAGATCGAAAGCATTCAAGAAGAACTAAGTCTAGTCAAACTAACCACCATAATCAAGGTAGAGGACAAGTTAAACAAGAGATTTGAGAACTAAAAAAATTAATAGGGAAGAAAGGGGGAAAGACCCCAAAGAGAGATACCAAGGTGCAGTGATAGAAGACCTTATTAAGAAGATATGAAAATTAACAATTCTTACTATAGAGGTGATGGTATGTACCACAATAAGGAAAGGAGTCATGACACTTACTGCAAAGCTAGGAAAGAAACCAATACTACAAAGGCAAAGGAGAAGGAGAAGTGTACCACAGAGATAGATACTAGAGAGGAAGGGAAGGATATAAAAGGAATTAGAAGAGACCTTTCAGGGGGACCTACTTCAAGTGTAGAGAGGAAGGGCACAGAGCATTTGAATGTATTCAAGACTAGGGTAAGCGACTAGGAAGAAGCATTGGAGTTATGTTTAGGTAAGAGGAGTCCTAAAGATCTTATGAATTGAATAACAACCCTAAACATGGAGAATCACTAATGATGAGGAGGACCTTGATAGAGCATCTAGAAGAAGGACCAGTACAAAGAAAGAATATATTTAAAACTAGATGTAAGGTAGGAGGGAAGTGTTGCAAGGTAATCAATGACATCAAAAGTACAAATAACTTGGTATTAGAAGAAATGGTTGAAAAAATAAATTTGAAGAGGTAGAAACACCCAAACCCTTACTCAATCACCTAGCTATAGAGAGAAAACAATAAACAATAAATAGAGAGTAATTGTAATAAACAATGTTGGGTAAGATTAAGAATAGGAGGTTACCATGATGAAGTCATGTGTGACATAATACCAATGGATGTGTGCCACCTACTCTTGGGGAGGCTATGAAAGTTTGACTAAAAAGTTATACATGATAGAAGAGAAAACACCTACATTGTAACTAGGACTAGCCAAAGGCATAGGTTGATGCTGCTATGAGACAAGAAAAATCAAGTTTGTAGTAATGCCAAGATATGCTTGGTAGATGGAAGAAAGTTATTGGATGGATTGAGGCATGAGAATGTTTGTTTTGCATTAATACCCAAGGTGTACACTAACATAGATGAAAGGAATGCCACCACAAGTGATGAGGAAGCACCACAGGAAATTTAAGGACTGCTAGAGGAATACCAACATATCATATCCAATAACATGCCTAAGTGTTTTCCACCAGTAAGAAGCATCAACCATCATATGGACCTAATTCTAGGAGCTAGTTTGTCAAACAAGGCACCACATAGAATGATGATTCTTGAGAATGAGGAGCTAAATAGGTAAGTACAAGATTTGTTAAGAAAGGGTTTGATTTGGGAGAGTTTGAGTCAATGTATAGTACCCATGATACTAGCACTAAAGAAGGATGGTGAGTGGAGGATGTGCACTGATTCTAGAGTAATCAATAAGATCAAGTTGTGAGATATATATTTATGTTGCTGAGGATGAATGGTGTCATGGACTGTCTAAATGGAGCCAAGTACTTCACCAAGATTGATTTGAAGAGAGGTTATCACTAGATCAAGACAAGAGAAGGGGATGAATGGAAGATATCTTTCAAGACTAAGAGGGGTTGTATGAGTGTCGTGTTATGCCCTTTGGATTGACCAATGTTCCAAGCATGTTTATATGCTTGATGAATGAGGTATTAAGGAAATTTTAGGGTAAGTTTGTAATAGCTTATTTAGATGATATATTGATTTTTAGTAGAACCAAAGAAAAAAATTTGGAGCATATCATATTAGTACAACAAAGGTTAAGAGAAGAAAAGTTCTCGATTAATTTGAAAAAGTGTAGTTTCATGAGACAAGAACTAGTATATTTGGGGTTTGTGATCTCAACATATGGACTAGAAATAGATCTAGACAAATTCAAAGCCTTTGTGGAATGGACTACTATTAGAAATTAGGATCTTAGGATACTAATCATTATAAACAAAATATAATATAAATATAAAAGAGAATTATACAAGCATAGATTTAACAATTTACACAAGATATACATGGGGAAAACCCTTTCAGGTAAAAAAAACCCCATAAAGTATCATTTTATTAAAACACTTACAAAAAACAACCTATTAAGAAATAGAATGAACCTGGGGATATACTCCACTACATACTTCTACATGGTCAATAATACTTTCTATGCATAGTGATATAATTCACTATAAACTCTAAATTCATTCACCTCTCAAATGAGAGAGAACCTCCTTAGATATAGGAGAAGGGGTGGAAAAATACCCAAATGGGTAAATTAGTCACACCCATTCAAAGTAACCATTTGTAAATAATTAATAATCTAATATTTATTGGATTATTAATTATTAAATGGTATATGCTTTAGAACAAAAGATTTTATAACCTTAGATTAGAACAATATATAAATGTTATAAGGATATGAACCCTAATAACATTATGTCCTAATACTCCCCCTTACAATTAATAAGGGGCATCACTTGTCAATTTTTATAAAAGAAAAATGACGTACCAAGTAACGTAGGTCTTCTTTGATAGTGATAACAAGGACACAAATATATGTCAAAATGAAGAGCGTGTATTCCGGACTACATGAAAGTCATCTTGTCAAATCTATAATCCCAGTGTTGTAAAAAATGATGCTTAAATGAAGTCTTACAATATTTTTTTTGCAGCCCAAAACTCCTCAAACCAACCCCCAAGGTTCATTACATAGTGTACATAGGTCTTACATAATACAATGCTTTTACAAGTAGAAGATTTATAGAGAGAATTATTTTCAATATGCCCATATGGCTTACATATAATGCAAGGATTTATCCATATATAATACCTAGAAGTCTTTCTTTTTTTCTTTTAGGTCTTACATAGAGTTTCCATTATTAGACATACTCTTTCCCCCTCAATAGAAACTCCTTACATCCCAAGATGTTAAAATGCCTAAGGTCTTATTTTATGCCTTAGGTCTTACATCTAAAGGTGCTATTGGCATACAAGCTCCCCATCAATCACCAAGCATTGATTTGAATTTGGAGAATTTAGTATTGCACAAAGTTTTGATGCTATATTGCATATATATTTTTTATGATTACTAGGGGCCTAGCCCAGATCTTCTTGGCATAGTATATTTATCAGCTAATAATCAATCTTATAGAACTAAAGAATAATATTAGGATGGAAGGAATTTTCATTGAAGTAAGTGCTCATGAACTTCAAATGTGATTTATTTCTAGAAATATGAGTCTTGAGTAATAGAAAATAGCTTTATTATATAATAAAGTGGGACTTGTAATAGCACCTAGATGAAAAACATTTCCCATAATCTCCTAAGCACATTGATTATTTTATAGTGACTTTTGTAGTCAACTTTTTATTAATAAGCTATAGAAGATAGTTGTTTAAATATTACTCCATCCATGTGATAGAAGTTGCACCATATTTTGAAGACATAGATGAGGTATATGCCCTATAAAAAAAGGTTACCAACATAGAACTAGTAATATAATAATCAATAAAATTTATTTTTGGTTCAAAAAAATAAAATCCCATAATTAAATAAGTAAGTCGACACATAATATGCTATGAAAATACTTTATAATGATCTAATGATTTTATTAAGGAGTTCATATGAAATTTTTATAAGCATAAACATTTTATGATTTGCCATGTTTCTCAAAGAAAAGAAATAGTCATTAGACTTATAGTAATGATCCATAAAAAAAGTAAAGCAATGGATGAGCTATCCTTTCTAGGATTGCTCCCAGATGGTGCATTAGGGCAACAAACACCCATTACATGTAGGTACTTTTATACCCAAGAAATTTAGAGCAAATACTAACCTCCTTAGATAGTTTGTGAAAAACACATATATCGTATCAAAATGTCATCTTGGATATCTTTACCCATTTGTACATACCTTTTTAGCTTGTATTATTACCCCTCAATGGACCTCTCTTCTCCATGACATATAGGATAAAATTTCTTCTTGATTATAATAATATTCAAATAACTAATATCAAATTTTATGAATCCCTATCCATGCAAATGTTAGTGTAAGTTTTTATTTCTTAGTTGGGTTATTTATTTTCCTATATTCCTAGGTTTTTCCTACACATGTTATTAAGTTTGTTTAGGGTTAATTAAGTGAGTATTAGTGTGAGCAGGTGCAAGGTGTTGGCATCTTTCACGAGAGTTGTGCTTTCCTATTTTAGGCTATTGTGGTATACTCTTCCCATTGGTCATATTTGCCACCTCTCCCCTCTCTTCTAGTCTATTTATACTCACCTCCTAGCTTGTATTTTGTATCTTTTGCTTTTGCATCCTCTTAATCCTATTTTTCTTCTAGAGCATTTGCATTACTCTCATGGAGACTAACTCTATGCTGCTATTTTGATTTTGTATCATTTGCATTCATAGTTTTTAATATCTATTTATTTGCACTAGTTTTTTGGGTTAATCATCTTTTCAGATTCTAACATACTATCAAAGCTATTCTAGTGTAGAATGGATTTTAGTTTCCTTTTTGAGAGATTTAGAGGAGCTAATAAGCTTTACTTGCAGGTTTCCTTTAAAACCAATATGCTCTTCTCTTTCATCTTTAGATGATTTGGAGAATCATAAAAGTTTAATGGAAATATTTTAACCTTTGGGGTTTTACATATGTGTTTTGTGAGATCCGAGTGATTGCAACATTTATGGTTATACTGGCAGCATTTCTAGTTGTTTAAACGCATCCAAGAGGCTCAAGAAAGTCAAGATTGGCTTTCATTTCATCTGATTTGGAGATAGTTTGACAAGGTTGTGGAATGGGGGCTTTAAGATCGGATCTAGAAAATAGCTTATGTTAAGAGCATTTTCAGGTTAAAAGGACCTTGTCATTGCGCCTAAGAGGCCCTGCAAATAAATTTTGACATATTACATGCCATTTTTGTTGTTGGAGGCTTTTTCTTGCATTAGATCCACATCTTAGGCACATCAAAAACAAAAAATCTTTCTAGGTTTTGTTCAATGCATCAAAAAATATCTAGGTATTTGTTATTTTTTGCATGCAGCAAACAAATCTATGCAAATTTAATTAGAAATTTTCTTTAGGCCCCCTCTCTATTAGCATTTTGATTTTGACTATCAATCTTTGCAAGCCTCTATCTCAGTCATCTAGGCCCTTTTTGGGAGCATTTTATATTTGGGGTAGAATTGTGCAAGCTTCGCATTGGTGCAAACGTTTTTTGGATTTTGGTATTTAGAGTTTCTAGAAATTGCAGATTCTCATAGGTGACGTTGCATAATTCTCACTTTTGAAACTTTGGAGACTTATAAATTTCACATATGACCTTAGATTGAGGTACTTTTTTTTTAAAGTGGATGATTTTTTATGTAGAATGCAGGGGTTTTGTTAGTTTCACTTGGTTTCATTCCATTATTGTACTTTCAACATACATCTATTGTTGAAGATTTTGGAAGCATTGAGATCAAGACCACTAAGTAATTCTTGCTAGTGGTAGTTGTAAACACACTAAATTATAAAGTGCCAGATCATATTTTCTTGGGGGTTTTTTGATTGAGTGAAAAGGGGGTTGCCTATGTGTGTTCTCTTCTTTTTAACACTTCATTTATACATTTATTCATAATGGATCAAACAATAGTACCTATATTAACTCCTTAGAACTACTTTGAGTGGAAATCAACATGATAATCTACTTAAGGAAAGTTGGGTTGCATAGGACAATAATGGGACTAGAAACTGAACCTATTAAAGATGAAGATAATCTTAAGTGGTTTAACAAATGTGATGAGGCCTATGGAACATTGTGTTTGTCTATTTCTCCTGATTTGTTCTTTCACATTGAGTCTTTGAATTCACCAAATGAAATATGGACAATGCTAGAAACACTATTTGGCACACAAGATTCAATGAGGGGTCATATGTTGGAAAATCAACCAATTAGTTTAAGTCTAGGCAACTTCAACATAATTTAAATAATATTTTTTCAAAAAATTAAAATCACTAAGGCTATAGTTAAAACATTGTGGAATTAAAAAGAAAGATGAACAGTTGATTATTTGTATTCTCTATAAGCTAAGTTTAGATTATTTTATATTTTTTCTACCTTCTATGATACTAAGGGTGCACTTGGTACTCAATTCACCACATGCCATCTTTGGATGATTTTTCTATCTCTCTCACATGGGAGAATGATAAACTAATCTTGATAGACAATCTAAAATCCTCTAAGTCACATGCCCTAGATATAAACCAAGGCACAAAAGAATAGAAAGGACAAAGTAGTAATAATAAGGATAAGAAAAAATAATAGCAATGAGAAGAAGGATCAGAAACAAACTTCCCCAAAGGAAGCTAATGAGACCAAATCTTCTAGTGGTGACAAGCCTAAGAAAGAGAAGGTTAAATGTGCCTATTGTAAAAGACACAGTCATGATGAACATAAATATTTGAAGAAACAAATTGATCACTTGACACACATTCTTGAGAAGAATAATATTAGTGTTCTTGAATCTATAAAAAAGAGTTGTAATGAGGGGTCTAACAAGGCAAAGGATAACAAGGGGAATGGAAAATGTAAGGCCCTTGTAGCATTTGCTTCACAACCATCCACTTGGGTTCTTGATTCAGGTGCTTCGCACCACATGGCTTCATCGAAGGAAGAACATGCATCTTTGGAGTTTTGTACTATGCCTTCTATTTTGATGGGTGATGACACTCATGTTGAGGTGTGTGGGAGAGGGTCTGTTACTGTGGAGGGTGGCACATTCCATGATGTTCTTTGTGTGCCCTCATTATCAACTAATCTCCTATTAATATATCAGATCAATCACATGGGTGTAAGAAAGTAGGTCGAGTTCACTCCCAATTCAGTGGAGATTCATGAGTTGCACAATGGTTCTATAGTTGCAGTTGGGAGAGAAGATCATTAGTCATGACTATATTTGTTTTCTCACTTTGTTCTTGATCCTCCATCTATTTTTCTCACTCATTCAAATGATGTGAGTAGATTAGGGCATGAGCAGTCTAACCATTTTAACTTCCACTACTTGTAGGACCTCAACCAATAAAGCATGGTCACAGGGTTGCCTTCAGTTTAATTTTTAGGTGGTGTTTGCCAAGATTGCATTCTTGGTAAGCATCTTAAGGAAAATTTTGACAAAGGTAAGGCATGGAGAGCTTCACAAATACTCAAGTTAGTTCACAGTGATTTGGTTGGTCCATTTCCTCATCCATCCTTCAACAAGGCTAGGTTTGTTCTAACTTTCATTGATGATTTTTCTCGATATACATGGGTGTACTTTCTCAAATAGAAGTTTGAGGTATTTGATCACTTTTAGGACTTCAAAAATTTTGTAGAGAAGCAATTTAGGAAAGCCATAAATTTTTTCTCACTAACAAAGGTGGTGAATATGTCAACCATCATTTTGAGCATGAACTTTAGAGGGGATTGATTTGCAGCATTATGATCCATACACTTCTCAATAGAATGGTATTAAAGAATGGAAGAGTAGGTCCTTGAAGGAAATGGTGAACTGTATGATACACTCTAGATCTCTTACACCACAATATTGGGCAAAGGCCATTAATTGTGCTTGTTATATCCAAAACCATGTTCCTCCCCAAGCCTTGAAGGGACTTATTCCTTTTGAATCTTGGAGTGGTTAGAAACCATCATTTAAATACTTTCAAGTGTTTGGTTCTACATAGGCCCATATTCTTGTAAAGAAATGTAAGCCTTGGATCCGCAGAGTATACCTTGCATATTTGTAGGCTATTCTGATGGTATGAAGAGTTATCATTTGTTCCACCCTACTACACGTGAGTTGTTGATTGAGAGGGGTGTGTGCAAAAAGTTGTGTCCACTTATTGGCCAAAAAGTGTAAGTGTTTTCCCTGATTTTCAGAATTTGTCACATTTGACCTAAAAATTTGAAGCACTAAGTTAGAATCTTGGAAAAAGTCACTAAATATGAAATGTATTACTCGGAGTCTAGTTTCCAAATATGTAATTTTTTTCAATACCTAGATGATAGAAATTGATTTTGAATAGGCGTTTCTAAAAACCACTGTTTAAAAGTCACTTTTTTTTTAACTATACCATGTACATGTACATCATCCATATTTTGACCTAAATCATCATATTTTTCAAAATCCTTTTGGGAAAAGATTTGTAACTCACTGAAGCACGTTTTTCATATTCTTTTGTAATTTTTTATTGAATTTTTTTTTTATTAATTTTTTATTGGCCATTTTTGGTCTCTTAAAAAATTATCATGTACATCACGCATAATATGACCTAAACTTAACATTTTTTGAAATTGAAAAGAATTGTCTAAAATACGTTTTCCTACAATTTTTTTTACAAAAAAATATTTTAATAACAAGTTATTAAAATACTAAAAAACCCTGATAATTCAAGTTTATCGACCTATTTCATCAAAAATTGATTAAAAAATAAAAAAATAAATCCAATTGTAAAATAAATTACATATTTATAATCTACACTATCTCATCTATAATGGGTTTTAATTTCGTCAAAATATTCTGCAAAATAGACCTTCAGATATATGCCCAAAGTCACTATTTTGTTGTGACATTGACAGGACCTTCAAGTTGCAGGTCAAACCAATCCCAGAGGTCAGGTTTGGGTCCCCAAAGCATTTCCCAAACCGGGTTACAAAGCAAAACCTGAGCTTAAAATTCAAATTTTAAATAATGGGATCCCATTTCTTACTCCACTGGTGTAAAACAAAATGGGATCCCGTTTACTAAACGAGATCCCATATTAAATGGGATCGTGTTTACTAAATGGGATCCCGTTTTATATAACGAAATCCCGTTCCTTAAACGGGATCCCATTTTTTATTTGTCCATTTTTTTAATAAGACTATACTATGATTGTCAGCCCTGCAACTTGCTCTATAGTACGGTCGACAGCGACATTTGCAGCATTCTCTACCATCTTTCTTTCTTTTGCAGGTCCATCAACTTGGAATATTGTTTAAATTTTGATAGAAGCCATCATTGAGACACTGTTTGAGTGAAATTTTGTTGAATTGGTACTTGTTTGAAGAACTTGAACAAAGAAGAAAGGCTTTCAAGTTTTTGACATTCATTTGTACATGCTTCATTAATTTTTTAATCATG
Source organism: Cunninghamia lanceolata (assembly GCA_027924645.1). Lineage (NCBI taxonomy): Eukaryota > Viridiplantae > Streptophyta > Pinopsida > Cupressales > Cupressaceae > Cunninghamia > Cunninghamia lanceolata. Next base: position 16,791,495 of record BSBN01000801.1, read on the forward strand.
GGATCACAAAGTCGTAATAAGAGGAAAGATAGGAAGGTATTAACCCCTAAAGAAATTGAAGCAAAGAGAGAGAAGGAGGCAAAAAGACAAAGAGATAGAAGAATAAAAATTCAATCAATGAATAATGCTGAAGCATCTAATTCCACAACTATTGAAGATAAAAACATTGAGAAAACCATGGATGTAGACAATGCAAATTTGCAAGAGGTGAATGTGGAAACTAATACGATTATACAAACTACTCCTGGTATGTCTTCAAATCCCTCTGTCAATGCTATGGAGAATGTTTCAATAGGCACAAATCCAGGTACTTCTTCAAATCCACCTTTGAATGAAATGGAAATAGTGTTGATAGGAGATTTAAAACAAGTTGGATATAACAATGTTGAGATTGATAATATTCGTAGAGATTGAGATTTGAAACAAATTGTTGTTGAAAATGAAAATGAAAATCCTTTTGTTAAAAATGAAAATAAAAATTGTTTTGTTGTTGAAAATAAAAATGAAAATCCTTTTTACTGAAAATGAAAATGAAAACCGTTTTGTTGTTGAAAATGAAAACGAAAATCCTTTTGTTGAAAATGAAAATGAAAACCGTTTTGTTGTTGAAAATGAAAATTGTTTTGAAGTTGAAAATGAAAATGAAAATCTAGGATGTGATGTTGAAAATGAGATTTTTTTTTCAAAATTGAAAGAGATGTTTTGGATAATCTTCCTGGTAAAATTTCTTGGAGACAAATAAGCCAATAGATTATACAAGGAATTTTTTTATCGTAAAAAACTATCATTTCAATGTCAACTAATGATGCAATTAATGAGAATGTGGAAAATGAGAAAAGTAATGAAAATGTTAGGCATTTTTGTTAAACCAAGAAGAAAAGATCAATCCCTAAAACATGCTATGTCTACTATTGCTAGTGCCATTGAGTCTATTGGAAGTAATAGTCGATCCAAAGATAAGAATGCAGCAAAACGAGCTATAACAACTGCTATAGTGAATAAAACAACTTTGAATAGAAGAAGGGTAAGCAATATTAGTGGAATTCTAAAAATACATCCTAAAACATTGGTAAGAGTGGCAAAAAGAAGAGAAAGTATAAAAAATGATCCAATTAAACAATGTTGGAGTTTTAGTGGTCGACTCCCGAGATCTGACATGAAACTAAATGTTGAAATCAAATCTTTGATCGAAAAATATTGGCATGATAATACTAGGATATCATCTAATGCTAGGGATGTTTTAAAGTTAAGAGTGGGGTCCAAAGTTCGTGATCCTCATCCAAAACACCAATTAGATACAATGCAAACTAAATTTTATAGAAAATTTTGTGATGAATTAGTGTTACCTAGTAATATTAAAATAAGTCAAAGATCTTTTGAAAAATAAAAACCATGGTATGTAAAGATTAATAAGCAACGAATATTTTGTTGTTGTAAAACGCATGTTCAATTTCGTTATCATTATAATGTGTTTCAATATATACGTTGTACTTTACATAGTAACATGATTATACAGGAATGTGATATTAATATGCCAACTGAAGAAATAAAAGAGTTTATATCAAGTTTGTTCTGTGAAAGATCTAATGAAAAATAATTTTATTTAAGTTCATGTATTTCTGGACAATGCACTAGTTGTGGCAATCTTTCTTTGTTAAGAGTTTGTATGCATGAAAGTGTTGAAAATGATTTTGGACAACAATTAGTGGATGTTAAAAGATTTAAGAATGTTGAATATTCTTTAAAAGATGGAAAATTTGGAAAACGTTGTGATTTAATTATAGAAAAGGTTAGTGTGCATGCATTCATATCAAAATTTAAGAGTAAAATTGTACCAAAATATATCAAGCACTCTCAACAAGCTCAATGGCTTGATGGACAATTTCATGAATGTAGAAACACATTTCCAGTTGGTACTATACTATCAATGGTTGATTTTGCAAAAAACTATACTTTAGCTTCGTAAGAGGAAATTCAATCACAATATTACAATTCAGTGCAAGTTGCTATGTTTGTTCATATTGTTTATAGACATGTAGATGATAGCACAGAGAATGATAGAAAAGTTTTGAGGGAGTATCATTTCTATTTGAGTGACAACCGATTACACTCATTAGAGTTTGTTCAATATTTTTTTAATATATTTTATACAAATTTAAGAGAAAGAGGAATCCAAATAACTAAACATCTTATATGGTCAGATAATTGTACGGGGCAGTTCAAGAATGCTCAAATGTTCTGTTGGTTAAGTAGGTTTCACAAGGAGAGTAATGTCCAACATATGTGGAATTTTTTTGAAGCTGGACATGGTAAAGGAGAACATGATGGAGCTGGTACGTGTGTTAAAAGAATTCTTTCTAGACAACAATTAAAATTTGAGGATGCAGTAAAATTTCAAGATGCATGTGGGATAGCAGATTGGTGCAATACAAGATTATGTACACCTGGATCAAGCGAGTACTCTATAGTTCATCGATTCTTTTGGTTGGTTGAAGAAGAAAACATTCTACCTAGACATGATTGTTAGAGAATCAATGGATCTACTAAATGGCATTCATTTAGGAGTTCGAATGCAAGTACATGGACTATCTGGATAAGGGAGCTTGCATGTTTTTGTCAGTTTTATATTTCAGGAGATTGGGAAGCATGTGAGAATACAGAATGGGTTGAAGAGTGGAAGCAAAGACCATTGACACTTGCACAAGCACACGATCAAAATGAAACAACAATTGAAGACAATGATCAACTGTTTGCATCAGACGATTATGACCGTGTTTCAGACCTTGTACAAGAAGGTAATTTAATTCAAATTATTTCATTTTATTTCACTTCATTACTAATTTGTAGTGCTTTTATTTATTTATATGTGTACCTATGAATGCATGTATGTTGATTGGTCAAATTTTATGGACATGTGCAAGTTATTGAATCAAAATTTGTTTGCAGGACATGTGTATGCTATTGTTGCACCAAAGAAGAATGAAGAGGAAACAAAATATTGGTTGGCTCGTTGTGTGGAGACTAAACATAAGTTAACAGCACCTTGAGAAGATGATGATGGCTTTCCTTATCCAACAAGTTTGGTGATACCCTTAATACATCCCCTTAAACAAATTTTGATAACAAGTCTTTGATCCCCTTAAGCAAATTTTAAGAACTTCTTTGATCTCCTTAAGCAAATTTTAAGAATTTCTTTGATAATGGCTATCATTATCCAATAGGTTCGGTGGTGGTTGTTGGCACTTGGCTACGGAAATACCTAATAAGGAAGAATGGTTTGCCTGCATTCGAAGATTATGAAACACATAAGAAGATTATACACTACTCACATTTGGTATTAGCAACAAATATAAAACTGGAGAGGTATCGTGGAAAACCTACAAATAAAGAGCTATGGATAATTTCTATGGAAGACCATGAGACAATCATCGATGCGTTGGAAAAAAGAGAGGATGGAGATGATACAATGGAATAAGTAAATATAGGTAAATATAGTTAAATAGATTTATATTGTTCTTTTAAATACATTAAATACATGTTTTGATATTTCCCTTATGTTATTAGTTGAAATTGATTTAAATTGTCCTTTTATATCCTTAGGCCATCATCACAAATTCATCACATACTTTGAAACAAAAACTTGAGAGGCACTTGTAAATACAGGTACAAATTGTGTACATATCTAGATAGTTTTATATAAATTATTAAAATACATGTTTTGATGATATATTGATAAATTGCTTGTATTATTTTTATATCAGGTGGCGCAAAGACCTGCTAGATTCCCCACAAGTTTTATTTTGAAAAGTTAGTCAGTTTTAGATGAATTTTCTTGATTCACTTTTTCTTGGGCCAATTAGAGTTGTTGTAGCTCTCTAGGGAGTGGTTATAGCTTTACTAGTGAGTGTATGTGAATCTAATTTTTCTCTTGATGATGACTCTCTTGTGAATACATGTTTAATTTTTTATTTAGTGACTGTTGATTATTAGTGCATCTATTAAGATAATGGTCATGCATCTCATTGATACCTAGGTGAAGTAAAAGCATCATGATATGAAACATTTGACCTCTATGAAAGATTTACAAACTTTGGTTTGGATAAAAGTGTTTTTCTACCCCTAAGCATCTCCTAATCCTTGGATGCGCAAAATCCCTCACTATGAATATACTTCTTAAATTGTGAACAAACGTAACTATCTGAATAACTTTAATGATATTTTTTAGAATGGATCTATATAGAAAAGATGTAGTCCAGTTAGGTCTTAATAGTTAATTAGAGTTGTGTAGTAGGAAGCAGTAAGGTCAATGGGTAAGTGGAGGATGATCTTTAGTCTCTTGTCAAATCAAGGATTGTGAACTCAAAATGTGATTAGAGAATTTAGCTCATGGATGGATACTAAATAGACTTAAATCAAATGCCGTATCTATGAGCATATTATTATGTGACCAATGAATGTCTAATATATTTAGAAAAAAATTCCTGTAAGAGCAAATAGTGTATTATTTTCAAGGAATGGATATGTATTTAATATCATAATTGGGTTTTGAATGATTCTAGATGATATTATGGGTTGTTCCTGGCAATTGCAGTCAGTTTAACTAGTATCTATATTTCCCATGATAACCAAAGTATTGTATAGAAAATTATAACTCAAGGAATGTGTCGACTAGGTGGTTTAGTGTATATATAAATATCCTTAAAGGCTTAAATCTTGTTGCTCTATATTTTGAATTCAAAATGGTATCAGATTATACTAGAAAACTACATTCTTGAATGTCTTAGGTTTTTTAAATCTACCTATGTTATAACATGATTCTTTGAATTGTTTATTTATTCTAGAAATGATGTGTGTAATCTCTATTAAGAAATATTTGGAAGAAAATGTCCTAGTGAGTCCATGAAGATTTATCTCTCAGAGTTCCACACTTGGTCTAAACATTAATGATGATACATGTAAGGTAGGAAGATTATTTCTTTGTCTTTGAACTCATTCATTATATTGTTTTCCTACATAATAATTTATGTGTTTAGTCAAGCTATGAATACTATTTGTATTTTTTTCCTAGATCAATAACTTGAATCTTTTCTACATGAGTTTTTCTTTAAAGTATTATCTTGGGTTCAAATTTGTTCTCAATTCAACACAGACTAAGTTAAATTATGTTATTCCTAGTTGTTGATTTATTAAAGTGTCACAACCATCCCACTGAGACCTTATTATTGTTATTATTTATATTAAGTAATGATATGATTGGAACAATAATAAAATATTGACATTTTGTTAAGTGTAGAAACAATATTTATTATGAATTTTAATTATTGATGCATATGTCAAAATGATGATGTTGCAAGGACTAAACATTTGATATTGATTCAATGAATGAAACAAGGAGATTCATTGATATTTACAAAGGTCAATCTTTGTGAATTCAATTATTTATTTATATATTGAACTTATTATTGTTTATTGATTATTTATATTATTTCAACTAGTGAAATAACTAATCACTTGATAATTATTTTGAAAAGTGAAACAGGTTAAGTTTTATTTATTTATTTACATTTATTAGTGAACCCAACATTGCTTACATGACTTAATGTTCCCCCTTAGGGTTTCTCTTTCATGTTAGGGTTTTTTAGATCAATAATTTCTAATTAGTTTATCATATTTGGATATCTTGTTAGGGTTTATATGCTCTATTCTATTGGATATCTTGTTAGGGTTTATATAATGTATAGATAGAGAAGTTCATACCATTAAATTATGGCATGTATAACACTATACAATTCTTCTTTCATCCAATACAATTATATTACAAAAGTCTTATGCTCATCTTAAATGTGTATTTGCATACTAATCTAGAGTTTTTTATGGATATGAACTACAAATTCTATAACACAACACACTAAATTACAAGTTTGGACATCCTCTAATCCTCCTAAGATTCAAATCAAATAAGACAGGTTCAAAACATGTTTTTTCAAGTGGTTTTTTTTGCATATACAAGTTTTGGAAAGAACTACTCATAAATTTGTTAAAATGAAATACTTTTCAACCAAACAAAATAGTACAAATATATATTTAGTCATTTACAACTTCCTTTATATAAAGTCACAAGGGGAAGATTACAAATATATAACCTTAAAAAATCCATAATTATAAACTATTTAAATAAAATAACAATATCCACAAGAAGAAAACAATGCCTACTTTGCTCAAATTCTTTGAGATCAAGAAAGGATTGTTTCAATGGAAGATGAACTAATGTTACAGAAGTATGTCATATTAAGCAAGAAGATGCCATATATGATGATCAATAAGGTTTCTTATTTTTGTATTCAATTGTTTATCCAAATAACCCACACAAGAACAAATAGAGGAAGGTCAGGTTGTATAAACTCCAGGTCCATGTTCAAAAAATATACAAAGTCCCATACATTCAAAATATAAAGTCCATGTTCAACAATATATATATAAAGTCCATGACAAACAGTATATAACATAGTCCATGAAATAGTCAAATTATGTAGCCCATGTTCAAGAACCTATCACATACTATCTCTATAATCAAGAGTCCTCTTCACACCATGCAAACTACTCAGATGACCTGAATCACTCGTTAGAAGAGAAAGATTTAGATGAAATCAAATGTAAGATGATTAAAAATGATTTAATGACAATTTTTAAATTTATAATTTTTATCATAAAATTAAATTACTATGTGAGGCTGAGAGGTATGCTCTAGTGCACTTGGACCTATCTCTACATGCTCTGAATCAATCTATTTAATACAAGAGAAAGTTCAAGTTGAAATTAGATGTAAGACGATTTTTAAAATGATTTAATTCAATTTAATTTATAATTTATATCATATTTAAATTATTAAATATCATAAGAGGAACTTGTTGTGCATCCTCCATTCCAGGACCTGTCTCTATAGGCTTAGCTACATGACATGTCTCAAGCTATAAAAGAAAAAGAATTTTGAACACATGTCAACATATATATAGATATCAAGAAATTTAATTTAATTGACTTTAAATATAATCTAAATTTTAAATTATATCGTATCAGGCTGCCCATCTCCTCTGTCCTCCTACTCTGCATGTGTTGTGTGTTGATCAAACATGTCACTAACAAGCTCCTACAAGGTCATTTATAAGTTATCACACGTACAAATTAGGTTTTAAAACATATATATAATTGACTTGTGTACATGTTATACATTTTTGAACAACTTGAAATGCAGTTGACTCCTAATATAAACTTGGATTATCCAAGTGTACTGCAATGCCCATCCTCATTGTCGTGTCAACCTGCATAGACATATGTTTAATATATATTAAATAGTACATGCACGTTTTCAAATACAGTGATATATCAAAATAGAAAATCTAAGTATATATAGTTTTTTAAAACAATATACATACTGTAAAAGTGTTATGTGAGATGCCCAATGATGGAGGAGCACTCGAGACACCCTAAGATGGAGGATTCAATGAGGAAGAACCCTGAACCAGTTCATAAATATTTTTAATGTACACACATTCAAGACTGAATTACAAATTAAAATCAAGTAAATAAAATTAATATTTAAAATATAAATCATTCAAAATGTACCCCAAATGGGTGCCCGAGATGAACAGGTGTCGATGAAAAATTAATTCGATCAATGGTTGGACCTGTTGCCATCATCTACACCAAACAATTTGATTGTTAAAATATTACAATTTAATTGATAGATATATGTTGATTAAAAACACGTGCTTAAAAAATTGTTATAAATTCAATGTGAACATAACCTATATATACCTGTGTCGAATGATCAGTGGGATGATCCTCAGCAAGTAGATAATCAACAAATGATTCACCCACATTATTAGATGATGCATGTGTAGCTGAAGTGGGTGCAGCTGGCTGATAAGGTCCAAAACACAACTGATTGCAACTCGTGCATGTATGAGGCATTGACACATGTGGAGTGGTACTAGGAGTCCCACTTCCATCATCAACTCCTCCATGGTCTCTAACCTGAGCTACCATCATAGAAGTCTGCTCATGTAGGCTACTTGAGAGTGCACTCAATGTGCCTAGTGTGGATACCACTGCACGATGCTAGAAGGGCGAAGGAATAGCAGTAACAGGAGGGTCAATAAGAGGTTGAACAGGCATGGGTCGTTGGGGATCAACCCATGCCCCCAACCTCTATTGTGGCATGCCACCACCAATACCCTAGAATGATCTAAAATCAAAGTAGTTCAATTTTTTATTTAGAACAAACTCTGCATATAATTTTCTAAAAAAATATAAAGGAACCTCACAATTAGCATGAGGTGGATAATCAAACACCATCCACCATCTGTCCCAAAAATTGGTAGACATTCCTTCATGCCTACACCACCTGATTGATATTCTTTTCTTATTTGCAAGAATAGGTTCATTTGTAATGGGATGTCTAAAATATTGCGCTAATTGAGCTTTTGTGATTTTAAGATCCAAAATATTCTTATAGGAGAGGCCATCAGCATAAAATTGGCGCCTCTCCTCTCTCCATTTCTGGAATCCATCAAAGTCTAAGTCAATAGACCTCACAGAATGTACAATGTTTTGCATCAAAGATGCAAAACATACCACGTTAGGTGGCATGAATTGTTCATTGCGAATGGAATTCAATTTTTCTCGTATGGAATCCACATTTTCATTAATTATGGCTCGCAAGCGAGCCTGGTCAGTTCCAGGTGGGGGTGGAGGTGGGGTTGGAGGTGGGGCATCTAGAGGTGGGACATCTGGCGCTGGGGGTGGGGGTGGGGCCGAATCATCTTGTGCATTGAGGAAGTCCTCAACATCAAAGTGAATATCATTCAGATTCATGATATATATATAAAAAAATAGATATGAACCTACATATATACACATAAACATACAAACAAGTGAGTACAAATTTAAAATTAATTATCAAGAATATATATATATATAAATTATAAATAAACATATAATGTACATGTTCAAAGATTATGAATTATATAGGAAAGATCAATTCAATACTATATGCAGATCAATTTAATAGTAGTGCTATTAGGACTGCCATAATTCAAATTTGTTCTCAAGGTTTGTTATCATATGTTAGGTCCAAGGTTTAAATTTTGTTAATTTTTCTATGGAGTTGGCTATTGGTTTGATGTTAAGTACTCATTCTAGGAGATCCAACATTTCGTATGGCAAAGCTACAAATAGCTTGTAATTGTTTTGGATGAATTTCTCTAACTAAATATGACTAATAAGCTTGGTCAACAAACAATAGTCATGCTTGCATTGGTTTGAGCATAAAGGATAAATCATGAATTCATAAATTGGATATATGTGAACATCAAGAGTATGTGAAAAATTGAGTGAATCCTTACCATTTGATAGGAAAGAGGAAATCATTGAATGTGAACTTTAGTATCTTGTATAATGTTGTCATGACCATTAAGGACTGAACATTAATTGTTATTAAATTCCTAGATTATTATATGGACCTTTAAGATAGCCTTAAACTAATAACAGACTTGTCATGAGGGACAATGAACTACAAAGGGACAATGAAATTGTTGTTAATATGTAAGACTCCTCTAGAGATTCAATTGCATTATCTAGTTAATCAAAGAGACATATAACCATGTGGTAATGATTAAATCTTCCACTTTTAAAAGATAGATGATGAGGTAAGAAGGTTAGGATGCTTTGTTTAACTTGTGATTCTAGGGATGATCTAGATAGAAAAAAGATATTAGTTGATGGTGAACTAGCTTGATTTTGTTTCCTATTTCCTATTTGCAATTGTTGTTTTCTATTTAGTTGTTAGTCACTTGACTTTTATGTGTGTTATTTAGGACACTTGATCTTGGTGAAAAGGGTAACTTGGACTTGCACATTCTTGTTGCGAAGGAACTTGATAGTCTTGTTCAAAATATATGCATCATGATCTACAAGGTTCTCATGATCATTGGGAGGAAATTAGGGACCTCTTAGGATTGTAACTTTAGGTTTGGCATGGTCAACTTGGAGAGGTTGTGTGGCATATCCCTATAAGAGGATGAAGGGTGATAGGAGGTTGTAGGATGGCTAAAAGCATTCACATGACTTTAAGAACAATTTAAAACTCTATTTTACTATCAATATATATCAATGAAGGGTGAATGTTCAAATGCATCTATGCTATTGAATGATGTCATCTAGAAACCAATGGACTATCATACCACCTAGGTAGAATCATAATGAACATCTACAAAACTATAACTAGACTTGGAGAACCACCTTGAGGTGGATATCTTGTGCATGACACATGATCTGAAAACCTAAATTTGGTGAAGTTGCCTATGGCAACCAAATTTGATTATGGAGATAGGATTGAAGTTACTAGTTGCCTACCTGACTAATCCGAGTATGAAGATGAATATATTCTGATGATTTGTGATTTAAATTTAATGAAGAATTTGATGCTTTGTTTTTAACTTGTAATTGTAGGGATTCAATCTAGCTAGAAAAAGATAAATTAGTCAAGATGGTTCTAGCTCGATTTTGTTTCCTATTTCCTATTTGCAAAATTATTGTTTTCTATTTAGTTGTTAGTCCCAACTCTTTCCTTTTAAGAAGTATATCAAATCTAATGTAGTAGTAGATACTTCTACATATACAAGTTTCTGTTAGGAGAAAATATCTTTTGCCAAATTTACATATAGAGTTGGACCTATAGTGTGTTCCAGGGTAATCAAATGATGTAAGTCACAATTTAGAGGGTTGAGGGATAAGTTTGTGTTGAGTCTACAGGAGGTGTTTTCTTACATAGACCTCTCCATAATCTAGGTGTCTCCATGTCTAACTCAAATGTTTCAAGGGATATTATATCCAGATTAATGATAACATTTTATATATATGGCTATGAGATCGACGATCATATCAATGTTTGGTATAGAAAAGTTATCTTTAGGGTATCCTTTTTTGATGTCTCAAAAGTTAGTGCAAACATGAATTCCCTTAGTTTTCTTGCTAACTAAGACCACATTAGAGACCCATTTAGGATAAGTAATAGTCTGAATGAACCCCACATCCAAGAGTTTATACAATTCTTCTTTGACCAAGAGGGCTACTTGGGGGTGCATTTTGTGTAGCTTTTATTGAATAGGTTTGACATTGAGGTGAACCACAAGATGATGCATGACTTTAAAGATGGAGTCTCAAGGCATATCACCATAAGACCACATGAAGAAATCAGCGTAATCTTTAAGGGTGATGGTTACGCCTTCTTTGATGTCAAGGTCCAGTGGAGCTACTATCTTAGAGAGTTTAGGGTCCTCTTCTATTCACAGGTTGATGTCTATAGCATCCTCAACAAGGAGAGGGGAGTCATCTTGTATCTGAGTGGTATCTAATGGAAGGTAAAGTTTGTCATTGAGGAGCTCTTGGGAATTGTCCATTTTTATTGTATCATTTAAATCGATCACAAATTTCTTCTTATATCTTGTTTCTATTATGCCTACTAGGGTGCCTTAGGACTAAAGGGTTCTTCTTTCTCTCCAAAATAAGCATAGGTGTTAAGTATGGTGGAAAAGTCTTTCTTATGATTACAATGGGGATGTGGTCTTGACACTTCATAAGTTTCATGATGGCTTCATCATTTTGGAAAACATCAAATCATAAAGGGTCGTGTTGGTCCCAATCGATAAGCTCAAGGTATTATAGGTCTAAGGAGATGGTGAGGATAGTGACCTATCATGAAAGAGGTTAGTGGTGGCAAGATCTTCGTAAGGATCATGAGTGGGGCCTACATCAATGTTATTAAGATTAGGGGAAGCATTACCAATGAGGTTAGGCTTGTATCACAATTAACATCACGATGTTCATCCCAAGGGCATAACCTAGCTAGTGAGGACAGCTACAAGTGTCTCTAAAGTTACATTTGTTGGCTTGATTTAATTCTTGATTAGTTGGCTATCACAAAAACTGTAAAATCTTCTCAATTCTTGATTAGTTGATTGCCTCTAAAGGTTTGATTATGAAGGATGTGATAAAGGTTTTATTATGGTTTGTTGTAATTTTTTTACATGACAGTTACCTATTCAATAGTGCCTTTAAAATACAATGACATACATTGATATAAGTAAATTTTATAAAAACCATATATATATATATATATATATATATATATATATATATATATATATATATATATATATATATATATATATATATATATATATATATATATATATATATTCATTCTTGATTAGTTGATTGCCTCTAAAGGTTTGATTATGAAGGATGTGATAAAGGTTTTATTATGGTTTGTTGTAATTTTTTTACATGACAGTTACGTATTCAATAGTGCCTTTAAAATACAATGACATACATTGATATAAGTAAATTTTATAAAAACCATATATATATATATCATCCCAATGCTATATAATTTTTGACAGTTTGTTCAAAATCTCTCCTTTCATATAATTTTTGACAGTTTGTTCAAAATCTCTCCTGTCAAAAATTATATAGCATTGGGATGATATATATATATATATATATATATATATATATATCATCCCAATGCTATATAATTTTTGACAGTTTGTTCAAAATCTCTCCTTTCATATGATATAGTCGTTTCAAAATTTCAATTGTATTTTACAGCTAAAATGTCTAAATACAACTATTCAACATTCAAATTGAAATCAAATTTTGACAGTTTGTTCAAAATCTCTCCTTTCATAGTATTTTCAAAATTTCAATTGTATTTTACAGCTAAAATGTCTAAATACAGCTATTCAATTCTCAAATTTTAAATTTTTTTTGATAGTTTGTTCAAATTCTATCCTTTTATATGATAGTCTTTCAAAATTTCAATTGTATTTTACAACTAAAATGTCAAAAAAACCTATTGATTTCATAAACAAAAACCCTAAGTAACAGTTTACAATTTAATTTTTGATTGTATTTTACACCAAAAAAAACAAGGAAACTTCAAAAGATTCATGGCTAAATTGTTGCTAAATTGTAGAAGTGGAAAAATCCACTTACCTGCTGTTTTGATGGTGACTCAACTCAGGATCCCATTCTCAGTTGTCGCCTGTCACTGGGAAAAATGGGGTCTCTGCCATTTTTTAAAAAATTTAATACTTTTTCAAAACGGGATCCCATTTTTTGTTCTAGGTTCGGGATCCCGCTAAGGAATGGGATCCCATTTTGGATTTTAGGCTTGGGATCCCGATCCAAAATGGGATCTCATTTTATATAAACAGGATCTCGTTTTATAGAAACAGGATCTCGTTTTATAAAAACAGGATCCTATTTTTAGTTACCTGCTTCAAATTTTTTTCTAACTCTGAAACTTCCACCTTAAGTTGACACAACTTCTTGCATTTACCCAAAGGAGTGTTCAGTTTGAGGAGGGCTCTTCAAGCTCAACTCCTATCACTTCTCCACCTCCTTCTACTTTGACATTGGAGTCACATGGGATACATGACAAATCTTTTGATGAGTTAGATTCACCTAAGAAGATTCTTGATGATGGGGAGTCTTCTACCTCTACTTCTAATGTTGAGAGTGATTCAAAGGATTCAGCTCCTTCCACTCCTAGTCATCATTTAGAGGGTGATGATTCTCTCTAGATTCTTTGACTTCTAGTCTAGTTTGGGCTGGACAGACTTTGCATTTTACAGGTGATTAGGTTGGGGATCCATCAAACACTAGGCAGACTCATCACAATTCTAGGATGCTCCACATGTCTTCATTGCTACTACCTCTGATCCACATTCCTTTCAAGGGGATTCTAGTATTCCTGAGTGGTATACATCTATGCAGGAGTCTAGCATAGTTCCTTGATGAGGAACCACACTTGGGATGTTAACCCTCTTTCTAAGGGAAGAAAACTTGTTTGATGTAAGTGGATCTATCGGTTAAAATTTTTAGCAGATGAGTCGATTGATAAGCATAAGGCTCGCCTAGTCTCTAAAGGATTCTCCCAGGTTCCTGGGATTGACTACTCTGAGACTTTTATGCCAGTTGCCAGAATGAACTCCATCCAACTTATTCTTGCCATTGTTGCAGCCAATCATTGGGAAGTACACCAGATGGATGTGAAGAGTGATTTTCTTCACGATGACCTTCAAGAGGAGATCTACATGAAGCACCCACAGGGGTTTGTTCAATATTATTCACTTGTGTTATACCTTTGAAAGTCTCTCTATGGCCTCAAATAGGATCCTCGGGCCTGGTATGCCAAGATGTACTCCTTCCTTGTGATAATTGAGTTCACTTGGTGCCATTTCGATACCAATGTCTACATTTTTGTAGCAGGATGATTCACTCCTATTTCTAGTTCTACATGACTTGTTGATCATAGGGAGTTCTTCATCCATCATTGTGGTAGTCAAAACTACCCTTTATGACAAGTTTTTGATGACTGACTTGGGCTTGTTGCATTACTTTCTTAAGATTGTGATCTACCAATCTACTTTCAGGATCACCATCACACAGTCCAAGTATGCTTTAGATTTTCTCTCATGGTTTCATATGGCTAACTACAAGCTTTCTTTGACTCCCTTTCTTTTTGGAGTCAAACTTGAGGCTCAGTGTTCTTCACCATTTATTGATCGCACTTTGTACCGACAGCTTGTTGGGAGTCTCATTTATCTAACTCATATAAGACCTAACATTTCATATGTTGTAGGCATGGTTTCTCAATTCATGCAAAAGCACTGTGAGCTGCACTGGAAAGCAGCCAAATAGGTACTTCACTACATTTAGGGTGCTCACAATTTTGGGTTTCACTATGCAGTGGGCATTGATCTTGACTTGGTGGGAAACACAGATTTAGATTAGGTAGGTAATTCTTAGAATCACAAGTCTACTTCATGTTACAATTTCTCACTTGGTTCAGGTCCTATTTGTTGGTTGAGCAAGAAGCAATCTATTATTGTTCTATCTTCTACTCAGGCAGAGTATTGAGGGATTGTGAATGCTACCACTGAGTCCATCTCACTTCAGAATCATCTCACTGAGTTTGGGATCCAGATCAGATGACCATCATTCATATTGTGACAACTAGAGTGTCATTCAGATCTCATAGAATCTGGTCCATCATTAGCAGACCAAACACATTGAGGTCCACATGCACTACATCCAGGAGCTGATTCATGGTAATGTCATCGACCTTCACTACTGTTTGACTTCTGATTTGGTTGCCAATATCTTCACCAATCACTTCACAAGAAGCAAGAATCTTTATCTACGAGCTTTGTTGGGGGGTGTGGGAGGCTTCATCTTCTTAATCCTCTCACTCAAAGTCATGACTCTCTCTACACTAGGGGTCTTCTCTCTCTTTATTTGGGGGGAGGGATTTTTCTCTCTTTTCTAGGGGGGCTTCTTCTCTTTGGGGGGATTTTATGTACATGGGTACCTCATCAGGCTTCATTTCCTAAGACCCATCTTTTCACCTACCTAAGTTGTGCTTAAGTGGGGGTGTTAGTGTAGGTTTTTATTTTCCTAGTTGGGCTATTTATTTTCTTATATTCCTTAGTGTAGGTTTTTATTTTCCTATATTCCTAGGTTTTTCCTACACATGTTATTAATCTTGCTTAAGGTTAATTAAGTGAGTATTAGTGTGAGTGGGTGCAAGGTGTCACCATCTTCCATTGGAGTTGCACTTGTCTATTCTAGGCTATTGTGGTAGACTCTTCCCATTGGTCGTATTTGTCACCTCTCCCCTCTCTTCTAGTCTATTTATACTCACCTCCTAGCTTGTATTTGTATCTTTTGCTTTTGCATCCTCTTAATTTTATTTTTTGGAGAATTTGCAAAACTCTCATGGAGACTAACTCTATGATGCTATTTTGATTTAGTATCATTTGAATTCATAGTTTAATAATATCTATTCATTTGCACAAGTTTTTTGTGTTAGTCAACTTTCAGATTCTAAAAACAAACTCATCAAAGGTTTTTATCAAATAATTTCATTTGCAATATAATTATATAAATTTGGAGCCTTTACATATGACAATATGACAATGCAAATTATCTATTAGTTTTAGAGGTGATGATTCTCTTTGACATCTAAGACAAAACATCATCTATGGTTATAACAAAAATAGTAATGAAGTTATATTTTAAGGTGTTTCTTACATCTTTTAAAAAACATTAACAATGTCAAGGATTATAATAATATATATCTCTAAAGTTAGTTTCAATATTTTCAAACATAGAGCATGCTGGAGTCTAGTTCCTTTTGCTTTAGTAGCGTGATGACGTTAGGAATTAGATTGAGGGTATATTTTAATTTTGTGGCCTTGGAGAATGTGAGGTTTAATGTTACCTTATAGGAAGTTAGCTAATAAGATCTACCTTTAATGGACAAGGGGATCCCATTAATTTAAAACTTTGGTTATTAAATTAAGTTGCCTCTTGAATAACATATTGTCCATGGTCATAGCAAGAATTCTAATGTATAAAGAAATAAATATGGATTTTTTTTAGGTTTCTTACTTTGTGAGAAGAGACTACAACATTTATATTTTTTTTATAATATGGTATACATACATGCATGGTTTGAAAAAATCCTAAAAGTGAGTTAAATGGAGGTGATAAACATTATCTGATTACAATTTGAGCTCTATGTGAAATGATTGTGGGGTATAATGAAGAGCACTCATAAGAGTGTTTCCTAGGTTTAAATCCTCCTTAATTCCATAAGTCATTCATTATAACCTTAATGAATCTGAAGCAAGAGCAATTAAATGATATGTTGAAAGGCAACCCTAGGTAACTTGAGAATGATGAAGTTAAACCTTGGAGACTTAGTAGAGTGATATCTTTAGAGGACGACCTTTTAATGCATTGTTAATAGGATGAAAACTTATGCATATCACTACCATTCTCCTTCTTTCACCCACATCGAAAGGATGGTTGATGTAAATTCATTTCACAGTATAACAGATAGCTCTCTTCAATGCTTGAAATTTCTTGTCGAGAAGCCTTGCCCATAAGTCTTATCTTTGAAGGCATGAGATGGGTTAGACCAATTAACACTATGCATGTGGATACGAAAAACTATGGTCGTTATGAATTGATTACATGCCTTCATTTCTCTTCATTATCCTTGTCTATTGAACATGTTCCTACATATCACTAATTTTAAAAAATAACTAATTCTATCAATGGCTAAATAAAATAAATTAAGATTCACTAATTCTTAAATAATAGACAATAGAAAAATTAAAAAGAATTTCACATTGATTTTATAGTCTTATTTATTAAGAGATATGACTTTCCTAAAGGATACGAATCACCTTTTATTAAAAAACTAAGGATATTAATCTCTTTTAAAAAATGATACCACTTACTCTAAAAAGTGAAATTATTCTTTAAAAAAAATATAACTCTCTTAAAAATGATAAAGGACTCGTTTATTTACTTTTCATAAATGATATCTCTTTAAAAAAATTCAACTTACTCAAAAAAATTTAAAGTGTTCTTTAGAAAATGATATATGACACTCATTTTTCTTATAAGCGATATGAATCTAAGTAAATTAAAAAACTATGAACTTTTTTAAAAAAATTATACACCTATCTTTCGTATCCTTACTAAAGGATACGAATCACTCTCTAAAGACAACTTTCCCTGAAAAAGGATACTTAAAAGGAAGTGAGTTTGATGATGGATGAAGAGAATTTCATGATGAGGAAACGAACTCTTTTAAATAAAAAGGATGAATATGCTTTAAAGGAAGTGAGTTTGATGATGGATGAAGCGAATTTCATGAGGAGGAAACGAATTCTTTTAATTATGGTTTTAATAATATTTATATAATGGTTCTTTAAAAAAAATTTGAATATGCTTATAAATGTTATGATACTTTATAAAGATAATGACTTTCTTAAAAATAATGAATCTTTCTTATGATTTCATTAAGGACTTATTGCGACTTCACTAAGGATTCGCTTTTCTGAATTGAAGTTTTGTTGAACTTTTAACCATGCTTGAAGAGTCACGACTTCCCTTAACATATCAATCATCTTGCATTTTAAAGGAGGTGACTTTTCTCTAAAATTTAACGACCCTCTCTATAATAATAACGACCATCTTTGAAAGGATAACGACTTAACTTAAAGGAATAGAATTTTAACTATTAAAAGAAATGACTTTTGTTAGGTAAAAAGACTTAAATTAAAGGATGCGAGACTTTTAGGAGGCTGACTTACATTATGAACCCTGCAACTTGTTTGTAAGGTAATTCTCTTTACTAATTCCCTCATTTCAATTAAGGATTATGGGCTCGCACTTGTTCTAAAAGCCATGATCCCAGTTTATTAAGGAATGTGTTATATTAAATATAGTACAGTTTCAAAGTATCTATGATTGAATCATAACTTATAGGACTAATAAAAAAGACAATAATAGATGTAGTCAAGGATAAGGGAAAAAATGAATGACAACCTCACCTTGCAACTTAACACAACACAAAAAGAAGAAGCCATTAGGGAAAATCACCATGAGTATGTTAGAAAAAGAATAGTATTAAAATTCTCTTTGATATCACCTATAAAAATGATTAGCATTTCCTAACCTACTTTTAATGAATGATTTTAAAACAATAGAAAAGGCAAACCAAATGTCTTAAACAAATAGCCTTGCATAGGTGTTGATTAAACATAAAGGGGTTTTTCATCAAGTTTTACATGTCTTCTAGTATAACCTGTAAAAAATATTAGTATAGCCTAACCTACTTTGATACCATGTTAGAAATTAGGATCTTAGGATTTTAAACAAAATATAATATAAATATAAAAGAGAATTATATAAGCATATATTTAACACATTACACAAGATATACATGGAGAAAACCGTTTCAAGTAAAAACCCCCATAAAGCATCATTTTTTTAAAACACTTACAAAAAGTCTATTAATAAATATACTGAACCTGGGGATATACTCCTCTACATACTTCCACATGGCCAATAATATCTTATGTGCATAGTGATATAATTCACTATAAAACTATAAATTCACTCACCTCTCAAATGAGAGAGAACCTCCTTAAATATAAGAGCACCCATTCAAAGCAACCATTTGTAAATAATTACTAATATAATAGCTATTAGATTATTAATTATTAATTATTAAATGGTATATTCTTTATAACATAAGGTTTTATAACCTTATATTAAAATAATATATAAATGTTATAAGGTTATGAGCCCTAATAACATTATGTTCTAACACCTACACTAGAAAATGTAGCGGAAGTAAGATATTTTCATGGGATAGCTAGTTTTTATAGGAAGTTCATAAAAAATTATAGCAGTATTTGTGCACCACTAAGATAATGAGAGGGGACAAGAAGGAATTCAAGTGGACTACAAGCCTGGCTAATAAAATATTTGAGTTGTTGAAGAAGAAAGTAACATAACAACTAGTATTTTCATTGCTAGATTTCAATAAGATAGTCAGTGAGAAATTGAATGATTTCAATAAGTGGTATTCAGTCTATGTCCAAGATTTTTATGCCATAATATAGGCACTAAAGAAGTTGAGACATACCTATTTCCCAAAGACTTTGTGTTGTACACTAATCATCAAGCATTACAATAGTAGAATAATCAAACTAAATTGAACAAGAGACATATGTAGTGGGCCAGATTCATGCAAAGCTACACTTCTATGCTAAAACATAGGAGCAATAAGTTAAACAAGGATGTGGATGCTTTAATTAAGAGACAAAACCTACTAACATAAATAAGGGTGGTGGTGGTTGGTTCTAAGGAATTAAAATGATTATATGAAGCATATCCTAATTTTTTGGAGGCATTGAATTCATGTAAAGAAATGGTGAGCATGGGCAAAAGTAAGTGGTTGGATTACTTGATTCAAAATAAAATATTGTTCAAAATAAGCCAATTATGTATACTTGGAAGTTCTATGAGAGAAAATCTGATCAAAAAGAAATATTGTAAAGGTTTGATTGGATATTTTAGGATAAACAAGATATTTGCCTTGATCAATTAGAATTATATTTGGCTAAAAATATATAAGTATGTGAGGAAATTCATTCAGAGATGTAGGAAATGCCATTTTGTCAAAGAAAGTAGTCAAAATGTTGGGTTGTGCCAGCCACTACCCATGTCATAGAAGGGTACTGCCACAATAATAGGTTACACTTTCTGGGACATCTTATTTTTTCTGAAATCACAGATTTTTAGAAATTATAATGATTTAAGCCTTGAAAGGTTCCATGTAAAGGACTTTAATTGAAGAGGGTTTGATCAAACCCCTTTAGATCAAACCCCCTTAGATAGAACCCTGCAATTTTCAAACTATGCCTATAATGGAGTCTCCTCTACACCTATCAAAATGCTGATAAAAAACCACTTTTGATTTACCTTTTGGGATATCAAATGAATTCATTTAAAAGTAATGTTTTGTAAGTATGTAGTCCTTATTATAAGCTTCCCAAAAAGTATAATTTTAAATATATTTAATTTGATTGTTATATTCATTTTTTATTTCTTGCGAATGTAAGTTTTTTAATGAACATCGAGGTCTTTGTTTCATACATATGAAAAAATAGGAAAATATAGAAAAAAAAATTAAAAAAACACATGTCCTCTAAGTATTGATGTCCTTATTCCAGCAAAAAAAAAATTGAATTCTGATACATACAAAAAAGTTATGCTCTTTATAGTACACCTATGTCTAAATTGTAATTGGTTTGACTTCAAAACTTATTTTTAAAAAAATATATTCAGTAAAAAATTATAAAACCAATTGCATCATCTAGATATTGTAGTTACAAATCTAAATTCAAAAAAATTAGAATTTTATCCTTCATAGAAAAAAAGTTATGTGGTCTATAGTACACATCACTCTTTAAAAATGATGTTTACTATTAAAAAGTAGTTATAGAAGGATATGGAAAAACAAATGCAATTTGATTCCAAAATTATATATATATATATATATATGTATGTATGTATGTATGTATGTATGTATGTATGTATGTATGTATGTATGTATGTATGTATGTATGTATGTATGTATGTATGTATGTATGTATGTATGTATAGACAAAATGTCACAAATCACTAGTTTGCATTGTCTTCAAATTCCTCACATTTTAGCAGCTATAGGTGTCTGAAAGTGAAGATGTAGTTCAAAATGTTCATTTCAATGTCAAGTTTGGCTAAAAAGTGTAACCCAGTATTGTGGGATCACCCAGAAGCCATGGGAAGATATATAGGTATGGAATTTGTGTTAGGGCTACCAAGAACACAGAGGGAAAATGATTCAATCATGGTAGTAATAAATAGGTTTTTCAAAATGGCTCACTTTGTCCCATGTAAGAAAAGCAATGATGTGATACAAATAGTAGATTTATTTTTTAGCAGTAGTAAGATAACATGGCTTGCCAAAGAGCGTAGTTTTAGATAGGGATGTTATGTTTGTGGGATACTTTTGGAGGACTTTATGGAATAAGATGAAAACAAATTTGAAGTTTAGCTCAACATACCACCCACAAACTAATGGGAAAACATAAGTAGTAAACAGAAGCTTGGATAAATTACTAAGATGCTTGGTTTGAGAAAAAGAAATAAATTAGGACATGGTCTTATCATAGGCAATGTTTGCATACAATAAATTAGTAAATAGGAGCATCAGAAAGACACCATTTCAAATTATGAATGGTAGTAGCCCAAAGATTGTATTGAAACTACAGTACATTAGCAAAGAAGACAAGAGGAGTACAAAGGAAGAGGAGTTTTCTAAACATATAAAGAACATACATGTGAAGGTAAGGGATCACTTGGAGAAGATGAATGATAAGTACAAACAAGAGGATGAAAAAATTAGAAGACACAAGGACTTTGTTGTAGGAGATGAAGTGATGGTATACCTTAGAAGGGAAAGATTTCCAGTTGAGATATATAACAAGTTGAAAATGAGGAAGTTCGGTTCTTGTAGAATAATAAGGATATTTGACCTGGGAAATGTATATGAGGTGGAGTTACCAAAAACTTTAGGTATATCCCCCATGTTTAACATTGTAGATGTGTATTAATATCATGAATGAGACTCTAAAGAATAAACATAGAGGATCAAGGACAAGACCTCATACCACCACAACCAAAATAATAAATTAAGGAAATATAAGATAACAGAATTAGAAAAAAAATATGGGAATAGCCAATATGAGGAATATTTGATGAAATGGAGAGGAAGGCCACAAGAAGACTCTAGCTAGATTTCTAGGGTTGAGGTACCTAAACAAACTTGGCTTCCCTTTAGTCTCTAGAAAGTGAAAGACTCACTTTTTAATTTACTCAAGGTGTCTAATGCAAGAGCATCCTTAGGGAATAGAGCAATCCTGTATCATCATAGTTTATTTATGTGTAGTTCTAGAAGTTGTTGCATTTTGCCATATTTTTATTTGAACATGTGAGGTATATTGGGTAAACATATCCATGTTTGAGGAAAATTAGAACCATGTAACAACTTATTTAGGTTTGTGAACTCGTATCAAACTAGCAGATTATCACAATTACATAGTAACTATTAGCACCAGAGCAATTGGAGCTTGTGATAATCAAAGAAGACATTTGAAGGTTTATTGGGCCCATGAGAGTGAATGTTGGGCACCACACAAATTTTTTTCCCATTATTTTATCTTGGTTTAGGAAACTAGTTTAAACATTGACTGAATACATGTTTTAGGGAGCATAGAACTTTGCACCACCTTCCAACCAACACAAATCATTAAAATAGTTAGAGATTGATATATATGTGTGTGTGTGCGTGTGTGTGTGTGTGATTGCCTATGACCATTTTGAGGGGGAAGGAGTAGAGAGAGAATTCTTAGGAGTGGTTTTTAGAGGTCTAAGAATAGGAATAGCATGAGGTTCCAAGATGGGGTTTGATAACAAGGGGATTATAGGTTTTGGTTGCCTACTAGTTGTGACCTAGAATATACGCCCTTGAAATAGATTGCAATTTGTTTGAGAACTTAATAATATAATGAATAATCATTTAATGGCTGGGTTTTTCTCTCTGTGAGGGTTTTTGTAGGATAAATCTAGTGTTATTACTTATGAGTTTCTATTCAATATATGTTTATTTGCATGGGCTACATGGTTGGGCAGTCTTCATTGGACCCTCTAACCATGATTCCATTAGAATTCTTTGGTGATCTTGCATGGAAGCTTTTCTTAACTAGCACCACATTATTTTTGAAAATTTTTTAAACATGTTTAACTTAGTAACACTATTTAGAGGTGTTATCAAATGATTGATAGATATAGATATTTATGGTCTTTTCGCTAAGCACTATATATTTATTTCTTTATCTTAAACAAAGCTACTAATATTTATGTCAATCAGTGATTTGATAGTAATTTAGGTGTTATTACTAGTTTCCAAGGATTTCATGATATGAAAATGTAAAAGACTCAATAATTTTATAGGAAAGAAATAACTTAAAAGGTGTAAATAGTTTTAGAGATTTTATTTTCATACATATTAAACAAAGATTTGAATTTTTAACATTAAAACAAAAACATCTAAATTTTTTAAATTTATCAATGTAATTCCCAACTTTGATGAGATAAAATTAAATATCTCAAATTCAAATTTTTTAAATTAAAACTTCAACTTTTATGAGAATAAATTGAAAATTTGGTAATGGTTTTGCAAAGTATATTTTTTTTATGTTTGAAGAGATACAATAATTTATTAATAAAATGTTACAAGGAACTTTGACTTAATTTCTCCATGAAACTAATTGCTTAACCAATACGTTAGGTGAATGGATATATTATATTTAGTTCCAACAAGGAAATAAAGAGACCTTCATCCATGAAGAAAATGAGTTGAATATAACACTTAATGCTTGCATGTTCTTAACTATTTGAGATACAAACAATTTAAAGAAACTCGTCAGTTAACTTGAGGGTCATTTTTTTGTACCAAAAATTATTACAAATCCAATCTATCATAAACTCAAAATAAATTTTGATAGTTACAAAATAAGTTATTATATTGCACAATTTTAAAACTCTAAAGGAAAATATCTTTTAAATTAAAACTTACACAATCACTACTATGCACTAACACATAGAAGTGAGCTCACATTGGTAAATGAATCAATCAATTCTTCTACAAGGATATCACATCTTGCCAATATTACAACAATTCATTAGAATAATATACGTACCTTATCACAATACAATTTCACATGCATGTATTTACTCACACACATCAATTATGTTCCCTCAAGCTCAAAGAAACACAAAAAAACACATCCTATAGAGACAAGGATATAACACCATGTCAATTCAACGATATATCACATCCAATTCTAGTTGTAGCATAAATATAAGTTCATAGAGCTAGGTATCAGTCCTCAATAAATTTGGGATGGATATCGCTTGATCATGGAAAAAAATCCAAATGGCATAAAGTTAAAAGTATGGATTGCATGGTCTAAAAAAGAGCAATTTACAAAAGCAAAAAAAACAATCACTTTAACACCTATATTAAAAGGCAAGGAATTTACAAAAAAAAAAAAGGACATAATACCTTGAGAAATCACTATTAAACCATAAAATTTATATATACTCAATTCATATGTTGTTCTAAAAAAAACCACACAAGATTGAATCATTCTTATATGAGACTTTAGGTTTCTAGTCTATATTATTAAAGACAAAAAAAAAAATCTTAGAAAGATTTCACATGAACATTTAGGAAAACACTTATTGACCTATTCTAAGATGCACGATGAAATTGGATTACAAATTCAAGTTTAAAATAAAATAATATAGATAATTATTGATAACTACATGACTTCAAATGGGCACAAAACTTTGAAAAAATTAGTTGAATAATTAATCACACTTCTAGCCTCCTTATGTAGAAAACATTCTTATGTGTGTAATTAAAACACAAAATTTATGTTTGAAGAAATCCCCAATCAAATTTACTAGTGATTTTTATTCTACAAAAATAAAAGATATCTAAATCCTTAACCAACCCTTATACACGCATTCTCTCGCCCTACTCTATTAGGGCATCAATTTTTAGAAGTGACTATTTTATGATTATTATTTCAATGGAGGATCTTAGTGTGGATAATACTTAGAAAATAGATTGTTCATATGCCCTCCAAAAAATCTTTTAAAGAATTACGATATTCATTTGTAGAATTTAATGAGAAGTACTACTAATCTTTTTGTTGCATTTTTAAAATTTGTTGCAAGTTAAGATAAATTTAAAACAAAAAGTAAAATATTATAATTTTTATACAAGAAAATATTTATAATAATATGAATTACCAAAAAAATTATTACTGCCCATCCCCTATATTATTACCGATAAAAGAATATAAAGGTGCTATCAAATGGTTGATAGACATAGATATTTATAGTCGTCAAACACTACATATTTATATAATTTTAGAGCTATTATATGCATTACTTAGCAATAGAGTTATAAATATTTGTGTCTATCAACCTTTTGATATAGCTCGTAGGTGTTGTTTATATGGTGTCTTAAAACTTTTGTGGGTATGAAAATTTAAGAGATTTTGGATGAGTTTATAAGAAGGAAGAATCTTTGAAGGTATTTTAATTTACTAACATTGATTATTATTTTCAAAGATACCCAAGAGAATCAAAATAAATATTAACCATAATAACATTGATAAAATTTCCGTTTTAATTTAATTTATGCAAACAAAACATAGTTTTTTTTTTTTTTTCTATCATGCTTGGAGCTAAACTTCCTCAAAGAGTTCAATATCTTATTGAAGTTAGAGAAGTTCATACATCTTTTTTCTAGATACAAGGGTTGCATTTCCAATGTGGTGGAAAATAAAACAATCCTTTTGCACATGTTACTTGAAACAATTTTAACTTCCATTAATGTTCTTGACAAAGATCTTGTAAATGGTTCATATCTTTGCTTTTAGGTTGTACACATCTTAAAATTTATATTTCCCTAAGTCTTTTTTAGTTTTGAAGTTGGTACTTATTTTAGTGTTGAATATTTGGGGGGGTTTACTTAGTCTAGATTTAAATATCATATTGAAATTATGTTGATTTTTGACTTGTAGGAACAAAGTAGAAATATTTTGTGTGGATTCACTTCATAACATTAAATTTGGGTCCTATTTAGAAATAAAAATCAGTTATTCATCACTCCTACTATTTCTAATAATATTAGTTCTCATTACATATGTTGTAAACAATTAATAATAAATATAAGAGTCATAATGTTTCTCCAAACATACTATGTCATTTTTTTATTTTCTAATTCAAATAAGTTTCTATGTTATAAGATTGATTATTTTCACGTCATAGATTTCACCTTCTCAAAATACAAAATGATAGAGGTTTTAGAAGATGCAAATTTCTTTTTTAGGTCCATAAGTTTAACAAACATAATAAATTTTTGATAAAGGATAAATGCTTTTGACCAGAGATATAAACTATAACAAAGGGTTTTAAAATGGCCCCGTGCTTTTACATCAAAAAAATGAGATGCATCAAAGATTCCCACACAACCCCATGGATCAACAACAAAAAATATGTCAAACAATAGTAAACCAACAGTTGGAAAAAGGAACAAAGTAGCACAAATCATGGTGGTCTAACTCCAAAACACTCCAATGAGCTTTAGAAACACCCACTAGGCCTTACAATAGAATTAATGGTTGAGTTCTCCTATCTATTTCTTCCTTGTCAGTCCCTCCGAACTCAAGATCCCTATCATTTGATGGTGACATATTTTTTTCCTTACAATTTGAGGCTAAAATCAACGGGGTACCAATCAACTTGGCATCCCTCCCATTGGAATCCTTAGCAACATCATAGGTCAAAGTCTCCACCATCGAGGGTTTAGCCAAAACTAAGGTTTATTTTTTATTCCCAAAGTGAATTGTCTTCTTAAAGTTTGGACATCCAACGCCAGAATGGCTAACCTTCTAACATTTTTGGCACATTAAAGGAGAACCTTCATAGATAATTTATTGCCTCCACTCCAAAAATTTTGAGGATAAAGTAATAGCTAAATGGAGAGAAAAATCCACCTTAACATTAACACAAATCTAGCATAAACAACCACTTCTGAGACTTGGTCACTTCATCAATGGCAATAAGTTGACCAAAACTTCTAGAAATACCCACCAACATTTCCTCTTCCCAATACTTCATCGATAAGCATGGAAGCCTAACCCAAATAGAGAGCCAAATAAAAAACTCCTTATCAGGATTGAAGTTGGGTTCCCATTTTTTAGAAAGAGACATAAACTACCTAAAAAGCAAGAACCATGCAATATCCAAACACAATCATACAAGGATGAGAAAGAGATCAAGAAGAACCCATTCGTCATAGCTACTATTTTGATGTGGCCGTGCATAACTTCCACTTTCATTTGGTCCAAGCCATGAAGATGTAGATATTAGGTCTAGCTCCAAGAAATGTCCTAATGAGGGAACACTTTAGCTTGGAAATGGCCCGATCTAACATTAAGTCTAGAATCTATGCCATGACCTCATTTTGAGAGGGAAAACTAGAGGCACCCAACCTAATAGAAGCCAACACATCCTATAGAGTCTCAATAAGAAAAATATATAAATGTAGGGATCCAAAATCATCCACTCCAGGGCCATCCTTCACACCCAATTACACAACAAAACCCTGTTAATAACTGAGAGGGGGGGGGTGAATCACTTATTCTAATAATTTTAACTTTCTATGCTTTCTTAACAGTTAATATAACATTAGATCAAATAAGCAAGCATAATCATGAAATGGAAATAACACCAATACACATGACACAATGATTTTGACATGGAAACCCTGTTAAGGGAAAAAACTATGGGGTGATTAACCCAAGATATTATTCTATGTTAGAAGAATAGAAGATACAAAATGGCACTTGCCAATTAAGGCTCACTGCCCGAGCACACTGCTCACAAGAGGCTCACTGCCTACAAAAGACTTACTGTATACATGAAGAAAACTTGAACTGGTGAGAAGCATCCATACATGCTGAAGTTCAGTTCCGGTTAAGCTCAATAGAGTGATCTGTTGCACTTCATTCTTGCTCTCCTTAAGTGCGGTTGTCCTCTTACATTCTGAACCTGTTTTTCTGCCTTTTATGTTATTCTTCTTTTATTCGCACTTCAATTACTTACACTACACCCACCTTCACATCTAAATCCATCTTGTATATGTATCCACACAAGTGATTTCAACACTTTTCTAATCGGCATCTGGAATAGTCAATATTATCTCAAACTATGGTCTATCGGTTGAATCCTTCCTTCCCAAGTGATGCGAATCAAAAAGAAACTTATAGAAGTTATCTAACAAGTCAGCCAATCATAAATGATACCTTAGTAATCTTTATCACCATCAACATCTCATCCAGAATAACTTCTGATGCTCTGTCTGTCAGTTCTTCCTTTATCTGTTTTACCAAACTGGACCCCAATACTTAAATACTTATATCTCTTTACTCTTCCATCACCAAAGACTCAATTCCTGGAATCTATCAGCCAAGGTATTCCTCTTTCCTTCCCCAAGTCTGTACTTTCCAAAGATACTTCCTCTAAGAGATCCAGACCTGACTGTCGGACCTTGCCACATACTCTGTTCTTGTTTACCGGACCACAACACTCTTCAATCTGACTTCCGGTATAGGCACACCATGTCCTGCGGATGTGTGGGATGATCTTTGTTGCCATCAATGACAACAATCATGAAGCTCCAATGTGTCTCTTTCCAACAATCTCCCCCTTTGGCATTGATGGCAACACTTAGTGAAAAATGACTAAGTGTTATACTATACTCCCCCTTAGCTAATGCTCTGTCTCTATGTATATTTTTCGAAGCTCCCCCTTAGTTGAATTCCTTATTTTTCACTACTCTTCACTCCCCCTTTGACATCAATGGCAAAGGGTAGGATCCGCATACCAAAATTTTCAAAATTTCAACTATACTTGGTCACATAAGTATATATATATGGCATACTTACATATACTAAAGAATGTCTGCAAAAGTTGTCTTCAACTGGACAAATTCTGTTGCCCAACTTTGCTTCATTCTGTCCAAAATTGATATATGACCGCTTAACATGAATGCAAATGCATCTACCCTTTTTAGATCTGTCGGATCACTAGTCCGGGCTGTGATCTGGGCTTCTTTTATGGCCTCTAACTTCGGGATAATTATCCCTCTGAGTGTACCCAACCTGCTTATTCTATTTTTCTTTTCCTTCTCCAGCTTCTTGATTTCATTCAAGACTACAATAGTCTGACATTCTTGATTTATTATGGAAGATGAGAGAGGATCAAAATTCTTTGATAGATTTGTCATTTTATCCTCCTGTTCTTTTACTTTCTTCTCAATATCCGTTGTTACTGTGGTCCAGGATATACAAAATTTGTATACATCTCCTCCATCCTTAAGAGCATTTTCCAAGCTCTTTATCCCAATATTCATATTTCTCCTATCATTAGCTATTAACCCTTGTACCTCTGATAATCTTTTTGCCAAGAATTCCTTCTGGACCTTATCTTCTGCTGACTTCTCTAGGGAATCAAAATGTGTGCTAACACTATTGACTAGATATTTGAGATTACCAGATGAGGAGGCTAAGGAATCCTTCTGAAAATATGGCATGATCTTTTCTAAAACACTAGATGTAGCTTCTATTAGCTCACAGTCTTCCATGTGAGACTTCAGTAGTTTTTATTTTGCCTTTGCATTGGCAAATGAAGCTATCTTCATTGTTTGAACCGGGGAGAGAGAGTCAAAGTTAAATGGACCTTGAAGTAACTCTGATTCATCAATCTCCAATATTTCTTTTGTCAAGAAGTCCTTGACAGTTTCTACAGTGCCTCTTGCTGGAGACAGAGATTTCTTCTCTTCTGCACTGTCACTTATGTTCTTTTTAGCTTGACTTTCTTCTCTTCCTTTCACTTCTTCTTCTTCTTCCTCTATTCTTTCTTCTCCTCCTCGTCTGATTCAGTTTCTTCATCATCCTTCAGGCTAACATAGGATCTTGTTACCTTTTTCTTTGTTCTCTTCTCTCCTTTTTCAGATTTCTGGACTTCCAGTTTTGATGTCTTTGAGCTTTTATCAGAGATAGGTGCAGCCCTTTTAGAGGATCTGGTCCGGAAGGGGGCTTCCACCAGATCACTTTCCTTTTCTGCTTCTTCCTTCTCTTTCTCTGCCCTTTCCACCTTTTCTCTGTTGGCATCAAGAGCTTCTTTTGATATGCCATATCTTTTGGTAATATTCTCTACTTCTTTTCTCACTTTTCTCTTTACCTCTGGTTGTCTAAGTTCCACATGAATTTTTATACTCAATTCTTCAAAGGTTCCAAACCTTTGTGTTTTGGGATCCTTGGGTTGACTAAGCATGTGTTGGACATGCAACTCCACAAGTTTCTCATCCAC
Organism: Cunninghamia lanceolata; assembly: GCA_027924645.1. NCBI lineage: Eukaryota > Viridiplantae > Streptophyta > Pinopsida > Cupressales > Cupressaceae > Cunninghamia > Cunninghamia lanceolata. Next base: position 16,821,987 of record BSBN01000801.1, read on the forward strand.
CTCATACCCCATCGGCATGATCCAGACTGTCCTTGGTTCCACAGCTTCCATTTGGTACTGATCAGTTTCAACCATAAAACAAATTGTATCCTTATACTTTTCAACTAGAGATTTGGGAATTCTCTCTCTTGCTTGCATTGAGTTTTGGAAGTTCTTGAAGTAACCCCACAGAGCTATATTTCTTGTCTTGGCATCTCCAAGCCCATGCAAATAGTCTCTGATTTGGATTGCAACAGGTCTGTCATTCTACCAAACCCAACCACTTGATCTGGGCAGCTCACTCATGAAGTAGAAGAACAGACACAATATCAGCCCACCATACTTGAAGGAATTTTTCTTATCATTCTTGATCTTCTGTAGATTCTCCAATAGTTGGTTTAGAAGAAGTTCACACAGATCATAATCAGTATTTTCTTTTAGCATCTGATAAGTTGTATAAACTACAGTTCCCGGTACTGAATTTTCCCTACTGAAGTGATAAATTTTGTAACCAATTATCATGGATGCAAATTTGATTTCCGGATCAGTGATATCTTCAATTGTCATAGCTCTCTTGTCAAATTTTGATTTGGTTGCATCACCCACTATCTGATTTTTGACAAATTTGAGAACAGGTATCCCACCAGATGAATGCAGACCGATTACTGACCTAATTGCATCTTTGGTGATCTTAAATGGTCTATTCAACCATAGGAAGTTATCATGTACTCTGCTCAACACATATCGGACCCATTCGTCTTCTTCAAAATAGGGGAAATAAATATACTGTGCAAAATGCTTATCCTAGATGGCCTTGAACTAAGGTTTGAGCTCAAAAGAATCATCTATTAACTGATTGTGATAGATATTAGCCAGCTTAGATTCCCCAAATTCTTCAATATTCGCATGAATATATGCCCTAACATCTTCTACATGCAGAACCCCATGCAGAATACTTGAAAAAGCGCCGAGGGGATCAACTTCTAGGGATTTATATGGATGCTTCTTAAATTTAGGTCGTGGCCTATCAGAAATCTTCACTATATTTGGAGTAGTCATCTTTTAAGAATTTGCAGAGAGATATTTGAGAACAGAAAATACCTTTTGTGCCTTTCGATTTCACGGAGTTAGCCGGATCAATTTTTGGATGAATTGACTTCTGCGAATGATCTTTGATGAGCTTGAGGAATTTTGTTGCAAAGCTTCTCTTTTTGTTTCTTCTTGAATGCAGAATGAACAAATGCTTAATGAGTAAACCCTTATATTGCTCTACAAACCCTAATGTCAAGTTGCAATAAATGCTCGACCTAAGTCATTCCGGTTTGCCTTATTCGGATGACTTGAAGAACTGGATCAATCTTGATCTTAAACATCTTGCGGATCTTCCAAATCTTAACCATAGTTTATTTGGATGTTTCTCTTATGAACTCTTTAATCCGTAACTCTTCTTGTGCCAGTTCCAGCACCAATTGACTGGCTGGGGGAACAAGGTTTTCTTTGTGTCTCCCCCTGAGCTAGAGCTCACTTTTTAATTTTCAGAAGGAATATCAGCACCAGAATCTGGTGCGGATCCATCCCCTACATTCTTTGTACTTTTCTTCACCCAAATCTTGTTCATCTCACTTTTTGTTTTCCCTTATCTTGATTCTGATTATGATGTACCGGACCTCTTTTGTCCTGATTCTTGCTTCTACAGAATTTTGTAATATGACCGGATCTATTGCAAATTTGGCAAACAACATTTCTTTGCATATTTGATTGATATCCTCTTGATCTGCATTGATTAGCCATATGACCCATTCTATTGCATGCAAAGCATCTACCATTGAATGAATTGTTTATTTGCATATTTCTGCATTCATGAGATTTGTGACCATACCTTTTGCAGTTGAAACACTGTCCGGAGAAGGATGTATTGGTCTGATTCATTCTCTTTCTGCACTGATTAGCTTTATGACTAAAGTTATTGCAGTTGTGGCAGTATCCATTGAAGGATGGATATCTTTGAGCATTAGGCTGCCTTACTGGAGGTCTTCTAGGTCTGTTCCTTCAATTTTTTGATCTAAAATTCTTCTGACCAGATCCGGAGCTTTCACCTTTTTCATACCCCAGGCCACACTTGTCATCTACCCTCTTTTGGCTTTCAAGAAGAACTTCAAGTTGAGCAGAGCTTATCTTGAATTTCTCTTTGTATTCATTTGCTGTTTGAAGATCCCTTTTAAGAGAGACAATTTGATCCTCAAGTTTTTCTTCATTATCTTTAGCATCTTCAAGACCAGATTCAAGATGTCTGATTATTCTATCCATCTTGTGGCAGTCTTCTGATTTTTCCTTGAGAGATTGTCCTAGATCATCTTCAGATTTTTTTCTTTCTTCAATTTCTTGGGTGAACTTCATAACTCCTGATTCCATTTCATGTCTTACCATGATGATTTGTTTTGATAACTTTTCACATAACTTGGTTTTCTCTTTCAGATCTCCATTTGTATCATTGGCTTCACCTTGACTTGCCAATTGCTAAAGAAGCTCCTTTCTCTTTTTCATAGAGAGACTCAATTTGTCTTTTAGTTCTTTTATGAAATCATCAGCCTGTTTGAGTCTTTCCTTTAATTCATTAACTTCAAAGTTTGACTGCTTAAGATCATCAAGGGCAGTCTTGAGTTGCTCCCTTATACCATATACATCCATTTGAATCCCCAGATCTTCCTCAAGCTGTTAGGCTCTTGTTAGGAGGAACTTGGCTTTGATACCAATTGTTAATAACTGAGAGGGGGGGTGAATCAGTTATTCTAATAATTTTAACTTTTTGTGCTTTCTTAACAGTTAATATAACATTAGATCAAATAAGCAAGCATAATCATGAAATGGAAATAACACCAATACACACGACACAATGATTTTGACATGGAAACCCTGTTAAGGGAAAAAACCATGGGGTGATTAACCCAAGATATTATTCTCTATTAGAAGAATAAAAGATACAAAATGGCACTTGCCAATTAGGGCTCACTGCCCGAGCACACTGCTCACAAGAGGCTCACTGCCTACAAAAGACTTACTGTATACATGAAGAAAACTTGAACTGATGAGAAGCATCCATACATGTTGAAGTTCAGTTCCAGTTAAGCTCAATAGACTGATCTGCTACACTTCATTCTTGCTCTCCTTAAGTGCAGCTATCCTCTTACATTCTGAACCTATTTTTCTACCTTTTATGTTATTCTGCTTTTATTCGCACTTCAATTACTTATGCTACACCCACCTTCACATCTAAATCCATCTTGTATATGTATCCACACAAGTGATTTCAACACTTTTCTAGTCGGCGTCCGGAATAGTCAATATTATCTCAAACTATGGTCTGTCAGCTGAATCCTTGCTTCCCAAGTGATGTGAATCAAAAAAAACTTATAGAAGTTATCTAACAAGTCAACCAATCATGAATGATACCTTAGTAATCTTTATCACCATCAACATCTAATCCAAAATAACTTCTGATGCTCTGCTTGTCAGTTCTTCCTTTATCTGTTTTACCAAACCGGACCCCAATACTTAAATACTTATATCTCTTTACTCTTCCATCACCAGAGACTCAATTCCTGGAATCTATCGGTCAAGGTATTCCTCTTTCCTTCCTTAAGTCTATACTTTCCAAAGATACTTCTAAGAGATCCAGACCTGACTGTCGGACCTTGCCACATACTCTGTTCTTGTTTACCGGACCACAACACTCTTCAATCTGACTTCCAGTATAGGCACACCATGTCCTGCGGATGTGTGGGATGATCTTTGTTGCCATCAATGACAACAATCATGAAGCTCCAATGTGTCTCTTGCCAACAAACCCACCTTAAGGGCGTGATTAATGTTCTTCGCAACACTATCTATCTTTGATTTTTTGAGGTAGGACTCCACCCCATAGACACTAGTAGCAACCCCAACATTAGACAAGTTCCTAACACCCTAGCTTTGCTAGCATCCACCAATGGGTTACCCACAGTAGAGACTGTCATAAGGGATGAAACTACCTCACCATAGACACAATATTTGGCTACTAAGGGAGAAAGGAAGCCCCTTCTTGGCACCCTACCAAACCCTACATCCCCATAAATCAATAAGGATGTAAACACCTTTCTTAACAACTCCTTCCTTAATTGAGACATATTATTCTACCAAATCTCCATGAGTCTTTCATCCTCATCCTCATATAGCAAGCACCATTCGTCTAAGTTGATGTCATCATCTTTTTCTTCATCTTCATCATCTCCTTTTAGACTACCACTACTCCCACTTCCTTCCTGCAAGAAATTTGAAAATCCCTTGGTGTTCCCTTTCCCACTCCCTCTTACCATGAAATTGTATTAACAAACATAATAAGTTCTAAACCACTACATCTACACACAAAAATGTATCATTTAATCACATACACGTATTTACTCACATACATTTCACAAATTTCACATACACATATTTACTCACACACATTAATTGTATTCCCTCAAGTTTAAAGAAACACAAATGTAAACACATAGCATAGAGACAAGGCTTTAACATCATGTCAATTTAGTAGTATATCACATCCAATTCTAGTTGAAGCATAACTATAATCACAAATCTAAGTATTCATCCTTAATAAATTTGGAATAGATATCCTTTGGTCATGGCATAATGCTAAAGGTATGGGTTGCATGGTTTATAGGAGACTAATTTACCAAACCAAAAGAAACAAGTGCTTTAAAACATAGGTTAGAAAGGCAAGAAATTTATGAAAATAAAAGAAAAATAGATATAATACCTCAAGAAATCACTGTTAAACCATAAACTCTTTGTATATACTTAGTTTTTATGTTGTCCTAGAATAACACACAAGGTTGGATCATTCTTGTACAAAACTCTAGGTTTCCACAATCTATAATATGTAAGACAAAAAAAATCTTTTAAAAAAATTAAAGAGATTTCAAATGGACATTTAGGAATACACTTATTAACATATTCTAGATGCAAGATGTATTTGGATTACAAATATAAGTTTAAAATAAACTGTATACATAATTATTAATAACTTCATGACTTCAAATGGGCACAAAACCTTGAAATACAAATTAATTAAATAGTTAAACACATTTCTAGCCTCCTTGTATAGAAGACATTCTTATTTGTATAACTAAAATAGAAAGTTTAAGTTGAAGAAGTCCCCAATCAAATTTACTAAGTGATTTTTCAAAAAAATGGCACATCTAAATCTTTTTTTTTTAATATAAGGGGCATAACCCCAAACTATAACTATATTGATAATATGAGTAATAAGATAGATACATTAAAAGGGGGATCAGTATTTCCTCACCCCTCATAGCAGATATAGAGAAAATCTACTCAAAAAGCATATAACAGAAAACTACAGAAGACTAACACCAAAAAACCATACGCTACCAAATGTCACCCATCACACAAAACACTAGAAACAACATTAATCCTCAACACCAGCCACCGCTCCCAGGACACCATTCTCCATTGCAGCCATCTCTTCATCCTCTATCTGGTCTGGGGGTCCTCTGCCTCCACTTCTGATGTATCCTCAACTTCTTCAAAGAGTCTACGATGGTGTGGGGCCAGATCAGCTACGTGAACATGGAAGAACCTTATTGCTAAGAAGAGATCCTTAAACCTCTATCTAACCACCTTTGGCACATAATGAGCATGCCCTTTGAGGGCTCTCTCCAGCAAACAGATACACTTGCAATTGAGACCATGTTGCATCTTCCTATATATGCATTCATAAGACCTTCTGGTGTGGAGCTTTTCTGTAGGAAATAGACCACCAACCCAGATGTCACCCACCATGATGTCATAGTTAGCCACCACTTCATTCCACCTCTCCACATTGAACAAGTGACAATTAATGACACCCATCACTATGGGGAGAATGAAATGAGCATCCTACACTATATCCATGAGATTTGAAAGAAAAACAGACACAACCTTAGACCATTTTATCTCCCTCTCTGGAGTTCCTTGCAGCCACCTCTGATTGCAAATTGTCTGAATTGTAAATTGGACAAGCGTGCAATCAATCTGAAAGACACTATTCAGGTCCACAAATCCCACACTCCCTTTAATTGTTAGCTCCCACTAAAAGGGAGGAAAGAAGATTCGAAGGTTCGTAACCTCGCCCTCCATAGAAGCAAGCCCTGTAACAATATGGATGCTATTCAAAAACACAAGTAAAAACTAGATGAAAATAGAGGAAGAGAGAAGCGAAGGATATCGCAAATGAGCAAGAGATGAATTTAAAAAGGCAAAAAAGAATCCTCCCATTAATTGTGAAATGAATGCTGCAATTGAAGAGACATGAATGGATGACAACATTCATCCCCCTTACTAAAGGCCGCTTCGTCCCCTACATTTAATAGACTTTTGCAAAGAGGCGATCGTACCAAGCAGCGGCAGCATGCATTGGAGCCTGAGAGGTGAAGTAACAAGCAAAAGTGAGGGACCTAGAAATCTAAGTTTCCGTGTCAGGGAGGGAAAAAGTGGCAAGGGGAACGTTGGACAAAAAATGAGGATGAAGGACGTGTGACGTAGAAGGAAATCCTGAGGAAATCCGCTAGGATAGAAGGTAAAGACCTCATTTAATGTATTTAACCATTGGGAGAAATAAACTGAGGAGGGAGTATGTCTAAATCTTTAACCATCCATTATACAAGCATTTTCTCACCCTACTTTTCTTAGGCATCAATTTTTAGAATTGACTATTTTATGGTTTTTAGTTCAATGGAGGATTTTAGTGTAGATAGTAACTACAAATCAGATTAGTCATATGCCTTCTAAAAAAACCTAAAACGAAGTCTTACTAATCTTTTTCCTTGCATTTTTTATTTTCTCCATGTTAAGGTAAAACATATTATTATTAAGTTTATTACATGTAAAGATAATTTTTTAAAAAATAAAAAAGTATAATTTTTACATGATGAAATATTTATTGTAATTTGGACTACCCAAATTTTAAAACTTAGTAAAAAAGTTCATCCAATAATGGCATGTCTCTCATATTATTTTTCTAATTTTTTAAAAGTAAATTTAATATAACAACCCTAAAATATGAACTAATTCTTTTTTATATTGAACTCATTTTTAGGTCACAAATATTCCACAAGATGTAAATAGATCATAACCTAAATTATGAAATTCCATGATAACCAAATTTATTTTTAGGTACACTTGAGTTGTTTCATTTAATCATATCCATATTTTGTTCAAGTCTAATCATCATAGTCCAATTCAAATTTACTAACATGATAGATTGCTCAACATTTGAATCATAACTCCTTAGTTTTCCAATATAAGACTTACATAATAAAAAGTATGATATATTTCCACATAATCATGGTTTCAAAGAAATAAAGACTTCCATATACTTTTTTATAGAAAGATAATTATAACTATATTACAATTTCATAAAATTAGATGTACTTGTTGTGGAGATATTTATAACATTAGGAATATAACTCTTTGTGACATACAACATGATATTATAAAACTTTGCCTTAATGTTTCCAACTACAACTCTTATATAGTACAATGATATAATAATTAACAATAGTATCCTTGCCACAAGAATATGGACAAAATAGTGCTCATAATCCTTTAGCTCTTGCTAGTTGGTAGAGGATTATTCCCAACCATTGGTGGCCCTTACCACATCCAAACCATAAGGCATATTAGAGAGTAGTTCCATGTACTTGATATATTATCAACATATCTTTTTTTTTTGTTATGACACAATAATAATCATAAATATATACACCTGATAATTAGTTTAATATATATAAGACTGATATGATAGGCAACCTAAGACATGTATGTTATCTTACAAAGAAGTTGAATATTCAACCATACAACACACAATGATTCCATCATGAAATGATTAACTGATTATGCAAATCAACAATCAATAATCAAGTCTACTTTAAACCATGCATATCAAGTATTTCAATTTATTATTCACTTGTCCCAAAGATGCATATTATCCTTTTACCTCTAGCATAGAGATATATTTTAATTAATTTGCCTCTGTCTCAAAGATGGCATTTGATTTCATCTATCATAGATATAATCCAACTACCATCTTAGTTTTTATCATTTAAGGAGACACTTGTTGCAAGTATGTGCTTAACCGGTGTTGTCATTGATGTCAACATATATGTGTTGTCATTGGTGTCAACTATGCTTTTACTTTGTTGCTAGCTTGTATGGAATGAGATGCTTTTTATTTACTTATGTAAGTGATTCTGATGTTGAAGATATTGAGAAAATTAGCCCCTCTAGTGGTAATAGTGTGTTGCAGTGGAAACAGTGTATTGCACTAAGAAGAACAATCTAGAAGTTATCTCCACATTTCCTGTATAATGAATATTTTTTCCTGTAGATTGGAATTTATTTAGATGTCTATCTAAATATGTTATATTCTAATATTGAGCCTTTGACATGAAGATTTGAGTAAGTTGTGTTCACCAGTGTGAAAACTGCTTCTCTTGTTTGTTTGGTGATGACAGGGAGAAAGTGTTATGCTCCGCATTTCTCTACATTGAAGTATTTTAGTTTACAGTTTTGGAATCAAGTTTGGAATGATATTAAGTGGCTTCAATTACAATGGTTCATTATTTGGTGGTCCGCAAGCTATCCTTTCCTTATGACAGTGGCTAACAGTTTTGTTCTAGTGCTCCGATTTGAAGAATCTTCTTAACAGAGTGGTTAGAGATCGTGTGGTTATTCCTGATGATTAAAATGTGCTTGTGGATGTTTGTTGATTGTGTTCCTACCTTTGGATTGGTCTGCAAAGAGAAAATTGGATCGTGAATGAAGTATGTTCTTAGCAGACCTAGTGCTCTCATCAGTCTTGGTCGACTTGGTTAATTTCACTATTTGTGGAGATGCATCGAAGATTGTAGAAGCGTGTTCTAGTGTGGAGGATTGGGATTGAGTCCCAGCTAAGGCATGGCGTGATCCACATACATCTTTAGATCTTTTCCTTAGCTAAATTTGTATTAGGTCCAGACCTATTTCATGTATGATTGTAATGCCAACCTTGGAGATTCATCCAATGGTTGATGAATGTAATGCCGACCTTGATGTACATTCTAAGGTTGATGAATTGCATAAAAGCATGTAATGTACTTGCAAAAAAATGTGTGTGATGCGAATATGAAGAGATAAGTGCGAAGATGTGAAAGAGCAGAGCATAGAAGTCATATTGTGCCTCAATGGAACTAAACCCTGGCATGGAATAGATGCTATCAAATTAGTTCACCTCTTTGGTAGTGAGCCACCCCTTAGGAAGTGAGCCATTCCTTGCAGTGAGCATTTTGGGCAGTGACCCCTGTAGGTAGTGAGCCTTTGTTTTTCAGTATTGTTATAACTCATATATTTTTGTGGGCTAACACCCACTGTGGTTTTTCCCTTTTAAGGTTTTCCATGTAAAAATATGGTGTCTACTGTGTTGGATGTGTGATTGTAATTAAGTTTATGGTTTCATGCTTTCATGGTTAAATCTGATTATGAATGAGTAATTTTTTGATGGTTTGATATTCATATGAAGCTAAGTTTTTTGACAACTAATTCACCCCCCTCTCAGTTGTCTGGTGTATTTCAACAATTGGTATCAGAGCAAATTCCTCAGAAGAAAGTCTAACAGCTTGAGGAAGATCCAGAATGTTTTATAAAAGGGAAGCTCTATAATTTGATGGGACAAATTATGCTCTTTGGAAGGTATGAATGAAAAGCCATCTCCTTTGTCTTGGTTATAAAGTATGGAAGGCTACAGAATCAAATTATACCATGCCTAAAAATGGTTTGACAACTAAAGATGAAATCAAAGAATATGAATTGAATATAAAAGTAAGAGATGCCATGTTAAGTGCCTTGACTAACATCAAGTTGATAAAAGTCATGGACCTAGAAACTACAAATGAGGTTTGGGAAAAGTTGAACAAGCTATATGAAGGAGATGATTCGGTAAAAGAAGCCAAACTTCAGGGCCTAAAAGAAAAATATGAGAGCTTGAAGATGAATGAAGATGAAAACATTACAACCTTGATGCAAAGGGTTGATGAACTTGTCAATGGAATAAAAGGAATGGGAGGAACCATTGGTGATAAGGAGGTTGTGATAAAAATTCTTAGATCACTACCAAAGTCCTATAGTCACAAGGTAGTTGCAATTGAAGAACTTATGACTGTGAAAACTATTGACATAGATCAATTACTTGGAAAGCTTACAACCTTTGAGATGAGAGAATTTGGTGATGCCCTGCCAAAAGTTGAGACAGATTTTAAAGCCAGTACTTCGAAAAAGATCTTCAGAGCTAAGAAATATAAGGTGAATGATGACTTTGATGCAATTGAAGCTAACTTTGTTAACAGGTTGCAAAGAGGTTCCAGTAAGTTCAAAGGTAAATTACCTTTCAAATGTTTCTCTTGTGGTAAAATAGGTCATTATGCTTCCAGATGTCCTAAAGAATTGAAATAAATAAGAAAATATTCGAGAGCAGGCCTAGAGCTCCAAAGAAATGCTGCTATGTTAGAGATTTTGATGATGAAGGTGTGACTGATGATGAATCTGATGACGCTAGTACTAGTGCAAATGAATGCTTGTTTATTTCTATTAAAGAAGATCCTGTGTAGATACTAATTTTGTTAGCTATGTGAAGGAAGAAAAACCAGTGGAAGAAAGTGCTTTCGCTGTTAAGGTTGAGAAAGATAAGGATAAATAGATTATTGATAGTGGATGCTCACATCACATGACCGGTGACAAAAGTAAGTTTGTAAGTTTGTAAAAGTATGATGGAGGACTAGTTAGGTTTGGAGATAATGTGACTGATAAGATTTGTGGAAAGGATCTATTTCATTTGATAGAAAGCATAATACTGACAATATCCTATATGTGAAGGGTTTGAAGCATAATCTTTTGAGTGTTAGTCAGATGTGTGACAAGGGATATCATCTGAGATTCAAAGACAATGGGTGCAAGATCATGGAAAGCTCCGGAACTGTGATTTCTATAGGTAAGAAGACAAAAGGTAACATCTATCAATTAAGAGGAACTAATGATTACTATTTATTGGCCCAGGTAGATGATAGTTGGTTGTGGCATAGAAGGATGTGTCATATAAACTTTGATAATCTAGTAAAGATAAGCTCAGGTCAGACTATGAGAGATTTACCAAAACTTGTGAAACCCTCCAATACAATCTGTAAGGAATGTCAGTTAGGGAAGCAGACAAGAACAAGTTTCAAGAGCAAAGAACAATTTTCTACCAGTTTGTTGGATCTAGTGCATACAAATCTCTGTGGTCCTACAAGGGTAAGAAGTCTACAAGGTGACAGGTACTTCATGTTTCTTATTGATGATTATTCTAGAATGACTTGGGTTACTTTTCTAAGAGACAAATCAGAAGCCCTAGAGGAGTTCAAATCTTTCAAGGTAATGGTTGAGAATGAAATAGAGTTGAAAATCAAATGCTTGAGGTCTGATAAAAGAGGTGAGTTCACATCAAATGAATTCAACACTTTCTGTGAAGAGCATGGGATAAAGAGACAGTTATCTGCACCTAGGACTCCTCAGCAGAATGGAGTTGTGGAAATAAAAAATATGATAGTTCAAGAAGTTGCTAGGATAATGATGAAGGAAGTAGATCTGCTAAAAGTGTTTTGGAAAGAAGCTATACATACTACTGTCTACATTCAAAACAAAGTTCATGTGAAATGTAATGGTACTAAAACTCCCTATGAATTGTGGTATGGAAGAATTCCTACAGTAAAATATTTCAAAGTCTTTGGAAGCAAATGCTATATCAGGAGAGATGAAGATCTAGGAAAGTTTGATGCAAGGTGTGATGAAGGAATCTTCCTTAGATACTCTACCAAGAGTAAGGCATATCGGTACTACAACAAAAGGCTAAAAAAGATTGTTGGGAGTGCAAATGTGAAGGTGGATGAAGGCAAGGAAAGAATATCAGACCTAAGTTTCTATTAACCAAATGAACCTATTACTATAGCGAATGAAGAAAAAGAGGAGTAAGAAGATAGTCAAGATGAAGAAGAAGCTTCGAAAAGTGTTGTCAAAACTCCCAGGTATGTAAGGATTAATCATTCTAAAGATCAGATTATAGGTGACAAAAACAAAGGTGTACTGACAAGAAAAAGAGTTACAGAAGAACAAGTGAATTATTGTTTGCTTTCTAAGGTTGAACCAAAAACTATGAATGAAACTTGCAATGATGAAAACTAGGTAAAAGCCATGGAGGAAGAACTAGTGTAGATAGAAAAGAATTAGTTTCTAGACCTGATGACAAAAATGTTATTGGAACCAAATGGGTTTTCAAGAATAAGTTGAATGAGAATGGAGAGGTTGTAACGAATAAGGCAAGGCTTGTGTGAAAAGGATATTCTTAGATTGAAGGAGTAGATTCAATAGCTTGGATTGAAGCAATCAGAATATTTCTGGCATTTGTAGACCACAAAGATTTCAAAGTATATCATATGGATGTAAGGTTTGCATTTTTGAATGGTGAGTTGGAAGAGGAAGTTTACATTGAGCAACCAGAAGGATTTAAGTTATCAAACCAAGGTGATATTGTGTGCAAATTGAAGAAAGCTTTGTATGGACTCAAGCAAGATCCTAGAGCCTAGTATGCAATGTTGGATAAGTACTTATTATAGTTAAGGTTCAACAAAGGTACTACTGACAGTAATATTTATTTCAAGATTAATGATGATCAAATTTTGATTGTTGAAGTCTTTGCTAATGATATCATCTTTGGAGGCAATGAAGGTATGTGTATGAAATTTGTTGGTGAAATGCAAAAAGAGTTTGAAATGTCCATGTTTGGTGAGATGAATTTCTTTCTAGGTCTACAAATCAATCAATTAAATAAGGGAATCTTCATATCTCAGTCTAAGTATGTGGAAGATTTGTTGAAGAAGTTTGGGATGGAAGACTGGAAACTAGTATGTACTCCCATGTTGACTAGCTACAAGTTGAGAAAAACTGATGAATCACCTAAGACTGATCAAAAAATATACAAATCTATGATTGGAGGATTGCTTTATCTAACTCAAACCAGACCTAATATTATGCATACAATTTGTCATTGCAAGATTCCAAGATGATCTAAGAGAATCACATGTGATGGCAGTCAAAAGAATCTTGGGGTATTTAAAAGGCACTCGGGATCATGACTTATGGTATCCAAAGGACAATGATTTCACTTTCAGTGCTTATACAGATGCAGATTGGGCCAGAGATGTTGATGATAGAAAGAGTACAAGTGGAAGTTCTTTCTTCTTGGGAAATAGATTGGTTTCATGGCTGAGCAAAAAGTAGGACTCAATCTCTTTGTCTACTATAGAAGCAGAGTACATTATAGAAGCATCTTGTTGCACTCAAGTATTATGGATGAAGCAGGCTTTGAAGGATATAAGAGTTGTATATGAAAATCCAGTTGCAATCTTTTGTGACAATACAAGTGCCATAAACATTTCAAAGAATCCAGTGATGCACTCAAGAACAAAGCACATATCAATAAGGTATCACTTTTTGAGAGAGAAGGTGATAGAGAATGAAGTAAAGTTGGAATATGTATCTACAAAGGATCAAATTGCAAACATTTTCACTAAACCTCTGCCTAAAGATACCTTTGAGTATCTTAGAGAAAAGTTAGGGGTCATCATCCCTCCTGCTTTGAACTAAGATGCATAGGAATGCATCAATCCAATGGTGCTCAAAGTGTCATTCTTTGATCTAGATTGATGTTTTGAGGACTACCTATTAGGAGATGTAGATAGATGTTTCTGATAAAGTAAATGATGATAACAGTGAAATTTTAGTGGATCAGAGCAGCAATATGCAAGTATGTGCCCTTTGCCATTGATGTCAATGGGGGAGAGAAATCATGTGAGAAACTCAAGGGGAGAAATAGTGTAGATGTGTAAAAAGAAAGGGGGAGTATCTTGTCTTGATGGTCATTAAGTTTTTTACATCATATGTTTCCATTGATGACAAAGGGGGAGATTGTTGCAAATATGTGCTTAATCGGTGTTTGCATTGATGTCAACATATCTGTGTTGTCATTGGTGTCAACTGTGCTCTTACTTTATTGCTAGCTTGTATGGAATGAGATTATTTGTATTTACTTATGTAGGTGAATGTTGAGGATATTGAGAAAATTAGCCCCTCCGATGGTAACAGTGTGTTGCAGTGGAAACAATGTATTGCACTAAGAAGAACAATCCAGAAGTTAGCTCCGCATTTCCTGTATAATGAATATTTTTGCCTACAGATTGGAAGTTATTTAGAAGTCTATCTAACTATGTTATATTCCAAGATTGAGCCTTCGGCATGAAGATTTGAGTAAGTTGTGTTCACCAGTGTGAAAACTGCTTCTCTTGTATGTTTGGTGATGACAGGGAGAATGTGTTATGCTTCACATTTCTCCGCATTAAAGTATTTTAGTCTATGGTTCTGGAATCAAGATTGGAATGATATTAAGTGCCTTCAATTACAATGGTTCATGATTTGGTGATCTGCAAGCTATCCTTTCCTTATGACAGTGGCTGACTCTGTTGTTCTTGTGCTCCGGTTTCAAGAATCTTCTTGACAAAGAGGTTAGAGATTGTGCAGTTGTTCCTAATTATTGAAATGTGCTTGTGGATGTCTTTTGATCATGTTCCTACCTTTGGATTGGTCTTGTTGATGGTGTTTTTAGCACGCAACAATGTAGGTGTGATTGCTGGTTTCACACCTCTCTTGAAAAGTATCTCACCCTAGGTAAGACTACTCCAAGGATAATACAGCTAGGTCTTAGCTTGCTTGGAATTCCTCAATGGTTATGTTCTAGCTGTACCTACAAGGGGTCTTACATGCAATCTGCAAATGTTCAAGTTTGGGGCAGCAAATACACATAAGTCTTATTATGATTTTCAGCTGATAAACCAAAGTAAGGTGCTGCTGAAATTTCTACTCTAACGACTAAACATTGGGTTTAAAGAAAATGCAAAAGATTTAGGGTTTAGGAGGAATCCTAAGTGACATTCACAATGCAAGGGTTATCTTTAGTAGACAAATATTCCAGACTTTAAACCAGTTTTCTGAGTTACCAAACTGAGATGGGTGTTACAGTGCTGCAGAAAACGGTGCTATCTTCAATGGAAGTTGAAAGATTTTCAGACCACATTCATTCGTTAAATACCCAATAAATGGCGCAACTTAACTCATAAAATGAAGTTGAACTTCAGCACAAATAATAAGCCCAGGCTAACTTTACACAGTTATTTACCATCAGCAAATAACTAAAAGTATGGACTTGGAACATTCATCAAATACTGCAATAAACCATTAACATCATAAAAGCACAACTAATCTAACTACGAGAGAGCAAGAAGCAAACCATGAAGACCACAATGAATCGAAACGAGATGCAAATTCTCAGAAATACTGCAGAAACTTGCTTTGTATTTAATTCAAATGGCACAGAGTCAACAATTTGGCATCAAAATCTCTCTTACAAAAAGTGGAAATGGCAGCCCTTTATATAGAAAGCAGCATACCCTAGCCTTCTAATGAACGGTGGAGATTAACTCAACACCGACGGTCCAGATTACATGGCATTTAATAAGATACATCAATTTGTTACATTTTCGGATTTGCTTTTGTCTTGTAGGAAAATGACAAAATACAGGTTGCAAATACATTGAATCTAGACAAAACGGATACCCATTTGGTTATACATGATGAAAAGTTAATTTTCAAGGCCTAATAAAGCCAAAATAGAGTCACATAACACTTGAAAACTTGAGCTGATGTGGATCCACGAGATTCCAAGTGCTGACTGGATCAAAAAGGAGTATTCGGCACTTTATTAGTGAAGATATATCCAATTGGATGCTTTTTAGACTGATTCTTGATGACTGGCCTACTGGGACAGCTGTATGCATGTCTTGGTGATCCGATCCAAGGTTATTTGAGTGGCATTTTGGGGAAATATCAAAAATATAATTTTTGGTATTTTCTACATCGTAGTAAATTGCATTTTCGGAGGCCTTCAGAGTGGAATGGGGGCTTAAAACCTATCGGCATCCTGGCATTAAGCCTAAGTAGCCGGGCAGCTCAAACTAGACAACTGGTTTATCTTTCCAACGAGTCCAAAAAGTTTAAATTCTAATTAAATAGCTAGGAGTTATGACCCTCAGACTGGATCACTAGGACATTGGACTGGATCTGCAGAAACAATAGTGATTTGGCATGATCTTTTATGTCTTTTAGCTCCTGAGACTCATCTTTATCATCTTGGACATTATACTGACTTCCTTTTGCATGTGCAGCAACAATTTGGTTGATAGAGTGTTGATTCTGCATCTCTGGATCAGTACTGCATATCTGTGTGTACATCCTTCCAAGACGGCTCCAGTTGGCTCCTTTGTGCTCTCTAAGACCTACAATTCACAATACAAAGCATCAATTTCATCTTAACAAGTCATTTTCATCAATTTGGATCAAAACATGTCTATTTGCAGTCACGAATCAGTCAAAAACAACTCATTGTCAATGTCACCTTCTTGTAAACAACCTCTTAAATCTAGTGATTTTTGCATGATTTTCTACATTTTTCATCATTTTTGAGTACCCATTTGGCCAATATATTGATCTAGGAAGTTTTTACAGTCATTAGGATCCATTTGCAGACTTTAATTTCATGTTTTTCTAGTATTTTCTGTAAAAAGCGTGAATTTTGGGGTTGTCCGACCTTAGCGCGGATTTTGGGTCCATCCGACCTTAGCGCGGATTTTGGGGTTGTCCGACCTTAGCGCGGATTTTGGGTCCATCCGACCTTAGCGCGGATTTTGGGGTTGTCCGACCTTAGCGCGGATTTTGGGGTTGTCCGACCTTAGCACGGATTTTGGGGTTGTCCGACCTTAGCGCGGATTTTGGTCTGACTGACTTAGCGGTGGCTTGGAAGGAGGTCGGTCGAAGGCAAATTTAGAGCAAAGGTCGGTTGGAGGCTGTTTTAGCACTTTTTGCAGTAGGAGGTGTTTTTAGCGCCAGATTTTGAATTGGTCAGGGTGAAAGTATATTTAAAAATATATTTAAGTATAAGTTTAGATATACTTTAAATATTTTTCAATATACTTTCAGGATGTTTGAGATAGGTTCCAGATCCATAGGATTTCATATGCAGATTCTAGAATTTTGAGGTTCTACCAGATTTCAGACTTAGCCATTTTTCAAGATTTTCAGGATTTCAGACTTAGCCAAATCAGGGCTTCAAGAACATGTATCAGGGTGAAAGCTCATGGACCCCTTGGTGAAATCTAATGGAATTTGACATGATTTTGCAACTATAAGATCTGGAAACTATGAATTTCAACATGAAACATCCTGCAGAAGCACTTTCAAGGGCAACATCTCGTGACATAGGTTTTTAGAGCAAAGTACAGTAACACCCAATCCCAATGCAGAAGGTAACAAATGGCTATTTTTTAAGCACAAGACCACTCAAGACACTTCCAAATCAATCATGAAAAACATCAACTGACTCCACACATGTGAAATACCCAAATCTGTAACAAGTCATACATTCTAAGCACAAATTCACCTTCTCATCATCATAAGCAAGAGAGGTCGAGACTCCAAGCCAAAGCAAAAGAGGGGGTCTCCATTTAGCAAAATGGGGCATGTGTGCAAGGCACAACAAATGGCGACTCTGCTGGGAAATGCTCTAGAGCATTTCTAAGATAAACGTTAGTTCAAACCCAGAATCTCTGTGTTTCCCACACATTAGACGAGAAAGCATGATACCCTATCAAAGAATCAAAGACCACTAACTAGTGCAACCATCCATATCCTGAAAACCTGAGTGTGTGCAATTGCATTCATTCCCATCCCTTGGCAACTAAGTTCATTAAAGATCCTTCGTGCTAAGCTATGAAGTTGGGATTATTTTACCACCAAGAGAATGCTTCTGATGTTGAGACGTGATGAGTCTTGATAGAAGCGAATGATGATTCTTCCAGTAACAATTCTTCTGCAATGATATTCTTTCTTGATAATGCCTTTGATGATTTCTGATGCTAATAATCTTTAGATAATAGTCTTCATGTGAGAGTATTTAAATGATAATCTTTATCTTGATACTTTGTAGTGGGTCTAGTGTTGAAAAACACCTTTTATTTTTACCCAGTAGGCTAGCAGTACTTAGTATCACCTACCACTCTCATCTGGATCTGCAGAATTAGTGTTGGTGGTAAAATTTGGGGCCCAAACTCTTCACTTACACAAGATCACCCAGACTCACTTAGCTACTTCAGGGTTATTTAAAGTGTGAGAGATATATGGTTAGAAAATACTTCAGGTGCACCAACTAACGACTCATTTCCAATGAACAAACATCATATTTCCTGGTATAACAGCGGATCCCACAGCAAGGCCTAAGTGAAACTTTGGCTTCTCAAAGAAAGACTGCAGACTATTTGCCCAATAAGGAAGCATCTGCAGGTCTGCACAATTGCCACCACATTCGATAAATGGAGAACCCAAGCAAAGCAAGCACAGGAGCGAAAAGCAAAGCAAACTACTCTAACCCAAGCAAAACATGCAGAAAGCAATAACTAACAACTACTACCTACAGCCAAGGAAAAGCAAAAGTAGAAAGTAGAACCTAAACTAGAACAATAAGAAACTACCAAACCCTAATTAAAAACAAGCAAGACTATGTACAAAAGCTTTGGACAACAAGTATTAACACTCCCTCGTGACTGATTTCTTAGGACATGCAGGAGTAACAAGGTGCGGCTCAGTGTCCTAAGCTTGGCAAATTCATCTTTGTACTCTGAATAGTAGGGTATGGGCAAGCTAGGCTCATCTTCAAGGTGCCAGTCGCATAAAATCAGCAATTGGGGTAATTCATTAGGGCCATGATCAATCAAAATGCAAGTTGTCTTACCTAAATCACCATAATCAAATTGATAATTAGAACTAAGCAGAGAAAGGGAAGATACAACCTGATTTATAGTACTGTCGGTTAGAGTTGTAAGTTCATCTCCGTGTTGCATTGCACCGAATACCTTCTCATCTTCAGGGGTTTTTAGCTTGTGGTTGGCCATATCCTGTTCATTAAATACCTCTGGAGCATTGAATGCTGCAGCAACCTCCCAAGCAAACAGAAAATCTGAGCAACCGTCTTCAAAATGTGGATCATCTGGATGAACTCTACATGAAGTGGCTAAAGCAAAATCTGTCATGTGCGGTGAGTTCCCATGCAGCAACATATCCTTGCTCATTGTTGATATCAACTCAATGATGTGATCAAGTGACTGACATGAAAAAGATTCCAAGCCATCACTTTGTGTGACTGTTTGATTTTTATTCTCGGATTGCAGACTTATACTTTCATTTCTTATCATTGGATTAGCATCAACCATGTGGAGATCTTCTTCATTGCATGTGTAAACAGGAGCAACATGGGGAACATGTGTTATAGTTGAATCTACTTCATCAAAATCAGTCACATGCTCTGATAAAACTTCCTCTGCACCAATCAGCAATCTTCGTGTTTGAATTAAGGGCTGGCATAGGGTTGGCAATTTGCTGTCTGTAGTAACAACAAGGTCTCTTTCTTCTTGCATAGTTGGATTTATGATGTTAGTGCTGCCTTGAAGTGATGCATCATATTCTTCTTCTTCATTTGACTCAGCTGAAAACTCTATGGGAGTAACCGCAGTGATCTGATATGACTGATCTTTGTAGTTCACCATGCTGATATACTCAGTAGCTTGATCATTTTTCATCCAACAATCAGATTGTGGCTCAAGCGTGTCAATTGGAATAATTTTCTGCATTGCTATCCATGACTGTTCTTCATTTGGAGGACTAATTTCTTCTTGTTCTTGCACACATCTGATCTGATCTAACTGATGTTCCAACTCAGAATTATCATCCACCTGCAAGGGACAGATGTTTTGTACCTCTATAGCAGCAAATTCAATCTTAGGATTTGATGTCTGTGAAACATTTGATTTCTGATCTGCATCTCCAACATGCCTATTCATCAAGTCTATTTTATCATCTACATTGTCCACATTCTTTGCAGTAAAAATCTGATCTTGTGCATTGCTCTGTTCACTGCCTTGTGATTGAAAATTAGATTTTTGCCATGCTGGGATAGCATATTCTGTGACTGAATAGTCTGGATCCAATGGTTGAAAACCAAGCTTTATCCAGGCAGGGACCTCATCTTCATTAGTTGGGCGACCTACAGACCACATGCATTGCTTGCTCTCATCATCTTGACATGTATTTTGATGAACAACTTGAGGGACTTCAATTTCTCCAATGTGCAGATTGCCTTGTTGACCGCGATCATTTATGGATGGAAGATTTGCAGCTCCTTGCATGCTCTTGCTCTGTATATGTCTGTCATATCCATATCCTACTTTAGGTTTATAAACTTCAAAAATAGGAAGTAATCCCTTTAAATGTAGATCCAATCTTTGGAGAAAAGTCAAACAGTCAATTTTGTCATGTAGTTCTCCAGGATGTACAGTGCAAATCTGAGGTGAACTAAAATTGAGCAGTGTTAGTGGAGGATACTTCACTCTAATCTGCCTATCTAACACTTCTTTGAAAAGTGGGATATCTACTTGGAAGTTTTCTTCATGATATGACATCTGAGACGGTCCTCTGAAGAATGAAGGGATTTCATGACTGAAACCCTTATGTATACCCATTAGATCAAAATTTTCTGTACACTCATTTCATTTCAACATGTGCAATGAACCAAAAAAGATGAAAGCGTGCATAAAAATCTTTGTCCGCCCTCCTTCTAGCGCCAATTCTGTTGATGGTGTTTTTAGCACGCAACAACGTAGGTGTGATTGTTGGTTTCACACCTCTCTTGAAAAGTATCTCACCCTAGGTAAGACTACTCCAAGGATAATATAGCTAGGTCTTAGCTTGCTTGGAATTCCTCAATGGTTATGTTCTAGCTGTACCTACAAGGGGTCTTACATGCAATCTGCAAATGTTCAAGTTTGGGGCAGCAAATACACATAAGTCTTATTATGATTTTCAGCTGATAAACCAAAGTAAGGTGCTGCTAAAATTTCTACTCTAACGACTAAACATTGGGTTTAAAGAAAATGCAAAAGATTTAGGGTTTAGGAGGAATCCTAAGTGACATTCACAATGCAAGGGTTATCTTTAGTAGACAAATATTCCAGACTTTAAACCAGTTTTCTGAGTTACCAAACTGAGATGGGTGTTACAGTGCTGCAGAAAACGGTGCTATCTTCAATGGAAGTTGAAAGATTTTCAGACCACATTCATTCGTTAAATACCCAATAAATGGCGCAACTTAACTCATAAAATGAAGTGGAACTTCAGCACAAATAATAAGCCCAGGCTAACTTTACACAGTTATTTACCATCAGCAAATAACTAAAAGTATGGACTTGGAACATTCATCAAATACTGCAATAAACCATTAACATCATAAAAGCACAACTAATCTAACTACGGGAGAGCAAGAAGCAAACCATGAAGACCACAATGAATCGAAACAAGATGCAAATTCTCAGAAATACTGCAGAAACTTGCTTTGTATTTAATTCAAATGGCACAGAGTCAACAATTTGGCATCAAAATCTCTCTTACAAAAAGTGGAAATGGCAGCCCTTTATATAGAAAGCAGCATACCCTAGCCTTCTAATGAACGGTGGAGATTAACTCAACACCGACGGTCCAGATTACATGGCATTTAATAAGATACATCAGTTTGTTACATTTTTGGATTTGCTTTTGTCTTGTAGGAAAATGACAAAATACAGGTTGCAAATACATTGAATCTAGACAAAACGGATACCCATTTGGTTATACATGATGAAAAGTTAATTTTCAAGGCCTAATAAAGCCAAAATAGAGTCACATGACACTTGAAAACTTGAGCTGATGTGGATCCACGAGATTCCAAGTGCTGACTGGATTAAAAAGGAGTATTCGGCACTTTATTAGTGAAGATATATCCAATTGGATGCTTTTTGGACTGATTCTTGATGACTGGCCTACTGGGACAGCTATATGCATGTCTTGGTGATCCGATCCAAGGTTATTTGAGTGGCATTTTGGGGAAATATCAAAAATATAATTTTTAGTATTTTCTACATCGTAGTAAATTGCATTTTCGGAGGCCTTCAGAGCGGAATGGGGGCTCAAAACCTATCAGCAGCCTGGCATTAAGCCTAAGTAGCCGGGCAGCTCAAACTAGACAACTGGTTTATCTTTCCAATGAGTCCAAGAAGTTTAAATTCTAATAAAATAGCTAGGAGTTATGACCCTCGGACTGGATCACTAGGACATTGGACTGGATCTGCAGAAAGAATAGTGATTTGGCATGATCTTCTATGTCTTTTAGCTCCTGAGACTCATCTTTATCATCTTGGACATTATACTGACTTCCTTTTGCATGTGCAGCAACAATTTGGTTGATAGAGTGTTGATTCTGCATCTCTGGATCAGTACTGCATATCTGTGTGTACATCCTTCCAAGATGGCTCCAGTTGGCTTCTTTGTGCTCTCTAAGACCTACAATTCACAATACAAAGCATCAATTTCATCTTAACAAGTCATTTTCATCAATTTG
Source organism: Cunninghamia lanceolata (assembly GCA_027924645.1). Classification (NCBI taxonomy): domain Eukaryota; kingdom Viridiplantae; phylum Streptophyta; class Pinopsida; order Cupressales; family Cupressaceae; genus Cunninghamia; species Cunninghamia lanceolata. The sequence continues at coordinate 16,844,653 of BSBN01000801.1, forward strand.
GATCAAAACATGTCTATTTGCAGTCACGAATCAGTCAAAAACAACTCATTGTCAATGTCACCTTCTTGTAAACAACCTCTTAAATCTAGTGATTTTTGCATGATTTTCTCTATTTTTCATCATTTTTGAGTACCCATTTGGCCAATATATTGATCTAGGAAGTTTTTATAGTCATTAGGATCCATTTGCAGACTTTAATTTCATGTTTTTCTAGCATTTTCTATAAAAAGCGTGAATTTTGGGGTTGTCCGACCTTAGCGCGGATTTTGGGTCCATCCGACCTTAGCGCGGATTTTGGGGTTGTCCGACCTTAGCGCGGATTTTGGGTCCATCCGACCTTAGCGCAGATTTTGGGGTTGTCCGACCTTAGCGCGGATTTTGGGGTTGTTCGACCTTAGCGCGGATTTTGGGTCCATCCGACCTTAGCGCGGATTTTGGGGTTGTCCGACCTTAGCGCGGATTTTGGGGTTGTCCGACCTTAGCACAGATTTTGGTCCGACTGACTTAGCGGTGGCTTGGAAGGAGGTCGGTCGGAGGCAAATTTAGCGCAAAGGTCGGTTGGAGGCTGTTTTAGCGCTTTTTGCAGTAGGAGGTGTTTTTAGCGCCAGATTTTGAATTGGTCAGGGTGAAAGTATATTTAAAAATATATTTAAGTATAAGTTTAGATATACTTTAAATATTTTTAAATATACTTTCAGGATGTTTGAGATAGGTTCCAGATCCATAGGATTTCATATGCAGATTCTAGAATTTTGAGGTTCTACCAGATTTCAGACTTAGCCATTTTTCAGGATTTTCAGGATTTCAGACTTAGCCAAATCAGGGCTTCAAGAACATGTATCAGGGTGAAAGCTCATGGACCCCTTGGTGAAATCTAATGGAATTTGACATGATTTTGCAACTATAAGATCTGGAAACTATGAATTTTAACATGAAACATCCTGTAGAAGCACTTTTAAGGGCAACATCTCGTGACATAGGTTTTTAGAGCAAAGTACAGTAACACCTAATCCCAATGCAGAAGGTAACAAATGGCTATTTTTTAAGCACAAGACCACTCAAGACACTTCCAAATCAATCATGAAAAACATCAACTGACTCCACACATGTGAAATACCCAAATCTGTAACAAGTCATACATTCTAAGCACAAATTCACCTTCTCATCATCATAAGCAAGAGAGGTCGAGACTCCAAGCCAAAGCAAAAGAGGGAGTCTCCATTTGGCAAAATGGGGCGTGTGTGCAAGGCACAACAGGTCTGTAAAGATAAAATTGGATCGTGAATGAAGTATGTTCTTAGAAGACCTAGTGCTCTCATTAGTCTTGGCCGACTTGGTTAATTTCACTATTTGTGGAGATGCATCGAAGATTGTAGAAGTGTGTTGTGGCGTGGAGGATTGTGATTGAGTCCCAACTAAGGTATGGTATGATCTGCATACATCTTTAGATATTTTCCTTAGATAAATTTGTATTAGGTCCAGGCCTATTTCATGTATGATTGTAATGCCGACCTTGGAGATTCATCCAATGGTTGATGAATGTAATGCCGACCTTGATATACATTCCAAGGTTGATGAATTGTATAAAAGCATGTAATGTAGTTGCAAAAAAAGTGCATGTGATGCGAATATGAAGAGATAAGTGCGAAGGTGTGAAAGAGCAGAGAAAAGAAGCTATATTGTGCCTCTATGGAACTGAACCCTGGCATGGAGTAGATGCTATCAAATCAATTCACCTCTTTGGTAGTGAGCCACCCCTTAGGTAGTGAGTCATTCTTTATAGTGAACATTTTGGATAGTGAGCCCTATAGGCAGTGAGCCTCTATTTTTCGGTATTGTTATAACAAATATATTTCTGTGGGATAACACCCACCGTGGCTTTTCCCTTTTAGGGTTTTCCACATAAAAATCTGGTGTCTACTGTGTTGGATGTGTGATTGTAATTAAGTTTATGGTTTCATACTTTCATGGTTAAATCTGATTATGAATAAGTAAGTTGTTGATGGTTTGATATTCATATGAAGCTAATTTTTTGTGACAACTAATTCACCCCCACCCCCCTCTCAATTGTTCGGTGTATTTCAACAACACTTGTGTCATAAAGTATGCCTATGATATGGTTTACTTCTTCCTAGATGATGCAAAGGTACTCCCTCTCGCTACAGCAACACACAATTCTTGAAATGTAAAAACAAATATAGATTACAACACAAATTTTTGATTTATTTTATTCAATTTCACTCTCAACCAACCTATAAATCTACAACAAATTAATTACAATATTGGCCTAACAACTCTATAGGGAATTTCTCCCTTTTTCCCCTCACACTCTCACAGCTCTAATTCTTCACAAGCACCTCACATGAGCTAAGGTCCCTCCTCAAACTTTGCCTAAGAAAACTGTTACAAAACAACAATCACATTCTCTTTTAAACACTTCTATGATCAACTATGCTTGGCTTTCCATCTTTCCCAATTTTTATTCACACAAAGACCAGCCAAATAGAAGTGGCTTTCCATCTTTACCAAGGTTTAAATTCCCTCCATTTCCAACGCCCTTTCAGCTCACATCTCTTCACTCATATTATTTTATTTAATTTCTTTTCAAAGAGACTTAGGCACCTTCTTGGTAGTTTTTTTAATGCCAAAATCCTCTTATTTTGGATTCTCAAACAAGAAAATCTGCCCCTTAATTAATTTCAAAGGCCTTCTTTGGCTTCTAAAGGAAAATATAATTAAAGGCATGAGTTTTCCACAGTCCATGATAGTAAATGAGATTGCTTCTAGATTCAATTGTGTATATTTTTGTATCAACATTTCGGATCATGCTCGATGAACCATCATCAAGAATAGGATAGCTGAAAAATGGATAGCAGACAAGGACTTTATAAAGGGGTGAGAGGTGGGAAGGCATGAGGAGTGGGGCTAGAGGTGAGGAGAGAGAAAAAGTGCCTCAATACCCTATTTTATAAATTTCTTCTTTTCCTTTCTTTTACTTTTTCTCTCTCCTCACCTCTAGCCCCTCACTCCTCATGCCTTCCCACCTCTCACTCCTTTATAAAGTCCTTGTCTGCTATCCATTTTTCACCTATACTATTCCTAATGATGGATCATTGAGCATGATCTGAAACGTTGATACAAAAATATACACAGTTGAATCCAGAAGCAATCTCATTTAATATAATTAAAAAGAATAAATTAAAAGCTAAAGATGAGTTGTTAAACTTCCCTTAATGCCCAACCAAATCAAATAACCAAAATGATGCTCTGAGTGAGCGGAATTAGGTGCCAACAAGCGAAAAAAATGAAAGTTGTTTGTTTTTCCTAAAAAATTCCCAAAGATGTGTTATAACCCCCTTAGGTTCTCTGCAGAAGGATTTTGCTCCATCCTTTTAGAATTATGAAATTTTAAACTTTTCATAAATCAGTGACACACTTTCAACTTTAAAGACACAAATTTCTAGCATTAATTTCTCCCAAACGGTGAAAGATACGAATTTGATTCTTTTTGCACATTGGACATGGTACCTCCAAGAATATCCCTGCAAAAGGATTCTACTCTAGCTCTTATGGATGTTTGAGAATAAATTTTACAAAACTAGATGCAGAGTGTTGAAACTGTGAACTGATGAAAGTTTGATTCTTGCAATTTTGTGCCGAATTTGAAGTTTTGTGATGTCGAGATATGCCTGTTGATGTTTAAATTTGTCAATCAATCACCAACAATAGGAAATTCTAAGAATGTGGGTTTGACCCTTAGAATAACCTCCAAATTTTAAAGAAGTTGGTTCTTCTCTATATATTTTGGGCAGAAGGGAAGAAAAAACAAGATTATAAAAGAAATACCCTAAAAGATTTCATTGGTAGAACTAAAGAGAAAGATGCATGACTAATTACCTAGCATAATACAGATTTATTAGAGGCTAAGAATGGAAAGAAAGCAGAAGCAAGAATTAAAGACAAATTCAGATTTGTACAAAGCACCACTCTCTTCATTGTTTGAGGGAGAAAAAAATACAAAGGAAAAAAACTTGCACAAAATACAATATTACATCCCTTATGAGAGGCACCTACTAAGGCAATAAAATGTCTCTACTCTGCTACTAAAAATTCTTTGGTCATTCTAATCTGTCTATATCATTCCTGGATTCATGTATTTAAGTCCAAAAATAAAAACCCTCTAAAGATCTTCTCCAACTGCCCAGAAAATATCTCCAACTAAAATCCCATTGATTCTAGATCTAGTAACCAAAACTCTAGTTAACTGGGTCTTTTTGTTCAAACCCCCATGAGCTATGGCTTCCATTGCTTTGACCTGCATGAAAAAACTCATGCTCATTTCCTATGGCTTGCCGTAAAAATAAAGAGGCTACGTAAAAAACTTAGGGCTGCATAAGCTTTATCTCCCATGAACCTTAAGAGTGAAATTAGAGTCTTTACTTTCATGAAACATTACTTAATTCCTTGGAGTGGCCCGCCATCATTAATTGAGACTCTATTTTATTTATACCTACTTTTACTTTCACTCCCGTGAGATTAAAAGATAATTTTTTTATTAAAATAAGGCTCAGCTTTTAATCAGGAGGACCCCACCATCATTAAGACCCAACATTATTTTAATGACTCTAATTTCTCATACTAACACGTGAATCATTACCATTTTATGAGTTTTATGAAAACAAAAGAAGAGATTTATCTTGCTTCCACTGCTTCCACATGGAAGCACTACACTCATTCTAGAGTAAAATTTCTTTGCTCCCTCTCAAACTCTCATGGTTGAGCAACGTGGTGGCTTTCACATCTTTCTTTCTCTTGCTTCTCAGAGCCATTGATACGTTTCTATATCTACAGTGGCTGATTCTTCAGGTCTTCTTTGGCTACGTATATTAAGAGGCTCTTTGTTTCTTTATTGTTTGATGTTGCATCATACTCTGTTGTGTGCATGATTCCTTCATCTAATCAAGCTCTTTTGGTGGCTCTTTGAGTCTTTGCAGTAACTTGATAATATTGGATTGATGCTTTATCTTTGGACCTGGCTGGGAGACTTGTGTTGAATACTCACTTGCACCAACCTTTATTGGCAAAGATTGAAGCTTCCTTTGATTTGGAGTTGCGCCTCTATTCCCTGTGGCTGTGTTTTTCTAAGAGGCTGCACTTGATACAAATGGCCGCCATTTGACTTTGATGGTTTCTATTCTATGTATCTTTAAAAGGCAATGCCAACTTATCATAGACACCATTTATTGTTGAACAAGATCCCTATTGTGAATGTATGCCTTAACTCTTTTACAGGCTGAGCGCCATGATCTTGAAATAATGCCTTTTATTTCATGTTGTGGTCAAGCTTTTGATCATATCATGTTGCTATTCGCTTTGTGTTACAATGCTTTCACCTTAGTCTTAGAGGAGGGCGCCATACTTTACCTTCTTCTGTTGCATTTGAAACTCCATGACTGCATGTTGCTTTTCAAAAGGTAACACCTTGTTTGGATTGAGTAACGCCCTAGCATTTACACATTGGCTAATGCTTCATACTTGGCATGGATTTGAAATGGCAACGCCTTTATCAGAGGCTATGTTTGAATTCTTGAAACTACACCTTTTGTTGGATGGCCTACACTTTTCTTTTACTTGTGTTCCATTTAAAATAGCCTCACTATACACCTACGCCATATAATGATGGTTTTGTTTGAGTTGTAAAGACATCATATCTTTGTTTGAGCCGAGCCTTTGATCCTAAAGGTGGCTCTCCCTTATAATGGCTGAGCGCCATGCTTTTGAGATTGATGCGATAGTTTCTAATTTGTATATGCCTCATCTTAATGATGGGCAATGCCATGCTTAGAAACCCATACTATCTTTCTAAATGTGCCTTGACTTAATGTTGAGCCTGATGTCTAATAGGCAACGTGCTTCTTGGATCCATGCCATATTTCATATGGCTTGCACATTGCTTTGATGCTTTTGTTTCATATAGTGTCTTTATCTTCAGGCTGATCCTCCTACTTGTGAGACTGTACCTTCAATTAGAATGGAGATTGCACCATGATCTTTAATTTTTATGCACTTTACCTTACCTTTTTGTGTCTACTTACTTGGTTTGCTTTATTGATCTCAAAAGGCCGAGCTTTGGCTAAAAAAGTGTACCATTTATTTATGTTGTGTCCATTCCTCTTTGGTGGCATTTCCCTGACCAGGTTGAGCTTCCAATTAGATGTTGAGTGCCTTGATCATACTCACTGAGATTCCATAGTACATGCATGTTCTGATGCAACTGGCATCTGAGATGATGATATACTTCAAGTTTGTGTCTTTGTTGTTATGGCTTGTCACTCAAAATCTGTCTAACTAGTGTGCCATATTTTATTGGTGTCCCAAATCTCAGCCAAACTAGCACTCCCGAATCCCATATGACTCATATTTTATATCATAGTAGCACTATGGATTGTACCTTAACATATAAGCCACTCTGGGCCTTTGATTAAAAAAGTGCCCATATTTCTTATACGTTGTGTGCCTATTCTGATTGGTTGAGCCCTTATTTTTGAATGTAGCTACTTCAAAACTTTATGTTGTGGCAGAGACTCTGCTTTCACCTACAAGTAGAAACTCATTAACAACAAGAGAATCAGCATCTTGATCTCCCCAGAGAACAGTAGAAACTGGAATCTTCTTGAAAAGAACTAGAATCACACATTGAAAAGTTTTAGAATGGTGTGTAGAAAATGCATAATAGTTCTTGGTGACTGGCTAGGAAAATAAGCTTGCTCATTACAAACTCCAAAATCTTTGATTTTGCAAACTAGAGCCTTATCCATTGGGCATAGAGTTGATTATACTGAAACCACAACTGGTGAACATTGAAACCTTCGAAACAGATACATGGTTGAATCACAAAAATTGACCTTTCATCCTTGCAGCAACTAAGAATTATTGAAATCAAACAAACTGAAACTGAAACCTATCTATTATTTTAGCTGTAACTTATTACTGAGGCTCAATTACTAACTTATGAAACTCACAGGGACATGCCCATTCATAGGAACAACAAAATAATTGTCGTGTCTGATGATTCTATTCCATTGAATCCACATTGAACTAATAATGGAGCAAATGAAATACAGGAAAAATTATAACAGGAACTTGTACCTTTTCACCTTCCTGCCTTCTAGAGACTCCTCCTTGACATGAAAATACCAGTTGGGCTGATCTATATGTTGTTCTTTCTTCAGCAGAGGGTGAGAAGGGAAAATCAAGTGTTGGAGTTTTATTATTTGCCAGTATGTGAAAACTTCTATTAATAAGACTTCATCAGTGATCTCTTTTGAATGTGTTTCTATAGGATCATGATCCAAGATGATACCAACATCAAGTTTGCATGTGACGAAGTAGCCAATTATAGTCTTCAATCTGATTGGGATTTCCTCTTGAAAGAAGAATGGAGTATTATGCAATTCCTTCTACAACTCTTCATTACTACAAATGTCTATTGTGGTCTCATTACCATGAGTCTTTACATGTATCTATGGATCCTAATCAAGAAAAAGAGAATAACCATTTTCAAAAATAGAAAATAGATCAACACTTGCATCTACCTCTATTTCAAAATTTTCTCCATGATCACTTAAATAAGGTCTTGTAAATGAGCCATTCACTTGCTCAATGGTGAGATTTCCTTTATCAAGAATCTAATGTCCTTGTTGAAACGTTGTGAATAAATCCTCTTTTTTGCTCTAATTGCTCAAGAATCTCTGGACTATCTTCTACAAGATGTGAAAACTCATGACAAAAATAAAATCAGTCACCCTTTGTAGACTCTATAGAAATGTATTTTTCAACTTCTTTTTCAAGAAAAGGTACATATTGTAGATCATTCTCCACCCAGTACTTTTCATCTTCAAAACCCCTTCTTAAGTACTTTTCAACTTCTAGAAGGGTCAATTCATCATCATTATTTGAATCTTCTTCATCACTTGACTAAAGTTATGAATCACACTTTGCCACATGTCCCTGATGCTCAAAATCAAAAGGACATGCTGAATAGCTAGGAGCTACCTCTCTTATTGTATTTTTACCTTTAAGACTTGAATTTTCTTTGATATCAAAATGGCAAAGTACCTACTATGTGACTTCTGTGGGTGTATTTGTAGCCACAGAGGCTTGCAAAGTACAATTCTCAAAATAATTGGGCCTCTTTTGTGCCTGTGGGAAGATCTCTTCTACTAATTGATTGTATTGATATTGCTATTCATAAGGGCTTTGAGGTATGAAGTATGGATTAGCATGATACAATTCTTAACTTTTTAGCTCATTTAGCTCATGGGTGAAGGTTTTTATAAGTTCTTTTACCTCCAACATCTCCTTATGATTTGACAAATCAGTGGGGAGGGTGGGTGGACCAGAACAAGTATGCATTTGTCTATGAGAAAGAGCTTGAGACGGGATATTTGTACGAGGAAACAATGGTTTTAAAGGTAGAGGAGGTAATTTTCCAGCCTCTATGAGGTTATTTTCATCTCTAATAGCAAGATTATATGATTAGGGTAGGGTTTCGTCTCCTAAGGCTTGTATCATAATAGAGATTTCAAGGTCTAAAGCCTTCAAATAATATAGAAATGCAAAAACTAGAGGATGCCTCATATCAACTAAAATTTTGTTCCATACCTTCTCAAATCTTGCATTGAAATCAGGCATGTTCTCTATAGGGTGCCTCTTGATTGTGATGAGATTCTGAGTGAGAGAGCTGACATCTGTCCTCTCTTGGAATTGGTTCTAGATGAGCTCTCCAAGCTTATCCCATCCTATGATTGAACTGGGCTGCAAACCTCTATACCATTCCCTTGCTTTGCCTCTAAGAGAATATGCCAGTAGCAAAAGAGCTTCATTCTCAGTTGTGACATGGTGATGGTGCACAAATTTTCCACATCTTGAATGTGATCTGCAGGATAAACAGAGTCATCCACAAGAAAATAAGGTAATGATTTCCATGCTGCATCAGGAACTTGACTTTGCTACTTAAGAAGAAGAGGACTTGAATTCCAAGTCACAAAGGGCAAATTTCTTGCAGGAATATTGAGCTACACAAAAATATTTGAGGCTGCCATGATCTGTAGAAGAAATGATTTGAGAAAGAGTCACTAGTAGAGTCACCAGATGGAAGATTCATGCTCCCATGAGAAGATATTTTTGTGATTTTCCATCAAAACCACAAAATATAGAACAAAGGTTTAATGAAAACAAAGACTCTTTGGGTCCCACTGGGCGTGCCAAAAACTATTGATGTTTAAATTTGTCAATCAATCACCAACAATGGGAAATTCTAAGAATGTGGGATTGACCCTCAGAATAACCTCCAGATTTTAAAGAAGCTGGTTCTTCTCTATAGATTTTGGGGAAAAGGGAAGAAAAAACAAAATTATAAAAGGAATACCCTAAAAGATTTCACTAGTAAAACTAAAGAGCAAGATGCATGATTAATTACCCAACATAATACAGATTTATTAGAGGCTAAAAATAGAAAGAAACAAGAAACAAGAATTGAAGACAATTTTAGATTTGCACAAAGCACCACTTTCTCTTCATTGTTTGAGGGAGAACAAAAATACAGAGGCAAAAAAATTGCACAAAATACACTGTTACATCCCTCATGAGAGGCACCTATTGAGGCAATAAAATGTCTCTACTCAGCTACAAAAAATTCTCTGGTCATTCCAATCTATCTATATCATTCCCGGATTCATGTATTTAAAGCCAAAAATAAAAAACCCTCTGAAGATCTTCTCCAACTACCTAGAAAATATCTTCAACTGAAATCTTGTTGATTCTAGATCTAGTAACTGAAACTCCATTTAACTAGGTCCTTCTATTCAAACCCCCATGAGCTATGGCTTCCATTTCTTTGACCTGCATGAAAAAACTCCTGCTCATTTCTTGTGGCTTGTCATAGAAATAAAGAGGCTACGTAAAAAACTTAGGGCTACATAAGCTTTATCTCCCTTGAACCTTGAGAGTCAAATTAGAGTCTTTATTTTTCATAAAACTTTACTTAATTCCTTAGAGGGGCCCACCATCATTAATAGAGACTCTATTTTATGTATACTTACTTTTACTTTCACTCCCGTGAGCTTAGAAGATAATTTTTTTAATTAAAATAAGGCTCAACTTTTAATCAGGAGGACCCCACCATCATTAAGACCCAACATTATTTTAATGACTCTACTTTATCATACTCACATGAATCATTACTATTTTATGAGTTTTATGAAAAACAAAACAAGAGATTTATCTTGCTTCTATGGCTTCCACATGGAAGCGTCGCACTCATTTTGGAGTAAAATTTCTTTGCTCCCTCTCAAACTCTTGTGGTTGAGCCATGTGGTGGCTTCCACGTCTTTCTTTCTCCTGCTTCTCAAAGTGGTTGATGCATTTCTATATCTACAATGGCTGAGTCTTCGAGTCTTCGTTAGATATGTATATTAAGAGGCTCCTTGTTTCTTCATTGTTTGATGTTGCATCATACTCTGTTGTGTGCATGATTCCTTCATCTGAATGAGTTTTTTTGGTGGCTCTTTGAATCTTTGTAGTGCCGTGATAATATTGGATTGATGCTTTATTTTTGGACCTGGCTAGGAGTCTTGTTTTCAATACTCACTTGCACCAAACTTTATTGGCAGAGATTGAAGCTGCCTTTGATTTGGAGTTGTGCCTCTGTTAGTTGTGGCTACATTTTTCTAAGAGGCCGCACTTGATATAAATGGCCACCATATGACTTTGATGGTCGTTGTTAGAACTATGTATCTTTGAAAGGCAATGTCAACTTATTATAGACACCATTTATTGTTGAATGAGATCCCTATTGTGAATGTACGCCTTAACCCTTTTACAAGCTGAGCACCATGATCTTGAAATAATGCCTTTTATTTATTGTTGTGGTTGAACTTTAGATCATATCATGTTGTTGTTGGATTTGTGCTACAAGTCTTTCGTCTTAGTCTTAGAGGACAACACCATACTTTACCTTCTTATGTTGCATTTGAAACTCCATGACTTCATCTTACTATTGCAAAGGCAACACCTTGTTTGGATTGAGTAGCGCCCTAGCATTTACACATTGGTTGATGCTTCATACTTGGCATGGATTTGAAATGGCAATGCCTTTATTAGATGCTACATTTGAATTCTTGAAAGTACACCTTTTGTTGGATGGCCTGCACTTTACTTTTACTTGCATTCCATTTAAAATGGCCTCACTATGCACCTACGCCATATAATGATGGATGTGTTTGAGTTGTAAAGACAACATATCTTTGTTTGAGTTGAGGATTTGATCCTAAAGGTGGCTCTCCCTTATAATGGCTGAGTGCCATGTTTTTGAGATGGATGCAATAGTTTCTAATTTCTATATACCTTATCTTAATGCTGGCAAATGCCATGCTTTTGAGATGGATGCAACAGTTTCTAATTTGTATACACCTTATCTTAATGCTAGCAAATGCCATGCTTAGAAACCCACACTATCTTTCTAAATGTGCCTTGACTTACTATTGAGCCTAATGTTTCATTGGCAATGTGCTTCTTGGATCCGTGTCATATTTCATATGGCTTGCACATTTCTTTGATGCTTTTGTTTCATATAGTATCTTTATCTTCAGGTCAATCCTCCTACTATGGAGACTGTACCTTCAATTAGAATGGATATTGCACCATGATCTTTAATTTGTATGCACTTTACCTTATCTTGTTGTGTCTACTTAGCCGGTTTTCTTTATTGATCTCAAAAGGTTGAGCTTTGGCTCAAAAAGTGTGACATTTATTTATGTCATGCCCATTCCTCTTTGGTGGTGCTCCCCTAACCAAGTCAAGCTTCCAATTAGATGTTGAACACCTTGATCATATTGGCCAAGATTCCATACAACGTACCTGTTCTGATGCAATTGGTATATGAGATGATGCTATACTTCAAGTTTGTGTCTCCATTGTTATGGCTTGTCACTCAAAATCTGTCTAACTAGTGTTCCATATTTTATTGGTGTCCCAAATATCATAGCCAAACTAGCACTCTTGAATCCCATATGAGCCATATTTTATATCATATTGGCACTATGGACTGCACCTTAACATATAAGCCACTCTAGGCCTTTGATTAAAATTGTGCCCGTATAACCTATAGGTTGTGTGCCTATTTTGATTGGTTGAGCCCTTATTTTTTAATGTAGCTTCTTCAAAACTTTATGCTGTGGTAGAGACTCTACTTTCACCTACAATTAGAAACTCATTAACAACAAAAGAATTGGCATCTTGATCTCCCCAGAGAATAGTTGAAACTAGAATCTTCTTGAAAAGAACCAGAATAACATATTGAAAAGTTTTGAAATGGTGTGCAGAAAATGCACAATAATGCCAATGACCACCAAACCAAATCAAAACTGAAAACCAAACCTGAAAATGTTTTTGGTGATGTTGATTACACGTGCACCTGGGTGCTCCTATATTAGACATGTAGGGTAGAAAGTTTGTAAGCATAGGCTCACAAAGGTGGAGTTGAGTACTTGAACTACCCTTTCAGGTTGCAACCAACCTACAGCAAACTCCATCACTATGAAATGTGCACAAGATTATTTCTTCTTCCTCTTTTTCCAACATCTTGCTAGCACAATTGTCATTCTCCTCCCACAACTACATTCACCATTCCTCTCTCCTCTTGTGGATTCACATCTACCATATATCGTCCTCATCCGCCAAATGCTCTCTACTCTCCTCTCCCCCTTTGTGGAATCCAACCCACTGCAAACTGACCACCTCCACCAAAATCCACCTACAGCATCCTCCACAATCTCTACAAGCAAATATGCAGCGTCTACATACAAATCTACAACTTCTATTTCATCTTCTACAACATCCTCTTTTACTCGTACTATGGAAGAACAATCACAAATGAAATCAAAATGTTCATGATTTACCTCTTTTTCCTTTGCGACTACAACATCTTCTTCTTCTTCCTTCATTGTGACATGCATCTTTTCCATCCATTCTTCTTCTATCACCAAAAACTTCAATGTTAGATCATCTCCATCATTAGCATCTACTACAACCTCTTCTCGTTCCACCGCTATAATCACATCCTCCACAACTGCATCTTCAATGTCTTCATTCTCAACCCCTGCCACACTTGCATCCTATTTCTTTTCCTCATCATGCTTGACCAATTTATCATGCTTCAATGCTTCCAATATGCTCAATCTCTTACCTAATCTCTTACATATACCTGTCATCATATCAAGAGTCTTTCTCTCTTGATACTACCTCCAAACCTCCCATATCACGGGCTTCCTCAAGTATATCCACATCTCATCTACTATTGCAATCTTTCACATCCCATGCTCTGCAATTTGCAAAATACTTTCTTTTGTGGCTTCAAGCTCTCTCGCTGCTCAGGACTCCTCCTACCTACAACAACCTTCACACGAGCTTCTTCTCTACCTTCTTCTCACTCTTCTCTACCCGCAGGTCCTGGTGGATCCTCTCCACTCTCAAGATTTCCTGCCCTAATATCATATGACGTGGAGGTACTCCCTCTCTCTATAGTAACACACAATTTCTCAAAATGCAAAAACAAATATAGATTGCAACACAAATTTTTTATTATTTTATTCAATTTCACTCTCAACCAAACTATAAATCTACAACAAATTAATTACAATATTGGCCTCACAACTCTACAGGGAATTTCTCCCTTTTTCCCCTCACACTCTCACAACTCGACTTCTTCACAAGCCCCTCACACGAGCTAAGATCCATCCTCAAACTTTTCCTAAGAAATCTGTTACAAAATAACAATCACATTCTCTTTTAAACACTTTCGTGATCAGCTATGCTTGGCTTTCTAGCTTTCCCAATTTTTATTCACACAAGGACCAACCAAATAGAAGTGGCTTTCCATCTTTGCCAAGGTTTAAACTCCCTCCATTTCCAACGCCCTTTCAGCTCACATCTCTTTTCACTTATATTCTTTTATTTAATTTCTTTTTAAAAAAGACTTAGGCACCTTCTTGGTAGTTTTTTTTTAATGTCTAAATCCTTTTATTTTGGATGCTTAAACAAGAAAATCTACCCCTCAATTAATTTCAAATGCCTTATTTGGCTTCTAAAGGAAAATATAATTAAAAAGAATGAATTAAAAGTTGAAGATTAGTTGTTAAACTTCCCTTAATGCCTAGCCAAATCAAATAACCAAAATGATGCTCTGAGTGTGCGGAATCAGGGGCCAACAGGCGAAAAAATGAAAGTTGTCTATTTTTCCTAAAAAAATTCCCAAAGGTGTGTTATGACCCCCTCAGGTTCTCCACAAAAGTATTTTACTCCAGCCTTTTAGAATTATGAAATTTTAAACTTTTCGTAAATCGGCAACACACCTTCGACTTTAAAGAGACGAATTTCTGGCATTAATTTCTCCCAAATGGTGAAAGATATGACTTCAATTCTTTTTGCACATTAGACATGATACCTCCAAGAATACCCTTACAAAAGGACTCTACTCTAGCTCTTACAAATGTTTGAGAATAAATTTTACAAAACTGCTTGCAGAGTGTTGAAGCTACGAACCGATGAAAGTTTGATTCTTGCAATTTTGTGCTGAATTTGAAGTTTTGTGATGTTGAGAGATGCCAATGACCACCAAACCAAATCAAAACTGAAAACCAAACCTAAAAATGTTTTTGGGTGATGTTGATTACAAGTGCACCCAGGTGCTCCTACATCAAACACGCTGGGTAGAAAGTTTGTGAGCATAGGCTCACAAAGGTGGAGCTGAGTGGTCAAACTACCCTTTCAAGTTGCAACCAACCTACAATGAACCCCATCGCTGTGAAATAAGCGCAAGGTTATTTCTTCTTCCTCTTTTTTCAACATCTCACTGGAACAATCATCATTCTCCTCCCACAACTCCATTCACCATTCCTCTCTCCTCTCATGGATTCACATCCACCATATGCCATCCTCATCCACCAAATGCTCTCTATGCTCCTCTCCACCTTCATGGGATCTGTGTATAGGATAAAAGTTGAGATTGAATAATAAGATCAAAAGCAATGATAAATCAACAACTCAATCCTATAACATAAAGAGATCGATCTAGGCAAACATCAATATCAATGAATAAATTGAATTAAAACAAGAAATCCTTCACCTAGATTGTATAGTTCTCTTTGTTATATGTGGATTGCTCAATAACGTTGCGTACCCCTGGTGTTGCAACAAGCGGATTTGGATAATGTTCTCAAAGATCTGCTCAATAATACGTAATATGTTCAAAGCGCAATAAGAATGCCCATAGCTCAGATGCATAAAAGATTGGAGAGGATTTGTTATGGAGATGAAGGGGGTATATATAGGATTCAATAAAGATCGATCAATGGTCCAGAAAATTCAATAGAATCAATGGATGAGATAAATCTAGAATTCATTATGAATGTGCACCTAACATGTGTCACACAAAAAGATATTTTTATTGAGTTAACTGATTGATTTGAGATAAAAGACATGAAAAAGATATGATTAGATTTCATAAAAATAAATATATTTTTTCTAATTTATGAGTTGGTGATAAAAACAATAATGATCAAGTCAATTAACTCAACTTTAGATTTACTTTTTGCATGATTTGAGTAAAATTAAATAATAAATTATTTAATTTTGTGTGCATGATGAATAAGATTTATTTTTAGAAGAATTAGAAGATAAAAAAGAAAATTAAATAAATAAATTTATTTAATTGTTTGTGCATGATAGAAGAAATAGATTATATTTGAAGATTTAAATAAATTAAACAAATAAATTGTTTTAATTTATTTTACATGATGAAGGATAAATAAATATTTTATTATATTTTATTTTTAGAAGAGAGATTCAATTTAAATAAATTTGAATGATTTATTTAAATTTGGAAGAATAATTGATTTAATTAAATAATTTAGAAATTATTTAATTATAGATAAGAGGATTTAAATGATAAAATAATTAAATAATTAATTTATTCAATTGATGTGGATTTGAATTTTGCAAGAAGATAATGATTTAATTAAATAATTAAAATTATTTAATTTGGATGGATAAAGAGGAAATTTATTGAAATTAATTAAATAAAGAAGATTTATTTAATTAATGTTGAAAATATGTGATTTAGAGGAAATTGATGATTTTGATGAAATTAATTAAATAATTAGATTATTTAATGAACGTTAAATGTAGGTGATTTAGGAAGAATTGATGAAATGCAAGTGATGTGATGCGAAGGGTCATTTTTAGGTGTCTACATTTTGCCCCTCTTTGAGATGGTGTTGAGAAGTAACATCATTTCAAAGAAATTTAAAACATAGTGTTTCATTTGATAGAAGAAGATTGATTCGAAAGAATATGCTTGGAAGAAAATGATTAGATTAGTAGTGATGCCCCAGTCACTCAAAGCGAGGGTGACAAGGAAAGATAAGATGAATGGTGATGATGATGATTATGATTATTCCAAAACAAACAAGGCATTACCCCTATCAAGTTGTAAACCAATGATTAATTGCTGATGATTGATAAGGATAGTGTTGTCATTGTGGGGATCGATATATCCCTAGATCAACACAAGGATGATAGTGTTTGGTTTTTGAAATGAAACACCTCGTGTAAGATGCCTAGTATGGTTTCAAGAGTGTGACAATATGTATAAGATAATTGATATGATTGATGGATTGGTTGATTGATTAATTGATTGATTTACAACAAGATTAGGATTAAGACCAAAGGATGTGATTGGATAATTTGGCTAGATTTGATTAGCTAGATTGGATAAGATGAATAATGATGATGGTGAGGATGCCCCCTCGAGAGGAAATTTGAGTTCAAAGAACACAAGTGTACTCTTGAAATGAAAAGTCAGGAGATAGAGAGACATGGATGAAAAGTTAGATGAAAGATGGAAGATAAATGGAGAAAGAATAGAAGTTCATTGATATCATAGAATAGAGAAATGATGATTGATCGATCTTCATGAAAGCTATAGATTTTATTAGGATGTATGAATGAGATAGATGGGATGAAGTGTTTTGAGGATGTTTAGGTGAAATGATGATATCTTAGGTACTTGAGTACTGGATACTTCCTTCGTATTCTAGACTGCCTACATACCCATATCCATGGGATCAAGGCACCTTAAGATTTAAATGAGGTGATATGTAGTTCTAGATGTGTGATGAGATGGAGTGATGTTAAACCGGTTACATGAATATTTAAAAAGACCAATCCTTATTTTGATATAGCATATGGATGTTATGCACCAGGGTATAGAAGACCAAGGTGACCTTGTATCCAATGCATAAGATGTTGACTCTGTAAACAAATGGTTTGAACTTATATCTACTAGACATAATATATTCTTGGTAGATATGTAAATGAGCCATAGTCTTGAACATAAAATAATCTTAATACATAAATGTAAAAGACTATTAATATGTAAGATGCTAGGTTGTAACACAAACACAAGATAGATATGATGCTAAGTAAGATAAAAAGCTCATTCCTCAAACACGACACACAAAAGCAATGACTATGCCCCCAATTTGTACTGCATCGCAACATACCAAGATATAGATAAATCCAGGCATTCTTAAATAGGTAATGAGAAAGGACAAAGAGATAAACCAAAAAGCAAATTGATTGACTTACAAAGTAAACATACAACCAACATATTCTCTTGCCAAAGAGGTTTCTCATGATAGATTGTCCATAGATAGGGTAGATAGAATAGATAATAGCCTTATTGTAGGAACGAGATATCCATTAAAGGGTGTTGATCTATTGATAGGATAAGTTGATTGATGTAGTAGATGTTGGCAATTGATATGTAGGATAGCATATGGCTCTGCAAGTAGGTTTCTTTGCTTCAGGTTGGTTAAGGACTTTTGCTTTGAAAGGATGTGTAGTTTGTGTGCTACTTAAGTTAGTCAAGTCTAAGTGGTAGGATGAATTGTGATAAATGGAAGACTAGAAAGATGGAATGTCAATGGATTGAGATAGGTGAACAATGATGAACCGTATGTGCCTGAGTATTGAATACCTTCTTTGTATTCCAGACTATCTACATACCATGTATCCATGGGATCAAGGCATATTACGATGAAAGATGAATATGATAATATGTAGTTTTGGGTAGAGTGATGAGTGGGTCAAGGTGTTTGAGCTTGGGTAGGTGAAATGATGTCGTCTGATGTTCCTAAGTACTGGAAACTTCCTTCGTAATCCAGACTGCTTGCATACCCATATCCATGGGATCAAGTTACCTTAAGATTGAGATGAGATGATATGTAGTTTTGGAATGTTTGATGATCTAGGATAGGATGAAGTGTTTTGGTTTTGGTGAGATGGTTGAAGTGTTTTTGTTTTGGTGAAATGGTTGATGAACTGCAAACAAGGATCCATTCCTAGACCTAGGTTAAGGAAAGAGTTGCCCCCATTTTGGCAGAGGTTTTATTATGGATGACTGCACTGACACATCTAGATGAACTAACGATGGATGATAAGAAGACATAGATAATTGACATAGGATGACGACAAGACATAGATAATTGACATAAGATAAACCAATGATGGATGGACTGACATAGGATAAACTGATGATGGATGCACTGACATAGGATAAATAGATAATGGATAAACTGACATAAGATGAACCAATGATGGATAAACTAACATAGGATGAACTGATGATGGATGAATAACTTGACATAGGATAAAATGATGATGGATGAATAACTTGACATAGGATACAATTATGACATGGATAACTTTGACATGTGATGAACCAATGATGGATGAATTGACATAGGATGAACCGATGATGGATAACTTTGACATTGGATAAAATGATGACATGGATAACTTTGAATTGGATGAATTGATGATGGATGAACTAACATTTGATGAACCGATGATGGATGAATAACTTGACATAGGATAAAATGATGATGGATGAATAACTTGACATAGGATAAAATGATGGCATGGATTACTTTGACATTAGATAAAACGACGATGGATGAATAACTTGACATAGGATAAAATGATTATGGATGAATAACTTGACATAGAATGTGTATAGGATAAAAAATGAGATTGAATAATAAGATCAAAAGCAATGATAAATCAACAACTCAATTCTATAACATAAAGAGATCGATCTAGGCAAATACCAATATCAATGAATAAATCGAATTAAAACAAGAAAGCCTTCACCTAGATTGTATAGCTCTCTTTGTTAGATGTGGATTGCTCAATAATGTTGTGTACCCATGGTGTTGCAACAAGTGGATTTTGATAGTGTGCTCAAAGATGTACTCAACAATACATAATATGCTCAAAGCATAATAAGAATGCCTATAGTTCATATCCATAAAAGATTGCAAAGGATTTGTTATGGAGATGAAGGGGGTATATATAGGATTCAATAAAGATCGATCAATGGTCCAGAAAGTTTAATAAAATCAATGGATGAGATAAATCTAGAATTCATGATGAATGTGCACTTAACATGTGTCACAAAAAAAGATATTGTTATTGAGTTAGCTGATTGATTTGAGATAAAAGACATGAAAAAGATATGATTAGATTTCATAAAAATGGAAATGTTTTTTTCTAATTTATGAGTTGGTGATGTTTAGTATGGAAAATGAGGTAGATTTGTGTAGGGTTGATTTTGATAGGTTAGGTCAATCCTCCTTTCTCCACTAAACATTCAAGGACTTTCAGCTAAGTAGGAAGTCTACTACAAGCCTTCTGTCACTCAGAATATAGGGGAAGATTGCAATTGTGTGATTTAGTTCAATTAAGTCCAATTATGCTCAAAACCCTAATTATGCAAATTCAGAAGCAAACGGACAAATTACAGAAAATGCTTGCACACAAAGATATCAAATGACAATCAAATGTGTACCAGATTTTGAAGTTCAAAAAATGGAAAAGTTAGGGACTAATGAGCGGGCACCCTAGTCCAGTGCCACCATTTCTATCGAGATCTGGGAATCTTATCTTCAACATGTTCCTGTTGTTCTAGAGATTTTTCAGTTACAGGATCTGGAGGACTAATGAGTGGGTGCCCAAGTCCAAGTCCCTATTTTCTTCTTTGATCTGCAATTCTGACAGTCTGCAATGCTCTCTTGCAACTCCACTTTTTTTTCTTTCGCAACCTATAACCTACAATTATGGAAAAATGGGTTGGCGGTTGTGGTGTTTAGAGTCCTACCTCAGTCAAGCCCTGGAGAGACATTCAAGTCTTCCAAACACCATTGTCAGATAAAGAGTGTGTATCACTATGGGATAGAGGCAAAATCCAAATGATAAATGATAGAAAACACAATTGATATCACCTTGTAGTGAAGATCTCATGGAAGGAAGATGCTCTTCATGTCATGAGGAGATGGATGCCAAATCTACAAATACAAACACAATAACAACACAAATTCTACTCTACAACACAATGAATGCCTTGAATCACTTTCACAAAATCACAATGCTTATCAAATTTCCCATCTAGTTTACAAATGAATCACTAATCATGCTTATAGATGCAACTACAAATATTCCTGCTAAGAATTTCATAATTGAAACTTACTGTGTTGGCATAGGACCTAAATAACGGTCATAAACTGACACTTCAAAATTAGGCCCGACCTAAAATAGGGCAAGACTAGGGCGCGAGCACCCAAGTCCTCCTTGTTGAACTGCACTGGACAACTGAGAGGGGGGTGAATCAGTTGTCCTAAAACTTTTAACCAATTATGAACATCAACTTATCAATTACTTATATTCTGATATAACCATGAAAGCATGAAATGATAAGTTCAACACAATAACATAATCAACACAGGAGACACCAGATTTTTACGTGGAAAACCCTAAAAGGGAAAAACAATGTGGGTGTTAGCCCAAAAAAATATACATTATATCAATACCGAAAAATAGAGGCTCACTGGCTACAGGGCTTACTGCCCAAATTGCTGACTACAAAGAATGGCTCAATGCATATGGGTGGCTCACTGCCAAAATGGTGAATTGATTCGACAACATCTGCCAAATTGGCTCACACTTATCTCTTCATATTCGCATCCCACACACTTTTTCGCAACTTCATTACATGCTTTTATACAATTCATCAACCTTGGAATGTGCATCAAGGTTGGCATTACATTCATCAACCATTGGATCAATCTCCAAGGTCGGCATTACAATTATACATAAAATAGGTCTGGACCTAATACAAATTAAGCAAAGGAAAACATGTAAAGATGTATGTGGATCATGCCATGCCTAAACTGGGACACAAACACAATCCTCCATGCCACAAAATGCTTCTAAAATCTTCGATGCATCTCCGCAAATAATGAATTCAACCAGGTCGGTCAAAGACTGATGAGAGCACAAGGTCTGCTAAGACCATTCTTCATTCATGATCCAATTTTCTCTTTGCAAACCAATCCAAATGTAGGAACACGATCAAGAGACATCCATAAAAACATTGTAATCACCAGGAATATCCGCACAATCTCTAACCACTTTGTCAAGAAGATTCTTCAAACTAGAGCACAAGAACAACATTGTCAACCACTATCATAAGTAAAAGATAGCTTGCAGACCACCAAATCACAAAACATTGTAGTTGAAGGCACTTAACATCATCACAAACTTGATTCCAGAACCGCAGACCAAAATACTTCAATGCGGAGGAATGCGGAGCATAACACTTTCTCCCTATCACCACTAAACATATAGAAAAAGCAGTTTTCACACCAGTGAACACAATATACTTAATTCTTCATGCCAGAGGCTCAAACTTGGAATATAACATCTTCAGACAGACTTCTAAATCACTTCCAATCTGTAGGCAAAGATATTCATTCTATAGGAAATGCAGAGCTATCTTCTAGACTGTTCTTCAGAGTCTAATACATTGTTTCAACTGCAACACACTGTTTCCACCAGAGGGGCTAATTTTCTCAATATCCTCAACATCAGAATCACTTACATAGGTAAATATAAAGCATCTTACTCATGACAAGAAAGCAACGAAATAAGAGCACAGTTGACACCAATGACAACACAAATATGTTGACATCAATGACAAAACTGATCAGGCACATACTTGCAACAATCTCCCCCTTTGTCATTGATGACAACATATGATGTGAAAAACTAAAAAGACCATCAAGACAAGATTATCCTCCTTTCTCATTACACAACTGTATTCTTTCTCCCCCTAATTTTTTCACATGATTTCTCTCCCCCTTTGACATCAATGGCAAAGGGCACATACTTGCATGTTGCTGCTCTGATCCATTGAACTTTCTCTATTTGTTTTTTTTTTAACACTTTCTTCATAAGAACCTACTCCCCCTAAGGGATAGCCCTTAAAACATCAATCTAGATCAAAAATGAGGCTTTGGATACCACTTGATTGATGCATTCTTATGCATCTTAGTTTAGAGTAGGAGGGGTAATGACCCCTAGCTTTTCTATGAGATATACAAAAGTATCTTTGGGCAGAGGCTTAGTAAAAATGTCTACAATCTGATCCTTTGTGGATACAGACTCCATTTTTACTTCATTTTCATTCACCTTTTCTCTCAAAAAGTGATACCTTATAGATATATGCTTTGTTCTTAAGTGCATCACTGGATTCTTCAAGATGTTTATAGCACTTGTATTATCTCAGAAGATTGCAACTAGATTTTCATACACAACTCTTATGTCCTTCAATGTCTGCTTCATCCATAATACTTGAGTGCAACAACATTCTATTGCAATATACTCTATTTCTGTTATTGATAATGAGATTGAATCTTGCTTCTTGCTCAACCATGAAACCAATCTGTTTCCCAAAAAGAAAGCACCTCCACTTGTACTTTTTATGTCATCAACATCTCATGCCCAATCAGCATCTGTATAAGCACTAAGAATGAAATCATAATATTTTGGATACCATAGACCATGATTTGGTGTGCCTTTCAAATACCTTAAGATTCTCTTAACTACCATCACATGTGATTCTCTTGGATCAGGTTGAAATCTTGTAACAAGAAAAACTGCATGCATAATATCAGGTCTAGTTTGAGTTAGATAAAGCAATCCTCCAATCATGGATCTATACCTTTTTTGATCAATCTTGGGTGAATCATCAATTTTTCTTAACTTGCAGCCAGTCACCATAGGAGTACATACCAGTTTATAGCCCTCCATCTCAAACTTCTTCAACAATTCTCTCACATACTTTGACTGAGATATGAAGATTCCTCTACATGATTGATTAATTTTCATACCCAAAAAGAAATTTATTTCACCAAACATGGACATTTCACATTCACTTTTCATCTCAATAGCAAACTTTATGTACATACCTTCATTTCCTCCAAAGATAATGTCATCTAAAAAGACTTCAACAATCAAGATCTGATTATCATTGATTTTGAAATACAAATTACTATCTATAGTACCTTTATTAAATCCCAATTACAACAAATACCTGTCTAACCATGCATACCAGGCTCTAGGGGCTTGTTTGAGTCCATACAATGCTTTCTTCTACCTACATACCATATCACCTTGATTTGACAGTTGGAATCCCTCCAGTTGCTCAATGTATACTTCCACTTCTAACTCACCATTCAAGAATACAGAATTCACATCCATTTGATACACCTTAAAATCTTTGTGAGCTGCAAATGCCAAAAACATTATGATTGCTTCAATCCAAGCTATTGGGGCAAAAGTTTCTTCAAAATCTATCCCTTCAATTTGAGAATATCCTTTCCACACAAGTCTTTCTTTATTCCTTACAACTTCTCTATTTTCATTCAGCTTGTTCCTAAAGACCCATTTGGTTTCAATAAGAGAATTCACTACTCTGCCTATTTCAACCACGTGCCCAAGAGTGAGAATACATGCAAGGAACAATATCATAAGAAAACCCCATAAACTAGAGTCCCTCACATTTTGTCTAGTGTCCCTTGCAAGGGTGTGACTCCTCACTTCTGATTGAGAGGTTACTAACCAGCTCAAACATAAATAAACTAGAGGAAATGACATAGAGCTAGATATCATTGTACCATAAAACTAACTAGGAGGGCAGCAACAACAACCACAAAACTCTCTTCTGCTTCCACATGTTCCATCTAGAGGGGCAACACTCCCACATCTAGAATTGTTTCTCTGTTAGAAAAAGTAGATGTGAGGGAGGGGAGGAGAGAGCAATGGTTCCTCTCTATCTGAGAACTTAATCTGCCAACTCACATAAATAAGGAACTCCTGGAGTCTTGAGATTAAGGCTCAGGTCCCACATCTGGATGAAAAAATAGGAAGGAGAAAAGCTCACAGGAGCTCAATGGATGTTGCTACTACCTCGGTATCTTCCCTACACCACCTATTCCATAGATGAAAATCTTCTAATCTCTTAATTCTATAAGGATGGATTGCTAACCATGAATATAGAGAAGAAAATCCTACAGAATAGGAGAGCAAAAAGAGCATACAAAACCAGTGAGTATCCATATTGTCTACAAGGAGAAATACTATATGGAACAGCATCAAAAGCACCTATTTATAGAAAATTTGATAGATTTCACACATTCCAATATGTCCTTGATCAATTAATTCTAGTCACTTCCACAGTATACTGGCCATAAATGGAAATCTTTTGATAATTTTCAAAAATGGGTAGACATATAGCATTTCATCATCTCACATAACTGAAAACATCAATTTCACATTAAAGCTGCCAGATTAGTTGTCTCAGTTTCAATACTTAAATCCTTTTTTACTCAATTATCCTATCAAAACTAGTCATGAAGAAAACAAGAGGTCACCTCTTGTATGAGCACAGATCCCCAAGGGTTGATCCTGCATCGCGCCAATCCTCCGACTTGCTAATTCCCCCATAGTGGTAGCGATGGAGACCAAGCACATGCTTGAGAAATTAATTCTGCACTGGTTTATCCCACATCATGCACCACCATGTTAGATTTGAATATGAGTCATTTATCACTGTGGTAGATAGTCTAGATCAATGGCACTAATACAGTTAGCAAGGGAAAAAACATGTCATTAATGTCAAACAAACACGAGCAAATGATAGCACACCACCTGGACTGCCAACTGATCCATGACTCCAAGAAGAAAATTCAAATAGTGCCATCTAGGTAGCTTTCTACGCCTCCACAGTGAAAAGATCTGGCAAGAAATGGACCTCTACGGAATGGTAGAAACTGTTAGATTTTCCATGTAATATGGGGCAAATCCCCTAAAAAACCACGTGACCCACAAAAAACCTTCCACATAGCACGGATCGGTTAACACCTACTCAACAATCTGTGAAGATGGACACATGGCACCTTCCTGCATCGTGGAACAACGTAACTTATAAGAACCTGCCAACTATCTATTGGGGACCCACCCCTTACCATCGATGAAGCCTGATGCATAGAAAACACCATGTGACACCCTTCTGCTCTTCCACAAGAGTCTTTTTCTTCAATATTTTATTTCCTGTAGAATGGCAGAAACCACTAAAAATATACCACCTGTCAAATGGGACCCAACCTTACAAAAAACCTTATAAAACAACCTTTGTCTACTATGGGCAAAAGAACCTTGGCACATTGAAAAAATCACTGAATATGGGCAAAAGAAGGTGAATGAAAGGTAAGGGGTCTGTCAACAACGTGCTCTTGGACATCAAACCAATAACTTAAGGAACCCATCACAAGCTATTAGCAGTCAACTAAAAATCATAACAAAAGTAACTTCACCGCTTGCAATTGAATAATGCTAGGGTTTAGGGTTTAAGGGAACTGTTCAACATTTTAACAAGTAAACCCTAGGATAGAGATTCTTAAGATTAGCACATAATTTCAGGCAAAATACTAGAACCAAGGGAAAAATTTTACTTTGTTCCACCATATTCAACCACTATTAAGTATACATTAGTCTTGCTAATATGATTGTCATTAAAAACCTGTAGTTGGAAACCATTTCACATATTTAACTCTTGATCTAAAATACATTATATTCTCATAAACCCAAAGGCATTCACATACCTCTGCATTATCCCAACCTTTTCCTCTAATGGTCAAGGATTATAACATTATTAAACCACTAAATAAGGTTCTAATGAATCTTGTTAGATGCTACAAGATAAACTATGGTATGCATAATTTATACCCAACCAAGTTCCTTTTCTATATTAAACATATATGCAATGTGTAAACACCCATGCCCAAAATAATTTTTCTTCAACAAAAAATAATGTATTCACAACATACATTATTTACCTTAGCCCAAAATGTAAATACATTACTTATTTATTGCTTAGCTTAATACTGGTAAGATGCAGTGATTGACCTAACACCACTATTATCCTTGTATACCATTGTGGTCCCTCCAATAGCTTCGATTACACAATTCTATCCAACAATATAACCCACACCTAGTTTCCAAAACAAAACCACATGAAACAAACACTTCAAGGAACATAAATTATCCAATAAATGAATTCTTTCTTTTTTTCATTAAATCTCCTCTTTAACTCCATGACTCACAAGATTACTAATAGAACCCATTATTCCTTCCTAATTTTTTTACAATTTAATCCACACAATGTAAAACCAAAAACCAAAAAAAACACAAAACGAATAACCATTCCCTTTTACCTCTTCGAAGAGGCTCATAAATTCTTCGTAGATAGTTGGTTCAAAATATTAATTTCCTCTATCCTTTCATTCCTACTTTGGCATTGATTATTTAATTTCCATACTTCAACATTCAAATAAAATTCCATGCAACTCCACTCTCAACCTTGCCATGATGGCCACCACTCTACTATACACATTATTAAATTCAAGGTTTATATCTAGTTATCATTCAAATATAGTTAGGATCTGTTACGTCAGAAAATGTCTCCCTAGGGCATTTTCCCTCATATGTTTAGGTCTCAAGTCCTTTAGAATGTATTTAGATCATCTTACATGTTAATGATGACTTCTAGTGAAGAAACCCCTAAGTTTTATGGCAAATGGGACCTATGGGATGCACTTGTGATGAATCCTACCTAAAATAGGGGGGTAGGACTTGGGTGCTTGCACCCTAGTCCTGCCCTATTTTGGGTTAGGACCTATTTTCATGTGTCAGTTATGTGACCATTATTAGGTCCTATGCCAACACCTCAAGTTTGAATTATGAATTTCTTGGCGGGAAGTTGTTTAGTTACATATATAAGCATGTTTAGGCATTCATTTGTAAACTAGAAGATAATTATGATCTTTTGGCATACTTATGATTTGAGAGCTTTCAAAGTATTCATTGTTGCAGAGTAGTATCATTTTGTTATTGTGTTTGTTATGCATATTTGGCTTCATCTTCTCAAGATGTGAAGGATCTTCATGTTTATGCGAGCTACACCATCAAGGTGACATTCATTTGTGTTTTCAATCATTTATCAATTGGTTTTTGCCTCTATCCTATAGGGATACACACTCTTTATCTGACAATGGTGTTTGGAAGACTTGAATGTCTCTCTGAGGCTTGACCAAGGCAAGCCTCCAAACACCACAATGCCTAACCCACTTTTCTATGATTGTAGGTTACAGGTTTTGGAAGCAGAAGAAGTGGAGTTACAAGGAATCATTACAGATGATCAAAAGTGCAGAGAAAAGAAGAAAATTAGGGCTTGGACTAGGGTGCCTACTCATTAGTCCTTCAAATTTTGATGCGGTGAAATCTCTATGACAACAGAATTGTGTTGCAGACATTCTTCAGAGATCCCAATAGAAATAGGTACACTGGACTAGGGCACCTACTCATTAGTCCCTGACTTTTCTGCACACCAAACTTTGAAATCTGGTATGTATTTGATTGTCATTTGATATCTCTTTTTGTGATCATTTTCTGTGATTTGTTTGTTTGTTTACGGTTTTATGAAATTAGGGTTTTGAGCATAATCAGGCTTAATTGAACAACAAATTCACATAATTCCAATCTTCCCCTTTGTTCCAAGTGATAGGAGATTTGTAGTAGAGTTCTCTACTCGATTAAATGTCCTTGAATGTTGGTGTGAAAGGAGGATTCCACATAAACCCTTGAAATTACCAAACCCCTCATTTTCACACCTAAACAGGATCAAAATAATATTCTTTTAGTTTCTCCACCTTAGTCCTTGCAACAAGGTTATTCAACTTACAAATTCTTCCATCTTTGTTGAATATAATTATTGCAGAATTATATGAATAATCAGATTATTCTTTTATAACAATTCATAACTATTGTAATCAATGAAATTGATTACATCACACAATATGATCAAGGATCAAAATTTCAATCACAAGAAAAGAAGTTTTCCACATGATCATGATAATAGTATTGTATTTGTATGTATGTATGTATGTATGTATGTATATATGTATATGTGTATGTGTATGTGTATGTGTATGTGTATGTGTATGTGTATGTGTATGTGTATGTGTATGTGTGTATGCATGTGTATGTGTGTATGTATGTGTATGTGTGTATGTATGTGTATGTGTGTATACATGCATGCATACTTACTTACATATATACATGCATATATGTATGTATGCATGCTTTCACATAAACACAACAATAATTTAAAAATAAATCAAAATGACTCATTCCATAAACCACATGCATCATAACAATTAGAAATACCAACAATATATCAAGTTTTATTGTTATCATCGAATGCTTCCATTAAACCTTAACTAACCCCCCACCAATCTCTTCCACTATACCTATAACCACCACAAGGCATCAATAGTACCAGTTTTTACAAAAATAAATCATAAATAAAATACTAAAATAACCATATGTACATCATAACAATGATACCATCACATCTATTTAAAATTTCAATATTTCTTAACTTTAACATTTTTTTGCAAATATTTTTATAACCTAATGTCATCAATCACATTGCATGAAGTGAATAATTAAAGTTATTATATTAATCCAAATGTGCAAATAAAACATAAGACAAGATTTGTATCACAACAATAGCACAACAATCCAAAAATGGAACTCTAGAAAAAAGGGATATTACATTGAGTATATATGTAAGAATATTGTAAGCTTGCCAAAGTTAATTGCTTGTTGTTTTAGATTGCATATATGAGTTTCCACGTATACAAGGAGAGACATTAGAAATAGAAAGATTATATATAATTTTTAATACACCTTAATTTAAATATAAATAATTTTTTTACCTATAAAATATATTTTATAAATTTTTGTTTGAAGATAAAACAATTTAAATAATAAAGGTCAAGGAAAACAAAAAATTATTAATAGTGTTTTTTTCTATAAAAATAGAATTGGTGTAATCTTTCATAATAAAAGATCAAACTATGTAAATAATTTAATAAAGTTCATATAAAATAAAAGTCACCTTGCTTCAAGTAGAAGTATTCACTTTATAAATAAAGAAATCAATATAGAGATCTAAAGCTACAACCCATTCGATCATGTGCATTGTATAATTCATTTAGAAACACTAGTAGTGGTGGAATTTCATGTAAAATCTCATTTTACCAACTTACCAACCTTCATTTTTGCTTACACCACTACTCTCAATTTACAACATCACACTTGTTTTTAATTAATTTATTAATTAAGTCTTCAATTCATTTGTATTTCATTTCATGTATATGTGAATTCACTTTTCAACTTAGATTTTTAAGCTATTATTTGCAACATTATTGTAGGCTTCAAGTGTCGTCTATTTGTTTTAAATTTAGATATGATTTGTATCTCCTATGACGAGAGACAATTAAGATGGAATAATTTTTTATATTTATAAGTGGCCTCTCATAATTCGATGATTTTTTTTTGTTGTACTTGCTCTCACACTCTCATTATTGGTATTTCTTCAATACTAGAGAGCATATAATAATTTGGGGTTCGTTGTGGATTATATCATGTGCCTTCTATTTTTAAAATTTGAGTGCAACTATGAACAACTTTATGCTCAAGGTTTTCTACAACTTATGACAATAGTTTTCTTCTTATAAATGTAATCTAATCATTTTAGTAGTGTAGAAGGCAAGGTAAGGTGAGTAGTATTCAAATAAGAGTGAGTAGTATTCAAATAAGAGTTGTACACAATTTATCTCTTTAGATTTCCTAAAAATTTATGCTCTGCAAGCATTTGAGGTGTTATTAGGTTTGTTTTATATAAGCACCAGTTGCAAGAAGGCATGTGAAGAAAATAAATCATTCATTTCCTTTTAGGCATTGGTCTCTTATGTAATATCCCTCTTATAAGTCAATTTTATAATTAAAATTGGCTCTTTATTTATTAGAACTCAATATATGATAACTTATTACTATAATATTGTAATGATAATTGTGGCAATTTTTCTTGTCTATGGTCATGTTTTTTAAGTAATATTAAATAACAATAAATATGTAAAATGAAAAATATAAGAACTCTACTTATCCTTTTATTTATCTTATTAATAGAAATAGGGTTGCATGCTTTTGTAGAAAAACTAAGCGAGTCTTTCTAAAAGACTTTATTCAAACTATCATATATTGATTCATTAACCTACAAATAATCCTCAATTATTTGTAGAAAAATATGATAGTGCCACATTATTCCATCAATCACTTGGTCCTTGTACATTGGTTAGGTTATTTATAGCTTTAGGTAATGAATTTGTCCTT
The DNA here is from genome assembly GCA_027924645.1 of Cunninghamia lanceolata. Lineage (NCBI taxonomy): Eukaryota > Viridiplantae > Streptophyta > Pinopsida > Cupressales > Cupressaceae > Cunninghamia > Cunninghamia lanceolata. The sequence continues at coordinate 16,875,409 of BSBN01000801.1, forward strand.
GATTATTTCCTCCAAAAATTATGATCTCTTCCTTTGAATCTACTAGTATTTCATCCAAAGTCTCAATTCCTTCTTCACCCAAATTAGTGTGATCTATATGGGGAGATTATCAACTGTTTGGATGTCGACCATCCTCCTAACATTCCTTGAGATGATTCTAGTGTCTCTCATGGTTTTTATTCAAAACATGACCTTCTAGTTACTTTTTCCTCAACCAACTATGCCTTATGCATTAGGTTTGTAGATTCCCTTATTTACACCTTGCCCTTGATTTATAAACAAAGTCTATTGATGTACTAGTTCACTTTTGTTTGCTCATCTTGAATATATCCAACATATTTGAGGAGACATTGAAATTTATAATTGTATTCAATTTCCATCATACTATAACACCACAAATGGGCTACCAAAAATTAAAGATTTTTTTTCTACCTTAGCATATTATATAATACTCTGGTTGACTATAGTAAATCCTTCATCACAAGTGGTATAATCTATTATTTCCTTGTTCTAATATTTTTTTATCATGGCTCATGACATTGGTGGATTGTGTTCCTCTTTCAAAATTTTGAGTTTTGTGGAACACAAGGCAATTTTGTAGTGTTTCTAAGTGTTGAGTAGTACATGTTATTAGGTGGTTCAATGATGGATTTGATCTAATGATGCATGGAATTTCTTGATTAGTAGGGAGGATTCTTGATGCCAAGCATTGTCATTAGTCCACATCACTTGGTGGGACCAATGTTATTAGGTGCTAAGAATGTAATGTTAGTCTAGGGCCCACCAAGTCTCCTTTGTTTAGTTTTGTATACACAAACCTCTCCCTATTTCCACATAGTGTGCTCCTAAGAATTCTCAAGAAAGGTTGGAAATAATTCACTATAAAATATAGTTTGAACCATCTAATCTACCACAATGGAGTCCATCTCATAATCTGCATGGTGTGAGGCTTAATCTTTGCATTACTGAGATATAATACCACTCGGTAGCCCAAATTTGATGTATATGGCTTCCTCAAAGATGTGCTCAACAATATGTAATATGCTCAAAATACAATAAGAATGCCTATAGCTCAGATGCATAAAAGATTGGAGAGGATTTCTTATGGAGATGAAGGGGGTATATATAGGATTCAATAAAGATCGATCAATGGTCCAAAAAATTCAATAGAATCAATGGATGAAATAAATCTAGAATTCATGATGAATGTACACCTAACATGTGTCACACAAAAAGATATTTTTATTGAGTTAACTGATTGATTTGAGATAAAAGACATGAAAAAGATATGATTAGATTTCATAAAAATGGAAATGTTTTTTTCTAATTTATGAGTTGCTGATGTTTAGTATGGAAAATGAGGGGGATTTGTTTAGGGTTGATTTTGATAGGTTATGTAAATCCTCCTTTCTCCACTAAACATTCAAGGACTTTCAGTTGAGTAGGAAGTCTACTATAGGCCTTCTATCACTCAGAATGTAGGGGAAGATTGGAATTGTATGATTTCTTTGTTCAATTAAGTCTAATTATGCTCAAAACCCTAATTATGCAAATTTGGAAGTAAATGGACAAATTACAGAAAATGCTCGCACACAAAGATATCAAATGACAATCAAATGTGTACTAGATTTTGAAGTTCAAAAAATGGAAAAGTCAGGGACTAATGAGTGGGCACCTTAGTCCAGTGCCACCATTTCTATCGAGATCTGGGAATCTTATCTACAACATGTTCCAGTTGTTCTAGAGATTTTCCAGTTGCAGGATCCGGAGGACTAATGAGCGGGCGCCCAAGTCCAGGTCCATGTTTTCTTCTTTGATCTACAATTCTGACAATCTACAATGCTCTCTTGCAACTCCACTTTTTTTTCTTATACAACCTGTAACCTACAATCATGGAAAAATGGGTTGGGGGTTGTGGTGTTTAGAGGCTTACCTCAGTCAAGCCTCGGAGAGACATTCAAGTCATCCGAACACCGTTGTCAGATAAAGAGTGTGTATCCCTGTGGGATAGAGGCAAAATCTATAAGATAAATGATATAAAACATAATTGATATCACCTTGTAGTGAAGATCTCATGGAAGGAAGATGATCTTCATTCCATGGGGAGATGGATGCCAAATCTACAAATACAAACACAATAACAACACAAATTCTGCTCTGCAACACAATGAATGCCTTGAATCACTTTCACAAAATCACAATGCTTATCAAATTTCCCATCTAGTTTACAAATGAATCATTAATCATGCTTATATATGCAACTACAAATATTCCTGCTAAGAATTTCGTAATTGAAACTTATCGTGTCAGCATAGGACCTAAATAACGGTCATAAACTGAAACTTCAAAATTGGGCCTGACCTAAAATAGGGCAGGACTAGGGCACGGGCACCCAAGTCCTCCCTGTTGAACTACACTGGACTACTGAGAGGGGGGTGAATCAGTTGTCCTCAAATGTTTAACCAATTATGAACATCAACTTATCAATTACTTATATTCTAATATAACCATGAAAGCGTGAAATAAAAAGTTCAACACAATAACATAATCAACACAGGAGACACCAGATATTTACGTGGAAAACCCTAAAAGGGAAAAACAACGGTGGGTGTTAGCCCACAAAAATATATAAGTTATATCAATACTGAAAAATAGAGGTTCACTGGCTACAGGGCTCACTGCCCAAATTGCTCACTGCAAAGAATGGCTCACTGCCAAAATGGTGAATTGATTCGGCAGCATCTACTCCATGCCAGGGTTTAGTTCCATTGAAGCGAAATATTATTTCTCTATTTTTCTTTTTCACACCTTCGTACTTATCTCTTCATATTTGCATCCCACACACTTTTTTGTAACTTCATTACATGTTTTTATACAATTCATCAACCTTCGAATGTGCATCAAGGTCGGCATTACATTCATCAACCTTTGGATCAATCTCCAAGGTCGACATTACAATTATACATAAAATAGGTTTGGCCCTAATACAAATTAATCTAAGGAAAATATGTAAAGATGTATGTGGATCATGCCACGCCTAAGCTAGGACTCAAACACAATCCTCCACGCCACAACATGCTTCTACAATATTCGATGCATCTCCCTAAATAATGAATTCAACTAGGTCGGCCAAGACTGATGAGAGCACTAGGTCTACTAAGAACATTCTTCATTCATGATCCAAGTTTCTCTTTGCAGACCAATCCAAATGTAGGAACACAATCAGGAGACATCCACAAGAACATTGTAATCATCAGGAACAATCACACAATCTCTAACCACTCTGTCAAGAAGATTCTTCAAACCAGAGCAAAAGAACAACACTGTCAACCACTATCATAAGTAAAAGATAGCTTGCAGACCACCAAATCACAAACCATTGCAGTTGAAGCTACTTAACATCATCATCACAAACTTGATTCCAGAACCGCAAACCAAAATACTTCAATGTGGAGGAATGCGGAGCATAACACTTTCTCCATATCACCACTAAACATACAGGAAAAGTAGTTTTCACACTGGTGAACACAATTCACTTAATTCTTCATGCCAAATGCTCAAACTTGGAATATAACATCTTCAAATAGACTTCTAAATCAGTTCCAATCCGCAGGCAAAGATATTCATTCTATAGGAAATGTGTAGCTATCTTCTAGACTGTTCTTCAGAGTCTAATACATTGTTTCGACTGTAACACACTGTTTCCACCGGAGGGGCTAATTTTCTCAATTTCCTCAACATCAAAATCACTTACATAGGTAAAATATAAAGCATCTTACTCATGACAAGCAAGCAACAAAATAAGAGCACAATTGACACCAATGACAACATAGATATGTTGACATCAATGACAACACCAATCAGGCACATACTTGCAACAATCTCCCCCTTTATCATTGATAGCAACATATGATGTGAAAAACTAAAAAGACCATCAAGACAAGATTCTCCCCCTTTCTCATTACACATTTGTATTCTTTCTCCCCCTAATTTTTTCACATGATTTCTCTCCTCCTTTGACATCAATGGCAAAGGGCACATACTTATATGTTGCTACTTTGATTCACTGAACTTTCTCTATTTATTTTTCTTTAACACATTCTTCATCATAAGCTACTCCCCCTAAGGGATTTCTGTTAAAACATCAATCTAGATTTTAAATGAGGCTTTGGATACCACTAGATTGATGCATTCTTATGCATCTTAGTTTAGAGCAGGAGGGGTAATGACCCCTAGCTTTTCTCTGAGATATTCAAAAGTATCTTTGGGCAGAGGCTTAGTAAAAATGTCTACAATCTAATCCTCTATGGATACACAGTCCATTTTTACTTCATTTTCATTCACCTTTTTTCTCAAACTGTGATACCTTATAGATATATGCTTTGTTCTTGAGTGCATCACTAGATTCTTCGAGATGTTTATACCACTTGTATTATCATAGAAGATTGCAACTAGATTTTCATACACAACTCCTATATCCTTCAATATCTGCTTCATCCATAATACTTGAATGTAACAACATTCTACTGTAATATACTCTGCTTATGTTGTTCATAACGAGATTGAATCTTGCTTCTTTGTCAACCATGAAACCAATCTATTTCCCAAAAAGAAAGCACCTCCACTTGTACTTTTTCTGTCATCAACATCTCATGCCCAATCAGCATCTGTATAAGCACTAAGAGTGAAATCATTATCTTTTGGATACCATAGGCCATGATTCAATGTACCTTTTAAATACCTTAAGATTCTCTTAACTGCCATCACATGTGATTCTCTTGGATCAGCTTGAAATCTTGCAACAAGACAAACTGCATGCATAATATTAGGTCTAGTTTGAGTTAGATAAAGCAATCATCCAATCATGGATCTATACCTTTTCTGATCACTATTGGGTGAATCACCAGTTTTGCTTAACTTACAGCCAATCACTATAGGAGTGAGTACATACCGGTTTAGAGCCCTCCATCCAAAACTTCTTCAATAATTCTCTCACATACTTTGACTGAGATATGAAGATTCCTCGACCTAATTGATTAATTTGCATACCCAAAAAGAAATTCATTTCACCAAACATGGACATTTCAAATTCACTTTTCATCTCACCGGCAAACTTTATGCACATACCTTCATTTCCTCCAAAGATAATGTCATCAACAAAGACTTCAACAATCAAGATCTGATTATCATTGAGTTTGAAATACAAATTGCTATCTACAGTACCTTTATTAAATCCCAATTACAACAAATACCTGTCTAACCATGCATACCAAGCTATAGGGGCTTGTTTGAGTCCATACAATGTTTTCTTCAACCTACATACCATATCACCTTGATTTGACAGTTGGAATCCCTCTGATTGCTCAATGTATACTTCCTCTTCTAACTCACCATTTAGGAATGCAGACTTCACATCCATCTGATACACCTTAAAATCTTTGTGAGCTACAAATGCCAAAAACATTCTGATTGCTTCAATCTGAGCTATTGGGGCAAAAGTTTCTTCAAAATCTATCCCTTCAATTTGAGAATATCCTTTGCACACAAGTCTTGCTTTATTCCTTACAACTTCTCTATTTTCATTCAACTTGTTCCTGAAGACCCATTTGGTTCCAATAACATTTTTGTCAGCAGGTCTAGGAACTAGTTCCCAAGTTTCATTCTTCTCTATTTGCAAGAGTTCTTCCTCCATTGCCTTTACCCAATTTTCATCATTGCAGACTTTATTCACAGTTTTTGGTTCAACTATGGAGAGGAAATAGTAGTTTACTTGTTCTTCAACATCTTTTCCTCTTGTCAGTACACCTTTGCTTTTATCTCCAATAATTTGACCTTCAGAGTGATTCATTCTTACATACCTAGGGGTTTTAGAAACAGTTTCTAGAGCCTTTTCTTCTTCATCTTGACTATATCTTCTTGTTTAACTTTATCTTCATAAGTTGTAGCAACAGGTTCATCTGATTCATAGCCATTCTGATTTGATGTTATTCCTCTATCTTCATCCACCTTCACATTTGCATTTTCAATAATCTTTTTCAATCCTTTATTGTAACACCAGTAAGCCTTACTCTTGGTAGAGTATCCAAGGAAGATTCCTTCATCACATCTTACATCAAATTTCCCTAGATCTTCATCTCTTCTAATATACATTTGCTTCCAAAGACTTTGAAATATCTTACTGTAAGAATTCTTCCATACCACAGTTCAGAGGGAGTTTTAGTACCATTGCCTTTCACTTGAACCCTATTCTGAATGTAGACAACAGTGTGTATAACTTCTTTCCAAAACACTTCTAGTAGACCTCCTTCCTTCATCATTGTCCTGGTAGCCTCCTAAACTATCCTTTTCTTCCATTCCACAACTTCATTCTGCTGGGGAGTTCTAGGTGTAGACAATTGCCTCTTAATCCCTTGCTCTTCACAAAAAATTTTGAACTCATTTCAAGTGAACTCACCTCCTCTGTCAAACCTCAAACACTTGATTTTTAGTTCTAACTCATTCTCAACCATTGCCTTGAAAGATTTGAACTTTTCTAGGGCTTTAGATTTGTCTCTTAAGAAAGTAACCCAGGTCACTCTAGAATAATCATCAATAAGCAACATGAAGTACCTGTCACCTTGCAGACTTCTTACCCTTGTAAGACTACATAGCTCTATATGCACTAGATCCAATAGACCGACAAAAATTGCTCTTTGCTCTTGACCCTTCTCCTAGTCTACTTCTCAAACTGACATTCTTTGTAGATGGTATTGATGGGTTTCACAAGCTTTAGTAGATCTCTCACAGTCTGACTTGAACTTATCTTTACTAGATTGTCAAAGTTTATATGACACAACCTTCTGTGCCACAGACAACTCTCATCTGCTTGGGCCAATAAATAGTAAACACTAGTTCCTCTTAATTGCTAAATGTTACCTCTGGTCTTCTTACCAGTAACAATCACAGTTCCAGAGCTTGCCATGATCTTGCACCCATTGTCTTTGAATCTTAGATCATAACCTTTATCACACATCTGATCAACACTCAAAAGATTATGCTTCAAACCCTTCACATACAGGACATTATTAGTATTATGCTTACCATCAAATGAGATAGATCCTTTTCCACAAATCTTAGCAACTGCATTATCTCCAAACCTAACCAGACCTCCATCATACTTTTCCAAACTCACAAACTTACTTTTATCACCAGTCATATGATGTGAGCATCCACTATCAATAATCCATTCATCCTTATCTTTCTCAACCTACACTACCAAAGTACTTTCTTCTAGTGGTTTCTCTTCCTCCACATGACTAGCAGGATTAGTAGACATAGGTTCTTCTTTGATGGCAATAAACAAACATTCATTTGCACTTGTACTAGCATCATCAGTTTCATCATTAGTCACACCTTCATCATCAAAATATCTAACATAGTAGCATTTCTTTGGAACTCTAGGCTTGTTCTCAAATCTTTTTCTATTCCTTTCAATTCTTTCAGGACATCTAGAAGCATAATGAAGTAATGGCTTTGAAGGCAGTCTCAACTTTTGGAAATACATCACCAAACTCTCTCATCTCAGATGTTGTAAGATTTCCAAGTAATTGATCTCTATCAATAGCTTTTATAGTCTTTACTTCTTCAATTGTAGCTACCTTGTGACTCTAGGACTTTGGTAGTGATATGAGAATTTTCATCACAATTTCCTTGTCAATGAGAGTTCGTCCCCTACCTTTTATTCCAGTGACAAGTTCATCAACTCTTTGCATAAAGTTTGTTATGTTTTCATCTTCATTCATCTTCAAACCCTTATATTTCACTTTCAAGCTCTGTAGCTTGGCTTCTCTTACAGAATCATCTCCTTCATATATATTTTTCAGCTTCTCCCATACCTCATTTGCAGATACAAGGTCCACAACTTTTGTCAACACTATGTCACTTAAGGAACTTAATATGGTATCCTTTGCTTTGACATCCAACTCATATTCTTTGATATCATCTTTAATTGTCAAACCATCTTCAGGCATGACAAATTGTGACTGTGTAGCTAGCCATACTTTATAACCAATACAGAGGAGATAGATTTTCATTTGTACCTTCCAAAGAGCATAATTTGTCCCATCAAATTGTGGAGCTTCCCTTTTATAAGACATCCTAGATCTTCCTCAATCTGTTAGGCCTTCTTTTGAGGAACCTTGCTCTAATACCAATTGTTGAATTGCACTGGGCAACTGAGAGGGGGGGTGAATCAATTGTCCTAAAACTTTTAACCAATTATGAACATCAACTTATCAATTACTTATATTCTAGTATAACTATGAAAGAATGAAATGAGAAGTTCAACACAATAACATAATCAACATAGGAGACACCAAATTTTTACGTGGAAAACCCTAAAAGGGAAAAACTACGGTGGGTGTTAGCCCACAAAAATAAATAAGTTATATCAATATCAAAAAATAGAGGCTCACTGCTCAAATTGCTCACTGCAAAGAATGGCTAACTGTCTATGGGTGGCTCACTACCAAAGGGTGGCTCACTTCCAAAATGGTGAACTAATTCAGTAGCATCTACTCCATGCTAGGGTTTAGTTCCATTAAAGCACAATATTATTTCTATGCTCTACTCTTTCACACCTTTGCACTTATCTCTTCATATTCGCATCCCACACACTTTTTCACAACTTCATTACATGCTTTTATACAATTCATCAACCTTGGAATGTGCATCAAGGTCGGCATTACATTCATCAACCATTGGATCAATCTCCAAGGTCGGCATTACAGTTATACATAAAATAGGTATGGACCTAATACAAATTAAGCTAAGGAAAAGATGTAACTTTAGATGTATACAGATGACACCATGCCTTAGCTAGACTCAACCACAATCCTCCATACCACAACATGCTTCTACAATCTTTGATGCATCTCCGCAAATAATGAATTCAACCAGGTTAGCTAAGACTAATGAGAGCACTAGGTCTGCTAAGAACATTCTTCATTCACAATCCAATTTTCTCTGTGCGGACCAATCCAAATGTAGGAACACGATCAATAGACATCCACAAGCACATTGTAATCACCAGGAACAACTACACAATCTCTAACCACTCTGTCAAGAAGATTCTTCAAACTGGAGCACAAGAACAACACTGTCAGCCACTGTCATAAGTAAAAGATAGCTTGTGGGCCACCAAATCATGAACCATTGTATTTGAAGGCACTTAACATCATCACAATCTTGATTCCAAATCCATAGACCAAAATACTTCAATGTGGAGGAATGCAGAGCATAACACTTTCTCCCTGTAACCACCAAACATACAGAAAAAGCAGTTTTCACACTGGTGAACACAATTCACTTAATTCTTCATGCCAAAGACTCAAACGTGGAATATAACATCTTTAGATAGACTTCTAAATCACTTTCAATCTGTAGGCAAAGATATTCATTCTACGGGAAATGCAGAGCTATCTTTTAGGTTGTTCTTTAGAGTCTAATACACTATTTCGACTACAACACACTATTTCCACTAGAGGGGCTAATTTTCTCAATATCCTCAACATCAAAATCACTTACATAGGTAAATACAAAGAATCTTACTCATGACAAGCAAGAAACAAAATAAGAGCACATTTGACACCGATGACAACACAGATATGTTGACATCAATGACAACACTGATCAGGCACATACTTGTAATACTCCCCCCTATTTCAGGCAGGACTTATGTTAAGTGCATCCCCTAAGTCCTATTTTCCATGAAACTTCAAAGTTTTCTCATCGAGATTCATTAAGATCATGCAAGATGCTCTAAATGCATAAACAGGACATGGGAGCTAAACCTTAAGAGGGAAAATCCCCCAAGGGGACATTTTCTGACATAACATTTAGCCCCCACTTTAATGTATGTATAAATTCAAGGCCAATACATGCATTAAAGTATGGTCAACAAGCACAACAAACACGCCAAGCACGGAGAAGACATGCCAATCATAGAGAAGATAGTAATAGGCACACAAAACACAGAGAAAACAATATTGAAGACACACAAAAACATAGTGAATGTAGTGAAGACAGTGATGATTTTATTTTCTTTTTCTTTTCATATATATGAAATGTAGATGCAAGTATAAGGAAAGTAAACACAACACCCATAATGCAGGAGGGACTCATCGCCACCGGTCTTTAAGACTGCATATGGGGCAACACACATGCCAAACATGCCATACAAAGCAAGCACGCCATACAAATCCCAAAGAATAGGAGGGACTCATCGCAACTTGTCTTTAAGATTATGCTCAGGAACAAATATGCAATACACACACACTTGGAAGACACAAAGAAAACACGACAAACAAGCAATGGAGTGTTCCTATTTCTAGGTTCATCACCATCTCAAGCACATTATAGGCACACACCGATGATTGCACATCACCACAACTATCACCGAAGACATGCTTAATGGTTGAGTTAGTCATAGAACCACTCCTCGCCTCTACAGAGGGCTTTTTGAAAATGACCCTAGATGTGTACTCTCCATGAGAAATACACCATCCCTGCCTCCACAGAGGGCTTAAGAAAAGGATGCGATATCCCACCTCTGCAGTGGGCTTAAATGATTGTAATAGATTTCAAACAAATCTCAGAGTGCAGGAGGGACTCATTGCCACCAATATTAAAGCTACACCTAAGAACAAACACATTGCTAACATCTAGAATAGATAGCTTACCTTATATATGCCCCCACCTTAAGGTGGTTGATATTAGGTATCGATATCAAGCACGTTAAGGTAGGAATAAAACACACAAGGGAACACGATCTCTCACAAAGCCCATGCCCCCCAAAGGTTACATGTACTTTATGATTGCCAAATGTTCCCACAAACACATTCCTGCAAGAAAAGTGTTAACGTCCATATAATCATGATAAACAACAATGCATAGTGCAAGATTCAAGATAGACAAAGTGCACGGAGCTGCAGTATTGTTTTGTTTTGTAAGTGCAATAAGACAACATCAAGATCACATAGAGTGATTCTACTAGCCAATAATCAGATAATATATAACAACCCCATCGTCATATAGGAACTAGGTCCATTTTCTTATTTCTTGCTAAAGGGACACTTGGTCCGCATTAGTATAAAATGTTTTTCATCATCCGTTCGCTAGAAAAAAACACTAGAGGAAGGTAAACAATAAAGCAAGAGAGGAGAAACAAGTGCTTTAGGGAGAGTCACATAGGAGGGTGCCCCCAAGTCACCAACCACAACGCTATATCCATAAGGTCCAACAAAGGTGGTCTCCTGGTATCCTGGACCATACAAGAGTATCAAGGGTCATCCCAGGAGGCCTAAACAACACATAACACATCATGGGGGAACACATCATGAGAGATAAAGGGTTAGAAATACTTATCTATAGTACCATCATACTAAATTTTAGAACGTGCGAACCTCTTGGAGAGGTACTCGATCAAGTTTTGTGCAAAGGTCGAGTAGTTCTTATGAGAGTCTTCCTTGTGATCAAAAAATCCATGGAATTAATGTTTCTCAAATCCTTGTGTAAGTGAGACCTTTTGTTTCTTGTGAGGAGGAGAACCACTATTATTTCCAACTGATGATAATTGTCTTACTCTTTTCTGATTTTTAGCTAACTTTCTTTGTTGAGTTCATCTACCATAGTGACAAGAATCATCCTGTACTATCTCAATAATTTCATTTGTTAGAGTCTCTTGTTTCGGTTGTTCTATTTGTTTTTCTAATGCATTCCAATCTAGGTTCATTATATTTTCCCTATCTAGATCATGCAATATTCATATCTAAGACCAAGATAAATCAATGCTAAAAATTAAACTATACTACTTACTATTCTTTAATTTGATTATCTTTGACTTGACTCAATTATGAAATTAACTCTAACACTAACACTTTTAATCATCAATCTATAACTCTACTACTAGCCAAAGCCCATTGAATCAATACAGTGTCAAATTAGATTTATTCAATGCAAATTTTAACAGAACAAAGATAGATGAGAAGAAATTCTATGAAGTCCTACTAAATAGGTATTTGAACATCATATATATATATATATATATAACCCCTTTCTAATTAACCACAATTTAATTCTAACAATGCATTATAACACATCAAGATAATACACACTGAGATAGAAGTTGATTCCATCAAAGAAGAATGAAATATCACTAATTTATTTTAACACAACAAAGATAGACGAGAAGAAATTCTATGAAGTCCTGCTAAATAGGTGTTTGAACATCATATATATATATATATATATATATCATTTAACCCCTTTCTAATTAACCACAATTTAATTCTAACAATGCATTATAACACATCAAGATAATACACACTAAGATAGAAGTTGATTCCATTGAAGAAGAATGAAATATTACTATTTTCTCACGTAGCTTTGCTTGAAGATACTCTCACTCACTTTAGTTGGTTTACTTGGTCCTGCAATTTCCTAGTGTAATTACCAGCTTCCTCCAATAGAGTGCTTCTATCAATCTACATTATTTATCAGATAGAAATAAACAGTTAGCTTTAGGTATATGATGTTCTCCTGAATGGCGTCATCTACTTTTGTGTATGGTTCTTACAGAATGGCTACTTTTTCAAATCAATGTTCTTCTCAACCATCCTCTGTGCGTTTTGACTCTCGAGACAAAGGAAGGCCAAGAAAGCAGGATACACAAGAAAAGATACATTATACCTCAGAAGTATTTAGAGACAACAAAAGGAACTTTTCTCCAAGAAAAGGAAGGAGTGCCAATCAAGCCTGGAACAAGTATGGCTTTAGATATGGTGGGAGAAATGTGCAAGATTTTAATAGACCCTTCATAAGGAGAAAACCATTGAACTCCCAGCAGTAAGAATTCAATAATTTATTGAATAGAGACAACCCAGTTCATAGGGTCTCAAATTTCCATACACCCAAATGGAGGTCTTACCATGGACAAAGACAGAAGCATCACAAACTTCTGAGGGGCTGATTAAAAAGGAAGAATAAACCCATCATCACAGTACAGAGATATAAACCCCAGGGAAGGGGGGCAGGAGTTGAAGGAGAGTGATCCAAAGACAAAGTGTGGGTCCCCAAACCTACTTTCAAGAAAGTTATAAGGAGAGAAGAAAAGTAGGTTAGCGTATCCCTTAATGGAGAAGGCTTGAAGGAAAGGACTTCCATTGTTATCTCCCCACTTTGGTACTAATGAATTTTTAGAATGGACCAAAAGGGAATGGCCAGAGCCAAAGGAAGCCAGTTCAATGGGTAATGGTTTCTTTACCTTCCTCTTTAATAATATATAAGATAGATATTTAGTGTTGCAAAAAAGATTATGGAAATTTGAAAACACAACAATTTTCGATCAAGCGTGGAAACATAACTTTGACGTAGGAAAAGAAAAGATTTCATATCTCCCTTTTTAGCTGGAACTTCCATTCTTATCGGTGGAATATAGGGAAATAGAATCTTTACAAGTCATGGGTAATGCTTTGGGTACTTTTCAATAACTTGAAATTAGATATGACTGGTATCTTACTCCTTCTGTGAAAATTTGCATAATCATGGAAGCAAAAGAGTATCTCCCCAAGCGCATACTGCTTAACACCTCAAAAGGCCAATGGTTACAGGAAATTTGTTTGGTTGACAGCATCACTGAATCATGATGACTAGTTAGAATGAATAGAATGTTGGGTATTGGAAGGGAGGAAGAAAGTTTCATTGACCTGCATCAGGGTTTAAATGTTCACCTAAATGAGCCACGGGGACAACAATATGAGTTCCTTGAGAGAGGAACAATCACAGAGGAGAGGCTAGTTGGACTTAAGGATAGAGAGATTTCCATAGGCTCAGAAATCTGTGAGGGGGTCACATCAGAAAATCTAGAGGAAGTCAACTCCAGCTTACTAGAAGCCACTTTTGAAGGCTTTAAGGTGGCTCCTAGGGAGCCCTTGAAAGAAGACGGGGAAAAGGAGTACCTAAATGAAAGTGTTGTAGAGATCATAGGGACATTCCAGCAAAACACACTTCTGTCCCATCAAAACATTTTGGAGCCATCATCGGCTTTTGAAATGAACTCAAATGATACTGATGTTAATGAGTTGGAGAGTTGCATATAGTTAATGAATAGGTGAAACAAGTAAATGGATCCCAACTAGAAGGTGATCTTGTTCAAAAAGATGAATCAGAAGATAAAGAGGACTCATGAGATGTCAAATTCAAACCCTCCTTGAAGAAGTTATACGTAAAGCCACAAATTCTCTCCTTGATGAGATAGCAGAGGAAGTGTTGCAAGATAATGACTATGAGGTAAATAGTATAGATTTAGGAATTCTCCAAACCCCTCTTGGTCTAAGAGGGAATTCTGAGTCCCCAACTCTGCCAAGGAGAAGCTCAAGGCAAAAGAAGTCAAAAATTTAGAAAGAAATTGATGTTGGAATACAGACTACCATTGATAAAGTACTCAAGTAGAGGAGAGCTAATGGCTCTCCTCAGGAGCCATGAGGCTCCTTATGTGGAATGTTAGGGGTATTAATGCCCCTAACAAAGTCCACCTCATCAAATCCCAAATTGATGGGGTAGGAGTAGACATTGTTTTCCTACAAGAAACCAAGCTGGCTAATGAACAAGGCTCTTATATCTTTCAAAAATGGACAAACTGGGAAATAGTTTTTCATCTGAAAGTTGGATCCTCAGATGGATTGGTAGTGCTCTAGAAAAAACATTTACCAAAGATGGAAGTAGATGGAAATAGAGAGAACTAGATTTTGGGTAGATTTTCTGGTGTTTTATATGGGAAAGATTTATCAGTTTTGTGCATTTATGGTCCATCAGGAGCTACTCAAAAACTCAACCTCTAGAAGCATTTGACTTCTTTGTTACATTTCATTAATATGGAATATGTGATTTTGGGAGGTGACTTCAATGCAATGCTCGAGGTTTCTAAAAAATTAGGAGTTTTAGGTCAGTTACGAGTGCAAATGGACTTCAAGGCCTTTGTGTCAAGTAATAATTTACTAGATTGTAAGCCAACTAATGGTTGTTTTACCTAGTCTAATATGAGGAAAGACAGTTGGAGAATAGAAGAACAACTGGATAGGTTTCTTGTTTCACCACAATGCTTGCAAGGTAACACCTCAATGTCTACATCTATTCTCCCTTTTTCAGGTTCGAACCATTACCCAATCCTTCTAGCCTTGGGAGATGCTTAGAAGAATTAGAGGACCTATTTCAAATTTTAATAAATGTGGCTCAGTGACCCAAGTTTCCTTCAAAATGTGGGGGTGTGGTGGCAGTCGGCTCCTTTTGTGCAAGGTTCAAGAATGTTTCAACTAGTGAGTAAACTAAGTTTTGTAAAGAAAAAGATCCAAGACTGGAATAGATGTCACTTCAAGAACATCTTCTTAGAAAATGCGAGGATTTAAAAATATTTAGAAGCTGTTGAGTTGGATATCCTCAACCATGGTATGGATGAGTCAAAGTTTTGTCTGGAAAAAGCTCTGAGAGTAGAATTAGAAGAAGTTATGTTAAGGGAGGAGGTCTTCTGGCACCAGAAGTCAAGAGAATCATGGCTTAAATAAGGTGATCGAAATAAAAAATTCTTTCATCTCTCAACAAAAATTCACAACCATTCCAATGTAATAACTGCCTTGAAAAGGGAAGATGGATCCTTCATAGAGAATGTTGAGGAAATTCAGTCAGAAGTGAGATCCTTTTTCAAATTTCTACTCTCGGCTGATGATTCTCATACTCAAGCTCCCTTCAGCTTCATTAATTTTCCTTCCTTGATTACAAGGGATCAGAATGAGGAACTGATGAAGGAGTTTACAGTGGAAGAGATTAAAGCAATGGTTTTCTCAATGGAAGGAGATAAAGTACTAGGACTGGACAGTTGGACGGGGATATTTTTTAGAAGTACTGGGATGTAGTAGGTAGGGATGTCTTCCTTGGAGTGGAGTCAAGAAAATTTAGGAATGTGATCAAGGATCTAAAACGGACGAATCTAATGCTCATCCCAAAAGGTAAAACACCTTCCTTCTTTAAAGATTTTAGACCCATATCCCTTTGTAATTTTGTTTACAAGATTATTTCCAAATCTATAGCTACTTGTCTTGCTCCTATCCTTCCATATATTATTTCAGAGGAACAAGGTGGTTTTGTTCCAGAGAAAGAGACAGTTGAGGGGGCAACTCTGGTGCATGAAATCCTTTATTCCATAAAGCTAAGGAAGGAACTCGGTATGGTTATCAAATTAGACATGGCGAAGGTGTATGACCGAGTAAACTGGGATTTTCTTATAAGTATTTTGGTAAAGATGGGTTTCTATAAGCAATGGATCAAGTGGTTAACTACTTGTTTCTTTAGGGGTTGGTTTTTTAGTACTTGTCAACAGTATAGAGATAGCCCCGTTTGAGTCCTTAAGAGGCCTAAGGCAAGGTGACACCATCTCTCCTTACCTTTTCATCATTATGACTGAAGCATTGTCTTGGGCCCTCAAACATGCAAGTAACCATCTAGTATAGAGAGGTATAAGGATCTCACAAGTCTGCACCTTTTTCACATGCTTTGTTTGTGGATGACACAATCCTCTTTGTTCAGGCAAATAAAACAAAGGCTCTAGTGATAAAGAATGTCATTGAAAATTATTGTAAAGCCTCATGGCAGAAGGTGAATGAAGATAAATCAAAAATATACCTTTTCTTTGCTAGTGAGGAGTCCAAACATGATATTTCAAAAGTTTTAAACTTCATCTTAGAATCCTTGCCAAGTAAATATCTAGGAATTCTTTTATTTAATGGCAGATACAAAAAGGTTATATGGAAAGAGGTGGTGGATAGTCTGGAGCACAAAATTGGGACTTACAAGGGAAGGTGGCTTTCACTGGCAGGTAGAATTACCCTAGTTAAGTTTGTGTTATCGGCTATCCCTGTTTATATGTTGTCCTCTTTGCAAATGCCTAAAGGAATTTATAATCAAATAGGAAGAATTTGTAGATGCTTCCTCTGGCAAGGATCAATGGAGGAAAGGAAGATACATCTAATCTCATGGGATAAGTATGTAAACCCACCCCCTAGGAGGTGTAGGTGTCATCAATCAAGAGATACAAAATATGGTGTTAGGAGCCAAGCTAGCCTGGAAAATGTATAAGAAGTCTCACTATAAATGGGCCAAGTTGATGCAAGAAAAATATCTAGATAGTGACTTGCCGGAAAGAATTTTCACTGTCGCAAATCCTCCAAAAGGCTCCTCCATGTGGAATTTTATGATGAAAAGTAGAGAGGTCATATTACCCAAGCTCTCATGGGTAATTCATAATGGTAGTAAAGCTAATTTCTAGAATGACTCATGGAATGGTTGTCCCATACTTACTAAGAGAGATGAGCTGCAAGAAGCAGAATTGATTCTCAAAGAGTAGATGGGGTGAGAAGGTTTCAAATTATTTTCTGGTTGATTAGGATTGCACTCCTCCAAGAGTGAGGTGGAGAGATTTTTCTAAATATGATATTCCAAAAAATTAGAAAACTAACCTTAGAACCATCCTAGAAGATAGAATCATTCATCCTTATCCCAAGGAAGATGAGCTCATATGGTTGGGTGACGGATCAGGTAATTACAAGGTTAAGCAAGGCTACAAATGGCTTTCTTCAAAAGGTGCTATGGATTGGCCAGCTCATATATGTTGGTTGGATGCCCTCCTTCCCAAAGTGGGAGTTTTTGCATGGCTTACACTCAATAAAAAAAATTTGACAAGGGACAAGATTCAAAGATTGGCCATACGTAAGAGTTTCAATTGTGTCCTATGTGGGGAAAATGAAGAGACTGTTGACCATCTCCTCATTCATTGCAACTATAGTAAAGAAGCCTGGAGTTGGCTCTTTGAAAAGTTAAACTGGTGTCTGGCCCTTCCAAAAACACTGTTACAACTCTTCAAAGGGTGGCCCCATCTCTTCCAAGAGTCCATCTTTCATAACATTTGGTTAATTTTGCCTTCGTTGTTGATTTGGCACTTTGGAAAGAATAGAATTTCAGGGTTTTTAGACATAAATCAAAGCCCTTAAAGATTTTTCTAGAAGGATTGGAAGTAGCCATTGTGGAAGTGATGAATGTGAAGCTCAGAAGGGATGGCTACAAGGAAAGTGCTTGGACTTCCTAGGATAACTATATAGCTCAAAACTAGTGCGGCTTAGAAAGACCTGCTTTGGCATCTTTAGCTCATAAGAATGTGCCTAAGGTTGATAGAGCTAGAGTGAAATGGTGCCCACCAAATTTCCCGTATGCTAAGATCAATGTGGATGGTGCTAGCCGAGGCAACCTAGGATCATCAAGGATAAGATGTGTTCTAAGAGATGCAGCTAGAAACCTATTGGCAGTTAAGAGCACAAAGCTTCCTCAAGGCTCAAATAATATAGCAAAAGCTTTCGCAATGTTACATGATCTTCAATTAGCATTAGAGTATAGGGCTCGACATATTTGGGTTGAAGGAGATTCCCTAGTCATTGTCTCAACAGTTCAGGCCAAAAAATTAGAGAGTTGGCATCTTTCTTACATATTAAATCAAGTCTGGTTACTTTTAGAGAAATTTGACTCTTTCAAAATCTTGCATTGATATTGAGAGGCTAACAGAGTAACAGATTGTCTAGTGAATAGAGCTATTGATCAAAAGGAGCAAGTAGTCTTTTCCTCAGCTGCACAGACCAATTAGCCCCTAGGTTTGCAAGCTTTGGTTGAAAAAGATAAGGATTTCCTCTAATTTTGGATGAGATGTGCAACTTTCTTTTTTCCAACATTTCAACTTCGTGTGAGCCGCAGGTTGGGAATAGGTTTTGACATGATTGATGTGTCTTAGGAGACATGGTTTGCTGGTGGGTTAGCCAGTCTGTCTATTGAGTATTGCCTACATGACACCTGGCAAGCTTCAAAGTATAGCTGAGGTTTTAAATATATCTCTTTTGTTGACATTAGGTACTCTCCCCCATGTATCCACTCAAGCTTTTTACCTATAGTAGCTAAGGTTTTAAATATATCTCTTTTGTTGACGTTAGGTACTCTCCCCCACGTAGCCACTCAAGATTTTTACCTGTTGAAAGTGTCCTATCACCTCAAACATTTGTTACAATTTTAAGATATGATGAGACGTTAGGCTCTTTTGTCTTTCCAAAGGGTGGCAATCATAGAGGAATTTATTGCGCACCTAAGTAAACGTAAACGACTACAGTTCTCGCGTTTAATACAGGCTATGTGAGATGGGCTGGCTTTAGGCTCAAAAACCTCATTTGATGGTTGGGATTCACAGAGTTTTGGAAAATCTTTGGATTCCTAGCTCCTCTTCTTTTTCCTCTGATCACAGCTCCCTCTCTTTTATTTTTTCTGCAGTTGTGTTTTTCAGGTTGTTGTGCACAGGTTTCTTCAGTGTGGTGTTGCAGATTTTCTTCGGTGTGGTGTTGCTATTTTTCTTTTGCATCTACATGGTGGATTTCACAGGTTAACAGGGATGGCGATGTGGATTATGAATCAAAGAATCTTCCTTCCTTAGGTGGAAGGGGAACCGACCTTCCATGGCATAGTGAATCCTATCCATTTAATGTAGTCTTCCAATTTGACTGTGACACGGTGGAGTTTGCAATTCGGTGTGTGTTGGGCTATTACCTATTTCAACCAACTAACTGATAGGTGAAAGCATTTGAATTGGCTGCAACCTTCATGTCAAATATCTTTGATTTGACCCAGGAGCAGGAATAAACATTCGTAGTTGGCGCGGCATACATTAAGCCCCCTTATCTCACTTCCTCGAAGTGGAGGAGAGCAGTTGCTGTGTATGACTTTGATGAAGGAGATTCTCTCATCGGAGGGATTTTTGACAGAGAATACCTTTGTACATCTAATCCTACATCTTATGTTTATGCAGGGCTCCAACATGGCCTTAGAGTGGATTGTTACAACAAATTCAATATTCAATATCTCTTCCTTCTTTAAAGATTTTAGACCCATATCCCTTTGTAATTTTTATCTGGTAAAGTGCCTTCCTCCTTTAAAGATTTTAGACCCATATCCCTTTGTAATTTTGTTTACAAGATTATTTCCAAAGCTATAACTACTCGTCTTGCTCCTATCCTTCCATATATTATTTCGGTGGAACAAGGTGGTTTTGTTCTAGAGAAAGAGAGCTGGGGGGGCAATTCTAGTGCATGAATTCCTTCATGCCATAAAGCTAAGGAAAGAACCTAGTATGGTTATCAAATTAGACATCACGAAGGTGTATGACCAAGTAAACTGGGATTTTCTTATAAGTATTCTGGTAAAGATGGGTTTCTGTAAGCAATGGATCAAGTGGTTAATTGCTTATTTTTCAGGGGTTAGTTTTTTAGCACTTGTCAATGGTATAGGGATAGATTTCTCATTTCACCATAATGCTTGCAAGGTAACACTATGATGTCTACATCTATTCTTCCTTTTTCAGGTTTGGACCATTACCTAGTCCTTCTAGCCTTGGGAGATTCTTAGAAGAACTAGAGGACCTATTTCAAGTTTCAAGAAATGTGGCTCAGAGACCCAAGTTTCCTTTAAAATGTGGGGGTGTGGTGGCAGTCGGCTCCTTTTGTGCAAGGTTCATGAATGTTTCAACTAGTGAGTAAACTAATTTTTGTAAAGAAAAAGATCCAAGACTGGAATAGATGTCACTTCAAGAACATCTTCTTAGAAAAGGCAAGGATTTCAAAATATTTAGAAGCTGTTGAGTTGGATATCCTCAACCATGATATGGACGAGTCAAAGTATTGTCTAGAAAAATCTCTGAGAATGGAATTAGAAGAAGTTCTATTAAGGGAGGAGGTCTTCTGGCACCAGAAGTCAAGAGAATCATGGCTTAAAGAAGGTGATCAAAATACAAAATTCTTTCATCTCTCAACAAAAATTCACAACCATTCCAATGCAATAACTGCCTTGAAAAGGGTAGATGGATCATTCACAGAGAATGTTGAGGAAATTTAGTTGGAAGTGAGATCCGTTTTCAAATCTCTACTCTTAGCTAATGATTCTCATACTCAAGCTTCCTTCAACTCCAAAAATTTTCCTTCCGTGATTACAAGGGATCAGAATGAGGAACTAATGAAGCAGTTTACAGTGGAAGAGATTAAAGCAATGGTTTTCTCAATGGAAGGAGATAAGCACCAGGACCAGATGGTTGGACAGGGATATTTTTTTAGAAGTATTGGGATGTAGTAGGTACGAATGTCTTCCTTGCAGTGGAGGAGTCAAGAAAATTCAAGAATGTGCTCAAGGATCTAAAATGAACAATTTTAATTCTCATCCCAAAAGGTAAAGTGCCTTCCTCCTTTAAAGGTTTTAGACCCATATCCCTTTGTAATTTTGTTTACAAGATTATTTCCAAAGATATAGCTATCGTCTTGCTCCTATCCTTCCATATATTATTTCAGAGGAACAAGGTGGTTTTGTTCTAGAGAAAGAGATAGTTGAGGGGGCAATTCTAGTCCTTCATTCCATAAAGCTAAGGAAGGAACCTAGTATGGTTATAAAATTAGACATGGCGAAGGCATATGACCAAGTAAACTAGGATTTTCTTATAAGTATTCTGGTAAAGAAGGGTTTATGTAAGCAATGGATCAAGTGGTTAACTACTTGTTTTTCAAGGGTTGGTTTTTTAGTACTTGTCAATGATATAGGGATAGGTTTCTCGTTTCACCGCAATGCTTGCAAGGTAACACCTCGATGTCTACATCTATTCTCCCTTTTTTCAAGTTTGGACCATTACCCAATCTTTCTAGCCTTGGGAGATGCTTAGAAGAATTAGAGGACCTATTTCAAGTTTCAAGAAATGTGACTCAGAGACCCAAGTTTCCTTCAAAATGTGGGGGTGTGGTGGTAGTCATTTCCTTTTGTGCAATGTTCAAGAATGTTTCAATTGGTGAGTAAACTAATTTTTGTAAAGAAAAAGATCCAAGACTAGAATAGATGGCACTTCAAGAACATCTTCTTAGAAAAGGTGAGGATTTTAAAACATTTAGAAGTTGTTGAGTTGGATATCCTCAACCATGGTATGGACGAGTCAAAGTATTGTCTGGAAAAATCTCTAAGAGTGGAATTAGAAGTTCTGTTGAAGAAGTTTAGTTGAGTAAACTGCGATTTTCTCATAAGTATTCTAGTAAAGGTGGGTTTCTATAAGCAATGGATCAAGTGGTTAACTTCTTGTTTTTCAAGGGTTAGTTTTTTAGTACTTGTCAACGATATAGGGATAGGTTTCTCATTTCACCACAATGCTTGCAAGGTAACACCTTGATGTCTACATCTATTCTCCCTTTTTCAGGTTCGGACCATTACCTAGTCCTTCTAGCCTTGGGAGATGCTCAGATGAATCGGAGGACCTATTTCAAGTTTCAAGAAATGTGGCTCAGAGATCCAAGTTTCCTTCAAAATGTGGGGGTGTGGTGGCAGTCGACTCCTTTGTGCAAGGTTCAAGAATGTTTCAACTGGTGAGTTAGATATCCTCAACCATGGTATGGACAAGTCAAAGTATTGTCTGGAAAAAGCTCTAAGAGCAGAATTAGAAGAAGTTTTATAGAAGAAGTTATGTTGAGTAAACTGGGATTTTCTTATAAGTATTCTAGAAAAGATAGGTTCTTGTAATCAATAGATCAAGTGGTTAATTGCTTGTTTTTCAGGGGTTGGTTTTTCAGTACTTGTCAACGATATAGGGATAGGTTTCTCATTTCACCGCAATGCTTGCAAGGTAACACCTTGATGTCTACATCTATTCTCCCTTTTTCAAGTTCGAACCATTACCCAGTCCTTCTAGCCTTGGGAGATGCTAGAAGAATCGAAGGACCTATTTCAAGTTTCAAGAAATGTGGCTCAAAGACCCAAATTTCCTTCAAAATGTGGGGGTGTGTGGAATTAGAAGAAGAATTTTGAATTTATTGTGCACCTACACAAAGGTAGATCACGATCTCATCCGTAGAGTGTTTTCATCCCCACTGGTCAAGAAGGTACGATTACAGTTCTCGTGTTTACTACAGGCTAGTGAGATGGGCTGGCTTCAGGCTCAAAAACATCATTTGAAAGTTTGGATTCACAAAGTTTTAGAAAATCTTAGGATTCCCATCCCCTCTTCTTTTTCCTCTAATCATAGCTCCCTCTCTTTTATTTTTTCCGCAGTTGTGTTTTTCAGCTTGTTGCGCACAGGTTTCTTCAGCGTGGTGTTACAGACTTTCTTTGGCGTGGTGTAGATATTTTTCTTTTGCATCTGCATGGTAGATTTCATAGGTTAACAGGGATGGTGATGTGGATTTTGAATCAAAGAATCTTCCTTCCTCGGGTGGAAGGGGAACCCCCCTTCCATGGCGCACTGAATCCTATCCATTTAACGCATGTCTTCCAGTTTGACTATGACACGGTGGAGTTAGCAATTCGGTGCATGTTGGGCTATTACCTATTTTAACTAGCCAACCGAAAGGTGAAAGCATCTGAATTGGCTGCAACCGTCATGTCAAATATCTTTGATTTGACACAGGAGCAGGAATACACATTCGCAATGGGCACAACATACATCATGCCCCCTTATCTCACTTCCTTGAAGTGGAGGAGAGCGGTTGTTGTGTATCATTTCAATGAAGGAGATGCTCTCATCAGAGGGGTTTTTGATAGAGAATACCTCCATGCATCTATTCCTATAGCTTATGTTTATGCAGGGCTCCAACGTGGCCTTAGAGTGGATTGTTACAACAAATTCAATATTCACCTGAATGCTCACAGGTTTTAGTTGGCAGGTGGTGTGGCCTAGAAGGCAAAAGAAATGTTTAATGCTATTCATTTCCTCTAGTCATATGCACCAGATAGAGCCCCAGGACCACCTCATGCGTTAGGTACACCAATTCATGCTCTTCACGTTCCTCTCCCACCACCGGAGGAAGAACATGACTCAAATTTGGGTTAGTGTATGGCCTGGTTCTAGTTCAATGTCTATATATGTTTTGGCTTTTTTGGGGTCCTTTTTGTAGATATCTCTCCTTTGTAACTTGATGATACTTCCTGGTTTTTTGTTTCTATGTATTAACTTCATCATATTTGGACTATTTTAATATAATCGTATGGGTAGTCCCTCCACCTTTTCTCTAAAAAAAAAAAATTATTTTACATCGCAAGGGACTTATTGAAAGAATTAATTTCTAGGTAAGGTAACTCATTAAAGTGTTTATAAAAGCAACATGGTAAATAATGATAATGAAGAAGTGGATGACTTTCGTCAATAAAAGAAAAATAAATTAACTCAGAGATAAAAATGAAGTTTCCTATCCAAAATAGAAAGAGATAAAAAAATAATGCCTTACAAGTTGCATAACCGATACTAAGTTAAAGGAGGATAAAAATGCGCTACGCAAGGTTAATTTAGAATCAAATAAAATATTTCAAAAGAGTATGCATAGATCCAAGCACTTGGATAGCTAAAGAAATACCTTAGAGACTGAAACAATTCAAGATACTCAATAAACCCTGAGAGATGTCATCCCAAGGACGATGATAGTTGGAAAATAAATAAATTAACACACTACATAATATGCATGAAATGGTTTTGTAGAAGAGAAAGATTTTAACAATAAAAAGATTATGATGGGTGAAGGCTAAACCCACGACCTTGCTAGCATGAAAATACTTGGTTGCTGATTGAAAATAGATATGATTGAGAAGAATAACATTAAATTTGTTAAGAACCTATGAGTAAGAGTTGATAAGATACTTAACACCGAGATTGATAGAATATTCTTCAAAACCATAACAAACAGAGAAAGGGATTTGTAAGAGCTCTAGTAGCCATGCATACATAGAAACAACTAAATAGAAAAGTGAAGGTAAGAAAGCTATGTCTATTAGATAAGAAAAAATTAGTTGGATACTACAACCATGAAAATTTTCAAGCAATACCTATTGAAAAGTGAGAAAATGGAGACTTAGACAAGTCATAAAGTTTCTCAAAACATTGCGCTAAGAGAGGGTTAGCTACAGAGGAATGTGCCAAAGTAATAGGCATGTGAGAAAACCCTAAACTCCATGGCTTTATCCTAGCTTCCTTTCTTCCAGAGATAATAAAAGTGCTCGAAACAGGAATGAAAGTTATTTATTAAAGCAAAGAACAACGACAGAGGAGAAATGAATATATTAAGGTCATGTATGTAACACATGGTGTAGAAGAATCACACTGCAAAAGAATGAGTCAATCTCATTGAGGTTGACAGATAGATCTTTAAATAAAGAAACTGCTAATATAAAGAAAAAGGGTAGAGGAAGGTCTTAAAATTTCTTAAACAACAACAAAGAAAGCCGTACAAGGACACAAATAAAATCTTTGAAAGAAATAAGCTATAGGGGATCAATATTTTGACATAGATCCATCGCAAAAATTCATACATATTCACATAGAAATGAAAACTATTGCATACCAATAGTTCTGAAAGCCTTTCCTAAGTTTTTTTGCTCTCCTACCTAATTTTCCTTTTTCTTTAGGGGGTACTACTTTTTCAGGGCATGCATCCATTTTCCGTCTCTCCCCCTTTTAAAATATATAAAATTATTTTTTTCTTTCAAACGAAAAGTGGACTAATAAATGCTTTTCAATTCCTTCCTAATTTTAGTTCCCACTCACAAAAGATTCTTTTTCAATTACAAATATATGCCATCACATAAAAACAAATATATTTAAATAAAGATGTAACAAATATATTTCATTATTACATTTAAAATGATGACAAATATTTATCTAATAATTAATTTAATTCTTTCAAACACACAAGACATCAAATTAAATTATTTCCTAAGTGAGTGTGTGAGATTAAACTCCCTCTCCCCAATGATACTCTCTCTCACTATGAGAGAGTGTTAATTTCCTATATCACTCAATGAAACATCATAAGATAATTATTCCTTGTTAGTGTTTTTATAAACAACACTTATTTTAATTTTAAAAGATTGATATTCATGTTGGCTAATGATTTCTAAAATTAACTTGCAATAACCTAAATAAGTGTTACGTCGGAAGTCCTCCTGTATGGAATGGCACAATTTCTCATAGTTTAGCTCCTCCCCTTTGGTGTCCTTTAAACCTATTTTTTTCCAACCTTCCTAAACCCTGGTTGACCTATGTCTAACTGAAGAAATGTCATATTCTGAGATAACTAATGACTGAACCTAGAAAGAAAGTTTGGATTTGGGACATCCCAAACCCCCTTAATGTAGATCTAATCAGAAATTTAGGGCTTGGGCTTGGGTGCTCGCACCCTATCCCTGCCCTATTTTTTGGAGTTTTGAATTTTGGCAGGGTGTCAGCTCCTACCGTGCACCTCAGGATTCTGTTTTCAAAATTTTGTTTTCACATGATGTCAACATGTTATTTTGAATATTTGAAATTCATAAGGTTAGATATTTAAAGACATTTGAAAATCATTTTATCACACACAATCTTCATGAAAGCTTTCTATGACAAAACTCTACCAGATTTACCATTGAAGAACAACACTTTATTGAAACTCTTAGATTTATTTGAAGTTGCTATCATGGAGATATTTGATGGAGATTAAGCATCATGATCTTGAGACTATATTGCCCTTCCTAGGGTTTGTACAACCTTTTGTATGATTGGGAGAAGGGTTGAAGCCTCCAACATTGAGCTTAGAAATCCTCCACAGATATAGATGCCTCGCCTTCTTGTTCTACAAATCTTCATTGCTCTCATCTCCTTAAGGTGATGTTATTTTTGTTTCATTGAGTGAAGCAAGGTGTTGCTCTTTCCTTAATGCTTGAGTCATCTAGGGTTTTACATTTTCTGCATACATGTGTTTGTGATGCAGAGCAAAGTAACCAATCAGATTCATACTAGCATTTTGTATATCACAACATGACCAACACATGGTCTCTAACCCAACAACTTCATTCTACACCTTCAAGGATGCCTAACTCCATCTAACAATCCTTCAACTCTTCTTCACAAACCTACAGGACAGCAAACTTCACTATGCTCTTCAGAGGCTTCCATAATCTCACTGCTCCATTAGGGAGATAGTCACAACATCCTTCTAGGATGATCTTTCTTATTTTTTCTGATTTCTAATTGTTGTCTTTTCACTATTTTTAGAAACTGCCTTTTCTTTAGGACAGCAATGACTATTTTTCTTTGATGACTAATCTTTGCTTTTTTTTAACAAGGAGTTAACCTATGACAAGGTATTACATCTTTCCACCCATTGACATACCATTATAGGCTAATAAACATGGATAATTTAAAATGACTATCCTATACAAATATTAAAATTTAATAACTCCCTAAGACTACCTATGCAATATGACTGTCCTAACTAGGACTTGCAACAAGACAATAGTAGAATCTATCTATTTGGACATAGTCCATTACAAGAATGGCATTCAAGCCTTAGACAACATTGAAGATGGTCTTATAGACCTTATTTAACCAAACAACCACTTGTAAATCTAATCAAAACCCAGAAGTCTATGATGCTCCTGCACCAGTTTGATGAACACACACATCTACAGAACTTTATCATTGGCTATTGTTGAGGTAGGAATACTAAAAATGGGGCTTGACTAAGGCAAGATCCTATATAGCCACAACCATCTTTCTCCTCCTTTTGTATGTGTAGGTTACATTCGACAAGATCTGACGGAAAGGAGTGGCAGAAAGATAGATATTGCAGATACAGTCATCATAAAGTTTTGAATTTTGGGATTGTAGAACTTTTAGGAAAAAGGGACTCACACCCAAGCCCACCTGAATGTTTTCTTCAGGATCTGGAAACCTCTGGATATTATCTGATACGTAGTACAGAAGATTTTGACAGTCAGAACCCTTCAAGGAAAAGGGACTAGCACTCAAGCCTAACAGGACTTCACTTTCTAGGTGCACACTTTGTACTTTTTGCTTTACGTTTCTATGATCTATTTGTCTGTATCTGTGTCTAAAATCATGTTATTACAGTCTAATTTGATAAGTTAGGGTTTCATGCTTAGTGGATAATATAAGCTAGTGAAATCCTAATCAAAACATTTGCTTAGTCATAATTAGCATAAAAGGGAACCCTAGGAAATCAGTAGCTTACTCCAAGCTTGTTTCCTACTTCCCTAATGTTTAGCAAGCGAAAGAGTGGGGTTTGATTTGGTTTTGATAACGAACTTGATCCCACATTTTTTCCACTAAACATTTTGGTGGACCCATGCTCTAAAAGAATATGCATCATTTTTAACATCAGATCTAAATTAGTTTGTTGTCCTAAATCACATCTAGGTTGTAAACCCTCTTTTGTGAAGATACATACATTGAATCTTGAGTGATTTCTTTATCATTTCATTAAAAAGAATTTAAAATTACAAATTTTTGATTTGCATAGTACTATTGTATTTCATTTTCACAATGTTTATGCTATATCATTTTACATTTAAGTCTTGGGTTAATTAGAACATGCTATAATGTCAGATTACTTTTTACAAGACTTTCATGTGTATGATGACTTGTTTAGTTGTGATGACTTCAATATGTTAGATGAAGCCCTCGAGGACTTTATCTCAATTGAACATTCCACTACAACTCCTAAACCGTCATTGTTTCAAATATTAGCAAATGCAATTTATGTTCCTAAACCTCAATAAGAACCTATGAAGCCGTAGATAGTGGTCAACTTGTGTACAGATGTGGCTTAACCACACTCTAAACTAGTACTCACTGTTAAAGGTCTTCTGCCTTCTTCTTGACCTCCTAATTACATTTATAACTATGCTAAACAAATAACAAATCAAAATTTACAAGCAAGATCACAACAACCTAGTCATACTATGGTTGCCCATACATATAACACATGGAATAACAAGCAAAGAAAACAACAATAAACTATTTTGATATATTTTCCAACTTCTCAATTGATGCTTCCTCAAGCACCACGTTTAACACATAAAGTTGGTAAATATTATGATCTTGTTGAGTAGCTTTGAGCTACTCCTGCTAAGATTTCTCTTTGGGAACTTATACAAACCTCACCTACATACCATGGAATGCTCCAAGAAGCTTTACAAAAGGTGATTGTACCACCTACTATCAAGCTGAATGATGTATCAGCTCTATTATATTGTATGCATGTGACAAAAATAGATATTTTATTTCAACAACATGAGTTGCAAGCCTTCTATTGAAGTTCAAAACTAGTATGATCCTTTGATTATTTTCATTACAATAAACAAGAAATTGATTAAGCGAGTTATGATTGATAATGGATCGGCTCTTAACACTTGTGCCATTAATTTATTACATAAGATCAAAGTTGATACATCTTTGATCAAGCTAGATAGAATAAGTATCTGTGTCTTTGATAATGTTGGAAGATAGTCTGTAGGCACCATAACTTTACCTGTACAAGTTGGGCCTATGACTTTATCTACCCTGATTCATGTCATGCCTGGTTCCTTATCATACAACATGATTCTTGGTAGGCCTTGGATTCATGCATTGAGGGTAGTTCCTTCTACCCTTCATCGTTCGATCAAGTTTATTTATAAAGATAAACTTCATACTATTGATGTTTCAATCATGAACTAGATAATTGTTTACAAATTAGAATTACAAAAGAAAGTTGGTCATTATAAGATTCTAAATAATCTGAAAGTTGATTCATCAACTCCTCCTTTCATTAAGAACATTGCGCAAAATTCCAAACAATCAAAGGTATTCCTTGGTTATGATTGGGGTTCATTAGATTTTACTCCTACTTTTGTAGGAGAGTATAAACCTAACAACACTAATTTTGAACAATCAAATGTTGCATCAGTATCATCAAGAGGATCTGGGGATACAACTAAGAAACCTAAAATTTCCTCAATAGCTAACACAGACAACACTTTTACTTATACCACAGATTATGAGACCTATGAGGCTCCATCTTCTTCTAAAGAAATGGCCTCTCTTTATGGTCGAGGATTTTAAATCCACTATAAGAATTGTGACTATGTAGGTAATGGTTGTAGTATAAATCAACAATGAATTCGAGTACCTATAGAATCCACTTCGCGACACTACTCAAGTGGCATTAGATATAATCCTTTCAAGGAAACCAAAGTCCATCGACATCCTAATATTAATGTGAATACAATATCAACACTTAATTTGATGTATCATGAGATGATAGACATGAGTTGTTCTCCAAGAGATATTCCTTTGGATATGTTCTCGATAGATGAAGCAATAATGGAATTCTTAGGAGCTTACAATGATCTTCCTCATTATCATCATAAACGTGGGTTATCTTATCAATTAAATCAAGATGCATATTTTGGTAAATCCACTTGTTTGGTAAATACTACTACAGAATTCAAAGAAGAAAGTGGAGATCGACAACAATCACCCAACCTCATAGAACCTAGTACTTTACTTAATGGAAAAATAATTAAAGTTTCTATGGACAAAGGTAACACTGAAAAGGTTATCCCTATAGGTGATTGTTTAAAAATAGAAGAGAAAGAAGATACGACTAAGTTGTTACATGAATTCTCTGAACTGTTTACTTGGGATTATTCAGATATGCCTAGAATTAATCCTCAGATTGTAACAAATAATATTGTTCTAGAACTAGATTCTAAGTTGTTTAAACAAAAGGTCTATAAGATGAATCCTAAGGTTGCATTATTCATAACAGCTAAGATAGAAAAGCTCTTACAAGTTAGTTTTATCCACTCGATCAATTATTCACCTTGGACTTCAAATATCATGGTCGTCGCTAAACCTGATGGTCATATTTGGATGTGTATTGATTTTAGGGATTTGAATCTCAATTCTTTGAAAGATGATTTCCCCTTGCCTAACATTGATATGATTGTTGATTCAATAGTTAGACATGAGTTACTCTCCTTCATGGATGGTTTCTCGAGATATAATAAAAATTTTATTAGCCCCATAGATCAATATAAAACATCTTTTATAACACCTTGGGGTACATTCTGTTGGGTGGTCATTCCATTTGGATTAAAGAATGCCGGAGCAACTTACCAATGGGCTATGACCCTTATCTTTCATGATTATAAACATAACATCCTCTATGATTATGTCAATGATATCCTTGCGAAGTCTATATGTCACCAAGATCATGTTACAATCCTCTATCAAATTTTTGAGGAAATTAAGAAATACAACATGCGTTTAAATCCCTGAAAATGCATTTTTGGTGTAGATAGTGGAAAACTATTGGGATTTATAGTCTCACATCGTGGTATTGAAGTAGACATAAAGAAAATTGATGCTATTGTTAATATGCCAGCACCTAAGAACATATCTCAACTTCGTAGTTTGCAAGGGAAGATACAGGTCATTCGTTGATTTGTTTCACAACTCACGGATAGGACTCACCCTTTTACATAATTACTGAAGAATGATTCAAAATTTTAATGGAATTCTAATTTTCAAAAGGCTTTTGAAGATTTAAAGAGATGTCTAGATAATCCCCCTATTTTACAGCCTGCTATTGGTAATAAACCTTTTCTTCTTTATACCTCAGCATCTAATAATGCTCTTGCAGCTTTATTAGCACAACATGATATGGAAGGAAAGGAACGTGTTGTATATTACCTCAATCAAACCTTGCTCAACTATGAAGTACGATACACTATTATCAAGAAGCATTCCTTAGCTCTAGTGTTTGTGACATAGAAACTTAGACATTATCTATTAAATGTTAAATACATGTCATGGTGAAATTCGACCTGTTGAAACATCTTTTTGCTAAAACTGACATGTTGGGTAGTCTTGCTAAATGGGTTATGTTGTTAATTGAATTTGATCTTAAATTTATTTCTCAAAAAGTGATTAAATGACAAGCATTAACCAACCATTTAGCCAAAGCACCTTCACCCTTTGCTATACAAAACCAGGAGATATTTCCTGATGACCAAATTTTAAATATAGACAATGATGACAAATGGGAATTGTATTTCGATGGATCAAGATGTTGGACTAGCTCCGATGCTGGTGTTATACTAGTACCTCCCTCTGGTAAGTTGATTCCTATGTCCTACCATCTAAACTTCTCATGCACAAATAACATTGTTGAGTATGAAGCTCTCATTGTGGGACTTCGTGTTGCTTTGGCTCTTAACATTTAAAACATCACTATATATGGTGATTCACAATTAATTGTATGACAAATAATTGGATAATATCAAGCTAAACAAGACAAGTTATATCAATATCATGACTTAGCTTTATCTCTATTAAAATAATTCATATCATTCTCAACTGATACTATTCCAAGAAAAGACACTTGATACGTAGATGCAATGGCAAGCATAGCTTCCCTTATATCCCCGGTCGATTCACCTAATGAATATACTTTCATCATCCATAATATTTAAACACTTGCATTAGAAGAGGTCATACCTTCAGGCACTGACCTTTGTTGTAATACAAACTCTGATGAATGGTTCTCACACATATTCAATTATTTGCATGATGGAACCATCCCTAATTTAAAATCTAAAAATGCCCTAGTTCATCTATGCAAACTTGTGGCACATTATATCATCCTATCTAATGTCTTATATAGATGAAGCTATAGGCGTGTTCTTCTCTGATGTCTAAGTAATTTGGAGATCCTGATAGCTTTAGAAGAAGCTCACTCTAGTGCCTATGGAGGGCATTTTGGAGGAAAAACATTGGTACAAAATTTAATACGAATGGGATATTATTAGTAGCATATGGAACAAGATTCCTTTGTGTATGTCAAGAAATGTCTGCAATGTCAACAACATAAATATTTAATCTGAGCACCTACCCAGGAACTTTGTGCCCAAGTTTCACCTTGGCCATTTTCTGTTTGGGCTTGGACCTAATTGGTAAAATCTCTCCACCTTCCTCTCAAGGGCATACTTTTATCATCACCACTATCAATTACTTCACGAAGTGGGTTGAAGTTATTCCTCTACAATCCATGACTGCTGAGCTAATTTGTCACTTTATAGAAAATAACATCATTTCCTGATTCGGTATACCTTCCTCCTTAGTTTTGGACAATGGCACACCATTCAAGAACAAGGATGTGAAGAAATTTCTTGAAAAATATCACATTCAACATCACTTCTCTACGCCTTACTATCCTCAATCGAATGGCCAAATAGAAGCTTTAAACAAGTTTATTGGACAAATTTTACGAAAAACTATTATCAAACATCAAAAAGATTAGCATACTCAATTAACTTACGCGTTATGGGCTCATAGAACAAGCATTTGAATGGCTACTGTAACTACACCATATAACCTGGGCTATGGTGTTGATGCGATAATGCCTTTAGAGTTAGAAATTCCTTCACTTCAAGTTTCCCTAAGAGACGTTATTGATGATGATATGGAACGAGAAAAGAGATTACAAGAACTTAAGATACTTGATGAATGGTGTATCAATGCTCTCAAGCACCTTAGAGCCCATTGGAAGAGTATCCAATGAATGTATAATGAACATGTCATACATCATTCATTCGACGTTGGAGATTTGGTACTATATGAGAATCAACACAATGTAAATGCACCTCCTAGAGAAAAAGAAAAGTTTAGCCCTAACTAGCTTGGACCGTATGTCATTACTAAAGCCTTTGGATCAGGAGCGTATAAACTAGCTAATGAACAAGGTAAGCCACTTAAAGAACATATTAATGTTGCGCGCCTTAAGAAATTCTATGGTTAATATTATATGTTAGGTGTTCCTTGAAAAAGAAAACTTTTTTTGATAAATTAGGGGTGATTGAATCACCTTATATTGATAGCAAAAGGAGATTACATATAAGAGTCTGGCAGCCTTCAACAAAATCGCTTTGCCCAGGATAGCAAAAGGAAATTACATATGAGAGTCTGGTAGCCTTCAACAAAATGGCTTTGCCTAGATAGAAACACAGCCAAAACCAATACAATCTATATCAAAATTACAATTCTGAGTAAAAACCACCATTAAAAAGAGAATATTTAATATCAGAAGCAAAGGAAACCATCATTTATCACAACTTCCAGAAGAGCTCTCCACATCAATAGAATCAACTTTCTCCTCCACCATAGACAAAGGCCTAGGATCAATAGCAAGAGGCAGATGCAAAAGAGATTCTTCTTCTACATGTTTTAGAAGATAATACACAACATTGAACAAACAAAAAGCTTTATCATACAATGTAGTACCAAGATCCTCCTTGACAAAAAACTTATTAGTTAGTTTAGCTTCAATTTTGACAAGATATGATTATTTTGTCTTAATTCATTTAACCTAACATTTTTTCAATTAATCATTGTTGTATCTTAGACATGTTTTATTAAGATCACCTTCTGTGTTAACTAAGTATAGCATATAATGTTGGTTATGTGTGAAATTCATTAATCATTGTTCTTTTTACTATATGTTCTGCAAAGAATTGTTTAGTATATATATCACATTAGCATTAATCACATTTCCACATAAGCATTAACATTTATCACTAGTTGAATTTGATATAAATCGCATGTGATATATTAAACAACATTAGAAGAAGTAATAGGAAAACATCATATATATATATAAACATCAGTTTGAATATACATCAAAGGCGACAATCCCCTGCATCAAAATGGGAAGTCGTAGTACATAAGATACATCACATAGCTGAACCTCGGTCACTAGTCCCCTCATGACTTGGTGGTGTGTGTGTGATGTAGGGTTGCCCATGTGTGGCTATGGAGCATGAATGACTCCTAGAGACACTCCGCGACTGTAACCCCCTGAACTCACCTCTAAGCCCTAGTACCTCTCAGTGTGACTCCTGATATATTTGTTGGTACCAGTCTCTCTCAGATAGTGCTCTATCTCGCTCTACCTGGGCCCTATCTCTATTATCTCTCACCTGGCATAACTCAAGAAGTAAGATCTCACTCACGACAGGATCTCTCTTAGGTGAGGGTACTGCTATAGCCTGGTCTCATAGCATCTGGAGCTCAGCGTTCACATGCTCAGCTCTCTAGATAGCATGATCTAAAGTAGACTCTATAGCTAATCTATATCTCACAAATGGCATGAATATCTCCGCATGTCACCCTATGGATGGCTATGGCGAATACTCTGTCCACACCCATCGCTCGACCACATTGGTAGGAACTATCTTTTCTATGACGTGACTCACAAAATCACGACATGCATCTATCCCAACTACAAAAAGAAAAACAAAATAGGTATCAATATCTCATGTAGGCCTCATAAATAATCATCAAAATAAGTACATCAATATAATAATATCTCACCTAGATCTCCATCTCACTAATATGGATTCCAAATCGCTGATGGTTTAACAAGCTCTGTAGCCAACTCTACAACTGGGAGCATCTGAATACTGGTCTCCCCTTTCTTGTGCCTGCTTGATCTCCTAACACCTATAGGGGATGGACCATGAGCTCTCGACTGTGGCCTCAACTTGGTCTCCTCGTCACTATCTACCTCCTGCTGATCTCGTCATGGTCTTTCTCTGAAGATATACTATGACAGGGTCTCCTCATCATCATCGTCATCGTCATCATCCTCATCCTCATCTAGATCATAGTATCTAACAAAATCACTAACATCAACATCTACCCTTGTGTCACTTGTGTGACCGGCCCAAGGTCAAGGATCATTTGTGGGATGACTGGGAGGATAGATAGGAGTGGGTCATGATGTCTACAACCAGGTCTGATACACTCAGGTAACATCGACATCATCTGCATCAGATATTAGCTCTGCATCCTTTGTACCATCATCATCACTCATTGCTATATCTGCTAGTGTCGGCCATCGGGCACTATTCACCCTAACAGTGCTATGTAGTGAGTGAGCATAGATCAAACGCATCATAGGAACATCCTTTCTACATTTGAATTATTGTGCCACTCTATCAAAATAAAACCAGATGACTATGTGATCAAGGCAACTAGCCATCAACTGATCCCTCTACATCCTATCGAATTGTCTGCATTGACCCAGCCATAGTATGTAGCTGCTATATGGTCTCCAAATGATGTCACTGGGATGCAGTCTATCAAATATAACTCTCCAATATAGAAGATCACCATGTCTCAAGCATCTGACGAGTGGATAAGCATGAGCACATGGATAAGTAAACATTGGCTCTATAGGGAAACCTATAGGCTATGTACATCTGATATGCTAAAATGCCCAGACCTATAGTAAAGTACAAACCATCAACCTCTACAACTCATAATGGACATATCATTCCAAACCACGTTAGAGGTGCGCAAGCATACTACGCCCCCACACATATACTTTCATGTGGTCCTCTATCACCCTGATAGTATGAATAAGGCCGCCATGAAGATGAGTGCCTCCTCCATCCTATGCGACTGCTAATGTGACATTAACCATCAAGATCGTCTAAACCAAGGGGAGGTCAATGCATCCCTACTCTAACAATTGGAGCTGAATATGTCCTCACTCCACTTGAGCAACAGTGGGACCTAAGAAGTACATCTGGCTCTCTCGAGTATACTCCACTGAATGACGCTCTATGATCCTCACTATCTCTCCACATATAGACAGTCACAAGATCCAATAGACATCCTCCAGTGTAATCGTCATCTCACCTGTGGGTAGATGGAATGTAGATGTGTTTGCCTTCCACCTCTCCATCAAGGCCATGAGCATGCTATAGAAAAATATAACTGTAGGCATAAAGAACACCCACCAAAGTCCTACTGCCTATAGGTGACCTCTCTCCTCATTGATCATAGTACCGATGTGGTCTCGAAGCAGCAACATCAGGCGACTGCCTGTATGCTCTCGCATATCAAGAATGACTTGAAGGACAAACATTGAGAAGTGGAATCAGTTCACATCATCAAATCATCATTAAGCATCTACAACATCAATTTGTGCCCTACCCCTGGGACCCTTATATTTACTTGACTTGGGTGCCCCAGGTAGACTAGGGTGCCCAGATAAGGCACTGGCACCTTGAGAGGACTTGGGTGCCCTTGTTGGGAACCCTTGCCTAGAAAGGCCTATGTGGCATGAAAAATGAGAAAATAAAAAGGAAAAAGGAAAGCATGATGATAGAAGAAAGGATTAAGACCCTACCTTGGGCTCGAATTGTCTCTCTACCACTCGGGCTCGGAGCATCTCCAGTCTCGGAAGCTGGTATGGACGTCGAATCAGCATGGCTAGTCTCTATCTCCTTCTCCTTCTCTCCTCTACACAATGACAATTAAGAATGAATTCTAAAAATTGAAAACTCCTTTTACATATTGTAAATGGATGAAAATTCCTATCACTATCTAGGTGCAAAAGTAAACAGTTTTCAACAAAAGCCTCTTTCTTGGGCTTCCGAACTTAGATTTTCATGTCGTTTGTTGCATTGGAATCCTGGTTCTGCCCTCCATCCTACCCAATGTGTTGTGCTTGGGTGTTTTTTGTAAAAATGACCCTCATAACACATTTCTCATCAAGTTTTCCTGAAATCAAAGCATGTAGATATTCTCCTTATTTCTCCTTTTTAGACTAAGCAAGTAGAAACAAGGGGGTGCATATATCTCCCTCAATTTCCTCCCTCATTATGTGTCATCACTAAACACCTTAGTATTTTTGACTAACTCATTTGTGTGATGGTTGCAGGTTGATTTGATTTTGATTCTCTAACAAGTGTTCCTTATAGGTTGTGGTTCCTAACATTGTGGTCTTGTAGGATTACAGACTTGGGGGCTTCTTCCTCTTGCACGATAACACTTTGGCTTCCTCTACAATATCCTTTTGGGTATCCTTTTCATGATTGATGTATTTACTTTCCTTTAGTTGCATATGCACGTAGTGTCATATGGCCACTAAAGTGGGGACTAAATGTTACATCAGAAATCGTCCTCCTATATGGAATGGCATAATTTCTCATAGTTTAGCTCCTCTCCTTTGGTGTCCTTTAAACTTATTTATTTCCAACCTTCCTAAACCCTGATTGACCTATGTCTAACTGAAGAAATGTTGTATTTCAAGATAACTAATGATTGAACCTAGAAAAAGAGTTTGTATTTGGGACATCCTAGACCCCCTTACTGCAGACCTGATCAGAAAATTAGGGCTTGGGTTTGGGCACTCGCGACCTAGCCCTGCCCTATTTTTTGGGGTTTTGAATTTTGGTGTCGTGTTGACTCTCATTGAGCACCTCAGGACTCTATTTTTAAAATTTTGTTTTTGCATGATGTCGACACGTTATTTCAAATATTTGAAATTCCTAAGGTTAGATATTTAAAGATATTTGAAAACCATTTTATCACACACAATCTTCATGCAAGGTTTCTATGCTAAAATTCTACCAAATTTTCCATTGAAGAACAACACTTTGTTGAATCTCTTAGATTTATTTGAAGTTGCTATCATGGAGATATTCGATGGAGATTAGGAATCAAGATCTTGAGACTAACTTGCTCTTCCTAGGGTTTGTACAACCTTTTGTATGATCAGGAGAAGGGTTGTAGCCTCCAACATTGAGCTTAGAAATCCTCCATGGATACAGCTACCTCACCTTCTTGTTCTACAAGTCTTCATTGATCTCATCTCCTTAAGGTGATGTTATTATTGTTTGATTGAGTGAAGCAAGGTGTTGCTCTTTCCATGATGCTTGGATCATCTAGGGTTTTACATTTTTTGCATACACATTTGTTAGATGAACACACACATCTGTAGATCTTTATCAAATTAGCTATTGTTGAGGTAGGAATACCAAAAATAGGGCTTGACTGAGGCAAGCTCCTATATAGCCACAACCATATTTCTCCTCCTTTTGTATGTGCAGGTTACATTCGATAAGATCCAATAGAAAGGAGCAGCAGCAAGATAGATACTACAGATACAGTCGTCATAGAGTTTTGCATTTCAAGATTATGAAACTTTTGGGGCAAAGGGACTCGCACCCAAGCCCACCTAAATGTTTTCTTCAGGATCTAGAAACCTCTAGAGATTATCAAATACCCTGTGCAGAAGATTCTGATAGCCAGAAACCTTCGAGGCAAAGGGACTAGCACCCAAGCCTAAGAGGACTTCACTTTTCAGGTGCACACTCTATGTACCTTTTGCTCTGTGTTTCTATGATCTATTTGTCTGTATCTGTGTCTGAAATCAAGTTTTAATGGTCTGATTTGATAAGTTAGGGTTTCATGCTTAGTGGATGATATAAGCTAGTGAAAGCCTAATCAAAACATTTGTTGAGTCATAATTAGCATAAAAGGGGACCCTAGGAAATCAGTAGCCTACTCCAAGCTTGTTTCCTACTTCCCTAATTTTTAGCAAGTGATAGAGTGGGGTTTGATTTGGTTTTTAATAACTACCTTGATCCCACAATTTTTCTGCTAAATAATAAGTATTAAGAAATTTAGGTTTGTGACATCCTTCCACTCTTGGAAGTGTCATCATCCGGATGATCTAAATCAAGGTTAAGAAAACACTCATAAAGTAGGTTAGCATACCTTGTTATAACATGTTTTACCTTAGCATTATAGCATGTCCACTTATTCAAGATTGCGTACATGTTAGCTAATAATCCCTCTATCTATCATACAACACTTGCGCAAGTTGTTAGAACATTTGTAGAAAAAAATTTAAAAATCCTAAGCTAGTCAATGCTAAGGCTACTTGATAAGAACAACTAGATTTCATTGAACCTTTATAGCTAGGTCAAGCAAAAAGAGACAATTTCTTAAACTCATTTTCAACTTAATCACATCAAATGCATTACTCACATAAAGTTTGCAATGTGCAATTTCAAAAGCAATCAAGTTGAAATGCTAAATTGTTGATTTCTCCAAGGCCTCTTAGATGCATTCAACTGATTGAACTTGATAACACTGTGGATATTATAGATGCATGTCTTCTTTCTTCTTATAGTGCTTTATTAGTATGCATAATTGCTCCAATATTTTTGGCTTCACCTATAATGTTAAGTTTACTCCCATTTGAAGTCATTTTCAACATATTCTAGTATTAAATAAAGCCTAATATATTATGACACCATCAAACAAGCATGTACATAACCATGAATAGATGACTTGCGAGTACAAATCAATGAAAAGCAACCTAAATTAGAATCCTTGAATTTGTAAAAAATTTAAGTCATTCCAAACTAAAAGAAGTGATGACTATATGGAAAGAAACCACTCAAAGTGAATAGAATGAAGATCATTTGATATCCACCACCATAATGAAGGACAACCTAAATCCTCAAATTTATGTAAGATATGCATTTTAACAATTAATGAGGAACTCTTATCTCAAAATAACGCACTCAAACTTAAGAGATTGAAGGCCCTTTTGGTACTAAAAACATCAACCACATATGATTTTGGGGCATAGTAAGGAATTGGCAGCTTTGTTGCATAGATTAAGAAAGTTAATTGATGTTAAGATAGGATTGAGATCTCCCAATCCTGCTTGTGACAATAGTTTGGATGACATTTGGAAGAACAATAAATAATATGCAAAGAAATTATAGTATAGACTCATGACAATTCATCCTTTTGGAAAATCATAGAATACAATAATGCATAAAAATAATATTGGACATGGGAAAGTAGACATACTCTTAACAGTAATGCATAAAAGTAATATTGGACATGGGAAAGTAGACATACTCTTGATATCCAGAAGAAATGCACACTATGTAGCTATTTATGTCTCCAAAATTTCCTCTACACACTCATTATTAGATTCAACTATATTTATAGATAGTTTGGGTAGTGATCAAGACTTTATCTACACCATCCACTAGAGAGGAGTGGATCAAATATAGGGAAACTCTACATTTACTCCTAAGACAATGTCAATACACATAACATTTAAACCTAAATAGTTGGCAAGCATAAACATAAATTGTCAATAACTTCTAGAATGTGTGGGTTATAGATTTATTGCATGGACTATCAAATGCATTCTAGAGAGGTCACTAAAAATTGAATTGGAATCATGATTTACCTGATTTCATAGTTGCACAATCATTCACAAGCATAAACCATCCACCTATTAAATGCGAGTATTAAATTTGGATTTCAAACAATTGCATAAGCACTTTTAAAGATGTTTATAGGGGGTGGAAACCTATTTATCAGTAGGAAAAATTGTATATCAACGTGAGAATGGTTTGTTGATTAAATGTGGACTTGCAAGTACACTTAGAAAATTCCTATCTGCTAACTAATTACAAGAGGTGCACATGATATCCTAGCAAAATTTTGAGCATTAATTTACAAGGATACCAAAAATATTGACTATCTTGTCACTTTCCATCTTCATGTCTTTCAAAGATAACCTCTTCAAAATAGAAGGGCATATTATGTAGCTCATTAGTTATGAATGGTTGCCTTATATACATGTACCCCTAAAATCTTTTAAGCATCATGTCTTTTGTATTCATTGTCACATAAATAAATATCTAAAACTTAACAAAGGGATTCAATATAGACAAGGATTAGATCTTGTTAGCATTTAAAATTGCACCTTTTGGTGCAAATCTAAATGGAACAGCGTGTACAGTAGGACTGTTCTTCAAATTAGGAGGGGAAGCTCCCTCAGACAAAGAAATTTTAAAAGATGATACAATCTAACCTATCTTTTTGTTTCTCAAGGCACGAGCATAAGGAGATTCAAGCTCTTCTGCAATGCTATAAGAATTTTCAGAGTATTGCAAATAAATAACTAAACTAATAAAGCATACTTTTGATTTCTTTGAGTAAATTCAGAGCACAAAGGAATCAAAGGAACATTGGTGATTTGATTTAACATAAAAATAAGAAAGAAGATCTTGAAACGAATGTTTAAGCACAAAGTCATTTAAACACTTGCTCTCAATCTCAACAATATAAAAAGCTTCCAAAAAGATGATGCATATTTTCATTCTCAGAGTAATAAAAATACACAACACATTTTGAACAATAATATGTGAGCAAAATAAAAGCTTCAGCATTTACCATTAAAAAATTAAGTGTGTAGAATACACTTATTTATACTCTAAAACAAAAGGTGCAAGGAAATAAAAGGAAGAGTTAACTAATACTCCCCAACCTAACCATAATGTTACACGCAAGCATGTGAGCTTATTAGCATTTAAAATAATAAAATAGGTCTCATGCAATTCAATTAACTGAACTTGCATGTTATTACAATTTGAGTTCCACTCAAAGATATTTTGCATGATTTCCAAAACAAATCCAAAAATAAGTTTATCTCTAAAAGGAAAAGTCAATTCTCAAAATAGAAACTGCTTTGGAAATCCCTCCAACTGCCCAAAAATAGAATTCTCCTGTAGATAGTGAAAAGTGGATAAGTCTAAGAATTGAGATTTCTCTCCAATTCATCAACTTTAGCCTCATCTGGTATAATGATGGAATCGAGGTGAACAATCTCCATCTGCAGGATAACACTTGTATCTTCAATAGTCTTTGATAGATCCATATACTCCTTTTTAGCCGTATCAAATTTCACTATAATTTTGACCAAAAGATACATCTTCATCGCATGAGGATCTCCACAAAACCTCTTACAAATCAGCCATACAAACTCATTGTGCAAGTCATGAACAAGGCAATTTATGCCTTCATTGGTAAAATACCTGCAAGGAATATGCTGGATAAAATCAATAACATACTTCTCAACATTGAGAAGTTTCTCCTTCCATGTAGCCAATTCTGAGGCTATGTCCTTTGAGATGTGAATCAAAAAGGAATACTGATGTGTCCATGAAAAGACTATGGATCTATACTCCGCTGTCATGGGCCTAAAACCAAGAGCCTGCAATCTCACCAAAAGCCTTCAAAAACCACTTGGATTTGGGCTCAATAGATGATTTAGAACAATTAAAATGCCTTTTCCCAAGGTGGGTCTGCAACAAAAATGGATAGAAATGGACAAAAATACCTTCAAAAATCTTTTTCCTATGGTTGGAAGTGGTGATTTTGGTTTTTGAAAAGTTTGAACCAGCACCCAAAAGCTTCAAAACCTCTTAAAAATAGCCTCCTAGGTGAAGCACTACCCTCTAATCATGCAAATTTGCCTTGGAATAGTGAATGAGGAACAAAATCATGTTATGGCATGCCAAATATACCTCCAAGGTGAAGCG
The DNA here is from genome assembly GCA_027924645.1 of Cunninghamia lanceolata. NCBI lineage: Eukaryota > Viridiplantae > Streptophyta > Pinopsida > Cupressales > Cupressaceae > Cunninghamia > Cunninghamia lanceolata. The sequence goes on from BSBN01000801.1 coordinate 16,918,564, forward strand.
TTGGCCATGAAAGCTCCTAATATGCCTTACATTTGATGAAAACAATGAAGAAAAAGCTTCCTCAATTAGAGTGTTGCCTTCAATCTTATTGGATGCCTTTATAAATGATAAAAACAAGGTATAGATGAATTCTTCTAGTGAATTGCTACCTCCTAGGGTTTCAACTCAGCCTTTAATCTATTTTTAGAGTGCTTTTTTATTTGATTCTCATGCAAAAACAATGAGTGGAGTTGAAGTGAGAGTCTTCTCTATTTATATCCTTTTATTTTCCCTTTGCAAAAAGTGTTTTTTCCTTGACCTTGACCAACCAAGCCTAAATTAGGCGTTTAGATTGTTGAGTGGGTGTTTTCAAAGGGAAAGGCGCCTATAAGAGGCATGTTTTTCCCTTGGCGCGCGTGCCAAGGTGGCACACACACCTTGGGAAAGGTGTACTTTTCCCCTTAGGCACTTTTTACTTTCAAAAACTTGTCAATTTTCCTTAGTTTCCATTGAGATTTTTCAATCTATTCTCCATTCTTTAATGCTTTTTCTCTTTCATCAATGCTTCAAACACTTCAACTTTGCCTTTGGGATTTTGATGAAGATACCTTGGATTCTTTTTACTTTTGACGAATGTTGACTTTCTCCGTCTTTGAAGCCTTTTGGACTTGGAGCATGCTCCAAGGAAAAAGTGCTCCAAATGCACTTGGGAGAGGTCTTGATCTCACCTTGAATTCCTCCATGCCTTGAAACTTCTATCTTCATTTGGAGTGTTTTGGACTTGGAGGGCGCTTCGCCTTGGAGTGCTTTGGAGTGTGAGTGTGCTTCATGAAAAAGTGCTCTTTTGACTTGACCTTTTGAAGTGTATTTTCAAACAAACTCATGCCAATCAAAGAAGGAATGCCTTTGACACTTGAGAAATCCACTTTTGACATTGGTGCCTTTTCTCCTTGGCACGTGTGCCTTGGGAAAAGTGCGCCACATGCCTTCAAAATTTTTTCTTTTCCAAATTTTCAAAATTGATTTTTGAGTCTCCAGATGTCTTCTTATTGTTTTTTTCCATTCCTTTGCAGTGTTTTGGTCTTCAATCCATCACTTTTGACCTCCACTTCCAAACGATCCTTCACAGCTTACAGCCAATTTGGCTCTTTGAATTTTCTCTTCATTTTGGGCCTTCATTGGATCTCCTTGGATATAACTTGTATCTGCGGGGTTAGAAAATAATGACACAGTGACATGGGGCTTGAGAGGTGTGTTTGGGCATGACTTTTAGGGTGTTTGTATGCATAGACAAAAAAATTCGTATGGGTACAATATTAGGCTCTGTTTGGGGACCATGGTGTATACTTATGTCATAGGAGGACCTCAGAATCTCTAGTTTATAGTGTAGATCGGTGTCTTATCAATTTGGCAATAGAGTCAGGATATTTACCTAAAATCACCTAAAGGTGAAACTCTGGTCTACCTAATGAAACACGACAAATAAACGATACATAACTAGGAAAAACAATACTACATAACGAATACATTATGGAAAGGGAAAACACAATACAAAACAATTTCACACAAAAATGCTCTTTTTCCGAACGAGGACTAGGAAAATGAAAAATGTTACACAAAATTGTCAACAAATTCAAAAATGTAAGAACCTCTCCTCTTGAGATGGGAAATTTGTCTTGGCAGCACATAGTCTTTCTTCCTCTGCAACACCTTCTCGAAGAGCCATGATTGAGGTGGGTAGACACGATCACGCCATGAGAAGTTCATGATGAATTGATTGATGCACATGAGCTCTGGTTGATCATCCTCTTTTATAGAGAAAAACCTCTACAACAGGTGAAGGTACAAAACCTCCTTTTAAAGGTATGAAGCAAGGTCCTATGTCTAAAGTATGCTTCTGGGAATGATAACCACTGCATATAGAACTTGACATTCTTCATCCATGTCTTCAACATACGCAACCTTGAACTCAGTCTATGTGTCATCCTTTGGAAAAGGTTGAAGCTGCTCATATAAAATTTCCATCATTGGTTCTCAGCTTACTAGATCTACAACTGTCATCGTCAATTTATCTAGTGATTCAGGTACTTCATCATTCTCATCGACCACATCTTCGTCCATCCAATCCTCAGAATCTAAATGTGATAAATCATCAAGATCTAAATCTTCAAACTCTTGATCATCATCAAAGTACACTTGCTGGATAACATCTTCAGCTAGTAGCTCACTTTTCCATCCATCATATTGAGTCTTATCAACCTCCATAGAGCAATATCCTTCAATAAATGTATCCTTGAGAGCGTGAATGCGGATATCTAGTAGCATCTCATCTTTGGCAACAACACACTTCTCTTCCTCTGATTTGCAAGTAGGATCAGGTACAAATTCTTCCAAGCTCTGTGTTTCTTCTTCGTCTACTTGATTGAACTCACACACGACATATCTCACAACACACTTGTCAAGAATTTCTGACTTCTCCACTTCAATGACCAGGACCAGATATTCCATAAACTTTTCTTCTCCACGAGCTTCTTCACATGTCGCTTCTTGTGTTGATCTTTCTTCCACAGGTTTGTGGATAAACTCAAAAGGTTTAACATCATATTCTTCACCAGTGTGTATGAAATTCTCTGGAGATAAAGATGAAGATGGGCTAAACTATAAAAGAAAATTGATAGTATCTTCAACTAAAGATTTACTCTCCAAGTGATGCAGAAAACTATCAAGATCCAATGATGAATCTTCCATATGATCTCCTAATTTGATAAATGCCTTGAATGATGAATCATCTTCAAAATGAAAAAGATCTCATTCTTGCTCTAATTCTAATGCTTCTTTGGTCTTTCTCCTTTGAGTGTTTCTGATGCAGATTCTTCAAACCATCCTTTGAATCATGACAATAACAAATTGGATTCATCAAATGTTGCCCTCTTTAGAAAATCAGATTTCTTCTTCACAATTTTGCTCTTGAGAGATGTGTTGCACTTCTTCCTCCTTAGAGAAAGTATGCAAGTCGTGCATTTATTCAGGTTATTCCATCAACAATCCTTCTTTATACTCGAAGAAATTATGCAATTTTTTAGCTTCTGATGAACATTCATGTTCCATATGCAAACACATGATGTTTCTTAAAGCAAAGTTAGGAAAATGATTCCTTCTAATATTTGATTTACACTGGGTAAATCCCTTGATAGAGCCACCATCGAATTCATCTAAGAGATGTTCAAGATTATCCAAAAATCCTTGATTTTCATTTGATACTTTTAATATTTACATGAATCTTCTCATCTCCGAGAAAATTTCTCCATCATGTTGGTTTGTTGTGTGGAACAAGCAGTAGATTTGTATTGCGGAAGACGCATTTGCTTCTTGGTGCATAGGTGATACTTGACGCACAGCTGAAGTAGGTTTATCACTAACATAGTTAATGAAAGAATTTTTCTCACTTTAAGCAGATGGAACTTGCCGAAGTGGTACAATGTTCAAGGGCACTAATGGCTTGATGGAATCTCTTTGTATCTTTCCTAAGGTGATCATGTGATACTCTAATTCAACAACATACTCCTGATCTTCTTGTAGTTCTGTAGCATGTCTTTGCTTGAGATAGAAAGAAGCTTCTGAAGATTGTGCATTTGTGAAACAACTTAGCAGGATTTCTGATGAAGGCTTCAAGGTGTTTGTAACTTTTCCAATGATATGGTTGAATCTAGCGATGAACTCTCTCATCGGCTCACTTCTCTCTCTCTCTCTTGATGTTTAAGAGTTGTGCAAACAAGACATGACTATCTTTTGTAGGCTTGAAACAGGAAAGAAATTTCTCCCTCATCAACTCCCAACTTGTGATAGAGCTGGCAACAAAGTGATTAAACCATTCAACTGTTGAGCTTTGCAATGTTTCCACAAACAAACGCATTGCAACATCTTCATGTGCAACACTGAGAATCCCACAAGAAATGGTGAAAGTACAAACATTTTCTTGATCCTTTAGGAAGCTCATGATTTTCTCCTAGTGCCAATGGACCGATCTGATTTCCTAATGGCCGAGGTGGGTGATTATTGACGTGATTACCTTCTTGATCCACCATAGGAAGTCTGTTGCTGAAACTGAAAAATTTGTGAACTCTAGACCTCTTTCAATTTGCAATGGATAAGACAGAGGTCTTATGTCGTATCCCTAGCAAAGTCACCAAAAACTGTTAGCATTTAATTTCGCACCTTTCGGTGGAAAAGAAAAACAGACAGATGTGCAATAGAACTGCTCTTCAAATTTGAAAGGGAAGCTCCCTATAAAATAAAACTTTACTAAAAACTTTACAATCTTTTTGGGTTTTTGCAATGTGTGGAAAGGCAGAGACGCACATTTGACATCGAAGCAAAGATTTTTATGCCTTTTGACTAAAAATAGAACCAAGGCTAAATGCTTACACTATTCAACTAAATATAGAGGTTGAATAAAGCAAGTACACAATTTGGATTGATTGAACAAATTAACGCCACATAATTATGAATGCCAAGACTAGATCAACTATAAGGCAATGCAAAGATACGACTTATTCTTTCAATTTCACCTGCAACACAAAGTTTGCATATTTGTTGAATCAACCTAACCTTCAACACAAATAATAATACATTTTAATGGATACTTGGAAGCAAAATAGGCATACTGGAATCCATTAATGAACAAAATAAGAATACAATCAAGTGAATATACGAGAATGACAATCTAAGCAAATGTGGCATGAGAATTGTCCTTACTTTTTATTCATTGATTGAATACAACACTGAATATCTGGATACTTGAATACTGAAAACTGGAAAGCTAAAATCTCTTCTAATAATCTCTATCAAAAAGAATCATTTACATGTGCACAAAGCACTTATTTATACCCTTCTACAAGATGCATGAGAACAAATAAAATAATTTTAACTAGATTTCTACCCTAGTTGACTAATGCTTGTGTGGCATGCACACTTATTACAAATATTTGCTCCAATTAAATTCAAATTAAAAGCATGCAACCGAAGTTCAACTTGATGATCAAAGTTGTGCAAACTCCGATTATAGAGAAATAGTTTTGGTTTGAAAAAGTCATGATCCTTGCATGAAGGGGCACATCTTCGAGTTTCTCGTTGCATTATTATTATTTTAAAACAATTTTTAAAAAAAAAAAAAAAAAGATGTGCGTGTATGGTAGCCGCCTTGCCTGATGTATAGGCACACTTGCTCCATTGCTAGTTTGGGAGTTGAAAATAAACACTTCATCCTCCAATTTCTGTCGCCTCAGCACTTGATGAATATGGGTGTTTGAATGCTGAAGGGGGCGATGATTGGAAGATTCCTTTCATTCTCCCTATGACTGTGTGTATGAGAACTCCAGGCCTTTCATGAAACCTACCTTTGATAAGACGCTGAATCATCCCTTTAAACTGCTGTGACCTCTATAAATTCTGGTTGTTGTCTTGAGAGGTGTCTAAAAATCTTCTAATTTTTATTTGCCTTTGATTTATTTTGCCTCTTGTATCATTAGGCGCCTTCACCCTTGGATGGTGTGATTTGAAAGAATAGGCCCAATAAACAACAAAACATAACAGCAAATGAAAACAGGGCAAAACAGAGTTAATAAACTCAGAAAAACATTTATCTAACTTGAATTATATTTCATCCAACATGTCGTATACAATAGCTTTGTTCAATCATATATAATTACAAAAAAACTTGAAGCCTGGAAGCTTCCATCTTTCTAGATTATTCTATATTTTAATTCTAGAAAAGATGGAATGTTCTATTAGTTTTATGGAAAACTCTAGATAAATCCTAACTTTCTATTGTGGAAAACTCTAGACAAAACTTGCTATTTCCTAGACAATCTTACTTTCCTTAACATCCCCCCTTAAGATTGGCTAGAATAATACAAAGAAAATACAAAAGAGAGGGGAAATACAAAGAGAGGGGAACATTATATTACTATCCCCCCTTAATGTTCACCTCTAATAGACCAAGCATTCCTCGTAATTTTAAGAATTTGGCTTCAGTCATACTCTTAGTGAAGACATCAGCTACTTGTTCTTCACTTGGACAAAATTGAAGATTGACAATAGATGCTTGAACAAGATCCCGAATGTAGTGAACATCAATTTCAATATGCTTTGTTTTAGCATGAAAAACTGGATTATTGGCAACCTGTATGGTACTTTGATTGTCACAATACATAGTGCTAGCTGAACTTTGTAGAAAACCAATTTCAAATAGGAGATTCTGAATCCAAACTGTTTCCTTGCCTGCTTCTTTTGCTGCTCTATATTCTGCTTCACATGAAGATAATGATGTAGTTGTTTGTTTCTTGTTGCTCCATGTAATAGGTCCTGATCCAAGATTGAAAACATAACCACCAGTAGATTTCCTATCATCTATATCACCACCCCAATCTGAATCAGTAAATCCAACCAAAGAAATTGAAGATTTATAGTCATAGAAGATGCCAAAGTGTATGGTTCCACAGATATATCGTAAAATTCTCTTAGCAGCCAACCAATGACTTTCTTTAGGTGCCTGCATAAATCTGGATACAAGATTGACTGCAAAACAAATATCTGGTCGAGTATGAGTTAGATAAACCAAGCTACCAACAAGCTGTCTATATAAAGTGGCATCTACACTCTTGGAAGTACATTCTTTAGTAAGCTTAACTCCAGATTGAAATGGGGTAGATGCTGGCTTGCATTCAAGCATGTTAAACTTTTCTAAAAGGTCCAAAGCATATTTTGATTGTGAGATGAACAATCCATCATGTAATCTACAAACTTGTAATCCAAGAAAATAGTTTAGTTCACCCAAATCACTCATATGAAATGTCCTCTTAAGATCTGATTTTAAATCATTGATGAGCCCAATATTTGGTCCAGCAATGAGTAAATCATCTACATAAATTGCAACAAGAAGAATCTCATCTTGAACTTTCTTCACATAAAGATTTGGATCTGACTTACATCTCTTAAATCCATGAAGCTGAAAATACCTATCAATCTTCTCATTCCATGCTTGTGGCGCTTGTTTAAGACCATAAAGTGACTTCTTTAATCTGCAAACAAGATTAGGATATTGCTGATCTACAAAACCTAGTGGTTGATCCATATAGATTTCTTCATATAAATCTCCATTTAAGAAAGCATTTTTAACATCCATTTGATGGATATGCCACCCAAGACTTGCAGCCAAAGAAAGAATAATTCTAACTGTATTCATCTTAATGATAGGAGCAAATGTTTCTTCATAATCAACACCCTCCTTTTGATTGAACCCCTTAGCAACCAATCTAGCCTTGAATTTTTCTATAGCACCATCTAATTTAAATTTTGTTTTATAAACCCATTTGCAACCAATAACATTCTTACCTTGGGGGCGGGGTACAAGTTCCCAAGTGTTATTCTCTATCAATGCATCATATTCCTCTTTCATGGCTTTCTCCCACTCTTTCTTTCCTCTAGCTTGCTCATATGAGATTGGGTCATTTACTTGTAAGACTTTGGCCATGAGAGCACTACCATTCCTTCCTTGGATCTTTGAGCCTTGTCTATATATTTCTTCAACACTCCTTGTCTTTTGTCTAGCTGAAATGTCACCTTCTTCATCATCACTACCTACAAAAAATGGCTGAGTACAAGCATTAGTAGTTTCATTTCCAATAGTATTATTATCATCAGTAGTGCTATCCTCATCAATATTGGCTTCATTTCTTTCTAAAATATCTAAAAAATTAGAAACATTTGCTGTTGTAGAGTGAGAGGAAGTGGCTGTAAGTTGTGAATACTCATCAAACTTTACATCTCTACTAACAAAGACCTTTTTTGTTGTCAAATCATATAACCTGTAAGCCTTTGATTCTTCACTATAACCCACAAACAAACACTTATGACTCTTTGGTTCTAGCTTTTCTCTCTTTTCATCAGGAATGTGTGCCCAAGCAGTACACCCAAATACTTTAAAAAACCCAATGTGAGGCTTTCTACCACTCCATGCTTCTTCAGGGGTGATATTTGTGAGAGCTTTAGTGGGAATTCTATTCACAATATATGCAGCACAAGAAACAGCCAAACCCTAAAATTTGTTATGCAAACTTTTAAAATGCAACATACAACGAGCCATTTCTAAAAGAGTTCTATTCATTCGTTCAGCCACCCCATTTTGTTGAGGAGTATAAGGAACTGTTCTTTGCACCTTAATACCACAATTTTCACAAAATGACTCAAATGCATAATTGCAATATTCACCCCCATTATCTGTCCTTAAACACTTAATTCTTTTTCCACTTTGATTTTCAACTAATGCCTTAAACTTTTGAAAGACTTCAAATACTTCATTTTTCCTTTCCAAAAAATAAACCCATACTCTCCTGTTGTAATCATCAATAAAAGTGAGAAGATACCTGGCACCTGAAAGTGAAGGATACCCTGGTTCACATAGATCACTATGAATGAGTTGCAATGGATAATTAGCTCTCCATGCTTTGCCTGAATCAAAAGGATCTCGATGATGTTTGCCTAACACACATCCTTCACACACACCTTCAGAAGTTGAAATTTTTGTTAATCCTCTAACCATATCCATTCTAACCATGTCTTGTAATTTTCTATAATTTATATGTCCAAGTCTAGCATGCCAAAGTTTTGACATATCATCAGTCTGAGCAATAAAAGCATGAGAGATTGTGTATTCGTTATCAACAAACCCAACAAATTTAAATAGACTCTCTTTATGATCAACTCTACCAATAGCAATTATATTGCTTGAGTCTTTTCTATCTCTAACAATAACTTGATCAGCAGTGACAACAAACTCATATCCAGCTTGGGCAATTTTATATACTGAAATAAGATTCACCCCTAATCCTTCAACCAGCAAAACATTTTTCAAAGACCCATTTGTTACATTAACAATCCCTGTTCCTAAAACTGGAAGTCTCATTTTATTGCCAATGGTAATTTCTTGATCTGAATTCTTCCCTTCATTAAAATCAATAAACAAAGATCTATCCCCAGTCATGTGATAAGATGCCCCTGAATCTAAAATCCATTCTTTATTAGAATCTGAAGCAAAATATCCCCCTTTAACACTACTTTCAGGGCTAGCAATTACCTCCTTATTTGATTTCTCTTGCCTTTTTAGAGAGATGGCTACGAAGCTATGCCTATCCTTTTTGCCATCCTTGAACCTTTCTTGCTTGGGCTTGTATTGCTGCCTTTCATTGTCCCTCTTCTTTAAACAAAATTTTTCCATGTGATTTTCACCTCCACAATACCTGCAAATAATCAATTTTTTTGCAACTTGTTTTTCTGTACCATCATTTCTAGAAAAATGGTTAGAACCATCATTATTTTGAAATTTATAATTTCCTTTCCAACTCTTCTTTCCATAATATCTAGAAAATTTACTCTTGGCTGAATATGCATAATTCTTCTTAATATGTCCTTCTTTGATAAGTTGAACCTCTTCATCTAAAACAGACTTACAAAATTGATCAAAAGTTTGCTGGGGGGTATTGGGATTTAGTTGAAGAACCCTTTTCCTTGATTCCTTAAATACCTTGTATGGTTGGGAAAGCTTACTTTCAACCATTGCAATCAATTGAAAATCTTTTTTTGCATATTCAGCACCTATTTTCTTCAGCTGGGCATTTAAAAAAGTAACTTCATTGAAATAATCAGTCATTTTTTTAAAATCAGAAGGAGCTAAATTCACCAATTTTTCTTCTATACTAAACATGCTAGCAATATCTGCATCTTTATAATCTTTTTCCAAACTCTCCCACAACTCTATTAGATTATCAATATCAACAAATCTTCTATTGAGATTGGGGCTTAAAGCTTTACCAATAATACCTCTAGCTTGTTCCAACTTGCATTTCCATAGCTCCTTTTCTTTTTCACTTTGAGGTTCTCCAATTTCTTTGTTCACTATCCTCCATAGAGCCTTTTCTCTCAGAGCATTCTTGACTGCAATCTTCCAATCTGCAAAACCACTTCCATCAAATATTGGCAACACTTCATTTGTTGAGCCCATATTAGCCAAAACAAGATCAGTCATCAAACAAATATCACTCCAGCAATAATGCAGCCCTGCAAACAAATATCACTTCCAACAATCTATATGCCCTACAGTTGAACTTGAAAAAAAAATCTAGCTGAACTTGGCTCTGATACCATGAAAGAACAGGCCCAATAAACAACAAAACATAACAGCAAATGAAAACAGGGCAAAACAGAGTTAATAAACTCAGAAAAACATTTATCTAACTTGAATTATATTTCATCCAACATGTCGTATACAATAGCTTTGTTCAATCATATATAATTACAAAAAAACTTGAAGCCTAGAAGCTTCCATCTTTCTAGATTATTCTATATTTTAATTCTAGAAAAGATGGAATGTTCTATTAGTTTTATGGAAAACTCTAGATAAATCCTAACTTTCTATTGTGGAAAACTCTAGACAAAACTTGCTATTTCCTAGACAATCTTACTTTCCTTAACATGATTTCCATAGGTATTTGAAATGAACTGAGCACTTGATTTTGTGAAGTCGTGATGAATGTGTTTTCCTTTCATACTGCCATAGAAATTTTTAGGCTGAGGCCTGAGGCATGTGCGACTTAAGCTGAAGGCGTTTGGGTTTGAGAAACACACATGATATCTTGTAGACATGATTTTCTTCCTGTCGATACACCTGAAGCCTTTACCTAAGGAAACTTTAGATTTCCTATAGGCATCTCCTTCTTCAACCTAGCAAAAATTCCTTCTTTGGAATACATTTCGTAGAGACTTAAAATGCTTTCCTTTGATTGAGATCCCCATTCGTTGTTGCCCTTAGCGCTAAACAATTTTTATGAGATGCCTTCTGCATATAGGCGCTCTATAAAAGCATGAGTTTCTTTCATTCTTTGATGGTGTGAGTTCTGAAGGAGCTCTTTGTCTTCAACTATTGGTGCCTCACCCCTTTGTTGAGCGCGTGATTTTTTCCTCCTAAAGGAGCCACACTCTTTCTGCTGGAGGGCTTCATACATTCTCAGCGCGTTTCTTTTTGTGAAGGAGCGCTTGACTTTTTGTTCATTGACTTTGGCTGCAAAAGAGCACCTTCATACTTGTACAAGCGCATGAGTTTGCAGAGAACAATGCTTGAAAGCTTTCCTTCGGGCGCTCGACCTCTTTACCTTTATTGATTAATGCCTTTAGAAGAGGCACATAAATTTATAGCTTTTTATGGAAAAGATTTTAATGCTTTGTTCCAATTTTTATTCTGCCTCATGCAGGTATTTTTACGCCGAAGGCGTTCCCTATGTGAGAAGAGGGGCTGAAGGGCTGACTTTGCTGATCAATGGTTTCAATTATTACAGAAAGGCATGCAAATCTAGCCGTCCATTTTTCTCCCATTTTACCATCGTTTTCTTTGTCGTTTAGCTATTTTTTTACTGTCACCATCGCTGCTTTTTTAATGTCACCATTGTTGTTTTCCATCTGTTCCGCTCGGGATATTTTCGGCCCGAAAAGTTGATCATCCTGTAAAAAAATTCACGCCCGAAAATTTTCTAAACTCGTCGGATGTTCTCCCGCCAGAGAAAAAATCATGTTAGAAGAAGTCTCATATCGTTTAAATGTCCCCCGCTTTTTTTCGTTCGTTTTGGATCTCTGTTTTTCCCTTCACCGTTTTTATTTGGTGATCACTGAGAGGGATTAGAAACCGGTAACAGAAAAGAAAACCAGGCGTGAGTTTCATAAAGCCTATCAGTAATTAATAAATGCATCAGAACATAAAATGACCTAAAAATTTTAAGTAGTATTACTATATTCTATTTTATTTACACCAAGAGGCCTTCTACACTCACAGTAAGGGCTGAAAGATTCAAATTCCCGCAAACAAAATTCATAAAATGTGTAAATAAATAAATTCGTGGAAGCCAAATAAACAGAAAAATAGAAAAACTTGGGCAGTTATACTCATTTTATCAGTAAATATATAAAAACTAAAAACTAAAAAACGGAATTGAAAAAAAATAAAAAATAAAAACAAAAAAAAATGGAAAAAAATTAAAAAAAATTGGAATTTTTTTTTTTAAAATGGAAACAATTAAAAAAGGCCAAGAAAATTGGAAAACCCAAAAAAGTACATAACCTCTAGATACCATTTTTGGCATTTTAGACAGTATTTTACAACTTTATAATTTATCAGACCATATAACTTGACTTGCTGAATTTTTACATAACCCTATATATGACACTTTAAATTATTTATAAACCGTAAAATTTTATTATAGGATAATATAATATAATATTCTTATTTGTAATATATATTATTTTATAATAATTTGTTATAGAAATATAAATGATGTTTTCGTTTACAATGTTTATTTTAACATTTTTAAAAATTAATATAGAAATACATATTAAATTTGAATATTTTCGTATCTAGACTTGTTATATACTATTTTTTATTTGTCTATACTTGTTATATACTATTTTTTATTTTTAAAAATCAATTTGAGTCTATACTTGTTATTTACCCTTTTTTTTTAATTTTTAAAACTCAATTTAGAAATAAGTACAATTTGAGTCTAGACTTGTTATATACTATTTTTTATTTGTCTATACTTGTTATATACTATTTTTTATTTTTGCTTTGTCTATACTTTTTCATTGTTTATTATATATGGAATAAGTACAATTTTACAAATTACAATTAAGAGCTGTAATTAAACGCTGATTTACAATTACAACGATTAAAAAATTTGCTGCTACTTCCTTCATTGTAATTCAATTCGCCAAAAAAAAAAAAAAAAAACAAACATTCTACATTGAAATGACAACAGATGGCTGTAATTTTTTTATGGCACTTTCATCTTTTCAGTTGTTGAAATGATTGAGAGTTGTTGATCTTGCTATTTGCAGTTTTGTTTGTGACTGTGTTGTTGATTGCTGCTCTATTTCAGTCTTTAGACTGTTTTTCTTTTGTAATTTGCAGTTTTTCAATATAAAAAATTCACTCAACATTTTTTTGACAACTTATAGTTTTCTTAAAACGTCAATTGAAAGGTAGTTAAATGACCAAACTGTCATTAAAATTTTATATGACACACAGGGGTGACCGTCAAATTCCGGGCCTGTATAGGAATACAAATTTTAACATTAAAAACTGTTAAAAGAGAAACTTAAACTGACCGGTAAACATAATCAAGAGCTGCTTTTATTTCAGTCCCAAAATATCGATCTATTCCCAGGCATTGCAATGCGTCAACCATCTCAAGACGCTCGATTACGTCGCCATCTCCAGTTTGCATTTCTTTTAACAAGATTTTGACTTCTTTAACCAGTGTTTCAGCACGTTCCCTGTATTCAGCCGCCTGAAAAATATACAATCAGCAATGAAGATAATGATCAGAACAATAAACGGAAAAATAAAACTTTGATGGGAATTAAAAAAAAGAGTTAAGAATATAGAATAAGTGTTTTTGAAATAAACTGTGTTTTTTTTTTTTTCAACGTTTTCAATCACATTCGGTCTACGTAAAGAATCATCTTCCTGATGATGGATCATTAAATGTGATCTGAAATGTTGAAGCAAAGAATTACATACAGTTTAATCCAAAAGTACTTATACTGTATTCTACTATGGACTGTGGAAAACTCATGCATACTAGAATTAAAAAGTTATTACCCCGTATGGTGTTTCCATTGATTGTACAAAATCATCATCCCACTGATTGAAAGAACTATCTGATATCGACGAAGAAATGTCGTCTCCCTTCAAATTCCTCATTGGCCAAAACAGGCCAAAAATATTGAAGCCAACAGAAATTTGCAAGTTCAGCCACAAACTATCTAATTCAGTGTCAAGCTCGCTTCCTTCGGTGAAAACGTCATAAGGAGCAGATTTGCTTAAATAGTTGCACAGTTGTCAGTAGGGTATTACGATGGTTAATATATGTCAATCTCTTTTGAGTGAATGTTTAAAAAAAATAGAAAATATACTTTAATAATTGTATGGGAGTTTTCTAGAATGTTTTAGAAGATAATTAAGTTTATATTATAGAGTTTGGTTTAAGATGGCTACTCTTAAATATCATCTACTTCAACAGTTAAAAGTTAATTTTTTGTTGTGAATGAGGTGTAAAATTGCTATTAAATGTTTGACCTTTAAAATGGATGATATTTAAGTAGAGTGTTTAATCTTAGTTTTTCTATTAAATTTATATTAAATTTTTCATCAAAATTTTTGATCTAGTACAAAAATCTTTAATAATCTTCTTGATGTGAGCTGTGATTGATGAGCATCCTCATCCTAATCTTGTTACTGCTCTATTCTTTGGACACTTCTTATTTTATCTTGACCCTTTTTTAATTAATATATTTTTTATTTTATAAAAAAAATTGTATGACTAGCTTATCCATTCAGTGAAAATTGAAAAGAATATTAAAGCATATCCAATCGTTGCAGGGCTTAAATTTGATAGTCCACCTTGCTTGTCAAGAAATTTTTTCCCTACAGTTTAGTCTTCTTTATTGCCTTTCCCATGACAATTAATATTTTTTAATGCAAATCAAATTTTATATAAAAATAGAAAAAATATGAAATATTGTGCAGTTTACAAAAAAATAATAAAAGGAAGACCATTTAAAAAACACACAAGATATACATGTATGTGTTTTTTTAATGTTTTTTCCTTTTTTATTTTTAAATTCTTTAATAGAAACTATGTGTATATGTTTTTATGTTTTTCTTTTAATTTTTAAATATTTTAATAGAAATTTATATATATATATAAGATTAAATTTTCATATTAATTGTTTTTTCTACAATTTAATACAGTCAAATATTTATTTTTTATTTTACAATTAAAACAGTCAAATTTAAGCCCTGGTTGTACTAAAGTAGATGTGGACCGTTACAATCGGACGTGGGCCTGCTGTAAAAAGTTGAAAAGAAACAGATATACTTTAATAATTGCACGGCTAAAATTTTTAACTTTCAAAGGAAGTGCAAGAAAATTAGGAAATGTAGCCCATCATAGTGATTAATATTTCTCGTCTGTTTGGGTGCAAATGTTAAAAGTAAATATGTTTTAATATTTCCTTCTGTGGCAAAGATCGACAGCTAAAATTGAGTAGTGGATGATCCAAGACAATCACTCTATTTAAATATTATTAGACGATCACTCTATTTAAATATTATCTACTTCAATGGTCAAACATTCAATAATAATTTTATACCTCATCCACATCAAAAAATGGTAAATATTTGTTCTATTTTTATTGGTCAAAATTGACATTTGACTATGGAAATGGATGATGTTTAAGAATAGCCAAAGACAATGGAAGTAATTTATACCAATCAGATTTCGATGGCCCTTCTTTTTGTTTTTTTTGCCGTTTTCACTTCCCTTTCCACTTGTTTTTTCCTTCATTTCGTAGCGTTTTCCACCTCTCCTTCCGTCAGTGGCGCGTCCTTCCACAAAATCATTCATAGGAATGATGTCCTTGTATTACAGTTTGTATTTAGGCTCTCTTTAGATTTAGATTCTTTGTTCTGTTGGTTCAAGTATAGAGTTGGCGTCTGATTTTTGTTTTCTTTATTGGCAAATCCCTATTGTTTTTATTTTGTATCTATCTACATTGATTCAATTTTTTAAAAAAAATCATGCATGCCTTGATACATCTCAATACTAGTCCTTGATACATCTCAATACTAGTCCTATATTCTGTTTTATTCCCCGTATTCTATGGGTTAATGTACAACTCACCTTTCCCAAAAGATTTACAAGTGAGACTATGATGGAAGGCATTTAACTTTAGCAACTATCAGTTAGAAGGGTGAAAGATTTTTTATTACCTGACTTTTGAGGATAAGGAATTTTTGTGGAGATTGTTTAGTATGTAGATTTAATATTACATTAAATTACTTTTACTTATAGATATTTATTTAAGATTATTAAATATAGTTTGGTGAAATTTTATTATATAATATTAGAAAATACAATTATATATAATATAAAATGATATTATACTTATTTATTTTTAGTATAATATTATAGTCTAGAATTAAATATTTAAATAGAATATATTAATTATTAAATGATATTTATTATAAATATATTTTATTTATTATTATATACAATATTTTATATAATGTAAAATATTATATGTATTTTTATTACAATATTATATTATAAAATCATATCTTTAGATTACATTTCACCAAATGGGAAATGACACAAACATAGTAATTTTACTAATATAATTATGTTAAAAATTTCTCATATATACAAAAAAGAGTCTTCCACTACTATGGTCCCATAACAAAAATGTTAGAATATAGTTTTAAACATATAACTAATAATAGAAAAGGACAAAATTTTAAAAACAAAAATAGTAAGCATATTAAATATAATATATTAAATAATATTATTATTTTATTAACATAATTTATTAGGTTTTGTTAATTATAAGACTTATTTATTTTCATTTTATTTAACAGAAAAAAAATTATCTTTAAAAATATAAAAGAAATGTAAAATAAAAATAGTAAATATTGAAATATAAAATAAATGAACAATCGAAAGGTTTGTATATTTAATAGCCATGTTGTGACCAAAGAATTACTTATAGATATTTATTTAAGATTATTAAATATAGTTTGGTGAAATTTTATTATATAATATTAGAAAATAAAAATATATATAATATAAAATGTTATTATACTTATTTATTTTTAGTATAATATTATATAGTCTAGAATTAAATATTTAAATAGAATATATTAATTATTAAAAGATATTTATTATAAATATATTTTATTTATTATTATATACAATATTTTATATAATGTAAAATACTATATGTATTTCTATTACAATATTATATTATAAAATCATATCTTTAGGTTACAAAAATTGTGTATTTAATGTTTATGTTCATTTGTTATTTATTAATATATATTTTTATATATAATATCTATATCATAATTATATTTACTAGCAATCACAGTTTGTTGTGTAATGGGTACGCCGAAGAGTTGTGGAACTTCAATTGCCATGTCTCTAAGTGAATGATGATTGTCTTGTATCCCTATGGCCCATGTTTTTGTTTTCTCAAGTGTCATGAATTAATTTGTATAAACATAATGGATTTCAAGATCCCTGTGTTTTGCTTACTAGCCACTTCAAATTTGTGAGCTTTCATGTTTGGTGTGTAGTCTTTATTTGCATGCATCCCCTTTCTAGATTCTTGTTCATGCGCTGCACCTAGGTTCACTTGCATTCCATTAGTCATGACATAGGTATACTATATATAAGCTAGCTTCAAGTGGAGAGATCCAAATGTAGGTTGATAATTATCCCATATATTTGATTCCAGAAGCATATGATAAAGTCATACATGACAAACAAGATAAGCTTAAAACAATGATATATTTGGCTTGGGAATGAAAAGAAAAAGCATGCCCCATTTTACATGAGTATAAGCTCAATATCTATCCAGTCCAGGTAATCCTCTCCCAAAAGTATTTAAGTAGGATGGATGTCTAGAAGAGCATTTGATGGATAACAAAATGGAGTGCTCTATTAAATGTCCTATAAGAGAAGCAATAAGGATTGCACATGGAATTGAAAAGAGAATCTATTTTCACAAGATCATCTCTAGTGCAAAAACACACACAATTGAATCCAAAAGCTCTTCACTTACAATAAAATCATCTCCGTTGGCCAATGGATCCACAACCTTCACCTTTGTCATAAGCATCACCACCTGCATACAACACAAGGCATCGCTATAGTTTATCATTGTGGATGATCCGAAGCGTCGATGCAAAAACACACATAGTTGAATCCAGAAGCTCTTCACTTAAAATAAGATCATCTATGTTAGCCAATGGATCCACAACCTTCACCTTTGTCATAAGCATCACCACCTGCATACAACACAAGGCATCGCTATAGTAAACTATCAGTTGTTGATCTCTCAAAATAGCTCATTGCATCTTGCATGAAATGCCCAGTTGAAAGTCACTCTCTCTTTTCTATATTATCGAATTGTTCGCTTGAAAAGTGTCATTTCACGAGGCTCTAGTAGAGCTAGATGATCTAGACCAACCCATACCAAGGTCCATGATCTTTAATGTAGTACTAACCTCTAATTTGAAATGCTCATTACATGTCATATTTTGATTGTTCGCATGAAATGATTGATTAAAAGGTAGTCTATCTCTCTATTCCTCTCTCTACCAATCTCCCTCTTTCTATATATCTCTATGTGTCCCTCTCTATTTTTCTCTCCGTCTATATGTCTCTCTATATTTCTTCTCTCAAGTCATCTCTCTATCTCCCTATCTCTTTCTCTATCTCTCCCTATCTATATCTTTAGATCTCTCCCCTTCCCTCTCTATCTCTCTATCTTTCCCTCTCTATCTCTCCATGTCCCTCTCCCCTTATCTATCTATATATCTATTTATCTAACTCTTTAACCCTCCCTCTCTTTATCTCTATCTCTATGTCTATATCTTTTTATCCTCCCTCTCTTGATCTCTCATCTTTCTCTCTCTCTCTCTCTCCCCCTCTTCTTCTACCTTCCTCTTCCTTCACGTTCAAATCTAATTTACCTAAATGTGAGCCAAAAACTTGACACTAATGCATTAAAAAATAGAAACTGACATGTGGAAGATGGGTAGATGGGCCATCGAAAATCTCTCTCTCTCTCTCTCTCTCTCTCTCTCTCTCTCTCTCTCTCTCTCTCTCTATATATATATATATATATATATATATATATATATATATATATATATATATATATATATAAGGAATTATATCTACCAACATGGACAACCCAACACTCCATGCCCTACACTCCTCCAACAACATGGCCTCTACCTCTTTCTTCTTTTCCATTTTTTTTACTTTTTCCTCTATAGATGTAGCTAGCTGGGGCAGTCAAGTTGAAACTATTTCCAATGTCATGGAAACTCTTCCCTAGCAAACTCAATTCTCTTATCTAGATATCTAAACAAACCTCTCATTTTCTTGAATTTATAATTCTTAGTGTTGCCTTCAACCCACCACCCTTAAAATAGAAAAATATCCCCATTTTATAGATTACATACTCATTCAACTACCTACCTCATTCCACTCTAATATTTCTCCCATGTCTTTATATTTTCCATGTGTTATTTGACAAGACATGAACAAACTTTACTCCTTGAGCTAGACGGCCAACTGCCCTAGAATAATTTGCTAAGTCAGTTGTTAGAATTTCAGGACTTTGACATAATTCATTAAATGTAGAAGATAAATGAATACAATAGGAGAGATACTAGTCTTCATAGTTGATCTTCATTCTTGTGTTGGTTCTTGTACCTATTCTTGCAAAGCAACTAAGAAAAGTAGTCACTAAATCCAACCAATCCTTTAACATGGTGTGGTAAACAAAAATTGATATCTTTATTTTCTACAGACAAACCTTTGGAAGACATACTTTCTCTAAGATTTATCTTCTTAAATGGTTTCTTGAGATGGGTTTCATAGTAGTCCTTTTATAAATCTAAGTGCTTTCTTTTATGAAATTTGATTTTCTACACATCCTCTAGGCTTTCATTCAATCCTCGCAAAAGGAAACCATTGTTATCATGACTAATCAAACTTATAACTCTAGGATTGTAAGTGGCAACATCCAAGCTTGCAATTAGATGCATGTTGATTATGCAAACAAATTTGCTCCATATAATCAAAATAATGTCCATAATTTTTAATACTTGTTTTTGCTAACCTCCTCAATTTGCGAGAACATGAATATGAAAAAACAAGAAATTACTAATCTATTTAAGTGCAAACAAGTACAAAATAAAGAATTCATTACCAGAATACCATACGGGTCTACAATTAGCAACATTCATACTTGCAATTAGTCCCATGTTGATTGTGCAAACAAATTTGCTACATAGAATTGAAATAATAATAATAATGTCCATAATTTACAGTACTTGTTTTCAATAGCGTCTTCAATTTGGGCAAGAACATGGCTATGAAAAATAAGGAACTTATAATCCGTTGAAGTCCAGATTAGTACAAAATGAAGGTTTCATTATTCTATCAAGTTACACTTGAATGTATTGCATGTCTTACATAATTCACAATCCATGGAAATTCATACAAAATAGAGGAATGCTTAGCCTCTAGCCCATCCCTTGTGTTCCTCTTGTTTCTTATCAAATTATTATATGGGCTTCCACCTATTGTCAACATCAAAACCTTCAATTGAATTAATCATTTTATCAAGTCTTTATTTTGTCAAATTCGGCATATCTTCCATGTCAATCAGTTTAACCTTTTGATGTCCTTTTTCCACCCAACTTTTGAGGATAAGCTTGTTTTCTTTACAATTTTTGACATCTATCGAAGTCAATTGACTCACTACTACATGAAAAATAGTTAAATGTTTGGATAAAAAGTCTCCTTCATGCATCTTTAAAGAATACAAATTTCTTTTCAAAAATAATTTATTTACAAGACACTTAGTTTGATATAATGCAATAATTTTATCTCATAAACTCTTAGCAATGTTTTGAACTAAAACATTCATCAAGATTGAATTAGAAATACACAACCTAATAGTAGATCTATCTCTTCTATCCAACTTGTCCCATTCATCTTGGTCCATTGTTGATGTTAGAAAATTGAGTGCAACAATTATTATGATCCATTGATCTCTCTCTACTAAAATATCTTCAACCTTCAATTTCCACAACTTGAAGTTTTACCAAGACCAATACAATTGAAAATAATGTCTCTTATTGAATTGGCTCAAAAATGGACATTTGTAGCATCTCAAAAGTCCAACAAATGGAAATAACGCTTAACACTGGCTATTGTTCGAGTCTGCCCTCATTTCACAACCATCCTAGCAATAGATGATCAATGTTTTCAAGCATTCACATGGAGTGAATTTCCATTTGTATTTCTTTATTTTCTCTCTATATATATTAATTGAGATTTCTCACTCTACCTCTCTTTTTCTTTATCTCTTTGTCTCATCCTCTTTCTGTCTCTCTACCACTCTTCTTTTCTCTATCTATTTCTCTCTTCCTCTCTCTATTGTTGTATCTCTTTCTCCCTCCCTCTCCTCTCTCTCCTTCTACATGCATAACCTTCTTATGAATGATATTTGTTCATTAGAAAAAGATATTATAGCCCATTTGGAAAGAATTTTAAATACCTGCCATCCATGAAATATGCACCATACATCTCTAGATCCACTGATAGACATTGATGATGGAACTTCTTCAGATGATTGGGGTCCATTGAATGCAAGAAGATGGTCTTGAAGTCCATATTATTACAAAACTAAGGTTTGATATAATGCATTAATTTGATCTCATAAACTCTTAGAAATGTTTTTAACTAAAACATTCAAAAAGACTGAATTATAGAGATCTAGAGAACTCTAGAGATTAAACCATAGCCCCAAGTCTATCACACAACAAAACACTTTTTGCCACTATGTTTATACAATTAAGCTTAGTTTTGTAATCCCATGATGGCAAATGATTTTATAAATTGGGAAATCTCTCTTCAATTGTCATGGGTGGGAAAGGTAGAATCTCAAAATAATTACTCATAGGAAGGTTATGCATGCCCATACACCCTTTGGCATACTATCACATATTCAAAGTAAAAGTATTGTGGGCCTTGCTCAAAATATTTAAGCTTCCAATTTTGATCCAAACTCTAAATCCAACCAATCCTTTAACATGTTGTGGTAAACAAAAATATATATCTTTATTTTCTATAGGAAAACCTTTGGAAGACATACTTTCTTTGAGCTTTATCTTCTGATAATCCTTTCCTAGATCTAAGTGCTTTCTTTTATAAAATTTGATTTTTTACATATCCTCCAGGATTTCATTCAATCCTTGCAAAAGGAAACCATGGTTAACATGACTAATCAAACTAATAACCTTACAATAGTAATTGGCAACATCCAAGCCTGCAATTAGTCCCGTGCTAATTGTGCAAACAAATTTACTCCATGTAATCAAAATAATGTCCATAATTTTCAATACTTGTTTTTGCTAGCCTCTTTAATTTTAGGGAACACGACTATGACAAACCAATAAATTACTAATCTATTCAAGTGTAGACATGTACAAAATAAAGAATTCGTTACCAGAATAACATATGGGTCTATAGTTGGAAAAATTCATACTTGTATTTAGTCCCATGCTAATTGTGCAAACAAATTTACTACATAGAATCAAAATAATAATGTCCATGATTTTCAATACTTGATTTTGGTAGCCTCTTCAATTTGGGCAGGAACTTGGCTATGAAAAATAAGGAATTTATAATCTATTGAAGTCCATATTAGTACAAAATGAAGGTTTCATTATTCTATCAAGTTAAACTTGAATACATTGCATGCCTTACGTAATTCACAATCTATGGAAATTCATAGAAAATAGAGGAATAGAGATAGAGAGATAGAGAGATAGAGTGGGAGAGAGAGGTAGAGATAAAAGATATAAAGGGAAAGAGAGATAAATGCAAACACTTGGGGAAACATGTCATTTGCTTAAGGACATGATAGTACATCTTTAAGACCCCTTTACTATACCCATTGCACACTAAAGTATAGCTGACTCTAACAATAAGAATATCTCATCTCCAAGCTTAATTGATTCATTCATGGCATAACCAATACAATTGGAAATAATGTCGCTTATTGAAGTGGCTAAAAAATGGACAACACTTAACACCTGCTATTTTTTTACTCTCCCCTCATTTCATTGTCATCCAATAGAAGATGGTCGATGTTTTCAAACATTCTGTTGGAGTTAACTATTGCTATACCAGCCATTTAAAATCAAGATACTACAACCTATTGGGAAAGAATTTCAAATACCTACCATCCATGGAATTTGCATCATACATCTCTAGATCCATTCATAGACACTAATGATGAAACTCCTTCTGCAATAAGCTTAATCAATGGAAAGTCTTGTCAAGTCTGTACCTAGGCCTACCATTTCAACTAGATGGGCTTGACATGCTTGGTAAACAAGAAGATTATTGGTTAAGTGTAGTATCACTTGTAAATAATTGATTGAGAAAAAAAGTCAAAAAAGGTTTCTCATCTCCTTCCCTCATTTTATCCAGCATCCCTGTAGTGCCTCTTTGTATTCACCTTAGTTGTGTCAGGCCTTGTGTGTGCATGAATGATGGATAGAGAATTGTCAGAAACATTCTCGGGGAAAGGAGTGAATGATGAACTTGTAGCTTATTGGAGTCGAGCCTACAGGAATGTATTTGGCCAAACCTGTGGCTTTCAAGATTGGGAGGTAAAAGCTTCGAAACAACTATCAGAGTAGGAAGATTCTTCTGAGGTAGCTATTGATTTCTTTCATCACTCATTGTTTGCTCTTGGCCGTCTATCTTGATCACTTTGTTTACTAATCATTAGGTAATTAAATGAAATTGTCTTCATTTTCTTAGAATTAAAAGTTTTGGATAGTCTTCCTATTTAAAATTTAAGCATAGTTAAAGAATCATGCTCCAGTAGCCAATTAATGTAATGTTGAATGTATTTCAAGGTATAGTTCTTTGTTGTAAGAAAAATGATAAACTGTTTAGAAAATTATCAATTAAACTAGTCTTTATGATTATAAGCATTACTTTGGTAATGATTTGGTTATTTTATATTATCATCTCTGGTGAATTTAATGATAGAAAATAAATAATAATTGTCTTAGACTATTTATACTTTTTCACATTTAAGATTAATATTATCAATATATGAAGGTTTTGATTATAATATAAGATTATTTATGGGTTGGGCGTCCATATAATTCTCCACTCATTTATTCGATGGGTATTTGTATTTTAGTGATTGCATTTATGAAATGTTTCTATAATATGGGGACATCATAATATACATAGTTGTATAATTATGAATGCCTTTGTGTTATAGTAAGCAATGGTTATTTATAGCCGATTAAGTAATTGCATAACATTTATGATAAGACTTTATTACCTGCTTAGATAATTGCCATTCTTTATATGCTATATAGATTTTGGTATCTCATTTTAATGAGATTTATAGCCATGTAATAATGGAATATCATTTATTTATACCTCAGAAGATTTCTTACGCCATAAACAAACTCACGTCAGAAGATTTTCTAAACTTGTCTTTTGTTCCTATCAACCAAGCTTTTTCCCACTACCATTCAGTTATTTTGTAATGGCCGACGTTAGCCTCTGCCATATGTTCTTTAAAAAATTAGTAAATTTATTGCTAGCGTTTTAGGGGGATATGGAGGGGAGTTAAGAAGGCAACCGGTATGAGAGTTGGGGAGAAAAAAATGGCAGGGTCGTCAGAGGTGATCCTCCTAGTTGGCAAAGGGGAGGGGGTTTCAAAACCAACTCTTTGGTCGCTTCCTGCATCTACTACCGAAGACCAAGTTCAAGAAGAATCTACAATAGTAGGACTGTGGATGATAGAAGTAGTTCTACCATGCCTCGCAACTCTCAATTCAATGGTGTGCTTTTAAGTACGAGCCCAAATCTATACAGATTGCTTTCAAAACTAGGGATTTTAAGCAGCAAGTCATTGTCATCGGGGATCTCACAGATGGCCTTTTGGCAACAGAGTATCTAGAACCCTTGTCTGCAGAACTAGAGAATGAGAAATGGTCTTTAGTGCAACATTTATCATCATCTTCTTACTTAGTATATGGCACATCGAGTCTAAAATAGGTACCGTTGAGGGCATGGATTGGGAGCACCGAGAGAAATAGATTTGAGATATATTACGGTAGCTTTGGGGGAGAAAAGATGGATTTTAGGAGAAAAACTAGAAACAGAGGTATGGAGATTAAGAAAATCTGAGTATGGAATTTTTAAGCAATCCAGGTATGTTATTTTACAACCACAATAAGTAAAATTTAGAATCTATGAATACATTCATTGGTTCTATATAATGGATTGAATCTAATGTATTTTGATTTAATACATGCTATTTTAAACAAGTTTGATTCTTTTGATTGTTTCTGATGTGATAATCTGAATGACTGGCTTGAACTTAGATCAAAATATAGTGTTGATGGAGATTGTGCACCATGCATTCATGTCTACCCTCCATTCTTTGTGCGCATATCTACCTAGGTTTTTGTTTGAAAAGGGTTGTTAATGCTAGCAGTGATTTGAGATAATCTCTTCTCATGATAAGATACAATGGATCTGCCAATGTTTTAGAGTGTCACATATGTGATTTATAGATAAGTGTTTGTTGGCTTCAGCTTCTATGTTTTACTTCAACATCTTAAACTAGGTCATTCTAGGTGGAGTGATTGAGCCTCTCACAACCACATCCTTGCCAATCTTTTGGGACTTGATGGGTTGTGGATTGATGGCCTTAGCATTCCAATTTGATGAAGTGTGATTTGACCATCCATCGAGAGACAAGACAAACCTCACTATCATCGAGGATTTAATCCCCAATCATCTATCAAGGCTTTGTCATATGTCATTGTTTACCTGTTTCTATTCTTGAGTAATGAACCATGCCAATTAAAAAGTGTATCTAGTGCCCGTTACATCAATATAGATATTGGTGATAAATTGTTGGAACTAAGTACCACTTGAGCTAATTGTGAACCGTCATGATTACTGTTAAGATATGCTTGAAAACTATAAAAGATAAATTACAAAAAGGAGACCGTGAGTTTTGATTTTTTTTAAGGGGCACTTATGCCAAGAAAGAGAATTGCTTAAGATTTGGGAAATCGTGGGAGAAATTGTTTGAGTAGTGGGGTGACGTGAGAAGAAGCACAGCAAGGAGTGGAGACGCCTTCTATTTGGAGCTGATCGTTATGTTTGGAAACTTGATGTATCTTCAATTTTAGCGACCCAATACATATCCACAATTATAAAGAAACGGTAGTTCTAAAAGTTTATTAGTACCTGGCTTCCGCTGGTATTATTACAATGAATTCGCACTTATCTAGTTATTAATCTATTGATTGCAAACCAATCAAAAGACATGATTATTTTTCTTGTCAGGCAAATTTGATTTAAATTTGTATTTTTCCTATGTCAATATGATAAATTTTTAACAAAAAAATTATTTTTATTTGACTATGATTTAAAATGATTTAGTTTATGCTAAGCCTGATCTAGTATATAGGATAAGTATTTTATCATGTATCAGTAGATTTTAGAATTGCAATATTTGTTAATCTGTAGGTATCTTGTTAATGTGGTTAACAATTGTTGTGAATAGTTACATGATTTTGGGTAGTGCTCTTAATTGCTCAATGTCTTGATGATTAGGGTCTAATTAATGAATTTCTTGATTGAGCAATATTGTAACTGAAGTTTTACCTTCCAAACATATTAAGGGGGTTATTAGTTAACGCTTCTTGTTTGAAGTATGTGGCATTGTTGTGAAAATTATTTTTATATAAATATTTTCCTTGTTTTTTTCCATGTTAATGGTTAGTATACTTCTCCATAGATATAGTAGATTATCATTGATGTTCTTTAATACTGGTATTATGTAGAATCTAAATTCTTTTGAATCCTAAAGAGTTATAGATATACTTAAAGTTAATGAAGTGTTGGAATAGAATGAGGTTATTGTGAGTTATAATCTAATTTACCCCTAAATAAGTTATAAGCACCATTTTGAGGTTCTAGGTGTATACTCATTGATATTTTGTTTCCACCTTCACCTTGTGAATTCTAAGTTTGATATTGTTTCCACTTATTGACTTAGTGTTTGTGTTGTTTATGATATTATACTTGACCTTGTTGGGGGCTACTTTCAAACATAAAATTTACTTTTTGGTCGTATCTTGTACAACTTTGGGATGTAGAGAATCTATACTCTTTTTTTTTGGTTTTAGATCCTTAAACACCTATGATAGTCTATTTATATTCCACTATGAAAGTTATAATAAAGTTATGTATCGACCTTTGGTAGTTAAGCGAACTTGACTCAAATAATTTATTGCACAAGATGTTTATCTATCATATCATGTTTTATATTTCCCTATAACTAGTATTATGTTATCAAATTGTATTTGTAATAAGCCAACCAAGATCGGTTGCAAGTGCAAGTGAGAGTCCCGAACTACGATGTCTCTGCTCTACGCGTACGTAGGCAAGGCCATTATGAGCCCCCGAGTAATTAGGTCGGCCCTTAGGGCCTTATGCTAGTCATTAGATGCAATTGATATATGTATTGTGTAATTAATAATTATGCGAGACTAATATTTCATTAGATGTGCAGTTGAGATCTATAGCTATGCAGGACTCTGAGGCTAATAAGGTATCTTTCCACTTGGCATATGGACAATTATCTAGCACTATGATAAATGTGTATACATGTGTATAAATTAATTTGAAACGTTTGTATCTTATATTTCATTTATAAATAATGTTGATATACTCTGATATGTAATCTGAAATTTACTAAGTTAAATCTTGTAAATTATCACCCTACTAATTTCATTATTATTATTTCTCCAAAATGTGTGTGTGTATTCAATTGATGCATTTAGATTTAGAACAAACTATGGTTATTAATTAGATCATGTTAATATTTAGTAATGGAGCCATGTTATCCCTAGAGGTTAAAGCTTAACTTAGATGTATAATTAAACATGATTTGCTTTTCGTTGATAATTACTTTGTTAAAAAAAAAATATTTGCCCTTTTGCATTGCTTAGTTGAGCTTATCTCTAGGATTTCGTGGCGGGGCATTACATTTGGTATCAGAGCCAAGATTCAGCACTGGGATCTTTGGTCAATGTCATCGCCCATGTTTAGTTATAGTAATACTTCTTATGCATGTGGTAGGAACTCTTGTGTAGGGTACCATGCTTTGATCTAAACACCCAGTTTGATGTATTGGATAGCTGATCATGATATTGACTTTCAGCATCATGTGAAATGTAGAAAAAGTGGAGTGGAAGGAAACTGGATTAGGGAAGTGGATAACAGGTAATGTTATGATTTTGCAAACAGAAATCATATTGGTAGTAATGGAATTGTGTATGTAAAAGTAACCTTCCCCTGTAAAAGTGAGAAACCAGTAACTGTGCATTGGTTGAGTGTTGTGAATATCTCGTGCTTGCTTTGTGTGCCCTTGAGATGGTGATACTGGGTACCCATCCATGGGGAATATGTGTATTTTAGGTGTGGAATTAACCATACCATTATGTGTGTTTGCATGTTTGTTACCTGATTAAGGGCCAATCCTTGTGTGGTTGAAAATATATATTTATAAGAGTAGCCAAAAGTTATATTCATAGATTCTCTTCTTTTGGTTCTCTAGTCCCTCAGTCTGTGAAGGGGTAGTAGCAACCACAAAGTTCCTTGGGCAGAGTGTACAACATACGCTTATGATAGCGCAGAGCGGTCCCTTGCTCAACCGAACCTAAGGAAACGTACTCACTACTTCCCCTTATGATGGATCAGGGTACTTGATCGATATGTGTTAGCCTAATCCCCACAGTTTCTGAGCATCTGGATGGTATTTCTTGGAGGATCATTTACCTTTTCTTCATGAAAGGTATGATATGTCACATGAGTTGTCAGTTGGGGGCCGGGGTCTAGGACCTACATGGACAACCCAACTAGAACTATGTGATGACATGAGTCGTCACTTGGGGGTCAGGGTCTAGGACCTACATGAATAACCCAAGTGAGACCATGTGCCCCATGTATATTTTGAGGTCCAGCATGTGGAGGGAGATTTGTTACCCATGTTGAGACAGATCTCGTATCTGCACATGTTCTGACATGATGCAATAGGTACGATGCCACACCCCACTGATGTTCTGACATAGTGCTAGTGATGATGTCGTGTTGCTGTTGGTAGTGAACTGGGCTCGAGGACACAATGCCACGTGCTTAGACACGTGAAGGTGCATTATGAGATTGTGTTATAGCCTACTTGTGTGATGAGTGTAATGGGGCCTTGCACACTTGTAGAGGGATACTCATGTTTTCTTTCGACAGTGTTTGGTTCGATTAGCATATGGGTATGTCCTAGCCATGTATACCTCTAGCTACAGTAAGTACCTGTGTGTGCCTTTTCCATGAGGTGTTGCTCTGCGGGGTGTGTTCTACGCATGCCTACTTCCACGGAGCCACAGACAGATTGCCATGCGGTATATGACCAGTGCGTGCCTTCTCCGGCTGGCGTATGTCCATGCTATGCTGAGACGCAATGTGGGATGTGGTCGAGGTGCACATTCCATGCAAGCAGCTAAGGAGTGTGTGGGCCACTTGGCTAGTCTATGCTGTGTGACGACGCAAAGCAGAGTGTAGCCAAGGAGTACACTCTAATCCATGTGGATGGCATGCTCACTCCGCACCACATGAGGGCTACTGTTATAGCCTGATGTTGTTCCCTCCTTCCTCATTTGGTGGCTAGTATCTAGTCACATAGTGTCGTACAGTGCAATTTCAAAGATTGTGGACTTTCTTTATAGTTATTGATGATTTTCTATTGTTTGTGAAGGGCGACACTTTGTTTCTAATTATTTGTGATGGTTTAGCCACACTTTGTGATCTTATTTGCAAGTAATCTTCATGGTTACATTTGATTTAGTGTTGAAATTGGCAACATTTCTTGACTTATTGTTGAAAAAGAATTTTTTTAATTTAATCTTTCTTTATGACTTCGGTGGCTAAACTAGTTTATCCTTATTGCTTTCAATGTTGGTCATGTGTCATATTGTGATTCCTCTCCAAGGACGTATGAGGCGGACTTGGTGAGTGTATACGAGGAAGCAGATGTAGGGAACCTTGAGGATGGGGCTATGTGAGGCTGTTATACAACTAGGACCCACTACCCACCTATGCGTGATGACTATCTCTTAGAGGCTAATCACCTTACACAACAAGAGAGAGGTCATGATGGCTTGTTTGTATGGTCTCACCCTATGAGTGTGGCCTAACACCAACAAGTCACTGAGTGTGAGGTATGGATTATATGAGATGGATTTTGGCTCTTGGCTCATGGATTATGGATTAGTATGCTACTTTTTAGTATCCAGATGGACCCTTTGTGTAGCCTTGTGATGTGATTCCCGGTGATGTGAATTTGTGTGTATGTGAAGAATGTATGGTAAATAATGATAAATTGTGTTTGGATTTAGTGTGGTACAATAATTAAAGTGAAATGTCTTGTTTTAAATGATGGATATTTAATGGAAAATGTGTGTTTTACGTGTAAAATATGTTGATATTTTGTGAAAATGTAGCATTCTGACCTATTGATTGCTTAACAGCAAATTGGAAGAGGAATTGCAAGGATGGTGCGTTTGAAAATTGAATAATTTATATGTTTATAATGTGAGGATTTCTATTAGTTAGGATTAAAAAGAGTGCAATGTTTTCCTTGTCTTGAAAGAAACTGATCAGGTGTCAATGCTAATTTGTAAGGATTTTGAGTGGTTATGAACTATGGAATCATTTTTTTTTGAAATGCAAGTTTGATTATGTCATTATTGTGACATTGGAAGAAGGGGAAAATATGTTTGAAATGGAGTATATAAGATAAATCTATTTCTATAGGTAAACTGGTGTATATTAATTTTATGAAATGAAACCACTTTAATGTTGGTACTAACGTGTTATGTTTCCACCCTAAATTGTGACTTCCAGGAGGAAGACAAGTCTTAGGGGGGGAGGATGTAGTGCCTCTTCGTATACACCTTAGTTGTGTCAGGCCTTGTGTGTGCATGAATGATGGATGGAGAATTGTCAGAAACATTCTCGGGGAAAGGAGTGAATGAGGAACCTGTAGCTTATTGGAGTCAAGCCTACAAGAATGTATTTGGCCAAACCTGTGGCTTTCAAGATTGGGAGGTAAAAGATTCGAAACAACTATCAGAGTAAGAAGATTCTTTTGAGGTAGCTATTGATTTCTTTCATCACTCATTGTTTGCTCTTGGCCATCTATCTTGATCACTTTGTTTACTAATCATTAGGTAATTAAATGAAATCATCTTCATTTTCTTAGAATTAAAAGTTTTGGATAGTCTTGCTATTTAGAATTTAAGCATAGTTAAAGAATCATGCTCCAGTAGCGAATTAATCTAATGCTGAATGTATTTTAGGGTATAGTTCTTTGCTGTAAGAAAAATGATAAATTGTTTAGGAAATTATCAATTAAACTACTCTTTATGATTAGAAGCATTATTTTGGTAATGATTTGGTTATTTTATACTATCATCTCTAGTGAATTTAATGATAGAAAATAAATAATAATTGCCTTAGACTATTTATACTTTTCTGCATTCAAGATTAATATTATCAATATATGAAGGTTTTGATTATAATAAAAGATTATTTATGGGTTGGGCGTCCATATAATTCTCCACTCATTTATTTGATGGGTATTTGTATTTTAGTGATTGCATTTATGAAATGTTTCTGTAATATGGGGACATCATAATATACATAGTTGTATAATTATGAATGCCTTTGTGTTATAGTAAGTAATGGTTATTTATAGCTGATTAAGTAATTGCATAACATTTATGATAAGACTTTATTACCCACTTAGATAATTGCCATTCTTTATATGCTATATAGATTTTGGTATCTCATTTTAATGAGATTTATAGCCATGTAATAATCGAATATCATTTTAGTTATACCTTAGAAGATTTCTTATGCCATAAACAAACTCATGTCAGAAGATTTACTAAACTTGTCATTTGTTCCTATAGACCAAGCTTTTTCCCACTACCATTCAGTTATTTTGTAACGGTCGACATTAGATTCTACCATATGTTCTTTAATAAATCAGTAAATTTATTACTAGCATTTTGAGGGGGATATGGAGGGGAGTTAAGAAGGTAACTGGTATGAGAGTTGGGGAAAAAAAAAATAGCAGGGTCTCAAAGGTGATCCTCCTAGTTGGCAAAGGGGAGGGGATTTCAAAACCAACTCTTTGGTCACTTCCTGCATCTGCTATCGGAGACCAAGTTCAAGCAGAATCAACAACAGTAGCACTGTGGATGATAGAAGTAGATCTACCATGCCTCGCAACTCTCAATTCAATGGTGTTCTTTTAAGTATGGGCCCAAATCTATACAAATTGCTTTCAAAACTAGGGATTTTAAGCAACAAGTCATTGTCATCGGGGATCTCACAGATGGCCTTTTGGCAACAGAGTATCTAGAACCCTTGTCTGCAGAACGAGAGAATGAGAATCATCTTTAGTGCAACATTTATCATCATCTTCTTACTCAGGATATGGCACATCGAGTCTAAAATAGGTACCGTTGAGGGCATGGATTGGGAGCACCGAGAGACATAGATTTAGGAAATATTGCAGTAGCTTTGGGGGAGAAAAGATGGATTTTAGGAGAAAAACTAGAAACAGAGGTATGGAGCTTAAGAAAATCTGAGTATGGAATTTTTAAGCAATCAAGGTATGTTATTTTACAACCACAATAAGTAAAATTTAGAATCTATGAATACATTCGTTGGTTCTCAATAATGGATTGAATCTAATGTATTTTGATTTAATACATGCTATTTTAAACAAGTTTGATTCTTTTGATTGTTTTTGATGTGATGATCTGAATGACTAGCTTGAACTTAGATCAAAATATAGTGTTGATGGAGATTGTGCACCATGTATTCATGTCTACCCTCCATTCTTTGTGTGCATATCTACCTAGGTTTTTGTTTGAACAGGGTTGTTAATGCTAGCAGTGATTTGAGATACATATAGCGCCATCTCTTCTGATGATGAGATAAAATGGATCTGCCAATGTTTTAGAGGGTCACA
The DNA here is from genome assembly GCA_027924645.1 of Cunninghamia lanceolata. Lineage (NCBI taxonomy): Eukaryota > Viridiplantae > Streptophyta > Pinopsida > Cupressales > Cupressaceae > Cunninghamia > Cunninghamia lanceolata. The sequence continues at coordinate 16,951,387 of BSBN01000801.1, forward strand.
TGTGTGATTTATAGATAAGTGTTTGCTGGCTTCAGCTTCTATGTTTTACTTCAACACCTTAAACTAGGTCATTCTAGGTGGAGTGATTGAGCCTCTCACAACCACATGCCTGCCAATCTTTTGGGACTTGATGGGTTGTGGATTGATGGCCTTAGCATTCCAATTTGATGAAGTGTGATCTGACCTTCCATCGAGAGACAAGACTAACCTCAGCATCATCGGGGATTTAAACCCCAATCATCTATCAAGGCTTTGTCATATGTCATTGTTTACCTGTTTTTGTTCTTGAGTAATGAAACCATGCCAATTAAAATGTGTATCTAGTAACCTTTACATCAATATAGATATTGGTGATAAATTGTTGGAACTAAGTACCACTTGAGCTAATTATGAATCGTCATGATTACTGTTAAGATATGCTTGAAAACTATAAAAGATAAATTACAAAAAGGAGGACGTGAGTTTTGATTTTTTTTAAGGAGCGCTTATGCCAAGAAGGAGAATTGCTTAAGATTTAGGAAATCATGGGAGAAATTGTTTGAGTAGTGGGGTGACGTGAGAAGAAGCACAGCAAGGAGTGGAGACGCCTTCTATTTGGAGCTGATCGTTATGTTTGGAAACTTGATGTATCTTTCATTTCAGCGACCCAATACATATCCACAATTATAAAGAAACTGTAATTCTAAAAGCTTATTAGTACCTGCCTTCTGCTGGTATTATTGCAATGAATTCACACTTATCTAGTTATTAATCTATTGATTGCAAATCAATCAAAAGACATGATTATTTTTCTTATCAGACAAATTTGATTTAAATTTGTATTTTTCCTATGTCAATATGATAAATTTTTAACAAAAAAATTATTTTTATTTGACTATGATTTAAAATGATTTAGTTTATGCTAAGCCTAATCTAGTATATAGGATAACTATTTTATCATTTATCAGTAGATTTTCGAATTGCAATATTTGTTAATCTATAGGTATCTTGTTAATGTGGTTAACAATTGTTGTGAATAGTTACATGATTTTGGGTAGTGCTCTTAATTGCTCATTGTCTTGATGGTTAGGGTCTAATTAATGAATTTATTGATTGAACAATATTGTAACTGAGGTTTTACCTTCCAAACATATTAAGGGGGTTATTAGTTAACGCTTCTTGTTTGAAGTATGTGGCATTGCTGTGAAAATTAGTTTTATATAAATGTTTTCCTTGTTTGTTGCCATGTTAATGGTTAGTAGACTTCTTCATAGATATAGTATATTATCATTGATGTTCTTTAAAACTGGTATTATGTAGAATCTAAATTCTTTTGAATCCTAAAGAGTTATAGATATACTTAAAGTTAATGAAGTGTTGGAATAGAATGAGGTTATTGTGAGTTATAATCTAATTTACCCCTAAATAAGTTATAAGCACCATTTTGAGGTTCTAGGTGTATACTCATTGATATTTTGTTTCCACCTTCACCTTGTGAATTCTAAGTTTGACATTGTTATTAGTTTGTAAGTATCATTAAGGTTAGGATAAGTTTACTTATTGACTTAGTGTTTGTGTTGTTTATGTTATTATACTTGACCTTATTGGGGGCTACTTTCAAACATAAGATTTACTTTTTGGTAGTATCTTGTACAACTTTGGGATGTAGAGAATCTATACTCTTTTTTTTTGGTTTTAGATACTTAAACACCTATGATAGTCTATTTATATTCTACTGTGAAAGTTATAATAAAGTTCAGTATCAACCTTTGGTGGTTAAGCGAACTTGACTCAGGTAATTTATTGCACAAGATGTCTATCTATCATATCATGTTTTATATTTCCCTATAACTAGTATTATGTTATCAAATTGTATTTGTAATAAGCCAACCAAGATCGGTTGCAAGTGCAAGTGAGAGTCCTGAACTACGATGTCTCTGCACTATGCGTACATAGGCAAGGCCATTATGAGCCCCCGAGACATTAGGTCAGCCCTTAGGGCCTTAGGCTAGTCATTAGATGCAATTGATATATGTATTGTGTAATTAATAATTATGCAGGACTAATATTTCATTAGATGTGCAGTTGAGATCTATAGCTATGTAGGACTCTGAGGCTAAGAAGGTATCTTTCCACTTGGCGTATGGACAATTATCTAGCACTATGGTAAATGTGTATACATGTGTATAAATTAATCTGAAACGTTTGTATCTTATATTTCATTTACGAAGAATGTTGATATACTCTATCTGAAATTTACTAAGTTAAATCTTGTAAATTATCACCCTATTAATTTCATTATTATTATTTCTCCAAAATGTGTGTGTGTATTCAATTGATGCATTTAGATTTAGAACAAACTATGGTTATTAATTAGATCATGTTAATATTTAGTAATGCAACCATGTTATCCCTAGAGGTTAAAGCTTAACTTAGATGTATAATTAAACATGATTTGCTTTTCGTTGATAATTACTTTGTTAAAAAAAATATTTTCCCTTTTTGCATTGCTTAGTTGAGCTTAGCTCTAGGGTTTCGTGGCGGGGCATTACAATGCCAGCATATTTAATTTACTCCATTTCTTTTCTAGGAAAACACATATCACTACATTCTTTCAATGCTCAAGTGATGGATGGACCAAAACCATTTGCCATTAACAAAACTCTATTCTCTCTTCATAAGAAATTTGAATGTTCAATGTCAAATTATAAAGGAACCACAAAAACCATTTGCCATCAACAAAATTGTATACTCTCTTCTTAAGAAATTTGAATGTTCAATGTTCAAGTGATGGTTGGACAAAAACCTTTTGCCATCAACAAAATTGTATGCTCTCTTAAGAAATTTGAATGTTCAATATCAAATTACTTTTATCTACATGCTATCACGGCGTACCCATTGCATACTAAAGTGCATTTACATGTCTTTTGATTTTTGATTTTATGTTGTTTTTTACTTTTATTTTTAGATTTTGATTATTATCTTAACTAGTATATTTATATTTTAAAGGAAAAATATATCTAAAGTAGGCCTAGAGGTGCAAGGGCCTATAATATAAATAAAATAACCTAAGAGTGATAAAATAACCTAATTATAATATTAATGAAAATAACTTGTAAGTAAATAAAATAACCTTTTTCTAAATCTTTTATATAAAATAAATTTATTTATTTACCTTTGATTCAGGTATGTAAAAAGATTTCATTCTCCCTCATAATTTTTTTAAAGATTTGCAACTTAAAAAATTATTGAGATATTCAAATACCAAATAAATTGTTATATTTATATTAAATATATAAATATTTATGTTTATATTAAATCATAAATTTGTATGTTTATATTATATATATATATAATTACTAAATCATAATTTTTTATGTTTATATTAAATATATTTGTTATTTAATTATATACCTATCTATATTTAATTATATTTATTATTATATTTTATATAATAAATAAACAATTATATATTTATTATATTAACTAAATTTATAATTATGCTTATCCACCTATATTTCTCATAAAAAAATTAACAATATTTGACTATTTGAGGGAATGCTATATAGGTTATATAGAATTGTTTTGAGACTTATTTATAATAATTAATATAATATAACCTATGAAGCATAATAACATAATTGATACAATATATTATTGTAACCTATAAAGCATAATAATATAATTTATATAAACTTTTTAAGTGATTTTTTTGTGTAGTATTCAAACCCTAAAAACAATCAACTAATTTTAATTAAGACAATTCATAAGAATTAGATAAAACTTACAATGAGAAATATATTTTATAGTAAATAAATGGATTAAACTTTCAATGAGAAATTTATCTTTTTAATATTGTTTTTTCTTTCTTGTTGATTCTTTTTATCTATTTAAAAAGTCATGAATTTATATTTTTGTTTTTTATATTTTAAAAAAAATAATTTCTTTTGTTATTTTTAATTATCAATGTTTAAGATTATGTATTGATTTTGCATGCTTTTTTAGTTAACTACTATAACATAATGATTATTCTTGAACTAATTTACTGATTATTATTATATTATATTTATGGTATAATATAATTATAATTAAATTAGATAGTAACATAATTTAATATTAAATTATAAGATTTTTATATTATAATAATATTAAGTCTTTCCTGTCATTTTTATATTAATATATTGATCCATAATATAATAGACTATATTTATTAATAATATATTGGTATATCATTATATTAATAATAATTATTATCTAATGATTATATACTATTATTTCTAGTTTATCTTATAGTTAAAGTAATAATTTATATTATTTCAAAAATATAGATTGTTGGTAGGATTATACTTCAAAATTCTAATATCTAATAAATCTTTAAATTTTAAAATGTGTTCTTAAATTGTATTTGTGCTATTGATTTCATTTCACTCTTTGTACTATACAATCAACATGCTAATTTTAAAGGTCTTCTCAATCACGTGAAAGGGACTGAGCCAAAGAAGTTTGTCCTAATCTACTAACTAAACCCAACCACGTATTTGAGAAGAGATGGGAACAGGTTGATGTCTCGATAGAGAGCATGGAGCTCAACATGCATGGATGTGGAAGTGTGGATGAGATTTGCTATTATAGCCTCATCTTTGGCCCTTATGTAAGGAATGGCCATGAGGCCAATCATAAATTTGTATGTTTATATTAAATATATTATATATATTTGTTATTTAATTATATATCTAAGTCTAATTATTCAATCATAAATTTTTATGTTTATATTAAATATATTACTAAAACCCTTTAGTATACTTATTTTTTATTTCATTTCAAAGATGTTAATATTATATTTGTTATGGATGGATTTTCTATTTATATAATTATATTTTCATTATTTATATATTTTAGTATATATATTATTAAGATTAATTTTGGTTATTATTTATTTATTTTAGTATATGCATATATCTCTTACTTTGTTCAAAAATATACTGATTATAGGGTCACTATATTATATCATTGTTATTATTTCATATATTATATTATAATCAAATTTAAAGCACTAAATATTTTAGATTGAAATCTTTTAAATATATTCAGTAAAACTTGAGTCTAATAAGCTTTCTACAAATCCATATTACAATATTAATTATTCTAATTATACCAATTTTTTCATAATTTCAACTAATCAATAAATTAAAAAATGGCTCCCACAAATACCTACAACTATTAAAACCAAAAAATAACACGGCCTCTCCATTCATTCATATTAATAAACTTACAGGTTTTCATAAAATATAATATTTATAAAGTATATATATATATATATATATATATATATATATATATATATATATATATATATATATATATATATATATATATATATATAATATTTATAAAGTATATATATATTAAAATATATATGAATATTATTAATTTAAAATCAACTAATTTATTATTATTATTATTATTATTATTATTATTATATATATATATATAATTTAAATATATTAATTAATATATATTTAGGCAGAGAGGTGTTTCTACATTCATAGCATGAATGGGAGTTGAAAGATTCTGGAATTTCTATGTAAACTTATAAGATTTCATTCTAGAATCTTTATTAAAAAATCAATTAGTCATTCCACAAATTAAAAAAACTAAAAAAAAGGTGAAAGGAATTAAAAAAAAACTTATAAGATTTCAATCTAGAATCTTTATTAAAAATTCAATTAGTCATTCCACAAATTAAAAAAACTAAAAAAAAGGTGAAAGGAATTAAAAAAAAACTTATAAGATTTCAATCTAGAATCTTTATTAAAAAACCAATTGGTCATTCCACAAATTAAAAAAACTAAAAAAAAAGGTGAAAGGAATTGGAATTTTAAAAAAATGCTAGATGGAAAGAAAGGTGGATGACAGCCATCACTATGCACTAATTACGCCGAGAAGCGTTCTACACTCACAGCAAGGGCTGAAAGATTAAGATTCCCGTAAACAATTAAGATTCATATTTAAACAAAATTCATAAAATGTGTAAATAAATAAATTCGTGGAAGCCAAATGGATAGAAAAATAGAAAAACTTGGAGTGAAATCTTTATCACATTAAACAAAAAATAAATAAATTCGTGGAAGACAAATGGATAGAAAAATAGAAAAACTTGGGCAATTATGGAGTGAAATCTTTATCACATTAAACAAAAAATAAATAAATTTGTGGAAGCCAAATGGATAGAAAAATAGAAAAACTTGGGCAGTAGTCTCTTTAAATTAACTATCAAATATTCTAACTGCAAGTAATTTATAAATACCAACAAATTGGAAGATATATATATGAATGTATGTTTGTATATTATATATATACTTAATAAATATATAATATAATATATTTAAATATTTAAAGTAATTATAGTAACATAATCTAAAAAATAATAATAAATATTATATTTATATATATAAATATATACTATTATTTACTTTTATGTATATTATATTAAATAGTATATCATAAATTAATATTATAATTTATGTATATAATAAATAATAATTTACAATTTATATTTAATTAATTAATATTATAAATATTATTAATTAATAAGAATAATATTTAGATATATTTTAAATATTATTTATATTTTTATAATAAGTTAAATAATATTAAAGTTATATTTTTATTATAAATATAATTATTCATTTATATTTTTACTTAATTTTTTAAGTCAAATTCCCAAATAACATTTAATATCCATTGAAATCAACTTGAAAATTTAAACTTAGCAAGGCCATTGATTTTAATATTTATAAATATAATTATTCATTTATATTTTGACCTAATTTTTTAAGTCAAATTCCCAAATAACATTTAATATCCATTGCAATCAACTTGAAAATTTAAACTTAGCAAGGCCATTGATTTTAATATAAATTTATAAAATATTATAATATTATATATAAATATAGAATGTTGGAGAATGAACTCAGAAAAAAAATGTCTCAAAGACAGTGAAAAAAAGAAGGCTCTCCAAGGCAAAGTAACAACTGCAATAAGTTGGATTTCATAGCAAAGGTTCTGAACCCTCGCGACACTCTGCAAAGGGATGTGAGGATTTTCCATGGGGGCTGGGCTCCCCCTCTACAGCACCATGAGGAATCAGGCGGGCAAACAATGAAAAGTAGGAAGTATCAAAAGATGGAGAGGGCGAGGACGGCATCTAATGAGAAACTCAACCAGGTTAGGGCTTCAGGAGTATGGGCCATCCCAATCACCTCCAAAACTCTTGCATTCACGTCTGGAGCAAATTGTATCGCCTTAGGCCAGGAAAGAATCTCTAGTGCCTGACAACCTTCGGCCTCTTACCCATCTCATCCATTCCGAAGGAATGCGGAGGGTTTTTTAAAACCAGCCCCGAGAAATCTTCACCTGAAGACAAACCCTAACACAAATAGGAGAATGGACTGTATGGCTCCCCACCAAAGACCATTTCCTAAAAACCCTAGCCTCAGTAATATGGCCCCTAATAGTCACGGGAAGAGCAACGACCAGGAAGCATTTCACGACCAAAGGAACCCTAGGCCCCCTTCGATAGCCCTGCAAAAGAAATCAATGCAATTGCCAAACTCTGCGGCCAAGGATCAGAAAACAGTGATAAACATTAGCAATATTTACACAGATGGTTTAGGGAACCACTGCAGAACTCATGGTCTCTTTGTCTGTTGGTGTGGTTTTGGGTTGCCTGCGAGTGAAATTGTTGAATGGATCTGAGCTCTCTACAGGGACCAGGTAAGTATTACTGTCGTATCTGAAGGATTTATATTCATTGATTGTAAAAATGTGGACTTAAAAAAGGAAATCTTGTTTAGTAAAAACCTACACTATAGAGGACACAATTTTGAATATCTAGAATGGCTCCCGAACTTTGACCCCAGAAAACTTAAACTCAAAACTATTAGGTGGATTAAGTTACCTAACCTCCCAGTAGAGCTTATTCACAGTGAAATTCTTAGGGAAATTGGTAACCTTCTGGGTGAATTTGTAGGGTTAGAAGAAGGATTCCTATCTCAATCTGATGTTACCCTTTTAGTTAAAATAGACATAAGCATACAAAATTGAAAATCTTTTGATATCAAAACCAATTTCACTACTTACTGCATCAAGCCTATTTTTTACAAAGGCCCTTTCCATAACAACATTATCAACAAGACCTCAATAAGACCTACTAACAAAAATATAAAACCCCAATCTATGGGCGTCAATATCGAATTTAATGATAAGAAAGGAGGTTTTATTGTTGAATCTCTGAAGAATGACCCTCCACCATCATAGAAGCACCCTAATTACAGTAAGAACTTAGCTGGACTTAGTCAGCCCCTGAGTATGGTTCCATCTCTGCCTAAGATTTGCCCAAAATACACACCAGGTGACGAAGAGAACATTAAAAACCATAGAAATGATCTTTCCCTAAATAAGAATCCAGCACAAGCTGACCTGGATAAAAATCTCCCCAAAGGAGACAAATCTCTGAAGCAGAACCATGAAGATATGGGAAGGATGGTACTCGAGGAAGGAGAAATGCCAAAAGGGGATCCCAGTCACATCAGCCCCACAGCAGAGGAAGAAAGTGTAGAACCAGAGTCATTAGAGACCCTTGACTGGGTCCCAACACATATGAACCAAAGGAAAGTCTTATAGACCCCAAAGACCACAAGAAAACCACAGGTATGAATAACCACATAGATCTAGAAGAAATCTGTGATGAGATCCTAGGGAAGGCAATTGAGGAAGTAGTAGTAGAGGAAGCCAACAAAGAAAAGGAAAAGCTTATTACTAAGATACTGGAGCTTGAGGATCAAGAGAAAAAGTAGGGTATTAATGCAGAAGACCTAATGGAACCAGTAAGCAAAGAGATAGAGGTAGCGGAATAAAAACTGGGAATTGCTCTAACTGATTTCAGTAAGGAAACCCCAGATTGCACCAAAAATAGTAAAAAAAGAGGAAGGAAATCACTATATGAACTGAGAGAGAAAGATGGAGGGGCAACAGATCAAACTAATATCACTGAAATGTTTAATGTTGGGAAGGGGAAGTGCCTTCCCCGGGCGCCATGAGAATCAATACTTGGAATGTTAGGGGAATCAATGCCCCTAACAAACAGCGGATCTTAAAACGTTGTATCTCAAACATTAAACCTGATATTCTAATGATTCAAGAAACTAAAGTTAACACTGAAGAAATTGATATACTAAAGAAGAAATTAGGCATTTGGGAGCTAGTTGGAGCTCCAGGTAAAGGAGCTTCAGGAGGCTTAGGGGTAATCTAGGGTCCCAGGGCTATTTCATTTTCAGTAATAAACCAAAAAAAGAATTGGATGAGCGGTTATGTCAAAAGCATTAGGAGTAATCTTCACTTCATACTCTTTAATAAATATGGTCCTACCCAGAACGAAGAGAAGAGAGCAGTGTGGAGAGAAATAGAATAGTTCATGATGACTTTACAAGATCAAATCTACATTTTGGGTGGAGATTTCAATGCCATCCTAGATCACAAAGAAAAGGTGGGAGGTTTAGCAAGGTTGTCCACAGCTGCATATGACTTCAAGGATTGGGTTCATAGAAATAACCTTATGGAAATTAAGACTGCACAGGAGGGTTTTACATGGAATAACAGGAGAATGGGCTTTAGCAATATAGCAGAAAAACTCAACAGATTTCTATTTAGAGGCAATTGGGCTCAACTTCCTTATAATCTTACGGTAGAGATCCTACCATTCTCGAGCTCTAATCATTATCCATCTAGTTGTGTATCTCAGAAGATAGCCAACCCAAACGATGCCCCTTTAAATTTGAGCATATGTGGCTAAAAAATAATAACCTTTTAGTTTTAATTGAGCAATGGTGGAAGGAAACTATGGTATCTAGATCCAAGCTTTTCTACCTAATCTCCAAAATGAAAACTATTAAAAGCAAACTTCTCAACTGGAATAAGAATAACTTTGGTAACATTTTTTAGATTAAAGTTAAGCTAGAAGAAGATTTGGAAAAACTCAATAGAAAGGTTATTGCTAATGGCATGGATGGAGAGCTATACCTAAGAGAAAAATAACTAAAATCTTAATATGAAGATATACTGTCCAAAGAGGAAATTTTATGGCATCAGAAATCTAGGCAAACCTGGCTGGAAGCTGGAGACAAGAACACAAAGTTCTTTCATAACAGCACTAAATTCCATAGGAACATGAAAATAATTACTAAAATTAAGGGTGATAACAATGCCTAGATCGAAGATCCACAACTAATTGTAGTGGAAATAGTCAAATATTTTGAAAACATTCTCAACAACTGGGAAGGATCAAATAGGCTACATCAACAAGCCATTCTACAAAACATCCCAAGGATCATAACTGATGACCAAAACAAAGCCCTTAATGCAAATTTTACCAAAACTGAGATCAAACTGGTAGTCTCCCAAATGTGGTCGGATAAAGCTCCAAGCCCAGATAGCTTCCCAGTCCTCTTTTTTTAGAAATGCTGGCATTTCATAGGAGATGAAGTAGTGGAAGCACTTGAAGGAGTGAGGAATTCTAGCAACCTCCTCAAAGAAGTAAATAACACATTCCTCACACTTATTCCTAAAAAGGAAAAGCTAGAGAGTTTTGGGGACTTGAGGCCTATCTCTCTGTGTAACACTATATATGAAATACTCATGAAGACTATAGCTAATAGAATTCAAAGGGTACTACCAGACATCATTAGTGACGAACAAACTGGATTTGTTCCAGCAGATCTATATATGATGGAGTAATTATAGCCCAAGAAACCATTCACTCCATTCAGTACAACAAAAACCCTTGTATGTTAATCGAACTAGATATCAGTAAAGCTTATGATAAGGTTGATTGGCGTTTTCTTTGCAAAACCCTGGAGGCTTTTAGATTTGCGAAGCAATGGATAACTCTCATTTATGAATGCATATCTAGTCCCAAGATCTCTGTCTTAATCAATGGGACCCCAGAAGGTTTTTTTAGTATGTCAAGAGGACTGAGACAAGGAGATCCAATGCCTCCCTTCCTATTTATTATAATGGTAGAAGCTTTAGGTAGGATGATCACCAATTACAGGGAAAAAGGTAAGATCCAAGGATTTAAAATTACCTCTGGTCTAAGCCCCATAACCCACCAACAGTTTGTGGATGACACCATGCTCTACGGTAGAGGTAGTAGCGAAGAAACCAGAACTTTTCAAGAGATCCTAAACTCCTATACTAAAGCCTCGGGCCAGGAAGTCAACACTGATAAATCAAAAATTTTCTTCTTCAACATAGATCCTGAAATGGAGAGAGAAATATGCAAAATTCTGACCTTCAGAAGAGGAGAACTGCCCTACAAGTATCTAGGTCTACCACTTGACAAAAGCAATAAGACAAAATATTTATGGGACTGTATTACTTCTAAGATCAGAAAGAAAGTTGAGTCGTGGAAGGGCAGATGGTTATCTTCAACCAGAAAAGTCACAATGTTAAAATCTGTCCTCTCAACAATACCAATTTATCAACTATCATGCATGAACCTTCTAGTAGAGAAACGAGAAGAAATTGACAAAATCCTAAGAACATTCCTCTGGCAAGGAATGGAGGATAAGAAAAGATTGGCATTGGTAGCTTGGGATAAAATATGTAGACCTAAGGAAGAGGGGGGCTCGGGTCTAAAAAATATCAAGGAACAAAGAAAAGCATTAGGAGCTAAACTAATATGGAGAATGTATAAACAGCCAGACCTGAAATGGGTAAAAATCCTTAGGAACAAATATCTTAGAGGAAACGAATCTGCCTCTCTTTCTGAAGGCCAACCCCCCTAAAGGGTCCTGACTTTGGAATTTTATGCTAGATTGCAAGAAACTCATCATGGACAAACTGACCTAGAGTCTAGGTGATGGTAATCAAGCACTCTTCTGGGATGACTCCTGGGGGGTTTGAGTCGATTAACAGCCTGGTCAACCTGGAGGATGCAAGAAGAACCCTTGAGTCCCAATGGGGGAAATATGTGAGAGATTACATAGATTTCCCCAATAGGAATGCAAACCAAGGATGGAAATGGAAATCACTGGAGAATGTGAACATCCCAGATCGTGATAAAAAGAAATTACTCAATATACTCAACAAGAGGAATGTATCCTTCATAAAAGGCACTGATAGATTGGTATGGGATGGTTCCAAATCAGGAGTCTACAACACAAGAGAGGGATATAAAATTTTAATCAAACAATAGCTCAGACCTAAAATGACAATACCACTTAGATTGTGCTAGGATAAGAACTGCCTCCCAAAAGCTGGAATGTTCTCATGGCTAGCCTTACAGAAGAAAATACTAACAGCAGAAAGGTTTACTAAAATGGGATTTGAGGGACCTAGCAGATGCCCCCTATGCGAGGAGGAGCAGGAAACAACAGACCACATTCTACTCAACTGTCAATTCTCTTTCAAATGTTGGAACTGGTTATGCAGTAAACTAGGCTGGGTAACAGCCCTTCCTAATAATATTTTGGACTTGTTTCTATGCTGGCCAGACATTCATAAACTAAGCATCTATAATATGCTATGGATAATAACCCCCTCGGTCATGATCTAGGAGCTATGGAAAGAAAGAAATAGAAGAATATTCAAGGAGAAAAAGATGACTTATGAACAACTCATTACCAAGATTGAAGCTATTATCATAGAAATTGATAATAGTAGGGTTCTCAATAGCCCTAGGAAAGAGGCCACAATGTCATATTGGGATGAAAAGATGTGTGGTAGATGGGTAGGATTAAAATTCCCCCCCTTTGTGGGACTAGGTAACCACAAAACCTCCAACAAAAGAAAAGAATGCAAATGGCAACCCCCTAAAAAAGGTTGGTTCAAGCTAAATTTTGACGGTGCCTCTAGAGGTAACCCGGGAACTGCAAGTATAGGTTGTATAATCCATGATTGGGAAATGAAGGAATTTGCTGCTATCGCCAAACCCCTAAACAATGCAACAAATAACATGGCAGAATTATTAGCACTGATTGAGGGACTAAGAATGTGCAGAGAATTGAAAATTGAAAAACGTGTAGTGGAAGGAGATTCCGTGATTACTATTAATGCCCTAAGACAAGGCAGCATACCTAACTAGAGACTCAACTCCCTCCTCTCTACTGCCATTGACATCACTGCCTCTTTCAGAAAATGCATATTTAATCACATCTTTAGAGAGGGCAATGTTAAAGAAGATAACCTAGCTAACAAAGGTGCTGATGGCACTTGCTTAACCATTAAATACAACTCTTAATTAAGATTGTCAGCTTTAAATTCCAAATAGTGGTTCCCCAGGCAAAGGTAGTCACATTAGGATAGTCTAGTCTATTCTCAGGCTTGATTCAATCTAATCTTCCTTCTTCTCCTGGTGCTTTCAAATCTGTACATATATATTCATTTTTAAACATGCACATTTCTTTACTTATATATATATATTCACACATATATTTATATATATATATATATAATTTTATTCATACATAAACAAACATTATATATATATATATATAAATATATATACTGACATGTATATATATGTCTATATATTTATATATTCTTCTCCCTATTTTAACATTTTTCACGCCTTGTCATTTATGTGCCTATTATCACAGTCTTTTACAAGATCATACTTTAATCACTTCATTCTACTTATATTCATATTCTTAAAAGTCTACCAGAGCTTGTTCTACAAAACAACTATCTACAGCCAGACTGCTATAACATTGGAGAATAGAACTATATGAGACCCTATTAGATCTTTCCTAAAATATCTATACATAGTATATTCGTGACCTTGCAGGGTCTACTTTTATGCCATCCTTCTGGCGGCTTTATTCAAAATTAAGCCATTCTGAGGCTTCCTATAAGCATTCTTTAAGTAATTTTTAACAAAAAACAAACTTTTTAGACTTACTCCCTGTCGTATTCAAGTAGCTGGTGATTAAAATCTCCCACCCATGCAAATCCTTCTTCAGCAACCAACCCCAAGACTCTTTTGATAAAATTCACAGCTACCTCCACCATCTCCTTGGCCACCATTAGGTCCGGTCCCTTGAGGTCAAGAATAAACGAGTAAAGCTTCACCACTACATCTGGATCATTCAGGTCAGCCATATCCCGTGGCCTGGGCATCCCAATTCCTTCACTCGCGTCTTCCAGGGTTATCCCCAAATCTCCCAAATGTTTAGGATAGAAGAGACCCCTCATAATCTGTTCTATCTACACCTTATCAACCCCCAACTCTAATAACATAGCTAGCACCCGTGAAGTTACGTCAGTGTCAACTCAATACCTTTTAGCCTCTTCCATAAACTTCCTCCCAACTATCATCCTGATGGCTCCAACCATAAGCTCATCTAAGCGTCGAAGCATGCGTTGTAGATGAAGCAAAGTCACAGGACCAAGAAAAGCCATCTAGCATTTGGTGCTGACCAATCTCACTGGGTTCTCCATTCCCCCGCAAATGACAGCCTCTGAAGTAAAGATCACGGTGAATCTTACTGGCATTGGAATTGATGGGAATTGAAAACAATTGAAGTATTTAAATTATGGATTTTTCTAGACTCTCCTCATCCAACCACTAACCCTTTGTTGAGTTTTGGTTTTCATTCTGATGGTCGTATGCTCCTTTTACCTTTGCCAGCTTGCCCTAAACATGTCACCTACACAAGCTCTTATTAATTACCCACATATACATATATATATATATATATATATATAGTCTTCTCACTCAGCCCTTCTTGCTGTCACAGACATGTTAACACTCCAATTCAGCACGAGGCTCCTCCTATCTGTGATGGATTGATATATTTGTAAAAGGCATTGAAGGGACAATCACGTGCCTCATCTTGTCTAACAGCTGAAGATTGCGTTATGATTACCTATCCTTCAGTAATTTTCAATATTGATTTGCTCTTCTGGGCTAGAAGTAGTTCAGTATCAGAAAGGCATGTTTTAAAATCATTAAGATTAGTGCCTACATGTGTGAGGTTATGATGTGAGCTGACATTGCAATTAAACTTCCACTACAATATTAAGTTTTAACGGCTTTCCCCCTGATTGACAGCTACTTACCGCTCATTTATTATCTTGATATGATAGGTTAAGGATCTATCTTATGATTTTGTTTAAAGAAATGATTTAGTAAGCTAATGAATAAGCAGCCACTATCCCTTGGCAAGCCACGCTTAATTAGAGGAGAATCATGTTTTCTATTCAAATACATGTATATACAGATTCATATCTAAATATATATGCATGGGTATATTAAAGAAAAAGGAAAGATGTTCATTCACTATCACCCTCTTAAGCTTTGACACTCATGTAGTCACCACTTTCGATGGTAATGTTGGTAGTATCCGTAATTATTTTCAAATGGATTTATTTATCAGCGGTTTGATAAAAGAAGAGCTAACAAGTTTGATGCAGGAATCTTTGCTAACATGAGAAGTAGCTTGGGAAGACACTTGTGTGTTTGACAGGAATCCTCAGGAGTACTGCAACAGCAGGGAAGGAAACAAATCCCTTTTGAGTAGATACATGTAAGAACTCAAATAGGAGGATGCCCAAAGTGAACAACATGAATCTGTTTAAAGTTATCCTGAGATGAAAAGAGCAAACTAAGGAGTAGCAAACAATATTATTGAAGATTGGCTCATGTGAAGAGCAAGGACTACGATTGTAATTCTTTATCTTTGTAAATGAGGATTTTCCTCAAAATGAACTTTCTTGCATACTGACAATAAGCTATGTAAACTTAACTCTGTACTGGACTCCACGAGTCCTGGGCAAGACCGGAGGTTTTCTTCACTCTGTTCTTTCCTACCGGTGCTCGCACTAAACAGAGGTGTAGTTTAAATTTTTTATTTAATAAAATATATCTCTGGCCTCGACCTCTTACCCATCAAAAAAAAATATTATAAATAAATATAGTATTATATAAATAAATCTTTTGTAATTTATATAATATAAAAGATATATATTAATATTTATATATATATATATTTAGTTATATATAATTAGCTATATAGTTAATTTAATAGATTTAATATATTAAAATGATATCTTGTATAAATTACTAGAATTAATTTAATAATTTTTTATTACTTAAATTATAAAAAGAATGATTACGGAGTTGTTTTTAACTATACTGTACGGAGAAAATAATAATCATATGCGTGGACAAGACTTTTCAATTGTGGGGCTTCAAGCAAAAAATTATCGGGCGGGGAACATCAGACTTTTTCCTAACACGGCGTAAGATTTCCCGGCATGGGAGAATTTACATGTTTTTTTGAATTTTTATGAATTTAATTTAGACTATTTTTGTTTACGGGCTCTCACCCCCCGCCTGCCACTGTAAGACGCCTTATCAGCGTAATTAATAATATTATTATTATTAATAACAATTATTAAAATAATAATAAGTTTTATAATTTTTATTTGATTTTTGGGATTTTTTAACACTTAACCAAATAATTTTAATTCTAAATAACAATTAATAATTAAAAATAATTATTAATCAAAAATTATCAATTAAAGTCAAAATTAAGACGAACTACAAATACATGACCACTTACAATACTTTGACAAAACAATTTTAATTTTGACATGAACAATACTTAACACAATAACATTTAATTTTAATATTTAATAAATAATTAATATATAAAATATTAATTATAAATTAGTTTATCATAATTAAATTTTAGGGACAAGATGATTTACGACAAATATTTACTAGACAAACAATTACTACAACAATACTTAATTTTAATATTAATTAATTAAATAATTAATAATCAAATTATCAATTATAAATTAATATATTAAATTTGAGATTTTACGAACAAAAATACAAACATGATGAACATGACAAAACGATAATTGATGATATGTATTTAGACGAATATTTTGACTAGACCATGTTTCAGATTCTAACATAACAAACGAATTACGACTTTTGACAACTGACTTGACATTAAGGATTTTTTACGACTTGGAGATACAAATACAAAAAAACATACACATGAATGGAGAATTTGATACCGTAATCCGAGTTTCGGATTGGTTACAATAGATCTTTCCCACATAATGCCTTTACAAATTATTTAGATTCGGTTATAATATTAGCCTAAAATCTTAAACTTCGCATATATTTGTGTTTGAGTTCTTTTTTAATTAAATTAGGGAAATTTAATTGTAGACCTTCACTAAATTAATGAGTAAATAAATTGCTAATTAGATTCTAATGTATAGATTAAGACATACCATTATATGTTTTTTTTATGTTTTTAAGAGCATGAGCCCTTTCTATTGGGATGATCATTAGGGATGTTCATGGGATACATTAAATATTTTATTTTATTTTTGTTTGCTCATACCTATTACATTCTCCCCCCTGATTTGGACATTCTATGTTTTGCTTTTGCAGTTGATTATATTCAACTTTGATGTATGTATATTTACAATAGTTGATTTCAACTTTGATGTATGTATATTTACAATAGTTGATTTCAACTTTGATATATGTATATTTACAATGCCAATTCCATTCTTATTGAAAACAAGATTTTAGTTTTAGATTAGGGATTTTTCCCAAGGGCCTTTATAAAACTAGCCCACAATTTCATTTAAAATAAGTCAAAACCTGTGCACTATAATTGTAGTGATAAATTAGGATGGAATTCCATCTATACAATAGTTTTATTTTCTTTAAGTGAAAAAATAACTATTATAGTTCATTTTTCTTTTTCTTTTTTGTTGATGTATCATCAATGTGGATAATACACTAAATCCTAGGGAAGGAGAGCATCATTCATGATGTTTTAAAGATTATGAGATGATGTTATAAGTAGGGGTTTCCAATAAAACATGGAGTTCTTATAGGAAGTTGTGTCCACCTTTGTTTGCAATAAGGCACCTCCTACTTTCAGACATATGTAATATGTGATAGACAATATCATTTAAAATATGTTCAATGATGCGTTATTTGCTCTTATACCAAAATGTAATGGTCTTTTCTCCCAAAGATATCTAATTATTTTTAGTTTATTTATTATAGTTAATACTAGAGTTGAAATAATTTAGAATATGTAACGTTATCAAAATAGATATAAATAACCAGTGCAAACTAAAACATGTGAAAATTTAGTAAGAACTTTAAAGTAAATAATTAATGCAATAAATTGAATAATACAATCACATAACTCATTCAAATTAACATTAATATTATATATAATATTCCCAATATCTTTTAACATCAATTCTTTTCAATACTTATCTGAGTCAAATCACTTGGATTAGCCACTCTCACCCCAGGAAGATTTTAGTGTTCTTGACCCTCATAGCTATGGCACACTCTAGGAGGAATGTTTCTTAGTCAAAACAAATGTAAAACATGCTCAGTAGAGTAAATTCTGAACACAAGTCATGGCTAGGATAATCCCGAATGTAATTAGTACCCTAAGTTGTACACACTCTGTGTGCCCTGTCTCCAATGCCCACAGCCCACTAGACCACCTTCTTCCTTGAGTGATCTCCATCCATTTCCAAGTCTCACATAAATGCTTTATATAAACCCTTAAGGGGTGGTTTTCAAACCATCACACCCTTTCACAAAGGTTTTCTTTAGTTTATTTAATAAATACTATTATTCCTCCCTTTAAAAGGGAATTATTAAAAATAGACATTATTATCCCCCCTTTAACTGAAGGGTAATAAATACCTTTATTTTTCTATCTCCCTTTTAATTTTAAAAGGTTATTTCATAGAAAAATAACTTTCTTTTCACTTTGGGGAAAATTCCCATAACATAGGAGTTGAGCTTTATTTCTGATAATCAATTAGAAATTTGGGTTAGTAGGAGCACCAAATCAGGCAAAATCATGTGCTAGGGAAAAGTGCTTAGGACACCCACATAAATTAGTGGAAAATGAAGGCTAAAAGTGTAGGGTATGCACTTTTCACCCTTACATTTACAAACCATGCTCACAATTTCATTATTTTGCTCATAAGGATAGGACAAAGGTCAAATGCCACCTTGGATACCTTTGAGAAGAGGGGGCATATCAAAATTGGCACAAACCCAAATTGACTTCTAGCAAATTTTATTTATGGAAATCATCTCCAAGACATAGCCCAAAAAATGGAAGCTTCACATGGACTACTAGAAGATAGGGTTTTACTAACATAGCTAAAAGATTGGATCATTTCTTATTCCATGGTGATTGGTCCCCCTCTTGTTCCTCTACAAATGGACTATACTCCCCATTTCTGGATCTGACCACTTCCCCCTGCTTCTTAGATTCACTCTAGATTCCTCCCCTCCCAGATGCCGCTTCAAATTTCAAAACATGTGGTTCTACAATCCTAATTTAATGAGAATAATTAATGAATGGTGGTCCCAAGCATTGAAGATAGAAGGCACAATATTTTTCCAACTCTACAAAAATTGGGGCAAATCAAAGAATAGTTAAAGGTGTGGAACATGACACTTCAAAAGCATCTTTAAAGAGAAAGAGAGGTTAGAGGTTGATTTGGCCTCCCTTAATATGATAATCATTAAGGAGGATATGGACCAGTTCACTTATTCAAAGGAAAAATACTTGAAGGTTCAATATGCTAAAATTTTGGTCTGAGAGGAGACATACTGGAGACATAAATTCAAGGAGTGTTGGCTCAAAGAAGGTGATAGAAATATCAATTTTTGTTACAACACCAAAATAAATAGAAATCAGAATAGAATTTTCTAAATCGAGAACTTTGTAGGTTGTGTCATTGAGAATGAAGAAGATATTTTTAATGTGGCTATAATTTTTTTCAAAGAAATCTTGAACAATCAAGATAACATTAATGAGTAGGTGAAAGAAGTGTTGAGAAATCTGCCATGCTTGTTGAAACCTGACTAGAATGATCTCCTTAATATCCCTTTCATGAAAGAATAAGTGAAATTGGTCGTCTCTCAAATGGTATTAGACAAATCCTTGGGTCCTAATGGTTTTCCTACTAGTTTTTTTAATCAAAAATGTTAGAAGGTTTTTGGCATGGAGTTGGCGATTGTCGTGGAAGAGTTAAAGAAAAAGGAAACCATTCTAAAAGAAATGAGTGTTCAACACTTTTGTATCATTGATTCCTAAGGACATTGTTGAGTCCATGGAAAATTATTGTTCAATCTCTCTATACAACACAGTTACAAGATAAAATCAAAAATAATGGCCAATAGACTTAAGATGATTCTTCCATAGATTATATCAAAAGAGGAAAGTGGCTTCACTCTGGGGAGATCAATCTCGCAAGGCATAATAATTGATCATGAATCCATCCACACAATCAAAAGAAGTAAAATAGAAATAATTCTAGTAAATCTAGTTATCAAAAAGGCATTTGATCAAGTTAAAAAATAATTCCTTCTAGACGTGATGGAGAAATTTGGATTTTGTAAAGAATGGATCAATTGGATACGAAGTTGTATTTCTACTCCTAGATTCTCTATTCTAATTAATGGCAACCTAAATGGCTTCTTCCCCTCCTCACATGGACTATAGTAAGGTGATCCACTCTCTCCTTTCCTATTCATAATTATGGCAGAAGCATGTGGAAGGTATATACAAAATGAGAGTTGTCAAGGTAGATGGAAAGGGGTCAAAGTGGCTCTAAATGTGAGCCTTGTCACTCATCAACAATTTGTAGATGACACAATCTTATTTGGTGTTTCTTGTAGGAGAGAATCCAAAGCCATTAATCACATTTTGGATAGTTATTTTCAGGCCTCGAGATAAAGTGTCAACTAGAGAAAATCTGAAATATTCTTCTTCAACACAAATCTGAGGAAGTAGAAAGAGATCGTCAACACTTTAGGATTCAAAATCAGTTAACTCCCTAGTAAATATCTAGGCATTCCTTTATTCTTTAGTTCTGCTAAGTCCCCTCTCTAGGACTCTCTTCTCTAATGTTGCACTTCAAAAATGTCCTCCTAGAAAGGAAAGTGGCTTTTTTTGGTGAGCAGAATTCTCATGCTAAAAGTGGTAATTTCTGGCAATCCCCATATATAATGTCATGTCTCTGAATGCCAAAAAACATGCGATAGTATCAACCAAAAGATGAAAAAAAATGGAAGGGATCCTCCGAGGAAAATAAATTCCCACTAATTGCTTGGGACACAATATGCAGCCCAAAGGTGGTTGGGGGAGTGGGGCTACAAAACTGGTCAATTCTCAAAATTGCTCTAGGTGCTAAACTTGTGTGGAATATTTATTCAAATCCAACCTTCAAGTGGACTAAAATTATACAAAATAAATATTTGGACTCTCTTAACCCAATTAGAATTCTAACAATGGCTAATCTACCCAAAGGATCAGCAATCTAGATTTTTTAGTGACATGCAAAGAATTGATATCAAAACATACCACTTTGGGAATCAAGAATGTTTTGGGAGGATTCATGGAAGAGGTATGCGTCCCTCAAGGAATTGCCCAACATTTCTAATGCTAGAGAGATTTTGGAGAGCACCTAGGTATTCATGCAAGAGTATCTAATCTTGATTAAGAAGGATGGCTAGCAAGAATAGAAGTGGAAAATGATGCATGATATGAATATCCCTATAAATCAGCAAGAATGAATTGAGCAAGATCTTGCGGGCAAAAAAAATCATAATGGAGGGTGAGGACACCATTAAACTTGGTGTTGGACAAAGTCTAGAAATTATAATGTAAATATTGGGTATTCACTAGAGGAAGAAGTAATTAAGAAGGAGAAATGGCTTATTCATCTATGTTAGAACAAACACTATCTACCTAAGGCTAGGTCCTTCGCATGGGCCACCTTGCATAACTATATTCTCAATGCGGACAAACTTTGGAAGCTAGGATTCAGACTACCATCTAGATGTATTTTATGGAAAGAAGAGGAAAAATCTTTGGACCATCTTTTATTAAGATGCAAATTTGTTGAGACTTGTTGGAAATGGATCATGAATAATTTGAACTAGTATAGTCCCCTTCCACGGGAAATCTTTATTGTTTATCGCATGGCGAATTCTTTACAAGAAGGCTACATTTTCAAGCATTTGGTGAATTATCCCATCAATGGTGGTTTGGGAACTATGGAAAGAAAGGAATAGAAGAATCTTCCAAGATAAAGAAATGGATATCAATTGTTTCCTCAAAAAAATTAGAAAATGCTATTAAGGAAACAATCAATAATGCAACCAAAAATTAGAAGTTTAAGGACAACTCCTTCACATAGTGGGATAATGAAATAGTGAAAGGTTGGAATGGTCTAGTGATCCCTCCATTTATGGGTTTGTCCAGGTTACTCTGATTCCTAATCCACATGCGGATGCAAAATGGATCCCTCTACCAAAAGGATGGAAGAAGCTCAATTTTGACAATGCCTCTAAGGGAAACCCTAGAAGCTTTGGAGCTGGATGCATCATCAGAAATCATATGGGGATGTTGGCGGGAGCAATAGCAAAAAAACTTCTGATGGGCACCAACAATGAGGTGAAGGCTGAAGCAATCTTACTCAAGCTCCAAACATGCAAATACTTTAGCATCAATAAAATTCAAATCAAAGGAGACTCTTTAATAATTATCGATGCACTCTGAAAGAGGTCGTTACCGAATTGGAAAATAGATAACATCCTTAACCTTTATTGACCCATCCTTGATGGTGTGACTTCCTATACCATTGGCCATGTGTTCAGGGAAGCTAATGAGGAAGTTGGTGAACAAGCAAACGTGGCCATCGACAAGGACATTAAATGTGTCATTGACAACTCTCCCCATACATGGAAAAAGATTGTGTCAGATCTACCATTCTCATTATGCTTTGAATAAGAATTATGTTTTGTGATGGATCATTTCTTGGCTTGCTTCTCACCGATGATGTATTGTATCATTCATTCGAGCAATTATGGAAAAGCCTACAATGGAGCCCATATAGGGGTATTTAAAAAATAATGTTGCACATTTTGTTGTTGTTTTGGCAAGAAACAGGGAAATGGATACTACGGTGTGCTTGATGGAAAAGAAGAGGCAAATATCCTTTTTGGGTAAGATTTTTAATCTGAGGTTGAAGAAGAATTTTAGCACGCAAGTTGTGGTTATGCTCCATGCAATCTGTATGGTTTTGGGGGAGAAATTCTTGTCCTCGACACACCATTATAGGGTCAATATAGATAATTCATTGATGTTTATTGCTACATTTTTAGAGGCAAGGGAATCAAAGGAGGTCATACAGATCATTGTTGAATCCTTGATCAAACCAAGATGGATATGTGGGCTGATAAAAATCGTAGATGATGTGGTGCTTAGCCTGGGCTTCCACCCAAGGGCAAGGACTAGTCAGTAATCAATCCCCCATACTCTAACCCTTGGGTTCCATTCATAATTATGACTATTGCGCAAAATGATATTTTGTGCATGTAGCAGACCAAATGGGGAATTAAGTTTTTGAAATCCACTTGTGGTGGTGTTCCATTACAAGAGGTGGATTGGTCATTTATATTTGATGGTAGTAGCATGGAGTCAAGTGGCAAGTAGGACATGGCATCGGAGCCACAAGTTTAAATATATAAGATAGTTATTTGAATATAGGTTATAGATTTGATATTGTATTGTGGAATGTAATACATATGTCATATTATAGGGTTTAGGTATTTTTAACATAGATTGCATATTGTATTTCTCATCACCCTATGGGGTTTTTGGTTTGGGCCCTCCATTGGAGAAACTAGTTAAAATGTTTTTTTTTAAACAATAATATTAACTAGTATGGCCCCCTCAAGCCAATTTCACCTATAAAAAAACTATTTAAATAAATAAGCTCTTACATTTTTTTAATTTTATTAATATCAAAAGGAAGGATTACATCAGAGTTTTACACAGGAAGGATCTTTGAAACAAGAGGCGATTACCAAAAAGACACCAAAAAATCACACAACGGGTGCAAACAAAGATGAGCATTAACATCGAGGCACAAAACTAGACAAGAAACAAACAAAACATTAACAGATAGTAGAGGTGTTGGGCACGTGGACTGTTGAAGCCCAATGCAACGGCCAACTCCTTTTATTCCTTGTAACCCTTCTATCTGCTTTTGCCATTCTTGGCTTGTAACTGCTTCTATTTTGGGTCGATGATTCCAGATGTAAGACGTTTGGTAGGAGTTCTCAGATAGGAGTCTTTTAGGATGCAAGGGATTGTTGTTGTTCTATTGATATACACAGATGTATGAAAACATAGAGAGAGAGAGAGATGTATTATCTGATATGAATGAATACCCTTTGTTGTGGATGTAGACATGAAATGGTGAACCACGTTAAATTGCTTTGTTCTGTGTGTGTGTTGTTTTTAGAATCTTTCATTCTGAGTATTCCTTTTAATTACTGCTCTATTTTTGGGTTCTGTTATTTTGTTTCTTGCATTTACAATTGGTATCAGAGCTCTGTATGAAGCTCGGTCCAGGGGATAGCCTGTGAGAATTTTTTTTGGAACCTGTATAGCAATCAAAATGGATGATACGAAAAAATGGAAAATAGAGAAATTTACAGGCCAAAACTTTGGTCTTTGGAAAGTGCATATGGAATCTCTTCTTATCAAACAAGACTTGTCACTCGCCTTACTGGGGAAAGCCAAAGGACAAGGTTCTATGAAAGATGAAGACTGGGAAAAAATTAGATATGAAAGCGAAGGCAACTATATTTCTCTCATTGTCCAGCAATGTATTATTTAATGTCTCAACTGAGAGTACTACGAAAGTGCTTTGGGAAAAGCTCTCCAGCATGTATACGATTGCTTCGGCTTCAAATAAGGTATTTATTATGTAGAAATTATATAACCTGAAAATGAAAGAAGGTGGGGTTATGTCCAATCATCTAAATGAATTTAACACCTTAGTTACTCAATTAACTTCAGTGGGTATAAAGTTAGATCATGAGATTAAAGCAATTTTGTTGTTATGTTCCTTACCAAATAGTTGGGAAGGTGTTGTCATGGCTGTGAGCACTTCTATAGTAGCCAAGAGTACATTAGTTTTTGATGACGTTGCAGCTACACTTCTCAGTGAAGACATGAGAAGGAAACATCAAGAACCCTCATCCGACGATGCTCTAACATCTGTAAGTACAAGCAATAGGGGAAGAAGCCAAGACAGAGGTAGATACAACAATCGGAGAAGGTCACAATCTAATCCGCGATCGAAGTCTAGGGGCAGAACTGGTGCATGTTGGTTTTGTGGAAAACCCAGACACTAAGAAAAACTGCTGGAATTACAAGAAAGCTCAAGGAAAAGTGAGCACAAATAATCAAGCAAACACTGCATGTGATGGTGTTTTGGTCCTATCAGCTAGTGACACAAATCTAGATTCGTGGGCCCTTGATTCCGGTGCTTCATTTCATGCCACTTCATGCCGTCAATCTTTCACAAATTTTCATGAAGGCACATTCAGTAAGGTATTTCTTGGTGACAATAAAGAGTGTGATATCTTAGGTAAGGTGATATAACATTGAATCTAAAAAAGGGAGACAAATTAACTTTGACAAATATTAGATATGTACCCATGTTAAAAAGGAATTTAATTTCTGTTAGTCAGCTTATAGCCAATGGCTGCAATGTTATATTTTCTCTTGATTCATGGAAAATTACAAAGGGGCTTTTAGTAATGGTAAGAGGAAAGAAGCAAGGTAATCTCTATATTTTGGAATGTTTTGCTGAAGTGGGAGTTGCCTTACCGGCTATGGACAGTGGGTCTAAAATATGGCACAAAAGGCTCGGTCGTATGAGCCAAAAAGGTCTTCAAGTTATGCTTCAGCGCAACCAGCTTCCAGGTCTCACCTCCGTTGATTTAGATTTATGTGAACATTGCCTTTATGGCAAACAATGCCGGACCAGTTTCTTGAGAACGGGGCATGACAAGAAAACTACTCTGTTGGAACTTGTTCATTTCGACGTATTCAGTCCAACTCAGGTAACTTCTTTCGATGGAGCAAATTATTTTGTAACCTTTCTAGATGACTGCACTCGAAAAATCTGGATTTATATGTTGAACAGAAAATCTAAGGTATTTTCAAAATTTAAGTTTTTTAAGGTTGCTGTTGAAAATCAGATTGGGCATAAAATTAAATGCCTACTAACAGACAATGGTGGAGAATATTTCTCTTCGAAGTTTGATTCATTTTGTGCAAACCATGGTATTCGACGGATAAAGACTGTCCCTTATACACCTCAGGAGAACGGTACAGGTGAGAGGATCAATCGCATGATACTTGAGTGAGCTAGATGCATGCTCTCCAATGCCGAATTGGGAAAAGAGTTTTGGGCAGAGGCATGTAATACTATTGTGTATCTAATCAATCAAGCTCCATCGTCTAGGCTAGATTTTGACATCCCTGAGGAGACATGGCTTGGAAAACAAATTTCCTATCATCATTTGCGGGTGTTTGGCTGTGCAGCTTTTGTTCACATTCTGAAAGAGAAGAGAACTAAGTTAGATTTCAAGTCAAAAAGGTGTATTTTTCTCAGCTATGGTGAAGATCAATTTGGCTTTCATCTTTGGGATCCAGTTGCAAAGACCATAATCCACAGCTGCGATGTTGTGTTTAATGAGAAGCATTTTCCAGGTTTGCAACCTTCAAATTTACCTCCGATAGAGTATGTTGATGTGGATTTGTTTGATAATGGTAAGGTAAAGCAACCTACCATTACTTTCTCTCAGCCATTAGTTACCTCTACTCATTATTATACCACATCTACTCCAATTTCTACCACTACTCTGCCTTCAGCTGGATGCACTTTACCTACACAATCTTCTCACATTTCAATTTTGCCTCCTATGTATACTACACAGTCAATCACTGTTCCAAAGCCCCACATTGGTGTCACTAGTATGGATACTATGGGAATTCCCACGTTACCTCTCTTACTTGAAACGCAGCCCACTCAAGTTGAATCGCTGCCTTCTAAACAGCCACCGCAGCCTTTGTTTGACATACCACTGCCTGTGTTATGTCCAACGCAGCCTCCCTTTAGTCATTCACTCCCATCATATGATCCCACGCAGCCTCCAAATGTTTCTACACTACCTTCACCCAGCTCTACGCTGCCTTCACAAGGCTTTACACTACCTTGTGCTTCATCAAGCTTTACGCTGCCACCACCAAGCATTTCACAGCCTTCCTCAAGACATACACTACCATTAAATCCCTTAATGTTGCCTATTGATTACTCAATGCAGCCTCTTCTGGATATAACGCAGCCTAAAAATAGACATATGCTGCCTAACACTATCGTCCCCATGCCTGTAGAAGGTGATTTTTCACAAGAATTAATAGTTCAATTTTCAATACTGACAGGAACTTCAAGGCAAGGCAGTGTGAATGAGTCAAGCACTATAGGTGCACAAATAAAGAGACAGGGGAGTTTTCCTCAAGGTCCTCTACAATCAGAGGTTGACGATGTTCAACACTTACTCCAGAGACAAAATCTGGACTCAAATATACAGCCAGAGCAAGGTCTGAAATTGAGGAGGTCTACCCGTGAGAAGAGGAGACCTGCAAAATATGATGACTATGAGTTATTGCTCTCTAATTATGCAAAGCCAGCAACTTATAAACAAGCCTGCAAGCATGAAAATGCACACAATTGGATGGCAACCATGAATGAAGAAATGGATTCATTGAGAGTCAATAACACCTGGGATTTGGTTTATCTTCTACCAAATCGAAAGCCTCTCAAGAAGAAATGGGTTTATTGTTTGAAAGACAAAGGCGGAGGGAGTAAAAGGTACAGGGCCAGACTAGTCATCAAGGGATTTGATCAGCAAAAAGGTATTGATTTCACTAAAAAAAATTCTCCAATTGTCATAATGGACACCATCCATGCTGTGTTGGGTTTGGTCGCTATTTAGGATTTAGAACTTGAGCAACTCGATGTGAAAACAGTGTTTTTACATGAAGACATTGATGAGGATTTATACATGGAGTAGCCTGAAGGCTTTGCTCAACCAGGTAAGGACCATTTATTTAGCAAGTTGAAGCAGAGTTTGTATGGGCTGAAGCAAGCTCCAAGACAATGGTATTTAAAATTTGACTGCTTCATGACTGATAACAACTTTATTAGGTGCGAATCAGATCCTTGTGTTTACCACAAGAAGCTCAATACTAGTGAGTTTGTCATCCTTTTGCTCTATGTTGACGATATGTTAGTTACTGGTACTAGTGTTAAGATTATTGCTCAGCTGAAGCAATAATTGGCTCTTCATTTTGCCATGAAAGACCTCGGACCAGCCAAAAGAATACTTGGGATGTACATATTTAGAAATAGAAATAAAAGAGAACTCAGGTTGTCCTAAGCAAACTACATTGCCAAAGTGTTGGACATATTTAATATGTCTCATTCTAAACTGATATCTACTCCTTTGGTTGATCATCTCCGCCTATCTTCAGCTATGTCTCCAAAAAATCAGGAAGAGGAAGAACAGATGAGGTCTATTTCATATACATCTGCAGTTGGCAATATAATGTATGCAATGGTATGTACTCGTCCGGACATTGCACAAGCAGTTGCGGTTGTGAGCAGATTCATGAGTCATCCGGGCAAATTACACTGGCAGGTAGTTCAGTGGATTCTATGGTACTTGAAAGGTACTTCACATTTTTGTTTATGTTTTGGAGGTACTGACATTCAGCTCCGTGGTTATGTTGATTCAGATATGGTCAGAGATTTAGATAAACGTCGGTCTACCACTGGTTATGCCTTTACTTTTGTTGGGGCAGCCATTAGCTGGGTTTCTCGATTGCAACAAGTTGTAGCTCTGTACTCCACAGAGGCTAAATACATTGCACTCACAGAAGGAGCCAAAGAAATGATATGGCTTGAGCGTTTGTTAACCGAACTGGGTTGTCTGAAATTAGTATTTCCATTGTATTGTGATAGCAATAGTGCTATTCACTTGGCTAGGAATTCAGCTTTCCACAATCGAACCAAGCATATTGACCTTCGATACCACTTTATTCGCCATGTTATTGACGAAGGCAAGTTGCAGGTCACAAAGATTGACACAAAGGTCAATCCGGCGGATGCATTAACCGAGGTTGTTCCTCAAGAGAAGTTCAAGTTCTGTAGATCTTCTCTCAGTCTTGTTCCATTGTGACACTGAATTTCAAGAAGGGGATCTCTCTCAGAGCAGCTTCATTGCCGATCCCATTGGTCTTCAAGTGGGAGATTGTTGGGCACGTGGACTGTTGAAGCCCAATGCAACGGTCAACTCCTTTTATTCCTTGTAACCATTCTATCTGCTTTTACCATTCTTGGCTTGTAACTGCTTCTGATCTAGGTCGATGATTCCAGATGTAAGACGTTTGGTAGGAGTTTTCAGATAGGAGTCTTTTAGGATGCAAGGGATTGCTGTTGTTCTACTGATATACACAGATGTATGAAAACACGGAGAGAGAGATCTATTATCTGATATGAATGAATTCCCTTCGTTGTGGATGTAGCCATGAAATGGTGAACCACGTTAAATTGCTTTGTTCTGTGTGTGTTGTTTTTAGAATCTTTCATTCTGAGTATTCCTGTTAATTGTTGCTCTGATTTTGGGTTCTGTTATTTTGTTTCTTGCATTTACAAGAGGGACTTTCACCCACACCTTCAGGGAGCATAGGGGGAGAAATTGTAGATCTAGGAGGAGAAACCAAAGGATGAGGTAGAGGGTGAGGCACATGCTTCAAGGCATGATTCTAGAGGAACCAAATCATATTGAAAACCTCCTACACCCTTGAAGACATAGCAAGATCCAGCTAGAACAAATGATTGTCAAGAGCATTATTCAGAACCATAATGTAGTCATTGCAAAGTCCCTTCTACATGGCATGGAAGACATGAGAGATAGAAGGATAATCTCTAAGCTAGTCGAGGGAGAAGATCCCACCAATTAGCGCAGGGCTAGAGAACATATCGTAATCTTTAAAATCCTAGCGTTGTTTTTCCTCTAGTACAAAGTACTCGTGAATGAAGCTAAAGCTAAGGATGTCAATGAATTTAGAATCATGGACCAAGTCTATTATGTTTGAAAGGAAGATTGATGCCTCTTCTGAGAATAGGACCCTAGGGAAGCCCCACAGCAAAGCATCCCAATGACTATGCAAATGGCATACTCCACTCGTAATGCAATGCGTAAAATTTTAAAATTGAACACAATGTACAAACAAAATTTAATTTAAATTATATATAAAATTTTGTAAAGAAATAAAATGGATTCTTTAACTATAATTAGGTTTTAGGAATATCTCAAGTAATACAATTCAATTAGCCTAATTTAGAGTTGTGAGATTATATGATAGAATACAAAAAACTAGAAAATAAAAGGAGTGGAAGTGCTTAGCTAATTTTGGCAATCAATAGATAGTTATCCATTATTTTGATCAAAAATTTTGAATTATAACTCATAATCACTTATTCTTGGAGGCATTGGGAGTAGAATGACAAAATTTGAACCAAGTTGTTCTTAGAATTTGGTTAGGGTTTAATCCACATCATGGAAATAACCTAGATTGAATCTATGAAACATAAATTGTGGAATCAATCTAATGTGTGTCCATTCAATTTGTAAAACTGTGACCCTTAAGTAATATTGATCATGTTGTTAGACATAAACAAACATAGAATAAAAGTACACATTAACCTTTAGGGTAAGTGCAAGAAGATGGGGGGCCAAAAAGGGGTCTTAAGTGGCCACTTTTTTTCTAAAATCAGGAAATACTGGCCTTGGATGAGAAATTGAGCATAGTTACACTCAAAATTTAGAGATGCAACCAAAACAATGTTCGTAGTGCTCCGAGTCTACTTTCTAAACTACTATTTTGTTTTGAAAATGGCATAGATTAAGGGGTTCAAAAGAGGGAGCCACAGAAATTGGTGTTGTTTCTGTCAAAAAAACATAACATAGCATGTTTTGTGGCTCCCTCAAAAGGTCAACTTTTTTTTGGTATTTTTAAAATCGCTTCGGTGAGAAATTAGCTAATAGCATGTAGTTTATGCCCGATTTTTCTGATAATTTTTTGATGAATATTTGATTTTTTACTAATTTTTAAAGTGGACACATCCTAAAAAACAGAATTTTGGCCGTGCTACCCCTATAAATTTTGAAAACTAATTGAAAATCATTTTTTTATTTTTTTAATATTTGTAGAATGGAGTCTAGTTTCTAAATATGTAATTTTTTTGAAATTTGAATGAATAGTTATTTTACAATGAAAAAAAGACCAAACAGTGGTTTTTGCATAAAAACGGACACACAAACAAAAGAAATTAAAGATGAAAGGCTTAACATTGTTAAAATGTGAAAAAAATCACATCGTCAAATAGCTAAGAGAAAGCCTAACATTACCCATGTGTTTGATTTGTTCAACCTTGAAACACGTGCAAATCTGAGGGTTAGCACGAACGAAATTATGTGAAATTTTGAAGAATACAGAAAAACACGTCTGTGACTGTTCATAAGGCACTCCAAGCCTTTGGGTTGGAAATCCAAAGCAAATCCCAAGCCCAATGCTTGGGATTCCCAAAGCAAGAAATAACGCGAGCGCGTTATAACACTCTCGCGTTATTTCTTGCCTTACATTTTTTCCCGAAAGTCTGTCTTTTGCCATGTTTGACATAACGCGAGCGCGTTATAACACGCTCGCGTTATGTCCCACTCAAATTTTTTTACATTCAAGGCTATTCATCATGAGGGTTAAGGCATAAAGGATACAGTTGAAAGGTTTACGGATAAGGGATTAGCGTTTAAGGTATAGTATCGAGCCCGTTGAGGGTCTAGGAATAGGGATAGCGTTTAAGGTTTAGGGATGAGGGATGACAGATTACGGTTGAGGGTCGAGGGATCAAAGTTAAGGGTTGAGGGATTAGGGTTTGACATTAAGGGTTGAGGGTTGAGGTTCAAGGGTCAAGGGTTTAGGGATAGGGTTTAGGGTCGAGGGATTAGGGTTAAAGTAGAGTGTGGAGGGTGTAAGGATTAGGAATAGGGTTGGAGGGTTTAGGGATAAGGGATTAGGGTTTAAGGTATAGTATCAAGTCTGTTGAGAGTTTAGGAATAGGGATAGCATTTAGGGATTAGGGATGAGGGATTATAGTTGAGGGATGATGGATTAGGGTTGAGGGTTGAGGGATTAGGGTTTAGGGATAAGGTTTAGGGTTGAGGGTTTAGGATTAGGGTTTAGGGTTGACGGATTAGCATTTAATGTCGAGGTTAGGGTTAGAGTGTTGAGGGTAGAGGGATTAGGGATAGGGTTTAGGGTTTAAGGTTTAAGGATTGAGGGTTGAGGCTTTAGGGATGAGGGTTTAAGGCTTAAGATATAGTGTCAAGTGTTGAGGGTGTAGGGATAGGGTTTAAGTTTTAAGGGTTAAGGGTTGAGGGATATGGATTAGGGTTTAAGGTATAGTGTTGAGGGTCGAGGGATCAGAGTTAAGGGTTGAGGGATTAGGGTTTGACGTTGAGGGTTGAGGGTTGAGGTTCGAGGGTCAAGGGTTTAGGGATAGGGTTGAGGGTCGAGGAATTAGGGTTAAAGTAGAGTGTGGAGGGTATAAGGATTAGGGATAGGGTTGGAGGGTTTAGGGATAAGGGATTAGGGTTTAAGGTATAGTATCGATTCTGTTGAGGGTGTAGGAATAGGGATAGCATTTAGGGTTTAGGGATGAAGGATTAGAGTTGGGGGATGACAGATTAGGGTTGAGGGTTGAGGGATTAGGGTTTAGGGATAAGGTTTAGGGTTGAGGGATGAGGGATTAGGGTTTAAGGTATAGTGTTGAAGGTTTAGGGATAGGGTTTAGGGTTGAGGGATTAGGATTTGACGTTGAGGGTTGAGGGTTTAGGGTTTAGGGTTAGGGTTGAGAGATTAGGGATCAGAGTTAAGGGTTGAGGGAATAGGGTTTAACGTCGAGGGTTGAGGGTTGAGGTTCGAGGGTCAAGGGTTTAGGGATAGGGTTGAGGTTGAAGGGATTAGGGTTAAAGTAGAGTGTGGAGGGTGTAAGGATTAGGGATAGGGTTGGAGGGTTTAGGGATAAGGGATTAGAGTTTAAGGTATAGTATCGAGTCTATTGAGGGTTTAGGAATAGGGATAGCATTTAGGGTTTAGGGATGAGGGATTAGAGTTGAGGGATGAGGGATTAGGGTTGAGGGTTGATGGTTTAGGGATAGGGTTTAGGTTTGAGGGATTAGGGTTTAGGGTTGATGAATTAGGGTTTAATGTTGAGAGTTGAGGGTTGAGGGTTGAGGGTTGAGGTTGAGGGATAGGGTTAATGGTCAAGGGATTAGGGTTAAATAAGAGTGTCGATGGTAGAGGGATTAGGGTTTAAGGTATAGTATCGAGCCTGTTGAGGGTCTAGGAATAGGGATAGCGTTTAGGGTTTAGGAATGAGGGATTAGAGTTGAGGGATGACGGATGACAGATTAGGGTTGAGGGTTGAGGGATTAGGGTTTAGGGAAAAGGTTTAGGGTTAGGGTTTAAGGTATAGTGTTGAGGGTTTAGGGATAGGGTTTAGGGTTGAGGGATTAGAGTGAAGGGTTGAGGGATTAGAATTTGGCGTTGAGGGTTTAGGGTTTAGGATCAGGGTTGAAGGTCGAGGGATTAGAGTTAAGGGTTGAGGGATTAGGGTTTGATGTTGAGGGTTGAGGGTTGAGGTTCGAGGGTCAAGGGTTTAGGGATAGGGTTGAGGGTCGAGGAATTAGGGTTAAAGTAGAGTGTGGAGGGATGACGGATGATAGATTAGGGTTGAGGGTTGAGGGATTAGGGTTTGATGTTGAGGGTTGAGGGTTTAGGGTTAGGGTTGAGAGATGAGGGATCAGAGTTAAGGGTTGAGGGATTAGGGTTTGACGTCGAGGGCTGAGGTTCGAGGGTCAAGGGTTTAGGGATAGGGTTGAGGTTGAAGGGATTAGGGTTTAGGGACAAGGTTTAGGGTTAGGGTTGAGGGATTAGGGTTTAAGGTATAGTGTTGAGGGTTTAGGGATAGGGTTTAGGGTTGAGGGATTAGAGTGAAGGGTTGAGGGATTAGAATTTGGCGTTGAGGGTTTAGGGTTTAGGATCAGGGTTGAAGGTTGGGGGATTAGAGTTAAGGGTTGAGGGATTAGGGTTTGATGTTGAGGGTTGAGGGTTGAGGTTCGAGGGTCGAGGGTCGAGGAATTAGGGTTAAAGTAGAGTGTGGAGGGATGACAGATGACAGATTAGGGTTGAGGGTTGAGGGATTAGGGTTTGATGTTGAGGGTTGAGGGTTTAGGGTTAGGGTTGAGAGATGAGGGATCAGAGTTAAGGGTTGAGGGATTAGGGTTTGACGTCGAGGGCTGAGGTTCGAGGGTCAAGGGTTTAGGGATAGGGTTGAGGTTGAAGGGATTAGGGTTTTGGGACAAGGTTTAGGGTTAGGGTTGAGGGATTAGGGTTTAAGGTATAGTGTTGAGGGTTTAGGGATAGGGTTTAGGGTTGAGGGATTAGAGTGAAGGGTTGAGGGATTAGAATTTGGTGTTGAGGGTTTAGGGTTTAGGATCAGGGTTGAAGGTCGAGGGATTAGAGTTAAGGGTTGAGGGATTAGGGTTTGATGTTGAGGGTTGAGGGTTGAAGTTCGAGGGTCAAGGGTTTAGGGATAGGGTTGAGGGTCGAGGAATTAGGGTTAAAGTAGAGTGTGGAGGGATGACGGATGATAGATTAGGGTTGAGGGTTGAGGGATTAGGGTTTGATGTTGAGGGTTGAGGGTTTAGGGTTAGGGTTGAGAGATGAGGGATCAGAGTTAAGGGTTGAGGGATTAGGGTTTGACGTCGAGGGCTGAGGTTCGAGGGTCAAGGGTTTAGGGATAGGGTTGAGGTTGAAGGGATTAGGGTTTAGGGACAAGGTTTAGGGTTAGGGTTGAGGGATTAGGGTTTAAGGTATAGTGTTGAGGGTTTAGAGATAGGGTTTAGGGTTGAGGGATTAGAGTGAAGGGTTGAGGGATTAGAATTTGGCGTTGAGGGTTTAGGGTTTAGGATCAGGGTTGAAGGTCGAGGGATTAGAGTTAAGGGTTGAGGGATTAGGGTTTGATGTTGAGGGTTGAGGGTTGAGGTTCGAGGGTCAAGGGTTTAGGGATAGGGTTGAGGGTCGAGGAATTAGGGTTAAAGTAGAGTGTGGAGGGATGACGGATGATAGATTAGGGTTGAGGGTTGAGGGATTAGGGTTTGATGTTGAGGGTTAAGGGTTTAGGGTTAGGGTTGAGAGATGAGGGATCAGAGTTAAGGGTTGAGGGATTAGGGTTTGACGTCGAGGGCTGAGGTTCGAGGGTCAAGGGTTTAGGGATAGGGTTGAGGTTGAAGGGATTAGGGTTTAGGGACAAGGCTTAGGGTTAGGGTTGAGGGATTAGGGTTTAAGGTATAGTGTTGAGGGTTTAGGGATAGGGTTTAGGGTTGAGGGATTAGAGTGAAGGGTTGAGGGATTAGAATTTGGCGTTGAGGGTTTAGGGTTTAGGATCAGGGTTGAAGGTCGAGGGATTAGAGTTAAGGGTTGAGGGATTAGGGTTTGATGTTGAGGGTTGAGGGTTGAGGTTCGAGGGTCGAGGGTCGAGGAATTAGGGTTAAAGTAGAGTGTGGAGGGATGACAGATGACAGATTAGGGTTGAGGGTTGAGGGATTAGGGTTTGATGTTGAGGGTTGAGGGTTTAGGGTTAGGGTTGAGAGATGAGGGATCAGAGTTAAGGGTTGAGGGATTAGGGTTTGACGTCGAGGGCTGAGGTTCGAGGGTCAAGGGTTTAGGGATAGGGTTGAGGTTGAAGGGATTAGGGTTTAGGGACAAGGTTTAGGGTTAGGGTTGAGGGATTAGGGTTTAAGGTATAGTGTTGAGGGTTTAGGGATAGGGTTTAGGGTTGAGGGATTAGAGTGAAGGGTTGAGGGATTAGAATTTGGCCAAGTAACGGCATAATGTTGAGTAGTTTGTGTACGTGTCATTACCATTTGTAACCGAACTGAATGTCTGAAAGGTTTGTAACCGATTAGGGTTTGACGTCGAGGGCTGAGGTTCGAGGGTCAAGGGTTTAGGGATAGGGTTGAGGTTGAAGGGATTAGGGTTTAGGGACAAGGTTGAGGTTGAGGGATTAGGATTTGACATTGAGGGTTGAGGGTTTAGGGATAGGGTTGAGGGATTAGGATTTGACATTAAGGGTTGAGGGTCAAGGGATCAGAGTTGAGGGTTTAGGGTGTAGAGATCTATAGCAGGACAAAACGCGAGCGCGTTATAGCGCGAACGCGTTATAACGCGCTCGCGTTTTGTATTTCTACTGAAACGGTAAAAAAGTGGTTACCCCCGTGATCTAGGCCCACATGCTCTGTTTTCTTACTGATTCTGCGCGTGCTCCGACAAAAAAGAAGTGCTTTCATGCTATTGGGAAGTTCACATGCACATTTGACACATTGTACCACCTTTGCATGATCTTTCCACCACCTTTTCTGCTTTGCCAACTTGAGAAGGAGGAAATAACATAGTTTTCAAACCAAATTTGATATATATCTATACAAGTTTCAATTTTTGTAGTATTGCAATGTTAATTTTGATTCAATTTTAAGAATTTAACATTGAAAAGGAAGCAAGTGGTGAAAAACTCAAATTGTTGAGGAGTTTGATGCAAGAAGATAAAAACACTACATAATTGGGTACTCTCTCCATTCAAATCTTCATTTTTTAGGTATGTCAAGTCTTTACATGCATGTTCTTTACATTTTGCTTATTTCGGATTGAATTACTTTATCATGCATTATCATACATGTTTAAAATAGACACATTTCCAATCAAGAAAGCAACCTACAATCTCACATGATGCCATGTATATTTTCTACACTTGGGCTCTTTAATAATTATGTGTAATAAACAAACCTTAGTTCATACCATGATGTCAAACTATACAAGAATAAATCCTTACAACATAAAAAAAATACAATCCCACTATTATCATGTATTCATTTCTTAGGAACTAATATTGGTCTCTTTATCATGCTACAGATAAATTCTCCGTCATGCCGAGGAAACGATCAAGAATTAAACCAACAAAGGAAGAGATAGAAGCTAAGAATGCAAAGAAAGCAATGGCTATGAGGGAACTTCGTGAGAAGAGGAAATTGGACACGATAAATGAAGACATACCAATTGAAGAGGAACCACAACCATCACAAAGAGATATGGTATTGGCGGCACAAAGAGAACGAATGCAAAAACTTCGTGGTACGAGAGATTTAAATACCATAGTTGGAGACACATCCTTTATCGCAAGACAACATGTAGGGACACCATCTACCACATCTCAAGTTGAGAGTACATCATCACTCACATGTGATGAAGGAGGTACACCATCGTTCCCACCTCAACCTCAAGGTATGTCATCTATTCCATCTTCGATCGAAGGTATGCCATCTAACCCATCTCATTTAAATATTGATGAAATTCCTAATGTTGAGATGAATTTACCTAACTTGACACCACCTAGAATTTTGCATAGAAAGCCAAAGTATTTGATTGATATTGATGAGAATATTTTGCAGCCAATGGAAGGTAAGATTCCAAAACGCACTTGTAGAAGATATGCTAATAAGATTTGGAGATTGTTCTTTGAAAAGTTAAATGAGACTGCAAGATGTCAACTATTCGTTGAAATGATGCGAAGTATAAAGTATAGGTCTATCATGAAGATTCTTGGGTTGAGAACATCAGAGGCTTCAAGTGAAAAATCTATTGTCAAGAATCTAATGAGTGCATATGAGAGTGTGGGTAACACCTCACGCACAAAAGATAGTAATGCAACACGGCGTGTGATTACATCGACTATAGTAAGTAGTCAAACGAGGAAAGCTCGTCTTATTAGAAAGACAAGTCAAAAATTGAGAATTAATAGGAAAACTTTATCAAGAGCCGTTGGAAGACGCCAAAGAATTGAGGACATTAATGCCAATGAATTATGGGCATTCTCGGGGAGACTACCACGAAAAGATAAACCAATTGTTGAAGCATTGAGGTCACTAATTGAAGACTTTTGGAAGAATTACACAAGGGTATCTCCGAATCAAAGGGATGTGGTAAGAAGGAGAATTGGTAGTCAGAACCGCGAGCCACATCCAAAGCATTTTTTGGATGAGACTCAAACACAGTTTTATGGTAAATTTCTAGAGAAGTATCCTCAAATTAAAATTTGTCAAAGATATTTTGAAATGCTAAAACCTTTCTATGTTAAGATAAATCACACACGCACTACTTGTTGTTGTAGATTACATATTGAATTTTCTAACCATTTTGATGCTTATAGGTCTATATGTTTAGATATGCATACTAACAATGATTTGCAGGGTTGTGCCATATGTGCCCCACCAACATCTTCAAGAGACTTCATATCAAGAATTTTATGTGAAAGAGAGGAAGGTCAAATATTCTACAAGAAATTATGCTTGGATGGCACATGTCATCGTTGCGGTGGCTTGCAACATTTGCCAATATGTGAACATATGGAAATAACACATGCGGTTGGAAATGAACTAGTAGAGTTTGGCAAGTATAAAACAGTGGCATACAATACAAAAGATGGTAAAGAAGCAAAGAGGTGTGAATTAGTTATTGAAAAGATTCCAGTGTATCAGTTTATGCCTATATTTCGTGACAGCATAGTGTATGAGTATGCAAGACATGCCCATAGAGCTCGATGGTTGGACTTGCAATTCAAGTTATGCAAGGACACATTTCCAGTTGGTAGCATTGTTTCAGTCGTCGACTTTGCAGAGAACTACAGTCTACAGCCACAGCGTGAGGTGCAATCACAATATTACAACTCCACACAGGTTTCTATATTTGTGCACATCGCATTCATTCATGCGAATGATAGTACAGAGGATGACAGAAAGATCATAAGGGAGTATCATTTCTATATTAGTGATGATCGCACGCATTCTACGGAGTTCGTGCAAGGTTGCTTTCAGGTGTTCTATAATGATTTGGCTAGAAGGGGCATATCGTTCAGTCAGCATATCATATGGTCGGATAATTGTGCATCACAATTCAAGAACTCGCGGAATTTCTATTGGCTGAGTAGGAGGCATAATTTTACAGGTATTCAACATATGTGGAACTTTTGTGAGGCCGGGCATGGAAAGGGGGAGCATGATGGTGCAGGAGCATGTATCAAAAGAGCCATAGCACGAGAAGAGTTAAAGTATAAAGACAATGCAAAGTTGACAGATGCAAAATCGATTGTCGAGTGGTGTAATGCTTCCATGGGTCCAGGTAATGAAAGTAAGTCTTTAGTTCGTAGATTTTTTTGGTTGATAGATGATACTAACATTGCACCATATGAGGATTGTTGTACACTGACAGGATCAAATGAGATGCACTCTTTCAGAAGTTCAATTGCAGGTTCATGGAGTATCCATACACGAAAGATGTCATGCTTTTGTTCTTCCTGTACAATTCAAGTCTGGGATGAGTGCGAGTCAAAGGAGTGGGTTGACGAATGGCAGTTAAGTTATCTTAGCCCACTTGACACGTATCGACCCCCGACGGCACTGGAACTAACACAGATGGAATCGTCAGTTGACTTTGACCACATATCAGATTTAGTTCAACCAGGTAATATAGGGCACATATATGCATCTAATTTCATCTAGTTCAACCAGGTAATGTCATCTTACTTTGTAGTGTTTTTGTAATGTTGACTAATTTCATCTAATTTGCTACACATATCAATGTAGGACACGTATATGCAGTTATTGCAGATGAAGATAATGAAGAGGGAACAGATTATTACTTATGTCGTTGTGTTGAGGCCAAAAAGAAATTGGAGGCCCCTGTTACAGATGGAGAAAACATCGAATACCCTACAGGATCAGTGGTTATTACTGGAACATGGCTTAGAAGGTACCCACATAAGAGTGTTAATATTTGGCTATTTCAGGACTTTGACATGCATCGAAAGATTCTTCATTACTCAAACCTTGTCGTGGCATCCAATGTTCATTTGATAAAGTATCAAGGTAGACCTTTGAACAAAATATTGTGGAAGGTGCGTGAGTCTGACCATGAAGCAATACTTGACACAATAAAGAGTAGAGCAGATCCAGATGGTTCATTGGATTAAGTTGCAAAGGGGTGTAACTTTCGTCCTGCTCCTGATGCGACCAATCTGACTGTTCCAACGCGTCCGAATGGGTACATTTATGCTAGGCATGGTCCTATTTCTCACCCAAACATGTCGAAACAGTCGGAGCTACATTGTACCGACGATATCCCTGAAGAGTCCAAAGTGCAAAAAGGCAGCAATCTTTGACGAGATGTTACTCGAAAATCGTGTCACTTAGAAACATTCCGTCTGAGGCAACGGGATCACGTAGAGTGCCTCTACAATAACCTCTCTCGGTTTTTTATAGCTCTGAGGCATTTGCCCGTGGTGAAAGGTTTTCTGTTGCCCCAAAAATCATCAGAAGGAGGCAGTGTAAAGTTGCAAAGGGGTGTAACTTTTGTCCTGCTCCTGATGCAACTAAAATGACTGTTCCAACGCGTCCGAATGGGTACATTTATGCTAGGCATGGTCCTATTTCTCACCCAAACATGTCGAAACAGTCGGAGCTACATTGTACCGACGATATCCCTGAAGAGTCCAAAGTGCAAAAAGGCAGCAATCTTTGACGAGATGTTACTCGAAAATCGTGTCACTTAGAAACATTCCGTCTGAGGCAACGGGATCACGTAGAGTGCCTCTACAATAACCTCTCTCGGTTTTTTATAGCTCTTAGGCATTTGCCCGTGGTGAAAGGTTTTCTGTTGCCCCAAAAATCGTCAGAAGGAGGCAGTGTAAAGTTGCAAAGGGGTGTAACTTTCGTCCTGCTCCTGATGCGACCAAACTGACTGTTCCAACGCGTCCGAATGGGTACATTTATGCTAGGCATGGTCCTATTTCTCACCCAAACATGTCGAAACAGTCGGAGCTACATTGTACCGACGATATCCCTGAAGAGTCCAAAGTGCAAAAAGGCAGCAATCTTTGACGAGATGTTACTCGAAAATCGTGTCACTTAGAAACATTCCGTCTGAGGCAACGGGATCACGTAGAGTGCCTCTACAATAACCTCTCTCAGTTTTTTATAGCTCTTAGGCATTTGCCCGTGGTGAAAGGTTTTCTGTTGCCCCAAAAATCGTCAGAAGGAGGCAGTGTAAAGTTGCAAAGGGGTGTAACTTTCATCCTACTCCTGATGCGACCAAACTGACTGTTCCAACGCGTCAGAATGGGTACATTTATGCTAGGCATGGTCCTATTTCTCACCCAAACATGTCGAAACAGTCGGAGCTACATTGTACCGACGATATCCCTGAAGAGTCCAAAGTGTAAAAAGGCAGCAATCTTTGACGAGATGTTACTCGAAAACCGTGTCACTTAGAAACATTCCGTCTGAGGCAATGGGATCACGTAGAGTGCCTCTACAATAACCTCTTTTGGTTTTTTATAGCTCTGAGGCATTTGCCCGTGGTGAAAGGTTTTTTGTTGCCCCAAAAATCGTCAGAAGGAGGCAGTGTAAAGTTGCAAAGGGGTGTAACTTTCGTCCTGCTCCTGATGCGACCAAACTGACTGTTCCAACGCGTCCGAATGGGTACATTTATGCTAGGCATGGTCCTATTTCTCACCCAAACATGTCGAAACAGTCGGAGCTACATTGTACCGATGATATCCCTAAAGAGTCCAAAGTGCAAAAAGGCAGCAATCTTTGACAAGATGTTACTCAAAAACCGTGTCACTTAGAAACATTCCGTCTGAGGCAACGGGATCACGTAGAGTGCCTCTACAATAACCTCTCTCAGTTTTTTATAGCTCTTAGGCATTTGCCCGTGGTGAAAGGTTTTCTGTTGCCCCAAAAATCGTCAGAAGGAGGCAGTGTAAAGTTGCAAAGGGGTGTAACTTTCGTCCTGCTCCTGATGCGACCAAACTAACTGTTCCAACGCGTCCGAATGGGTACATTTATGCTAGGCATGGTCCTATTTCTCACCCAAACATGTCGAAACAGTCGGAGCTACATTGTACCGACGATATCCCTGAAGAGTCCAAAGTGCAAAAAGGCAGCAATCTTTGACGAGATGTTACTCAAAAATTGTGTCACTTAGAAACATTCCGTCTGAGGCAACGGGATCACGTAGAGTGCCTCTACAATAACCTCTCTCAGTTTTTTATAGCTCTTAGGCATTTGCCCGTGGTGAAAGGTTTTCTGTTGCCCCAAAAATCGTCAGAAGGAGGCAGTGTATTAAGTCAGGATGAAAGCCTATTCACTCTAGGCGCCTGTTTTTGACCAAATCACACATGCGTCTTGAACAACTCTGTCTTCAAGGCGCTTTTCTCTAATCTCTGTAACTCTCCAAATCCACTAAGGCGCAAATTTTACCTCTTGGGCTCAAGATATAGGTTCTTCATC
This sequence comes from Cunninghamia lanceolata, assembly GCA_027924645.1. Lineage (NCBI taxonomy): Eukaryota > Viridiplantae > Streptophyta > Pinopsida > Cupressales > Cupressaceae > Cunninghamia > Cunninghamia lanceolata. Next base: position 16,993,850 of record BSBN01000801.1, read on the forward strand.
CAAGGCGCCAGAATGGTCCAAAGGCGCATTTCACCTCTAACCTTACTTGGAGGTGCTAAACCTCATCTCATTGCTCTCCTCCATTACAAGCGCTCACTTACCTCAATCTTGGGCGCATACCAACATCCCAACATCCAAATCACCTAGGCGCTCAAAACCTTCAAGACTCAAGGTGCATTTTATGATCAAACAAGGTATCTCCTGAACAAGGCGCTCATAGTCTCATCAGGGCGTTAATCATCATCATGAGCACTCATATTGTTCTAGGCGCACAGTTATCTCTGGAATGCTCAAGGCGCACATACCCTTCTCTAGGCTAGTTTACACTTATTCAAGGCGCTCATTCCAAACTTACATGAACTCCTCATTACAAGACGCACAAACTAGATGATCCTAGGGCATAAGGGCACTCATAGGAGTTGTTATGTGTCATTTTGGCCAAGGTTTTCTGGAGCAGTGAAGACATTAAGAAGGGGATGATCGTTTGGATAGTTTTGAATGCTTTATTTCTCCTTGTTTAAACTAGGTGCTCACTGAGGATTGGAGTAGCCTTTGCACCCTCACATCACGTTAATCGACGTTTCAAAGGCAATCATAGTATAGGAAGATTTGCGCCTTGAAGAAGAGAGTTATCTGGTGAGTGCTTAGGAGTTCTGGCGCCTAGGGGAAAGGTCTAGGTAGAGCACCTTCAGACTTTGACAGTGAAGTGCCTTAAGGAGTTGGATGATGTTTTTGCCTAGAGTGGAGATGATGTTTTTAGCGCCTTAAGGATGATGATGGAGCGCCTTGGAGTCAGGTTAGTCTGGAGCACCTTAAGAAGGTAAAGCACTTCAAATGTAAACACAAGTGTTTTGAGCGCCCTAATGAGAAGTTGTCTTGGCACCATAAGTTGTTCAAACGAAGATATGCGCCTTGGATAGTTGCAAAAACCTAATTTAGCACCCAAGGTTGGAAGACTCTTTGTGAGCGCCCAGTGTTTGAAAGCTCTTTGTGTTTGGTGCATTAAAATGAATTTGGCACCTAAATAGTATTGAAACACTCAACTGAGCGCCTAAAGCCCATGAGAGAAGTGATATGCGCCTTGATAGGAATATCATGGAAGATGAGTTTACTGAATGGCGCCTTGAATGACTTGGTTGATTAAGTGTTTTAGCGCCTAGATATGGGATGAATCATTGAGCGCCTTTGGTTGAGATGATGTCAGCACCTTTGAGATTATAACACCTTGGAGTCAAGTTCGAAGGAGCACCTTGAGAAGGTAAAACACTTCAAATGTTTTCAAGGAATTGGAGAAGTCACTTAGTGCCTAGAAGGAATTCCAGAGCAAGAGGGTTGGAGCGCCTTGAGCTTCAAGTCAGATATGCGCCTAGACCTCTACCCTTTAGCAAGTTGAACTCCTCTGAGCCTTGACAACGTGAGAATGCCTTATAGTGAATATGCGCCTTGGGCAAGGTTGAATACAAAGTTGAGGAGTATATCATAATGAGTAAGTGCACTGTAGGGTTAGATGATAAAGACTAGTGCCTTGAGTGTCTTGGTCAAAATTTTGACGTGAGAAGTCTTGCAAGATCAAACCCTAGAGTGCGCCTTAGAGAGAACCTATTGATCCTTTGCTTTGACAAGATTTGGGCACCAGAATGATCCTTAATAAATGGAATGTATCTACACCAATTTTGCGCCTTTAGGGAAGTGATGGTGGCCAGAATGATCCTTAATCTCATGTTTGTGCGCCTAGGTCTAGAAGCAAGATTTGAGCGCCTTAGGATAGGGTTTTTTGCACCTTGTCTTGGAGAGTGAATTTCCGCCTTGGATGATGTTGAAGCGCCTTGGGATGAAATGCGCCCAAACTTATAGAGGGCCTTCAGTGAGGGAGTTGAAGAGAGTGCTTAGAGGAAGGATAGCCTTAAGATCAAACTAAGTACTTAGAAACCTAAGATTAGCGCCTTATTTGAAGTTATACACCTATTCTGGCGCCAGAGAGTGAGTTTGAGTGTGAAGAAGTGAATGTCTGCGCCTTGAAGGGGATACAAAGGGAAGATGATGCACCTTGATGGGTTGATGATGGAAATTTGTGTTTTGGAGCTAAATGTGCGCCTTGAATCTAAATGATATTTGAGTGCTTAGAGGTAAATAGGGGCGCCTTTGAGAATTCTTTGTGCTTTAAGGAATGGATTATGGCGCTTTGGACTAAGGTAAGTCCTAAGCACTTCCAATGATTTTAAGGAGGCCTTGAAGGAGATAGTGCATAGAGGTACAATGAATCTTCCGGAGAACATGGATAGACAACTAAATCTCCAACTTGAGTCTTCTAAGTGAATTGGATAATGAAGAGAGTCTAGTCATTTTGGGCGCTAATATCAGGATGAATCATCCAAAATGGGTGCCTAGAACTAGAAGGCGCCAATGCATGAGTTCAAGGATCCTCCATTGGAGCGCCTAGCCCAGATGGCTATAGATTGAAAGTTTTAAAGCTAAGTGATGTCTCTTACGTGAATTCCTAGCCCAGGTGCATGTGTTGGGAAAAACTCTTTAGCTCTGGCACCTAGAATTGGGAGCTTTGTAAGTTGCACCAATTGATGAAACATTTCCATTTTGCGCCTAGAATAGAACTCTCTCACATAGTTGAAATTGACTTGATAGAAGGAGATAAGTCTTAAGGACTAGTTTGGCGCCTCACTTGCCTATCTCACCTTTGAAATGCGCTTTGGTTGATGATCATCATTGATGGAGCCTAGTGAAATGTAAAGCTATTTGCATCTCCAGAGGATCAAAATTGGATTAGGAGATCATCCTTGCAGTTGAGATTGACAGAGAAGTGTTAAAGGAATCACTTCAAATGGGTGCCTAAGCTAGTTGAGGCGCATATCAATTCCACTGTAACTCCAGACTGACGCTTAGGATCCAGTCATCTCCTAAGGCGCAGTTCCATTCACCCATGACCTCGCTTGGCGTCTAAAACTTGGAAACTCCTTTGGAAAGCTCCTGTTGCGCCTAGAAGATGAGTTTGGGATATCAACTTGCAAAAGGCTTAGAAACTCTTCAAAGATGTTAGGCACAATCCCATGGCACTGGAGCTCAGTTTTGGCGCCTTCAAGGAATAGCACATGAAGGAACTTGGGAGGTCAGGTGCTTGTAAAAGGGAACACCTTGGAACATCTTCCAGGGGTTGAAGTAGTAAGAAAACATCAAGTGAGTCTAGGCGCACTCCCTTGTGTGAACAGTTTAGCTCTGGCGCCTAGCCACAGAGTGAGCCAGAAGAAGTAGTTTGGACATTAGAAGATAGGCGCTCATTCTACAATGAAGCATTCCACCTTCCTAATCAACAAAGACTTGCAAGAATTGACAAAGGAAGCTAAGGCGCACCTTCTACTTGTTTCCACCTCCAGAATGCACCTAACCTTGAAAGGGGGTTCAAAGATGTTTGTTAGACCTTTTCACTCAAGGAACTCACCTTAGGCGCACTTTCTAAGTCCTTGTCACCTCAAGGAAACACCTAGTTTGGAAGGCGCTTGCCCTGTTCTCCACTCCTTTCAATTGGCGCCTAGAACACAGAATGCATGAAAGGAGCGCCTAGACTCCAGAGGGCTTATTTGGGCGCCTAGCATTTAAAACACTTTCATAATGATGATGTTTTGGCGCCTACTCTTGGAAACAATCCAGAGCATCCATAAACTCTAATTGGCACCTAATGTTGACAAGGCGCAACTTCAGGAGGAGGTCACCTCAACTTGGCGCCCAAGTCAGAAAAACCTGTAAATCCTTCAAATATGCGCCTACCTTGTGAGGTGATGAGTTAAACATTCCAAATCTTCAAATGTTGCTCAAATAAGGAAGACATTGTAACATCAAGGCTTCAAGGCCTGTCCTTGTATTTCCATTGAATGAGTTGTACTTCATGCTATTGAAAGCATTTTCCATGTAATAAGACATTGCAAGTTGATTGAATCAAGTAACAAGACAAGTACCCAACTCTAATGTTGTTTCATTCAAATAGTTATCTTGATGTATATCTTTATGTTATTGAAGTAGTTGATGAATTGTTAGCAAGTAAAAGTGTTTAAGTAAGGAAAATTTTTCGTAGAACTAGTTGGGTATCTTACACTTACACCATGCCTATCCATCAAACATCACAATGCAATCAAAATCCTAACAACATGCCCATGATCCAAGATCAAGTGCAATCATGCAAAGATATTATCAATCACAAGCCTATTAAGAATGAACTAGAGTCTTCTAGTACCATACTTTTCCATCAAACACCATCATGTAATCCATGGCCTATCAAGCCTATCAAAGAAAATGCAAACATCCTATGTAATACAATCATACTTTAAATATTTGAAGTAGCCATCTACAAATATCCATTCAAAAGTGGATTTATAATGCAAGTATGGACGCCATCAATAAAAAAGATTTGTATTAACCAAATATCCATATACGCATACATCAATATCTGTCGATATAAGTATAACATATATACAAAATAGCCATATAGGCTTACAAGAATGCCATATAGGCATACAATGTCAACTATGTACAATACAAAATATATGTCCACAAATGCCATATAGGCATACAACAGAGGAACACAATAAAAAGTCATTCCCCTCTAGCTGGTGAAGAGAATAAATCACGAGCAGCCTTTGATCTTCTAGGGGATGGAGACATGCATGTGGGTGGTCTACTACGAACCCGAGGGCTACTCCTCCTATTTAGTTCTTCCTGCACCTTTACCTGTTACCAAAAAAAGTATAGATATTAATATATAGAAATTACATGTTATAAAAAAATGAAACATTTAACAAAATAATCACTTACCGCTAACATATAATCTGTCTGCTCGCTTGCCTCAGTAGCAGGAAAAGGCCCTGGTGATGTCATGTCCTATAGAAACCATCTAGATAGAAATTAAACTTCAAATCAATAATCTTTTGATTTTTCAAAAATAGACAACTATAACAATGAATGTAAATTGAAATTTACTAATCTGCCTCATACCCCTGTCAATGCCATAGAGCTATGAATCGCAGAGGCCACACCCTGCTCCATTGCCCTATGAACATGGGGAGGTGTATCCGCAGCCTGCATCATCTGGAAATAAAACAACATTATTCAATTACGAAAACTATAATAGTGATGCAAATCATGGCTCCTAACATACACACACGCTCATCTAAACATGGAAGTACACACAATAAAACACACAAATCACATACAAAAATTTAGTAAGTACAATTCATTCATTAAACTATTTATTTTATTACCTCCGTAAAGCTTTGAAGTCCACCACCGCTGGCAGGTGTTGCCATGAAATCTACAGTGTTAACCTATTCAACATCCAAAATCAGAAATTAGAATACCATTCATATAACGATGCTATTCACATGTAATATTTATAATTGTTTACTAGTTACATACCTCGACAGTAGATGATCTAGTGAAAAATGTAGGTGGAGAACCACTGAAAACTGCATCGACGCTATGACCCTGAAATTTCATTAAAATCATCAATTTAAATTAGTTAATCTTGTATTTCAAAAATAAAATTTAATAAATTAAATTCAATAAACTTGCTAATATTTACCTGAGTATCAAGGCCGAAAGTCTCACTCAGGAGGGTATCTGTCATCACCATCTGCTCAGCTGCAGATGTAGCCTGTGCACCTGCGTCCTGACTGTCCATGGGGTCATAACCACAGGCTGACCCGCAAGCCTGGCAAGTATGCGGTGGGACCCTACTCCTCGCACTATCTCCCAACCCACTCTGTGTTGCAGGATCGGCATGCTCTATGATGCTCTGGGTCAAGGCACTAATCGACCTCAGTGTATCGACCTCAACACTCTCCTTCACAATGGAAGGGATAGAAACATGCTCGTGGGCTGGTCTGCTGATTACTCGTCTCACTACCCACTGTGGGTCAAGACGTGCCCCTGGTCTATCCTGTGCTGAGCCCCCACCTCTACCCTGGAAGTCCCGCATATCAAAATAGTTTGGCACTTTATTAAGGACAAACTCGGAGTAGAGTTTCCTCAAAAAGTATTGCGGGACCTCATTGTTATTGCATGGAGGATGGTCAAAAACCATCCACCACCTCTGCCCGAAATTGTCCCTTATTGCTTGGTTGTTGCACCAATGGATAGGGAACCTCTTGCATGTAATGGGTGGAGGTTGATTTGTTTGTGGGTTTGTGAAAATTGAACACAAGTCTACTTTTGTAATTTGTAATTTTTTGACATCTTGGTATGATAATTTATCTGCATAGTAATCTCTAAACTCTCTCTTTTTATCGGTCCAACTAGTTATTTGCTTGCTAATTGAATTTACATTTATTAACATAGACTCAAGAGATTCGACAAGCGTGGACCTATGCAAGGTTGAAGTGGAAGGATCTTTCAACCTTGCAATTATATCTTCAATTTGTTTTTTGTTGTTTTCAATTTGCCCTATTATATTATCTTGTGTTCCAGGGGCATGTCGAGGAATGAATGGAGGAGGTTGTTGTTCTGCAGGTATTTCCTCCTCAGGATTTTGTGGATTTTGAGGAGGAGGAGGAGGAGGACGAGGTACATTAACATTTCCTGACAATTAACGAAATATACATTAAAAATCAACAAAAACCTACCTATATAGAAAGAAATTCAAAGAAAAAAACAAAGATAACTCACCTCTTTGGCGTGCTCGACGTCGCGGTGGCATTTTGGCGATGAATTGACAAGATTTTTGCGTTGATTGGCGTTTTGCAGAACGCGAGCGCATTTTTGAGGGTTTGGAGGCCGCGGGCAGAGGAGAAAATGGGAGAAATGAAATTGAGTTGCTTTTTTTTTTTATTTATAGAAGCATATAACGCGCTCACGTTATAACGCGCTCGCGTTATGCCTTTTTTTTTTTCAAATTATTTTGGCCACTTTTTGGCCCCCCATCTTTTTGCACTTACCCTTTATTCATCTTGAAAGATACAATGAATTCAGAGAATTCATGATCTCAAGTCTCTGGTGATTAGGTCTTAATCTTCTAACGTTACTCAGAGGTTGATGTGTGTTGCTATTTCTATTTTGGGGCCTTACGTAGATCTCATCAGTAAGATAATGTTTCCTGTAATGATGCTGCACCGAAAGTTATTCTACGCAAGATATGCTTCAAATAATGCTTTTATCTTTAAATCTTTGCATGATATTTGTCATTTTGACATGCTTTAACTTTAAATATGCTGAATATGTTCATTTATCTATGGGATGTCTGCATATTTGTATTATTTGCTTAAGATTGTCAATTATTTACAATTTTGATGATGAAATGCTCTGAAATTGAAAGAAATACTTCAAATTAATGTTGAACCTTCAGCTATTGAGCCACATATACATCAGATACAGTCATGAAGAGAAGAAATCAAACCATATGTTCACCAGGACATTCCACAACTAGATACAATCAATGCTAACTTCAAAGGAAAGGTATGAAAACAACACATGTAAGTAGATATGCACTCCAAGGGACGCAGCAAATCACAGCATGTACCAAGAATTCATACATTGATTACTCAACATTTATTATGAATTGTAATCAAAAGAGTCTTCTCATTCATTAAGTATGCAAGAACATATATGTATACAACAACTTTGAAATGAGCCCTGAATATTTTAGCAAATAGATTTCAATTAAGTTTCGAATGTTTAAAATGAGGCATCTTTGCACTATTTATAGGACAAAGTGAGAGAACAGTTACAATTGATCTACGATCCAGATTTATCTATTAAGATCTATGGTTTACATTTCATTGACCAAGTCAACCCTTTCCATGTGGCACAGGTTGCTAGCTGGCAACCATCTAGGTAACTCACTTTCTTCTGTACCTGATACATATATTCCTTTTTATGATGCATCTTCATCAGGTTCTTTATCATCATCTCTGTTATCCTGATCATCACTTTCATCAGTTTCCATATCCTCCTGATGACTATCTTTTTGTATATGGATCTACATGGATATCCGGATACTTTCATATGCTTGTACTATGTTTTCCACTTCTCTGCCATCTTGAGTTTTTGTTTTGGTGACAGTGTGCTTATGCACCTGATATTTGCTCTGGAGGGATTCCAATTTACTCCTCCTGCTGCTAGATGTCTCGTTATAATTCTCCATCCTGACCCTGATCCTCATGATCTTATCCATAGTTTCTTCTGTCAGGTGGTTTAGAGGATCGTCAGCTACCTGCTGGAAATTGCTATGTAGAGCTTTAATGCCAAACTCCTCATCTTGATTTTCTATCTTGCCTTCTGCCTTTCCTTCTAATGCTTCCAAAATTTTAGCCTCAAATGACATCATATCATGCAGCTTCATGCTGATATCTCTTAGTTTACTATTGCATCTTTTAAGCACATCACACTCAAATTGGATGTCTTGATACCATATTTCAATCAATAGGGCTGTATTATTATTCAGTACTTGATTCTTTATTAAAATCAGAGGATCAATCCTCTTTATTTCACCCAAAGTGCTCAGGACTTTCTCCAATTGAAATGACCTCCTCCCAATCTCCATCTGTAATTTATCTACCTTTTTCCTGGAGGTGCCCAAAGAATTCCACCTCTTCAAAGAAGCCTTTACCACTTCTTCTGCTTCATCAAATGTGGATAACATCCACTTTCTCATTATGGATGACTCATGTTTCATGAGATCCAACTTATTCACCTCATCTTGAGAAATAGCAGTCAATGAGACTGCATGATCACTTGTTGTATCCTCAGGGTTAATTAACCCTTTTATGTAAGTATGTAACTGAGCAATGTGCTCCTTGTGCTGTTTATTTTTCTCTTTCTCTCTTTTCACCCTCTGGGTCAATGAATCAATTATATCTTTACCTTCTTGGCCTTCCTGATCCTCATTGGCAAATCCCAAATCTACTGTACTAATCTAGAATTCATCCAAAGTGATCTTGCCTTTTTCTTTGTCTGTTGTAGGAATGGCCACCTGGGCAGTCCTTCTACCCGTGACAAGATCTCTTCTTATTGCAAAATTTATTCTAGCCTTCTTCTTAGGCTTTATTAAGGTTCAGAAAACAATGTAGATACATCAAATTCCTGTGCCTCTATACCTGATTCTGCGCCAATTTCTTTCTCGAGCCACTGAGGAATTTGATCCTTTGACTATTGGTCTCCATCATCATCATCATCATGATCACCTTGATCTTCGGTATCCACCATCATGTTCAATGGGGAGGGTGATCTTCTTATCTCTTCCTCATGATTCTCCTCATGAGGGTGATCTTTAGGTATATCCTCCTGTTGAGGAATTTATTTTTCTGGAGGGTGATCCTACTGATCATCTGCATGTTGATCATGATCTTGATCTTTTACTTCCTCCATGGGTATCTCATCCACTTTGGTGATTTCCTCATCATGAGGCATATTTGTTTCCATGGATGTTATTGTGTCTACCTTAGGTATACCAACCTAATCTAAAGCTGCAATCTGATCTGCAGGTGTAGTAATTACCTCTTGTACTTTTAGAGCAGGATCAACTGATGTAACCTTTTCTTCTCCTCCCTGATCTTGGACTTCAACTATCTTGGGTTCAACAGGTACTTCTTTTTGTTGTTGCTCACCCATATCCAAAGTGTGACTTTTTACTTCGGTCACCTTCTCTTCCTCAACATTTTCTTCTTTATCAGGAACACCTGCTTGATTTTCAGGACTTGCATCCTGTCTATATGTAGGATCAATCACCGCTGGGCTGGTTACCTGATCAATTAATGTATCAAGCCCCATCTCTTGGGCTACCTTTTCTGGACTCTTCTCTTTTTCTTGCTCTACTTTCTTCAACTCTTCTAACACTACCACCTGAACTGATGGTGTACCTTGTGGTGTTATGCGAGTGTTAGCAACAAGAGTCTCCATTCGTTGCGAAGCAACATTATCTACCACTTCATCATCTGATAGGTCGACAGTCTCATCTAATGAGAAATGACTTCCTTGACTTGTGCGAGTGGTTTCTTTCATTTGTTCTTCATCTTGTTTAGTCTTAAACTGAACAATGGTAGGGAGTGATACATCATGTTGTAATTCCTTTCTAAACACTCCACTACCTGCTCCCCTCAACATTATAGGGTCATGCCTTATCTCACCTCTCATGGATGTTCTGGGTTTCTTAGGTGTGGAAGCCATCACCTGAGGTGCTTTTCTTTTTCTGACGAGGGGCAGTGAGTCTTCTTCTGCAGGCTCTTCATTAACAGGAACATCTTCTTCAATTTGTGCTCGTGATGCCTGACCTTCCTCATATGTTTCCATAGTTTCAATAGCCAGCCTCTGAATCCTTTTAGCCTTTTACTTATCCTTAGGAGGTGGTGTTGATGATGCTAATGCCTATTCTGATGTTGATGCATCTTCAGCTGTTATTATGACTCTCTCAATTATCACCCCTTTTGGTTCAGCATCAACTTTCTTACCTATTGGGGGTCTCTTGCTTTTCTCAAGAGGTGGTGCCCTCTCTCCTTTAGACTTCCTCTTCTCATTCAAGAAATCATCATATTCATCTTCGGAAACTTCTTGTCTTTTCTTCTTATTATCCACCATGATGGAAACACCTTTTTTCTTCAGTGCATTTATCTGGTCATTGACCCATGCTTGGGTCAACTGCAATGTTCTGCCTGTGAATGGATCCAAGGAGATGTCCTCCTGCATGGTGAGATCCGGTGCTGAGATGGTATCATTGTATATCTTTTTCTCTTCATATTCATCAACCATTACCGCTCCATCATCTTTCTTTAATTGTGCCGGGATGGAAATGCAATCAAAGGTCCTGATCGGGCTGAGTGTAAGCCTTTTATATCTTCTTCTTCTGGCTTCAGCTTCATCTTCACAATCTGCCCAGAAGTTCTCAAGATGTCTTCGATGGATGGGCTTCCCCATGATCTTCTGCATCCTCCCATATGGATCATATGATCTTTTCAATGGAAATGGCTAGAAATTCATCATATTCAGACCAGTTATGGCCCTTTTAATATTCTCAGAATCTGGGCACATATACCAACCCATTGTGACTAGAAACAATACTGGTGGAAGCTTGTTGTTAGCTTTGTAGGCATTCAGTATTGTGGAGATTTGTCTTAAAAATTCCATTAAGACAACTGCATCTGTAGGGTATCTTGGGAGCATGAGAGGCTCCTCCTCAAAACCTTCAACTCTGATATAAGAGAAAGTTGCAAATTCAATAAACCAAGCTCCATGCCTGTATATGACTTCCTGAGCCTCCGTGCTCAGTCTTTTAGTTCAGTCCTCCTCCATTGTTCTTACCAGATGCATAGAGAATGCATCATTCACTAGTTTGTAATCTTGGAGGTAATTTGCTCTCTGCAGCTGGGGATGATGATCCCATATATGTGCATCATTTGTTGTGCCACCAATTCTCCCAACTGTAGTCAATGCATCAAATGTACCCTTGTAGGCATATGAATAAACTATGTATGAGGTCATGTAGAAGGAACAATCTGGACCTCCTAGATTCATCAACTACTCATCTAGAGCATCACTTATCATCTTAGCCCACATTGGCTTACTATCTGTGTAAAGGCACATCAGGATGACTGCATACATCCAGTCCTTAAAACTTCCAGCATCAGGCTGGCCTGTCACTCTGCTGAGCAGTGCTATCATGTATTGGTATTCATCATCAAAGTCAAATTTATATATGTGCACTGGAAGCTTAGCTGCTGTAGGATAAGGACTATTCTTCGCCCTCCATTGGTACATTTTCTTCTTGGCAGACTTCTTTTTATTCTCATATTCTGCTTCTGACTTCTTCAAATCTATGTTGGCAACCTTCTTGCCCAATGGCAAACTGAATGTAGTAGCAAGACCTTTTATAGACAGATCAGCATATACTCCGCCATGCTTCTCTACCTTCCTTGTCTGTGGGTTATAATTTCTTGCACATTCAATGACCAGCTCAGGAGTTTCCATGGAATAAGGGAAACTAGCTACATTCCACATTCCAGACACAAAGACTGCATCCAGCAAGGTGCTATTATTCTTTTCATCGCTCATTTTAGCAGACCATGCAGCCAGATCTGTATTTCCTTGGTGCGTATCTATCATGGTACCATATTTAAACCAGACACCCTCGGGTTGAGCAAACATGGGCTTTAGAAATTTTGCCTCTGACTTAGCCAACCGCTAATCCGCCATGGATGCCTGCAATTAACAAAATTGGTCTTACAATTGATATCTTTCTAGCATGCATATATGTCACATCTACGTTATTCATCATGCATGTTATACTTTTTCCATATCTCGTTTATCCTGATATGCATAATCTAGAACTTCAAACCAAAAAACCATGATACCTGGATATGCAGAACACGACAACAAGAGGGTTTCAATTACTTACCTGATGTGCTTATCCTCTTAATTGTGCTGATAACTGTGTGGAAGGAATTCAAATACCAACAATGCTCGCGTATCCCGTTCTGGTACAAGCTTTATGCGTCAGCAGGTAGTCTTCTGAGGGTTTGAAAGCACGGAGCTCTGTAAAAACTTGTTTTATCATAAGGTAAGTGTAAAATGATTTGTAAATTCACTTTTAACCTCTTCTTTTAGGCAAATTAGGGCAAAGTAATTGGAACAGCTGATCTTCTTGTACGAAACTTTCAGATCTCGCCAGGTGTATGTATCGGGTTCGTAATCGGCAGGAACCACCTACCACATCTGTGTGCATTTAATGTTATGGTGGCAAGGCGTGGGGTGATCTTTGCAGGATAGGATGATTTTCAAATATCAGGGTGATGTTCAAATATGATCCCCTGAACTAAAATGACCTCCTATCGAAATATCAGGATGATGTCATCAGGATAATGACTTAGCTCAGTGTTGTGGCTTTATGATGTCATCGTCATGTTGTGTATGAAGGGTCATGTTTTGAAATATACCTCAGCGAGGTAAAAAGGATGGTGATGTCATCATCATGTTTATTTCTTCGTTTACCGGGTTTGGATGACATTGTCAGGATATTGGTTCGAAGTGATATTTTGCGACAGGGTGATATTTAAATATCGGGGTGATGTTCAAATATGATCCTCACAAAATACATGATGTTGCTTATCAGGTAGGTATCGCTATCACATAAAGTTGACGTCTGGATGTTTGGAGCAAATGATTTTATCGGGTGATAATATTAGATCGGGGTGATCTTTTATAATATGACTGATGTTAAGAAATATGATCCTCCCCTCAGAATATCAGGTTTGACCAGGACTTTGACTCACCATAACTCTTGTTCTCTAAGGAATATCAGGGTGATCCAACAGGTAAACCTGCATGAAATTTTGTGCTCTATCCACCCATGAGATTATTGTCATGAAATATTAACTTTGAAAAAACTGACCTCATCATGATGACCTACCCGGTCCCCTTTATGCAGGATCATCTGCATTATCTTACTTTTACCAAACTGTCAGCAAGCAGAAAACACAAGCAAAGCCAAGCAAAAAGTTGGGTCCCTGTTTTGTCAAGTCAAAATGGGGCGTGTTGTGTAACCACACAACAACTTGCCACCAAACAAAACACTAAAATTCCAATGATTCAAGTGATGTGAACACATTCTAACATAGCATTCTAACTCTTTCTAAGCATAAGCATCATAATCTTTCTTAATGATAAAATGTCCTCATGGTAATAATGCTAACAAAGGATTAGTAGTGTGTAAATGATTAATTGTCCTCATCTTGAAAGCAAGTTGAAAACATGAGTAATTGATGTTAAGCTACATAGTTGGAGATCATCCCTCATAGCCAACCTGGATAGAGCCTTGCTGCCAGCAGGCGTCCAAAGCCCCAGGAAGGTTATCTATACAATCCCCCTAAGTAGAGCCCCACTGCCAGCAGGCGTCTATAGCCCTGGTAGAGTTACTTAGATGGCCTAATTTTATTATACTTTTAGATTTTTTAACATTTATACTTCTTATATCTGATGTCATTATGTAAGCTCAGCATGCAAGGTATGGTCACTTGTTGTTTTAGGTTGGAGATTGCATTGGTAGCAAGGGATTCCCTTTAGATTTTTCACTTAACACCTAAACTTGTATTTTCAACAAACCCAAGGCTGTTAGGTGAGTCATTGTGAAGAAATCACTTTGGTTAAGAAAAGGCACCCTGATGACAGGATATCACAGACCTAATCATGATGACTTTCTCAAAATGAGTCATAACCTATATATAAATGTGTTCTCATCACTTGAATCTTAACAATTTTGTTATTTTCTGGGGTGATGAGTTGCATCATCTTGACTAACCAAAAACAAAACACAACCAACAAGCAAAGTAAAAAACAAAACAAAACACTATACAAACAACTATACAACTATACACTATGATACACATGACTGACATGAAGCTACTTAGGCTTGAAAATAATGTTTGAGGAACTGTCCATTAACTGGCAATGGAACATCCTCACCTGTCAAGTTCTTAAGCCTGAAAGTACTGTCTCCTAATATCTCAGAAATTTGGAAGGGACGTATCCATAATTTATCAAACTTACCATGGTCTCCTTTCCTCTCATGGGCTTTATCCCACAACAGGACTAAATCAGCTATCCTGAAGGCTTTGACTTTGGCTCTTTTGTCAAACCAGTGTTTGACAACAGCCTGATGTTTGGCAAATTGATCAATTGCCTGACTTCTTTTCTCTTCCAGGTGCATCAGCTGAAGCAACCTGACTTCTTGGTTATTGTCTATGCCTAGGTACTCTTGGGCAAACTGCAAGGTAGGAATCTTCAGGTTAACAGGGAGGATGGGATCCACCCCATAGACTAAATGATAAGGTGAGTTTCCTAATGCAGCCTTGTTTCTGGTTTTGTCCACCCATAAGGCATATTTTAGAAGCGTATTCGATTCCTTAGGGTTCTTGTCTACTAACTTTTTTATGATATTCAGCAAATTTTTGTTGGTGGATTCTGCCAATCCATTCCCTTGGGGATAATAATTGGATGAGAACTTCAGTATGATCCCATAATCAAATGCCCAACTTGACAACTTGGTTGAAGTAAAAGCAAAGCCATTATCACTTACCAGAGCATAGGGAACCCCATACCTAGTGACTATGTTACTTTCCAAAAATCTGATGACATCATCAGCAGTACAGGTCTTGCTGCTAGTGGCTTCAATCCACCTGGTACAATAATCAGTAATTGTTAGAACATACCTATGGCCTGAAGATGATGGAGGATTAATAGGTTCTATGAAATCCATGCCCCATTGTGCAAATGGGCGCTCTTCCATCACTGGCTGCAAAGGTTGTGCAGCATATCTCTCTCTGTTGGCAGCTACCTGACATACATGACAGCATTTAATGTGCTTAGTTGTGTCCTTGAAAATTGTAGGCCAATAATATCCTGCTCTGAGGATAGCATGTGTTGTAGCCAAGGATGAGCCATGTGTTGTTCCAAACTTGTCATGTAGTTCTGATAAAACTTTATCTGCTTCTGGCTTTTCTAAGCATCTTAGGTATATGCCTTCATAATTTTTCATGAAAAGTACTCCTGCTTTCATCATGTACTTCTGGGACTTTATTTTCAGGGCTCGTCTTTGTGAAGCCTGCAATCTAGGAGGACATCTTCCAGTAATCAGGATATGTCTGATATCTGAATACCACTCTTCATTGTCCTTCTCAATAATAACATACTGCTGACTTGTGATATTTGGATCAATTTCTGATATCATTTGGCTTAAATCCTGTCCTCTTACCAATTTCATAGGTGTGATTTCCATGTCATACTCTTGTAAAACTATGATCCATTTAGCCCTTTTTTCACCAGGCTCACTCTACATTAACAGCATCTTCACTGCTGCATCTGGCACCACAGCAATCACTTTTCTTCTCAAGATATAATGCCTAAATTTCTTTACTACTCTGACCAAAGCAAGAGCTTGCCTTTCAACATCTACATATCTCAATTCAGCATCTTTGAAAGGGCAGCTCATGAAGGCAATTGGTTTCTCTTCCTTTTCTTCATTTCTCTAAGTTAGCACTGCTGCAGAGGTATGTTCTAAAGCAAATGAATAGATATAGAAGTCTCTGGTGTAGTCTGGACTAATGAGGACAGGAGCATCAGAAATAGCTTTCTTTATGTCTTCAAAGGTTGCTTTAGCTTCTGATGTCCACTCAATCTTTGCATCCTTTTTCAACATAGCATTTAAAGGTCTGACTATTTCAGCAAAGCCCGTGATGAATTTCCTGACAAAATTTATCTTACCAAAGTAAGATTTGAGCTCTTTCTTGCTTCCTGGAAGCTGTAACTTCATAATGGACTCCACCCTGTCAAGATCAATAATAATCCCATTTTTAGTTATCAGGTGGCCTAGCAATTTTCCTGTTGTTACCCCAAATATGCATTTCTTGGGGTTCAGTGATATTCCATATTCTTCACATTTTTTCAGTACATTTCTGAGATCTGCTACATGGTTTCCTCTATCTTTAGAGAACACTGTTAAGTCATCCATGTATATAACTATGCATTTTCCTATTAAGCCTCTGAAGGCTATGTCCATTGCTCGCTGGAATGTTGCTCCAGCATTTATCAGCCCAAATGGCATACGTCTATAAGCAAAAATCCCCCACTTGGTGGTGAAGGCAGGTTTTAGTCTGTAAATCTTATCAACCATGACCTAGTTGTAGCCCGAGAAGCCATCCAAAAAGGACATCATTTTTGCACTATTAACAATCTGTAGGACTTCAACTAAGGAAGGCAAAGGATAATTGTCCTTCTCTGATGCTCTGTTCAGGTTCTTGAAGTCTACACACAGTCTGATGTCTCCATTCTTCTTTCTTACTGGCACTAGATTAGCCACCCAGGTGGAGTGCCTCACAGGAAATATAATCCTGGCATTCAACAGTTTCTTGACTTCTTCAAAAATTATTGGTTCAAGCAAAGCATTGATAGGTCTTTGCTTCTGTTTGAAAGGTTTAGCATCTGGCTTGAGAGGGATAGTGTGAGTTATGACTGATGTGTCATATGTCTTCAACTCGTCATAGGTCCATGCAATAACATGTATGTAATCTTTAAGAGCCTGAGTTATTCCTTCTAACTCTTCTGGTGTGCAAACCTTACCAATCAAGACATTTCTCTTGTCATCATTTTGTCCAATATTCACTTGTGAATACTGTCCTCCATCAGCTTTTGGAAGATCCTTCTACTTTAACATGTTATCCAGGTCAAATGCTCTCTCTAGCTCAATCATTCCTTTGGGAATCTTATTACTGGGTAACTCTAATATTTCTTCCTCTTCCCAGATATGCTCTTCCATATTGTTTTCATCTATAATTTGAGCATCAAATATATCTCTATTAGAGATGAATTCCAGGATATGATGATCATCATCAAAAACCTAGAGATTAGTAACATTATCAGGTACTGATGGCATTGATACCAGCTCTACTGAAAATCTCTTTAGGCCTAATATGGACAAGGGCTCCAATGTACTAGTGGCATGTGTTAAGGCATCTGCCCTATGGTTATGTTCTCTAGGTATGTGGGTGATATTAAATGCATCAAAGTCTTCAATCAAATCCCACACTCTGTGTCTATAATTTGACAATTTCTTATAGTTGCAAGAGTAAATTCCTCTTACCTGTCTGACAACTAATTTTGAGTCTCCAAAGACATGCAAAAATTTTACCTTCTTCTTGAGAGAAAATAGTATCCCGTGTATTAGAGCTTCATACTCTATCACATTGTTGGTGCAGGGGAACTGTAATCTGTAAGCAGCTAAGTAGGACTTTCCTGATGGATCAATGAGATCAATCCCTACTCCAGCTCCTTGTTTGGACTTGGATCCATCAAATCTAAGGATCCAGGCCTCATCTTCAGTAGGAGGCTTGGCTGAACTTTCCTTCCTCTTTGCAGCTCTGGCAGCTGCACCACCTAATATCCATTTTACCTTAGGAATTTCAACCTTCTCAGTTTTCATCTTTCCTTTCTTCTGGGAAGCTGATTCTTCTTCTTTCTTTTCAACATCAGGAGGATGATCTTTTGAACTAGGCACTATATGCCTCTTTAAAATATGTAAGCATAGTGAACAGGCAGTCTCTGAGTGAGGTGCCTCATGCAATCTACACCATCCTTCAGTTAGTGCATCTTGTGGAAGTTTCCCTTGTTCTATCATTTTTTTAATTTCTCCTGATAAAAACTCCTCAAATCTGGTTAGGTTACTACCTCCATCTTCATTAGACAGTTCATAATCTAACTCCATTAGACAATCACTCCCAGGGGTGATTTTTTCTTTCTTCTTAACATTTATCTGGTCATATACCATAATTTCTTCCATTCTCAGAATATGATCCTCATCATGATTTATTACCTCACTTGTGTTTCCTGCAAAAGACAAACAAAAATCAGTATCATCATCATCACTAGATACGAAACTTACCTCAGATGATGATGATGCCTCACATAAGATCTCATTAGTAAGATAATGTTTCCTATAATGATGCCTCACATAAGATCTCATCAGTAAGAACTTACCTTGTTCTTGACCCCTTTTGGGGCCTTACGTAGATCTCATCAGTAAGATAATGTTTCCTATAATGATGCTACACTGAAAGTTATTCTACACAAGATATGCTTCAAATAATGCTTTTATCTTTAAATCTTTGCATGATATTTGTCATTTTGACATGCTTTATCTTCAAATTTGTTGAATATGTTTATTTATCTCCGGGATGTCTGCATATTTGTATTATTTGCTTAAGATTATCAATTATTTGCAATTGTGATGATGAAATGCTCTGAAATTGAAAGAAATTGAAAGAAATACTTCAAATTAATGTTGAACCTTCAGCTATTGAGCCACATATACATCAGATACAGTCATGAAGAGAAGAAATCAAACCATATGTTCACCAGGACATTCCACAGCTAGATACAGTCGATGCTAACTTCAAAGGAAAGGTAAGAAAACAACACATGTAAGTAGATATGCACTCCAAGGGATGCAGCAAATCACAGCATGTACCAAGAATTCATACACTGATTACTCAAGATTTATTATGGATTGTAATCAAAAGAGTCTTCTCATTCATTAAGTATGCAAGAACATATATGTATACAACAACTTTGAAATGAGCCCTGAATATTTCAGCAAACAGATTTCAATTAAATTTTGAATGTTTAAAATGAGGCATCTCTGCACTTTTTATAGGACAAAGTGAGAGAGCAATTACAATTGATCTACAATCCAGATTTATCTATTAAGATCTACGGTTTACATTTCATTGACCAAGTCAACGCTTTCCATGTGGCACAGGTTGCCAGCTAGCAACCATCTAGGTAACTCACTTTCTTTTGTACCTGATACATATATTCCTTTTTATGATGCATCTTCATCAGGTTCTTTGTCATCATCTCTGTTATCCTGATCATCACTTTCATTAGTTTCCATATCCTCCTGATGACTATCTTTTTGTATATGGATCTGCATGGATATCCGAATACTTTCATATGCTTATACTATGTTTTCTACTTCTCCGCCATCTTGAGTTTTTGCTTTGGTGACGGCGTTCTTATGCACCTGATATTTGCTCCAGAGGGATTCCAATTTACTCCTCCTGCTGCTAGATGTCTCGTTATAATTCTCCATCCTGACCCTGATCCTCATGATCTTATCCATAGTTTCTTCTGTCAAGTGGTTTAGAGGATCGTCAGCTACCTGCTGGAAATTGCTATGTAGAGCTTTAATGCCAAACTCCTCATCTTGATTTTCTATCTTGCCTTCTGCCTTTCCTTCTAATGCTTCCAAAATTTCAGCCTCAAACGACATCATATCATGCAGCTTCATGTTGATATCTCTTAGTTTACTATTGCATCTTTTAAGCACATCACACTCAAATTAGATGTCTTTATACCATATTTCAATCAATAGGGCTGTATTATTATTCAGTACTTGATTCTTTATTAAAATCAGAGGATCAATCCTCTTTATTTCACCCAAAGTGCTTAGGACTTTCTCTAATTGAAATGACCTCCTCCCGATCTCCATCTGCAATTTATCTACCTTTTTCCTGGAGGTGCCCAAAGAATTCCACCTCTTCAAAGAGGCCTTTACCACTTCTGCTTCATCAAATGTGGATAACATCCACTTTCTCATTATGGATGACTCATGTTTCATGAGATCCAACTTATTCACCTCATCTTGAGAAATAGCAGTCAATGGGACTGCATGATCACTTGTTGTATCCTTAGGGTTAATTAACCCTTTTATGTAAGTATGTAACTGAGCAATGTGCTCCTTGTGCTGTTTATTTTTTCTCTTTCTCTCTTTTCACCCTCTGGGTCAATGAATCAATTATATCTTTACCTTCTTGGCCTTCCTGATCCTCATTGGCAAATCCCAAATCTACTGTACTAATCTAGAATTCATCCAGATTGATCTTGCCTTTTTCTCTGTCTGTCGTAGGAACGGCCACCTGGGTGGTCCTTATACCCATGACAGGATCTCTTCTTATTGCAGAAGTTATTCTAGCTTTCCTCTTACATCAAATTCCTGTGCCTCTATACTTGATTCTGTGCCAATTTCTTTCTCGAGCCACTAAGGAATTTCATCCTTTGACTGTTGGTCTCCATCATCATCATGATGATCACCCTAATCTTCGATATCCACCATCATGTTCAATGGGGAGGGTCATCTTCTTATCTCTTCCTCATGATGCTCCTCATGAGGGTGATCTTTAGGTATATCCTCCTGTTGACGAATTTATTTTTCTGGAGGGTGATCCTGCTGATCATCTGCATGTTGATCATGATCTTGATCTTTTACTTCCTCCATGGGTATCTCATCCACTTTGGTGATTTCCTCATCATGAGGCATATTTGTTTCCGTGGATGTTATTGTGTCTACCTTAGGTATACCAACCTCATCTGAAGCTGCAATCTGATCTGCAGGTGTAGTAATTATCTCTTGTACTTTTAGGGCAGGATCAACTGATGTAACCTTTTTTTCTCCTCACTGATCTTGGACTTCAACTATCTTGGGTTCAACAGGTACTTCTTTTTGTCATTGCTCACCCATATCCAAAGTGTGACTTTTTACTTTGGCCACCTTCACTTCCTCAACATTTTCTTCTTTATCAGGAACACCTGCTTGATTTTCAGGACTTGCATCCTATCTATATGTAAGATCAATCACCGCAGGGCTGGTTACCTGATCAATTAATGTATCAAGCCCCATCTCTTGGGCTACCATTTCTAGACTCTTCTCTTTTTCTTGCTCTACTCTCTTTAGTTCTTCTAACACTACCGCCTGAACTGATGGTATACCTTGTGGTGTTATGCGAGTGTTAGCAACAAGAGTCTCCATTCGTTGTGAAGCAACATTATCTACCACTTCATCATCCGATAGGTCGACAGTCTCATCTAATGAGAAATGACCTCCTTGACTTGTGCGAGTGGTTTCTTTCATTTGTTCTTCATCTTGTTCAGTCTTAAACTGAACAATGGTAGGGAGTGATACATCATGTTGTAATTCATTTCTAAACACTCCACTACCTGCTCCCCTCAACATTATAGGGTCATGCCTTATCTCACCTCTCATGGATGTTCTAGGTTTCTTAGGTGTGGAAGCCATCACCTGAGGTGCTTTTCTTCTTCTGACAAGGGGCAGTGAGTCTTCTTCTGCAGGCTCTTCATTAACAGGAACATCTTCCTTAATTTGTGCTCGTGATGCCTGACCTTCCTCATATGTTTCCACAGTTTCAACAACCAGCGTCTGAATCCTTTTAGCCTTTTGCTTATCCTTAGGAGGCGGTGCTGATGATGCTAATGCCTGTTCTGATGCTGATGCATCTTCAGCTGTTATTATGACTCTCTTAATTATCACCCCTTTTGGTTCAGCATCAACTTTCTTACCTCTTGGGGGTCTCTTGCTTTTCTCAGGAGGTGGTGCCCTCTCTCCTTTAGACTTCCTCTTCTCATTCAAGAAATCATCATATTCATCTTCAGAAACTTCTTGTCTTTTCTTCTTATTATAAACCGTGATGGCAACACCTTTTTTGTTCAATGTATTTATCTGGTCATTGACCCATGCTTGGGTCAACTGCAATGTTCTGCCTGTGAATGGATCCAAGGAGATGTCCTCCTGCATGGTGAGATCTAGTGCTGAGATGGTATCATTGTATATCTTTTTCTCTTCATATTCATCAACCATTATCGCTCCATCATCTTTCTTTAATTGTGTCGGGATGGAAATGCAATCAAAGGTCCTGATCTAGTTGAGTGTAAGCCTTTGATATCTTCTTCTTCTGGCTTCATCTTCATCTTCACAATCTGCCCAGAAGTTCTCAAGATGTCTTCGATGGATGGGCTTCCCCATGATCTTCTGCATCCTCCCATATGGATCATATGATCTTTTCAATGGAAATGGCTAGAAATTCATCATATTCAGACCAGTTATGGCCCTTTTAGTATTCTCAGAATCTGGGCACATATACCAGCCCATTGTGACTGGAAACAATACTGGTGGAAGCTTGTTGTTAGCTTTGTAGACATTCAGTATTGTGGAGATTTGTCTTAAAAATTCCATTAAGACAACTGCATCTGTAGGGTATCTTGGGAGCATGAGAGGCTCCTCTGCAAAACCTTCAACTCTGATGTAAGAGAAAGTTGCAAATTCAATAAACCAGGCTCCATGCCTATATATGACTTCCTGAGCCTCCATGGTCAGTCTTTTAGTTCGGTCCTCCTCCATTGTTCTTACCAGATGCATAGAGAATGCATCATTCACTAGTTTGTAATCTTGGAGGTAATTTGCTCTCTGCAGCTAGGGATGATGATCCCATAGATGTGCATCATTTGTTGTGCCACCAATTCTCCCAACTGTAGTCAATGCATCAAATGTACCCTTGTAGGCACATGAATAAACTATGTATGAGGTCATGTAGAAGGAACAATCTAGACCTCCTAGATTCAGCAACTGCTCATCTAGAGCATCACTTATCATCTTAGCCCACATTGGCTTACTATCTGTGTAAAGGCACATCAGGATGACTGCATGCATCCAGTCCTTAAAACTTCCAGCATCAGGCTGGCCTGTCACTCATGTTGTGTATGAAGGGTCATGTTTTGAAATATACCTCAGCGAGGTAAAAAGGATGGTGATGTCATCGTCATGTTTATTTCTTCGTTTACCGGGTTTGGATGACGTCGTCAGGATATTGGTTCGAAGTGATATTTTGCAACAGGGCGATATTAAAATATTAGGGTGATATTTAAGTATCGGGGTGATGTTCAAATATTATCCTCACAAAATACATGATGTTGCTTATCAGGTAGGTATCGCTATCACATAAAGTTGACGTCTGGATGTTTGGAGCAAATGATTTTATCGGGTGATAATATTAGATCGGGGTGATCTTTTATAATATGACTGATGTTAAGAAATATGATCCTCCCCTCGGAATATCAGGTTTGACCAGGACTTTGACTCACCATAACTCTCATTCTCTAAGGAATATCAGGGTGATCCAAATAGCAAACCTGCATGAAATTTTGTGCTCTATCCACTCATGAGATTATTGTCATGAAATATTGACTTTGAAAAAATTGACCTCATCATGATGACCTATCCGGTCCCCTTTATGCAGGATTATTTGCATTATCTTACTTTTACCAGACCGCCAGCAAGCAGAAAACACAAGCAAAGCCAAGCAAAAAGTTGGGTCCCTATTTTGTCAAGTCAAAATGAGGCGTGTTGTGTAACCACACAAGTACCTACAAATAAATATTTGCCTCACTATCTATACCTATAATAAATGATTAGCAATGTTGACAAATGCCTATTAGGAGCTTGCTAAGTGAGAATCATTCTCCTTCATCAAGCTGCATTAATTGATTTAATGATTTTAGAAAGTGTTGGAAGACAAGCAATAATGAATGCAAATGATGTTAATGTGGTTATGGCACTAGATGATTAGGAAATGTGGTTTAATGCAAGTAAAATGTAATACAATGGATGTCAGAGTGAACTAGTGCAAGATCTAGAGTTTTACCATGTATTGATGCAAGTGTTGATGGGGAATGTCAAATAATGATTGATTAATTCTCCTTTGTGATAGATAGATATAGTGGGTTTGTCCTAGTGGTGGATGGACTAGGAATTCCTTGCATTTATCAAATTACCTAGGGATGATGTCATTTGATAATTATCTTAGACACAATTTGAATGCTTTGGCATGGGAAATGATACATAATGACTAGTTGAAATTGGGCTCGTAGTTAAATTTTGAATTTGAAATATCTGGGTTCAATTCCATAGTGCAAAAATGATTTGGGTCAATAATGAGGTGTGGATTTAAACCTAGGATAGGAATCAGTAATTTGAGAGATAGACAATTTTTGAGGGGTTAGGTTATGTTGCTGATGGTCAAATGGAAATTTTGCATCAAAGCGGGAACCAAATCACTCAAAATCATGCATTAAGACCAAATACTCAAGACACCCACAAAAAGTGGAATAAAATGAATGGTAAAAGTATAGGATATGGGTGCTGCCACAATAATAGGTTACACTTTCTGGGACATCCTAATTTTTGCTGAAATCACATATTTTTAGAAAATATAATGATTTAAGACTTGAAAGGTTCCATTTAAAAGATTTTAATTGAATATGGTTTGATCAAACCCCCTTAGATTCAAACCCCATTGGATAGAACCCCGCTAGTTTTAAACCATACCTATAATGGAGTCTCCTCTACACCTATCAAAATGCTGATAAAAAACCACTTTTGATTTACCTTTTGGGGGATCAAATGAATTAATTTAAAATTTATGTTTTGTAAGTATGTAGTACTTATTATAAGCTTCCCAAAAAGTATAATATTAAATATATTAAATTTGATTATTATATTTATTTTTTATTTCTTATGAATGTAGGTTTTTCACCGAACATCAAGTTCTATATTCTACACACATGGAAAATTAGTAAATTAGTGAAAAAAATTCTAAAAAATATCTATGCCCTAGGTATTGATGTCCTTGTATCAACAAAAAAATTGAATTTTGATACATACAAAGAAAGTTACGTTTTACGGAATACGCCTATGTCTAAATTATAATTGGTTTGACTTCAAAACTTAATTAAAAAAAGTATTCAACAAAAAATTATAAAACCAAATGCATGCCCTATATATCGATGTTACTAATCTAAATTCAAAAGAATCAGAATTTTATCCTTTGTATAAAAAAAGTTATGTGCTACAGAATACACATCACTTTAAAAAAATGTTGTTTACTATTAAAAACTAGTTATCAAAGGAGACGCAAAAAAATTTACAATTTAACTCCAATTTTTTTTTTAAATATATATTTAGAATCTACAAACAAAATCTCACAAATCACTAATTCACATCATTTTCAAATTCCTAATGGTTTAGCGGCTATAGGTGTCAGAAAATGAAGATTTAGTTCAAAATGTTGATTTTAATGTCAAGTTTGGCCAAAAAGTGTAACCCATTATTGTGGGATGACCCATATGCGCTGTAGACACCTAAAAATGTCTCGACCACCAAACTGATTCCCGACATTCCTAAACATACCAATTTCCTTTCCAACCAATTAATTAAATTTCTATTTAATTAATTACCCCTTTCATCATCTAAATCCACACCATTTTATCCCCAAAATTAAATTAATTTTATTAATTTAATAGTCCAAACCTTAGCCAATTGATTTAATAAATATGCAAAATTTATTAAATCAATTCCCCCATTTTCCCTAAATCTAATTAATTAGTTAAAACCATGTTAACTAATTAATCTAGCCTACTAATTAGTCTATCCATACCCTAGACAATTAAATAGCTATTATTTAATTGCCTACTCTAGCCTACTTCATCCTAGCCTTAGGATTAATTAATTGAATCACTAATTAATTAATCTTATCCCCCCTCTAATCCCTCTACTAATTTATTCCAACCACATTAATTAGGTTAATCACCCTAATTAAGTGAGTCAAACCCTCATTAGCACTTCTCTCCACATCCCCCAAATTTAAAATTCAAATAAATCACACATCACATTTACTCCTCTCACACATCCCTTACACATGTCATAACTCATAAATATCCACTCTTCCCCAAATAAATTTTTAATTCATTTTACCCTTCCCCATGTGAATTTTTAATTCATTTTACTCTTCCCCATGTGAATTTTTAATTCACAAATAATCCATCTCACCCAACCTCATTTATTCACCCCTTTCCCAAAAATGAATAAAAGATTTACTTTTATTCCTAGCCCTCCATCTTCCAAGATCATATCTAGGCCCTCCACATCACTTTCATCCTCCACCATTGATCTCTCCAATCAATCTCCACCCTTGGATCAAAATCCTCTCAAAAAGTCTATAAATACAACCTCTCACAAGTCATTTCCATCATCCAATTTCATGCAAAGTTACCATGCCAAAATCACCTTTGAGTAAATAGTGAGTTGCACAATTGAAGAGCATTTCACATTTGAATCCATAGTCTAGGGACAATCTTGGTCTTGGGAGCTTCTTTTGGGTGCAAAGGCTCCTTCTTCCCTTGATGGGATTAGGTTTTGCATGTGAGGTATAATCTTATGTTTATTTGCATTTGATTTAGTGTTTTTCCTTCAATGCTTTATCTAATCTACATTGACACGCCCGATGGGACCCACAAGGTCCGAATCTAATATTGGTTTGTGAGTTTTTGTGTTAGTATCTGACTTTTGCAGGTTCAGCGCTATTCAACCGTTGCAGCGGCGCCATCACTATTGTATTTCAGCGCTATTCCTCTTTTAGCGCTATCTCTGCACATTTTTTTAATACTAACCCTACTCAAGAGTTGTGTTTTTTTTGCTTTTTCTGTTCTTTTCTGTGTTATTTGTTCTCTGTTTTGCAGGAAAACCAGGAATTACAGGGGGAGGTTATGGCAAATTTTTGAAAGAAACGACAAACCAGCATCAGTTCCCCATTTTGACGCCATCCTTCAGATTAGCGCTATCTGTGTTTTTCTCGGATTCAGAAACACCGCGCAGTGGTGCCTTCACTACTACGGATCATCGCTATCCTCTGTATTAACGCCTAACTTAGGATTTATTAGCACTAAATGCTGTATCAACGCCATCATTTTCATTAGCGCTATCATAGAGTTTAATTAGCATCATAAAATATTTTAGTGCCTTCTTTCATAAGTCAGGTTGTTTTTGCCCGCAGTGGCGCCTGTACATGTCTAGTTTAGCACTATTTTGATAATTTGCTTTTCTGTTTGTTGCAGGTACTACAGATACTAACCAGTCTTTTTGTAGGGTGGTTTGATATTAGTTAGATAACACTTTGATTTTGGAAGCTAAAAAAACCCCTTTTGACATTGTTAGGACTTAAACAACATTTCAATTTGGTGTTTTAAAATCAATCCAAACAACTCCTTGTGTGAAGCGTGTGTGACTATAACATTTATTTTGGTGCTCTAAAATATACTTCTTTTGTGTGCCAACAAACAAACAATCAAACACTTCAATTTGGGCTATAAAAAGAACCACAAATTGCATACATCATTGGATAAAAAGAACAACAAACTTGCATTTCCCACGCATGTAATCAAGACAATCTAATACTTGTGTGAAGTGTCTTCGTGGTTGTGTCAAGTAGAGTGAGAAGTGTATGCTCTTCCCTCGCACCCTTTGGTGATCTTGGGAATCAAAAACTTCTCACAACACTTTGCATTAATCAGCCCCCATCTAATCCAAAGATCTAAAATTGAACCATGTTTAGTGTGATACAATCATAGGGAACACGTATTCTCTCCCCTCGCATCTTTGTACGAACTTGGGGATCAAAAGTGTTTTCATGATTGTATTACTTTTGTAATCCTTAGAGGGCTTGCCACCCTGCCTCGAAAGGTGGGAATGACCCAAGCGGCATCAAGCTAAAGCCAAGCTCTTCCAAGCCGCTATATAAAATAAGGCGTTTGGGACGAAAGTCTCAAGCGACAGGTGTTGTTTTGTTATACCGACAGCCAACCTCCCCATAAACCCTCCAAGGTGCAACCCTTGGAGGCTTGGAGACTCCATAACGGAGAGTAGCGCTGCCGCACGTATAACCACCTGAACGGATGCCCTTACTACGAGCCATTGTTCTAGAAAGCCAAAATCTTTCTATTTGTTGACGCAGAGGGCAAAACCCTTGAAGCGGCCCCAATTCATGCGGTTCTTAGCCGAGGTAGTAAGGACAATCTAAAAGTTTAGTGAGGGACAAGCCTTATAAGAAACCTGGATCTTGGTATGCGTGAGAAGTGTGTGTAATTGTAAGGAGGAGCCAGTGCTATCAAGATCCTGGAGCTACCCGCTTTGAATAGGCGTAGCTAGGGGATTCAACAAATATTGTCACATTCTCACCTTAGGTTGTAAAAATGTGCTTGTACTAAACAAAGTCATGTCATTTCACAAACAAAAATCATTGCTTGTTTTGTGTTCAAATGTGTGTTAAAGTGCTTTGATTTTTCACAAACAAATTGCCAAGAGACAAAACAAATCAGTTTGTCACATTCTAACCAAACAGATCCAAAAATTTGCCATCAGAAATCTGTCAAACCCTGTTTCAGCGCCATATCTGTCTGATTGTAGCGCCATTTCACTCATGGATTGGCGCTATTTTGAGATTGACGTGCCTGAGACAGAACAAATCAGTCAGCCACATTCCAAACAGACAAATCCAAAATTTTGCCATCAGAAATCCAAAAAGTTCGCCATCAAAAATCTGTCTACCCTGTTTCAGCGCGATATCTATCTTATTGTAGCGCCATTGCACCTGTGGATTGGCACTATTGTTAGATTGATTTGCCTGAAACCAAGACCCATTTAGTTGTGATCTACACCTTCTGCTCTGCCATAATCCATATCCATCTCACAGAAATCCGCCAACAGTCCAACCATTTTCTTCAAAAATTTTCCAAATTACACCTTCTATTTAACCTTAGAGGATCAATCACCACCATTGTTGGACCCCTTTGATACGTCATCATCAGCCCAAATCCATATCTACCCATCGCCATTCAATCTTTTTGCATATCTCCTTGGACCAAGACAAATCATTTCAAAAAAAATCCACATCCAAATCAAAACCCCATCAACAAATCGTCAATCAAAGCTTGTCATCCTTTTGAGCCAAAGTTAGATCTAGATCTTATCATCGACATCACATTTTCCTTGAAAAGTCATTAGTCTACATTTCATGAGAAAACAAATCACCTCTCTTTGCGTAAGGTCATTAGTCTACCCCAAACAAAGCAAATCGTCATCCCTTTGTGCCAAATCAAAATCTAGATCTTATCCAAAAGCTCCATTCGAAAAACATCAACAACATCATCCTCACCATCCTAAATCAATCAAAAAATCAAAAACATCACAATTCCAAATCCCTTTCTCATCATCCATCTTTGGTCCAAAATTTGTGCAATAAATATCACCCATTCATATCACCCTTAGGATAAAACCTTTGGAAAAACATATCGATCTTCACCCTACCCTTCTACTCCATCTCACTACCACATCCCTCTTTAGGTCCAACAAAATCAATCTGATTCTCTAAGGTCTCCATTTCCATTCCACTCCACTCCTCATCACAATCATACGCGTATGCCCACCATGAGATCACAACACAAAAATAATCAAGCAATGGCGGAACAATGGACCTTTGGCATGCCTAACACCAACAATAACAACATACCCATTTATCAAACATACAATC
Source organism: Cunninghamia lanceolata (assembly GCA_027924645.1). NCBI lineage: Eukaryota > Viridiplantae > Streptophyta > Pinopsida > Cupressales > Cupressaceae > Cunninghamia > Cunninghamia lanceolata. Next base: position 17,023,594 of record BSBN01000801.1, read on the forward strand.
CACCTACATATTCCTTCATCCCCCCATTTGGCACCAACAACCCTTTTCACTTCTTACCACAAGCACCAACACCACCACCACCACCACCACCACCACAAAATGTCCCCACCATATCCCAAGATGACCTAGATGTCTTGAGCTTCACGCAAGATGCCGATAATATGGACCTACTGGATAAAGTCCTAAGATCGGACCCAAAGAGATATCTTGACCATCTTCTCAAGCTTGGTGCTCAACTTCCCCCCATTACGACATCATCACAACCATCCACTTCTACAACCATCCCTAACACATCAAACACCCAAGCATCTACATCACATGCCCAACCCACCGTCTCTCAAACGTCAACACCTAACGTATCTACCACATCCACAACATCAACCGCTACCACATCTACTACTTCCACATCCACTGCTAACATCTCCCAACCCGTCATCACCTCTACTACCACAAATACCATCACACAATGGGCATACAAGGCAACATCACACAAGCAAGTACCTCCACAAGTGTGCCCCCACCAAACCCTCACACCCTTGCTTACCTACGACAACTATTCTCACAAAAATCCCACAACACATCTAACCAATCCAACGTCCACATACCCAACGTCAATCCCACAGGTCAATATAATCCCAATTCCCAAATACCCCCACATATTCCCCAACAACTCTACGCGCACCAACAATCCCACAACACATCTAACCAATCCAACGTCCACATACCCAACGTCAATCCCATAGGTCAACATAATCCCAATTCCCAAATACCCCCACATATTCTCCAACAACTCTACGCGCACCAACAACAGTAGGCACTAATCAATCCAAACCCCAATCCGCAACACTAACATCTTAATCAAACCAATCTCCAACATCAAATCCCACCCCACCTCCAATATCTCACCAACCAACAACCCTACACATTCCAACCGCAACAACCACAGGATCTCAACACCATCCTACAAGGCTTAATTCAAAAGGTGGATGACCTACAAACTGGGGGCAAACGCAAATGCTATTCTTTTGAGGATATTTGCCCCTACCCATTTGACTGCACATTGTATATGCCCCCTTTCCCTAAAAACTTTGAAACGCCAAAATTTGACAGATACAAGGGAAAGGGAGACCCTAGGGACCATCTTAGAGAATTCTACATTGCTTGCCTCGAAGTCTCTAACAACGACACATATCTTATGAGACTCTTTCCACGAAGCCTTGGCGGCCAAGCCGCTGAATGGTTTGCCCATCTTCCACCTGGAATCTGAACATTTCCCAAGCTTGCAGAGAAGTTTGTCAATCACTTCTCCTACAACTTTGAACATGAGGTGTCTATGACCGACCTCTGTAACACCAAACAAAAGAATGACGAAGCTTTCGCTTCTTTCTTACAAAGGTGGAGGGGCCTAGCAAGCAAGCTCCCATGGCCTATTCCTAAAAAACAACTTGTCACCATGTTCGTGGCCAATCTCAATCAGGAACTTGGGTTTCACTTACAGATTCTTTGCGCATCTACCTTTGAAGAGGTTATCGACAAAGGCACCACTGTTGAACGAGCCCTCATTGCCAAGGGTTCCATCAAACTTTACGATCCCAAATCCAACAACAACAACAACAACCACAAATCCAATCACAACACCCCCAATACCAACAACACTACCAACATGCAATCTAATGATAAATCACGCTATTGGGGGAAGAACAAGAATAATCTGAATGACGGCGTCACCGATGTGAAGGCCGTCCAACACATCCAAAACCAAGCACCTGCACATACGTATGCAGCGAATGTAAATAACCCACGAGGGCCCAATAAACCACGCAAACCTCGCCGCAATTTCACACAATTAGCAGAACCTATCGAGGATGTCCTCGATAGATGTTTCAAACAAGGAGCAATCACCCTCCCGCCTGTTAAACCACGCCAAGACAATGACCTCAAAGCAGCATGGTATAATGAAAATGACTATTGTGAATACCACCGCATGGCAGGCCATAAAATAGCTGACTGTATGCAATTAAAACATTGCATCCAAGACCTAATAGATCAAAATCTCGTCAGCCTTGAGCAAAGTGCACAACCTTCACCAAACGCTAACCTTGGAGCTTACAAGGATCATTTACCCAACCATAATAAATCATCCTCGTCCAACCAAGCATACAATGTCACTCCACCACCCGCATCCTATGACTCCATTGTCGGCTGCATCGAACCCTCCTCCCACTATGTCAACACAATCACCATTCGGGCACAAGCACCCGATTGTGCCGTAACAACCCGTCGAGGCCGTGTCTCAATCTGCACTGCCCCTCCCACTGAATCGATGCCCGCATCCACATCCGATCACCTCCCCCCTCATCCAAACGCCCGTCCATCACTCACCACTCGCTATAACCTCCTAGAGCATCTAGGAAAGACACCCGCACAAATCTCCATCCTTGAGCTGCTTCGCACATCACCCTGCCACAAGGACATTCTTGATAAGGCCCTTTTGGAAACACAAGTCCCTGCAAACTTGGATGTCAATCAATTTCAAGCCATGGTCGGCCATATCGCTACACCACACCATATCACGTTTTCTGAAAAAGATCTCCCTACTTCCGAACACCTACATAATGATGCACTACACATCAAGGTCCGCATTCACAAACACACCATTAAAAGGGTCCTAATAGATGGTGGTTTCGGCCTAAATATATGCACTCTAAAATTGCTAAAACACTTGGGGTACTCAGATGTGGTTGTGGATGCTAGCGAGTGTATAACAATCAAAGGATATGATGACACTGAGAGGCTACCTGAGGGCACCATAAAGCTCCCTATTCAAGTGGGACCGAAAATCCTCAAAACAAAATGTCAGGTTCTGGATCTTGACCTCCCCTATAACATTCTTCTCGGCCGCCCATGGATCCATGCCATGCAAGCCGTCCCATCCACTTTCCATCAATGTCTCAAATTCCCCCACAACGACACCGAAGTCACTATTTGTGCCGATCCCCGTCCCTTCCAATACTGCAGTTTTCTAGAAGGACACAACCAAACCTTCTGTCCATATAATAAAGCCACCACCCAAACCATCCCAACAGCCTCCACCTCATACATCGACCCCGCCAACATTGCCACCACTTCATCCCAAACACCTTCACCACCTGAGGTCAAGATCAAGCTCAGCGACCAAGGCTGTGGGGAATACAACCTTCACAGCACCTTTTGCGTGGGCCTATTACCCACTCCTAAGACATTTGGCACTCCGAACACAGAGGCAGTTGACACAGTCATCATCAAATGCAAACCCTCACCCATCTTTGAGAAAAAACATCTTCTAGATCAGGACATACTTGAAGATATTTCATCCTGGCTTTACAAGGACGAGGAAACAGAACAGGACATCCCCACCATCCCAACAAACAGTTATGGCAAAGGTTCTGAAATAGTCAAAAGCATGGGTTACAAAGGACAAGGTGGCATTGGCCTTCATGAACAGGGAATTGTAGAACCACTGCAAGTGACGAGGAACCCCTATACTCAAGGGTTAGGGTATAGTCAACCACAACGCATCCTTAATACCGGCGAATGTATCTTAGCCGAGTTTGCTCCAGTTTCTCTAGACGTCAACAATGTCAATGAAACGGACCTACAAGACTCCTTTAGCGACTTTGCCGATTTCTTCGCCTCCTCCATTTGCACCATCTACTCTGTCACTACTTTCGCCTCATCATCCAATGACCTACCATTAGTATACCCCGACCTCATCGACTGGGACCAACGAGGACCTCCTATTTTTGATATCGCACCTAATGACGAAGCCATTGCTGAAATAATGGGAGTAAGAGACAACTTCCCCTTGGGAGATCACAAAGCTGGATACATCATGGAACTCAATCCAGCTGCCTATTTTGGGGAGACAACCCCTGCTTCCAGTCACAAAAATACAAAAACAAAAAATGGATTTGATGGTGAAAACTGTTCCACGGTAGTATCAGATCCTAAAAAAGTAAAAATAAATGACGTATCTCCTGGTGAAAACCTCCATGAGGCGCCAGGGGATGGAAGCATGGGCCTCCCTGAAACAGATAAAGTATATCCTGACAGATCACCCATCTTGGTTGAACCAGCTCAGGAAATGAATCTAGGGACAGAGGAAGAGCCAAAAATCACATACAGAGCAGAATTTCTCAGCTTGTTCGAACAGGAAGACTTCTTGGCATTTTTCACACGCAAAAATCACAACTTTGCATGGACCTACGCAGACATGCCAGGGCTAGATCCCGCCTTGGTTGTTCATCATCTTGTAGTACGTCCCGATGCCAAACTAGTCAAACAGAAGCTCCGAAAGATGAATCCTCAGGTGGCCCTTCTTGTCAAAGCAGAGCTCAAAAAGTTACTAGATGTGGGGTTCATACGTCCAATTGATTATCCTAAATGGGTTTCGAATCTAGTCCCCGTCGCTAAACCAGATGGCAGAATCCGCTGTTGCACTGACTTCAGAGACCTCAACAAGGCCTGCCCAAAAGATGACTTCCCACTTCCCAACATTGACATGATCGTGGATCTTACCACAGGGCATGAGATGCTATCTCTCATGGATGGCTTTTCAGGATATAATCAAATCAAAATTGCCGAAGAAGATCAGCACAAGACATCTTTTATATGCCCATGGGGGACATACTGTTGGGTAGTAATGCCATTCGGCCTAAAGAATGCAGGAGCTACTTATCAACGAGCAATGACCGTCATCTTCCATGACCTCTTTCACCACATCATGGAGGACTACATTGATGACTTACTCGGCAAATAAAAGTCCAGAGAAGAACACTTAGACGTGCTAGCCAAGATCTTTGACAGGCTAGAGCAATATAATGTTCGTCTAAATCTAAAAAAGTGTGTCTTTGGCGTCACTTCAGGTAAATTGTTGGGATACATAGTCTCCAGACGAGGAATAGAGGTGGATCCGACGAAAGTCAAGGCTATTACTGAAATGCCACCTCCTAAAAACTTGAAACAACTAAGAAGTCTACAAGGTAAACTACAGTCTATTCGCCGATTCATTGCTCAACTTGCTGACAAATGCCAACCATTCTAGCATCTCCTCAGGAAAGATATGGCTTTCGCCTGGACAGCTCAGTGTCAGGATGCCTTCGACCAACTAAAAGCATATCTGGCTAACCCCCCTGTTCTATCTCCACCAAGACAAGGAGAGCCCCTCCTCTTGTATATCTCCGCAACAGACACAGCAATTGGGGCTTTGTTAGCACAACATGATGAGCATGGGAAGGAAAGAGCCATCTATTACATCAGCCGCACTTTGATTTCCTATGAGCTTAACTACACACAAATTGAACGAGCATGTCTTGCCCTGGTCTTTACATCACAAAAGTTAAGACATTATATGCTCAATCACAAGACTAAGCTCATTGCTAAGATCAACCCACTCAAATATTTGCTAAACAGGGCAGCTCTCACTAGAAGAATGGCAAAATGGGTCATGATTCTCACCGAATTTGACATCGAATACACAGAAAGAAAGGCAATCAAAGGACAAGTCATAGCAGATCAGCTGGTTGAGGCACCTATTCAGGCAGAACATCCTACAATAGTAGAATTTCTAGACGAGGCCATCTTGACAATCACACCAGCCGCAGATACATGGAAGATGTATTTTGATGGATCCTTCACTCACAGAGGCTCGGGGGTAGGCGTCTTGTTTGTTACCCCTCAAGGTGACATGATCCCTAAATCATTCAAAATCACGTTTCCATGCACCAACAATGTAGCAGAATATGAGGCCCTCATCACAGGTCTTCGAATGGCCATCCAATGAAAAATAGAAAAACTAACTGTATATGGCGACTCCCAACTAGTCATCAGGCAAGTCAATAATGAATACAAAACCAAGGACGATAAGCTCCTTCCCTATAAGAAGATGGTCGATGACTTTAAGGATTATTTCGGTGACATCCACTTTGAGTAGATCCCAAGGTTAAACAACAAAGTGGTAGATGCCATGGCAACCATCGAATCTCTGGTCGACATGAAGCAAGGCAGCAAAAAATGTGAATTCCTGATCGAAGAGCTCCCCATCCCAGCATATGACGTTCCCCAATCTGAACTAGTGTATGAAATCGTTGGTCCTTTATCCCCCTAGTATCAGGAAACCTACCTCTATCTTCATGATCATATCCTCCCCCCAACCTATCCCCATCACAAAGAAAATCCTTCATCCGTCGAGCCTCCCGTTTCATCCTTATAGGTGACACCCTCTACAAAAGGAGTCTTGATGGCACGCTTCTACGATGTTTAGACTCTAGGGAAGCTGAGGTAGCTTTGGAAGAGGTACACGCAGGTATTTGTGGGGCACATTCAAGTGGACCAGCTCTTTCTAAAAAGATCCTGAGGACTGGCTATTATTGGCCCACCATGGACAAAGATGCACATCAGTTTATCAAAAAATGCCTCCCATGTTAACAGCATGGCGATCTCATCCACGCACCAGCACAGGAGTTGCAACCAATCACAACGCCATGGCCTTTCTCACAGTGGGGGCTCGACCTCGTAGGGGAAATACATCCTCCATCTTCCAACGGCCATAAATTCATAATCACTGCTACCGAATACTTCACAAAGTGGGTGGAAGCAATACCACTCACCTTCACCACAGGCATCCAAATCTCCAAATTCATTCTCCACTACATCATCTGCTGCTACGGCATCCCTCATTCCATTGTCACTGATAATGGGAAGCCATTCAAAAACCAAGAATTTCACACTTTGTGTGAAAAGTTCGACATCAAACACCGATTCTCTACGCCATATTACCCCCAAGGAAACGGTCAAGCAGAGGCGTCTAATAAAACCATCCTCCACATCTTAAAAAAGACAGTCAATGAAGCTGGCCGTGACTGGCACCTCCAACTCAACCCCGCCCTATGGGCTTACCGCACCAGCATCCGCACTCCTACCAGAGCCACTCCATACTCACTAGTATTCGGATCTGAAGCCATTCTACCTATAGAGGTCGAGCTCCCATCCCTCCGAGTATCATTGCAAAACATTATCTCTAATGAAGACTATCACGTAGCAAGGTTGCATCAACTTGAAATACTGGATGAGAAACGCCTCGATGCATTGAATCACTTACAGGCATATCAAAACCGCCTTAGAAGAAGCTACAACAAAAATATCAGAACCAGAAAGTTTGAGGTCGGTGACCTGGTCCTAATGGAAAATCAGAAGAACTTGCAAGAGCGTCCGAAGCAAGGAAAGTTCGAACCTAATTGGCTAGGACCTTATGTCGTCATTGCCGACTATGGGTCAGGAGCTTATCAACTTGCAACACCCGAGGGGCAGCCTCTAGATGAGCTAATGAACATCTTGCATCTCAAGTGATTCTATGCATAACCCATCTGATACCACAAGTCAAAAAATACAAAAAATCAAAACACCAAAAAAATTAGAAAATCAAAAAAAAAAAATCAGAGTGTAATAAAAACTTCCAATGGTGAAAATCACTTCGATGACGCCTTGGATAAGTACCATGGTGAAAACCTATTTCAAGCGCCATGCATAGTGGCCAGTTCTACCATCTAATAAGTCCTCTTTCCATCATATCACTCCATACCCACACATCCCATGGCTTGAAATTCAGAAACATCACGTTTGTTTTCCCATTCCGCACTACCTCACCCACCCAAAAACCCCATCCATGGAACAAGGATCCTTGTAAGCTCTCCTTTGTACAGATCATAAAATCAGAAAATCCAAAAACATCATAAAATCAAAAAATCCAAAAACATCATAAAATATAGAAAATCCAAAAATAATCACCCCATGCATCAATCTCGCATCCCATCACGATTATCTCAACACACCTCAACCCTCATCACATCCCATCGCAAACCATTCCCACATCATCAAGTCTTGCCAGAACTACATATTCATTTCACCTTCATCTTAAAAGTACCTTGATCCCGTGGACACAGGGTATGTAGGCAGTCTGGAATACGAAGGATGTTTCCAGTACTCAGGTATCTAAGATGCACCCATCCCACCTGTTGGGATGGTTCCCACTCACTGAGCTTTCTGGATCTACGAAACGATACGCATGCTACGTATACCATTGAAACATGATCCCTCATGCAAAAATCATCAAGCAATATACCAACTATAATCTTACATTTGGCCTGAATGTTCTTTTGCCCATCTCCCAAAAAACTCTCCAATCAAAACAGATCTGCATCCTAGGATATGTCTTTCCTACAATGGACAAAAGTCTATCATTCTATCATCACGTCTCTTGGCAAGAGCACACAAAGGCTATTTGTATCTTTCGTTGGTCTTGTTGCTTATTGATTTTTATCTTTTTGTCTCACTCCAAGTAATCTCCAAAGCTACCTTGATCTCATTATATCATGGTACGTAGCGGATAGCCCTTGGAGTAGACATAGTCATTGTTTCGGTATACTGTGCTTGTGGGTTGGTTTTATTACTCCAAGAATAGTATTCATATCTTGAAGTTCAAGTCGGTTCTAGCATGATGTGTCATATTTGCATATACAGGTACAAACACCTTATATGCATTATTCACACTCACTGCTATGAGTCCCCTTCCTCCACTAGACAAGATTATACTACCTTGGGCATGCATGAAACCAACCTATTGTTTGTGGGTCTAGTCCATGCAATCGTCGGATATACATCATCACTTAGGTCATTTCATACCTTTGTGAACTGTATCCTACATTGCTACTTTAAACTAAGAAATGCTCTCAATTAATTTTGTGCAACTATTGTTACTAGCTCACCATCATCTTCCTAATCACTCAGTCACCTATCCCATATCGGCCTAGATTTGATATACACTTTTCAACCCCCCCCCCAAATCTAACTCCCTCACCAACCCCATCTTCCCACCATCTCTCCACTTAACACATCTTGAACCAACCCAAACCCCCCCACCTCCCCTCAATGACGTGGTACCTTATGACCTAACCATCCTCCAATCCCCCCACCGCTATCCCCTAGACGCTCCCACCCCTATCATCACCATCACCTAACACGCTCTCCCACAGTCTCACCACTCAGGGTCAACACAAGGAACATCATGTGTATCAGGACTAGGCCATCTCACTTATCACCTAGTGTGCATACCACCTATCACCTAAATTGCATTTAATTTGCATCTCATGATTAGGTTCATTTTTAATCCATTTTGCATAGCATTATTAAGTTCATTTTAATCCATTTTGCATCTCATCTTAGGTTCATTTTTAATCCATTTTGCATAGCATTATTAGGTTCATTTTAATCCATTTTGCATCTCATCTTAGGTTCATTTTAATCCATTTAATTTGCATCTCATGATTAGGTTCATTTTTAATCCATTTTGCATCTCATCTTAGGTTCATTTTAATCCATTTAATTTGCATCTCATGATTAGGTTCATTTTTAATCCATTTTGCATAGCATTATTAGGTTCATTTTTAATCCATTTTGCATCTCATCTTAGGTTCATTTTAATTCATTTTGCATCTTAATCCATTTAAGTTTGCATAAAACAAAAATAGATTCATTTTAGCTACATATCATTAAACATCATATCACATTCATTTATCACATAGGCGCATGATAAAATTAAAAATAGTATCATCACATTGCATCCCATACATATAGACATCTCATAAACAATTAGTGCATTACAAACATCATTAGCATTACCATTTGAAACATCTAAATCATCTAGTGGCATATACATTTTCATCCATAATAAATGTTTATTAGTCTGCATATTCAGTTGCATCATATAGTCCATAAAATCACAACACCATGCATCCATCAAATAAGCATCCCTGCATCCATCACATCACACACATCATTTGAAACAACATCACACATCCACAAACCATAACATGTACATCCATCACATAAGCATCATCCCAATAGAGCATCATAAACCATCAAATGCATCACATCATATATAATCACCGCAAAAACAATGTACATCGCTCACATCATCAAAAAATAAAGTGTCCTAATACAATGCCTCTAAGGGCTAACATGGTATAACTATCACATCGAGGATCCTCTCTCTAAGGGAGTAGGAGACGCAGACCCTGGTCGAGCCTGTGATTTTGGCGGCGGCTGTGGCTGTGGTGCTACTGGTACCTGAGGACCCTGCTGGGGCACATGTGAGGGAGGAGGCATCATCTGTTGAACTGCCTAAATAGATCTCGATCGATGTGATCTCGATGCCCCTGATCTACTGACCTGGCTGTAACTCGGTGCTCGCTGCGCTGCAGGCACGGCTGCATAATACAACCCCCGATAGTACTCCATCCATGCTCTGGCCTCGGCTAGCTCTCCCTGTGCCCGAGACAGCTGCCCCTGTGTCTGCTGTGCATGTGTCTGTGCCTGCCCCAACTGGGCCTGCATCCCTGCCAAAATCAGGGCCAGTCCCCCACCCACAGCCTGTACACTACTCAACGCAGTCTCTACCTGATGTGCTCTCGCGAGCGCTGCATCCCGCTCTATCCTCAAATCCTCCATGTCCTCTCGAGTCTGAGCCAACTGAGCCTCTAGCACTGTCACCTGCCCATCTACTCCCCGCAGCTGTCCCAACTTGGCCTCTCGGCGCCCTAACGCCTCCTCTAAGCTAGCCACCTGAGCACGTAATGTCTCCACCTCCTCCATCTCCTCCCGTGACCGTCGCCGAGGTGTCAGCCTCTCAACCTCTGCTACCATCCCTGCCCCTGAACTCCCTGCCCCGGTATCATGTCTACCGACTCGCAGCTGCTCCACCCGTGATGGAGATAGATCACCCTACTCCACCCTCGGCTATCCACCGCGCTACCGCGGTCCTCTACGCTGTCATCCGCCCCTAACCTGGGCCTCCTGTGCAGGAACCTGCTGTGCTGGAACCTGCTGTGCAAGAACTCCCTGCCCCACCTGTCCCTGTCCCGCTGCCGCTGCTGCCAACTCCTCTACACGCTGGCCATCTCTCGCAATCACCCTCTCCTCCCCATCATCCATCACCTCAACAATGTAGTCCTCCACCACCTCATCTCCACCCCCATCCGAATCATCTCCACCCCCATCTCCCTCATCCTCTGATACCTCCACTGTCGGATCTGTCAATCGAGTGGGCCGATGCATCTGCCACCATACCTCATAAGCAGGCGTAGTACCTACATCCCTCGCTGTGCTCCTCCAATCCCACTGAACTGGCCGAAGTGCTGCCCAATCATTCAGCGCAACCTGTGGCTGTAATGGTGTGGGCCAGTAGGCTGTATCCCACGATGTCCGCGCATATATCACCATCTGCTGAGGCGCATCCTGTACCAATCCAAACTGACGCATAACCCACGAGGGTAGGACATCTCTATGGTACGGTCTGCACGACCCATAAGAAATCTCTACTGAAATGTGTACGGGAGATGGGTCACATCATCAGGCCACTCCTCACAACCAATATATGCACACCATACCACGCTAATCACGTCATCCAGTATCCTCCGCCAGTGGCGCACCTGTCCAGTGTATGTATACTCTGCATCCCGATACAAGAACACAAACGCCTCAAACGGCCACCGATAATAACCGCATGTCGGCCAGGTCACAGGGATATGCTCCCAAATCCATACGTGTAGCAGCGTAACCCCCGTAGATAAAGCCCTATCATGAAGATAAGCGACCGTGTGCATCTCGTGAAGCAGCTGTGCTAGCATCACCGGCCCCCATGCATAGACAATATCATGGCTCACCATCCCCTCTATCATCCCACCCCAGCCCACAAGAAAACCTTTGCCTCGCCTATCCGGCAGCACCACACCTCCAATCAGCGCACACAAAAATAAGGCAAAGGGATCTGCACCCGCCGCCAGTGTCTTATCATAATCCATCTCCCTCCCATCTGCCGAAAACACCATGTGCTCTGCTCTGAACACTCTGATCAATGCAGTCCGCCCCCTCCTCATGTCATATCTCACACGTCGACCTAGAATTGGCAGCTTGAGGATGCGATAAACATCCTCAAGTGTGATGGTCATCTCTCCTATCGGTAGCAAAAAGCTGGAAGTCTCGCTGCGGTATCGCTCCACTGCGGCCGTCATCAGAGCTCTATGAACTCGCAGCACTGGCATCGCTGCCACTGTCTAAAGCCCTAGTCTCACCAATCGAGGCCGCCATTCCTCATCAAATAGTGCCATCACGGATCGCACTCATCGCTCCCGCGACTGCAGTATAAACCGTTGTGTATCCTGCATCCACCACTTCTTCATTAGATACTAACTTATTTTCCCCACACACACCTTTTCTTCTAAATGTCTCACAGGCCCAAATCATGTGGCCCCACACGGACAGTCCCTAGTGCCATTTTTTAAAATGGCGCTACTTTTCCCTACTCATTGCGCCAATACAGACAATGGCGCCACTACGCGCACTATATCGCGTCAATCTAGACAATGGCGCCACTGCGCTCCCTATATCACGCCAATCCAAACGATGGTGACGCACTCCCTTTTAGCGTCACTTTCCCTTTTAGCGCTAAAACTAACAATAGCGCTATTCCCCATTATGGCGCTATTCCAGATGATAGCGCCATTCTAACCATAATATGGCGTCAAAACGCCATATTTCTTTCTCCCTGAGTTTTGGCACTAATCCAGACGATGGCGCCAATATTTCACTCAAATGGCGACAAAACCGCCCTACACTACCTTGGCGGATAGCGCTAATCCGCAAGATTGCGCTAATTCGCCTTATCTTTGGCGCCACGCGCTCCAAACCCATATCCCAAAACCCAAAAAACACATGCGTAAAATAAAAAATCACAAAGTTCGGGTTGGGCCCTACCTGGGGTCCAGCCTCGGGTGACTGCCCGACCTCTCGGAATCGCTCTAAGATGTGATGCAGTCGCGAGAATTGTGGGTTGCGCTCAGCCATCTCTCCTTTGTCTTTTCTTCTCCAAAGTCAAAAGTGTGCCAATGTGGCACTCTTTGGGCCCACTTTGCCTAATATAGTGGGCCATGTCATCCTTCCATCTTTCCTTTTTTCCTCCAAGGTGTAGATCTCAGCCTTTTTCCTCCATTTTTCCTCCTACCATCCTCTTTTTCCCACACCTCTCCAACTGTCACTTCTGTCGCATCCTTTCGAGAGTTTACCTGCAAAATTTTTATTTCCCCGCTAACCTCTCGAGGGGGCATCCCCTATCCATCTCATTCCTTCCCGGCAGTTGGGGCATATTTTTCTTCGACCTGACGCCACTTCCCTCCTAGGTCCTGACGCCACGTCAAAGAGGGGCAAATGTAGACACCTAAAAATGTCTTGACCACCAAACTGACTCCCAACATCCCTAAACATACCAATTTCCTTTCCAACCAATTAATTAAATTTCTATTTAATTAATTACCCCTTTCATCATCTAAATCCACACCATTTTATCCGCAAAATTAAATTAATTTTATTAATTCAATAGTCCAAACCTTAGCCAATTGATTTAATAAATATACAAAATTTATTAAATCAATTCCCCCATTTTCCCTAAATCTAATTAATTAGTTAAAACCATGTTAACTAATTAATCCAGCCTACTAATTAGCCTATCCCTACCCTAGACAATTAAATAGCTATTATTTAATTGTCTACTCTAGCCTACCTCATCCTAGCCTTAGGATTAATTAATTGAATCACTAATTAATTAATCTTATCCCCCCTCTAATCCCTCTACTAATTTATTCCAGCCACATTAATTAGGTTAATCACCCTAATTAAGTGAGTCAAACGCTCATTAGCACTTCTCTCCACATCCCCCAAATTTAAAATTCAAATAAATCACACATCACATTTACTCCTCTTACACATCCCTTACACATGTCATAACTCATAAATATCCACTCTTCCCCAAATAAATTTTTAATTCATTTTACCCTTCCCCATGTGAATTTTTAATTCACAAATAATCCATCTCACCCAACCTCATTTATTCACCCATTTCCCAAAAATGAATAAAAGATTTACTTTTATTCCTAGCCCTCCATCTTCCAAGATCAAATCTAGGCCCTCCACATCACTTTCATCCTCCACCATTGATCTCTCCAATCAATCTCCACCCTTGGATCAAAATCCTCTCAAAAAGTCTATAAATACAACCTCTCACAAGTCATTTCCATCATCCAATTTCATGCAAAGTTACCATGCCAAAATCACCTTTGAGTAAATAGTGAGTTGCACAATTGAAGAGCATTTCACATTTGAATCCATAGTCTAGGGACAATCTTGGTCTTGGGAGCTTCTTTTGGATGCAAAGGCTCCTTCTTCCCTTGATGGGATTAGGTTTTGCATGTGAGGTATAATCTTATGTTTATTTGCATTTGATTTAGTGTTTTTCCTTCAATGTTTTATCTAATCTACATGCGCTTTTTACAATTATATTTTACCCCCACTTTGGTGTGTATGTGAATCTACATTATTCAAGCATAACAAAGTAGAAGGTTAAAAATAAACACAATTGGAAGTAGGATAGCTAGATCAATGATCCAAAGTCCTCTTGTGAATTGCACATAAACTAGAAAGTGATTAATAATAATATGTTCCATTGATTTGGTATGTACCCCTTAGGGCATACACACAAATCAAGGTTAAAAATGGATAAAAACAAAGCATGATAACATGATAATGATTATTTGGAAAGTAAGCATAAGAATGATAAACCCAAAAAAATCATAAGCATGATATGAAAGTGAATATGATAAATCTGAAATAGAATCATAAAATTAGATATGCATACCTGAAATACTTTACCTTTGTAGGACCAATGTGCATGTGAAAATGGAAGATAAAAGATGCCCCCCAATTTGAGCAATCATGGATGAATATAGCCTACAAAAACAAACAACAAGCTTGCCCAAGTGACAAGATCAAGAGAAGAGCATGTAAATAGATATAGCATAAAAGTACATGTAATTTGTAATAAGAGATAAATGAAGAGATTAACCAATGAAGACACCACCATTAAGAGGAGTTATCTCAATATACTCAAAAGATGTGTTACTTTAGGCGGCCTTCATGTCCTTGCAATTTTTCATCATGTTAATTTTCTTTGATATTAGCATGTATAACCTCGACATATAGTGCATTCCTTTTCGTTGCAAGCCTTGCTTCACTATTGGTCATCTTGCCTCTAAGTGTCATCATACTCATCACAAGATTGGTGGCCCGGCTACGTGGTGGTGGAATACCCTACCCAAACATCTGATTGTGGATTTTAAAGACGGCATTCCTTCAAGTTCCATTGTTACGAATATTGATGTTGCCCTGATGGCCGTAATGGCTTCTGTGTTGGCTCCTACAGGGACTAGAGTGGTTCTAATCTTATCTTCAGATGTTGCTAGGAACCCTTCTTCGATGTCATCTTAGTTTTCTTCCTCATTTGTTTCCTCTACCTCCTCGGTGGATCTTGGTGGGGCCCCAATTTTTCCTTGGCATTATGCTTCGATGTGGCCGAGCAGGTCTCTCCAGCTAGCCTTTCTTCCCCTTTGAGGGGTGTGTCTCACATGTTGGTGTCTGTTGAGGAGCCCCTTTCTCCTCAGTCTAATGATTTTGATGATGACATGTCTTGGACAAAGTGCAAAGAAACAAGAAAGGCCTTCCAAAATCAGTTTCTTATTCCCAACCCTGGGCATCAAGTGTGAGCTTTTCAAGATTGACATCAAGAGTTGTGTATCTCTTTGGCCTCTAGATCTTGCCTGTTGAGGCAATTTGCAACCTTTTCATGCTACAAATTTTTTTATGTCGATGTTTTGTCTCTATTTTATCTCTAACCTTTATGGTTTTTTGTTATCATGGGTCCATTTCTCATGCATCTCATTCCTCTTGTCTTTTGGTTGTTTCTTTGTAAAAGGGTTCAGGCCCTTTCAAAACCTGGTTTTTATCAATATCAAAAACATCAACAAAATCAATATATTCCCAAACTTGTGTGTGAATCTCATCCCAAAGTCAAGGGTGTGTGGATTACCCATTTAGGTCCGATGTCATGTAGGATGGACCTTTGTGTGTTGGAAATTTTTGTTCCCAACAACAACTTGGTTGTAGCATTGTAAGGTTTCAGGACCTGTCAAAACCTGAGGTTGTTGCAAAGGGTTTATGATCCCTTCAAAAGCAACTTACCCTAATCAAAAACATTAACATAATCT
The DNA here is from genome assembly GCA_027924645.1 of Cunninghamia lanceolata. Taxonomy (NCBI): domain Eukaryota; kingdom Viridiplantae; phylum Streptophyta; class Pinopsida; order Cupressales; family Cupressaceae; genus Cunninghamia; species Cunninghamia lanceolata. The sequence goes on from BSBN01000801.1 coordinate 17,039,778, forward strand.
TCATTGTTCATTTTCATATGATTAGCCTCAACTTGTATTATCCCTTTGTTTATAAAATATTGAATTTTATGTTTAAATGTAACATATATATCCATAGAACGTCCATGGATGCACTGATAAGCACAAAAATGTTTAACCTTGTGGGGTGCAAGCTTAGACATATCCGTTGGCTTAACAAGAAGCAAAGTGATAAGTTTGTGCTCTAATAGTTGTTCCAATATAACATGTGGAGGCCCCTCCAACATAGTGAACTCTCTGAATTCATTGGCTTGATGTATTCATGGTGATCATTAGCTGAGTTTTATTGGATGTATCCTCATTGCTCACATTTTCCAAATTTGGCATTGATGTTACTTAATGGGAATGAGAAGAAATGCTAGAAACACAATGATATAAACAAGGACCTTCTAATAAAACACACTCACATTTGTACACTAGCACATAAATCTAAAAATTAATGATAATGTTTGCAAAACACTTGTCCTTTGATTAGTGGAAGTAAACCATCAATAAATAAACTTTGAATCTCATCATCCACTAAGGTGAAACTCATGTAATTAACCAAAGCTTGAAATCTCAACACATAGTCCTTAACTACTATTTATTCTTCTTTCTTGCATTGCGTGATTGTTTTGATTAAAGTAACCAGGAAGGGCCCACACCCTTACTACAAGAGGCAGCCCCGCTGTGAACAAAGGACAGAACAACAGGGACTAGACTACGCTAGATCCTGACCTAGCATAACGAACACCTTTGACCTGTGGGTGCAAAGTAGAAACATTCTTAGGAAGACCTTTCTTCCTTCTCTGAACAACGGTCCAAGAACACAAAGGGTCTAAGTCCTCATAACAAGGGGAGAGAGGGGAATCTTCATTAGATTCCATAGACAAAGTCGGCAACCGAGAAGAGGGGGAGGCCCTAGCACAAGCAACTGGGCAACTCGAAGACAAAACAGGAGCAGGAAACTCCAATATGCCCTCCCGCGAGGGAGAAACCAACGGTAGATCAAAAGACGCTGGAGGAATTAGGGGACTCACGGCAGCCGCCACAACACCCACAGGACCTGAAGTGGATGAAGAGGGCTCTTTAGTCGGCGAGGGTCTGTCGGAGAGTCAGGAGAATATTGCATTGCATGATTGTTGCAATAGTTGTTTTAGGCTCAAATATTGTATGGAAAATGTTTCATGAAAGTGTTAGCCAAATCCACAAAAGAAGTGGTAGAAGCATGTAGCCATGAATAAAACTATGTGGATGCATGGCCACTCAACCTTGCTGGAAACAATCTAGCAAGCAACTTGTCCTCATGAAAATAAATGAAACATGTAGTTTGGAAGGACCTTAATGAAGCAAGAGATCATCTCTATCATCATACTTTGTAAAATAAGTTACCACAAATCCACTTGGTGACGAATAAGCCATGATGTCATGTGCAAAAATACTATGCAATATCTCATTAGTAGAATATTTCTTTTTATATCTTTGCCCATAATCATCAATACGACTATCTATATGTGTTAGGAATTTGTAGGTCAAATAAAACCAATTCCACATAACTCAATAGGAGAATAAGATGCAAAAATAACCATAATGCAAAGATCAAATGAACAATCAACAATATAACACAAGATATACCCTGGGAAAACCCTCAAGAGGGAAAAACCTAGCCTCCAAAAGCATCCACACTCATATGTATTATTCAACAATAAAGATATTACAATACATACCATGAGTCTCCATAAATACCTCTGAATCCATCAAGCACCTCCAATGCATCCTCCATGTGTCCAAGCATGAATCCACACATCACCTGCTATGCTTCACAATATGCACTTACAGGAGAGAGCTCAATGATAGCCTCTCACAAACCTCCAATCCACCTACAATGAAATAGCCAAGCCACCCAAACCACTAACCATGTGCTTGTTTTTTATAGACCAAGCTCACACAAATACAACTTGTGGTATTGGATAAAACCATGTGTTCTAAAACCATGGATACGCAAAACCATTAGCCTATAAAACCACTGACCCCCATTTGATTATCGGTACTAACTTTTCCCAATTAGTCAAATAATACAAATAAATAATTAATCACTCTGTGTCCCACACACATAAAATAATTAACCCAATGTTACATACAACTTATACGAGTGGTAACCAAATAAAATAATACAATATTCTGCAAGGTGTACAACACCTATTTCCCAACAATATGGTCCAATCTACTCTAAATGGAGTGTAAATAATATGAAAAATCATGCTCAACATGCTTCATATCCATCTATGTATGTATATCATGTATAACAATGGAGGAAGATATATCAACTGGTGGCCCATTATGCTCACATATACCAAGTAAAAAATGTAAGAGATACTCAAGTTGCTCTTATGCATGTATGTCTATATCATGTGCAAAATGGGGTGTAGAAGAATGTACTGCACAAGTACTCAAAAAACATCATGAGAAAGCATAAAAGGATCCAAAAAGAATCCCCGTGGACATCAAAAAGTGGTATATCATCATGATGCCTAGAAAAAGCCATGGAATCCCTCAAGGAAGGATCATAAGAATGTGAAGAATGAGATCCATGTGAAACATCTATTCTAGAGCCACAAGTAAAATACTCTATAAAGCCACATAAAGAATGGAATGATGTATAATAATCATGACATGTATCAAACTATTATTTAGCTCTATCAAATTAATGTATCACCAAATTCATGCATCCATGTAAGATCATGTATATGAGCATAATATCAAGAAATAATTGAACATGTAACTTCACATCTTAATTTCCTCTAAAAGACTATCATTAGTATTTAAAAGTATTCTCCTTACTAAACATACCATCTATAGACCATGAATCAAAGGATATAGAAGGGCCATCATCAGATATATGGGGGGAAAACAACCTCATGGGAAGGGAAAACATGTGTATCTACATTACTAGACTCCTCACTAAATGTATCAAGAAAAGAACATGAATCTAAAGATATAGCAATAGAAATAGAACTATCCTAACATGTAGAAAAATAGCATCACAAGGCTCAACAACATAATGAATACCTAAATAATGTGTAATCTTGTCTAATGTGGTGCTCATGAAAATCACCATCACTAGTCATGGGAAAGGTATGATCAAGATGGCACTCATAAACAAGCAATGTGGATGTGTTCAAGAGAGAAGGAAAAGCACTAACCAACTCTGTGAAGATGGGGAAAATGCATAAATGATGAAACAAGATCTCCATAGACAAGCATCCCCATCAATAAGATAAAAAGATGTGATCATCAAGGATGGAAGGATCATATGCAATAAAATGTAGGAACACATCAAAATTAGTGAGATGTGCATGGATAGAGGCTAGTATCCATGATAAATGATATAGCAATATATCAAGCAATGAAGGCCCAAACCCTAATCAAAATAAAATAGTGAGGCACAACATGAAGGTAGATCCAAACCCTAATCAAATATCAGAAATGAAAGGTATAAAATTAGAAAAAAAAAAATAGATATAAAACCCTAATGTGGAAGGATAAACCCAAAAGACAAAACCAAAGGATGTAAGAATGTCAAGTTCACCAAAATGTAATGAAATAAAATGAATTCCTTTACTACAATTAGGTTTTATGAATGTGGCAAGCAATACAATCCAAACCAAATTTAAAGTCATGACAGATCATATCCAAAAATTTAGAAAACTAGAAATTAAAAGGAGTGAAAGTACTTAGCTAATTGCAATGATTAATAGATAGTTGTCCATTGTTTTGATCATAATTTTTGAACCATACCTTGGAATAGCTTATTCTTGAATGCATTTCAAAAGAAAATCAACAAAATTTAAATTGAGTCATTCTTAGAATTTAGCATCACAAAAATGACTTGAATAAAATATGAAGCTCATAAATGATCTCTATTTGTGAAATTGATTTGATGAACGTGAATTCAATCTTGTAAATTGTGCCCCTTATGTGCCTACAAATAAAGATTTGCCTCACTATATGGACCTACAATAGATGGCTATCAATGTTAACAAAGATCTTTTGGAAGTTTGCTAAGTGGGGATCGTTCTCTTTGCTCAAGCCCCATTGAATGATTTAACAATTTTGGAAAGTGTTAGAAGATTGCAAGCAATAATGAATATAAATGATGTTGATGTGTCTATGGTGCTAGGTGATTAATTAGGACATGTGGCTTGGTACAAGTGAAATGGAATGCAATGGACACCAAAGTGACCCAATGCAAGAACCGAAGGTTTTGTCATGTGTCGATGTAAATGCAAATGTGGAAAGATGAATAATGACTAATGAATGCTCCTTTGTGACAAATGAATGCAATGGGGTTGTCCTAGTGAAAGATGGATTAGGGATTCCTTGCATTTATCAAATGACCTAAGGGTGATGTTCTGATATATTTTACTTAACACACGATTTGAATGCTTTGGCATTGGAAATGACACATAATAGCTAACTAGAAAGGCATTGGCTAGGGCCTATAGTTAAAATTTGAATTACAAATATCTACGGTCAATTTTTTGGTGGGAAAACAATTTGGGTCAACAATTTGGCATAGAAATGATCTAACTCAATAATACAACATAGATTTTACCCTAAGACAAAAACAAGCAATTCGAGAGCTAGAAAATATTTATGTTAGATTTTGTTGGTCAAATAAAAATTCAAACCAAAGTAAATGTCAAATCATTCAAAATCATACACTAAAACCAAGTACTCACTCACGAACAAGGTAACATAAAATAAATGATAAAAATGTAAGATATACACTTTTCACCATTACAAATTAATTAAAATATACAATCCTATTTCTATTAAAATCTTAATCTCTACTATAAAGTAAACATATTCACCATTAAGCCCACAAAATGATAAATCTACCCCCCTAAAATATTAATAAGATGCCCTTTTATGCAAGAATGATTTGACTTTGGAAAAAAAAATCCCTTCGAAATTGCTTGTGTTCTTTAAGATTTCCTTTCAATGTTCTTCCTTGAACATGTAATCTCCTTCCCTCTATCAACAATTCTCAAAGGCTACCCTATTCGTGGTTGGAGCACAACCATTAATTTCAATTCCAACTCACCGACTACTAAAAACTGGAGAACAAGGCCGGTAGAGTCACAAGTAGCCTCATACTTGGAAGTGTTATCGCGATGAAGATTTGAGTTAGCTGATGTTTCACGATTAGGATAAATTATTCAATATAAATAATATATAAAAATAAAATAATTTGTCAAGTGGTTAAATTGTCACATGGTTGTTGGTTTTTTGGTGAGTGTTAATTTATTATGAGGAATTAAAAAGAAAATAATTTGTCAAGTGGTTAATGGTTGTATGTTTGTTGGTTTATTGGTGAGAATGTTAGTTTGTTATGAGGAATTAAAAATAGAATAATTTGTCAAGTGATCGCATGATTGTTTTTTATTAAGGTAAGCAGCAAACCAGGGTGTTGAGCCCTTTACAGCAAGCCCCAAGGATTGGACCAAATAGGGCACAAACAGGCCAACAAAAGCACACAAACACAGCAACTCAACTGTAAGACTAAACAACCCCTAAACAAGAGCCAACAAATCTAAATGCACTGACCCTAGGGCGTAAAGCAGCAACAAATTTGGGGAGCCCTTTCTTTCTACGTGGAACCACTGTCCATGAAAACTCCGAGTCTAAATCCTCAAAGCAAGGTGAGAGGAGAGAATCCTCAACAGACGCCGCAACCACAGAACTGACAGAGTAGCAATCAAATCCCAGTCAGAAGGAACCACAACTGGAGTCAAAGAAAGGTACCCGGCACGATCACGATCAGCCACCAACACACCTTTAGGCTCAGGTTGAACTAGTACAGAAGTCCCCACAGGGGATCCAAAAGCTGCAAAGGGACACAAAGGAGAGGAACCAACAAAGGACTCATCATCCGAACCAATTTCTGGATCAATAACTGTCAAATGTTCCAAACAAGCATTCTGCCACCACGACGCCCCAACCTTGCGATGAGAGTGATGGCAATCCAAAGGCAGATGTCCAACCGTGGAGCAACAACGACAACAAAAGGGTAAAGCCCTCATAGTCGAGAAGGGGGGATCTAGGACAATCCCCCACCATCAAAACAATCTCTCCATGAAGAGGCTTGGAGATATCAATATCCACAAGAATGCAAGCATACGTACAAAGTTCCATTAGAATCGTAGGTCTGTCCAACATAAGGTAGCGACCAATAGTATTGCCAATTGCCTCATAGCAAGACTCCTCCCAAAACTAGAGGGGCAGATTGGGTAACCTGACCCAAACAAGCCTGATATTAAGCGGTTCTGAAATAGGATTAAACAAAGGAGTCCAAGGTTTGAGCAGAAGGGAATGCTCTCCCCATAACCACACCCTGCCATCAAGCATTGAATCCCTAGCCTTTGCAAAATCAAAAGCCGTAATGAAGAAACCCCTTGACAGGGGAATAGGTCAATATTCCCCTAGACAATAGGTTTCCAAGATTCAAAAATCCACTTATTCAAATCAGGGAGGGATGGCCAGAGGCCATTAAATCTACCAATCAAGCTGAGCTTGCCATAATGTTCTTCGTTTTCCGTAGCTTTCTATCCACAAACCATCACAGGGGAGGTATGGGAGCAAGGAAGGGGGCGAGAATGACTCTTATCCCTCTGAGGCGGACGACCAACGACAACTACCGTAAAAGAGGAACCCTGTGTGCCCTCAGAAACAAAGCAAATTCGCACAAGGGATGCGAGGGCCTCTGCAACCACATGAATGCCAAAAAAAGCTTTTCCAACCTCCGAGAAAAAGTGTAGCACGAGAGAAGCCCCTACCAAAACTGCCAACGCCATCGCCAATAAACGTAGGGACGACATCAACAATCACAAGTAGGACGCCGCCATCTACAGTCACGAGCCAGAGACGCTCCATTTCAAACTTTTTTAAACTGTTTTTGATTTGCTTGTGGTTGCCTAATTGTTGGTTTATTGGTGAGAAAGTTTATTCTAAAGAAATAACTTGTGGAGAATACAAAGTGGGGCAAAGTTGCTAGTAACCTCATACTTGGAAGTGTTGTCATGACAAGATTCGAGTTAGCTAATGTTTCACAATTAAGATAAACTAGCACTTGCACCCGTAGGAGGTTCAAGGAATACGCCAATAGGAACAACTAACTTAGAAAATTTTCTGGCGTGAATTTTTTTAATAGCGTGAGACAATTTCGAGCACTATAATGCTCACATATAAAAGCCTATCCGCTAATTATTCAATATAATCAATAAATAAAAATAAAACAATTTGTTGGAATGTTAGTTTTTGTGATGAATTAAAAATAAAATAATTTGTCAAAGTGGTCACAAGACTGCTATTGGTTTATTGGTAAAAAGTTTATTCTGAGGAATTAACTTTTTGGGGAATACAAAATGAGACAGCATAAATGATAACTATGGGTAAAAGTCTCTGAACATTTATCCAAGATTCAGTGATTTATTGGTGAGACTGTTAGTTTATTATAAGGAATTATTTTTTGGAAAATACATAATGGGACAGCATAAGTGACGAGTCCAAATAAATGTCTCTGGCAACTGGCAACTGGCAACGTTTATCCAAGATTCAGTGACTGGAACCAAGACTCGTTCCTTATAAATTTTGGTCTCCGCAAGAACTGATCCTTCTTTATGAACCAAACACTCAACCATTTGAAGGGCAACTTTGAATGAATCTGTTAAAAAAAAAAGTTACTGTCAACCGTAAACCCTGACAAGCTTGACAGCTTTAACAGCAGCTACACCCACAATCCTTAGTACAAAGATTAAAATGGATATTCCTTCAAATCCTTATCCGAGTTCAGAATACGCATCTCAGTCCTTAACAGTAGACAAAAGCAAGTGGATAATTTATACGGATACCAACTCACGAATAAAAAAATGTTTTCCCTTAAAAAACAAAATAAGACAGCTTTACGAGATTGTCAATTTAATAGTCGCACGGTAGTAGTTATTATCTGTTGATTATACCTAGATTTTCCGTTGATTATACCTTATGGTGAACATATTTACAGCAGAAATTCAATGGCGGTTCACAATTAATGAGATCATTTAACTTAATAGACGTCCAATCTAAATATGTACTGACAACTAAAAACATGTACGAACAATATCTTTAACAGGTCTAGAAAGGGCCGCTTACTACTGCAGATGAAGCTTCTTCCTCCAAATAACAACTGACCAGAAAAATTTAATCCAGCCATTAAGAGAACTAAGCAAAGGCGCTGGAGAATTAAAGCTTATTCCTCCAAATAACAACTGACCAGAAAAATTTAATCCAGCCATTAGAGAACTAAGCAAAGGCGCTTGAGAAGAGCACCTTCTCCCATTAACAAGATCTATAGAGATAAACCCAGTTTGCAGCACTGTTTACCTCATAAAAAAATGTCGATGATCGCAAACTATGCAACATTTATTGAAAATATGGTGGATAATACTGTCCTTTTCGACTTGCAGCTGCCGGCTCTGTTTATTCCACAAATGCACGGCATAAGTTTCGTTCTCCATCTGCAACAACTTGGCACTGGTCCATTTTATCCCAATGGCACCGTCTGGGCGCTTAAAATAGCTATGGATCCGAGTCCAATCCACTGGATAAAACGCCATGGGAGGCATAACTCGGAATTCATAACCAGGCCGATTGGCAACACGAGTAACAACACGAGTAACCAGATAAGGGCCATTGTGACCCCATTTATTGCCATTGAAGGTGAGAGCAAACTCCTGAATAAACTTCCACACCAGTAGATGCCCTTTATCAAACACCAAAACAGCATTGTTCAGGCGATTCCATGACCCATTTTCTGGATCCACATTCTGAGCTCCGATTACATTCCGCAGCTTCGACAAACGCCTCAGGATTATAATGTCGCTGTCGATGTATATTCCGCCATACTTGTACAGAGCCGCGAGACGAAGAATGTTGGAAAGGTTTTGAGCAAATGAGATCTCTCCTGGGTCTGTGTTACCCTTGGAAACGACCCTTAGCCACGCTTCTGCTGGAGTGCCCTTAAACAGAAACCCTAAATCGGGCGCCGCCGCCATTACTCGCAACCCTCTGTTCAAAAAGGGAAGGAGTATTTCCGACCCCTTTTTTGAATCCATCGTCCTGGAGATTATCAGCAGACATGCAGACGGATGCCATTTGAACACGCTTTCCACCGACAAAAGCTCCCTCGGGCCGAAGGATTTGGGATGAGAAATCCACGTCATAAAGAAGCGCGGCTTGCAGTTTTTGAAGAAACTCTTAACCTTGCCAGGAAACTGCGCCGACAGATTGTCCGAGTGCAAGATTTTGAAGCTGTGCAGATTATTTCTAAACCATTTGATCCTTTCCTCCTCTGTAACATTGAACGGGGGCTTATCTAAGCTGGGACTCGACCAGCTGATCTTCACCTGAACCTGCTCTTTCTTTTTTCCTAAAAAACCCTCTTTTCCCACAGGTGAATCATTATATACACCGACCATGGAAGTACTTTCCCTGAGGGCATACATGACGGGTCCCCTGTTGAGCGTCACTCTGGGAGACACATCCTGTATAAACCCCAATGCAAAACTGTCATGGATAACAAAACCCGTATTTAAATGGAGACGAAATGTTACCAAAGAGTGCTGAATACAGAGACAGAGCAGCAGAAGTAGCAGAAAACAGAGCAGCAAAGTACGCTTCCACCAAGCAGGGCAAATGCAGCCTCCTGCTTGTCTGTGGGATTTCAACATCTTCGTTCATTACCCTCCTCCCGTGCTATTGCTAAGCAGCCGTGGAGAATGGAAGCCATTAGATCTGAGCAGAAACTCCTTCATCTCATATCGTGACAACTGCAACTCGTCCTTTGATGTGAGGCTGAATTCGTCGGACTCGTCTCCCCGTGCTATTTTCCCCAAATCCCTACGAACTAAAAATAAAAAGGATTTCGAGACGCAAACAAAGCAAAAAACAAACAATTTTTCCCCGCGGCAAAACACCAAAATCGATCCAGACACAGCAAATTGGGTCGGCAGTGAATATTGTTATAAAATTACAAGAATCCCCACCCTCATGCGGCATTCATTACGTCTCGATTTAAACGCTGAATCTGGCAATCTTGCATTTATCCAACAAAACAGGGCATTTCAAATTCCATCTAAGGGCTCGAATCACAACGAATCCACTAGTTCAACCTCTACATCCGTGCAACATACGGAATAAGGGAGATTGATTCAGAGATTCGTGGAATCAATCCTTACCATTGGGCCTATGGAAGGCAAAAGTCTAGAGAGAATCCGTTCTACGAATCCTCACAATAATAGATAAGATCAAACCCCGTATTAGGAATCGCAAAGATCAAACTACCAAAGCTTTAAAGCTAAGATATAACTGTATGAGGCACTGCGGTTTCCGTAATACCTGTAGTTAGAAGGGTGATTAGACACAGACAAAAAAAAAATTGTATCCACGGTATGATGAGCTTTTTTCCAATTATGCAATTTTGAAAGGTGGACAATGGATGGGTCACCTCAGCTCTTCCGTAGTCGCCTCACGAGAAACTGTAAATTTCTCTCGCTATCAACATGTCATTCGGTACCTACCCCTACACAAAGCATTGGGATCTAAAATTAATATTTTTCCCGGTAAATTGTTAAATTGTTATCGGATAAGTATTTTAGGATTGTATGGGATTGTAAAGTGTAAAAAAAAAACATTGGGTTAATCCAATAAGATGCAAGCGCATAAGCATAAATTAACTTGAGAGTAATTCAATAGCAGTTGTGGGTGTGGTTAATTTTGTAATTAATTTAAATTAGGAAAGTAAATGTAGAAAGGATAGAGGCATTTAGTGTAATTTAAATGTAGATTTTGGATTTGACTTTTATTTTTTGATTGGTAAATGATACATTTTTGTGTGTGTCATGTATTGGATTCTATGCAAGATTGTTTTGTTTAGGGTCGAGTTTGCCCTTTAGGGTTTCTTTTGTGTCCACAAATTCGTCCTTCTTTTGCATTGATTTGGTCTATATGTTTATGCATTCCTACTCTTTAATTCTTCAAATTTGTCTTTATCTCTTCTACCCTTTTTATCTACTCTGAAGACTAATGGTGTTTTGAAATACCTATAGAGCATTGTTGGTATTGTCGCAAGGGAACATGTTATCCTTGGTCAACCCTTGGAAAAGTGTGTAAAATTTTGACAGACAACAACTAATGCCCTATAACAAATGTGTTGATACGTTTTAGTGCATCAAACTGAAGTATTCCACTATTGATTGCTCCTTAAATGCTCCTTGGATGTGATTGGATGATTGAATGTGTCAGGATGTGAAATAGATGCAAATGAATGCCTTTAAATACCAAGACATTGCAATAATTTGTAAAAACTTGTGTTTAGTCGACTCACAATGGTTAGTGGAATGGTTGCGAGTTAGCCAAAATTGAATTTGTATTTTGAAAAGTTAGAAATTTAACCCAGGATGGTTGAACATTTAAGTTAATGCACAAAATGAATGTTCGATTATGGTGGGTACAATAAATGTGGTATGTATGGGGAGATGTGCAGAAATGGATAAGGTGCAGATAAATGTGTAGAAATGTGTGTGCATGGGGATTGGTGAAAGTTAGGAGAATGAACCCCACTTTGCAAAAGATTGTGTCATTTGTTGATATGTAATTATATCAAGTCATTCTCTCAAAATGGGCACAAAATTAAATGGGAATTTGCATGGGTAAAAAATTTCACAATTACATTTTGCCCCCACTTTAATGTGCATGTGAATCCTAGAATGAGATCATGTATCTCAAGGTATGTAGCACTCACAAACATGCATGTAGAGTAAATATTCAAATATAGAAGGATATCTTGTAGGTCCAGATAAAGTAATGGACCTTATAAAATGGCATTGTGTAAGTCCTTTCAATATGTGCTCTCCATGGGAACCTACAAAACATAGAAAAGTATGCAGTGAGCAACTTATGTCTAGCAATTGAAAAATAGGTACAAAATACAAGCTTGCTTAACTATCTGGGGAATAGGAAAAACAAGAAAAGAGTAAAGTTAGGGAATTCTACCTATTCGAAAAAACTATGGCTCCACACTGCTTAGCAATCATTGGATGACAAGGCATATGAGGCATCACATGTCATGTGATGATGATCTATTTGGTCATGGTGATGAATCTTTGTGTAGGTCATGTCACTACTTGAAAAGCTCAACATATGAATGCTAGTGACAATATATGACCTCCTATAATTGGTTGCATTTATAGGAGGCAAGGAATTGTAGGAGAGGAAAAGTGTTACATTAAATGTAAATGTAAACTAAAGATAGGCATGTGAGCATGTAAATCATGTAAAATAAAGAGCTATAAGAAATGCATCATGTAATAAGCAGGTGGCATGAGCAAATGAGTAACGGTAGTGTATCCCTCAGTGGCTAAAAACACCCATGTAAGTACATAATGCAATAGAAAAGGCATATTCCCCCAATATAGCAAAACATAAGTGCATAGCAATAGAGGTAAGGAAAGATCCATAGTGGTAAAGAAGATTTAGGAAGATAATGGTGAAGGGGGGAAGGTGTGATGCCCTCGGTAAAAAGGATGACATTAAGAGTGGTGTTGGAATGTAATGTCATGGGGGGAGGCATGATGTCCCCAATGTAAGGATATAGCAAGGAAAACCCAAATAGAAATGGGGAAAAGGAATAATGTCATCCAAGCTAGTGTGATAACTCTGAAAGAATGATATAGCAATGTAAGTGCTAATGATGAGGGGAAGGCATGATGCCCCCAATGGTAAGGATGTGTTCATGAAAGCATAATATGCAAGGGGGGTGCATGGTGGCACCTTAAAATTAGGGTAACTCTAAGAGTGTGATGTACTAATGTGGCCTCATTTTGTAAGCTCTAATAGCAAGGTATAAAATTATAGGATCATAGAAAGAATTCAATAAGCAATGGGAAAGAATAAGAATCATAGCATGGTGAATCTCATAAGCATCAGCATGATTACATGTGTGAATAGTCACAAATGGCATAAGTAGATCATAGCAAACATGGGAATGGATGGCAGGCATGGAATGAGAAATAAGGCAATATAAGAAATCCAAGTGGTAAAAGTGAGTGTCATAAAACTAAGGCAAAAGGTGAATTAGGGAGGTATATGATTAGTCTAAGTTGTATACCTTCTCATATTTTACTCCTAATGATCCTTCGACTAATGTTCATACTCAAAATTTCTAGTGTAAACAATTTTTAGTATGTGCAATATGGTCATCTAAACCTTCAAGTCCTTTCATCAACTAGTGTTCTAGAGACATGTGCTAACATTCCATCTCTGTCGTCTCTTACTCCCACTAACTTTGTCATTGCTTTAGATGGAGCTTCCAATGATTTAGTGTAGTACATTTCCATTATTCTCCAAAGTCAGTTCTTGGGACAAGTACTCAATAGATCTTGAGTATCTATTTTGTGAGTACTACCTTGCAAATTTAGAGGACACCATTGAGGACTTGATTTTTCCTTTTCGATGATAGTTCCACGACAGTTGTTATCCCTTCATCTTTGGCTCCTATGCTATTGTAGTTTCCATAGTGTTTTGAGTTATTACTATCATCGGTTAGGATTGGAACACCCAATTCAATCTTGGCACCTCTTATCACTAACTTGGAGATCAATGCACAATTATCAAATACGTTCATCTTGTGTTTTCTTCCCTTGTATTCCTTTCTAAAATTGGAAGACCTTCTACATGCACCTATAAGTTTGTAGAGTCGGGAATAACATACCCTACAATTCCAACTCTATAAATTGTACCCATTTTGGTGTCCATCCTTGTGGTATGTTCTAGGATCCATTTTTAGCCCTAACCTTAACCTTTTCCCAATCCAAGTGCCATATTTATGATTATTTGTGATTTTCATGTTTCATGTTATGTTTTTTGATGATATGTTTTATTATGAAACCAAAATGTAGTGTGTAAAAATAGATCTTATGGTTTAAGTGTTATATAATTAACCTACCTTAACACTACTATGTTTAAAAGAGAGGAACTAATATTATTTACCAAAAAACAATAAATAATGCTAAAGTGAAAGGACCATAATGAACAATTTTAACAATAATTTCATTATGTGCTCCTGAGTTCCTTTCCTTTAAATGCTTATGGTGTGCCTAATTAAAATAGACTAGTTCAATTAAACACAAGAGTTGGGTAAATACTAAACAAAAAACTAAGTTTATGATAACATAAAGAGATAAAACCTATTTTGGTGGTTGAATGCCATATGCCAAATAGAGAGCAAGTTACAGATGATGAAATAATGACTCCTATAGATCAGGGATGATACCATAGGTGCACTAGAGATCATCCTTTTGGAGAAGTGTTTGATTGTACATAGAGTACAATTTGGGCCATATGATAGTTGTCAATCTACAATACAAACACATGAAAATACAAAGAGCAACAACACAACATTCCAAAAAGTATAAAATCAAATGGAATACTAGAGTGAAGAAGGAGAGCTAAGGATATGAGACCACCAAGTAGAATCCCAACTCTAGAGAGATATCACTTGAAGATAAACCTTATTTTGGGCCAAGAAAAGGGGTTAAGACTACCTAGGAGCTTGCTAATGTGGTCAAGTCCATATTTAAACCTTTTGGCTTCGATGGACAGTTAATAGAGAGTTGTGTGTGCACTTAACCTATATGTGTCTAGGTCTAAGCTAAATAAAACTATGTAACAAGAACATTAATATTATAGTTCTAGTCAATAGAAATATATTCCTATTCTAGAAGCATGTGGAAGGAAGCTTAGGACATGTGTGATCTAAGTATACCAAAGAAACAATCTAGTAAAATAAAATGAGAGAAGACTATAGTACTATCTCTCCAAAGAAAGTTAAAGACCCATACTCTAAATATCACAAATGACAATGGAAACAAGCTGCAAGTGTTAATAATAATAACCAACAAATGTATAAGGATAATTGTTAGGAGTAGGTGTGCTATTAACCTCACATATATTAAGGTCTAATGTAACTTAATTGTTTGTAGATAGATAAAGAATTTATGTATCTCCAATAATCATGGAGTAGAAAAAATATAATGGCCACGTGAGGGTGGGGACATATTTAATTAGTTTATTATTCTCTAGGGACTTAGAAATATTGTTGTAATGAAGCATTGATGAGGGGGTTACATAGTGGACTTGTAAGAGCATCTTCCATCATTAATGGATGTAAGATGTATTTAGTGGTTCATGGAGGAGTGCTTGGGAGTTATATATGCCTTGACTTGAGTGGTGAAAGTCAAAGATGTTGTATAAGAGTTATTTTATATTTCGAGATGGCTTGACACATGTGAGGATCATGAGAAATCTTGCCATGGTATTTTGGGACCTTGTTTGGGCCCATGGTATTATTTTTTGGTGGATATATGGGCCTCCTTAAGTCTATATTGTAGGCATGTGATAGAGGATGTATGATGATGTATTTTGTAGGGTTATGTTGCTAGATTTATACTAGAGAAGTAGGAGTGTTGATCTCATTGAGGTATTACATAGATAAGATATATGAATGTGTTGTAACCATATTCATTTGTTAATACATTGAGTTGTGTGGTGGTTTAGAGGTTGGGTTTTTCTTGAAAGGGTTTTTCTAGGGTATATTTATGTCATTTCTCTTCATGTGGTTTCTTCTATTCTTCTTCTATAAATCTTTCTTATTTTTAATTGTTCTTTATATACTACTATGCTATTAAATTTTTTGTAGATTGATTTCTACAATATTGTCAAACTCAAAGGGTTAATTGGAAATATCTGCATGTTTAGTAGTTAATCTTTGTTTTAAGTTTAATTGTTAAGGTGTTTGTGGGCATATTTTCCTAACAATAACAAAGAATAAACATAAATACCCATATCTTGAAGAGTAACCCAATGCAAGAGAACCATAGGATATTGTGACACCAAGATTCTAAGAGTGTTGTAAGATGCTTATAGAAGATACTAGAGAGGCAGAGAGTGCAAAAGCATGAAAGATGTGTAAAGTAGAAGCATGCAAGAAAGAAGAATAATGTTGTATATTTCAATGGGAGAGAGCAATGGTAAATTTGAAGGAAACATTCCATTCAAGAATTTCAATCATTATCATTCTATTTTGGGAGAAGGAATCAAGAAGTAGCACAATAGTCAAATAATCATGTAGCATGATCCATTAAGGTTAGTTACCAACTAAAACAACTTTGATTTGGTTGTTAAGAATTGACCATAAGCATTTTTTTCAACTAGGATGCTACTATGCCTACATAAACATCTATGCACCCATGATTTAGTTTGATCATAGGTTATTTATGAAGAAGGCCAAGAAACCTAGCATGCTAACACCCAAACCTTCCTCCTTTTCTTCCCTAAATTCACCTTTCCTTTTCTCTTGTTGAATCCCATTTTTATCTTATTCTTTCTATTCTTCTTCTTGGCTTACTTTCTTTTGTGTGTAAACTTTACTTCTCTTCATGATTTTTACTACATAATCGGCTTCTTCTTCCATCCAAATCAATTGTAGCATGTGTTTGAACCTAGTTGTAGCTTTTTATACCTATAATACTTTTTCTTCTTTGGCATACCCTCATCTCTGCCATCCCTCCTATCCAACTCATGGGATGTCCCACCTTTTACAACATTTTTGGATGATACATGCAATCCTTGGCTCAAGTTGATTATGTCACTTGAAACAAAATAGATGGTATTCACTATCACCTTTCCCTCTTTTAGACTTATCTTACCACCAATGATGACATGGTTGAGACTTCTCCACTTGTCAACTCCATTTGTCATCTCTTGACCACTCATCCAAAGGGGTTAGATTTATTATAGGTCATCAAGCACATTATCCATCCCAAGGCCCCTCTAAAATCAATGTCTCAAACCATTTATCATTCTATTGAGGTTTATTCTCACTTATTGTGTGCTCAAATTCCCATGTCTATGCCATCCCCTAACACCCATTTTCCTAACTTCCCCACTTCTACTACCTCCTTTGTTCCACCTCCCACTCTAGGCATTTCTACTTTGCTCAATCCTAGCCACCACTCTATTAACCCCTTCATTTATTATGTTTGCATTCTTCATTCCCAACCTCTTACATTTACCTACCCTTCTTAATCTTGCATTCTTCCTACTACTTTAGCTTGTCACATTTTACCTACACCTTCTCATCCCTTAACCACATCCATCACTAACAATTCATGTAGCAACCCCATTGGAAATCAACATGTCCATAATATGGGGGTCATTTATAAATAATTGGTTGCACTTCCTTCTCTCTATCTAGTCTACAACCACTCTAAACTTTAGGCATAACCCATTATCCCTTGATATTCTTGTTGTCAATGAGGATTGCACCTTATGCAAAGTTGTGACACTCTGCAATCCTTCGAAATATGGGGACAAACTCAGGCTATGGGTGACCTATAATGAGTTTGAACCTCCAGATTGTGGGTTGGTTCCCTTCAAATATTCTATTTTTGAAACTATGATTTTCTGTTTTAGAAAAGGGTAAGAAGGAAATTATAAGGAAATAAAACTATAAAATTTGGTGATGCACCTAGTAAGGATGGAAAAATTGCAATCTGGTTCACAATAGAATTTAGAAATCTGACCCACACAATCCAATCTTGGCATAAATATCACAAAAAGTATTTCTGAGGGAGGCTGGAAAATAAACTCTTTATGAAGGAAAATTACTTTTCACAACATAAAAGAACTATTTTCTGTAACACAACCTAAGACCTGTAATATCACCATGCTTAATACTGCAAGTAAGAGTGAGACAATAATTTTAAAGGTTTTAATGATTAAACACAGTAAAACTTCATCAAATCACTTCATACAATTAGCATCAAATGGAAACGCAACTACTTGATTTCAAAAATAAAGGAAATATTGCAAGAGAGACAAAAATGGAACCTGTAACTTGCTAATCTCTATAAAAACTGTCAAAAATGAGCTACAAAACCTTCTTCTCTCTCAAAGTGTATAAGAGCAAAAGGCAAGAACTAGCAAAAATCAAGTTTTGCTTTACAATATATAGCTTGCTCTCACTAAGGGGCATGCAAAAAATGAACTGCAGCTAGCTGCCTCTAAAAATAAGTCCTCCAAATTGATCCACAAGCAAACTCAAAAATCCCCAAAAATAAGGGCTCAAATTGCCACAAATTGAGCAAAAATAGCTTCAATTTGGACCTCTCCATGTGCTTGACCAAGATCCCTCAAATCGCTCCTCAAATCATGCAAAAAACCTCTAGATGGCCTAGTTAACTCAACTTATCAATTTGCATGATTTTGCTTTTGCAAAAATGATTGTGAGTAAATAATAAAGTAATTAAAATAATTACTCTATTATTGGTTACAACTTGTACTACTTTTGATTTTACAATTTGAGAAAAATAATAAAGTAATTTGAAGAATATTACTTTATTATTTATTTACATTTGATTTGTTTGTAAAATCATGCATGAAAGAATAAATAAATCTCCTTATCTCTCCAATTACATATGCCTAATTTGCATGATTTGAGAAAAAATTAGGACTTAAGAGAAAATAAAAATCCCTTATATCTCCTTGTGAGAAAAAATAACTAGTTGCATGACATGTGCCTCTAAAAACAATATATATCCTTATTAGTCCAATTTCAATGCAAAAAGGCCTTACTGCCACATACCTTCACCATACAAGAAAAAAAAAACCCCGATTCTCCTTGTTATTCTGCCATATGCATCATTATGCCAAATATACTTTAAGAATCATTGTCATGCAATGATAAGAAACAAAAATGCCAAAAACTCTACCACCTTGCAATCTCTTTTGTCTTCATGCATCTCTTGAACCATGACCTCGAATGATGACTTTGCAAGAAATAAGGAATATCTCCCTTTGACCATGAGGTAGTTGGCCATGAGGTAATAAGTATTATTGAATGTTTACAAGGCATAATACATACCATGTGGCTATCGATTACCTTTTGACTTCAAAAAAGAATATGCAAGATATACCTTCCATGTCAGCCACTTCTTACAATGATGCTAGGAAAACATGACTCAAGGTTTTGACCCCCGTCGGCATTTAGATATTGCAATGATTTAAGTTTTTGCAAAGTCAAAAACTTCAAAAAAAAGGGTTAGAAACCCTAATCATTTGGTCATTTCACTTGTTCTTCTTTCCCTGTCAGCCACTCTATAACTCTTCAACACTTAGGGTTTGATGGTTTCTTCAACTTCTCCTTGGGTTTCTGAGGTCAAAACTTCACGATTTCTTCACATTTCCTAAGTGAAAAAGTTTGCAGATAATAATGAGCATGACATTTTTTTTCTGACTGGTATTTCTTTCATTTCTATGGTCTTTTCAATGGTAATGGTCGCGGCCATCTTTGGTTTCTCCTTCTGTAGCATTTCTTTGATCATATTATTTTGTTTTGTGTGTTATATCTGCAAAAATGTGAGGAAAACTAAAAAAGAAACCTCCTAAAAGAGGTTGCGACCATTACATTCTCTCTTCTCTGCATCTAGAAGGTAAGCTCTTCTTCCTCCTTGCTGTAGATACTTGAAAATCTTTGCATACTTCAAAAAGAAACAAGGGTTTCAATTTTTATCTAGGTATTCATTCCTTCTCTCTTTTTTATATGGCCGCGGCCATTGTCATTCTTTGTAGCATATCTTTGATTTTCTCTGCTATAAACTTTGAAGGTTTTGATATGAAATGAGGGTTTGCTTTGAAATCTTGACAAGAAAATATTTCTTTACCCACGGCCATGCTTCTAAACACTTTTCTAAACCTCCTTCGACTGTCTTGTAAAAAGATAATGAAGGGTTTCATACCTGTAGTAAGAGTTTTTACTTCAAAATGCATAATTCTTGTCATTTTTAGGCACGACCATGACAGAAATGAACTGTATCCTCATTCTTTTCTTGAAACTGCAAAAATGTGTTAGGGTTTCACAAAAAATCCATATGGGTATCTCAAAAAAAACACTCATTCAGTCATGGCTATGATGCAAAAACACCTCTCTGTAATTTTTACTTTCATTGTGCACATAAGATGAAAACTAGGGGTCCATTCTTGAAAATGAGGTCTCAAAATTTGGAAAGCTGAGTGTCTTTATTCAGGAACAAAACCCTACCTTTTGGTCACAGCCATGGCAAACAAATACATTGTAGTTATTTCCTTTCATTGTATGCATGAAATGTTGTTAGGGTTTTATACTTCTCCATGTGTTTGCGTCTTGAGAGGATCCACTGTAACAAGCATGCTATTCATTCTCTATTCTAAGCATCTCTTTTTCATTTCTGTGCATGAGATAAAACTTGGTTCAGAAATTTGGAACTATGGTTTCAAATGCTATAATACAGGAATATTTTATGATGTTTATACAGAATTGTTCTTCAAGTTATTTGACTTCTTCCCTGGCTTCTGAACACTCTGAGTGATAACAATTTTATTTCTGTAACCTTGAACAATGATATATACCCTTTTCTGCAAAACATATACAATAGCAGTCCTGTATACAAGGGATTTTAATTTGGCATTCCATTTTGTATTAGCAAGTTCATTGTCAGGTAATCATCATTATGCTGCTCTTTCACATTTATCTTGGCATTTTGATCCTCTTGTAGCATGCATATCATGTCTTTGATCTCTTTATGTCCTTCATTATGACATATCTCTGTCATAACTGTATCTTCTTCAAGTAATTATAAAGGCATAACTTGTATCTCTGTCGGCAGTATCACTGTCGCATATATATGGCATATATTTGATCTTTCACTGTTTCACTTCCGTCATTCTATCAGTTAGCACTTATGAAGTCTGAATATGAAATACTTTACTATCACTAGTCAGAGGTATTACAATAGCATGTTTTGATTTCTCTTGTGTATCAGATACATGTAGATACACTTACCAATCTGTCAGAGGTAATGATACATGTACATGTATGAGACTGTAGCATTCAATGTACCTCTGTCAATTATGTCTGTCAGATGCCATTCATGATGAACCTATATGATCCTATCCTTTCAGAGGCATGATTTTTATCATTTGTTTTAGTTGTATTTGATCTTTATGAACACATTAGTGTGACCTTGTTATTTGCCTTCAACTGTTGTATGAAAAATGAAGGCTCATGTAGCCTGTTCTTTCTATCTGATATTCCTTTGAGACTTGATTGGCATATATGTCTTTATCTGATGTGATCAACTGATCATACATGTACTTGATATCTGTACCTAGTTTAACTAATATTATCCTTTAATCCCGGAACATTTAATGCATGATTTGTTCTTTCTAATATGCACATGTTCATTATGTATATAACTCTCAATCTTTTATGGCTGTTGAATCAACAATGCATTTGAAAGTTATGTTTCATTATGAACATCTACAGATAGGGATTAGTTTGATAATGTCTTTGCAAACTGATACTTAATCTAATCATAAGTCTGCTATTCATCTCATTTTCATATTTATGTCATCTCTTAAGTCTGATTTTGTGAAATGTGACACGAAATATGACAACAATAAAGTATTATGATAATGATATGAATAAGAGGAATACCTTTCATGACTGCATTTCTGTTTTCTACATTTTGTCAACTTGACTCGGGCATTCTAAACTTATCTGATTTGTTTCAATCAACTGTAATGAATGTCATGATGACATACTTTCTCTGTAAGTTGATTAAATGATGCATGATGTACTTTGAATGATGCATCCTGTCTTTTTCTGATATTCCTTTTCAAATGAATAAAAAAGGAAACATGCTGGGCTCAACCCTACATTACTTTTCCTATGCTTGCACAGTGAACAAACAAGTTACTATAAAAAATATACCTGATGGTATTGATTGATCTTCTTTATAATATCTGACTTGTAGCACATGTCTGATTTGATCTTTCATATGAAATGCATGATGTGACAAGTTGATAAGTCTGCATGATAAAGCATATGATAACTTTAAACATCCGGAGCTCTTACGGGACTTTCCCCAATTTTTTTGCAGGTTCAACTGATGATAGGAACTGAAGATGAAGACTGAAGATCAACATCAACAAAACAACCTTCTTGCTCAGGCAATGATGGATGTTTACCTTTTAGCATATGTTCTTATTATTTCTTTTATCATCAAATGTATAGCTTGCATGTCTGCATTGCTCAGTCTAGTTACTCCCATGGCTTGTGTGGGACACATTTGAACACCTCTTTTAAACATAATCAGTTAATCTATCTTATGCACTTGATGTATATATGTTTCTTTTTCAATCAATGCATAGGATAAAGTAACAAATACTGAATTGTATGTTCCAAATATGATATGAAATAACAGTTCAAATTTCTTTCTTTCTTTCTTTCTTTCTTTCAAATCTGAACAATTGAATAATCAATCTATCTTATAACTCCTAAAAGATAACACTATGTTAGATAAACTGTATGTCTTGAATGGTTGATACCTTGACAACTTGATTCTCTTGTCATGATGATTCATCAGTCCGGACTGATGGGTTATCCTGTCAACTGAATTACATCTCTGCTTTGTCAAGACATCAACTGTTCATTTAATGCAATAACTTCAAAGTTTTTCTTTTATTCCTTCTGAACAACTGCACTTAGGTCTAACTAAACTTAGTGTGAACAAAAATTTAGTAACATTTCTCTCACACTTTTTCCCCATAGTTTGTGGCCCTACATTTCAAAACATATAGCAAAAAGGTAGTTTGAAGACACATGTCTCCCCTTTCAAAACTACATGTGACTATTTATTTGATAATTGCATGTTGGATAAGATCTTTCCACATTTTTTAAAATAAAGAGCCCTTGAATGGTTTTGTTCTCTCTCTAACCACTCTATCAAATCCTTCTACAAATTCATGCAAACTTTCCTAGAGCACTTTCAAGTTAATATAGGCTTGCAAATAATCTTTACAAATATTATCCATTGTAAGCAAGGTCTTAAAGATAAAGTAACCAATTTCATCTTGTGATACCAGTCCATCCTCTCTCAAATTTCTTACCCTCTCCCAAATTTTGATGTTTAGAGAGTGATTATTGGAAACCTTGTCACGGATATTCATGAAAAGATTCTTTTCATGATATACACATCCTTCCCCCACCTCTACACTGCCTTAAGGCACTATGACCAAATAGGGATCCAATTATAAGCACCTTCTTCTTTAGTTTTTCCCACTCTCACTACCTCATTAGGCATATATCCTCTTCCTATCCCAACAAATACCATTCCAAGAAAAATAATAACTTCTTCACCCTAAAACTTGGTCCAAAACCTTTTGTAAACCAAGTTGATATGGTAGCACCACCCTCTCCTTCAATGCTAATTGTATCCTTGAAGTCTCAAGATGACTATCGCTTCACTAAATTAATTTTTCCCCTTCATAATGTCCTCCAACAACTTCTAACAAACAAATTCACCCAACTCCCTCTTATTTTACCTCTTGATAGAAACCTCCCCTTTCCAAAACTTGTGACCCCAAGGCATTTTGTCAATAGAAAATCCTCCCCAAACATGACACTGGGAGGAGCATGCGCTTGAGACACTTGGTCTAGGATCTCGTTGATAATAATGTCATTCATGTTGTGGGGGTTGATGATAAAGGAAACAAATTGGTAGCTCATCCAAATGCCAATTTGTAGATATTTACCAATCCATTGCCACAATGTTCAACAACTAATTTCATAGATCTATTATTTCCTTTGCCATATGCCCATTCCACTAGCTCTAATATTGACTTCCATACACCATTTATTCCTCCTACCTCTAACATCTTTTCTTTCTCAAAGATGACTAGTGCAAATGAGGTTGGTCCCTCTAGTTTCAAATCAAGATCAAAGCCTCATCTTCCCCATTTCATCACCTTTTCTTTTAATGTGATTCGTAATAATGGGTATCATGGTCCTCTAAATATTGAAGGGCATAGTCTCCATAAATCCACTTCAAGGATTATGGTGGACCCCACAAACATCTTCAATATTTTTACAAAGGAACATTTATATAGTGCTCACCTTCATCAAGATCTTAAGATCACTTTGGAGTGTCATTGAGAAACTACATTTGAACCCTAATTTACACCCTTGTGACCATCATTCTTCCAATCCAAGTAGGCCCTAAATGCTTGGATATCTTGTGTCATGCTATCCCAACCTCTGATAGGTACATTATCTCAGTCCATCCTTGGCTTGATGCCATGTAGGCTATTCCCTCTCACAATTCCTTAAGTTTCCCCATGACCGCGCCATAGTCATTGTATGTCATTCTCTTTTCCATCCCATCTCTAACCTATGGCACATCTTCATTGCTTACTTCCTAAAACCTCATCTAGTTCTCCTAATCCTTGCATAGATGATCTATTTAGTCTATACCAGAGTTATGTTATTTAAAGAGCTACCATTCATGCACATCACCCATCTTGTGACATTCCACCTCCATCACCCATAATTCCATCTCCCAAACCTTCTAACCTCCCTTCTCATCTTTCTATTGAGCCTCACAATGGGAAGAAACCAACCTTAACTCAAACCAATGTAGCCCTTACAACTTCAACCTAAACCCAAACTACAAATAAATAATAGCCCAAAGATAAACAATAAAACTAAAGTTGAAGATCAATCTTATCCAAAGATCAAAACCCCACCATTAGTTAAACCTAATGCCCCACCCAAGATAATTCCCCAACTTGAATCTATCCCAATTTATTTTATGCTTCCTCTAGCTAACCACCAACCCCGTCCTCCACCCTCACCTAAAGAACAACCTCTTAGGAAGAAATAAAAGAAAAAATTAAAGGAATTGAGGTCTTTTTTCCCTCATATACTCAACCTGCCATATTAAAGACACCTAATGAGGTACCCTTTGACACACCTCTTGAGCCTCTACTAGTCACTGCCATTCCAAAGAATCTCCTCAGACTTGCCATTTCCTAGATTCCCCCTTCAACTCCTTTCCAACCTAAAACACAACCCACTCTCTCACCTACTCCAATCCACCCATCATTCCCAAATATTCTTAAACCATCTACCCTTGACATGGTCCCACCTCCAGTGTCCACCACCCAAAACTAAATGTAAACTTGAGCCTTACCCTATCTTGTCCCATCACCTACCTAAACCAAAACTCATGCCTCCTCCTATTCCACAAACACCATTGATATATTACTCTTCTCATAATGTCATGGTTGCCTTTGAACAACCTATAGATCCTAATACTACTATGTCTATTGGTAATAATGAGGATCTCAAGATTGTTCCTTTCTCTATAGTGGAGTTGATGGCTCACGCTATCAATGAGTCTCTCTTTGAATCAATTACATATGTCCCTTCCTTATCAGTGATATTCATTCATTCTTTGAATCTTACTTTAAATGTTATAGGGAATGTTGTTCTTCTTGCCTCTCCTGGACAAACATATCTTCTCCCTCCTCTTTTTCCTACTATGTCTAATGTCCCTTGTCCATCTAGACACATTTCACTCCAATAAAACCACATCATCCCCTCCTACCAAAAAATAAGTTCACTACTAATCAATGCGGTGATGATGATTTTCTAGATCATCATTAAGGAGTAGTATATTTAGGCATAAATGTCTATGTATGTGTATATATATACTTGTACTTGTGTCTGTGTATGCATGTTAGTTTGATTTGGAAGACCCATGTTACCCTTGTAGGTACATGGATATATGAAGAATGCCATGTAGTGTCATACCTCTATTTGTTACGTATTTCTTCCTACATGTACTTTTTTTGTCTTAAGCACATTTTGGGGATGATGCAAAGTATGCAATTTTCAACATTACAATACCTTCTCACATTTTACTTTTGATGATCCTTCAATTGATGTTCATACTTAGGCATCTAATCTAAATAATTTTCAAGATGTGCAATATGGTCATTTGAACCTTCAGGTCCTTTCACCAACTAGGGTTCTAGAGACATGTGTTGATATTCCATATCCATCATCTCCTACTTTCACTAAGTTTAACATTGCTTCAAATGGAACTTCCAATGATTTAGTGAATTAGATCCATCATTATTTTCTATAGGTAGTTTGTTGGGATGAGTACTTGGTAGATCTTGAGTATTTGTTTTGTGAGTTCTACCTTGCAGATCTAGAGGATAGGTCATCAAGGACTTGATTTTTTATTTTTGATGATAGTTCCAAAATAATTGTTATCTCTTCATATTTGGCTCCTATGCTATTATAGTTTCCGTAGTGTTTTAAGTTGTCACCATTATTGGTTAGTCTTTGGACACTTGATCTAATCTAGGCACCTCTTATCACTAACTTGGATAAATTGATGTATAGTTACTAGAGATATTCATCTTTTGTTTTCTTCCCTCACATTCATTTTTGGAATGGGAATACCTTCTATATGCACCTATTGGTATACTTATTCCTCAAGGAAGTAATGTTGTTTAGCATGCATGGATCTTCATCATCTTGTTGTATCTCTCTCTTTGGGGGGTTCTTCATTCTCTCTCTTTAGGGGCTTATCATTGTACATGGTATCTCATATGGCTTGTTTTGTTAGGACCCATTTCTCATTTCTCCTAAGTTGCACTTAAGGGAAGGTATTGGTGTAATTATATTATTGCACCTTATATTAAGTTTACTTAGATAGTTTATTTTATTTACTTAGGTAAATTAGGAAACAATGAGAACTTGTCATCAAGTTGAGTTCACTTGATCACCAAGTTGAGTTCACTTGACTTTACTTTTCCTACATGTTGAGTCAAACTACAAACTAACTCGTATCCTTTGGGAAACTTTCCATTATAACTTGTTCATCTTAGAGTCTTTATCTTGTAGTTCATTTTATTTGTTTTGTAATCAATTCAATCAATCAATTAATCTCTCTTTTCACATTCTCAATATCAGAATAACTAATATTTGCATTCTACATTATTTCTATGTTTTCTTGTAGCACGTGTAACTTATCTTTCATTCATGCGAATTCTAGCTCATGTGTTTGGATTCTTATTGAATCTTACATAGTGAATTCTCTAAACTTCTTTGGCTTAATTTGTGCATGATAACCATCTTTGGGTACATTCTCATTGCCCCATTATCTAAATGTGATAAAATGATAGAAATACATGGATATATAAAAGGGGATTGTTCAATAAAGTACACTCACACTTACATATAGTGGCACATAACTCTAAAAATGAATGATGAAGCATGCAATAAACTTGACTCCTAAATATTGGAAGTAAACCTTTGATGGATATGTTTTGAAATCCATTATCTTCTAAGGTATGACTCATGTTAGTAACTAATGTTTAAAATCACAATATGTAATCTTTAATTGGTTCTTTTCTTCTTACTTGCATTGTATGAGGTTTAGAACCATTTTCTCAAGTTCAATATTTGTAATTAAAATGTTTCATGAAAGCACTAGCCAAATCCACAAAAAAAGTCATAGAAGCATGTGGTAATGAATAAAACCATGTGAATACATAACCACTCAATCCTATGGGAAATAATTTACCTAGCAACTTATCCTCATGAAAATAAGAGAAACATATAGATTGGAAAGTTGTTATATAAAGCAATGGATTGCCTTTATCATCATACTTTGTAAACAAGGTGCCACAAATCCACTTGGTGAAAAATAAGTCATACTGTCATTGTACGCTCAAAATCATGACTAGGTGGCCTGGGGCGGTTGAGTCAGCTTTGGCGCACACATGGACCCTCTCATCTTGCCACGGGGTGAATCGCCATGTCACTCTCGCTCTCATGGAAGTCGCTAGTTGAGAGGAGGCGAGACACAGGGGTGGTCTGGCTCATTGGAGAGGTAGACTTCGCAAAGAGGGGTCGGCTAGTCCTGGGGCCTTTGTTGTGTGTTTGTTTGGATGCGGTGTTCTGTGACCATTGTTGTGAAGATAACTATATGACCTGAAGGGTCACCAATCACTGTTCTCCTATTTGGGGTTCTAATGTTCCAACGTTGTGTGGGTTGATTATTGTTTTCATTGATGTTTTGTTCAAGTTGACGTTGTCATTCGTGTTGTTAGATGATTTCTTGTATTTGAAGTTCTCTGAATCTTCCTTGTTGTTGTTGAATTACCAGTTGGTCTTGTTGCTGTCTAGGGTTGATCTCCTCTATCTTGTCGAGGATTTCCTTCACCCACTCACCTCTAAGTCCAGGGCACATTCGTGAGCCTAAACAAGAGAGAGATGGTTTAAGCTAACCTTGACTTGACCTAGGGTTTCAACTTAGGATTTGTGTGACCTAAGGTTTAACTTTGTTGACTTTGTTTGACCTTGTGTTGAAACCAAGGGTTTGTAAACCTTCTACATTGCTAATGTTTTTGTTCTTTTCTATTTTTGTATGCATGCAAGCCTATATGAGTGCAAAACATTTTTTTGTACTTTTTTCTATTTATAGAAAGGAAAATGCTTTTTTTCTATTCTAGGAATTAGAAAATGAATGCAAACTAGTATGAGATTACCTAATGCAATTGAATCTATGTTTTTGGTTTGATTTTCTGAATAAGTGGATCAATTTAATCTAGAAAGGGAAATTGCTTTTAATCTATGAACTTTTGAAAGGGAAACTACTTAAACAATGCAAATGTACTTAGCCTATCAAGGAAAAAGCAACATGTATTTATTATTCCCAAGGGAAAAGTTTGATTATCTAATTACTATGAAATGAAAAAAAAAAGCATGAAGGAACCTAGATTAAAAGAAGATGCGTGAACCTCCACTACCCTCAGAAATACTTGTATGACAACCTCTAATCCTCTTGCAACTGCGGGGTGATCCTCTTGGCAACAATAAGAAAATAGAAGCAAAAGAAGCTTTTGAAGCTTTGAAATGAGCTCAATGAGAGCTTGATGAGCACTGTGGCTTGTGATGTGAGTAGCATATGGATGCAAAATGAGATTTTAGGAAAGCTAGATGAGATAACAAATAAAAGAAAAAGGCTCTAATGTCCTGTGTGAGCATATGGATGATTGATTTGGAGAGAAATAACCTGCAAGAACTATGTGCACAAACTGAAATTGCCTCCCAAAAGGGGGATCTTTGAAGCTATGCAACAATGAAAGCTTTGAAGCTTTGGAAAACTAAGGAAAGAAATGAATAAAGAGGCTCAAAGGCATGTGAAGAATCTTGAAAAAGCTTGTGAAGAAGGCAAGAGCATTCTCCAACTTGAGAAATAATGAAGAGGTGAGGGGTATTTATAGTATGGATGGCACACAAGAGGGGGGAATTGATTGAATAGTTAACTCCCTTGATTAGAGAGTTAACAAAAATTGATTGGGGAGTTGTCAGGATTGATTGCTTAATGAACTCAATTGATTAGGCAGTAGACTGGGTTGATTGGGAGTTAACATGCTTTGATATACTAGTTAACTCATTTGATTGATTAGTTAACTAAATTGATTGCATGTAGTTAATTGAATTGATTAATTAGTTAACTAAATTGATTGCATAGTTAACTAAATTAATTGTTTAGTCAATTTGAGTGATTAGTGGAGGAAATTACAGGAGTTAATTTTATGGATAATGGATAATTTGAAAAGTAAATAAAATATTAATTTTATTTACTTGTGATGAGAAAAATGGAAATGAATTTAAGAATTCACATTCAAAAATAATGTTTTTCATATGGAACTTCTGGGAGCTCGTTCGGGCACATACAAACTCCTTTTTGGGTGCCGAATTTTTTGAAAGTGCATGATTTTTTGAGGGCTACATAGTGGTGACATTATTTTTTGTTGAAAACACATAAAAGTGGGTCACCCCTTTCACCATTCAAGATCTCCCAGGGGAGATCTAGGAATAACAGGGGGAGATCTGGAAAGGAAGGGGTCTGGGTGAAAATGCATGATGGGAGATGGTTAGTTAGGTGATGAGGAGGTGAATTGCCTCTGGAAACTGGTCAAAAGGTGGTCAAAAACTAAATATCCACTTGCAAATGTCAAATCTCCCAGGGGAGATCCTGACATAATAAGGGGAGATTTGTATTGGTTAACTAGAACTGAAAACTAAAAGTTGGAGATGGCTTGAGAGGTCCTCTAGAGGGATCCTGGGGGTGGGAATGGATGAAAAAAACTAGGGAAAGGTGAAAACACAACAAATGGATGAATACAAGGCTTAGGGACAAAGTCATAAGCATAGGAAACACAAATTGACAAGTGTCAAAAAGCGTTGAAAGTGAAGAAAGGGATAAAATGACAAAGGGGAAACAACACAAGGAAGAAGAAACCACATGCTACCAAGAGAATCGCTGCTGAGATAATATTATTTCATGCTTACATGTACGTGACAAGGATTGTGAGTCATCACCAGGGTCCTCGTGGAGGTTGTGCATGATTTTGGTGCTTACTTATTTGTCCCCTCGGGGACGGTAGTCTACATGAAAGGTAGGTACCATTCCCGAACTAGGCCTTACCTGTTGTCAATTTTTCTACAATTGTACCTGCAATAACTAGTATTAGTTCAACATCTAAATATATCAAAACAAGTAATGAAAATTGAAATGACGAACATACCATAGATTGTGTGAATTCACCTAGTTGTTTGCCTTTATCGAAGAGACCTATAGGGATGAAAGCATGCAAAACGAGAGCACGAAAGATGCATAAAAGAAATCAAACACATGCTATGCTAGAGAGGAGAATAGATTCTCCTTTTATTGCAAATTTTGAAGAACATATTCAATTTTTAGGGACGAAGTCGCAAGCACAGGAAACACAAATCAACAAGTGTCGAAAAGCATTGAAAGTGAAGAAAGGGATAAAACGACAAAGGGGAAACAACACAAGGAGTAAGAAATCACATGCTACCAAGAGAATCACTACTGAGAGAACATTACTTCACGCTTACATGTATGTGACAAGGATTGTGAGTCATCATTAGGGTCCTCGTGGAGGCTGTGCTTGATTTTGGTGCTTATAGTCATATACTAAAGGATTGTGCAATATTGCTTTGATATGATCTTTCTATTTAAGTGTGTTCATAACCATCAATGCACTTTTTTAGATGGGCCATCTCATTAATGAGGTAGTTTATACAAGATAAGATATTATTCTCAACATGTCACATATCCATATGTGTATACATATCATCTGTAATAGTGGGAGAGGATGGGAAAGATGTATCATCAACTAGTGGAACATTATCTTCATGTTTTCCTTTATCATTTTGCATGTCTAAGTTATGCATTTGTTCAATAGAAGGTGTATAAGATTGAAAATTCCACAATCACTCAAAGATACATCATAAGAAATCATGAGATCATCCAAAGGTGGGTCTCCATCAAAAAGTGGTGTATCATCATGATACATAGAAAAATCCATGGGATCCACTAAGGAAGGGCCACTAGAAGGGGAAGAATGAGCATCATGAGTAAAACATGGTCCAGGGTCAATAGTAAAGTAATCTAGGAAAGCATATGAAAAATCATGGAAGAATGTATAATAAATATGACATGAACCAAACCATTGTTTGGCTCTATCAACCAAGGTATCACCAAATGCACACATCAAAATGTATAAGCATAATATGAGAATAAGAAGGATTCTACATGTAAATTTGCATCTTCATTACCACTAAATGACTCTATGACAAGTATTTTAGAAGAATGTACATCATAACCAAATCATCATGGAATGAAGAGTCATCAACCTCATCATGAGAAGATAACTATCACTATGTACGTTTCTAAACATACCATTAATCCAGACCATGATCCACAAGATAAAGAAGAGGATTATCATGAGCTTCATGGAGGGTAATGACCTCATGTGAAGGGAAGCAAGGTTTACCATGTATAAGCATAGCACTAGTGATAGAAGAAGTACAATCATCATGAAGCTCGTCACTAGGATAATCATCAAATATAGGTAATCTCAAATCAACAAGTACATAGCTAGGCATGGGAGAAGGTGCACAATAATCATATGTAAGCGGAGATGAAACATGTGTATCTACATTATTGGACTCCACAAGAAATGGTGAGTGAAGAGAGACATATGGATGGGAATCCATAAATGGAAAAGAAAGGTTATCATGAGAAGGAAAATGAATATGATTGCTAGGTCACTATCATAGGCCACAAAAGAGATGTTATCTTAAATAATAGTAACTTAAGAAGTGAGCTTGATAAGGAAGGGGAAGAATACATCCATAATAAAAGATGTAGTAATAAATCCCGATTCGAGGGAGGGTGGTTGGGGAACAAGAGAAGATTATACAACAAAGGATCAAACCTCAATCAAGATAAAACAATGAAACATAAATGAGGGTAGATCCAAACTCTAATCAAACCTAAAATAGTGTGAATATAATTAGAATATTAGATTTGAAAATGAAACCCTAGAAGTGAAACTCAAGGTGGGTAGGGTGGATGAAAGTAAGATAACACAATGAATCATAAACCTAAGATAAGATAGACCTATGAAGCACAAAATAGGAAAAGGGAACGGAACCCTAATAAGGTCTACAAATCTATTAAAGTGATAATAAACATAGTTTTGAAAAACCCTAATTAAGAAGGCAAAATCCTAGGGGGTGTAGGATAAGTCAAGTTTGGTAAGTGTAGAGGAATAATTGGATTACATTAATAATATATGCTAATTAAAAAAATGCGACCAATTAAGCATAAATTAACCTAGATTAATTAGAGTTGAGACATATAAATGCAATCAATGTATGAAAATTAAATGTGCGGGTTTGGTGCACTTAGCTCTTGAATTGATGATGGAAGAATGATGTTGATGCTATGATGAATTAATTCACCATTGTCATAAAATTATTAGCCTTAGTATGATGACTCTCTCAAAATTTAAACTATCATAGTATGATGAATATCTCAAAATCTAAACTATCATAGAAAATGTTGTAGGTTGATGCCAAGCTTCACGAGTTTGATCCTAACTGCCACAATATTGATTTGGTATGCAAATTTTATTTGTGTCAATTGCATGGATCTAAATTGCCAAAATATTTGCTTGATCTTTGCGTGCCTTTGCCTCTTAGATATTTGAATTTGTGAAGGTGGTGTTTAAGAACATCTTTAAGAAGATCATCGACTTGATAGGTGAGTGTGTTCTCCTAGGTCAACCCCCTTGGTGGTTTGGATTAATGATGATGAGTGATATTGAAGACAACATTCACCAACATGTAGATGGTCTATATGATGATTTAGATTTGATTCTTTGTTGCCCTTTAAAAATTGAAGCATGCTCTAATAATTTTCTCTTTTCCTGGCATATTATAGCATGTGATTGCATATGAATCAACTGCACATTGAATGTCTTTTAATACAGTGACATAACAACATGCCATATAAATGTGTGCTAAGTCAACTTAACAACTAGTGAAAGGGAGCAAGAAAGTTAGAACTTGAAATTTTAAATTTGGGAATTATTTCCACGCTTCTTGAGATTGAACAAGGGTGAGCCCACATCACTAAAAAATGAACCAAAGGGATAAGGTGGAAATATCAAAGTGAGAGACAAATGCATGGAAATACATGTGACTTGAGATGAGATAGAAATGAATAAGTAATGCATGCATGTGAATGAATGTAAACATGAATGAAATAGAAATGGAAAGGAGTTGGCCATGAACCAAGCTTTAACACAAAAATATACCACTTGTTATGTTATTGCATGAAGATGTTTTCAATAAAGTGAGTATAAAACTAAATAAAAATGACATGGATGTATTAATTTTACTATTATAAATTCATTCTATTCAAATTAAAAATAAATTTAAATGTGAAGTCAATTAATGAAATGCTATTTGAATTAAAAGTGGATTTAAATGTAAGGTTGATTTGATGAAACATGAGATTGATTGATTTAAATATTTCCACATATATTATTATTAAAAATGATTATAATGTAGAATATAGAGTTAGGTTAATTTGATGAAACATGAGATTGATTGATTTAAAAATTTCCACATATTATTATTACAAATGATTCTAATGTAGAATATAGACTTTGACCTTAATGTTGAAATTAAATGTGATTTTGATTTGATGAAATATGAAGTTATTTGATCTAAAGATTTCCATATATATTATTATTAAAATTGATTCCAACGTAGAATATGACTTTCAAATTAATGTTGAAAATAACATTATTAAATGAGATACTATACATGACAAGTAATATGAATATATTTTTAAAATATAATAATTTTAAAGGAAAATAAAATAGAAACGTATCACTTCATGGCTATCCATTTGTTTATTTAAATTTGATTTGTTATTTAGAGTTTTTAAAGTTTTAAAAAACACCGTGATTGAGTTATGATAAATTTTTGAAATAGATTTATATATTATCATAAAAATAGTGTATAGATTATTTTAAAAAAGATAAATTTTTGAAATAGATTTATATATTATAATAAAAATAGTGTATAGATTATTTAAAAAAAGATATAATAGTGTTGTGTTTTAAAGCTTTGTAAATTTAGCTAATTTGGGGAAAATTAAAATATTAAGTGATTTTAAAAAAGGAAATCATTGTTAAACAAATGTTAGTGTGAACGGGTTTTTACCCTTACACGGTTTCTTAAGTTTAACTTAGGTTTAGCATTATAGGTAGTTCCCAATATTTAATATTGGTTATCCGTATTTTTGGTTATTGGGTAGTTTCACCCGTTATGTTTTTACCTTGCCTTTAAATAGGCGCTTGTACATTATGTAATATATCTCATTTCATTTTTCTCAATATCAATTCATTGATATTTGGTGGAAGAACACTTTGCTTCTCTTGTGTATCTGTGAGGGTGTTGTTTTGTAGATTGAGGATCCTGGGAAGGAGTTGATCACTCCTACATGTTATCAGAGCTCCTCTTTTTGCTCACCTTCCTGGAGAGTTTCTACCACATTGAGGAGATCCAGGCATTCTGATCTTGCCTGCATTTGCTGGAGATTATTGGCGTTTGAATTTTTTTGCAAATTCCAAATTCGCTAGCAATACTTATTTTTCACTGCCATTTTTGTTGTTTGGCGTGAGCGGATTTGGCTTTAATGGTTTGCTATGATAGTTTTTGTCACTGTTATCAACAGTGCTCGGCCATTGGTGGTTCCTCACATGGGTGTTTAAGTCATTGATCGCAGTTTTCTTCACGCTTTGGTCACTTCAAGTGCTTAACACAACCCTAGCCTGTGCTCATATTTGCTAGGTTCCTTGTGACTAACACTCAAGCCCCAGACCCTTATCAACCAGCCTGCGACCTCTACATTTTTGGTGGACACAGAAGTGGATTATGGGTGGCGTTTGTTGTTTTGTCTAGTATTTTATAAATTGAGCCAAAAGTTTCAGTAATGGCGATCCAAATGGAGGGTGCGAAGGAGTTTTTGTGCAAACTTTAATACATTATAAAGTTTCATTGTAAATATTTGCATTTAGGGTTTGTTGTGCATGCGCAACGAGGTAGTGGGCCCATGCAGATTATTTGGGCCCGCCGTTTTGAAGATGTGAAGGGACATTTGTCCCATATTGAACGTGTTGTGCATGTCTTTTCTATTTATATAGCTCGTCCACCCTATACTCTAATGTGAGAAAGGCTCACAGGCTCAAATTTGACTCTCTCTCTTGCGTGCATGGTACTCAGTGTGTTGGCTTGGTGATTTGTCATTCAGACATGGAGACTTGTGGTGCGGGAACCCACCACCAATCGCCCCTCGGGGGCTTATTTTTTGCCTCCATGCACTTTTTCTAGATTTCTTCCTCAGGTACATGTTATTCAACTTTTTGCATCTTGAGCTTTTTTTGGATCTTGGAAAGGTGAAATCAATTTTGAGAGGCTTCATTTGCTATTGTCTTTAATATCTTGGAGGTTTCAGACCTGATTGTATCAGTTTGGTGTCTGTTTTGCTTGCTTTTGGTGCATTTGTTGTCATGGCTACTCCTGATTTATTTGAGCTTTTAACTCCTCATAACTATCATACTTGGAAGATTCAAATGCGTAGGTTGCTCCAATCTAAGGGTTTGTGGTCCACATTACATGATCGACAACCCACTCTTACTAGGGAGTTTGAGATATTTGCTCACAGGAACAAGTGTGATGAAGCTATGGGTTTGATAGCTTTGCATGTTTCTGATAGTTTGCTTTTCCACATTGAGGAGTGTAATACACCCAAGGAGGTATGGAATAAGTTCAATAACTTGTTTGGTTAGATCAGTGAGTTCTGTGCTTTGGAATTAGAGGCAAAATTGACTTCTCTTGCCCCAGATGCATTTCCTTCCATTGATAATTATCTAGTCAAGTTCAAATCTATGAGGTCACAACTGGGAGGATGTGGAAAGGATAAAACTAATAAGGAGTCTATTTTCTTGATTATGTCTAAGCCAAGAGGTCCATTTGTTGTTTTTTCTTCTACTTTTTACTCCACTATGGATGCTTTGGGTAATGCTTTAAATATGCCTTATTTTGAGACATTTTGTGATTGTTTGACTAGGGAGCAAACCAAACTTGCTCAATTAGATGGGTCCTCTAAGAATCATGCATTAGTTGTACAAGCATCGCAAAGCAAAGGGAAGAAGAAACCTAAGGCTAAGACAAAGTCTAATGAGTCCTCCACCTCTTCCAAAGAGGATAAACCTAAGAAGGAGAAGTTTAGTTGTGTGTATTGCAAGAAGAAAGGTCATGATGAATACCATTGTTATACTAAGAAGATTGATTCAAGCTTTCACACCTTCTTCAAAAGAACACATTCAGCTGCCCTCATCTGTGACTCCTTCTTCTACAGCTTCTCCATTGGCAGCATCTTCATCTTCATCTAAACCTACACAGTCAGGGATGCAGGATTGGCTTCCACAGACAAGCTCAAAGGACATGCATTGGTTACTTCTACAGTTCACTCTGTTCATGATAGATGGTTTTTGGATTCAGGAGCATCAAATCACATGGGTTTTTCTCCCTATCCTTTTTTGGGACTTCATCCTACAAATACTTCTAAGATCTTGTTGGGGGATAGTAAGTTTTTGGATGTTGCAGGGATATGCAATGTTGAGATTGGTGATGGTTGTTTCAGAGATGCACTTTGTATTCCTGATTTGTACACAAATCTTTTTTCTATCTATCAGATTACTCATGGTGAGGTACCTAAGACTGTAGAGTTCACTACAGATTTTATTTTCATTAGAGAGGCTGATACTGGCAAAGTCATTGAGTTGGTGAAGCTGATCATGAGTCTTGTCTCTATGCTTTTTCTCATTTTGTTGAGGATGATGATTATGAGCCTCGCACTCCACTTGCTAGTGTTAATAGAAATTCCATGGGAGAGATTGGTCATTTGAACTTTGGAGTTCTTTAGACCTGTGTTGATTCTTCTATTGCTTCAGATATTGGTTCTTCAACACAATAGGATGTTCTTGATCCTTCAGATCTTGCTTTGTGGGATAGTCACTTGACAGGTCTTCCAGAGTTGTTTTGTGAATCTCACATTGCTGATTTGGATGATGTAATTGAGGGTATATCCCTTCTTTTTTATGACAGTATTAGCACTGCTGTCATACTGTCTATGTCTTTGGAGATTGTTGCTTGAGAGTTTCCACATGGTCTTGTTGATCCACCTTCTTTAGTTGAGGTTGCACCTGATCATGATGTGACATTTGGTTACATAGAGGCACCGAGATAGTTTTCAAAGGCATCTTTCATGTTGATTCTTCCTCTCTCTTCTCTTGTTTCAGAGTTGGAGTTTCTTTTGCATTAGTGGTTGGTCTTGTTTCTCCCTAAAGGGAGGCATGTTGTTTGCAAACATTGGATATTCTTTTGTCTTCAGGCTTCGAAGATCGGCACAGGAGTTTCTTCATCATGGGGGAGGGGGATCTTCGACATTTCTATTCTTTACTATGGGGGAGCTACATAGTCTCTCTCCTTTTGTATTTTGCTGACATCATTGATATCAGTGCCGAAAGTTGTCCTTGGGGGGTCTTGTGGAGTCCTCCTTCCTTTCACCTTTTTCAACTTTTTTCTCTTTTGGAGAGGAGTTTTCTCCCACGGGGTTTTTCTCCTTTTCTCTGGTTATGAGAGATTGCATTGCATAGTAGTTGTGCATGGGTACCTAACATGGCCTTGTAGTCGGGACCCATCTTGCATAATAATCTCATTAAGTTTGCACTTAAGCAGGGGTGTTAGTGTGAATGAGTTTTTACCTTTACACAGTTTCTTAAGTTTAACTTAGGTTTAACTTTATAGGTAGTTGCCAATATTTAATATTGGTTACCCGTATTTTTGGTTATCGAGTAGTTTCACCCGTTATGTTTTCATCTTGCCTTTAAATAGGTGCTTGTACATTATGTAATATATCTCATCTCATTTTTATCAATATCAATTCATTGATATTTGGTGGAACAACACTTTGCTTCTCTCATGTATCTGTGAGGGTGTTGTTTTGCAGACTGAGGATCATGGGAAGGAGTTGATCACTCCTACAACAAATTATTAAATGATCTTAAAAAGGAAAGAATCAACCAACTAGTGAATAAGTTTATCATAACAAGGAAAAAACTTATGCATTAAAAGTAACAAAACCATTAGAGGGGGACAAATACCACTCATTCAGTTTATAATCCCATTTCCAAACCTTGACCATCCTCAATAAGCTCCCTATCAATAAAAGAATTGTTGTCTTCCTTATGTTCCTCCTACTTAGGAGACAAGCTATTAGGTTTAACCTGTCACGAAGAAATGCCCAATCCTAAACCAAAGGACGTGCCATGTTTGACAAGCAGAGCCCATCACATTGTTGAGAGGACACGAAGGTGACTAGCCTATGGGGAGGAGACCGGGAAGGGACCAGCCAACATAACTCTGAGAATGCCACTAGGTGCTTTCATTGCATTTGTGCCTTTGATCCGAACAGGAACAACGATTGCAAGGTGAGAGCATTATCCCTATAATCCAAAAGTTTCTTTTTTTTTCGATTGAGGATTTTA
Source organism: Cunninghamia lanceolata (assembly GCA_027924645.1). Lineage (NCBI taxonomy): Eukaryota > Viridiplantae > Streptophyta > Pinopsida > Cupressales > Cupressaceae > Cunninghamia > Cunninghamia lanceolata. Next base: position 17,078,778 of record BSBN01000801.1, read on the forward strand.
TATCATCCACAAGATCGTTTATATCCGATATGGGAGCACAAGTCTATGTTGATACCTCTTCTGCTGAGAGCCAAGGACTCAAGGGTATACATTCCACCAAAATGGTTTACTTGCACTTCTGTATTAAAAAATCCATTGAAAATAAATAGAAATTTGGAATAATTCAAAAAATTACTTGTGGATTGAATCTTTCCAAAAAATTTAAAAATTTTAAAAAAGAAGTCCCTACTCAAAATTTTTGTCATGGAAACCTTCGAGCTTCAATAAGAGTAGGTCTCCATACGGGCTACTTAGCTTATTTTGGCTAGCAACCATTGCTCAACATTTTAAGGAGTTATTTGTGGAGCTACTGGTCCCATGAATATTTTATTTTTCTACTTATTTTAAGCAATTATCTTTATTTGTAGTTTTTTTTATTATATTAAAAAAATAAAAAATTAAATTTATCAATAATGAATTATTTATTAATATAGAAAATTTATGGGATAAATTTAGAAGAAAATGAAAAACAAAAGGGTATATTTTTCATTATCCTTTGTACGTAATATTTACATGAAGCCACCTGTGCTGGTCAAATTTAAACAGTAAATTCATTTATGCAGTAACAGCATTGTGCAGTGAAAAAATTTCTGGCCGAAAAGACATTGGAAATTTGAAGAGAGTGTTAGGCGTGATCACCGTGGCACGGAACTGGACATAAAACAGGGTTCCAGCAGCGACAAGGATTCATAACTTACACTAGCCTAGTCGTACCAGACTCGTTAGAAAATGCAAATGCAATCTACCTAGTTGACATTTCGTATTTTCCTTTTCCGCCAGTTCGAATGGCGCTAAATTAAAGCTCCGTGACGCAGACTTTAGTGGGACTGTTCGCCGTACTCTCAGCGACCGATCATTATTTTTTTCGTTCTTCTTGCTTTCAAGGCTTGCATGTGTTGGTAAGGGCGTTCAAGTATTCTTCAATATGAAACTGTTTTTCTCCATTATGGACAAATCATCTGCCCACAAATTATGGGGAAAAAGGTACTGTTATTGAATTTTATTCTTAGGTCTTGTAGACTGTTTGGTTTCGTAGATTTTATTAAAAACATTAATTTTGAATGATCCAATCTCGCTGTAAAAAATACTTGGTAATGTACGCGAGAAGACATTTTTAATTTGGTGGAGGCAGCTTTGTAGGCTTTTTGCTTTGTCTCGTGTGGGACCTCTACTGAAAGCTACTTGCTATTTCAATTATAACCACTCGTCTACGTTATTTAAGGGGACTACTTATTTTCCTAGTGACAATCATGACTATTTAAGAGGGCAATGTCTATCCAACCCTGTACATTTGACCGTATTTATTAATTAATCGAAATTCAGAATACTGTTAATGTGCAACCAGAGGGTTGGATAGACAATTCGATTTAAGAGATATGAAATGTTGTGGAAACTAGCGGGAAGGACGCACCTACTTAACATTAAAAAGGGAAGGGAAGGAAGTTTCTAGTACGTGGTGAAATTATTTTTTCCCCATAGAATGAATCTTTCAAAAAGTCATGTTTATTTAAATCGTCAATTAACAATATTTATACGAAGTGTTTTAAATGTTAAAACTAAATAAATTAATAAGTTTAATTTAATTAGTCGATAGGTTTTTATATGTGAGCATTATAGTGCTCGGAATTGTCTCACACCGAAAAAAAAAATAATGCCGAAAATTTTCTAAACTCGTCAGTTGTTCCTATCGGTGTATTTCATGAACCTCCTATGGGTGCAAGTGTTAGTTAATATATATGGTCATTGGCGTGGTTAAGTGTTGGTTGATCTTGTAAGAATTATATATCGTTTTAGATTTTATTTTTGTATATTATATAACTTTTTGTTATAGAAGATTAGATTTTGTGGCATAATTTAGGTTGTTATTTTGTGTTTAAAAGTAAACTTTTATAGAAAAGTAGTCGTTAGCTTGTTGGACCACATGCCATAATAATTCAAATTAACAACCACAGTCATGTATTTAAAGAGACCTCCTAAGTCATTTGAAAGAAGGATTTTTTTTTTTCCTTCGAAAAAAATTCATAATTCCAATTGATAATAAAAGAAATTACGTTGTGAAGAAGTAGCATTGTGTGCTTTCCAAGGAAAAAACTAGAAAAGAAGAGAATGAAACATAGGAAATAGACACTTTAGGCAACAACGAGTGGTGTAGCTAGAAACCCCAGGACCAACTAGAAAGACCACTGACAAAACCAAAAACAGGAGAAGGGCATCATAATGTAATCGACAACCAACACCCAACAGAAAGAAAACAAGGAAAGAACCTTAAAAAAGTGGGCCACCAACAGGTAAACAATAGGGAGGACAGAAAAGAATTAAACAAAGCAAACCCAAAGTAAGCCAAGCATAAAGAAAAACACAAACCCCCAAAAAAGGAGGTAATGCCCCTCAAAATACAATGAAACGTGTTGGATAGGCACCAAGCCAAGGAACAACGTTCCAAGGAAATTGAGACAATGAGGCCCTAGAAAAAGAGGGCATCCCAAATAGAGAGACAATGATTAATAGAATCGAGGAAGGTGGTTCACCAGAAGAACATACCCCTCTTGTGTTCCTTTATCTGCCATCTACCAGCGTTCAATGTTAGACCGACCTTGGAGAGAGCGTCAGCTTCCAAATTGTGCTCTTGTAAATGTGGGAAAAGGAGATGTCTACAAAGGTGAGCCTCAGCCTATGAATCATGTCCTTGATAGTCGTCAGTACTATGTTTTGAACCTGATAAATCCCATTAAACCATTTGATGATGAATTTAGAGTCACCAAAAACTTGAAATTGATCTAGTCCTGTCCGTAGCCAACAATATCAAGAGTTTCAAAGCCATTATTTTAGAAAAATTATTTGTGTCTCGTCCCAAATTAGTGTTGAAAGAGAGAAAGTGTTGAGGATTTAGAAATAACAACCCTCCAACACCACAGATGGTAGGATTTCCTTGACATACCATGTCAAAGAAACCCTATGGCCTTGTATTATCTATCAATGGAGGGTTTGTAGACCTCGCTAGGATGTTGACCTTTTTGTTGATTTTAAAATGCACAAATAAAGAGTGTATCTGAGAAGAACATTGACAGGTGGGAGTCAATTTGCATTGGATGTAGAAGCATTCTTGGCCAACCAAATACCCCAAGAGACAATAAAGGGGAGAGCTCTATAGGCATGTAAAGATCCCCGCTGGAACCAATTGCCCAAGCATTCCAAAACAATGTTTCCAACCCAAACATTCCACTGTTCGATTAATCCTTCCATGTCACTCTAAACTTTGACTGCATAAGGACAAGCAACTAGTAGGTGATTAATGGTCTCTAACTCCAACAAGCATAAGGTACAATATCCTGGACCTTGCCAACTTCTTTTCTACAACACATCCCAAGTCCAATTTTTTCATAAGAGTGAGCCACACAAAAATTTTAGTCTTGGAAGGAGCATGAATCCTCCAGATACTCTTCCACCACCATAATTTAGTTCCTTGGTTAGCATGAGGAAACATCACTTTATATCTCAGTCCTGTTGGAAAAAGGGAGAGAGAACAAGGTAATGTTGCAGCTATGTAGCTTTAAAATGTTTTCAAATATGAAATTAATAGCATGTGTAAATCTAAAAATTACTTTCAATTTAGATATTAGAGTATTTCTCCAATTTAGTCAATGTAGTAGAAGAAAATAGCTTGCAAGAAGAAGACAAGTATTTACATGGGAAACCCCTAGGGGAAAAAAACTCCACACCAAAGGTGTTTATGCTTGTATTAAATCTCTTGTGAAAGATTACATTTAATACTGAAATCCTTTGATTCCTTCATGCACTTCAAAAGCTTCTTCAATCTTCAAACCTGTAAAAAAAAGCTTCTTGCTTTTTTCTTCTAAGTTTTTTCAAAAAAACTTCTTACTTTTTTCTTCTAAGTCTTTTTCACAAATCAACTCTTTGGAAAATGTACGAGGCTTTTTAATTAATACAAAAGATTCTTAATTCAAAAGCTTCTTAATTGGAAAGCTTGAAACTCAAATTACAATCAATTGTAATTGATAACATGAGAACAAATCCTCATACAAAAACCAAGTGCTCCAAATAGAGAAGACTGTAGTCAAACAAAGTCAAGCCTTCTGTTAACTGCCTCTCCTGGATGTGGGTGCCCAAGTTTGCTCAAGTAAACTTAGCCAACATCAAATACATTTCCAAATAAAAGAAACAATAGAAAGTCCTCAAATTGGGCGTCTGTAAGCACAAAAATCACGCACAGCCTCCACGAGGACCCCTATGATGATTTGAATCCTTGTCACGTACATGTAAGCATGAAATAATATCCTCTAAGCATCAAACCTCTTGATGATGTGTCACTTCTTTCGCTGTGTGTTATTTATTCTTTGTCAGTTTCCCTCTCTTTGTCATCGACTTTTTTGACACTTTTGTGACACTTGTCGATTTGCATTTTCTGAGCTTTCGACCCTGCTCCTAAGCCTTGTAAGCATCTTGTAGGTGAGTTTTCACCTTTCCCCTATGTTTTTCATCCTCTCCACCCCCTAGAAACCTTCTAGAGGTCCCCCTATCCATCTCCCGCTTTCGGTTTTCAGTTTCACTCAACCCATCCAAATCTCCCCCTATTATTTCTAGATCTCCCCCCGGGAGATCCTATGTTCCAAGTGGAGATTTGGATTCTTGCACATGATTGACCTATTTTTAGAGGCATATCGCCTCCTTTTTATCTTCTCTACCATCTCCCATCATGCATTTCCTCTCAGACCCCTTTCTTTATGGATCTCCCATTGGGCGACCCTAAAAAAGCAGGATCTCCCCCCGAACGACCCAGGGTCGCCCCATCGGAGACCCTACTGGTGAAAGGGATGACTCTATCGTGTTTCCAGCCGCAGAAAAAATTGAATTTCTAACTCGTAATAGCTCCGTTTTCACCTATTTTTCTTCCAGTTCGCATGATTTTTGATGCCTAATATGGAGTTGGCTATTTCATGCACCCACACATGCATAATTAGCTCCATTTGATCTAAAATTAACAACTCATTCTTTCTGATGCATTCTTCCCACTCCAATTCCTCTTCAGTGATAAGCTATTATTGATTTATCACTCCCTAATCAACTGAGTTCACTAGGTAATCAATCTAGTTCACTCCCTAATCAATCCTTGTTAACTCTTCAATCAATTGAGTTAACTTCTCAATCAATCCCCTTCTTCCAACCTATAAACACCCCCCTCCCTCAAGCACAAAGGGAGGCAAATTCATTGTGCACACAACTCTTGCTAAGGTTTTTCTCTCCTATCAACATTCTCATGCTCACATAGGACGAAGGTGCCTTTTATTTGTTCATTGTTCATCAAGCTTTCGCATAAAGCTCTTCAAGCATCGTTACGCTGCTTCAATCAATGCCATTGTGCTCATCAAAAGATCTCATTGAGCTCTTTCAAGCTTCTACAAGATTCTTTTGCTTCTTTGTGTTGTCTTATCATCAAGAGGTCTTCCCGCTGCTTCAAGAGGATATGAGGTTGCCATCAAGGATTTCTGAGGGTAGTGGAGTCACACAAATCTTCTCTATTTCAGGTTCCTCTATACTTTTTGTCAATTTGTAGTAATTAGAAAATCAAAATTGCTCTTGGGATTAGTAATTTATTATTTTTTCCTTCATAGAAGGTTAGATCTAGCATCTTAGAAGTAATTTGCATTCATAGTTTAATTCAATTACTTGCAATTTTCTTTTCTAGATTAATTAAAACATTCGAAAACCCCAAAAACAAAGAATAATTGCATTAGGTTAAATTCATTCTAGTTGCATTCATATTTCCTTTCCTAGATTAAAAAGCATCTTTATTTCCATAAATATCCAAAAAAGCACAAAAACAAAGGTTGCATGTCATATAGTTGCATTCATAAAAACATAGAAAAGAACAAAAACATTAGGCATATAGATACATTGCAAACCCTTTATATCATCACAAGGTCAACCACGGTCAACAAAAGTCAAACCCTTGATAACATCACAAGGTCAACAAAAGTCAACGCACAACTAAACCCTAGGTCAAACCCTAAAGTCTAGTCAAGGTTAGTCCACATACACCTATCCCTTGTCTTGGCTCATGAATGTGCCCAGGATTAAGAGGTGAGTGGGTGAGGGTAGTCCTCGACGAGATTGAGGAAAACCATCCGAGACCACAACAAGATCCATTTTTTACAACTAGAGGAATTTAGACAACTTCAAATACAACGTGTAATCATCCAACAAATTGAAAGACAAGAAGCCATCAATGAAAGTAACATCTTACCCACACAGAGGTGGAACAATAGAAACCCTAAACAACACTCATCGAACAAAACCTTTACATTAGCACACAACGACAAAGGCCCCAGGATGTGCCGACCCCTCTCCGTGAAGTCCAGCTCTCCAATGAGCCAGACCCCCACTGTGTCTTACCTCCTCTCGACTAGCTACTTCCATGAGAGTGACAGTGATGTGGAGGATCGCCCTGTGGCAAGGAGGGAAGGGTCCGTGTGCGTGCCGAAATCTAACCCGACAATTTTGAGGCAACCAAGGTTGCAATTTTGAGCATACATATTTTAGTGAACCCAATGTGAATTACAGAATCTTTTGGTTTTGTAGTTTACGTTCCCATTATTTAGATCTCAAAAACATTCTGAAACACTTCAAAACATTAAACAAAATCTTTGAAACATTTTCACTTTATTCTTCATAGCCGCTTTTGTCGCTTCCGCTTCTGTTGCCTTCACCATCATCCATTCCATTTATTCTGTGGTGTCTACGACACCCTTGAATATGACAGAACCTGATTTAAACCAAGGGAATATTCCCTCAAGAGAACCAGAAACGCCTTCCTTCGATAGGTATGTGCCGCCGCATCCCGATGCACCAATCACCAACCGCTACGACTATGAAGACTCCGATTATGAACAAGATCAAAGAGACCAAAGAGAATCCAGACATTCTCTATCTTTCAACAACCTAGCTTGGGAAAACAATCCAACCATACCAAATGCACCACATAAAGCTAGGAGGGTAAGGTCAGAAATACATCAACCCGATCAACCTTCTATAAGCACATTAAGTACTCATCTTGATGAGGAAGTCAAACGATTAGAAAGACACTTGCAAGAAGCAAAAGATGCTCAAGAGGCATTGAGAGTAGCCTTGCGAGAAGAACAAAGAGAAAATGCTGCACGAGAAGAAGTATATCACCATGACAATACTCAAAGAGAAAATCCTAGAAATGAGGAAACGCCTAGAGCTGCCACTCCTGTAAACTTAATCGCAACTCTAGTGCAAAGGATTAGAATCTTGGAAGAAGAACAAGCTGCTCTTGAAAGAAGGCAAAAATCCCATGAACAAGACTAGGGAGCATCTCAAAATCCCCCTATCTCCACTACTATTCGCAAAATGCTAGTAACAGTACGTGTGTGAATGGGAACCCCCCTGTTCAGAACAATCCAACAATGGGTTATCAAAACCCACCTATAGGGTTATTGCTATCAACCCTGCAATCTCAAAGTGCCTTTGTCAGAACATACCTCAAGTACTTGAAAGAGCCTCTTGATCAAAATATAAGGAACGTGTAGTTACCTTGACCATTGCCTGATCTCCTGAAAGTCAAAGGAGAGGGAGATCCAAACTCCCACATTAAATCCTACACCACAGTGGTAAGAGAACTCCTCCCTTGGGATGGGGTTGTTGCCAAAATCTTTCTGAAAACTCTTGAAGGGATAGCTCTGGATTGGAACTATCATTTGCCAGAGGCTTCAATTCACTCGTTCAGACAACTAATTAGAGAGTTTGTCATGGCATTTGACATGAACAAACTCGTCAAAATAGGTATCAGAGAATTCCTCACCATGAAATAGGATCGAAATGAATTCGTAGCCCATTTTGTGACCAAATGGAGGCAAGTCCTTTATTCCTCAACTAGCACCCTAAATATGGATCATCGTGAACTATGTGATCTTTTCTTTCACGCCTTGAACAAGGATATGAGAAGACGTTCAAAAATTACCATATAGATCCTATGAAGAAGCATTGGAAAGTGCTTTGAGGATAGATCAAGCATCCATTGACAGTGGTAGAAAGGTCTATGGGTCAAATGGAAAGTTAACAAAAGAAGATGCAGAGAGTAATGCTCCTACCATCAAAATTCTTAAAAACAATAGAAATGCAACCACAGATGGGGTGATAAATCAACCCCCTATCAAGAAAGTAAGAGATGATTACAATGGAAGAGACTTTTATCCTTCCAATGTCAATGCTATTGACCGACCTAGAAACAATGGGTACTACCCTAAGGACAATTACCAAAATTGGAATCGCACCAGAAACGGAAATGGAAATGATGGAAGATATGAGAGACCCCCATATGAGTTCAATTAGTTTTGTTCTTTTCATAGAACAAGGGGGCACAACACAGAATCCTATAGAGAATATAACCGGTTCATAGCGAGGTTACCAGAAGACCAACAACAGTTGTTCATAGAAATGTTCTTAAACCCGCAGGAGGTCACGTCGGATAACAAGGGGACAAGACAAACTCAAGCCCCAATAGCCCTGCAAAATGCAAACATGAGAATCTATCAAGACCCATTTCCTGCGCATAAAGATGCAGAGACATCAAATCAAAATGAAGTAGCCCAAGGTAGCAACATTGGTATTCCACCACAACTGGGACAGAAAGGTGAAGCTAGGATGATGGGACTAGTCAAGATTTTACACAATGAAGAAGAAGAGGAAGATCATGAGAATGAAAATGAACAAATTAAAGTATATGAGGGTGCCATTCCAGTGGTGGAACCAATACCAACTCTGATCAGACATTATGAACTTATCGAAGACCTAAAGAGGACATATGCTCACATTTCATTCATTGACCTGCTTAGGAATTCCCCTTCACATCGCTTAGCATTACTAAAAGCCATAGGGTTAAAATACCTCGACCAAATTACACCACCACCTAGTGAGCAGATCAACCATGTGGACTATGACATCAGCCCACCAAACTCAGAACTCAAGGATCTAGGGTTCTTCTTTGACTTAAAGCAAATGCCTTCCGAGGCTGAGCTAACCAAGAAAGGAGACCCTGCATTGTACTTACAAGTTTGGATCTATGACACTTGCATTAAATGAACCTTAATTGATGATGGAGCCGCAGTGAACATAGTTCTGTTCTCACTCTTAGAGAGAATGGGTTATGGGCACACAAATATCACCATTTCACGGGACACCCTGAGTGGGTACAATAACCTAAAGGCCGCTAAGATGGGGAAGATCATGCTTCCCGTGACTCTAGGGCCCAAGACTATCCCAACCACATTTTATGTCATCAACAACGACACAGGATACAATTTACTCCTTGGCAGGCCATGGATCCACAAGATGAAATTCATGCCATCAACGTTATTTCAAGAAGCTCGATTCTTACACTTAGGGAAGGTATACGTCATGAAAGGGGATCTAGAACCTTTCAGCATGTTAAAATTGAACACATCAAACAAGCATATAGGCATCCCCATAGATTATGAACTTCCCACCAACAAGTTGGCTATCCCTAGTCCTACACCACAGTCAATATGCATCAAGCAAATCAAAAATCCAAAGAAAACCATAAACACTACAGAGATGAAAACTCTAGAAGGTGAGGTGCCGCTGAAACCAAAGGAAATTGTTCCTAAGGAAAAGACAATTAAGATCATGGAATGGATAGAGCAGGACTGACCTCTCCAATTCCCTCTAGAGGTGCTCATGATCAATTTTCAACCTACCTACAAGCTCTTCCCTTGCATAGGGGAGAAACCTCATAAAACTGAAGGACCAATGTTTGAAATCACTACATTAGATTTGAGAAGTGCAAACCCGCGTACTTTCTCACATCTTGAGTAAGATATAACAGAAAGTTACACTCCTTTGTCACCTTTAAGTGAAACACGTGTTCCCGACACACCAGAAGAAATGAAGTTATATGAGCCTCTCACACTAGTAGAGGACTCATACAAACCATCGACACCCATGGAGGAGGTGCATTCCATTGACAATGAATCTACCAACATAATAGGAGTGCTCCCAAGGATGCTTATAGTATCCCAACCACAAGAGCAACTGACCACTTCTACCTCAGTACAATCAAATGAACTAGGTGAATGGGAAGCACCTCTAGTTCAAATTGAAATGGTCAAAAGACTTCTAGACGAAGACGAAGAAAGTGAAGGTACTTTTCACAAAGAATGGAAGATGAGAGTGTCAGTCGGCACTGATGACCCTGTCATTTTTGAGTTGCCAGGGAGTTATATCAGATATTCCATGGACTTATGACCAGAACCCAATAGGAGGACAAGTATAAGCTTTGTCCCTCCTAATGAGCAAAGGGAGCCACAAACTCCCCTTGAGTTGTTCCAATTTTTGCAAAGAATTCAAGACAAACAAGATGTGAAAATCTACATGCAAGAACAGTTTGACCTGCTAGCAAAGTTATTAAATTTTGATGGAATCCTGTATTGGACCCCTTCTCTTCAACAAGCCTTTCAGGACTTACTCCGTCTCACATTGCCAAGGGAAACCACCGAATTGGAAACAATAGAATCAAATGACAAACCCTACAGGATAGGAGAACTAGTCCTGAGAAGAGATAGCACAAAGAATAAGAAAAGAAGACGAGAAAGAGCTTTCACAAAGGACTAGAAAGGTCCTTACATGGTTAAAGAAGATGTCAAAAATGGTGCCTATCTCTTGTGCACAATGGAGGGAGAGGAATTTGGTGAAACAGTCAATGCCTTTCACCTCAAGAAATACTATGTCTAAAAACCAAAAAAATCATAACACATAAAAATACAAAAAAATTGTGAACGGGGTTGTGGTTGAATGGCATAGGCCAAATGGTTCTCACGATGGAGATCCAAGTTTGAATCCCCCAAGTAACATGTGTGGTTTCTATGTGGACTCTATGTTTATTAAGTGGATATGTTGATGGGGAGGAGGTCCCCCTTGTGACCTCCAATGATTACGAATAAAAAAAAATACAAAAAAATCAAAAATGTCAAAAAGAGTTTGTTTCTTGCATTTCAGTTTCATTCTGTTCATCTTGCATAAAAGTGAATGACTTGCTCTATATTATTTTCTTCTCAATAAGGAGTCTAATGTTGCCTAGATATACGTCATCCTTTCAGGACCTAGAGATTCCCCATTTTCACAATCACCATTATCCCCTTTTCATTTCTAGTGATTCTAATCAAAGCCTAGCTCTTAGCTTTACATTGATCCCAGTCTTAATGAGTCAAGATGTTAGGTCTAAACAAAGTTAGTATTCAAACCTACAGTGTTCAAAGGAAGCTTGCAAGTAGACCTTCCCAATTCTTCCCTAGTAGTAGAGAAGTCTGACCAGATTACAAAAAATTTAGGTGGCGAGCAACCCCTTATCCGTCCTAGCTAAAAACATCGAGAGGATCAAAACTCTGAAGGAAGCAATCTAAGATCCGAGTGAATAAAAAAATGAGTGATCAAAATAAGAGTGTCAAGAAAAGTGAGAATTGAGAGATCAAGCTTGCATATCAAAAAGTTCCAAAAAGCATTCATTTTCATAAAAAGTCAAAAATCCAAAAAAATGAGAAAATCAAGTGAGGAAATACAAAAAAAGTGAAAAAACAAAAAAAGAGTGAAAGAGAGAAGATTGATGAATGTCCATACTCTTGGGTGGAGATCAGTCTAAGCTCGAAGCCTCAAGGGTGACATTCTAACAGAGAAACGCCAAGAGTCTAGTAGTCTATAGGATTATCTTCTATCTAGGGACCCTTGTTCTTTCCCATTTATCCTTTACCTCGGGTCTATCTGGCTTGCCATCTATGATCTAAGTCTAGCGAACATCAATAAAATTTGTTACTTGTCTAAGTTGAAATCTTGTCAGCTTGTCTTATCTAGATAAGGATCAATGTTTAGCCTTTAGCAAATTCCAAAACTAGAAGCACTCCATTCTCACTCCCGCTCCCCACTTGAGTTCTAAATCCCATCTCACAGTCTTGAATATGTCTCTTATATCAGGACAACTTGCAATCCCCTAGATTGAAAATCATACTAAAGAGCAGTCACATTGTTTGTTCCACATTGCATTCATACCAAAATCAGAAAAAGAGTCTCAAAGCAATAAAGTCAATGTCATATCTCATGACATTAAGTAGAAGTAAATGTTTCAGTTTAGCATTTCTTGTGTTCTTGCATTAGCATATCGTAAACTGCATCTCATATATATGCCAAAAAAAAATACAAAAACATGTCATTGTTATCATACTTGCATTGTTAAAAGAGTTGAAAGGTTAAAACATAAATCAAAAAGTTCTTAAAATTCCAAAAATACACAAGAGATGAGTACAAATCTGATAGACCAAAACCATAAAAAGATGAACTTTCATAGGTATATCCGAAGTTTACCTATACGAGAGTATCAAAGTGTAACACCTGGTTTAGTTTTCACCCTAAAAACTAAGTTTAACCAAAGGTAATAATTTTTTTAAAAAAAGTTTAAAGCAAAAAGATAACTTATTTTTCATTTTAAAACCAAGTAGTACATCCATCGACTATCAATAACATGAAATTATAAATTATATAAAAGGGATCTTATCCATCTACAACATTATACAATATGATGATTAGAGTTACTTAGAACATTTCTGAAAGAGATATTTACCAAAGTCATTGCATCTCAATTGTCAACCATCCAAATTCAAGTCTCGGCAAGCCTCTAGAATATAGAAGAGAAAGTATCTTCAAGGAGCTTAACCTCCAACCATAGATCGTCGGTCTCCCATACTCCTTCCTATCTGGAAGTGGCCCTACCCTACTCAAAGAGGATAGACTTAGGATAACCAATGGTGTTAGCCATTTGAGTACTGGTGTTGTGACCTACATATCTTATTATCATGCAATCCCCTAGATACCCTCTAGTCAAGCATGACCACTCCACAAACTACGCCATCCAGTCACGATGAACTATCAATGCACTTGAGGCACATGCACTACCTTGGCCAAAGGATTTGAAAATAATTAGCGTTGTGTCAATGCAAGTAGTAAGTTCACCCACCCCAACTCGACTTGAATTAATCGCAATCCTACAGTTACCTATGTATAAGTTTAATATAACAACCTCGATAATCTCTTGGTGTTCCAAAATCATCATGCTTTAACACATGGTAGTTAGGTTTACTTCTCTCTTTTTAGCTCATGGAGATATTTCCGTCCATATGTTAAAAGAATGGGATTCTAGCTTATCGGGTAATCGGTTAATGCTATAAGTTTATCAGTTGATCTCTAAGTTTGTCCATTGCTTTAAATTATCCAGTCAAGAGAGGACACTAAACTTAACTACGTAATTTCGGAAGGGTTTTAACAATAAACCAATTATAGAATACAATTAATTGAAGACCCAGAGTTAAAGTTTAAATACTCTTAAAAGTCTTCTTCGACCTATTGAATCTTTGACATAGCTTAATCTTTTATCAAACTAAGCATTTAGAAATCCTATCATGTTGTTTCTATTTGCAAGAAGAATGCATGCAAGTTTAGACTAAACACTTAACTGTAGACTCATTATGTCTGCTCTAAAACTTCATTATCTAACATGTTTGATAGTTTAAACCAATAATAACTCTATACCCTCTTTCGAAGACACAACAATTTGAATGTTTTTAAAGCTAAAAGAGTTATATACAATAAATAAATGGACTAAATCTAGTTATCATTCGCAGCAAGAAAAGTATATTCTCTATGGTCGGCCAACCAATTATAGATTCAGAACTTGTGGAAGGCTGAGTAGTCATACATACATTGACATACATTCCACACTATTGTTCCACATTTTCTGACGGAATGATACATTCTTCAAGTATTTTATAAAACTAGTTGTTTTTAAATATGCCAGGACCAACCATAAATAGTCGGCAAGCCAACTAATGACACTTCCAAAGTCAACCAAGGTTAGACTACTGCGGCTTAGGATATCTTTATAGCTAGTTTTTGACTAAAACCCAATCTACTAAGTGCTCTCCATATATCCATATATTTCTAAAGTTAAACAATAAAACTACATAGTTTGAATTGACCATCAAAGATGCTTCGAGGAACAAATGTGTTTCAACTGTGAGGTTTAAGACTGCGGTGTGGTTCAAGGAACAAACATCATTGTTTCCATTTTGAAAGAAGTGAAAACACACATGTCTCAAGTTGGTAATCAATTCACATATTACATCATCAATGAAATACTAAGTTCCTTCGTAATACAAAGTGGAGCCAATCCTATTAAAACATTTATGTTTTAACCATGACAGCGTAGAGGAGAGATGAAATGAAACTTGAAGAAAATCTCCAGTGACTGCTTCAAAACTGGTCTAAGAGCTCGTTCTTTTCTTACTCGCTCACATTCACTTCCCGCTCGGCCTCCTCTCAGCTTCTTTTCTCTGTTCTCTATCCCTCAAAACTAACTCCCTGTATCCTCTATAACTTGTTCTCCCTCCGAACGAAAACTAACTTCTCTACTCTCTAAACCACGCCCTATCAACTGGGTAACTGCCCTGCATGGCTTAACCATCTCCTCCTTTCCGTGACCACTATAGAGAAGATGGTTCAGTTTCCCACTAAGTTCGCAACTACTCTTCTAGGTGGAGCTCAACACTAAGCGAGGTGGCAGTTTCAGTTGAACATGATGCCACACTACTCATAACCGATTATGAGTTTAAATCGAATACATAACTTATAATAATGGTTGAGCTGACAACCCATCTATAAAGTTTAAAGCTCAAGAATAAATAGATTGTTTTGGAATATAAGACATCGTAATAAAGACTTGAGTGAGCCCTTCGAGCTACTACCCGATTACTAACATCATAAAAGAATAAAAGAATTACCCCAAAATGACTATTTAAATATAACTAAAATAATTTTGTATATTCCATTACAATACGACCAATGGTATTACACTCGACGGTCTCAAGATTTAAAACAGTATTTAAACCTTTTATTATACAATAATAGCCCATGATAGAAACAACTCAACATCAATCGAATTTCGCAAGTAAACGTTTACATCATACGCTCGTAGAGCTTTATGACGATGACGACGAATTGAGCGTAAACACAATACAAGGTTTGGGGTCAACTTTATGCACAACTTTCAACTTTTACGTCGAACCACTAAACAAGACACGACATACAACTCATTCTCAAGTGTATACATTTATATATATAAAACTATATCGGTCATCCATATTTGACGACATGATTCATAGTATTACGACACAGATGTCAATTTCCCATACTCATTACGAGAACTACGAAAAGAAGAAAGACCTATTCTTGCAAACCTTGACATCTCATCTAAAATTGACTTAGCCCGAAATCAATACTTAACTCATGGCAACTAGGTTTATCTACCTGATGTTCATTTTTAGTGGCAAGCATCCATGGGTTATTCCAGATTCTATTCTCTCTTTCTCAAAGATACTTTCTCTTCTTCTTTCTTCCTGGCGAACATGTTCCATCTATTCCTGTCATTGACAATCTCACATACAATTTGTGGTTAGAGTACCAATGTTCTGATCAAAACACATTTACATCAAATCATTTCTTTTTCATATCGAAAAGACATTTTAATTCATAACATCAAATTGATCATAATCAAGTAAAAATCCACGATTTCATAAAATTAACCTTTTCTAATCATATCATCATTTTCTATGATGTTAAAACATATCCACATGACTATACTATTTAAGAAAAAGTAAATAGTAATATTGAATCCAAAAAGGGGATGTAACATATCTTTCCCCTATAGAATCATCGTCCTTGATGATTGAGTTTATCAAGCAAAATTTTAACATAAAAACAAACTTTTATAGTTTAACATTAATGTTTTTGAAAAGATAAGGAAATCTTTGGTGGATGTCATTATAGTCTTCCCAAGTGACGCTATTCTCGCCATATTGGTCCCACTGAATTTTGCATTGCAAAACCTATCGATTACGCAAATGAAGTTTACGCATTTCGAGCACCTTGAGTGGCTCGATCACAACCACTCCTAGCTCTTATATCTGTAAAGAATTCCATTTAAGAATATGGTCATTACCTACAAAATATTTCTTTAGGTAAGAAACATGAAAAACATTATGCATTTTGGACAAGACTGGAGGTAGAGCAATTTTGTAGGCCACTGGATTGATAATCTCAAGGACTTCAAAAGGTCTGACATATCAGGGAGCTAACTTTGATGATTTACCAAACTTGATTAAGCTTTTATGGGGTTTCACTCGCAAAAGAACTTTCTCACCAATAGAGAATTGTCTAGGCACCTGTTTGCGATCTGCATAACTTTTTTGCCTGTCGTTGGCTTCCGCCAACCTTTTCCTAATCATTATCACTTTTTCTTCCATATCTACTAGCATTTCTAGTCCAATGCTTATCCTATCTTCCAACTTGTCCCAGCTTATAGGAGTTTTGCATTTCCTTCCATATAATGCTTCAAATGGTGCCATCTTAATGGCAGAATGATAGGAATTATTATAGGCAAATTCAACAAGAGGTAAATATTCCTCCCATCTGTATTGCAGGTCCATGCAATACATTCTTAAAAGATTCTCTAAAACCTGATTAACCCTTTCTGTTTGTCCATCGGTTTCAGGATGGTAAGCGGTGCTCACATTGAGTTTAGTCCCCAGTGCTAAAACTAAAGTTTGCCAAAACCGGGAGGTTATTCAAGCATCTCTATCAGATATAATCTTTTCAGGTACCCCATGCAATCTAAATATTTCTTGCACAAACTTTCGAGCCAAAATATGAACTCCATATGTCAAATTTCCAGGAATGAAATGTGCTACTTTGGTTAGTTTATCTACTACAACCAAAATTGCATCATGTCTATTCTTAGACATTGGTAACCCTTGAACAAAATCCATACTAACAACCTACCATTTCCATTCTGGGATATCATGCGGGTTTAATAATCTAACAGGATGTTGGTGTTCTGCCTTCACTCTCTGACATTCCAAGCAACTTGCCACGAATCTTGTAGCGTCGCTTTTCATTCCTTTCCAGAAGTATAGCAGTTTGACATCAGCTAAAAGTTTTGTTACCCCTGCACAATGAACTTCCTTCCAAACAAGGTTTCTTAGTTCAACAGAATTAGGAACGTAGATTCTTCCCTTAAATCTCATTAATCCATCTGACTCAAAACATAACCCATCATATCTTGGATCCTTGGGGTTTAGTTGTAGAGCTTGCTTCACCTGCTCGTAATATTCATCTCCAGATAAACTTTGCAATACTAAATCTTTAATATTAGCATGAATAGAGATTATAGAAGCTATGTGTCTTCTTCTGCTTAAAGCATCAGCTACTCGGTTTTCTCTACCTTTGATGTAAGCAATCTGGAAGTCGTAATATGATATTAGTTCTAACCACCTCCTTTGTCTTGCATTGAGATGAGGTTGAGTAAATATGAAACGAAGACTTTGATGATCTATTTTTAGTATAAAAGTCTTTCCCAACAAATAATGTCGCCACATCTAAAGGGCATGAATCACTACCGCCAATTCTAAATCATGAGGAGTGTAATTTTGCTCATAGTTTTTCAACTTTCTTGATTCATAGGCTATTACACGCCCATTTTGCATAAGCATGCCTCCTAACACTTCTCCAGAGGCATCGGTAATAACCTCAAATTGCCCTTCAGGATCAGGGACTTTCAGAATTGGTGTTGTTGTTAACTTTTCTTTTAGTAAATCGAATGCCTTTTGACATTCATCTGACCAAACAAACCGTTTCCCTTTTCTCTGCAAAGAAGTGATTGGACTAGCAATACTTGAGAAATTCAGAACAAATTTCCTGTAATATCCGGCCAATCCCATAAAACTTCGTACTTCTAAAACATTGGAAGGTACAGGCCATTCCATAATAGCCTTTATTTTAGCTGAGTCAACTGATATCCCTTCTGTTGATATAGTATGTCCCAAATACTGCACTTCTTTTTGAAAGAAAGTGCATTTCGAGAGTTTCGCATACAATTTGTGTTCTCTTAATCGTTGCAAAACAATTTGAAGGTGTTGTCTATGCTCCTCCTCATTTTTGGAATATATCAAAATATCATCTATGAAAACTAGGACAAATTTATCAAGGCAGTCTCTGAAAACACTATTCATGAGATTCATGAAAGCGACTGGTGCATTAGTCAATCCAAATGGTAATACAGTAAACTCATAATGACCATATCTTGTTCTAAATGCAGTCTTGTGAATATCTTCATCTTTCAACCTCAATTGATGGTATCCAGATCTTAAATCTATCTTAGAAAATACTGCTGCACCACGCATTTGGTCGAATAAATCATCAAAATGTGGCAGTTGATACTTATTCTTTATTGTTGCCTTATTTAGCATCCGATAATCTATACATAGTCTAAGGGTTTTGTCCTTCTTCTTGACAAAAATAACTGGAGCTCCCCATGGTGATACACTTGGCCTAATTAGACCTTTACTCAATAGCTCCTGCAATTGAGCCTTCAATTCCATAAGTTCAGTATTGGTCATTCGGTATGGAGCTTTAGATACTGCCTTAGATCCTGGTTTAATATCTATGGCAAAATCAAAGGTTCTTTTTGGAGGCAAGCCTGGCAGTTCCTCAGGAAATACATCATTGAAATTGCGAAGATAAGGGTATTTTTCCTCAAAAGTTTGCTTCTCTAAAGCTTCCTCTACTAGATCCATTTTGACTGCAAAAAGTTGGCATCCCTTACGCCTAGCCCGTTTTAATTGTTTTGATGAAATAGACCTAATCCTTATTTCCCTTTGAATACCCTGGAAATTAACTTTGCTTCCTTTATCATCCAAACACTCAATTGTTTTATGAAAACAATCCACCTTGGCCCTATGTCTCCACAAGTGATTCATTCCTAAAATGATGTCGTAGGACCCTAAAGGTGCTACATATAAATTTACCTCGGTGGAGAAGTTTGAAATATCAAACTTAAGACTCTATATGACACAAAATTTTTTGTTGCACCAGTATCAAACATAATAGAAATAGGGACTCCAAATAAAGTATCTGTCATCTCAATGGGAGTAATCTGATACTCAGCTTGTCAATTGTCAAGGGCGGCGTGAATCCTTTGTTGAAACGCTTCTTACTGCGAAGGAAGTATTGTGTTCCTATGCTGCCCATTCTACTTTTTATTAGGACAATGGTTGGCATAATGATCTCCACCACATGAAAAACAACCTCCAATTGGTCCTCTCTTCTTGGATGGTCTACTCAAAGCATCATCATTCCTCTTAAAATTGTCATTTTTCTTAAAGTCTTCATTTCTTCGCTCATTACCAAATCCTCCTTTGTTTTTTCAATTTCCTTTATCGTACCTCCTATTTCCATATCCTTTATCATTCTTCCTTTTATACGTCTGATCATTGAAGTTATTATCAAATCTCTTACGCTTCTTTTCACGATAAGCAGAAATGGATTTGATCTTCTGTTCCTGCTTAATTGCTTTCTCATACACCTGGTCCATTGTGTTCGGACCATGCACCTCCACCTCTCCACCAATATGAGGATTGAGCCCCATAATGAATTTTCTTATCCGAAATCTTTCATCCTTTTGATACTGAGGAACATACTTCAATAATCTAGTAAATTTTTCTGCATATTCAACCACGGACAAATCACCTAAGATTTTGAAAATCCGTTAGCTTTTGATCAAAGTAGAGCTGTGGTAACCACCTTTTTCGAAAAAGTTCCACAAATTCATTCCATGTCACCTTCAAGGGGTTTAAATCCAGTTCCATCTTCTTGTTCATCCACCAAGTGGATGCTTCTCCAGATAGCTGATATGCTCCCCACACTGCCTTTGTAATCTCGGAATAATTTTTGATTTCAAAGTACTTCTCCATTTCTGTTAGCCATGCTTCTGCTGCATCACCAGTTTTTGTTCCATCAAATTTGGGAGGAATAATCTTTTTCATATCCTTAGATAGTTCCAGTGCAAGTTTGTCTTTTGTCTCCCTCTGAGATTCACTATTCTCTTGATTCTCACTTGACATGCCATGCTCTTCTTGCTTACTTTTACTCACATTATTAGAATACTCATATTCACCCTCCGTATTCCTAGTTTCATTCACTTTCTTTTCCAACTTGCCCAACCTTTCCTTAGTTTCGGTAAGAATATTAAGAATTCTATCTAATTTATCGGTGGAGTTAGCCTGAGAGTTGTGACCTTCCTGATCTTCTCTCTCATTAAACTCTGATTGATCCATGTTTATTTGTTTTCTCACCTGTTTTAGCATGTATTAATCAGTTCTAAAATTTATCATTTTGAATATTATCAAAATATATCAATTGCTCATAACCATAGTTATTCTCAAGCCAAAATTTGTCTTTATTATATTTTGCACAACAGTATGTACATTCTTTAAGGATAGACACATTTCATGTTTCACTCAGTATTTACAAGAGGGGTGTAACCTTCGGATTCATTGTCTGACACATATTCGTGAGGTGTATAACCCTCAGATTCGCTATCGGATGATAGTACAATGATTTCAACTCTAGGTGGTATACAGGAATCCCTAGTGATCATTGGTACACTAATAGGGCAGCAATTGACCATAATTCAAGCTGCCATCCTAGATGTCTCTAGGAGTTCTCTTTTCATTTGTTTGAGTCGCGATAGAGCATTGGCAAAAGATTCCACATCATCTAGCCAAATGTCATTTTCATCATTCATTTTCTCAATAGTCTTAATCATCGCAAGACGTCTCTGCTTAGCTTGCAGGTAACATTCCTTACCAGCAGAGGACTTCCTTGCAGTTTTCTTGAGACGTACCATCCTGGCACAGTAAATCAAATCATTAGCTACCTGCATAATGTTGACTCTTAATCAGATTAGTGGAATCATCAGCCCTAGTGCTGAACCTGGTTAGCTTTGATACCATATGTAACACCCGGTTTAGTTTTCACCCTAAAAACTAAGTTTAACCAAAGGTAATAATTTTTTTTAAAAAAAGTTTAAAGCAGAAAGATAACTTGTTTTTCATTTTAAAACCAAGTAGTACATCCATCGACTATCAATAACATGAAATTATAAATTATATAAAAGGGATCTTATCCATCTACAACATTATACAATATGATGATTAGAGTTACTTAGAACATTTCTGAAATAGATACTTACCAAAGTCACTACATCTTGATTGTCGACCATCCAAATTCAAGTCTCGGCAAGCCTCTGGAATATAGAAGAGAAAGTATCTTCAAGGAGCTTAACCTCCAACCATAGACCATCGGTCTCCCGCACTCCTTCCTATTCAGAAGTGGCCCTACCCTACTCAAAGAGGATAGACTTAGGATAACCAATGGTGTTAGCCATCTAAGTACTGGTGTTGTGACCTACGTATCTTGTTATCATGCAATCCCCTAGATACCCTCTAGTCAAGCATGACCACTCCACAAGCTACGCCATCCAGTCACGGTGAACTATCAATGCACTTGAGGCACATGCACTACCTTGGCCAAAGGATTTGAATATAATTAGCATTGTGTCGACACACGTAGTAAGTTCACTCACCCAACTCGACTTGAATTAATCGCAATCCTATAGTTACCTATGTATAAGTTTAATATAACGATCTCTATAACCTCTTGGTTTTCCAAACTCATCATGCTTTAACGCATGGCAGTTAGGTTTATTTCTCTCTTTTTAGCTCATGGAGACATTTCCGTCCATATGTTAAAAGAATGGGATTAAAGCTTACCGAGTAATCGGTTAATGCTATAAGTTTATCAGTTGATCTCTAAGTTCGTCCATTGCTTTAAATTATCCAGTCAAGAGAGGACACTAAACTTAACTATGTAATTTCAGAAGGGTTTTAACAATAAACCAATTATAGAATACAAGTAATCGAAGACCCAGGGTTAAAGTTTAAATACTCTTAAAAGCCTTCTTCGACCTATTGAATCTTCGACATAGCTTAATCTTTTATCAAACTAAGCATTTAGAAATCCTATCATGTTGTTTCTATTTGCAAGAAGAATGCATGCAAGTTTAGACTAAACACTTAACTATAGACTCATTGTGTCTGTTCTAAAACTTCATTATCTAACATGTTTGACAGTTTAAACCAATAATAACTCTATACCCTCTTTCGAAGACACAACAATTTGAATGTTTTTAAGGCTAAAAGAGTTATATACAATAAATAAATGGACTAAATCTAGTTATCATTCGCAACAAGAAAAGTATAATTTCTCTACGGTCGGCCAACCAATTATAGATTCAGAACTTGTGGAAGGCTGAGTAGTCATACATACATCGACATACATTCCACACTATTGTTCCCCATTTGTCAACGGAATGATACATTATTCAAGTCTTTTATAAAACTAGTTATTTTTAAATATGCCAAGACCAACCGTAAATAGTCGGCAGGCCAACTGATGACACTTCCAACGTCAACCAAGGTTAGACTATTGCGGCTTAGGATATCTTTATAGCTAGTTTTTGACTAAAACCCAGTCTACTAACTGCTCTCCACATATCCATATATTTATGAAGTTAAACAATACAACTACACAATTTAAATCGACCATCAAAGATGCTTCAAGGAACAAATGTGTTTCAACTGTGAGGTTTAAGACTGCAATGTGGTTCAAGGAACAAACATCATTGTTTTCATTTTGAGAGAAGTGAAAACACACAAGTCTCAAGTTGGTAATTAATTCACATATTGCATCATCAACAAAATACTAAGTTCCTTCGTAATACAAAGTGGAGCCAATCCTATTAAAACATTTCTGTTTAACCATGACAGCGTAGAGGAGAGATGAAATGAAACCTGAAGAAAATCTCCAGTGACTATTTCAAAACTGGTCCAAGAGCTCATTCTTTTCTTACCCGCTCACATTCACTTCCTGCTCGGCCTCCTCTCAGCTTCTTTTCTCTGTTCTCTATCCCTCAAAACTGACTCCCTATATCCTCTATAACCCATTCTCCCTCGGAAGGAAAACTAACTTCTCCACTCTCTAAACCATGCCCTATCAACTGGGTAACTACCCTGCATGGCTTAACCATCTCCTCCTTTCTGCGACCACTACATAGAAGATGGTTTGGTTTCCCACTAAGTTCGCAACTACTCTGCTAAGTGGAGCTCAACACTAAGCGAGGTGCCAGTTTCAGTTGAACATGATGCCACACTACTGATAACCGATTATGAGTTTAAATCAAATACATAACTTATAATAATGGCTGAGCCGACAACCCATCTATAAAGTTAAAAGCTCAAGAATAAATAGATTGTTTTGGAATATAAGACATCGTAATAAAGACTTGAGTGAGCCCTTCGAGCTACTACCCGATTACTAACATCATGAAAGAATAAAAGAATTACCCCAAAATGACTATTTAAATATAACTAATATAATTTTGTATATTCCATTACAATACGACCAATGCTATTACACTCGACGGTCTCAAGATTTAAAACATTATTTAAACCTTTTATTATACGATAATAGCCCATAATAGAAACAACTCAACATCCGTCGAATTTTGCAAGTAAACATTTACATCATATGCTCGTAGAGCTTTATGATGATGACGACGATTTGAGCATAAACACAATACAAGGTTTGGGGTCGACTTTACGCACAACTTTCAACTTTTACTCCGAACCACTAAACAAGACACGACATACAACTCATTCTCAAGTGTATACATTTATATATATAACTATATCGGTCGTCCATATTTGATGACATGATTTAGAGTATTACGACACAGATGTCCATTTCCCATACTCATTACGACAACTACGAAAAGAAGAAAGACCTATTCTAGCAAACCTTGACATCTCATCTAAAATTGACTTAGCCTGAAATCAATACCTAACTCATGTCAACTAGGTTTATCTACCTGATGTTCATTTTCAATGGGAAGCACCCATGGGTTAGTCCAGAGTCTATTCTCTCTTTCTCAAAGATACTTTCTCTTCTTCTTTCTTCCTGGCAAACATGTTCCATCTATTCCTGTCATTGACAATCTCACATACAATTTGTGGTCAAAGTACCAATGTTCTAATCAAAACACATTTACATCAAATCATTTCATTTTCATATCAAAAAGACATTTTAATTCATAACATCAAATTGATTATAATCAAGTAAAAATCTAGGATTTCATAAAATTAACCTTTTCTAATCATATCATCATTTTCTATGATGTTAAAACATATCCACATGACTGTACTATTTTGTTGGGTGAATATTTTGTCTTCAACTAACTGAAGGCAAAATGGGTATATCAACCACAGTACAACGAGATAAATCTCTCCTCTCAGCAAGGGGAGGTTCCCTATCAATTATTATAACTTTATTTCAAACTAAAACTAACTTGGGGGTGTGATCATACCATCCATTTCTCTTTTTTCAGAAACGATGTTTACAATATATTATGATTTCAACAAAACTGATATAAGGCCAAGAACTATGAATTACCACAAAATCCACAGAAACACAAAGTCTTCTGTTACTTTGTTCTCCAACAGAAAATAAAATGATTCGGAGTAGAGTGCAGCCCAAAGTCTTCACTATACGCCAAAATGAGATAAATAAATTAACGATAACAACTTGCAGCGCAAAGTCTTCAAGCTATTTCTCATTCACGAACACAACACAATTCTCACAAATGATTTTATAGCTCAAAGTCTATTAAAATCAGATTTAGAATACTCCTTGATCACTTGAAATAAACCCTCACACTTCAATTACTTATCAAAGATAATATGATAGCAAAGACATAAGAACAATTCTATCATAAAACAAATCGCTCCAAGATAAAGATTGGAATTCAACTTGCTCTCTTGTATTGATAAATATCTGAAAATTGATTTACACAAATAAGCACAAAGTCTCAACTTGCTTCTCAATTCGACAGAGTTTTGCTACAATAGATAAAAGATAAAGATTTACAAAATCTAGGCCCTCTTTATTTATAGGGAGAGGCCTTGAGAAAATTTAGGAAATCTACAACTACTTTGACTTATTCAACAAAAGAGTCCTATTTGACTTGGGACTTCTCTTGTATCACATGTAATTACATTTTGGAAAATTACATGTGTAAATGTCCATAACAAAATTCAATTTACATATCATCTAAGAAAAATAAACTAAGGCACTAGATTCCTCCATCTTTTTTCCTTAGGAAGTTCTGGTACATAGTTTAAACGACCGACATCTCACATGCATCTGGTTTTGCTGTGTTTTTAGAGATGGTGCGAGCTCAGAGAATTGAATCTTTCACCGCCTTTATCGTCTTTTCATGCTTGTCTAAATTATCCTTCAGGTTCTCCAGAGTCGAATGTTGATCATACAAGCTATCCATTGAGAGCATGAGGGCGCCTCCTCTTCAAATTTATTTTGGACCATTTCTTCAAAAGAACTTATCATTTCCTATGCTGTGAGGAAACCATGATCTTCCCTTGTTAAGGTGCAAGGAAGTTCTTCTAGCCGGTGTAGGAGTGTGACATCACTATCTTCACTGGCTTCTCGAGCTTGGCATAGATCTTCAAGTAGACTCTTTATTATGAAAATATGATGAGCCAGAGTCTCCTTGGTCTTAAGATATGATTCCCTGTTGGTGATGACCCCAATGGTGATCAGATTCTTTATCTTGATCTTCTTCATGTCTATCCACTCTTCTAGGCTCTCCTCTTGATCTTGTAGCTCTTGTGAAAGTAGATCTACTAGATTATCCAGCTCAGCTTTAGTTTTGTCCATTTTCTCTTTCCTTTCCACAGCGGTTTTTAGCAGAACTCGTCCTTGAGCCAACAATCGCTCCACTACATCCCCCACTATCTTACCTCTAGCTTGCGCTTTTCAACCTTCTGTATCAGGGGATCTTCCACTGTCACTGCCATGGGTTCTACTATTTCTGATGACTTCACTATTTTTTGAAGGACAACAGCCAATTGTTCTGCTTTTGCTTTGTACTGCTCCTCCTTCTTGGCTTCGTCATACTTTTCAAGTAAAGTACTGGCAGTGGTCTGGAAATCTGCCTTGACACCCTCATGAGTCACTTTACCCAACTCAACCCTTGAGATGACATAATTACTCATATCAAAAGTGTCAACCATGGCATCTTCAGGAGGTTTGGCAATTTCTGCGTACCTGATTCCATTTTCGGTGACCAGCCTAGAAACAGTCTTAGGATTCTTCTTCTGGTTCTTTGCTTTCACGGGCAACAGCTTTTCAATGTCGATCTCATCAGGTGAGATGGCTTGCTACTTCCTCTTTGGAGTATAGGCAGATAGCCATGGAGGAAGTGTAGAAGCGCCAATAGCCGGAGAGGGATCCACTACTTGCTTGGCCGGCTCCATGTTTATACCGGTGATGGTGACAATTGGACTTGTGTTGGTAAACACAACACCTGTATCAACAACCTTTTGTGAAGCGTTCAGGAGGTTTTCTAAAACAATTTGTTCCCCGATATCAAAAGATGGGGAAGATAAGCTTGGAATGGAACCAAAAGAATCAAAAATAGTTCCAAAGCTAGCCTTCATGGATGGAGGGGTATTATCTGAAGAAACAACAAAAATTGGAGAAAGAGGAACACTTGAAATCACTGGCAAACTGTCAGAAACTAGAACATGAAGAGGCGTAGAAATTCAAGTCTCAGAAGGAAGATCTTTCACAGGAGTCTGAGGGGAACCATCAAGTTGTTCTACCTCTATATCTTCATCTTCACCTTGTTCAGCTTCATCAGATACCTTTGTCTTAGACTTTTGAACATTTTGTTCTTCAGTCTCAACATCTTCAATTTCCATCTGATCATCATTAGTATCTTCAACATCTGACTTAGTGGCGTTAGAAGCCTCTATGGTTTCCTTCTTCTTTCCTCCTTTAGATACAAATTTGATCTTTGGTTTGTGTATCTTGGAGGAAGAAGGGGTGTCACTCTTATTTTTAGTTCAGTTCTCGACCTTCTTACTTGTTTACTCCTGTGCTTCAGCTTTAGATCCTGTAAGAAACTCTTTCAACTTAATCCCCTTACTTTCCAACCACAAGTTGGTGTTTGCCAGTATTGGTTGGAATCTTTTCCTCATAGATGTCTCTTCTTTGACTGACCATTTCACCTCTGGGAGAGGTGAAGCCTCAACATTTTCTGCATCATATTTGTGGTCTAGGACATTCCCATCATCCTCCATTCCATCTGGAATATCAACGAGTCCTAGTTCTTCAATTTGACTTAGATGAAGTCTGCAGAAATCCAGTTTTCTGATCTCATTTTGAGTCCTGAGATCCGCCCATATATCTTCGACCATTGGCACATGAAAAGTTGACTTCCTCTTGATTTTATCTTGAACCCTTCTGAAGTCAAAATTCTTTCTTTTCTTGTAGGTCTTCATGGTGACCAATTGTAACTCAGAGTCAATTATCTTTACTTTGTTGGCAGATTGAATCGAGTACCTCCCAATTTCCATGGGGAACTTTATCCCTGATTTCTTTAGTTTCATTTGCTTGTTATGCACCACAATCAGCTCTCTGCAAAGCTCCGTAAGAACAATGCGATCACTGGGATACCGTGGCAACATGTAAGGGTAACCAGGATAGTACCCTACACGAAGATATGTGAAGGTGGGAAATTGCAAGAATAAGCAGCCAAAAGAATTTACACCCTGCCAAGCTTCATCAGAAACTCTTCTTTGAACCAGTTCACCATCCCACAAGCACATGAAAACTGAGAAGAACGCATCATTGACTCTTCTGAAATGATGAATTGACCCCTTCAGAGTGATTTGGGGGTAGTATTCATACACTGGGATCAATCTCCTATTCCCCACATGGGTTAAACCCGGAAAGTTTCTCATGCTTGCAGCAGCATAGACGAGATAAGAGGTCATATAAAATTTGAAGGTGGTATTGACCCTTACCAGTTGGTCCTGCAATGCATTGCTGATCTGTTCACCCCAGAATATCTTCTGATTACCCCGTAGAATCACCTTGATGTAAGTGTACATCCAGTCTTGGAATTTGGAAGTAGAAGGGAGTCCTCTGATGCGACTCAAGAGAGTAATCAAATCACAGACCTCTTCTACAAAGTCACTCCTATGAAGATCCTTTGGCCATCTGGTCAAATTACCTCTAGGAATCTTCAACCATTTGTTGTTTATATACCTCCTAGCAGATTCCACGTCATTATCATAGTCTTGTTGACCCTAAGCAAAATCAATTCGTCCAATGTTTTCAATAGGTGGACACATGAAGATTTTGTCGAGGAATTCCGCTTCCAATCTCATGATTACATTTCCCTAAGAATCTACTACCACTCTGGTGTCTCTGTTGTAGTGACTGGCCACTTACAGAACAAATTCAGGATTGTGCGCAGAGACTGGAAATGATGCAACCAAATGAATATTGCTGTCAATGATTTTCTGCATGGGCTTGGATGGATTTGCCTGTTTTGTTCTATCCACGAATTCTGCCATGTCCACATGCCCAATTTCTGTGTCTCTGATTTCATCAATATTTGATTGCACTACTGTTACCGGAAAGACACCCTGGTACTTGTACTTCATGACTTTGGCCTTTGATGGAGACGGTTCTGTCATGAGCTCTGGAGAAAACTCTGAATTTGAAATTCACCACAAATGCTGATTGAAACCTGCAAAAGGCCATGATCTCGCAGTCAGGGGAAAAATTGGGTAAACTGGGTCAAATGCGATTCGACGATCATGGACAGGAAAGCATGCGTTTGAAGGGCTTGAGTGCACGTAAATCAAGGTGAGGGCGAAAGCGGGCTAAAACTCTTTTAAAAAATGAGTTTTTTCAGTGTTAGGAAAGAGTACAGGAAAACATGCATAAGCGGTGAAAATGACCGCTCCTGCATGTTTGAAGGGTTTTAATGTGTAAAGACGGGTTAAAACACCGCTATTGCAGGTAATGAGATTATTGGTTAACATGCATGAGCAGCGAAAAACAACGCCATTGCAGATAATGAGTAGTTTGAAACTTCAGATGCTCGGGCGGGTGATTTCACTGCCATTGCGGGTAGGAGTCATGTCAACAGTAGATGTTCGGGCGGCGGGAAGCACCGACATGGTAGGTAAGTGGTTTAAAACTTCAATGTGCAAGGGTTTTGGTGTAGGAGCGGCGGACATCACCGCCCATACACCTCATATTCAGAAACACCTTAAAAAGATCTTAAGCGGTAAGAACCTCCGCTTTCACCTCTTGTATATATCAAGATTTGACAAAGCGGCTAATACAGCCAGGGTTGGTTTATAGAATTGCTCGGTCAAAACAACCGGCGACATAGGATGATAAAAAAACTAGGGCACGAACCAAGATTTAAAACAAAAATGACAAGAACAGTAGGGAAACAAGATCCGGTAAAAGTTTATCACAAAGATGGAACAAACAAAGCCATATCAAACTTTTGTATCAATTGAAACCCTCGAAAAGAAGATGAAAACAGGTGAAGAAAAGACTTACCTGTCAAACGGAGGAAAACCTAAATTTGGTGATGAGGAATTCGATCAAATCCTAGCTTGGCGCGATCAGTCGATATGAAGGGAGTCCAGAGATTGGCTAGGCGGGTTAAGAAACGAAATGACAAAACAAACCAAAGAAAACGAGTACTTAAAACTCAAAAACAAACATTAAATGAATAGCACGAGTGGCCATTAATGGCACTCGATTCAAAAGATCTAGAGATCTTGCTCGGGTGGGAGTTTCGGCCGCTCCGGCAGGCAGAGTAAATAACCGTATGTAATGGCGGGTATTTTCACCGATGTGGCAGGTTCCAATCCGAGTAACAAGACATGTAGAGGCGGGTGATTTCACCGCCATTACATATAAAACAAAAAAAACCAAAACATGTAATAGCGGCTAAAAACGCCGCTCTTACATGTAATAACAAACTTCAAAACATGTAATAGCGGCTAAAAACGCCGCTCTTACATGTTAAAACAAAAACTTTGCCAACACCTAAAAATGACTAAAATTGACCTTTTAACCAGTTTACGACTTGAATGATCTTTGCGAATATCGAGAAACTAATTCAAGGGAATGTCACAGACCAGTTTAGAATGTCAAATGACTTCGCACGAGACCAAGGGAATCTTGTCTCGATTTGCGATCTTAGAGTGTAGATTCACGAAATGGACAAGTTTTGTGGGGGTTGTCTACAAAAACGAGCATAGCTGATTTTGAGAACAACAGCTGGCTCTAACTGGGGAACTTCCTTCGATCGAACTTTGAAACGATTGAAGGGAGTAGAATCCAGTCTCTAAGTGCCTTCATCCAAAAGACTAAATGAAAACACGAAAATAAAAACATAAAACTATACAAATGTACAATTTAACTTATCTGATAATTTAGGGATTGAAGTGCTTCAGATGTTGTCCACTGTGAGGCAACAAGAATGGTGTTCCATCCTGATACTCTAGCAAGAAACTGTTTTCACCACAGAATTGATGAATGGTGAATGGACCTCTCCACAAGGAATCAAATTTTCCGTGCATTCCTTTTGGTTCTCTCCTCTTGTCCCACAACAAGACTTGATCTCCAATCTGAAACTCACGAGCCTTTGCCTTCTTGTCGAAGAGTTTCTTTACTTGATTTTGGTGCTCAGCAATACGGTCCACCACTATAGTGTGCTGCTCCTCAGCGGTGGTGGGAATCCTGTTTCTCAACTTATTGAACTTAGCGATGAAGTCTCGCATAGGTTCGTGAGGTTCCTTCTTCATTTGTGTTAGCTGTACCAATAATGCATGTGCATCTTCCGCAGGTTTAAACCTGGCTTCGAACTTGGTTTTGAGAGTATTCCAGTTCATTATGGTCTGAGCTCGAAGGTGGTAAAACCAGTCTGCAGCAGCACCTTGCAGTGTTTCTACAAAGAGTCGTATAGCTACATCTTCGTGCTCGACACCTATCACACCACATGCTATATAGAAAGCTGCAATGTGTTCATCAGGATGAACCTTCCCATCACCGTAGAATGTGGGGAAATTCTTTCTTGAACTATGAGGTAGTTCATGCAATGGTGGGGTCAAATTTAGAGGACCAAATGTATTACCCCAAGGGCCTTGGGCTGCCATGACGTGCTGATTGAAAGGCCGGATAACAAACCTTGGTGTTGTATGAACAG
Organism: Cunninghamia lanceolata; assembly: GCA_027924645.1. Taxonomy (NCBI): domain Eukaryota; kingdom Viridiplantae; phylum Streptophyta; class Pinopsida; order Cupressales; family Cupressaceae; genus Cunninghamia; species Cunninghamia lanceolata. The sequence goes on from BSBN01000801.1 coordinate 17,109,967, forward strand.
AAAAAATTTCGCTAGCATTAGCACTAGAAGCTTCACCTGGTATTGGAGACCTGGCGTTTGTAGGAGGAAAACTCCTGGTGCGCTGAAGACGAGGTCGTGGAGGCAAGAATCCCAAATTATTTTGCTGTATCCATTCAAATGCAGGATCAATAATACCTTGAGCTCTCTTGCTTCTGGTGTACCGGGAATCTGCCAGAATGTAAGATGCCTAACAAAATTTCAACAAGAGGAAAAGAACTGAAAATGCTTCAACTCAGAGCGTGAGGCTTCAAGTTGCGCGTTCCTTCCCCAGTAGAGTCGCCAAAAACTGTTGGGTGAATATTTTGTCTTCAACTAACTGAAGGCAAAATGGGTATATCAACCATAGTACAACGAGATAAATCTCTCCTCTCAGCAAGGGGAGGTTCCCTATCAATTATTATAACTTTATTTCAAACTAAAACTAACTTGGGGGTGTGATCATACCATCCATTTCTCTTTTTTCAGAAATGATGTTTACAATATATTATGATTTCAACAAAACTAATATAAGGCCAAGAACTATGAATTACCACAAAATCCACGGAAACACAAAGTCTTCCGTTACTTTGTTCACCAACGGAAAATAAAATGATTCGGAGTAGAGTGCAGCCCAAAGTCTTCACTATACGCCAAAATGAGATAAATAAATTAACGATAACAACTTGCAGCACAAAGTCTTCAAGCTATTTCTCATTCACGAACACAACACAATTCTCACAAATGATTTTATAGCTCAAAGTCTATTAAAATCAGATTTAGAATACTCCTTGATCACTTGAAATAAACCCTCACACTTCAATTACTTATCAAAGATAATATGATAGCAAAGACATAAGAACAATTCTATCATAAAACAAATCGCTCCAAGATAAAGATTGGAATTCAACTTGCTCTCTTGTATTGATAAATATCTGAAAATTGATTTACACAAATAAGCACAAAGTCTCAACTTGCTTCTCAATTCGACAGAATTTTGCTACAATAGATAAAAGATAAAGATTTACAAAATCTAGGCCCTCTTTATTTATAGGGAGAGGCCTTGAGAAAATTTAGGAAATCTACAACTACTTTGACTTATTCAACAAAAGAGTCCTATTTGACTTGGGACTTCTCTTGCATCACATGTAATTACATTTTGGAAAATTACATGTGTAAATGTCCATAACAAAATTCAATTTACATATCATCTAAGAAAAATAAACTAAGGCACTAGTTTCCTCCATCTTTTTTCCTTAGGAAGTTCTGGTACATAGTTTAAACGACTGACATCTCGCATGCATCTGGTTTTGCTGAGTTTTTAGAGATGGTGCGAGCTCAGAGAATTGAATCTTTCACCGCCTTTACCGCCTTTTCATGCTTGTCTAAATTATCCTTCAGGTTCTCCAGAGTCGAATGTTGATCATACAGGCTATCCATTGAGAGCAATGAGGGCGCCTCCTCTTCAAATTTCTTTTGGACCATTTCTTCAAAAGAACTTATCATTTCCTGTGCTGTGAGGAAACCATGATCTTCCCTTGTTAAGGTGCAAGGAAGTTCTTCTAGCTGGTGTAGGAGTGTGACATCACTATCTTCACTGGCTTCTCAAGCTTGGCATAGATCTTCAAGTAGACTCTTTATTATGAAAATACGATGAGCCAGAGTCTCCTTGGTCTTAAGATATGATTCCCTATTGGTGATGACCCCAATGGTGATCAGATTCTTTATCTTGATCTTCTTCATGTCTATCCACTCTTCTAGGCTCTCCTCTTGATCTTGCAGCTCTTGTGAAAGTAGATCTACTAGATTATCCAGCTCAGCTTTAGCTTTGTCCATTTTCTCTTTCCTTTCCACAGCGGTTTTTAGCAAAACTCATCCTTGAGCCAACAACCGCTCCACTACATCCCCCACTATCTTACCTCTGGCTTGCACTTTTTCAACCTTTTGTATCAGGGGATCTTCCACTGTCACTGTCATGGGTTCTACTATTTCTGATGACTTCACTATTTTTTGAAGGACAGTAGCCAATTGTTCTGCTTTTGCTTTGTACTGCTCCTTCTCCTTCTTGGCTTCGTCATACTTTTCAAGTAAAGTACTGGTAGTGGTCTGGAAATCTGCCTTGACACCCTCATGAGTCACTTTACCCAACTCAACCCTTGAGATGACATAATTACTCATATCAAAAGTGTCAACCATGGCATCTTCAGGAGGTTTGGCAATTTTCGCATACCTGATTCCCTTTTCGGTGACCAGCCTAGAAACAGTCTTAGGCTTCTTCTGGTTCTTTGCTTTCACGGGCAACAGCTTTTCAATGTCGATCTCATCAGGTGAGATGGCTTGCTACTTCCTCTTTGGAGTATAGGCAGATAGCCATGGAGGAAGTGTAGAATCGCCAATAGCCGGAGAGAGATCCACTACTTGCTTGGCCGGCTCCATGTTTATACCGGTGATGGTGATAATTGGACTTGTGTTGGTAAACACAACACCTGTATCAACAACCTTTTTTGAAGCGTCCAGGAGGTTTTCTAAAACAATTTGTTCCCCGATATCAAAAGATGGGGAAGATAAGCTTGGAATGGAACTAGAAGAATCAAAAATAGTTCCAAAGCTAGCCTTCATGGATGGAGGGGTATTATCTAAAGAAACAACAAAAATTGGAGAAAGAGGAACACTTGAAATCACTGGCAAACTGTCAGAAACTAGAACATGAAGAGGCGTAGAAATTCAAGTCTCAGAGGGAAGATCTTTCACAGGAGTCTGAGGGGAACCATCAAGTTGTTCTACCTCTATATCTTCATCTTCACCTTGTTCAGCTTCATCAGATACCTTTGTCTTAGACTTTTGAACATTTTGTTCTTCAGTCTCAACATCTTCAATTTCCATCTGATCATCATTAGTATCTTCAACATCTGACTTAGTGGCGTTAGAAGCCTCTGTGGTTTCCTTCTTCTTTCCTCCTTTAGATACAAATTTGATCTTTGGTTTGTGTATCTTGGAGGAAGAAGGGGTGTCACTCTTATTTTTAGTTCAGTTCTCGACCTTCTTACCTGTTTGCTCTTGGGCTTCAGCTTTAGATCCTGTAAGAAACTCTTTCAACTTAATCCCCTTACTTTCCAACCACAAGTTGGTGTTTGCCAGTATTGGTTGGAATCTTTTCCTCATAGATGTCTCTTCTTTGACTGACCATTTCACCTCTGGGAGAGGTGAAGCCTCAACATTTTCTGCATCATATTTGTGGTCTAGGACATTCCCATCATCCTCCATTCCATCTGGAATATCAACGAGTACTAGTTCTTCAATTTGACTTAGATGAAGTCTGCAGAAATCCAGTTTTCTGATCTCATTTTGAGTCCTGAGATCCGCCCATATATCTTCGACCATTGGCACATGAAAAGTTGACTTCCTCTTGATTTTATCTTGAACCCTTCTGAAGTCAAAATGATTTCTTTTCTTGTAGGTCTTCATGGTGACCAATTGCAACTCAGAGTCAATTATCTTTGCTTTGTTGGCGGATTGAATCGAGTACCTCCCAATTTCCACGGGGAACTTTATCCCTGATTTCTTTAGTTCCATTTTCTTGTTATTCACAACAATCAGCTGTCTGCAAAGCTCCATAAGAACAATGCGATCACTGGGATACCATGGTAGCATGTAAGGGTAACCAGGATAGTACCCTACACGAAGATATGTGAAGGTGGGAAATTGCAAGAATAAGCAGCCAAAAGAATTTACACCCTGCCAAGCTTCATCAGAAACTCTTCTTTGAACTAGTTCACCATCCCACAAGCACATGAAAACTGAGAAGAACGCATCATTGACTCTTCTGAAATGATGAATTGACCCCTTCAGAGTGATTTGGGGGTAGTATTCATACACTGGGATCAATCTCCTATCCCCCACTTGGGTTAAACCTGGAAAGTTTCTCATGCTTGCAGCAGCATAGACGAGAAAAGAGGTCATATAAAATTTGAAGGTGGTATTGACCCTTACCAGTTGGTCGTGCAATGCATTGATGATCTGTTCACTCCAGAATATCTTCTGATTACCCCATAGAATCACCTTGATGTAAGTGTACATCCAGTCCTGGAATTTGGAAGTAGAAGGGAGTCCTCTGATGCGACTCAAGAGAGTAATCAAATCACAGACCCCTTCTACAAAGTCACTCCTGTGAAGATCCTTTGGCCATCTGGTCAAATTACCTCTAGGAATCTTCAACCATTTGTTGTTTATATACCTCCTAGTAGATTCCACGTCATTATCATAGTCTTGTTGACCCTAAGCAAAATCAATTCGTCCAATGTTTTCAATAGGTGGACACATGAAGATTTTGTCGAGGAATTCCGCATCCAATCTCATGATTACATTTCCCTAAGAATATACTACCACTCTGGTGTCTCTGTTGTAGTGACTGGCCACTTGTAGAACAAATTCAGGATTTTGTGCAGAGACTGGAAATGATGCAACCAAATGAATATTGCTGTCAATGATTTTCTGCATGGGCTTGGATGGATTTACCTGTTTTGTTCTGTCCACGAATTCTGCCATGTCCACATGCCCAATTTCTGTGTCTCTGATTTCATCAATGTTTGATTGCACTGCTGTTACCGAAAAGACACCCTGGTACTTATACGTCATGACTTTGGCCTTTGATGGAGACGGTTCTGTCATGAGCTCTGGAGAAAACTCTGAATTTGAACTTCACCACAAATGCTGATTGAAACCTGCAAAAGGCCATGATCTCGCAGTCAGGGGAAAAATTGGGTAAACTGGGTCAAATGCGATTCGACGATCATGGACAGGAAAGCATGCGTTTGAAGGGCTTGAGTGCACGTAAATCAAGGTGAGGGCGAAAGCGGGCTAAAACTCTTTTAAAAAATGAGTTTTTTCAGTGTTAGGAAAGAGTACAGGAAAACATGCATGAGCGGTGAAAATGACCGCTCCTGCATGTTTGAAGGGTTTTCATGTGTAAAGGCGGGTTAAAACGCCGCTATTGCAGGTAATGAGATTATTGGTTAACATGCATGAGTGGTGAAAAATAGCGCCATTGCAGATAATGAGTAGTTTGAAACTTCAGATGCTCCGGCGGGTGATTTCACCGCCATTGCGGGTAGGAGTCATGTCAACAGTAGATGTTCGGGTGGCGGGAAGCACCGACATGCAAGGTAAGTCGTTTAAAAATTCAATGTGCAAGGGTTTTAGTGTAGGAGCGGCGGACATCACCGCCCATACACCTCATATTCGGAAACACCTTAAAAAGATCTTAATTGGTAAGAACCTCCGCTTTCACCTCTTGTATATATCAAGATTTGACAAAGCAGCTAATACAGCCAGGGTTGATTTATAGAATTGCTCGGTCAAAACAACCGACGACATAGGATGATAAAAAAACTAGGGCACGAACCAAGATTTAAAGCAAAAATGACAAGAATAGTAGGGAAACAAGATCCGATAAAAGTTTATCACAAAGATGGAACAAACAAAGCCATATCAAACTTTTGTATCAACTGAAACCCTCGAAAAGAAGATGAAAATGGGTGAAGAAAAGACTTACCTGTCAAACAGAGGAAAACCTAAATTTGGTGACGAGGAATTCGATCAAATCCTAGCTTGGCGTGATCAGTTGATATGAAGGGAGTCCAGAGATTGGCTAGGCAGGTTAAGAAATGAAATGACGAAACAAACCAAAGAAAACAAGTACTTAAAACTAAAAAACAAACAGTAAATGAACAGCACGAGTGGCCATTAATGGCACTCGAGTCAAAAGATCCAGAGATCTTGCTCAGGTGGGAGTTTCGGCCGCTCCGACAGGCAGAGTAAATAACCGTATGTAACGGCAGGTATTTTCACTGACGTGGCAGGTTCCAATCCGAGTAACAAGACATGTAGAGGCGGGTGATTTCATCGCCATTACATATAAAACAAAAAAAACCAAAACATGTAATAGCGGCTAAAAACGCTGCTCTTACATGTAATAACAAACTTCAAAACATGTAATAGCGGCTAAAAATGCCACTCTTACATGTTAAAACAAAAATTTTGCCAACACCTAAAAATGACTAAAATTGACCTTTTAACCAGTTTACGACTTGAACGATCTTTGCGAATATCGAGAAACCTTCTACTCCTCTACCTTTGAGTGCCACTCATCGCTCCATGAGACCTATGGGAACAAGGCATCTTGTTGTGAGCATGTGATTGTGAAGGCCCCACCGTACTACCATCCCATCGTCTAAAACTAAGATGAGCCATCTCCCAGAGCACCTGATTTTCACCCTTATCGGTGTGAATTTTAGCCTTCAAGTCTGCACTCGCCTAACATCCATGATAGACAGGAACAAAAATGTTGGTGTGTCGCTCGGAAGCAGGGGGCATACCAGGATCATCCAAGAGACTCTCTCAAGTCATCCTAGTGGAGGGGGAAACTAAGACAACATTAATCTCATGAAAAAAAGTTGTCCACTCTTCGACATTACCTGCAAAGTGAACCAAAGGAGAACTATATGTTAGTTCCTCACAAAAAGGAAGAACAGAGAAAAGACAAAAGTGCAAAAAAGATAAACAAAGGTAGACTCACGTGGATCGCCAGGCTGCCAGGCAGGGTCAAACTGTCTCATCACCTCATCAAAATGAGGAGGTCTAGGAACCACGGACAAAACCTCAGGGATGTCAGGTGCATCATCTGTACCATCAACACCCTCATCTTGTGCATCCTTGGGCAGGCCCTCGTCTGACGAATCATCACCATCAGGAATATAGTCCTCGTCAGTAGACTCTGAGTCCTCAACTACAATGAGAGCTCAGGAAGGAGTCCCTCTCCCTCCCCTTTGTCCTCCTCATGAAGATCTAGGAACTCTGGTAATGAAGACTCCAAAAGTCAAGGGAGTCCAAATAACTATCCTCTGACCTGCCTCGTCCATCTCTTGAATGGACCTATAACAAGTAGACACTGGGGGCAACTCCTCAGGGAAGTCCTCGCCAAACTACTATAAAACACGCTCAACGTGGTGAGACTCGACTAGACCATTACGATCTAAAACCTCAGGCACCCCACGATAGTACTCTCGGATCTTGCCATCCCAAGCCCAAGATCCCTCCATATCAAGGTAAGGATCAAAGATCATATCCTCATCCATAAGAGTAGCCACAGTGTGCAAAGAAGCATCAAAATGACCCACCGACATCCATCTAACAACTCTTGGTAGTCGTCTGTGAGGAATTGGAACAAGCTTTTGGTAGGGCCTGATCTGCTAAAAATCCAAGTCATAATCAAGGAAGAGTGGCTGAAGGCAAGAGCCCCTCGTCATGCAATGCGATAGAAGTCCCTGTATACTGTGTCTAAAATGTCTAGCCCCCAAGCGTAGACCTTGCCCTGCTCAAGACCACGTATGATGGGTACCCAACACCACCTCAAGCGAGTCGAGGCCTTGTCTCCAGACAACTTCGATGTAATCAAACCGATCAAGAACTACCTCAAGAGAGGAATGCAAAGTCGTGGCACGAAAGTAAGTTGGACTCCTATCTAGTCCTCGGGGCGACTAACCCCCATGAACTCTGCCCAAGATGCCTTGTCCTCAAAGGACTCGCTAGTAGGAAGGATGAGAGGATGCCCTCTCACGGGAACTCCAAGAATACGGTAAACATCAAACAGAGTGATAGTCCGCTCTCCTAAAACCTATGGGAACCTAAAAGTGTTCCTGTCTGCATCCCAGTAAGTTAGAATGTCACAACATATGAGTGACACAGGGTGAACAACTGGCACATGACAAACTCTTGCCAAACTTGCTCTCCTCAGAATAGCATGGTCCTCATCACTCAATGAAGCAAACATCTCTGAGAGCCACGTCTACTCCTAGCAAGCATTCCATCGAATGTGCATGTCCTACAAATCAAACAAGAACTTTAGATTAGATCTCGTAAACTTGCAAAAACCCTTAAAATCGTAAAACTTGCAGAAAATCTCACACAAAAAAAGTGTATAACCCTTCAAAATTGCAATAAATAGGTGGATACAATAGTCAAACTAGATCAGATCAGAGTGAAATGAACGTCAAGAAACACCAGATTTCAAGCAGAATTTACCCAATAGGGTCACCCTTGGGTGACCCAGATGTCAACAGGATCTCCCCCCGGGCAACCTGCATGACAAAAGGGGCGACCCTAAGTGGAGATCCCTCAAACTAAAAATTCCATAAAAAATTTGTTTCTCAGCCAATTTCAGAAAACAAAACACCTATCCTACTCTAAACAATGAAACAAAGACAATGCAACAAAAAGAATCGCCAAAAACAAACCATTTTAATACATTTTTCACAAACTTTAACCTAGGGTTTAGAAAAAGGTCTTTCACTGTTTACATACCCAATTTCCTATGGCTAAAGAAGAGGTGGCCATCTTCACGATCTCCTCAACGATATCCTCCCAACGACTACTCACACGATTGATTCCATCGCCGATTCACTCCGATCTCACTAATTTGCTAGCTTTGTTTGCCCTTAGCTTAGTTTCTTTTATGGATTCATAGATTAGTTTTTTTTTTAATGCATCTTTGGTGCGTCGTTTTGCATGCATTCGTTCCTACAAGTCTCAACGACAAAGGTAAACAACTAGTTGAAATCGAACGATCTATGGTAAGTTTGTCATTTTAGTTTTCATTATTCATTTTGATATATTTAAATGCTAGACTAATTCTAGTTATTATAGGTATAGTTGCAAGAAAATTGACAACAGGTAAGGCATAGTTCGGGAACAGTACCTACCTTTCATGTAGACTACCGTCCCGGAGGGAGCAAATATGTAAGCACAAAAATCACGCACAGCCTCCATGAGGACCCCTATGATGATTTTAATCCTTGTCACGTACATGTAAGCATGAAATAATGTCCTCTAAGTAAAAAACCTCTTGATGATGTGTCACTTCTTTCACCTTGTGTTGTTTCTTCTTTGTTGTTTTCCTTCTCTGTTTGTCGTTGACATTTTTTGACATTTTTGTGACACTTGTTGATTTGCATTTTCTGAGCTTTCAACCCTACTCCTAAGCCTTGTAAGCATCTTGTAGGTGAGTTTTCACCTTTCCCCTATGTTTTTCATCCTCTCCACCCCCTAGAAGCCTTCTAGAGGTCCCCCTATCCATCTCCCACTTTCGGTTTTCAGTTTCACTCAACCAATCCAAATCTCCCCCTGGGAGATCCTACGTTGCAAGTGGAGATTTGGATTCTTGCACATGATTGACCTATTTTCGAAGGCAGATCACCTCCTTTTCATCTTCTCTACCATCTCCCATCATGCATTTCCTCTCAGACCCCTTTCTTTTCAAATCTCCTGCCGGGCGACCTTCAAAAAGAAGGATCTCCCCCCAAGCGAACCAAGATCTCTCCCCGGACGACCTAGGGTCACCCCCCGGGCAAACCTACTGGTGAAAGGGGTGACCCTGTCACGATTCCAGCCATGGAAAAACTCAAGTTTCTAACTCGAAATAGCTCCATTTTCACCTGTTTTTCTTCCAGTTCGCATAATTTTTTATGCCTAATATGGAGTTGACTATTTCATGCACCCACACATGCATAATTAGCTCCATTTGATCTAAAATTAACAAATCATTCTCTCTCATGCATTCTTTCAAATCCAATTCCTCTTTAGTGATAAGCTATTATTGATTTATCACTCCCTAATCAACTGAGTTCACTGGGTAATCAATCTAGTTCACTCCCTAATCATATCTTGTTAACTCTTCAATCAATTGAGTTAACTTCTCAATCATGTTGTTATATGGAGCCTAATCAGACTCGGAGGTTAAATTTACCTCACTTTTATTGGCGCAGTTTCCCCACAAATTATTTAACGGGGTCAAGGGGCAGTGCCCCTTGCGAGGGTTTGGGGGCAATGTTGGGAGTTATTTTTCTATTGGCCAAGGATATTTACAGGCCCAACATGAAGGTCCTAGACTGTTAGTAAAACCCAAACAGCCTGTAATTGAAAAAATATTTGATCCCTCAACTGGTAGACTTAGAGATACAACTAAGGAAGAAAGGACATCTCAAAAATTTCAGATGGCACAAGGTAATGGAACAAACCCAAATGGTTCCAATCCAGTTGACCCATTCAAGAATATCTAGTCTTATAAGTCAGATACTCCTCCACTGGTTAATTTTGACAGTTTTGAGGAAGTAGAAAATATGAGAGGAATAGACGCAATGTGCGCTTGGATCACCAACTATATGTCTACCAATGCAGGAGCTGATGAAGCTCAAGTGATCAAGCAAGCTCTCAATTCCATGACTAGAATGGCAAGAAATATGTGGGATCGCCTCGAGAATGGGTACAGAGAAAACCTGATTAATAGAGGTATAGATCAGGTGTGTGCACAGTTAACCCGTCTATTTGTTGGCAAAACAAACACAAGAGAAAGACTTGCCTATAATAAATTCATGAGAGGCAAGTGTAAAGATTTAAAATGTTTTAAAGAATATTGTGAAGATCAGTATAAAAACCTTTATCTCTCTGGGCGTGAACAAAATCAAGATTTTATGTTCACAACTTTCTTGAAAAGCTTTGGTCCTGATGTAGGTGAATTCTATCATAAGAAAGTTCTAGAGAATATGGTTAATGAAGGTTTAAAATTAAAAGAACTGACTTATCCTCAGTTAGTACAGTTCTTAGTTGAAATTAATGAAGATATTTGTCAAGAAACACAGAAAAGAAAAGAGATAAAAAAGGTCAAACCTATGATCTCTTCTTCTGTTTGTTATTAGCTTCTACCCTCTTCTCAGTATGATAAATGTAAAACTTGTCAGTCTTCTTCTAAGTCAAAACATTTTGACAAAGGAAAAGATAAGTATTATAAGAAGAAGAAAAAGAAACAGTTCAGTAAGTATCCCCGAAAGAAAGGATATTTAAGGAAAAAGGATAAAAGGGGCTCTGGTAAGAAATGGGAACCTACTTGTTATATTTGTAAGGGAAAACATTATGCTAACAAATGTCCAAAAAGGAACAAGAAGAAAAATAAAGGAAAGGTTCGTGCAGCCAGAGAAGCTAGACTTGACAATGATGAATATGAATTCATCAATGAATATCCCTCAGATTCTGATGACATTATTCTTTCTGATCTTTCAGAGACAGAATCTGAAGAGGCTGAGTTTTTGTCTACTAATGAGTAGGCTACTGTTAATATAATTACTGGTCAACCTAAAGATTCAGAATCTGATTCTGAAAATTCTTTTTTCTGCATGATGCTTCGCAGAAATACAAGAGCAGAGTTGGACAAGACAATTGAAGAAATTGTCCAACTGGAGAGCAAATTGTATGCCATGGATATGGGACCAGAAACATGGAGAAAGTTGAATAACAAGTTAGAACAACTTAAGTCAAAAAAGTATTTCTTGTTAAAATAAAATGAACCTCCTAGCCCAATCATCTGAAGAACACCTGTGCTTGATTATACTCCTAGGCCAGCCTCACCAATTGAATCCACTATGCCTATAGCACAGCGTAGTATTGATATTGCTCCCTCTGTAGGAAGCATGGCTAGAAGACTGTGGAGAAGACAGAGAAAGATTTTTCTTGAAAAAGTTATTCAACAAGCTCATGCCGAAATCAGTGAGATTGAAGAGGAAGAAAACATCCTTCTTGTTGAAGAAATGGAAAAATCTCCTAAGCTGGATCGATATATCAATCAGTATAATTCCTCTTCAGGCATCCAGTTACCAAAAGAAGTCTCTCCCCAAGAAGAACAATTGTTTCGTGAAGTGAAAGCATTCAGTCCAATAGAATTACTCTGTCATGAGACATCACTTGATCCTATTGAACCAACTAGCAGCCCGGTTTTGATTAAAAATACAGCTTCTTATATAGAGGAGGGTAATAGTAGCAGAACATTCAGGACAGCTCAGACTGTTTACACAACTACTTGTCCTAGAGTTATTCTTAATATCCACCCTCCAGGAATTAAGATGTATCCTTTAGCCTTTCTGTGGGATACTAGAGCTGATATTAACCTTGCCAGATACCAGTGTTTTCTAGCAGATCTCTGGATAAAAGGCACTACAGAAATAGAATTTGGTAAAGGAAAATTTGTTTCTCAATTTATCTGCAAAATTCCTATTCAACTGGGAAAATATTTCTTTGATGAACTAACTTTTGTTCATTATGAAGTGAATGGTTATGATGGTGTCATTGGTAGCAAAACAATGTAGGGATGGGAACCCATCATTATGGATTCCATGTTCATTACTTTATTGGGGACTTTTCAAATACCCCGTCTTCATCAGAATGTTGCATTCACCAAGCAGATTGAGATTGAGAAAAAGAAGAAAAGAACAAATACAATCTGGTTAACACAACAGATTGAAGCAGCATCAACAGATCTGGAACAACTCAAGGCAGCCTATTCATAGACTGTTATGACTAAAGATCTGAAGAAGCAGAAAAGATCTCTTACCTGTTCATTACCTCTTAAAAAAGATGCTTTAGGTAATGATATTATTCCTAAGGCCAAAGCAAATTATTTTTTGATGTGTATGGCAGAAGTAAAACTTTGAAGAAAAGAAATTACAGAGTTAATTTCTTTAGATATTATTCGAAGATCAAGTTCTCCTTTTTCTTGTCATGCTATGTATGTGCCTAAATTTGATGAGCATGGTGTAGAATTAACTGAGAAAAGACTTGTGGTTAATTATAAGCCACTCAATGAATGCCTTGTTGACAATCAGCATCCTCTTCCAAGCAAAGACCATATATGGCAAGCTATTCAGGGCAGTAACATATATTCTAAATTTGATCTGACAAAAGGATTTTGGTAGATACAGATGGATCTAGCGGATATTTACAAAACTGCGTTTTCTGTTCCACAAGGACTGTTTGAATGGAAGGTCCTTCCATTTGGAATTAAAACTGCACCTTCTATATTTCAGCAAGCTATGGATAACATCTTTTATTAATTTGCTAAATTTATTCATCCATATATTGATGATATCCTTGTCTTTAGCCAGGATATGAAAAAATATTTGGAACATTTACAGGTCTTTCTGCAGCTATGTCAACAACATGGATTGGCCATCAATCCTTCCAAATCTCACTTTGCTCAACGTGAGATTATTTTCATTGGCATCAAACTTCTCCCCGGGGGGGAAATGGAAGCACAACCACATATTTTGACCAAGATCTAGAAGGCGTAGAAATAGCCTTTTCAGTACTTTCTTTGATATCTTGTTCCGGTAAAATGGCAGGTTTACCAGACAACATATTAATTTTGTTGTACAGATGATAATGAACCAAAAAGACAAGGGAATGATCTACATAATTATCTTTCATGAACAGATTCATGGTATTGAATTCATATGTAAGGACTTTATCCAGGTTACCATCTTTAAGACTAATAGGGAAATCCAGTAGACAATCTAAATAGATTGGACCTTCAGACATGGAATCACAAGCACATCCTAATAGAGCATGGGATGTTTTAAAGAACCTAGCATCTTTTAACATCATCATCATTATTATAGGAAGGCCTTTCCTATAATGTCCTGTAACTCCTATTCTGACATAGGAAAGATGCATGAACTGCGGGTTCTTTGGACTGGCTATAGCCTGAGCTTTAAATTTCTAAATTTCTTTATCATTGAACAGATTTAATGATCCTTCGGATCCTCCTATAACTGTATGTTGCAAAGAAGTAATATGGCATTTCTGCCAGGAGGTATAACCAAAGAAATTTTTTAAACCCTTAGACTGATTAATCATAGACACTAGACTGTCAGGTATATCTTTGTATATCTCAGAGGGTTTGATCACAGGGACTTTAAATTCTTCATTAGCAAACTTACTACTGCTAGACAACTCATCTATAACATTACTAGTTTCTGCAGGTAAAGAAAATGTTTGCTCAGAGTCTGGAAAGAAATTTGTGAAACTAACCTCAGCACTGCCATCCTTTGTATGATCTTCAGGTGCTATCTCAGCTCTAGATGTAGAAGCTCGATCCATAGTGTATGTGCTCTAATCTGCGCTTGAAATACCAGATAACCACCTAGACTACCCAGAACACCAACCATGGTTTAAAACGAGACTTAATAACAGGACTTACAACACAAAGTGACGGTATGAGCAATACAGAGAGTGATACATCAACTATTGGATTTAATTCTTCAGCTGGAACTAATTTAGTCACACGAAGACTATATTAAGTGAAAGCAAACTAAAAGTTATAACACAGTTTTACTGTAACTTGGCTCTGATACCAACTTTTGACACAGCTGCAAATGAGAACAGAATTAGAACACATACAATATGAAAGGCAACTCCACATGCTTATATTCAGGGTATTCTCATTGGCTAAGGGTTAGGGTTTTTCATTGATGTATTGTAGCATTTTGCAGCGGTATTGAGTTGCAAGGATTGTTGGTTGTAATTAGTTTGATTTACTGGATAATAATATTGGACTCTCTGTTGATGGATGTAGCCCGAGTTTGGGTGAACCACGTTAAAACTTGTCTCTCGTTGTTATTATTTCTGTGTATTTTCATTCCTCTATTTAATTTTTATTTGCATTTAATTGATATCTTTTGCTAGCTAACCCTAACAAGTGGTATCAGAGCGGGTTGTGTTTGATTATCGTCTACAAGAAGGTCTCACGGTTGAGTGGGAGCAATGGTGGACGAGGGTAAATTTAAGGTAGATAAATTCAATGGGTAGAACTATCAGTTATGGAAGATGCAGATGGAGGATTATCTCTATCAGAAGGATTTATGGAGGCCGTTGGAAGGAATAGCTAAGAAACTGGCAACAATGACTAATGAGGGTTAGAATCTTTTGGATAGAAAGGCACTAGGAACCATTCGGTTGTGCCTGGAACCATCCGTGGCATTCAATATAACAGAAGCAATGACAACAAGTGAACTAATAAAAACTTTGGCTAAATTGTATGAAAACCCCTAGCCTCAAATAAGGTATTTCTCATGAAGCGTTTGTTTAATCTAAAAATGATTGAAGGTGGATCTGTGACAGATCATTTAAATGAGTTTAATACAATTACCAGTCAGTTAACTTCTATAAAAGTAAAATTTGATGAAGAGGTGAGGGCTCTCTTGGTTTTATGTTCCTTGCCAGAAAGTTGGAATAGCTTGGTAATGGTTGTAAATAACTCTGTCTCTAGTTCAAACACTTTGAAATTTGATGATATTGTTGGTGTTATCCTTAGTGAGGAAATGCGACAGAAAAGCTCAGGAGAGTCCACATCAGGTAGTGTTTTGAATGCAGAAAGTAGGGGCAGATCAAAGGAGAGAGGAAAAGGTTCTGGAGGTCATGGGAAGTCATGAGAAAAATCAAAGGACAAGAGATCCCAATCCAAAGGATAGAAGGATTGCTGGTACTATGGGAAACCAGGTCATCTGAAGAAAGATTGCTAGTCTCGGAAGAATAAAGAAGGAGACAAACAAGAAGGCAATAAGGAGGCAAATGTGGTAAGTAATAAATCTAAAGATGATGCTTTGATTCTTTCCCTAGATAATGCTGATGATTCATGGGTTTTAGATTTAGGGGCCTCATTTCATGCTATGCCCCATAGAACTTATTTTCTTGATTATGTCCAAGGGAATTTTGGGCTGGTTTATTTGGGAGATAACGAACCCTGTCAGAATGTTGGAAAGGAAAGAATCAAGATTAAGTTACAGACTGGGAATCATTGGCTACTTCAGGAGGTAAGGCACGTTCCAAGGCTGAGTAGGAATTTAATTTTAGTAGGGCAACTAGCTGATGAAGGTTGCATTGTTACATTTACTGATAAAAATTGGAAGGTTTCAAAAGGTGCCTTAATAGTAGCAAAAGGTGTGAAAGTAGGCACCTTATATCTTTGTACATGTCATAATGTTCCTTCTACTTTAGTTGTTGCAGAGAAAAAACAAATAGGTTCAGGAACAGTTGCTGCAGGTTCGCAAGAAGAGATTGAAACAGTTGCTGCAGGTTCTGAGACAACACTGTGGCATATAGACTTGGGCATATAAGTCAAAAAGGTATAAAGGCACTTCATTCTAAGAAAGTTTTACCAGGTCTAAAATGTATTAATATGGATTTTTGTGAAAGTTGTGTGTATGGAAAACAAAAGAGAATTAGTTTTCTCAAGAATGGGAAGCAAAAGAAAGATGAAAAGTTAGAGCTTGTGCATACAGATGTATGGGGACCGGCTCAAGTATCTTCTCTTGGTGGCTCTCGGTATTATGTTACATTCATAGATGATGCAAATAGGAAGGTTTGGATTTATTTCCTCAGGCATAAATCTGATGTATTTGAAACATTTAAGAAATGGAGAAGCTTGGTTGAGAATGAGACAGGTAAAAGATTAAAATGTCTCAGATCTGATAATGGCGGTGAGTATTACAACAAAGAATTTGAGGATTATTATTCCTTTAATGGAATTCGTAGGCAGAAAATGGTTCTAGGGACTCCACAGGAGAATGGAGTGGTTGAGTGCATGAATAGGACAATAATGGAGCATGCAAGGACCATGAGATTGCATGCTGAACTACCTTTAAACATGTGGGCAAAGGCTGTCAACACTACTGTATATTTAATTAACAAAGGTCCTTCAATTCCTTTGGGTTGTGGTATTCCAGAAGAAGCGTGGACAGGTAAGAAGGTGAGTTATTCTTTTCTCAAAACCTTCGGATGTGAAGCATTTGTACATGTAGATTCTGAAAATAGAACCAAGATGGATGCAAAATAAAAAAGTGTACCTTCGTTGGATATGGCATTGATGAATTTGGTTATAGGCTTTGGGATTTTGAAAATAAAAAAATTGTGAGAAGCAGGGATGTTGTATTCAATGAGAAGGTGTTGTATAAAGATTAGTTGCAATAGCATGAGAAGAAAGAAAAGGATTATGTGGTGCTAGATGATACTCCAGATAATGATGTTCCAGTGGTTCCTCATGCTCCACAACAACAACAAGAAATACCACAAACTCTAGTGAATGTTAGATAGTTAACAAGGCCAAGTAGACCTCCTGAAAGGTTTTCTCCCTCTTTGTATTCTATTTTGTTAACAGATGTTGGTGAACCAGAAGGGTATGATGAAGCTATGCAAGTGGATACAAAGGTTCAGTGGGAGCTTGCAATGAAAGAAGAAATGGACTCCTTGCTAAAAAACTAGACTTGAGAATTATGTAAGTTGCTTGCAGGTAAAAAGGCTTTACCAAACAAATGGGTTTATAGGTTGAAAGAGGAAGATGGAGGTAAGAAAAGATTTAAAGCCAGGTTAGTTGTAAAAGGATTTGCACAGAAAAAGGGCATTGATTTTGATGAGATTTTTTCTCCGGTTGTTAAGATGACTTCTATTCATACTGTTTTAAGTATTATGGTTGCTGAAGATTTGCATTTGTAACAGCTAGATGTGAAAACTGCCTTTCTCCATGGTGATTTGGAGGAGGAGATATATATGGAATAGCCCCAAGGATTTGAGGTCAAAGGTAAGGAGAAATAGGTGTGCAGATTGAAGAAGAGTTTGTATGGCTTGAAACAAGCACCTTGACAATGGTAGTTGAAATTTGATAGTTTGATGGTTGAGCAAGGCTACAGTTGATGTAATTCTAACCATTGTGTTTATTCTAAGAGGTTGGATAATGACAACTACATTATTTTATGTTTATATGTTGATGACATGCTTGTAGCAGGGTCTAACATGGATCACATAAGAGAGTTAAAACAATAGTTAGCACAATCATTTGCTATGAAGGATTTGGGGGCAGTAAAACAAATCCTTGGTATGAAAATTTGTAGAGATAGGAAGAACATAAAATTGACTCCATCTCAGGCTGATTATGTTGAAAAGGTGTTGCAGAGATTCCATATGGAGAATGCAAAAGTTGTCAGCACACCTTTGCCTAGTCATTTGAAATTGACTAAAGAGATGTGTCCTAAGACACATGAGGAGGAAGAAAAAATTTCCAAGGTACCATATGCTTCAACTGTAGGAAGTTTAATGTATGCCATGGTATGCACGAGACCAGATATTGCACATGATGTAGGAGTTGTAAGCAGGTATATGAGTCATCCAGGATTAGAGCATTGGAATGTGGTAAAATGGATTCTCAGATATTTGAGAGGTACATCCAATAAACACTTATGTTTTGGGGGCTCTAATATTGATTTGGCAGGTTATGTAGACTCAGATTTGGTAGGGGATATTGATACCAAGCAGAGTACTACAGGTTATGTCTTTACTGTAGGTGGGACAGTGGTGAGTTAGATTTCCAGGTTACAAAAGGTGGTTGCTTTATCCACCACAGAGGTAGAGTATGTAGTTGCAATAGAAGCAAGCAAGGAGATGATATGGCTGCAATCTTTCATGAAAGAATTGGGCAAACAATAGGCCAACAATTCTTTATATATAGATAGCCATAATGCCATATGTTGGTTTTTTCCCTGACTAGATGCTTACTCCCAGATTTCCCTACAAGGTAGCCATCAATGATCAACAGGATCTCTGGGCCAGGGGCCAATAGTATAGGAGATAGACTCTATTTTTATCTCCTCTTCTTCTTCAGGCTCTGCAAAACCTAGGGGGGTATTCCCTACTCAACATCCATGAGAATATGCATACAAAGGCTGGGATGCTGACATGAAGCAGATAAGTCCTCCTGTAAGTAGACCAAAATTGCAAGATAAGAGCAAAGGGGCTAGCTTTGGGCCTATTTTCAGTTGTAGACATAGGACTTGGGATCCTAAAACTAATTCTACTGTCCTAATGGTTGTTTTGGAAGTATGAGTTTGATTTTATGTGGGTGCAAAACTAGGACCTGGTGTATAACCTCAACACAGAGCTAGATCGGTGCCTATCCAGGGCTTGGAGTCAGTAGACATACACCTGTGAATGATTAGCATGAACACACTAAAACTGGATTTCAAGGAGATATTGTGATATCTGCCTTACAGATACCTCCCAGAACAAAGTGTTAAGTTATCTCTACTTATGGTATCCCTATTGCAGTATATCTTTCCCAACACTTAATCTAAAAACACTTTAATCTACCCCCTGGGCAGAAGTTGAAAAATCAAGCATTCAATACGGGAATTCCATATTCTAGAATACCAGACACCCCTTAGATATCTAGATTCAAAAGAAGGACACATGCAATACTGGAGATAGAATTAACAAAACACATGCAAATACAACATTACTCATATAAAATCAATCATGAAATCAGTAGATTCATGCATGAGACATACAACAAGAGATACATAAACTCACAAGACCTCCTGTATAGAGCAACCAAAACTAGTTGTATCTTGTTACAGAGCCAGATATGTCCAGTTTTCAACAACCTTGAAATGGGTCACACAGTCTGCTTATATACAGCGAGGAAGGTGCACTCAGCATTAATTACATGGTTGACTCAAAAATTTGCTACATTCACAGTATGATCAGATTGGCGCTCAAAACAGTAAATGTTGCAGAGGGACAAAGAGGAAGGAGCAGGTGAGATTGGGATCTGGGCCGCTGCTTAGGGACACTCCTCATAGATTCAGGTGATTGAGCTGTCAACACAACCCATGCCTCTGCAACAACTGCCATTACTGTTTCATCTACCCGCAGCCTCAGGAAAGCAGCCACAGCAAGTTTCTCCTGCCAAAAATAGTCGCAGATACTTGAGAAAAAACCCACGATGCAACTTTAAAACCTGGCCGTCAATGATTTCCTAGTCACCGAGATCCACAGCCCCAAAAAATGTTGAAAAGTCACCCACCAACCAAATCGTGCCACGTAGGCACTTGCAGTTTCTATTGCTGATTCGTTTCACTTACCTTCCCCGCCGAGAGCTTATTTCCAGAACCTCATGCAGAAGCCACCATGTGGCAAGCCCCGCGGCACCCCTGGAACGCATAGAAACTCCCTCGGAAGCTTGGCGGAGGCAGACACATGGCGGGCTCCGTGCCCTCTTGAAACACACAAAGAAACTTTAAAGAAACTCAGTGGAAGCAGCCACGTGGTGGCTTCCACGAAAATCTTCAGAAAAATAAAGGGTCCTTCGGAAGCTTGGCGGAGATTGACACTTGGCACTATCCGTGGGGCATTAGTCGCTTCACTGGGACCCACCACCACTTCACTACACTCAGAAACAAAATAGAAACAATCTCGGAAGCCGACACTTGTCAGCTTCCGCAGCAACCCCAAGGGGTACGTGACATCTTCCGCCCCTGCTTAGAAACTTTTTAGAAACTTCAGTGGAGGTTGCCACTTGGCAGGATCCGCGAAGCAGAGAAAATTTAAGGCTCCGTCTTGAAACATATGTGGAAGCTGACACATGTCATCATCCGCAGCACTTGAGACACTTAACTGGGACCCACCCTGTCTGCGCCAAACATTGAAACATGTAGAAACTTCAGTAGACAGCGACACTTGGCATCGTCCGCGAGGCTTTGAGAAACATTAAGGGTCCTCCAGAAACTGGCAGAAACTATGAAACCTTGAGAGTCTATTAGAAACACTAGAGGAGGCCGCCACTTGGCACAGTCTGTGGGGCTCTGAGCTACCAATCCTGTGTCCCTCGGGTGCCTCCATGTGGTGCATTCTACGGCACCCTTGAAACTTAAAAGAAACTGCATAGAAACTCTTAGAAACAGCCACGTGGCGCCCCTCGTGGGAAGCAACTTAAAACACAAGAGAAAAATTTTCTGCCACGTGGCATGCTCTGCGATAAAGTTACCCGTTAGAAACAAAAGTGCGGCATGAATCAAGGCTCGACACTTGGCAGACCCGCGGCACTTTAAAACAAGAGACCCTCATAGCCACTGCAAGAAACAATCACAATAACTGAAAACTATGACCCGATATGCATCTGGAATGCCTGTGACCCATTTTTTATCAATTTTCAGGGGCCGATGGAGATTTCTCGACCCGCCACTGCATATTTTGACCCTGAGCATACAAGGTGAGATGCATTTTTAGCACTGCAGAGGCCAAAATATTAGAACTTTTTGGATTTTTAGGGAAGAGGCCTCACTCAAAACCCCAAACATAAATTATTACTAACATAGGCTCCAATTGGGAACGTGCAAGCGCAAGACTACAGCGAGAACCTCAGATCTCTGGGATGCAGACCAGTCCCTTATCTATTGGGCACATAGTCAAACACTGCACCAGCCTGCATCAAAAGCATATTATTTTCAAATATTATTTTGGCGGCCCCGGGCAGCCAAAAAGGAAGAACCATAATCTTTTCTTGTCAAATACTTGATTCCACACTGAAAAATCCCAATCTCAACTGAAAAGATTGGCATAATCTGCCCATAATGTCATCTGCTCAATTAGATATTCCACCATTTTTGACAACTTGCCACTTGTAGTATTGCCTCTGTTACTCTGGATTTCAAAATTAGACATATAACCATACACATCATAATATTCTACACTAGGCAACACATGTATGTTATATCCCTCAGACAGTACATCATATTGCTCTTGGCACTCTTCATCATTTATCTGACTACTGCACACCATCAGGCATCCATTCAGTTGATCCAAAAACTGAAAACACTCAGAAAAAGTAAGACCCTCATCATCATCTACACTATTTATGGATAATGATAACAAAACTTGATCTACACATCCATAATTGCACATGTCTGAACCAACTAATGATGAACATACATCATCCACAGTTTGCAAATCCATATAATCATCATCAAACAGAGGGTTAGTCCTGCACCAATGGATGTCATGACTCACAACAATAAATGTATCCAGAGGCTCATCATAAAGGGGATTCACACTCAATGCAAAGGTCTCTGTTTCTTCTTCATGACAATCTATTTCTTTTTCATTATCAAATCTAAAGTCATAAGAAGAACAAACCTGATCCATGAATTGATCATGGATATCATCTTTATCATCTTTAATCTCTGATTGCCCCACATACAAAATTTCTACTACTTCAATGCATTCTAAAGTTGAAGTATCTACATCACTTTCCAGCCCTCTGATACTTTCTGATGAAATTGATATTGATTGCTGATCCATATGATCACAACTTTGCACATCTGGATCATTTAAATATGAATGTTCTTTGATGAGGACTGGTATGTAAATATCACTTGAAAAATCATTATTTTCAAATTCATTTTCTTGGCAAAATGGGACATCCTCCTCTACAATAGGAACATCATCCACTTGGAATGATGTAAAAACTGGGACAACAGGGGTGTGAGCACTTTGACATTCATTGCCAACTCCTGAATTAAACCTTTCATTAACATTAGGGGCTGTAGGACAACAAATTTTTTTAGAAAAATAACCCTTTTGTATTCCATATCTCCAATTGTTTTCAATATCAATTGCAAATTGTCGAGCCTGATGCAATGTGGTGGGCTCCTTATCTCTCAATCTATAACTCATTTTTTTATGAAATGCTCCCAAATAGACAACTAAGCACAGTGCATCATTAGGTCTCATACATTCTGGTATTCTATTCAATGCCTTCATAAATCTGAGGTTAAAGGCTGGGATCAACTCATCCTCTTCAATATGGATGTACATAAAGTCACTAATGACTACATATTCAGAAATTCTTTCACCATATTGTTCTAAAAATACAGATTTTAAATCATGCCAAGAGCTGACAGAGTAAGCTGGAAGATAGGAGAACCAATCCCTTGCATCTTCATCTAGAGATTGAACAAATAATCTCATAACTACATCTTCATGGTCAATCTCAAAATCATCTATAACATTTATGAACTGCTGCAAGTGTCTCTCAGCTGATTCATCCTTTGCACCACTAAATTTGGGCAAATATCTTCTGATTTTAGGTGGAAGAGCATTTGGATAACCACAAATGCCACTAAAATTTATGGGCTTGTATCTATCTATGTTGAAAATCCTTTTATTACATGGTTGGGACTGACTACTATACATTATTGCATTTGACACCTCACAAGGGTGCATGGGCTGACAATACATCCCTTTATGTTTTTGCAACCCTCTTTTCTACTCAGATTTTCAATCACAATATGACCTCAGGCCCTTAAAATACAAACTGCTATTTCAACCTGCCTAAAGTCCTCTATATGAGTCTTTTAAACAACATTGCATGCCCTTTTGAAATACAAAGTAGGTTCTATCAAAAGCATGCAAGCTCTGCTTTCACCAATGTTTCCCTTTTAACCAGTACTATTTCACCAAATAGGGAACCTTTCAAAAACTTGTACAAATACCTGGATATGTTGCAACTACTGATAGGTTCATTCAATAGAGTCGCCACCTCCTTGGCAGAGGAATGAGCTTCAAACAGGCTGAAGCTAAAAATTGATTTCTTTCTTTCTGGGTCATCCACCAGCAGAGCCACAAATAAAACTTTAGATCTACTGCAACAAGGCACTTCCAGGCCTAATTCTTCAATCTTTTAGACTCAAATTTTATGGATATGACATTCGATTCCCCAACAGAGTCACCAATTTCTGTTGGTTTTTTCCTTGACTGGATGCTTACTCCCAGATTTCCCTACAAGGTAGCCATCAATGATCAATAGGATCTCTAGGCCAGGGGCCAACAGTATAGGAGATAGACTCTATTTTTATCTCCTCTTCTTCTTCAGGCTTTACAAAACCTAGTGGGGTATTCCCTACTCAACATCCACGAGAATATGCATACAAAGGCTGGGATGCTGACATGAAGCAGATAAGTCCTCCTGTAAGTAGACCAAAACTGCAAGATAAGAGCAAAGGGGTTAGCTTTGGGCCTATTTTCAGTTGTAGACATAGGACTTGGGATCCTAAAACTAATTCTACTATCCTAATGGTTGTTTTGGAAGTATGAGTTTGATTTTATGTGGGTGCAAAACTAGGACCTGGTGTATAACCTCAACACAGAGCTAGATCGGTGCCTATCCAGGGCTTGGAGTCAGTAGACATACACCTGTGAATGATCAGCATGAACACACTAAAACTGGATTTCAAGGGGATATTGTGATATCTGCCTTACAGATACCTCCCAGAACAGAGTGTTAAGTTATCTCTACTTATGGTATCCCTATTGCAGTATATCTTTCCCAACACTTAATCTAAAAACACTTTAATCTACCCCTTGGGCAGAAGTTGAAAAATCAAGCATTCAATACGGGAATTCCATATTCTAGAATACCAGACACCCCTTAGATATCTAGATTCAAAAGAAGGACACATGCAATACTGGAGATAGAATTAACAAAACACATGCAAATACAGCATTACTCATATAAAATCAATCATGAAATTAGTAGATTCATGCATGAGACATACAACAAGAGATACATAAACTCACAAGACCTCCTGTACAGAGCAACCAAAACTAGTTGTATCTTGTTACAGAGCCAGATATGTCCAGTTTTCAACAACCTTGAAATAGGTCACACAATCTGCTTATATACAGCGAGGAAGGTGCACTCAGCATTAATTACATGGTTGACTCAAAAATTTGCCAGATACACAGTATGATCAGATTGGCGCTCAAAACAGTAAATGTTGCAGAGGGACAAAGAGGAAGGAGCAGGTGAGATTGGGATCTGGGCCGCCGCTCAGGGACACTCCTCATAGATTTAGGTGATTGAGTTGTCAACACAACCCATGCCTTTGCAACAACTGCCATTACTGTTTCATCTACCCGTAGCCTCAGGAAAGCAACCACAACAAGTTTGTCCTGCCAAAAATAGTCGCAGATACTCGAGAAAAAACCCACGATGCAACTTTAAAACATGGCCGTCGATGATTTCCTAGTCACTGAGATCCACGACCCCAAAAAATGTTGAAAAGTTGCCCACCAACCAAATCGTGCCACGTAGGCACTTGCAGTTTCTATCGCTGATTCGTTTCACTTACCTTCCCCGCCGAGAGCTTATTGCCGGAATCTCACGCAGAAGCCACCATGTGGCAAGCCCCGCGGCACCCCTGGAACGCATAAAAACTCCCTCGGAAGCTTGGCGGAGGCAGACACATGGCGGGCTCCGCGCCCTCTTGAAACACACAAAGAAACTTTAAAGAAACTCAGCAGAAGTAGCCACATGATGGCTTCCATGAAAATCTTGAGAAACATAAAGGGTCCTTCGGAAGCTTGGCAGAGATTGACACTTGGCACTGTCCGTGGGGCATTAGTCACTTCACTGGGACCCACCACCACTTTTCTACACTCAGAAACAAAATAGAAACAATCTCGGAAGCTGACACTTGTCGGCTTCTGCAGCAACCCCAAGGGGTACGTGGCATCTTCCGCCCCTGCTTAGAAACTTTTTAGAAACTTCAGCGGAGGCTGCCACTTGGCAGGATCCACAAAGCAGAGAAACTTTATGGCTCCGGCTTGAAACATATGCGGAAGCTGACACATGTCATCATCCGCAGCACTTGAGAAACTTAACTGGGACCCACCCTATCTGCGCCAAACATTGAAACATGTAGAAACTTCAGCGGACAGCGACACTTGGCATCATCCGCGAGGCTTTGAGAAACATTAAGGGTCCTCCAGAAACTGGCAGAAACTGTGAAACCTTGAGAGTCTATTAGAAACACTGGCAGAGGCCGCCACTTGGCACAGTCCGCGGGGCTCTGAGCTACCAATCCTATGTCCCTTGGGTGCCTCCACGTGGTGCATTCCACAGCACCCTTGAAACTTAAAAGAAACTGCATAGAAACTCTTAGAAACAGCCACGTGGTGCCCCCCGCGGGATGCAACTTAAAACACAAGAGAAAAAGTTTCTGCCATGTGGCATGCTCTATGATAAAGTTACCCGTTAGAAACAAAAGTGCGGCATGAATCAAGGCTTGACACTTGGCGGACCCGCGGCACTTTAAAACAAGAGACCCTCATAGCCACTACAAGAAACAATCACAGTAACTGAAAACTGTGACCCGATATGCATCTGGAACGCCTGTGACCCATTTTTTATCAATTTTTAGGGGCCGATGGAGATTTCTCGACCCACCACTGCATATTTTGACCCTGAGCATACAAGGTGAGATACATTTTTAGCACTACAGAGGCCAAAATATTAGAACTTTTTGGATTTTTAGGGAAGAGGCCTCACTCAAAACCCCAAACATAAATTATTACTAACACCATACATCTTGCAAAGAATTCTGCCTTGCATTTAAAGACCAAACACATACAGTTAAGGTATCACTTCATTCGGTTGGTGTTGGATGATGGACAGTTAAGGCTAGAAAAGATACATACAGATGAAAATCCAGTGGATATGTTTACGAAGGCAGTGACAAGGGAGAAGTTGAGCTTCTCTTCAGCTTTGGTTGGTCTTCAAGATTGAAAATAAAAAATTAGAATAGCAGAGTCCAGGGTGCTTATTTCCAGTGGGAGCTACAGGGTCAGCGATGTTATGATCAGTCTCCAAGTGGGAGATTGTTGTTATATGGAGCCTAATCTGACTCAGAGGTTAAATTTACCCCACTTTTATCGACGTGGTTTCCCCCGAAATCATTTAATGGGGTCAAGGGGTAGTGCCCCTTGCGGGGGTTTGGGGGCAGCGCCCCCAAGATGGGGTCAAGAGACAGCACCCTTGGTGAGCTCTCGAAACCTCCAACAATTTTTTATTATTTTATTAAGGCGTCTAGAGTTTTTTTTCTATTGGCCGACATAAAAAAACCTTATTTTTTTAACCAACATAAGGCTTGATAAAAACGGCTAAGGGTTAGGGTTTTTCATTGATGTATTGTAGCATTTTGCAGCGGTATTGAGTTGCAAGGATTGTTGGTTGTAATCAGTTTGATTTATTGGATAATACTATTGGACTCTTTGTTGGTGGATGTAGACTGAGTTTGAGTGAACCACGTTAAAACTTGTCTCTCATTGTTATTATTTCCGTGTATTTTCATTCCTCTGTTTAATCTTTATTTGCATTTAATTGATATCTTCTGCCGGCTAACCCTAATAAATCAATCCCCTTCTTCCAACCTATAAATACCCCCCTCCCTCAAGCACAAAGGGAGGCAAATTCATTGTACACATAGCTCTTGCTAAGTTTTTGCTCTCCAATCAACATTCTCATGCTCACACAGGATGAAGGTGCCTTTTATTTGTTCATTGTTCATCAAAGTTTCACATAAAGATCTTCAAGCATCATTACGCTGCTTCAATCAATGCCATTGTGCTCATCAAAAGCTCTTATTGAGATCTCTCAAGCTTCTACAAGCTTCTTTTGCTTCTTTGTGTTGTCTTGTCATCAAGAGGTCTTCCCGCTGCTTCAAGAGGATACGAGGTTGCCATCAAGGATTTTTGAGGGTAGTGGAGTCACATAAATCTTCTCTATTTTAGGTTCCTCTATGCTTTTTGTCAATTTGTAGTAATTAGAAAATCAAAATTGCTCTTGGGATTAGTAATTTATTGCTTTTTTCTTGATAGAAAGGTTAGATATAGCATCTTAGAAGTAATTTGCATTGATAGTTTAATTCAATTACCTGCAATTTCCTTTTCTAGATTAATTGTTTTAAAACATTTGAAAACCCTAAAAACATAGAATAATTGCATTAGGTTAAATTCATTCTAGTTGCATTCATATTTCCTTTCCTAGATTAAAAAGTATCTTTATTTCCATAAATATCCAAAAAAGCACAAAAACAAAGCTGCGTGTCATATAGTTGCATTCATAAAAATATAGAAAGGAACAAAAACATTAGGCATATAGATACATTGCAAACCCTTGATATCATCACAAGGTCAACCATGGTCAACGAAAGTCAAACCCTTGATAACATCACAAGGTCAACAAAAGTCAATGCACAACTAAACCCTAGGTCAACCAAAACCCTAGGTCAAACCCTAAAGTCTAGTCAAGGTTAGTCCACCTACACCTATCCTTTGTCTTGGCTCATGAATGTGCCCAGGATTCAGAGGTGAGTGGGTGAGGGCAGTCCTCGACGAGATTGAGGAAAACCATTCGAGACCACAACAAGATCCATTTGTCTTACAACAACTAGAGGCATTTAGACAACTTCAAATATAATGTGCAATCATCCAACAAATTGAAAGACAAGAAGCCATCAATGAAAGTAACAGCTTACCCACATAGAGGCGGAATAGTAGAAAATCTAACAGGAGAAGAGTAACTAGTGACCCTTCAGGTCATAGGGTTATCTCTACAACAACACTCATCTAATGAAACCTTTACATTAGCACACAATGACAAAGGGTCCAGGAGGTGCCGACCCCTCTTTGCGAAGTCCAGCTCTCCAACGAGCCAAACCTCTGCCGTGTCTCACCTCCTCTCGACTGGCTACTTCCATGAGAGTGAGAGTGACATGGCGGATAGCCCCGTGGCAAGGAGGGAAGGGTCCGTGTGAGTACCGAAATCTGACCTGACAGCCCTAGGCAACTGAGGTTGCAATTTTGAGTGTACAACGTCCAAGTTTTCTCAATCTCTTTCTGTTAACTGAAGTGATCAACACACATCAATCTCATGCAAAACAACATGCAAGATTGATGTCCCCAAAGTTATTCTGAATTACCTTATTTTGTACATGCAAGTGACATGCAAACACCAATTCAACATGCAACTGATATCTATTATTTGAAACACTGAGATGTACCATCCTGCAAGTTTCTGGAGTTGGAGTGTTCTGTAAGCAACCTCTCAAAACTGACATGCAACAACATGCAAAATTATATAACTAACATGCAACAACATGCAAGCACATGCAAGTGACATGCAACAACATTCAAGCACATGCAAGTGACATGTAACAACATTCAAGCACGTGCAAGTCCATAGAAGCAACATGCAAGCACATGCAAATCCATAGAAACAACATGCAAGTAACATGCAACAACATGCAACAACATGCAAGTACATGTAAGTAACATGCAACAACATGCAACAACATGCAAGTACATGCAAAAATATGCAAGTCCATGCAAGCTTTTATGAACACATGCAAGTAATCTCCAATTCACGCATCTTTAACACTTTAGTTAACTCCAACATTATATCCATGCAAGATGTCTCAACAATATCCACTCATGTACATAAAAAAGCACAACTCCAAGTCTAAATATAAGTCCTTATCAAAAGGGGTTGCCAAGTTTAACTCCCACTCGCTAGGAGTTATCAGACTCTCAAAATAGACTTAGGAGAAGTCAACAATGTCTTCATGGCCCCCATCCCAAAAGTGGGCACCCAAGTTTGACCCTATCAATTAGGAATTGATTGCAATAAGTCAAAGTGATATAATTAATAAATAATTAATCTCTCAAAGTCCTTATGTGTTGGGTAACACATTCCAAGAACTTTGGAGAGACATGAATTGGTTGCAAGTTAATGGCAACTTATCCCAACAAGTCTGACCGAGTATATCCCCTAAGCTGCATTCTTGGACCAAACCCAACAATCCTCCTTATCACAAATTCTAACATGGCTCTATTTTAGGTTGCTGATATAGGCTCCCCAATTGTCTTGATCCTCCACATTCAAACCCAAAACTTTGGTAGATTTCCAACCTTGTTGCCAAAGATTAGCGGAGGTAGGGTTAGCCACATGTGCTAAAGAGGAAAACCCCTGCTCCTTCAACTGATTAATTGAATCCTCATAGAGGAGATGGTCACACGTACATCCAATTCAAGAATCACTACCCACCCTAACATTACTCCCATTGCCAACTTTCCAAACTGTTGGTGCCCAAAAAAAGCAATTCCAAAGTGCCCTTACTGCCCCCCAAAATCCAAAAATCATGTGCATATCTCTTAGCAAATATCACCATTAGATAGAGAATTGAATTCTAAGCAACTTTGCCTTTTGATCCATCTCAAATTTCCTTAAAACTAAGAAGTTGTGCTTGATCAAAGTTTGGTTCTTGTGTTTTTAGCCTTGGTCAAAGATGGTTTCTCCCTTAGAAAAATTTCCATGTTTTGCCTTGTCATCGGCATGTCAGAAAATGTTCTAACTTTTGAACTTGTTTTGATAGAGGGCAAAGGGAGAGTTGCAGCACAATGAGGAAAAGGCAAAAGGCTCTTCTATTAATGAAAGGAAAGGTTCAAGAACTTAATGGTTCACTAATAGGAAGTTCTCCCGACTGCCATTTCACCGACAAAGGTGAAGCTTGAAGAATGAAGGCCAAGTTCAAGAATGTTTCATTTTGTCGATAAGGCAAAAATGGTTAAGGCAAAGTTTCCCTTTGTCGGGATGTCGGCAGAAAGCCGAACCAATGAAACAGTTCAAATTTTCAGTAGTCCGTTGTTATGCTTTTTCATTGACAATGAGGGAAAAGATAAAAGGTGACAAAGTGTTTGGTTCAAAAGGGTGAACTTTACTGATAAAAAGCGACAAGTTTGGCAAAATGGATTTTTGCTGATATAGAGGCGCTTGTCCCTTAGTTCAAGAAAATGGAGATTCACTGATAAAGGCAATTCAAAGGTAAGGAATAAGGGAACAAAGTTCATGAAAGTCCATGGTTCGTGATGAGGCACTTTCGTCGACAAAGAAGGCACAGGTAGGGAAAATCAGCTAAGGGGTGAAGTTCTGAAATGAAAGAATTTGCTGATGAGGCAAATTAGCTTCAGTTTGGCAAAAGTGAGTTTTACTGATAGAAGTGGAAACTATCGGACTGCACTGGACAACTGAGAGGGGGGGTGAATTAGTTGTCCTAAAACTTTTAACCAATTATGAACATCAACTTATCAATTGCTTATATTCTGATATAACCATGAAAGCATAAAATGAGAAGCTCAACACAATAACATAATCAACATAGAAGACACAAGATTTTTACATGGAAAACCCCAAAAAGGGAAAAACCACGATGGGTGTTATCCCACAAAAATATATAAGTTATATCAATACCAAAAAATAGAGGCTCACTGCCCAAATTGCTCATTGCAAAGAACAGCTCACTGCCAAGGGTTGGCTCACTACCAAAATGGTGAATTAATTAATTAGCATCTACTCCATGCCTGGGTTCAGTTCCTTTGAAGCGCAATAAAACTTCTCTACTCTACTCTTTCACACCCTCGCGCTTATCTCATCATATTCACACTTTTATACATCTGTTCATAATTCATTACAAGTCTTTATACAAGTCATAAACCTTGGAATGTACATCAAGGTCGGTAATACATTCATCAACCGTTGGAACAATCTCCAAGGTCAGCATTACAAACATACATAGAATAGGTTTGGACCTAATACAAAATCAACTAAGGAAAATATGTAAAGATGTATGTGGATCTCATTGCTCCTTAGCTGGGACTCAAATGCAATCTTCCACATCACGTCATGCCTCTACAATCTTCAATGCTTCTCTGCAATTAATGAAATCAACCAAGTCGACCAAGATTGGTGAGCACATTAGGTCTTCTAAGAGCATTCTTCAACCACAATCCAAATTTCTCTCCATGGACCAATCCGAAGGTAGGAACACGATCAGGAGACATCCACAAGCACATTATAATCATCAGAAACATCCACACAATACCCAAACACTTTACCCATCAGATTCTCCAAATCGGAGCACAAGAACAACACTATCAGCTACTGTCATAAAGAAAAGATAGCTTACGGACCGCCAAATCATGAACCATTGGAGTTGAAGGTAATTAACATTATCTCAGACTCATCTCTAGAACTGCAGATCAAAATACTTCAATGTGGAGGAATGCGGAGCATGACACTTTCTCCCTGTCATTTCCAAACATACAGAAAAAGTTGTTTTCACTTTGGTGAACATAACTCACTCAATTTTTCATGTCGAAGGCTCAAAATCAGAACATAGCATCTTCAGATAGACTTCTAAATAACTTCCAATCCATAGACAAAGGTATGCATTCTACAGAAAATGCAGAGCATTCTTTTGGACTGTTCTTCTATATGCAATACACTGTTTCCACTGCAACTCATTGTTTCTACCAGAGAGGCTAATTTTCTCAATATCCTCAACATCAAGATTGCTTAGATAAGTAAATACAAAGCATCTTACTCATTACAAATAGACAACAAGATAGGAGCATAGTTGACACCAATGACAACACAGATATGTTGACATCAATGACAACATCGTTTAGGCACATACTTGCAACAGAAATAGGTGCAAAGAAGGAAGGTTCGGCCAAAGAGGTTTTTGCTGATAAGGTTGAAAAGGCCACTGAGAGATAGAGTTCAACAAATGACAAATATTCTAATAAAGCTCGCTAGGTTTGAAAAAGTTCACTTTTGCCGATGAGGCAAATATAAGGGCAAAAAAATAGATTTCAGTAAATTAAAGATTTGCTGATAAGGGGGGAAAATGTAGTGGCAAGCTAAAGAAGAAATTGGCTGATTGTGCAGGAAGAGATAAGTTCCCACTGGAGGATTTTTGGCGTTGAGGCAAAATTAAAATGCAGAATCAAGTGTAAAGCATAGATTTGTAATGTGTAAAGGCTTTAATAATTTTGAAGTGTTGTAAAGCTTTACAAACACTGTTGGTGGGTTTATATTTAAAAAATGCCTTTCTTCCCCCTCTATCGCCATGAATGTGTGAGGCTACAGAAATGCAATTGTCAGATAGCCACTAGAATAGTGTCTGCCATCAATGCACAGGTACAATACTTAATATGGAGATGCAGTGTTTCATTGGATATATCTTCAACAGGTCCTTCTAAGGACACAAATCTACATGCAGGGTATGGGTGCTCAGAATTTACACTGATCCTCCTGACATAGCCATGCACTTCATTCATTGCAGTGCTTTTCCTTGTTGACTGGGATTTCAACACCCAAAAGCTGCATAAAGGAGAATGACTATATATACATGTTTGAAAGATGTTTTCAGGGTTGGTCTCTGAGCCAATTGTCTGGTTTGGGAGAGCCTAAGGAGTTTATCTGGCATCAACACATGATTTGGTCTAGTTTGTTAGTGAAGGAATATAATCAGTATTGTGTAGGAAGATTTTATATTATAGATTTGAATGTAGTGAATGTCTCCACGGGAGTTTGTAATGATTTTGGTAAATATGTAATCGCAGTTATGTATTTTCCTTTACCACATTTGCTGGTATGAGTGTAACAGGTTTTTGGAGATGTATGACAACATCTAAATAAATACAAGGGTTTATATTTGCCATCATTTTGTTATACATGAATCACTGCAGTCCTCTTTTGGATTATTAGGTATGTTCATTGTATGAAAATCTAGTAGAAAGTCATATATGTAAATGTATGTCTAGTTCTGTTGATCCTTTGTTGTGTATTTATTTTCCTCCTTGCGTTATGTGACTCTGTTACCCAATGGAATAGACACCAGTCCATTTTAGAGAGGGACCAAATAATATTTTAAAAACAAACAAATCTTTCACCTGTGGTTCATGGATAAAAACCATCTTTCCTATGCATGTACATGCGCACAGTTGAATCAACTTAATGAGAGGCATGTGCAACTAGTTTGTCTTGACTTAGTGACAGCTTTGGGGTCAAGTGTACATTGGGTATGGCTCTGTATGTTTATTTGTATTTCATTTCATGCATCTAGGAATATCCCTCCTAGGTCTAGCTAAGCCTGAAGAGCAAAGGAGTTTACCCACTCCTGTTAGTTGGCCAAAATTTCCCAAAACTTGTTGATAAACCTCTTCCTATCACCCTGACGATAATCCTTGGCTTGGATGATTTAGGAATGTTTTAGAGTTTTGTGTTGCCGTTATTTTGGGTCCCAACAGATTGGAGTCATTGTTGTTGAAGGATTAGAAGGTTGATTAGTTTGAAGCCCCCTTATAACAGTCAGTTTACAGTTGTGCATTGTGTTTGGATAAGTTGGTAGCCTGTCAACTTATGCCAACATTTTGGCGCCATTGTCAGGGACTATATCTTTGTAAAATTTTGCAGACCTTTGCAACACGCCTTTGGTAACAGAAAGTTTGCAGTGGTGCAATCTATTGCTGTGGGTAAGTTGGCATCTTTTTCAACTTATGCCAATAGATTGGCGCTAATGTACTGCTGGGTTATAAAATTTGAAGACTCTGCTGGCGTGAGCAACCCATAATCAATTTCATTACCTTGAAGATTGTCACACTTCAAGGATTTTCCTCATTCGGTGAGGTGGTGACTCTGTTGTCAAAAGAAAACAAAGTGTTTCTATTGTGTGCACATTTGAAGGAGGTTGTAGCTGGTTAAGGTACAAGTTTTCTTTCTTCCTTGACCATGGTTTCTTTCTCAGTAAAGGAACATGTTGTTTGCTTTCCTTTGTACTGCATAAATGGTTTGTAGTTGGTCATGGCCAATTGTTATGAATATGGATACCCTAGGGAGGATTCTTGCCCTGTATCTTCTTATGTTGAAGACCTTAGGAACTATATGGCCTTTGACCATCTTAGTAATGCATTTTCTGATCATAACGCTACCAATTTTACAAGCCCAGAAATTTTTGAGCCCTTACATAATAGAAATGAAAAATCTTGGCTGTAGAATAAAATTGAAAAAGAAAAGCAATTGTTAGAGTCTTTGCTGCAGTAAGAAAAATAATTAGTAGATAGAATCAGGTTACATGAGTCCATGCCACAGTCTAATTCCCCTCTTGCTGTTCCCAATGGTTCTTTTCCTCATCCTCCCTATATTGCTAATGAAAACACCTATAGACAATTGGGCCTCTCATGGGTCAGTTATGAGCAACAATCCATGCCCAAAAGGATTTACAATAAGATGCCTTTATTTGATGGGTGTGAGGTTTTCGATGGGAAGACACATATTGATGCATTTTCAGACTTCATGGATAAATTTCAATTTGGAGATGAGGATATGTGTATGACATTTTTTGTTAGATCTCTATATGGAAAATCACGAAAGTGGCTGGTCAGTTTCCCTGACCAGCATTTTGCTTCCTGGGATCAGTTGGTGGTTGCCTTTGAAGACTTTGCAAA
Source organism: Cunninghamia lanceolata (assembly GCA_027924645.1). Taxonomy (NCBI): domain Eukaryota; kingdom Viridiplantae; phylum Streptophyta; class Pinopsida; order Cupressales; family Cupressaceae; genus Cunninghamia; species Cunninghamia lanceolata. The sequence continues at coordinate 17,144,794 of BSBN01000801.1, forward strand.
TAGTTTAGACCCTGTCTTTCTTGTTCAAGAACTAAAAAATATTAAAAGGCAAGAACAAGAGTCTAGCATGGAGCTCAGCCACAGATTTGCGGTGACCTTGTCTCACATCCCATAAAAATTCAGACTTGATCTCCCTATTTGCATTGATATGTATTTGAGAGCTTATGATGTTTCTTTAAGATCTGTTTCTATTAGGGAAGAATTCAATATAGTGGATTTGCAACAACCCTATGTGTTCTTTGATTATGTTGACAAAGTTAAGCATGATGTGATTGTGAAATATATATCCTTAGATGCAGAGGTAGCTGATAATGAATAGGCTGTTGTAGACAGCAGGGATGTGGACATTTCATATGATCCAGACACAATATCAAGTGATGATTGTGTATGCACAAGGGTAGGGGATGGTGTTGGTGCACTGTATGAGAGTGATTCAAATGAGAATAGTAGTGACTACACCTGCATTCCCTTGGACTAGTCATTAGTGGATGATGGAAATGAACAAATCAATGATGGTGTCCAATTTGTGATGAAGAGATTTTTGACCCTGCTACCTGTTGTTGTATTATAGACTGCCTGGAAGGTATGTATGCAAGTGAGACATCAAATGAATCAGTTCAAATAGTTGATTATGTAATGCATGCATATACTAATGAAGCAAATGATGATGAAGAGATGAGCATAAGGGATAATGCCCTTTATGAAGAGCATGCAAGTCCATCGGATAGCACAACTTGTGATTTTAATTGGTGCATGGATTATCCTCTTTTTGAAGATGATTTTCAGTTCAGTGAGTTTGAGCTATCATCTTTGGAGGAGGAAAGTTTTATGCAATATGACCCGGCTACTTGTGGACAGCAAGTGGAAAGAGAGGAGGTACAAAATGATGTTGAGGGTGAACAAGAGACTGGTCTCTTGTTTGGTGTGTTACCCTCATTTATACCTAATAATGACAATGAGGTCATTGGCACTTGTTTGCATGAGGATGATGTGAGTTATGCTTCAGCTGGACATCATGAGGGTGATGCTACAACTATAGGCGATTCTGAGGTAATTGTCTCCCACTTTGAAGACCATGTAAGAGATGATTTTCTAGAGCTTTGTTTGGGGCAGTTATCTTTGATTGATGTGGATCATATTGAGAGCATATTTTTGAGCTCATTGGCTGGGCCTGTTTACATTGAGGTTGGACATTCAAGTGTGGGTCAAGTTTTTGACCTGTAGAGTGATGAGAGAAAATCATTTTTTATTTTCTTAGCAACAAATTTTACACAACAGTGTGTGCCAAGGAATACAAAATAGAGAGGCAATTTGGAGATTTTGAGTTTTCACTTGAAGTACCTTAGATATCATATCTACATGCTAATGGAGGAGATTTAACTCTGAATCATGCCTTTGATTCAGTCATGAAGGAAAGCATTAGCATCAGTACAACTGGGCCACAAGAAATTGAACAGTCTTATGACATAGCCCAGCATGAGATCACGCCTGTGCTAAATACATTTCAACTTGATATTTTTATCCATGCTGATATCTATGCAGGCCCCGACATCCATCATGTTGACATGGGACCTAAAGGTGAGTGCTTATACATGAGTCAACATGATGATGAATCATATTATCTATGGTTGCCTTGCCTTGGTAAATTTTTTTTAGTCTTTAGCATGATGATATGAATGTCTGTATTTTGTATGTGTATGCATGCAAAATGTTTTTATTGCTGATGTTGGGTGATCAGTGCAACAAAGGATTGAGGGAGATTAGCTCCTTCAATAGGCTTGTCTTTGACAAAGGCAAGTAGCTTCATTCAATTTTCTGCATGGGTGGCCTGCATGTCCCAAAATTTTGGCTACAGTCTTTTTTGACTGTGTGTTTCTTTATACATATGTGTTTTGTGTGTTTCCCTTTGTGTGTTTGTGTGTTGGTCTTCCCAGAGATATTCTAGATTCTCACTGTGACACTGCTTGTCACACATCCCCAACCAGAGCCACTGTTGGTGCCCAGAAAGACCAATTCCAAAGTGCCCTTTCTATCCCCAAAAATCCAAAAATCATGTGCAAATCTCTTAGCAAATATCACCATTGGATAGAGAATTGAATTCTAAGCTACTTTGCCTTTTGAACCATCTCAAAATTCCTTAAAACTAAGAAGTTGTGCCTGGTCAAAGTTTGGTTCTTGTGTTTTCGCCTTGGTCAAAGATGGTTTCTCCCTTAGAAAATTTTCCATGTTTTGCCTTGTTGTCAGCAAGTCAGCAAAAGTTCTAACTTTTGAACTTTTTTCCAAGTTATGTTTTCTGCCGATTCGCTGATAAGGTGATAGAGGGCAAAGGTAGAGTTGCGACACAATGAGGAAAAGGCAAAAGGCTCTTCTATCGGTGAAAGGAAAGGCTCAAGAACCTGGTGGTTCGCCGATAGGAAGCTCTCCTGATGACCATTTCGCCAACAAAGGCAAAGCTTGAAGAATGAAGGCCAAGTTCAAGAATGTTTCATTTTGCCGACAAGGCAAAAATGGTTAAGGCAAAGTTTCCCTTTGTCGGGAAGTTGGCGGAAAGCCGAACCAATGAAGCAGTTCAAATTTTTGGCAGTTCACCAATAGGCTTTTTCACCGACAATGAGGGAAAAGATAAAAGGTGACAAAGTGTTTGGTTCAAAAGGGTGCAACTTTGTTGATAAAAAGTGACAAGTTTGGCAGAAGGGCTTTTGCCGATATGGAGGTGCCTGTCCCTTGGTTCAAGAAAATGGAGATTCGTCGATAAAGGCAAAAAGGTAAGGAATAAGGGAGAAAAGTTCATAAAAGTCCATGGTTCATGATGAGACACTTTCACCGACAAAGAAGGCACAAGAAGGGAAAATTAGCTAAGGGGTGAAGTTCTGAAATGAAAGAATTTACCGATGAGGCAAATTGGCTCTAGTTTTGGCAAAAGTGAGTTTTGCCAATAGAAGTGGAAACAAGTGCAAAGAAGGAAGGTTTGGCCAAAGAGGTTTTTTCCGATAAGGTTGAAAAGGCCACCAAGAGATAGAGTTCGATAAATGACAGATTTGTCGATAAAGCCTGCCAGGTTTGAAAAAGCTCACTTTTGCCGATGAGGCAAATATAACGGCGAAAAAATGGATTTAAGCAAATTAAAGATTTTCCAATAAGGGGGGAAAATCCAGGCGGCAAGATAAAGAAGAAATTACCTGATTGTGTGGGAAGAGGCAAGTTCCCGCTGGAGGACTTTTGCCAATGAGGTAAAATTAAAATGCAGAATCAAGTGTAAAGCACAGATTTGTAATGTGTAAAGGCTTTAATAATTTTTAATTGTTGTAAAAGCTTTACAAACATTGTTGGTGGGTTTATATTTAAAAAATGCCTTTCTTCCCCCTTTGTCGCCATGAATGCATGAGGCTGTAGAAATGCAATTGTCAGATAGTCACTGGAAAAGTGTGCCATCAATACGCAGGTACAATATTTAATATGGAGATGTAGTGTTTCAGTGGATATATCTTCAGTAGGTCCTTCTAAGGACGCAAATCTACATGTAGGGTATGGGCACCCAAAATTCACGCTAATCCTCCTGACATAGCCATGTGCTTCATTTATTGCGGTACTTTTCCTTGTTGACTGGGATTTCAACGCCCAAAAGTTGCATAGAGGAGAATGACTATATATACATGTTTGAAAGATGTTTTTAGGGTTGGTCTCTAAGCCAATTGTCTGGTCTAAGAGAGCCTAAGGAGTTTCTCTAGCATCAACACATGATCTGGTCTAGTTTGTTAATGAATGGATATATTCAATATTGTGTAGGAAGGTTTTATATTACAGATTTGAATGTAGTGAATGTCTCCACGGGAGTTTGTAATGATTTTGGTAAATATGTAATTGCAGTTATGTATTTTCCTTTGCCACATTTGCTGGTATGAGTGTAACAAATGTTTAGAGATGTGTGACAACATCTAAATTAATACAAGGCTTTGTATTTTCCATCATTTTGTTATACATGAATCACTGTAGTCCTCTTTTGGATTATTAAGTATGTTCATTGTATGAAAATCTATTAGAAAGTCATATATGTAAATGTATGTCTAGTTCCATTGATCCTTTGCTATGTATTTCTTTTCCTCCTTGCATTCTATGACTCTGTTGCCCAATGGAATAGGCACCGGTCCAAATTAGAGAGGGACCAAATAATCTTTTAAAAACAAACAAATCTTTCATCTATGGTTCAGGGATAAAAACCATCTTTCTTGTGCATGTACATTCACACAATTGAATTAGCTTAATGAGAGGCATGTGCAACCAGTTTGTCTTGAATTAGTGACAACTTTGGGGTCGAGTGTACATTGGGTATGGCTGTGTATGTTTATTTGTATTATATTTCACACCTCTAGGAATATCCCTCCTAGGTCTAGCTGAGCCTAAAGAGCAGAGGAGTTTACCCACTCCTATTAATTGGCCAAAATCACCCAAAACTTGTTGATAAACCTCTTCCTATCACCCTGACGACAATCCCTGGCCTGGGTGATTTAGTAATATTTTAGAGTTTTGTGTTTCCGTTATTTTGGGTCCCAAAACAAACCAACCATTGGCCAATGAGAGGGAAGAATCAAACTACAGCCTTCCATACTGTATAAGCATTGTGGGAAGTTTTAACTGGACATCTAATAAAATCATTTATAGAATTAGGAGCAATGTATTTTTGGTGTAAAATCTTGTGCCACAAACCCCAAGTGTCAATGAGCCTCCAAATGCTCTTGGCAATAAGAGCACTACCAAACATATGGATATTTTTAATGCCCCATCCCCCTTCTTCCTTGGGCTTAGATAGGGATGTCCAATTTGCAAGATGGATCCCGTGATTGTCCTTTTTTCACCTCCATAAGAAATTGAAACATTTCTTCCTTATAGATTCCAACGCCCCCTTAGGGATGTGTGCTAGAGTGAGCCAATAAACAAGAATGGATTCCAAAATAGATTTTATCAAAGTGAGCATTCCCCCAATAGAAAGCTACCTATTGTACCATAAATTTATACGCTTCTCTATTTTATCAATCAACCAAGACCAATCATTTTTTCCATAGCCATTAGGTTTTAGATGAAAGCCCAAATATTTAAATCCTTTGGTCAAATCTAAAATCTGATAAGGAAACAAAAGATGTATCCACCTGTAATGGTCTGCCTGAATTCTGTTGTGTGAGATAGTAGAATTTGAAAAAAGGATTGAACATAGAGGAATCATGCAAAGTCAAATTTGATTGAAAAGAATTAAAAATAACATTATGCATTTAGGCTTTATCCTAGACCATTAGTCAACCAATACACCAAATTTGCATTTGCATAACATGATTGGCATGTATGTGATGACTTTGTTCTTTATCAGGGGCTTGACTGTTGTTAAGAAAATCCAAGGACCTTGCCTTCATCTTTAAAAAAGTCCCATTATGCTTCTATGCACGATTGAACTCAAAAAAGTAGGTACAAAAATGAAGGTGAATAGTCTTTAGAGGATTGCATCAATAGGGGATCAACTATGCCATTTAGACTAAACTGCACGATGCAACCTAATCTAAGACCAAATTGCATGATCCTACCTAGTCCATACAAAAAAAACTTTCCACATCTAATCCTCCTAATCTCTTGATTGAATATCCACATTCATATTCTAGTTTTAGATCTTCATTCACAACATTCCATCTAATCATTAGCAAGGTCAAGCCTCTATAAAGCTAAATCATATAACTGCCCAATCTTTCTCTATAATTAACTCTAGTTACAACAATCCTTTTCTAAATTAAAATTTGATTAACTTTGATAATTTTATTAGATCTAAATTAGTGTAAGAGAAGCACTTGTTTACCCTATAATACCCTATTTTAGATTTAAACATATGCCTCTTTAATACAATGTACCTTAAGTTTTCACACACCTTACATTTGTAACTTAACATTAGAAAGGGCAAAGAAATTTCTCTTGGTACCTAGTGGAATTATTTCTTTCCAATAGGAACCTTCCAGAAGTGATGTTAATTTAAAGGTTCAATTAACAATTTCTATGTATTTGATTTGTGATTTAAAAAAAATAGATATTAGGTCAATAAGTTTTAATTAAATTGATATGCAAATGGCGTGGTTAAGTTATTGAAAACCCATCTATTAACATGTAGATCTTGTAAGAATTACACCACTTTAGCCTTCATCTTTGTACATTTTACAACCTTTTGTTAGACAAGATTAGATTTAGTGGCACAACCTAGTTCATCAAATTTAAATTTATCATTCTACATTCAAAATCCTTTTATATAAAATTAGTTGTTAGCTCATCAGACCACGTGCCAAATAATCATTTGAAAGAAGGACTAAACATAGAGGAATCAAGAAAAGTCAAATTTGAAACATTTAAAAACAACATTCTACATTTAGGCATTATCCCATACCATTAGTCAAGGTCAATACACTAAATTTGTATTTGCATAGCATGATTAGTATGTATGCGACACTTTGTTCTTTACTAGGGGCTTGAGTGCCATCAAGAAAAGCCAAGGACCTTTCCTTCATCTTAAATAAAGTTCCATTGTGCTTCTAAGCATGATCAAACTAAAAAATAGGCACAAAAGTGAAGGTGTTTATAGACGTCAGCGGATCACACCAATAGGGGATCCAACTGCACCATTTAGACTAGACTCCACAATGCAACCTAGTCTAGGACTAGATTGCACAATGCTACCTAGTCCATACAAACAAAACTTTCCATATCTAATTGTCAGTCTCTTGATTGAAGATCCACATCCATATTCTAGTTTTAGATCTTCATTCACATCATTACATTCAATCAACAACAAGGTCAAGCCTCTATCAAGCCAAATCATATAAGTGCCCAATCCTTCTCTAGAATTTCTCTAGTTACAACAATCTTTTTCTAAATTAAATTGTAATTAACTTTGATCATTTTATTAGATCTAAATTAGTGTGAGAGAAGCATTTATTTACCCTACAACACCCTACTTTCTTTAGATTTAATATAGACCTATTTAATATAAGGTACCTTAAGTTTTCACAATAATGTTCATCTAAAAAATGAATTCATAAGAAAAATATTTAAGGATTGCATTATTGTATCACACCTACATAAATATCCTAGAATAAATTGATAAATTACATTGATAAATAAATGATTCTACGATAATGAGCTAAGACTAATAAATGCTACTAACACATGATCATAATTATGCCCTAAAGTTAATAAATAAAAACAAGGTACTTAGCTCTAAACTATGACACATATTTCCAATTGATTTAGCTCCATATCAAAACCCTAGATTCCATTAGACGATCAATATCATACTATTAAGATCATTGTTCCTCACTCTAGGTTGACTTCAAATTTATCCTTTGCACTCTATGTGTGAAATTGATCTAATTGTCTACAATATTTAGATTCATGTTGTCCTTGATATTTGAACTTGGGTATGTACACAAAAACATAACATAATGTGCTCATGTTATAAAAAAACATAACATGCTCACGTTATAAAAAAACATAACATGCTCACGTTATATACACAAACACGTTTAGGCTCGGTTAATCTGAACCTAAACGTGCTCATGTTATAACGTGAGCACATTATGACTGTCATAAAACAAAAAGTAAATAGCAACTATGAGCTATCCTTTCTCATTCTATTTTTCAATTACTAACAAAATGCGAGCTAGGAAAAGTGTGATTTTGTTTCTAAGTTGAATCCAAGCCATCTCCACCTCATCAATAATGCCCCAACATTCAAAAGGTAATTTATATCAATTTTTTGATAAATTTAGTTAAGATTAAATTATTTTTTCTTGTATCAATTTTGATGTGTTGAATTTTTCTTTTCAATCAATCCAAGCCCTCCCCCACCTCAAAAGGCTCATTCACCTAATCAAATGCAAAAAGAAAATGAACCAGACGAACATGACAAACAAAACCTTGTGCAAATTCCTCTTACAATTCCCATTATGAGGAACATAAAAAAAATTGTATACTAAAAATTTGGATTAGCTGAAATGATGAAACAAATGCATACATTACCAAACCCAAACCTTCAATACACCTCGAATGATATGCACAAGATGATAGCTTGATTGATACCTACAAGATGATGGATGCAATATGAAGAAGGATGCAAGATGAAGATGGAAATGGATGCAAGGGAGAGATTGATGGATATGGTTGAATGTTGGTTGCTCAAGATTTTGGCAGCATAATGGTATGGAGTTAGATTGCATCCTCCCAAATGGCTTAGAGGAGGCTAGGTTTATAGGAAAGACCTAGTTAGAATGGATGGACAAGATCGATTAGGGTTTAGATGATATGGATGGCTAGATTGATTAGGTTTCCTTGCACATCAAGAAAGCGTAGTCATGTGACAAGTGTGCGAAGGAGAATGAAAGGAATCCAATTCAAATATTTTATTTGAATTAGCTTGCACATGTGAAGGCATATTAAGTGGGAGATGAGACATGTGACATGTGTCGCAATGTTATGAGAGGTGAGGGAATAATTCAAATTTTTAATTTGAATTATGTGAGACATGTAAAGGGGTATTATTAACTAAACAAATGGGACTTATTTAGTTAATTGGAATGTGATTAATTAAATAAAGTGAGTTTATTTAATTAATCAAGAAGGTGATTAAGTTGGACCAATGTGATTAAGATGAACTAGGACCTAACGATAAATGAGATTAAGTGGGATGAGGTTAGATGAACTAGGATGAACTAGGACCTAGGGGAACATATACAAGTTCATGTCAACAATGTGTTGTGTAACTAGGACCTAGGGCAAAGACATACAAGGTCATGTGTAAACAAGACCTAGACAATTTTCAGTGTCTACAAAAATATTTTAAGGAAAACTAAAAGTAATAAAATGCAGGTTGAATTTTATTCTTAAGTCTTGTAGACTATTTGGTTTTGTAGATTTTATTAAATACATACATTTATTTAATTTTGAATGATTGAATCTCACTGTAAAAATTACTCTGTTATGTACGCGAGAAGACCTTTTTAATTTGGTGGAGGCAACTTTTTAGACTGTTTTTGGTCTCATAGGGGACCTCTACTGAAAGCTAATCGAATTGTCTATCCAACCCTCTGGATGCACATTTGACTATATTTCTTAATTAATTGAAATTCAGAATACTGTGTATTCTAAATTTTAATTAATTAATAAATGCAGTCAAATGTGCATCTAAAGGGTTGGATAGACGTTGCCGCAATTATAACGACTCATCTACGTTATTTATGGGGACTACTATTTTTTCCATTATGGCTCCTCACCAAAAATTTACAGACGCATTACGTAGAGTAACGATTATGACTCTTTAAGAGGCATGTACAAATGTTGTGGAAAATAACGTGAAGGAAGGACATGGGTACTTAAAGTAAAAAGGGCAAGGAAGATTCTAGTACATGGTGAAATTAAAATTTTTGAGTAGGAGGAACCTTTCAAAAGTGATGTTGATTTAAAGGATCAATTAACAATTTTTATATGAAGGATTTTAAATGTTTATTTTATAGATATTGGATTAATAAGTTTAATTTAATTAATATGTATGGCATGGTTAAATTATTATAAAGTTATTTATTAAGGTGTAGATCTTGTAAGAATTGTATATCATTTTAGATTTTATTTTTATATATTATATAACTTTTTGTTATAGAGGATTAGATTACGTGTCACAATTTAGGTTGTTAAATTCAAATCTATTATTCTATCTTTAAAAGCTAATTTTTATAAAAAAGTAGTCAGTAGCTTGTTGGACCACATGCCAAATAGTTCAAATTAACAACCACAGTCATATATTTAAAGACATCTCCTAAGTCATTTGAAAGAAGGATTGAACATAGAGGAATCATACAAAGTCAAATTTGATTCAAAGCATTAAAAATAACATTCTACATTTAGGCATTGTCCTAGAGCATTAGTCAACCAATACACTAGATTTCCATTTGCATAACATGCTTAGAATGTATGTGACACTTTGTTCTTTACTAGGAGCTTGACTACAATTAAGAAAATCCAAGGACGTTTCCTTCATCTTAGAGCAAGTCCCATTATGCTTCTAAGGATGATGGAACTCAGAAAGTAGGTACAAAAATGAAGGTTAATAGACTTTAGAGGATAGCATCAATAGGGCATCAACTATGCCATTTAGACTAAATTGTACGATGCAACATAGTCTAGGACCAAATTGCATGATGCTACCTAGTCCATTCAAAGAAAACTTTCCACATCTAATCCTCATCATCTCTTGATTGAAGATCCCCATCCAAATTCTAGTTTTAGATCTTCATTCATATCATTATATCCAATCAACAAGTTCAAGCCTCCACCAAGCCAAATCATATAAGTCTTCAATATTTCTCTATAATTACTCTAGTTACAACAATCCTTTTCTAAATTGAAATTTGATTAACTTTGATAATGTCATTAGATCTAAATTAGTGTAAGAGAAGCACTTGTTTACCCTAACATACCCTACTTCCTTTAAATTTAAATGTAAGCCTCTTCAATACAACACACCTTAAGTCTTCACAATCATGTTCACTTAAAAATGAATTTATAAGAAAATATTTAAAGATTGCATTATTGTAAATGAATAAATTATACCTACATAAGTATAATCCTAGTGATGTGATCCTAGATGAGTAACATGTTGCTAATCCTTTGTTAGAAACCTTTTCTTGTAGAATGTTATTATACTGCCTTAGATGTGATCCTAGTGAGTAACATGTTTCTAAGCCTTTGTTAAGGGATTGTGCTTATTGTTGTGAGAGGATATGGTTAGATTCTTCCCTCTGAGAACCTATTTGGTTAATCTTAGTTTTAGTAGTATAGAGCTAGAGTGTTAGAGAAACCCTTTCTTTTAGGAGTGAAACGTGAGGAAGTACCTCATGTAGGGAAACCATGTCTAGAGTTGAGACATGCTCTTGGTCAGGATGAAGGTGCAATAGTGGTGCCTACAACCTTTTTGAGTTAGCTTTCCTTGATCCTTGAGTTCTTTTGTTGTAGGCAGTGCCTGAGGAAGGACTATTGAGAGAGTAATCTTTTGGTTGCAATTCTCCTTGAGAATGGTTATGGTAGCCTTGTGAATTTCCTTAGACTTAATTGGGAGCTTGAGAGGTTATCCCAACATAGTTGAGGTCCTGAGTTTTACAGAATTGACTTGCTTGTGGTTTGTTGTGCCTTTTGGCTAGAGTCTCTTCTCATTGTAGTGGTAGTTGGAGCATGGACTGGTGTTGTCTGAGAGGAGTGTATGTATGATGGTTGGTTTTGACCAATTGGTGCACCTTTGGAGATTTGTTTTTGTTGTTTTGAGATCTCAACCTAGTGTTGGTTGGGAGTACTGATCTTTTGAGATTATGTTGTGTTTACCTTGTGATTGCATGTGCATTATGATGTTGATTCATGCTTGTATATGTCTACGATGGACTATGATTTATGCCTCGTTTGGCATGCTTTAGAGGTGTGATTACTTCCCTTATTCTAGAATGTTGTGATGATATTTTGTTATGCTTTGGTAAGTGTACCATATGTTACCTGAATGCAATTGGATGGTAGTTGTACCATGTGTTGTTTATATGCATTATATTAGCAATGGTGCCATGTGTGTTGTGTGCATTGTTTGACATGCTTTATAGGTATCAGACCAGGAGTGGTACTAGTGGAGCCCACTTGAATCCTTGATAGATGCAACGTTAAGTGTGTAATTGAGGTATTGTTCAGTATAAGGTCAAGTGGGACCAATATTCTGTGGATAGTGCCACATGGGACAATGCAAAGGATATAAACCGTTCTTTTTCTCATTGAGGACTTGGTTTGAGATACTTTTATTGCATTAGTGTGATGCTCTTTTTTCTTTAGTGTGTGTCTAATAAGACATCGGGATGATGTCTCTTCCTAGTGGGGAAGGATGTTACATCTCAACTTTTTGCTTGCATTATAATTTAGTATATTTTGGTAAGACTATTGGACATTACCTTATGATTGTTTGACTATTGGATAAAGACATGTGTGTAAAGGTAAATTGTCATTATTTTTATAAATGTGAAAATTTGAAAGTCAATATAATGATGAATTATTATGTTGATGATTATGGATTTATATTGCTCGTGCTTTGGCTATGATTATATGGACTAACCTATTGACGAGAATCTGAGTGTGACTGAGTGCAGAACATGTTGAAGATGGGAACATGGTTGAGGTAGAAGCGTCCTAGCCGCCAGAAAGAGTTGGCATGACAGAAACTCGATGCATGCACACAATCACTTAGTTTCGTACATATTGCATCATTCATATTGCATTATTGAATGGCTTTATTATGCATTCACAACACGGATATGTAGTCTTGTTTGGGCATTTTACATTGGATATTTGTTGTGGTTGATGTTTAACACTTAGTTACATATGCAATTTTTGCTTAACCTCTACGTTCTTTTCAAACAATGATTTGTTAGGAAAAACAAAATTGTCTCTTGTTGTCATAATGACTAATTTTCATTCACAATGTAATTAATCTTTCTTTCAATTATATAGTTATAAGTGACTGATTTTGGGAATATATTAATATATAAAATATGTCTATATATACATATAAATTATATATATAAATATATATTATGTATATATATATATGAAATATGCATGGCTAATTATATAAAATATGTCTATTTATGTACATATATTATGTATATAAATACATATATAAATACACTTACTTGCATGTTAAAATATACCTAATTATATGAAGGCCCCGGTAAAAGTGATAGTTTTGATTTTTTAAAACAAAAAATAATTGTATGACATGGTTGTTCATGCACAGGGAAATATATGGAAAAAGTGTTAGTTTATTTGGCAAAATGATGAAAGACTTGGGCTGGGTGATTCATGCAAACGCCAAACCTAGAGTAGTTAAATAAAGTAAATAAGAATTTGTTAGAAGCAAGGGGAGTTCAATCCATAAGCAAGAGGAAAACGTTGGTGTATGGGGAAGGTGTATGGGGAGGTTGAATATCAGTTGGGTGCATGGACGGTTCCCTCATAAAATATGCTCCTGAATCATCATCGATTAGTAGTAATAGTAATTTGAGATATATCAAGAAAAGTTGTGGAAGGCATTGGCAAATCTTTTTGATGTCAAATTGTTTATATTTGATTGCAGTGAAATGGTGCATCTATGAAGGATGCAGAATAGATGAAAGAAGGCTTAAACCCATAAGTAAGAATTTAAGAGAACACTGCCAGGGTAATTTGCAGTCAAAATATGATATGTTATCAATTAAATTACGTGAATTAGATTTTTATTCTACAAGGCATTGCATCAAAATTACATGTAGGGACAAAACAGGAAACCTCAGCTTTACCATCCATCTGTGCTGCTCCTTCAACAATAAAGGGATATTCCTTTAAGAGAGGTGATCGAGTGAAATGTATTAGTCCCCTACATAAATCAGGCCACCCCGCTCCTCAAGCTCCTTTGAAGGGTCCATCTTATGGTGATCGAGGGGAAGTAATTTTATCTTTGAAAGAGAATGGATCATCTAAACTTGGTGTAGGATTTGATAAGCCAATTCTAGGGGGTTGACGTTGGTGGCCTTTGTAAAGAAGATCATGTTTTTTTTGTGGCGGAAGTGACCTACTTTTAGAAACTTCTGTTGAAGAGGACATGGACACGCTAGTTTTCAATGCACTTTTCGAGGTTATGACAAGTGAGAGTAAGAATGGTCCTCTGATACTTTTCATGAAAGATGTTGAAAAGTCTCTAATATACAACTCAGATATTTATCGTGCCTTAGAAGGAAAGCTCAAAACATTGGTTGAAAGTATTGTTATCATCTGTTCTTACACAAAAGTTGACAACAATAAGGAAAAGTTGTGTCCTAGGGGTATACCCTTCATTGAAATTGGAGACTATCAAAATGGCCTCCTTGACTTTGGTTTACCTTTTGGAAGAAAGAACAAAAATAATAAAGAGGCTTCAAAGCTAGTTTCTGAACCTTTTCCAAACAAAGTTACAATGGAGATGCCTCAGGATGAAGCCCTTCTCGCTACTTGGAAACTTCAACTAGAACAAGCTATTGAAATGCTTAAAGTGAAGACAAATCTACGACACATTGAAACTGTGCTATCATGTAATAATTTGGAGTGTGATGGGATCGCTACATTTCTGATAAAGGACCAAGATCTTACTGTAGACACCTAAAATTGACCCATTCCCAGATCAGGCTTTCATCTATCATACTTCACTATTAAATAATTCTTAATTATTTGATTAAGTTCATCTATCGATCACCATCAATTTATTCTCCGTATTTGATTAAATAATTCTAATTATTTAATTAAATCAATTTATCCTCCATGTTAATTAAATAATTCTAATTATTTAGTTAAATCAATTGATTCCTCCATATTTAATTAAATAACTCTGATTATTTAATTAAATCAATTGACCTCCACATATTAATAATATAAATTTAAATTATTTATTTAATTAAAGCTAATATTCCATTTCTTCAAAATAAATAAAATTTAATATTTTATTTATTTATCCATGTGCATGAAATTAAATAATTTAATAATTTAAATTCCTATTATTCCCTCTCATCCATATTTCACTCTCAATCAATTTAGATAACTAATCAATCAAGTCAATCATCTAATCAATCAAATCAATTAATAGGTTAGTCAATCTAGCCAACTCTCCAATCAAATCAATTCACTACCCAATCAATTCAGTCATCTGATCAATCAATTCAGTCAACTCCTTAATCAGATATGTTAACTCCCCTGATGCATGAGAGGGCAAGGACACTTGTCCCTCTCTCATTTGTGCACATCCTCTCAACCATTCTTAGCCATTGATCTCTCAGATCATCCACAACCATTGATCTTCATCCATGAGGGTCTATAAATAAAACATCTCTCCATTTTTGAATCTCTCTCATCTTCATACAACATAATGCTGTAGAAATTAGTCTAGATATCATCATCCTCATCTCAAGTTTATGCTGACGAATAGAGTAATCCACATAATCAAAGAGCAAAGAGCAATCAATTGGAGTAGGGTGCACTTCAGTACGCTCGATCAGTGAAGTTGAATCTATTTATGCAAAGGAAAGGTAAATTGTACTTGATTTCAATTATCTTTCATTTATGTTTGCATTGCAAATTTTACCTATCACATTTTGGCACACCCGGTAGTCTAACTCTCACCATTGGCTTGTTTATGCATTTTGATTTGTCAATCTAACATCATTTTTGTTAAGTTTTGGTGATCAAGTTTTGCAGGTTGACTCCTATGCAAAAACTGACCTCACTGTTGAGTCCGGGAGGCCTCGCAGACAAATTTTGACATAAAACACCCTACCCTTCCGAAATTGACAATTTTTGCAATTTTTTTTGCTTTCGACCCCTTTGTAGGGCCATACTGTACGGATCCGTATGGCCCTGGGTCGATCCACAACTCGGTTTCATGTGTAAGTGATATTTTCATTTGGTTTCATTTGCTTTGTGCAGATTAATGTTTTGTTTGTTTTCTTTTGGTTCACTCCTCTGTTTATCATAGTTTTAAACATTATAAACAAAACAAAAAAAATAGGGAACTAGCAAAAAAAAAAAATGAAACTTTAGGTTTTTTGTTTTAATAATCATTTTCCACTATTTTCCACGCAAAGTTTAGGTTTTTCATTTTCTTAATTGTCAAACACTTTTTACAATTTTTTTTAAAAAATAAGGGCTTCGGCCCTTTGCGCTGGCCGTAGCAGCCAGCCCTAAGGGCCCCCCCAATCTACCGCTATTTGGCCTCCCCTCTACTCTTCCTGCCTCCCTTTACCTGCCTCCCCCATGCCCATTCCCTACCCTTCCCCGTGCTCCTCCCCGTGCCTTGCCTCCGATCCCCCCTGTCCTACCACAGCTCCTCCCTCCACCACTCCTACCCCGCTCCACATCCCTTTATTCCTTGCCACCTGCTAAAACCCCACCCCACCCCCCACTCACCCCCATGCTGCTCCCACTCTTCCCTACGCTCAGCCTCCCTTCCACCCACTCGCATCCCCTGTGCCCCATCCCCCCGCCTACATATCCTTCCTGCCTAGTGCCGCTCCCTTGTACCTCATCCCCGCTTCCTGCAAACATTTCCCCGCCGCTCTGCTCTTCTATTTCAATCCCTGCGTACGCCCAACCGCTTGTCGCTAGTTTGGGGCTGCGCTACACGACACAACAAAGAAATAAATAATACACAAAAACAAAAACAAAAACAAAAACAAAAACAAAAAACAACAATAACATAACCCTAAACTATCATACCTTAATTTTTAATTTTTTTTTTCAGGCACTTAGCCTCCAGTCACATAGGTGACCAGGGGCCTTAAATCCCTTAACAACAAGCATTAACTGCCCACCTTTAAACTATCCATGTAACCACAAATTTTGCAAACCACTAGTTGTTAATTGACTACCAGGTCTGACCTAGCTTGCTTTTACATGTCCAGATAGGCTATTTTTTTTTTTTTGCATAACTTTTGCATACGAGGTCAGATTTTCGTGAAACCAATGGTGTTGGAGAGTTGACTCACCCAAATTCACCGTGGAATAGGTATTTTCAGGTAATTTTATCAAATTTCTCAAGTATACTCAGTCAAAGTCAACCCTCCTTTGCAAACATCAAACAATCATAACTTGTGCAAAACTTATCCGATTTTAGCAATTTTTTTTGAAACAACATAGAATTTTGAGTAGAATCTGATCATCATATCTATTTTTCTATCACTAATCATCTTTACTAGATATTGTACAGATTACTCATTTTTCACCTAACAAGTTGGCTTGCAAGTTTCTTTGTTCTTTTTTTTTTGTTTTGGTGGAATCCAGGAGGACATCATGAGTTGCACAACATCCGCATCCGCATCAGATCTGAAGCTAAAATTTCTAGGTGCACTCAACACAACTTTTGTCTTTTCATTTAATCAAAAACCTTGTAACTTGCAATCACATTTCGATTTGGGCTTAAAATGAACCATTGTTTGCAATCACACTTTGACATTGGGCTTAAAATGAACATGTGTATTCATTAGCACATTTGGATTTGGGTTTAGAAAGAACTTGTACTTTCTTTGTTTGGTGGATTTGAGTGTGATTGAGGGTGTGTATGCTCTTCTCATGCACTTTGTGTGATCTTGAGAATCAAAAACATCTTTCATCTATTCACTTTCACAACACACATTTCAATTTCTAAGGGAAAATTAACATTGCAAGTGTGAGTTAAGTGTGTGTGTATGCTCTCTCCTTGTACCATACGGTGATCTTGGAGATCAAAAGCACCCACTTGATTTGCTTTTGTCACCCTTTTTAGGAGGCCTTCTTGGAGACACACCACTCCAAGGGATGAACTCAACTCTTGTGTTACGACAGAGTATAAACAGTGAGGAGTGAATCAAAAGACATAGCTCTTGGAAGTTAAAATCTTGTCATTCAAGCTAAGCCCCCAAGAACTTTAGACTTTGGGGAAGTGAAGGTTATGGGTGGGTTACCCTCTTTTCCCAGTTGTGTGGCATTATTTCCCTTTCATTTCACGAAATTGGGCCCCTCGTACCTTGAGTATATTAGGGACATCCCTAGACCACTTGTGTATCCTAGACTAAGACCTATTGGCCATACCCACTTGATTAATATTAGGCTTGTTGATGTGTCTTCAAGTGTTTTCATAATCATACCAATCAATCTTGAAATACAAACTTGCTATTGTGTCTTGTGTGCATGATTCATGCATGTACATGTGAAATCTTTTGTTTGAAATTGCCAAAGTCAAGCCTTCAACATAAACTGCATTCTACATCATTCTAAGTATCCTTGTCATTACTTTCATCCTAATCCAAATCCTAATCATCCAATCCAATCCAACTTCTTCTAAATTCTCACCACAATCTAATCCCATTCTTGAACCCCATCTAATCCATCACTTGTCAAAATGGTCATGATAATCAATAAGCCTAGGTTAAACCCCCCTTCATCTCCAATTCAACCACTATCCCCATCATAGCTAGATGATGCAGACATAGAGGAACTTAAATGCCTATATGGATCCCATCCCCAAGTTATATCTTCAATCCAACACACGTCACTATCATACCAACTTCCATCATACACATCTCCTAATACTCTTGAGACATGGATATAAAAACTTAAACATGACTATAATAGATTGGATCCTATCAACAAGGCAAAATTTAAAGCGCTCCAAATTCCCTTAGCACATCTTATCACCGAAGATCCTTCTCAATCCTATGTGTCACCTCTATCATCATACCAACCTAGTTCAACCACACATCATGTTACCCCTACATCAACCTATCCCACTTCTTCCATTGTTAACCCCTATCTATATCAATCCATACCTCAAGAACATCTAACCCAACCTAATCCAACCACACATCATGTTACCCCTACATCAACCTATCCAACTTATTCCAATGTTAACCCCTATCTATATCAATCCATACCCCAAGAACATCCAACTCCTTATCTTAACATTTCACCTCACCACCAAATCCATTCACAAGGTTATCAAGTTCCTTCACAACAAGAACACGCAAGTCTAAGTTAACCTTTGCACCTAAATCAAGTGTCCTTAAGTCCTTATGCTACCTTTGACAAGGGGAACACCACTCTAGCTTTTGTATCCTATGGGTACCCTACCTCATCATCCAATCAAATACCCATACAAGAGCCTCCTAGTCCTATCCTAACACCACCATGTAGTCCCTATCATAGTCCATTGGTCCATCAACTTTCTAATCCATCAAGCCCTTCATTACCTTCGTCCCCATGTTCCTCCAATTTTCCACCAAAGGATCCCTCGGAGATGACCCTACGATAATTGATCCAAACAACATTGCTTGAGATACCCCCAAGACAACCATCCAATTCAAATCCTAGTATGTCCAATGTCATTTTCCCTCCATCTAATCCTAATCATAAGCCTGCAACACCTTCCACCCCTATTATCCCTCCACCTAATCCTCATCCTAAGCCTACAACACCATCCACCATTATTATCCATCCATTACATTGTCCATCTACCCATACATTCATAAAGGATGTGATAAAATGGCTATTAGCAAGGAATCAACCATCTCCATGTCATCAAACACCTATCCAAGAGCCTATCAAAGAGCCTTCAAACAACATTTCCATTCCTTCAACCCCATCATGTAATCCACAACCTATCAAGCCTATTGAAGAGTCTCCTACCACGAGTCCAAGTCAAGATTCATTCTACCCTCATGTTGTTGACCATTTATAACCTATCAAGCTTATCCAAGAGTCTTCTACCTCCACTTCCATTCAATAAAATCAAGAGTTATGTCAAGAGTATAATCTAAAGCATGTAGAAACATTAACCCCTCATCCAAATCAAGATCAAAGAACATCCATCCAACCCATCCATAATCTATATCTTTTCTATGATTAAGATAGTATCCATGATCAAGTTCCTAACCATGAGCAAGCAGTCAAAGTTCAACCCATCCATAATCTATATCTTTTCTACGATCAAGATAGTATCCATGATCAAGTTCCTAACCATGAGCAAGTGATCAAAGTTCAACCCATCCATAACCTTTATATGTTCTATGATCAAGATATTATCCCTGATCATGAGACTATCCATTAGCAAATTGATCCTATCCATAATCCCACAACTATCCATGAACAAGCTATCCATACTACTCCTATCCATCCTCCACCTAGTCCTATACATCATCCAACAACACCCACTTCCATTAATGAGACACTTGACTCCCAAGTAAACATAGATGATCAAACAAATAGCATGGATCTTAATGAGCATAATGATAATCATGATCTTATTGATACTTTTTCCTCCAAAATCAACCATATTGCAAATTCATCATATACCCTTGGTCTTACCACCTTCATCCGTGAATGCTCCCCCTTTGGAGAGAAATAACCATTATCCACCACCTCATCCTCTCCATCAAATAATGAGTTCACACCTAGTGTCCAAAACACCCATAATCTCATTGTCCATCACATACTCCAAAAAATGAACTATCAAGGTAAAGGCTTAGGCCTTCATGAACAAGGTATTTTGGAGCCTATCCATGTCAAAGTCCCTCCACACTCATATGGCCTTGGTTATACACCCCAATAAAAGTAATCTCAAGATGTTGGTACTACCTCCATGCCTTCTAAATCCACTCCTTTCCATCATAAACCACATCATATCCCCAAAACATATGTTTCCATTCCTCCCCCATCATCCTACAAATCCCAAAAGCATGTGACCATACATTACTTCCAACTCCTAATATTCCTCCATCCACTTTACCTCCATTACTTCCAACTCCTAATATCCCTCCATCCACTCTACCTCCACTTATCCCAAAGCCTCATATCCCTATCATCCAATCCCCTTATCCATTTATCCACAAATCCACTTTTAATCCCTCCATCCATAAATGCCCTCACATACCTAATCATGACCAACAAATGCACACATCGACCAAACATGAAGCTTCCACCAAGTCCATGGGATTCACACATAAAGTTTTGGATGCCTCTACCCATAAAGAAAAAACTCCTAAAAATACTTATGCCTTAGGGTATCAATGCAAAGAGTCCAAGCTAAATCTATTCAAAAGGCTACCCAAGCTCTTACTTTCACAAGAAAAGTCCAAAAATAAAATGCTTTGGGTCCCTAAGCAAAAAGAAATCAAGTCAAATGAAGCATCCACATCCCAAAAATCTCAAAATTCTCACTTCATCCAAAAATCCCAAATTCCTTCATCCCATAAATCCCAATGCAAAAATCATAAAATTCCTAAGTCTATGTGGGTACCTAAAATCCTATATCAACCATCCCCTATGAAAACAGGTCCATTGCTTCCTACACCTCCTTCTAATCAAAAACTTCAAAATCCATTTCGGTGTGTGCAACCATTGGTCTTGGTTCCTTTCCATTCCACAACATTTCCACATACCTCCATCTCCCCATCTTTAATCAATTATCCCACATATTTTACCCATCATATCCCTATGGTCTATTCTTTTGCATAATCCACATCATAATCCACTATCCTTCCATCCATAAGCCACATCATAATCCACTATCTCCCATCCATCCTTGCATAATCCTTCCATACATAATCCACATCATAAGCCATTATCCACCTACTTCATCTCCCTCTCATGCAATCCCTTACCAACATCTATGAGCGTAATGACATTTGACATGGTCCATGTGCGTCATCCATCTTTAAATAGAACTATCACCTTCCAGGGCACTAGATGCTCGAGTCCTTGTCCATATCCACCTATTCCATCCAAGTATTCCAAAAAAAATGAAAAAAAAATGAAAAAAAAAGAAAAATGAAAAAAAAATCAAAATAGTAAAGAGAAATCCCTTCATCCAATGTTACAATACAACATAAAGTGGACCTAAATAATTACATAGTGTGATTAACCACACCACCAAGGTGCATCATAACTAAATAATTATTTAATTACAACATTATAAAAATATATCAAAATATACAATGGTGTACAACACCATATCCCAACACTATTCCATCCAAGTATTCCAAAAAAAAGAAAAATGAAAAAAAATCAAAATAATAAAGAGAAATGCCTTAGTCCAATGGTGAAAACCTGGTAAACAGGTGCCTTGGATAAGTACCATGATGAAAACTTGGTAAATAGGCATCATGTGTAGGTTGACTATCTATGTATCTTACACTTGGGGGCACGTTGTCTCATCCAACCTATCATATCCTATCTTACCATCCTTAGCCATTATACCCACATACCTATCCCATCTATCCATCCATCCTCCCTTCCTCCTTTTGATCTTGATAAAGGCATAGGGGCAAATTGTTGAAAAATGCTTTATAAAATCTCTTGATATACCTCATCCTTTTCCACCAATCCAATCATCCTCTCATCCTTTCCAACCAATCCAATCATCCTCTCGTCCTAAGTGTTGTCATGTAAAAATCCTAAACATAATACCTAGAATGGGGCATGTTATTCCTATGCGAAATAATCTTTGGAGATCATATCCTAGCTCACTTATGAAACATACATCCATTCCATCCACTATTGTCTATCCTTTTATCCATCCCTCTATCATGAGTTTTCTATCCCACACACTATCACCTACCCTTTTATCCATCCCTCTTTCATGAGCTTTCCATCCCATTTCTTATCACCCATCCTTTTGTCCACTTATCTCATCCCATCTTCCTCCTTGCATATAGACTTGGTTTTCCCTTGTCATTGGTATCTAGCAACAAGGCTATCCAAACTCCAATACAATGCCCTCTCATAAAACAAAAAAATCCAAAAACAATAAAACAATCTCAAAAAATATCCAAAAACAATAAAAAAAATCTCAAAAAATATCCAAAAACAATAAAAAAATCTTTAAAATATCCAAAAACAATCTTAAAATCCTAAAAATATCCATAAACAATCAAAAAATCCCAAAAATATCCAAAAACAACAAAAATATCCAAAAATATCCAAAAACAATCAAAAAATCCACAAATACCCAAAAACAATTAAAAAAAAATCTTAAAAATACAAAAAAACTCAAATATTCAAAAAATCCAAGCAATAAACCAAATGGAAGTCATCCTTAGTCCATACCAATCTAGTCAATTAATCTAGCCAAATTAGTATCACATCCTTTGGTCTTGATCCTAATCTTGTCGTAAACCAAATCAATTAATCATCATTAATCAACCATCAATGGGATATATCGTTCCCACATCCTTGTGTTGATCTAGGGATATATCATTCCCCATAATGACAACACTATCATCATCATCATCAATCAATCATCAATGGGATATATCATTCCCACATCCTGGTGCTGCTCTAGGGATATATCATTCCCCACAATGACAACACTATCATCATCTTAATCAAATCAATCAATCCATCAATCATCGGTTTACAGCTTGATAGGGGCAATATTTTTTGAATCATTTGTGCATGCATGCTTGCTTGTGTGTGTCATCTTTTTATCTTACATTTGTATCAAATTCGTATCTTTCTAGCTAATATTCATATCTTGTGTATGTTGGAATGGCTTTTTGTATTATCCTTTGCATCTAAGGTCATATCATACCTTCTGTGCATTAGGACTTTAATGCTCTAAGTATCCTTCCTCATATGTCTAGACAAGGTTATATTATGCTGGGTGCACACGACACATCGTCACCCTGGTCCTTATACCTTGGTGCATAATGTCTAGTGCTATATCAAACTATAGGATTGCTCTACTCAAGTCAGCATAACTACTCATAAATCAATCATTCTAACATCCATCCTTTTATCTTCTTCATGTTTCTCTATGTTGTTCTCCATCTTCTATCTGCCTCTTTTCTTCATATCCACTCATTTCGAGAGCACACCCGTATTCTTCCAATTCATTTGTCCTCTTGAGGGGACATCATTCAACCTATTGATTAATCTACTAAGAACTTCTTCTACTTGACTGGGGCATCATAATTTCTAATCAAATCATATTGTTCTTCTAAACCAAAATCTTCTTCTATCCAACATAGCATTATGTTTTAAACTTCTTTGAAATGATGTTACTTCACAACACCATCTCAAAGAGGGGCAAAATGTAGACACCTAAAATTGACCCATTCCCAGATCAAGCTTTCATCTGTCATAATTCATTATTAAATAATTCTTAATTATTTGATTAAGTTCATCTATTGATCATCATCAATTTATCCTCCATATTTGATTAAATAATTCTAATTATTTAATTAAATCAATTTATCCTCCATGTTAATTAAATAATTCTAATTATTTAATTAAATCAATTTATTCCTCCATATTTAATTAAATAACTCTGATTATTTAATTAAAGCTAATATTCCATTTCTTCAAAATAAATAAAATTCAATACTTTATTTATTTATCCATGTGCATGAAATTAAATAATTAAATAATTTAAATTCCTATTATTCCCTCTCATCCATATTTCACTTTCAATCAATTTAGATAACCAATCAATCAAATTAGTTAACTAAATCAATCAAATCAGTTAACTGGTTAGTCAATCTAGTCAACTCTCTAATCAATTCAGTTCACTACCCAATCAATTCAGTCAACTCCTTAATCAAATCTGTTAACTCCCCTGATGCATAAGAGGGCAAGGACACTTGCCCCTCTCTCATTTGTGCACATCCTCTCAATCATTCTTAGCCATTGATCTCTCAGATCATCCACTACCATTGATCTTCATCCATGAGGGTCTATAAATAAAACATCTTTCTCCATTTTTGAATCTCTCTTATCTTCATACAACATAATGCTGCATAAATCAATCTAGATATCATCATTCTCATCTCAAGATTATGCTGACGAACAGAGCAATCCACATAATCAAAGAGCAAAGAGTAATCAATTGGAGCAGGGTGCACTTCAGTATGCTCTATCAGTGAAGTTGAATTTGTTTATGCAAAGGAAAGGTAAATTGTACTTGATTTCGATTATCTTTCATTTATGTTTGTATTGCAAATTTTACCTATCACACTTACAAATAAAAGTATAAGGCCGACGGATGCCAGGCGGGCAACAATGGCAGTAGCTGACGTGGACGATGACTAAGAGCAAAACTTAATGCCTGAGTGTTTTTCTTTCCCTTTTGCCTTAGACACTTTTGCTTCTATGCACTCCTTCTCTACCTCAGACACAAAACTAATGCCTTAGACATCAACTTTTGACATCAATGACAATATATATCAACAATCTCCCCTTTGCCATTGATGGCAACACATACGCATAATCTGTTCTTAGTGTTGCTCTAATCTTCTGCAAGAATATTGTCCTGCACTATCGGGTATATTCTTTTTCTATTTACTATGATTACTAGGATAGTGCCTATGATCTGTCGAATGGATTTTTACATGATTTTAAATGTATTAATATATCTATGTTTTATTGTCATGTTTTTATCTTGAAAAGTGCTTATGAATTGGCTTGTGTATTCATATCTTCTCTGTGACCATGTATTGAGGCGGCCTTTATATCTTTTAGCGGCTTGTGTGTTATTTTTCTGGCCTGAGTAAACTCGTAGCGGCCTATGTTATCTTCTTGGCCTATTTTACCATGTCTTGTGCCTGCGCCTTAATCTCATGTCTCAGCCTATGTTATGTTCTTGTCGGCCTACTTCAACTGTATATCCTGTAGCCATAACTGAATTCCTGTAGTTGCAGATTGTTTTCTTGTAGTAGTTAGCTAGATTCCTGTAGCGGCTCACTGGAATCTGTAGTAGCTTCTTGATCACCTATAGGTTTAATTGAACTGACTTATCAATGTGTGCCTTCACTTTAATGTTGTTCTTATTTGGCTAACATGAACTTGAAACTATTAGAAAATATGTATCTCCTTAATTCCCTTTCACAAATTTAATCGTTATGGTATTATAAATCTAATCTTGCTTGCGGGTATGAATGCATAGATCTAGTTTTATTTTGGGAGATAATTGTGAATGCATTGTGTATATATATATACAATGCATTCACAATTATCTCATATATATATATACTTTTATGATCAATATTGGCATCTTTCATCATATAAATAATGGAGCTTTTGTTTGATTTACAATATGCAGACATCATCATAGATATAGTACTTGCTAGAAAAGTATATACACTCCAATTCTTGCAAGAAAATAACTTGTAACTGTTGTTAAGCAAATGCCTATGATATCATGGATTTTTCTGCAATGGAATTAGTTTATCTTGCTATGTGTGTGTTGGGCTTACCTTCTGGGATAGGGTGCCGGATGTGGACTAACAGAGAAGGTTGATCCTCGTTTCAAGATTTGATCAATATGTATAAGTGCTTTGGCCAAAGCCATGTTTTCATTGAAATAGTTGAATGTCTGTCTAGCAAATTTATATTGATATGTTTCTCTGCCACCTCCTAATAGTGAGATAATGCACATTCTGGTTAAAGTAGAAATGCATCTAGACATCAGGTTGCACTAGATTTTCCCTCCTACCTATTGTTTCCAAATTTCTAGGCACTTCGTGTAGGGTTAGGTATCCTTCATGTTAGGAAGGATTCTAAGGAAGTGTAATACTTCATGGTTAGGCAGAAAAGTGCCAGGGCCATGTTCTTGTCTCTCGGCTTTGCGGATGACCGTGTTGATTAGTGGCGGCTGGTGACAGTGAATTTATTCATTATCATTACTTGTATAAATCTTGGATATTTACATTATTGTTGTAAGGATTTACTATTTGGCATGAGAGCCAAGGTTGTATCATTGTATATTATATTTCTTGTGCTAACTCTTGGATATAGCACATGTATTTGTAAGATGTAAATTGATATTTTTACATATGTATAGAAGATTTATCTTTTCCATTATCTATTAATGTGAATAGGATGATATAATGAATTCTATGATTTCGTTATGGGTAGCACACATCACATATCATAGTATGATGAATATCTTACAATCTAAACTATCATAGTTAAAATATTGTAGGTTGATCCCAAGCTTCATGAGTTTGATCCTAACTACCAAAATCTTGATTTGGCATGCAAATTTTATTTGTATCAACTGGATGTATCTAAATTGCCAAAATGTGTGCTTGAATATTTGCTCGCCTTTTCCTTCTAGATATTTAAATTTGTGAAGGTGGTGTTTAAGAACATCTTTAAGGAGATCATTAACTTGATAGGTGAGTGTGTTCTCCTAGGTCAACCCCCTTGGTGGTTTGGATTAATGATGATGAGTGATATTGAATACAACATTCACCAACAAGTAGATGGTCTATATGATGATTTAGATTTGATTCTTTATTGCCCTTTAAAGACTGAAGCGTGCTCTAATAATTTTCTCTTTTCCTTGCATATTATAGCATGTGATTGCATATGAATCAATTGCACATTGAATGTCTTTAAATACCATGACATAGCAACATGCCATATAAATGTGTGCTAAGTCAACTTATAACAACTAGTAAAAGGGAGCGAGAAAGTTAGAACTTGAAATTTTAAATTTGGGAATAATTTCTATGCTCCTTGAGATTGAACAAGGGTGAGCCCACATCACTAGAAAATGAACCAAAGGGATAAGGTGGCAATAACAAAGTGAGGGACAAATGCATGGAAATACAAGTGACTTGGGATGAGATAGAAATGAATAAGTAATGCATGCATGTGAATAAATGTAAACATGAATGAAATAGAAATGGAAAGGAATTAGTCCATGAACCAAGCTTTAACACAAAAATATACCACTTGTTGATATGTTATTGCATGAAGATGTTTTCATTAGGGATAGAAATGGCCTTCTTCATTCTCTCATCCTTGTTGCTAATGAGTTTTAACAATGGCGATACAAGAGCTGATGACATTTGGTTTCTTTCTGAGGTCTCATGTTCCATGCACCAAGCTTTTAGAAGAGTTGCTGCTCTATCCTATATCCCAAACTCAGCATTTCCACAATTGAAGATCAGACGCATTAGCTGACCCAGCAAAGGACGAAACTCTTTGTTGGTTTTGGCGGCTTCCACTATGTTTTTTGTGGGGCAGCGATGCTGTAATTGCTGCTGTATTGTTTCTGTTGGGTGCTATATATATCTTCTGTTATTTGCTTTGTGGTGTTGTTGAATAGTGGTTTGTTTTCAGTCTCCTGTGGACGGTTTTTTTACTTTGTAATTTTGCATTCATCCAATAAAAAAAAGATGTTTTCATTAGTGAGTATAAAACTAAATAAAAATGACATGGATATATTAATTTTACTATTACAAATTCATTCTATTTGAATTAAAAGTAAATTTAAATGTGAAGTTAATTGATGAAATGCTATCTTGAATTAAAAGTGGATTTAAATGTAAGGTTAATTTGATGAAACATGAGATTGATTGATTTAAAGATTTCCACATATATTATTATTAAAAATGATTCTAATGTAGAATATAGACTTAGGTTAATTTGATGAAACATGAGATTGATTGATTTAAAAATTTCCACATATATTATTATTACAAATGATTCTAATGTAGAATATAGACTTTGACATTAATGTTGAAATTAAATGTGATGTTGATTTGATGAAATATGAGATTGATTGATCTAAAGATTTCCATTTATATTATTATTAATATTGATTCCAACGTAGAATATGACTTTCACATTAATGTTGAAAATAACATTAATAAATGAGATACTATACATGACAAGTAATATAAATATATTTTTAAAATATAATAATTTTAAAGGAAAATAAAATAGAAACGTATCACTTCATGTATATCCATTTGTTTATTTAAATTTGATTTGTTATTTAGAGTTTTTTAATCTTTAAAAAACACTAATTGAGTTATGATATATTTTTGAAATAGATTTATATATTATAATAAAAATAGTGAATAGATTATTTAAAAAAAGATATAATGGTGTTGTGTTTTAAAGCTTTGTAAATTAAAGTTAATTTGGGGAAAATTAAAATATAAAAATATTAAGTGATTTTAAAAAAGGAAATCACTCTTAAACAAATATATTATATGATCTTAAAAAGGAAAGAATCAACCAATGAGTGTCATGCCCACATTTCTAATGCGGTCACGACACACAACACACGTGTCATGTCCACATTTGACATGTGGTCATGACACGAATTATGAAAAACTTTTTCGCATGTCTCTAGGAACCCCCTCGCACGCGTCTGCATGCTCGGTGGCAATACACATGAAGTGTAAACATGTCATACATATTCGGGAAAGTGAGTCTTCCTATGCCATCCCCTGCGTGATGAAAGCCGTCTAGAGGGTATACGACGCGATGTGCGCCGCTTCTAGGGTTAGAACGGTTTTTATCCAAACCCTAAGTTTCTTAGGTGAAGAGATGATTTCGTTAGATTCGAAACCAAATCCTAACTCCAATACATAAATGAAATCGAATAAATAAAATATGAAAATCAATGGCATGATGGTCGCATGATAAGATGGAGTGATTAAACGATAGCCGTAAAAAGGTCATAAAATAAAACCCTAAAATCTAGGAAAAATTTGACAGCATAAGCGTTTTCAATAATTGAAATAAAAATTTTAAAAGAAAAACTCCAAAAAGAAAATAAAGCAAAAATTAAAATAATTAAACATTAAGGAAAAATTTAAATAAATTTCCAAGATTAAATAAATTGACCAACCAACTAAATATTAAAATTCAAAAAATAATTAAAAGTCCAAAATGAACTTCAAAATTAAGTCTGTTAATAAATATAATTTCGACCATTATATTTATTTACTAACTCAAAAATAATTGATAAGGGGAGAAAATTAAGATATCTCTCCCCAAAAAAAAATACTAAAATCAATAAAAATAAAAATTCAAGTAAAAAAATCTTCCCATCGCAATGATTCTTAACGCGCCAAAAAAAAATTAAAATAAATGCCCAAAGTAAATAGATTGCAAAGGGAACACACTTCCCATTTAAAATAAATCAACCCATTCCCACTAATTTAAATCCCCCAAGCAACTAAAATTATCCACATGGAATAAAATGCAAAATCCCAAATTAAATATAAAACAATTAAAGACAAAGTCCAATAAGTCAAAAGTGACCCAAAGCAAAAAGGAGAGAAAAATAAATTCCCGTGCACAAGGCAAATTGAGGAAAAAAAATTAAAATGCATTTCAAATGCATTTTTCCCTCATTCCCCAACTTAAATCTAATCCACTAAAGAAATAGTTTTCCCAAGGGAGTTGCCCTAATAATATTTTACTATATCTCTATGGAAAACCCTAACCCATCTTTTGTCTTCTCCTCTCATGTTTTCTTTTCCTCTCTATTGTTTTGCTCCTCCATTTTTTGTTTTTCAGGTAGGGTTTGAGGAAGATTCATGGCCGCCATGAAGGGATCCTCTCACAGAGGTATAAGTTTTGTTTAAATATAGGATATATATTTGTTTGAGAAGATATATATATTTTTAGATATATATACGTTTTGTGTATATATTTATATAAATCTAAATACATAGTATTTTAAATCTGTATGTGTTTATTCTCCCTTTTTTTATACACAGAGGAAGATATATATATATTATACTGTTACAAATAGCAAAGTAGACTGTGTTGAGACATGGACCAGCTAGGACTCGAACCTAGGACCTTCCATTCACTGCTGGAGTGCTCTACCACTGAGCTACTGGCCCCTCTTGGACCAGTCCATCGTCGGTCCGAGTGTGGCTTATTTCCAACACCAACACCCCCCCTTAAGCTACACCTCTCGTCTGCTTGGGGCTCCTAGCCTGGGCCTGGCTCTGATACCATGTTGAGACATGGACCAGCTAGACTTGAACCTAGGACCTTCCATTCGCTGCTGGAGTGCTCTACCACTGAGCTACTGGCCCCTCTTGGACCAGTCCATCGTCTGTCCGAGTGTGGCTTATTTCCAACACCAACAGATTGGAGGTGGAAGAGATGAGGAAGGGTCGAGTGATCGGTATTAAGGTCGATGACGTGCGTTCAACATTACCGCCGTTGCGGTTTTAACAAAGGGAAAGGAAGGTTGGGGGGGATTTCTCCACTCACCCCCCATCGTAAGGTGGGAGGTGGGTGGGGGGTTCGTCCCCCCCGCTCACCTCAACAATGCAGGAAATGGGGGGTGGGCGGCGGCTTGGCCGCCGTTCCACCCCCAACCTATTTTTTTTTTAATACAAAACAAAATTTCTGTGTATTAAAAACAGTAACCCTCCTTAGGGTTCGGGCCAATGATGCCCTCTTTTTTTTATATTCTATGAATTTCTATTATATATTTCAACAATTTGGTAAAACAATAATATATATATATATATATATATATATAGATACACACACACACACAGTTGTATATATTCTACTTTTATTCATTTTCAATAGTAACTCTAAAATACATTTTTTTTTTGTCAAGAATATCTATTCATATTATATATATATATATATATATATATATATATATATATATATATATATATATATATATATATATAGATATATATATATATATATATATATATATATATATATATATATATATTTTATATATATAAACATATGTATAAATAAAAAAACATTCAAGGAATACTATAACCAGCTTGTAATCTAATAAAGTACTAGTGGGGGTATATATATATTTTCTTTTTTTGAAAGTAAGTAAAAGCAATTCCACTATCTCTTCTTTTGTTCCAAATAATTAAGGTAGAAAATACATTTTAACTTAAAACAAATTTTATTCTCTACAGCTATATATATATATATATATATATATATATATATATATATATATATATATATATATATATATATATATATATTTCAATAAAATGACAGTCCTATTTCTTTATTTTCCCTAAGGCACACATTTGGATTAGAACAACATTAACCCCAGATTTCTTTTCAACAGCATTGATATATAAAATAGAGTTAACAAATACACAGGACAACAAGATACATTTTCTTTGACAACTTTCTGTAAACACATAAGCACAATAGCATAGCATAATGAGCCCTTTTTTTGAATATGCAATAAAAAGCATCTCACATCAAGATTTCCGTTCAACACCAAATACAATAAGGAGTACAAATTTGACAATAATTTACATTAAGGCCTCTAAGGCCATGGCTCACAACAGCCAACCAAAATAATGTAAACAAGGTAAAAATGGCCTTCACCAAAACTTTATTTCTTCAATAAAAACCTGCAATAATACCACACTAAAATGGGGGAACCAAGACACGAAGGAATGCCCTCCTCCCTACCATAGACCCGCAAGTAGGTCACCCCCAAGTTAGGGAGGTAGGAATCACACATTTTGACACACACACCACAACAATGTAAATTTTCCAACACACATAAAATTTCCCAAAGGTTGCACAAAACTAAACTCATGAAAATGAGTTTGATGGGGGTAGGGGAATGGACCCCTCAACTCAAGAGGCCACTCCATGATCTCAAATCACCAAGTCTCAAGGCCTCAAGCCATAACCACCAAAAATACATATCTCCAAATAACTCAAAAACTATCATGGCACTTTTGCCATAAAAAATGTTCTCAACATCAAGAAAAGCCCTCAAGGCTATAAGTAGCACAAAAATAAGGAGGTGACCTTGAGGAGGTTCACTCTCCCCTACCCCATACGAGTTGAGCCTTACCTCCAAATGGAGGTGCTCTCACCAAACTCCCAACCCACACAAAATGAAAACAACCAACAACATAAAACCACAAACACAACATAAATGAAATATGCAAGGGTAAATGGCCATAGCCATGGAGCTTATCTTCAAAAGCCCTAAAAATGGAAGCACGTTTGGTGAAGAGCTCCAAGCTTCTCCAAGTCTTCCAATCTCCAAATTTATCTAACTCCCCAAAAGAACTCCAAGAATAGAAAGAAAATATGCAAAATGCAAGAACCCCACACTCCTCTTCAAGAGGAGATAATATAGGCCTTCCAATTTGGCCTTGAGGAATGAGAAGGTGACACTTGTCACCTTCTCCTTCCTCATCCCATGCCACTTGCAAGGGAGAGGAAGTGTGACACCCTCCAATTCCATCCCAATCCTCACCTTATCCACTTGTGCTCTCACACATGTGTGAGAGACCAAGTGGTGAGGTGGCAATCCCCTTCAAGCCTCCATGAGGATAAGGGATGCCATATGGCATCTTCTCTCCAAGAGAGCCATCTCCCTCCACGATGCTCTCACACATGTGTGAGAGTCTTGGAGGGAGATCCCACACACTTGGGAGTCTTGGAGACCTCCCAAGTCTTCTTGGTGAAGGGATCCCCAAACTTTGGGAAGGGAGATGAGTCTTTTCCAAAGCATGACTCATCTCCCACCCTTAGCCATTTCAAAATTCGTCACTTTGACTAAACCTCAATTTAGAGTGACCAAAAGTGGGTTACCCCAAGGTTTAGTTAGTCAAAATTGACCCTAGACCCATGGGTAACCATAGGGTAAGTTTTGGGACACTAAGGTTCACCTAGGGAGTCATAAATTCACTTCAAATGGCCCAAAAATAAAAGCAATACCAAGTGGTGTAAAACAATAAAAATATACAACACATGATATAAATTACTTTAACAAAAAGGGTATTAGGCCAAAATAATAAATCAAACAAGTACTCAAACAACATCCGATCAAACGTGATCCTCATCCCTCTTGGGAATGGATCGGTTTCACAGGGAATAACATATGTGTGAACACTACCTCTAATTTCCCGTGCCCTGGGAATATAATCCTGCACAACTATATCAAGTGTCAATCATATCATGAATAATCATAGCTGAAGCAACTGAAATTAAATTCATGCCATTGTATACAACATTAATCATTTACAACATAATTCAAGATTAAACTGCATTTTTTATCTAATGTCACATAATAATCATCAATTAATGAACCCACATAATGAACTAGAAATCACATCAATAATCACCATCTAATATATCTCGCATGTCTAGTCTCAACATAACAACATAATATGATCAAATCGAATCACCATATGTCTAATCAATGTCAAATCAAAATCAGGAGATATAATCAAATCTGCATAATGGAACAATAGTCTCTAAAAGTCTGATAATGTCATCAACTGAAATGTAAAATGATCAAAATAAGGAAGGAAAAATAATCGGCCTCACAATGAGTCAATAAGTTTATCATAACAAGGAAAAAACATATGCATTGAACCGTTAGAAGGGGACAAATACCACTCATTCAGTTTATAATCCCATTTCCAAATCTTGGCCATCCTCAATAAGCCCCCTATTAATAAAAGAATTGTTGTCTTCCTTATGTTCCTTCTACTTAAGAGACAAGCTATTAGGTTTAACCTGTCATGAAGAAATGACCAATCCTAAATCAGAGGATGTGCCATGTTTGACAAACAGAGCCCACTCACATTGTTAAGAGGACAAGAAGGTGACTAGTCTATGGGGAGAAGACCATCCAATCTATTGATCATCTTGTAGGGGAAGGGACCAACCAACTGAGAATGCCACTAGGTGCTCTCATTGCATTTGTGCTTTTGACCCAAACATGAACAACGATTGCAAGGTGAGAGCATTATACCTATAATCCAATTTTTATTTTTTATTTTTCAATGGAGGATTTTATATCATCCACAAGATCGTTTTATACCCGATATGGGAGCACAAGTCTATGTTGATACTTTCCAAAAAAGTAATTTTTTTTAAAAAAAGTTCCTACTCAAAATTTTTGTCATGGAAACTCAGCTCCATCCAATAAGAGCAGGTCTCTATGCGGTTGCTTAACTTATTTTGGCTAGCAGCCACTGCTCAACATTCTAAGTAGTTATTTGTGGAGTTATTGGCCCCATGAATATTTTATTTTTCTGTTTATTTTAAGCAATTATTTTTAATTGTAGTTTTTCATTTTCTTTTCAATCCCTATAATGTAGCTGCTCCACTATAAATTATCCTTTGTGCAAAGCAGTTATTTTTAATTGTAATTTTTTATTATATTAAAAAAAAAATTTATCAATAAAGAATTATTTATTACTATAGAAAATTTAGGGGATAAATTTTTTTAAAAAATGAAAAACAAGAGGGAAAAAATTATATGCAGACACATAGCATATTTTTCATTATGCATTTGCTTTAGCTCCGTTTTTTTCTAAAGCTTATTATTTGACTCATACGAGGCCTAACATTTCATATGTTGTAGGCATGGTTTCTCAATTCATGCAAGGGCCCATGAGCTGTGCTAGAAAACATTGAAGCGGATACTTCACTATATTTGGAGTAGGCATGGTTTCTCGATTCATGCAAGGGCCTATGCACTGCACTAGAAAGCACCCAAGCGGATACTTCACTACATTTAGAGTACTCACAGTTTTAAGATTCCCTAAGCAGCAGACTTGGTGGGCTACAAATAATTATTCATATTAAGTCCACTTTCACACATCACTAATTCACTAATCTTATTGATAATCATGTTAATATTTACATAGGGTCACCTCTGCTCCTCAAATTTAAACAGTAAATTCATTTATTTGGGTGCATGGGAACATGGGGTAAGAGCATTGTGGAAGTGAAAAAATTTCTGGCCGAAAAGACTTGGAGCAGTCATTATCAAGGAGTTATAATATTTTTCACGAAGTAAAGACAAAGGAAATTTGAAGAGAGTGTTAAGCGTTATGACCGTGGCACGGAACTGTACAGAAAACAGGGTTCCAGCAGCGACAAGGATTCATAACTTGCACTAGCCTAGTCGTGCAAATGCAAATGCAATCTAGTTGGCATTTCGTATTTTCTTTTTCCGCCAGCTCGAATGGCGCTAAATTAAAGCATACCTATTCATTTAAGCTCCATGACGCAGACTTTAGTGGGGCCGCCAGTCGTACTCTCACCGACCAATCATTATTTTTTTCGTTCTTCTTGCTTTCAAGGCTTGCATGTGTTGGTAAGGGCGTTCAAGTAGTCTTCAATATGAAACTGTTTTTCTCCATTATGGACAAATCATCTGCCCACAAATTATGGGGGAAAAAGGTCGTGTTATTGAATTTTATTCTTAGGTTCTTGTAGACTGTTTGGTTTCGTAGATTTTATTAAAAACATTGATACATTTAATTTTGAATGACCGAATCTCGCTGTAAAAATTACTTGGTAATGTACGCGACAAGAACGAGACCTTTTTAATTTGGTGGAGGCAGCTTTATAGGCTTTTGCTTTGTCTCGTATGGGACCTCTACTGAAAGCTACTTGCTATTTTTCAATTATAACCACTCATCTACGTTCTTTAAGGAGACTACTTATTTTCCATCATGGCTCCTCACCAAAATTTTGGAGGCGCATTACATATAGTGACAATCATGACTATTTAAGAGACATGAAATGTTGTGGAAACTAGCATGAAAACATTAAAAAGGTGGGAAGTTTCTAGTACGTGGTGAAATTAATTTTTCCCCGTAGAAGGAATCTTTCAAAAAGTGATGTTGATTAAAATGGTCAATTAACTATATTTATATGAAGTGTTTTAAATGTTAAAAATAAATAAATTAATAAGTTTTAGCCAATAGGTTTTTATATGTGAGAATTATAATGCTTGGAATTGTCTCACGCCGTAAAAAAAAAAAAAATTAATGTTGGAAAATTTTCTAAATTCATCGGTTGTTCCTATCGGCGTATTCCTTGAACCTCCTATGGGTGCAAGTGCTAGTTAATATATATGGTCATTGGCGTGGTTAAGTTATTAGAAAGTTTTTTTATTAAGGTGTAGATCTTGTAAGAATTATATATCATTTTAGATTTTATTTTTGTATATTATATAACTTTTTTGTTATAGAAGATTAGATTTTGTGGCATAAGTTAGGCTGTTATTTTGTGTTTAAAAGTAAACTTTTATAGAAAAGTAGTCGTTAGCTTGTTGGACCACATTCCAAAATAATTCAAATTAACAACCACAATCATGTTTTTAAAGATATCTCCTAAGTCATTTGAAAGAAGGATTTTTTTTTCCTCGGAAAAAATTCATAATTCCAATTGATAATAAAAGAAATTACATTGTGAAGAAGCAACATTGTGTGCTTTCCAAGGAAAAAACCAAAAAAGAAGAGAATGAAACACATGAAATGGACACTTTAGGCAACAACAACGAGTGGTGTAGCTAGAAACCCCATGACCAATCGGAAAGACCATCGACAAAACCAAAAACAGGGGAAGGACATCATAATGTAATTGACAACCACCACCCAACACAAAGAAAATAGGGAAAGAGCCCGAAAAAAGTGCCCTGCCAGCAGGTAAACAACAAGGAGAGCAAAAAAGAATTGAACAAAGCACACCCAAAGTAAGCCAGGCATAAAGAGAGAAAGTGTTAAGGATTTAGAAATAATAACCCTCCAACACCATAGATGGCAAGATTTCCTTGATATGCCCTATTGAAGAAACCCCATGGCCTTGTATTATCTATCAGTAGAGGGTTTGTAGACCTCGAAATTTTGACCTTTTTGTTGATTTTAAAATGCACAAATAAAGAGTGTATTTGAGAAGAACATTGAAAGGTGGGAGTCAATTTGTCTTATAATATAGAAGCATTCCTGGCCAACCAGATACCCCAAGAGACGATAAAGGGGAGAGCTTTGTACGCATGTAAAGATCCTCGTTGGAATCAATTGCACAAGCATTCCAAAACAGTGTTTCCAACCCAAACATTTCGCTATCTGATCAATCATTCCATGTCACTCTAAATTTTGACAAGTAACTAATAGGTGATCGATGGTCTCTAACTCTGACAAGCCTAAGGTACAACATCCTAGACCTTGCCAACTTCTTCTTTGTAGCACATCCCAAGTCAAAACTTTTGTCATAAGAGTGAGCCACATAAAAAATTTAGTCATGTGAGGAGCATGAATCCTCCAAATACTCTTCCACCACCATAATTTAGTTCCTTGTTTAGTAGGAGGAAACATCACTTTATATCCCAGTTTGACCAAGTATATCCCTTGAGTCGCATTCTTGGACCAAACCCAACAATCCTCCTTATCACTAATTCTAATATAGATCCATCTTAGGCTGTTGATATAGGCTCCCCAACTATCTTGATCCTTCGCATTCAAACCCAAAACTTTGGTAGATTTCCATTCTTGTTGCCAAAGATTAGTGGAGGTAGGGTCGGCCACATGTACCAAAGTGGAAAATCTCTACTCCTTCAATTGATTAATTAAATCCTTGGAGAGGAGATGGTCATCCGTACATCTAATCCAAGAATCAATACCCACCCTAACATTACTCCCATTGCTAACTTTTCAAACCAACCATTGGCCAATGAGAGGAAAGGATTGAACTGTAGCCTTCTATACCATAGAAGCATTGTGGAAAGTTTTAACCACACATCTAATCCAATCATTGATAAAATTAGGAGCAATGTATTTTTGGTG
Organism: Cunninghamia lanceolata; assembly: GCA_027924645.1. Lineage (NCBI taxonomy): Eukaryota > Viridiplantae > Streptophyta > Pinopsida > Cupressales > Cupressaceae > Cunninghamia > Cunninghamia lanceolata. Next base: position 17,182,749 of record BSBN01000801.1, read on the forward strand.
TAAAATCTTGTGCCACAAACCCCGAGTGTCAATGAGCCTCCAAATGCTCTTGGTAGCAAGAGTAGTACCAAACATATGGATGTTTTTAAGACCCCAACCCCTTCTTCCTTAGGCTTAGATAGGGATGTCCAATTCACAAGATAGATCCTGTGATTGTCCTTTTTGCCCCTCCACAAGAAATTGAAAATTTTCTTCTTTATAGATTCCAACACCCCTTAGGGATGTGTGCAAGAGTGAGCCAATAAATAGGAATAGCTTCCAAAATAGATTTTATCAAAGTGAGCCTTTCCCCAATAGAAAGCCACCTATTGAACCATAAATTTATACGCTTCTCTATTTTATCAATCAACCAAGACCAATCATTTTTTCCATAGCCATTAGGTTTTAGATGAAATCCCAGCTATTTAAATCCTTTGGTCAAATATGAAATTTGATAAGGAAATAAAATATGTATCCACCTATATTGGTCTTCCTGAATTCTATTGTGTGAGATAGTAGAATTTGAAAGAAGGATTGAACATAGAGGAATCATGCAAAGTCAAATTTGATTCAAAAGCATTAAAAATAGCATTTTGCATTTAGGCATTATCCTAGACCATTAGTCAACCAATACACCAAATTTGCATTTGCATAACATGCTTGGCATGTATGTGACACTTTGTTCTTTACCAGGGGATTAACTGTCATTAATAATATCCAAGGACCTTTCCTTCATCTTAAAGAAAGTCCCATTATGCTTCTAAGCATGATTAAACTCAAAAAAGTAGGTACAAAAATGAAGGTGAATAGTCTTTAGAGGATTGCATCAATAGGGGATCAACTATGCCATTTAGACTAAATTGTGCACGATGCAAACTAGTCTAAGACCAAATTGCATGATGCTACCTAGTCCATACAAGCAAAGCTTTCCACATCTAATCCTCCTAATCTCTTGATTAAATATCTATATTCATATTCTAGTTTTAGATCTTCATTCACAACATTCCATCTGATCATTAGCAAGGTCAAGGCTCTATAAAGCCAAATCATATAAGTGCCTAATCTTTCTCTCTAATTACTCTAGTTACAACAATCCCTTTTCTAAATTAAAATTTGATTAACTTTGATAATTTATTAGATCTAAATTACTGTAAGAGAAGCACTTGTTTACCCTATAATACCCTACTTTAGATTTAAACATATGCCTCTTTAATATAATGTACCTTAAGTTTTCACACACCTTACATTTGTAACTTAACATTAGAAAGGGCAAGGAAATTTCTCTTGGTACCTAGTGAAATTAATTTTTTCCAATAGGAACCTTCCAAAAGTGATGTTAATTTAAATGTTCAATTAACAATTTCTATGTATTTGATTTGTGATTTAAAAAAAAATAGTTATTAGGTCAATAAGTTGTAACTCAATTGATATGTATGGTGTGGTTAAATTATTGAAAACTCATCTATTAACATGTAGATCTTGTAAGAATTACACCACTTTAGCCTTCATCTTTGTACATTTTACAACCTTCTGTTATAGATGATTAGATTTAGTGGCACAACCTAGTTCATCAAATTTAAATTTACCATTCTACATTCAAAATCCTTTTATATAAAATTAGTTGTTAGCTCATTAGACCACGTGCCAAATAGTCATTTGAAAGAAGGATTGAATCAAGAAAAGTCAATGTTGATTCAAAAACATTTAAAGATAGAATTCTACATTTATGCATTATCCCATACCATTAGTCAAGGTCAATGCACTAAATTTGTATTTGCATAGCTTGATTAGTATGTATGCGGCACATTGATCTTTACTAGGGGCTTGAGTGCCATCAAGAAAAGCCAAGGACCTTTCCTTCATCTTAAAGCAAGTCCCATTGTGCTTCTAAGCATGATCAAACTCAAATATAGGCACAAAAGTGAAGGTGTTTATAGACTTCAGCGGATCACACCAATAGGGGATCCAACTACACCATTTAGACTAGACTGCATAGTGCAACCTAGTCTAGGACTAGATTGCACGATGCTACCTAGTCCATACAAACAAATCTTTCCACATCTAATTGTCAATCTCTTGATTGAACATCCACATCCATATTCTACTTATAGATCTTCATTCACATAATTACATTCAATCAACAACAAGGTGCAGCCTCTACCAAGCTAAATCATGTAAGTGCCCAATCCATCTCTAGAATTGCTCTAATTAAAACAATCTTTTTATAAATTAAATTTTAATTAATTTGATCATTTTATTAGATCTAAATTAGTGTGAGAGAAGCATTTATTTACCCTCCAATACCCCACTTTTTTTAGATTTAATATAGACCTCTTTAATATAAATTATTTTTAAGTTTTCACAATCATGTTCATTTAAAAAATGAATTTGTAAGAATAATATTTAAGGATTTCATTATTGTAAAGGAATACATAACATCTACATAAATATCCTAGAATAAATTGATAAATTGTATTGATAAATAAATGATCCTAGGATAATGAGCTAAGACTAATAAATGCTAGTGACACATGATCATAATTATGCCCTAAAATTAATAAATAAAAACAAGGTCCTTAGCTCTAGAGTTTGGTGTGGATTTTAGCTATGACAAATATTTTCAATTGATTTAGCTCCATATCAAAATCTTAGATTCTATTAGATGATCAATATCAGACTATTAAGATCATTGTTCCTCACTCTAAGTTGACTTCGAATTTATCATTTGCACTCTGTGCGTGAAATCGATCTAATTGTCTACAAAATTTAGATTCATGTTGTCCTTGATATTTGAATATGGGTATGTACACCAAGATGGGGGGCCAAAAGTGGCCATAAAATATTTTGGAGGTAAAATAAAAGATAATGTGCTCATGTTATAAAAATATAACGTGCTTGCATTATATAAACGCGAGCACATTTAGGCTCGGTTAATTTGAACCTAAATGTGCTCATGCTATAACATGAGCACGTTATGACTGTCATAAAAGAAAAAATAAATAGCAATTGCGAGCTATCCTTTCTCATTCTATTTTTTAATTACCAACAAAATGCGAGCTAGGAAAAGTGTGATTTTGTTTCTAAGCTGAACCCAAGCCATCTCTGACAGGGTGACCACGTTTCCCCCTACCTATTCATAATGTTGGCCAAAGTTCTGGGAAGAAACATCCTTTCCCACCTGGATAGTCACACCCTCTCTAGTGTCAAAGCGACGTCCACCTTAAGACCATCGGCTGTCCAACAGATCGTTGATGATACTATGCTTTTCGGGGTGGCTTCGGTGGTGGAGGCCACAAGATGGAAGAACCTGCTAAACACTTATGTGGAGGTGTATGGCCAATGCATCAATTATGAAAAAGTAATGTGTTTTTCTTCAACACTAAGTTGGATCTGCAATTCAAGGTGAGAAATATTCTTCAGTGCAACCAGGCTGCCCTCTTGGCCACTTACCTGGGTTTACCCCTCACGGTCAAAGATGTGACCCTGACTTTTTGGAATACTATCCTGGAATGTATTCAAAAAAAATGGAGGGGTAGAAAGGTAAACTTCTTAGCCAAGCTGGTAAACATCAACTTTTAAAGGCTTCCTTGCGAGGCATCCCCACCTATTTTCTTTCCCTGTTTAAAATTTTTAGATACATGGTGGAAAAATTAGAAAGGATCCAAAGATTTTTCGCTGGTTGGTTGGGACAGAGTCTGTCTACCCAAGATGCAAGGGGGACTAGGAATCAGAAAAATTTAGGGAATGAATAAAGCCTTACCAAAATTGGATGGACTTTCCTTGAGGAGAAAGACTATGTTCAAATTATGAAAGCTAAATACCTGCAAAATGACCCCAATTTAGGTATTCTGGATAGAGATACCCTTCCCAAAGGTTCTATCATTTGGAACAAAATGACCAAAACCAGGAACACGCTTTCCCAAGGCATCAAATGGAAGTTGGGAAAGGGGGATAAAATCAAGTTCTGGGAGGATAACTGGTTGAGGGATGGCCTCCTATCTGACAGAAAGAATAGGACCACTAAGGAGAGAGTGGTTGGTTTTTTTGGCAGCTTGGTCTACAACTACATTTCTAGCCATTCCCACAGCCAAAGGAGATGAAAGAACCTCTCGGATTGCTGTAATACCCAAGTTGAGAAGTTGGAGTTTCAAATTCCGCAAAATGAGTTGGACAAGTACATAATTCCAATTTTTCAAAGGGAAGATGAAATGCTATGGGGGCAGGATCAAAAGGGAAAATTCTCGGTTAAATCGGCTTACCACCTGCTGGCAAACACTGGTATGGAGAGTTAGTTCTGGAAGAGCATCTGGAATAATAAATTGTTCCTTAAAGTCAACTTCTTCTGGTGGGCTGTGGCACACAATAAATTTCTATCCATTGATAATCTCAATAAAAGGGGCTTCCAATTGGTTAATAGATGTGTTCTGTGCCTTAAAGAACAAGAGACAATGCAACACCTTCTCTTCCATTGTGAGTTTTCTAAAGAATTATGGGGGAAAACTCTTGAGAATCTCAACCTGGAATGGGTTTTCCAGGAAAACTTAATGGACTTCACACAAAGTTGGAGCTCCCCCTTTTCTCACTTCAGGATAAGGGAACTCTAGAGACAGATACCCCCCACTTTGGGTGGAGTGTATGGAAGGAAAGAAACAATCGTATCTTTAGAGAAAAAGATTGATCTGCTAATGAGGTTTTTTCTCCTTTTGTAGGGCGGTGGTTGAGAACTCATCCTCCTGCACTCTCCATATGGCTGAGAAACCCCCTACCTCGGTGGAAGTCCAGATTGCCAAGAATTGGCAATTGAATGCTGACATGAACAAGGTGGACAATTCCAAAAAGACGGCCAGACTCAACACTCTTTGGAAACCCCTCCCAGAGATTGGATCAAACTCAATTTTGATGGAGCCAAAAAAAGAATATCGAGCTGGCTAGTGGTGGAGGGATTTTCAGAGACTGCCATGGAGTCTTCATTGCGGCTTATGTGGGGGGTTTAGGTATCCAATCCAATAATGTTGTTAAGGGATTGGCTTTGTTAAAGGGCCTTAAAATTTCCCATTCTATGGGAATAGACAATCTGCAAGTGGAAGGGGACTCGAAAATCATTATAGATGTAACCCTTGGAAGGTCTATCAGTGGTTGGAAAATGAAGAGCATTACAGAAGATATTGTCTGCTTACTATCTGGGTTCAAACAGAGGGAGGTTGAGCATGTGTACTGCGAGGGAAATAAAATGGCGGATGGTCTAGTTAACCTAGGATAGAACATGGACACTTGGCATTGCTGGAGAATTAAGAATAACCTACCGTAGCAGATTCAAAATCTTATTGATAAGGAGCTATGTTCCGCCCTTAGTCACCCATGTTTTTAAACCCTTATCCTAGGGAGAGCTTGGGGGGCCATCTAGGATCATGTATCATCTGCCATCTGGACCCACGTTCCAGTGATTGGGGTGCCACGAAGTTGTTGTGCCAGATCACTCTTGTTAGTGATGTGTCATGTCTTCTTCATAGAGTGACCTTGGATGGCCAGCTGCAATCCTGTATTAACTGCCAGCTAGACTCACGACTTAGAGGTTGGGGTGCTATGATCTTGGTGGGCCAGATCAATATTGTCAGTACGGGGTCTCGTCTCAGTAACAAAGGTTGCACTTGTACATGCTGAGATGGAGGCCCGAGGAGGGGTCTCGCATACCCAAGCACGTGAATTTTTATGACTCCATCACGACACCGCTCAGTATGAATTACAATGATGAACATTCATGGTTCATTAATTATGACAAGAAAGAGAAAGATTGTTCACTCATGGTGAATATAGTAAGTACGCCACCTACAGTATGAGAAGGGACACGATTATCATTGTTTTGAGATTTTTTAGTGAAGTGAGGGAGTTGGGCTTCATTGCTAAGTTTAGAACTGCTATTTGCATTGCTAAGTTCTTTTTTGCTTCCTACATTGCTATTTTGAATCAGAGCCATTGGTGTAATATGGGGGGAGATAGGTCACTCACAAAGCTGGAAACTTGTGAGGAATTCAAAAGAAATAAGACCCTTTGGCATATTTGCCAAGAGGGCGGGGTTACTTCTTATCTGGAGTGTTTACAAGGCCATGATGAAAGCCTTTCTATTCAGTTTCTACACTCTGAGGATAGGAAGGTCAAGATCGGAGTTGTGAGTTTCAATATTTTGGAAGAAGTGATTTGGTTGGCGACGGGGATGTCCATTGATGGAACTAAACACCCTAGGAAAAGTAAAGTGTCTAACACTGAGGGTATGACAGCTTTTCTCAAGCTTGGGGAGGTTCTGCATAGCCTTCAAGGGGGATTCGATAGACAACTTCTACCTCAACCATGTGATGAGGTATGTTATATGATCATGAAGTACTTCACTTTAGAGGGAAGATTCAGGAGATTCTTCCATTACCATTTTGCACTGCTGAATCATTTTAGGCGTAGCAAATTCATAAGCTTTCCTTTTTATTTACTCTCATCTTTGGAAACTTCCATTGTGACTGCTAAAGAACAACATGCTTTAGACTCTAGCAAGCCTGAGATCCCGCTCCACTAGGGGCTTATAATGAGACTTTACAAATTTCATCTCACTCTCTATCCTCCTAAAGCCCTCACTCCTGTTAGGGTTGAACCCCCTCAGTCGCCTAATTCAGCCCAGGGGAAAGTTAAACTGGTTATAATAACAGAAGTCACCCCTGCTTCTTATGCCACCTCCATAAAGATTGGCAAGAAAAAGTCTACCGCGGCCAAAAGCCTTGAACCCACCACAAAAGACATTACTCCCAAATCTCCTGTGATGACCCCTACTAAAAGAAAAATTTTACAAGGCAACCCTACCCAGGTGACCCCACAAAAGAAGAAGCGGGGTAACCTTGAGGAAGAGAGTGGCACTAACAGTGGGATTAAGGCTACTAAGGCTACTATGGTGGTGGAGGAGGTTAGCTTAGAGGAGGGAAGCGAGGGTTCAGACAACACTAGTGACGAGGACTATACTGTCATTTATTGCAAACCTAGGGTGCCATCGACCAGGAGGTTGATGAGACTTGCAACTAAGCTTGCCTCGGTGGTGGAAGTTGATACTATGGAGCCGCAAGTTGAGGAATGGTCTAAAGGAAAGAACAAGGAGGATTTGGTGGAGCCACAAAGGGACAAAGGTTCTGAAGATAAAAATAAGATGGTTTATGTTGAGTAGCAGAGTGTGGATTCGGAGGGTAACAATAAAATGGATATGATGGTGGCTGAAACGGATCAAATGGGGGGAGAATTCTCGGTGAACAATGTCAAAAAAAATGATAGGATGGAGGTGGATGATGAGGGTCCCAGCAATTTCCCTGAGTTCAACGTTCAAGGATCGGACTCTGTCAGCTCTGAAAAGGGGAAAAAAGGAAGAAGTAAAAAGAAAAAAGGTGTTAAGAAGACCAGGAAAGACAAAGAAATTGAAACCCTTTCGGCTAGACTCAGTGATCTGGAGCAGAAGTTCAACATTCTGGCTAAGTTATCGGCTAAAGTGATGCATAGGACTACCACCACTTTGGCAGTACTTCAAGATGAGGAGCTTACGGGCCAAGGGATGAGGGACAAAAAAATGAAAGAGTACCAGGATGTTTTCCAGTTCCTGGTGAATGACTGGGATAAGATGTTCAATTAGCCTTTGGAGGCTTGGTCTGCTACCGGTTTGTTGTCTGTCTTTTGTGTCTGTGGTTTCTTGTTGCTTTTTGTCTTTATGTTTTATCGGCTTAAACTATGATGGTTTTGCTTAAACTGGTATAGTTTTTGGTGCACCTTTTTGGCTATTCTGTATTGGGATCGACACCCTTTTATACCGCTTATCTTATCAAAAACAATGCCCCAACATTCAAAAGATAATTTATATCAATTTTTTGATAAATTTAGTTAAGCTTAAATTAGCTGTAAAAAAAATTCACATTGGAAAATTTTCTAAACTCTTAGTTGTTCCTATGGGCTTATTCCTTGAACCTCCTATGGATGCAAGTACTAGTTATTTTTTCTTGCATCAGTTTTGATTTGTTGATTTTTTCTTTCCAATCAATCCAAGCCCTCCCCACCTCAAAAGCCTCATTCCCCTAATCAAATTCAAGAAGTAGATGAACCACAAGAACATGCCAAACAAAGCCTTGTGAACTCCTCTTGCAATTCCCATCATGAGGAACAAAGGAAAATATTTTAAGGAAAACTAAAAGTAATAAAATGCAGGTTGAATTTTATTCTCAGGTCTTCTAGACTATTTGATTTCGTATATTTTATTAAAAACGTACATTCATTTAATTTTTAATGATTGAATCTCGATGTAAAAATTACTCTGTTATGTACACGAGAAGACCTTTTTAATTTGGTGGAGGCGGCTTTATAGGTTGTTTTTGGTCTTGTAGGGGACATCTACTAAAATTTACTTTCTATTCCAATTATAACCATTCATCTACGTTATTTACGGGGACTAATTTTCCGTTATGACTCCTCACCGAAAATTTACAAATGCATAACGTATAGTAACAATTTTGACTCTTTAAGAGACATGAAATGGTGTGGAAAATAATGTGAAGGAAAGACATGGGGTAATTACAGTAAAAAGGGCAAGGAAGATTCTAGTACATGGTGAAATTAAAATTTTCCAGTAAGAGGAACCTTTCAAAAGTGATGTTGATTTAAAGTATCAATTAATATGAAGGGTTTTAAATGTTTTTTATAGATATTGGATTACTAAGTTTAATTTAATTAATATGTATGGTGTGGTTAAGTTATTATAAAGTTATTTATCAAGGTGTAGATCTTGTCAGAATTATATATCATTTTAGATTTTATTTTTGTATATTATATAACTTTTTGTTATAGAGGATTAGATTATGTGTCACAATTTAGGTTGTTAAATTCAAATCTATTATTCTATATTTAAAAGCTAACTTTTGTAGAAAAGTAATCATTAGCTTGTTGGACCACATGCCAAATAGTTCGAATTAACAATCATGGTCATATATTTAAAGACATATCCTAAGTCATTTGAAAGAAGGATTGAACATAAAGGAATCATGCAAAGTCAAATTTGATTCAAAGCATTAAAAATAACATTCTACATTGAGGCATTGTCCTAGAACATTAATCAACCAATACACTAGATTTCCATTTATATAACATGCTTAGCATGTATGTGATGCTTTGTTCTTTACTAGGGGCTTGACTGCCATTGAGAAAAGCCAAGGACCTTGCCTTCGTCTTAGAGCAAGTCTCATTATACTTCTAAGCATGATGGAACTCAGAAAGTAGGTACAAAAATGAAGGTTAATAGACTTTAGAGGATTGCATCAATAGGGGATCAACTATGGCAGTTAGATTAAATTGCACAATGCAACCTAGTCTAGGACCAAATTGCATGATGCTACCTAGTCCATACAAAGAAAAATTTCCACATCTAATTTTAATATTTGAGTATGAGTTTGAGTTCTAGCTCTAATTTTAATTTTTCCATTTCTTTATTCTCATTGGCCTTTTTTTCCTTCTCCAAGTTTGTGCTTCTACGTGGCAAGCTAGAGTTATTGCTTCAGAGTATGTTGTAAATATTCTTCAATCTAAGGATATCCTGATTTCTAGAATTATTCCTGAGACAAACCATTCTATCCATTATTTCTTTGATAATGGTTCTTCTAGATTTCGTGATATATCCTTAAAACTCTGGTCACACTCTTTTATTGATTCTGCTTCTTCTTGAACCAAATCTCTCATTTTACTAACACTTTCTGTGGATTAAAAGTTATCTAAAAATTCCTTTTAACTTTGGCCCATTCCTTATCATGCTCCGGGTAAGTCTTTCTATACTAGTTAAGGGCTTCATTTCTCAATGTTCCCACAAAATCAAATAATTTAGTCTAATCCCTATTTGTTCCTTTTCTTTTTCAAATGGATTTTAGTACAAATTTATATTTCGCAGTCTCTATGGTATCCTTTCCAAATACTGGCAACTCGACTGAGGAATCCATGTTATTTTTGTTTCCTTTTTCTTCCTTCTGATAACTTTCTTTTGGTACTTGTTCCTTTTTCTTCTTAAGACTTTTCTGTTGTCTAGGTTTATTTTCCCTTCCTTTAGCCCTTGGTAATTGAATGTCAAAATAGTCTTTCCCCAATATGGCTTCACAACCACTTATAAACTATTGTTGCTGATCTATTTCTTGATTCAATTCTTCACTTAGGCTTTGTGATGAAATCCTTCTTGATTTATAGGGCATGAGGGATGACTCCTGGTTTGGGGGTTGCACCTCTTCAAAGTGGTATTTTGTTTTAGGAGATATTCTTTTATTTGTTAGAGACATTTCATTGGTTAACAATGTAATCCAATTTCTTCCTATTATTTCAATTGCATTATGAAACATGTTACTATTGTTGTCTTGTGCCACTCCTAAATCTTCATCTCTTATATTTCTTACACTCTTATTGACTAACTACTCCAAATATTCTATATCAAATTGTAAAGGTTGCAAATTCCTTATATGGGGTTCAATAGTGGATCCAAATCATCACCTATTATGATTTGGATATTGGATAAATTGGGTTCAATATGTGGTGTTATACTTAATTGTAGTAGGGGTGGGATTTCTATCTCTCTACACCCTTTTCTTCCCATATTTTCCTAGATCTCCCATATGCTATGATACTTCCTTCAAAATTGTTTAGCATCTATGATGATTTATCTAAATGGGAGTTTATTTCTTTGGAGTATTTTCAAACTCTATTTCTATGATATTAGTTGGTGCCCTTGTGGTGCATTCATTTACATTCTCAAATTTGGGTAAACTATTATTGTCTTATTCAGCTGTAGTCCCTCTGGTGCGCTCATTATCCTTCTCCATTTCTTTCCTCAGTCTCAACCCTTTTGATGCAGTATATTTATATCTCTCTCTCTTGTCTTCTCCATTCTTTTGCGCACCTTTCTTTGCATTCTTGTGTTTGTTTTTTCTTCTTCTCTTCCATGTTCATTTCCATCACAAATTTAATATTTTTGTTAATTTGTCTTAATTTTTTGTTATCTCCTTTTCCCATGGGTGTTTATGATATGGTATTCCATTAGTCCTTATCCATGGTTGGCTTACTTTGAGTAATTACATATTTTTAGGGATCTTTTCAGACCCCCCCATTTCCATTTGTCATCCCCTTGGTGCCTATCCCCCTCTCACAACGTTAGGACCTAAGAGAATCTTCAGCAAATCATGAAAAATTTCTATCCTTTTTATAATATTCCTTTTAGGAATTCTTTCTATTCCACACTTCTTCGTTTTAATGAGCTGTCTAGTTCTTCATTGTTCTTCCAGGGTCCCAACAGTGAAACTAAATGTTGGCAAAGGATTGAGAGTCATAGTCCAAAGATCTGAGCCTAATGTCCCTTATGTAGTCTTTATACCCTAGTCATGACAGTGAGAGAAGAGTTAGATTATTTGTGGTAAGAATAACATAATGTGGTAACTTATAATAATATACAATGTATCATATAGATTTAAAACAATAGAATAGTCCTTCAAAACCCTTTTATATATATATATATATATATATATATATATATATATATATATATATATATGTCAAGTATTACAACAACAAGTATGCTACTTCTGCTTTGTAATATATTCTCCTCTAACTGTCTTCTCTATCTCTTATCTATCTACTACTATTTCTACCATTCTTATACATAAGAGTACAATAGTGGTGTGTCCCTTACAAAACAGGTCTATTCCTACTAGGCCTAGTCATCCTTGTGCTCCACATTTTCTTTGTGACCAATTGCGGTGCCTTCTAATCCCTGCATTAGCTTCTGCCAACAACCACATAGATTTCACAAAAATAACCAAATTTTTTAAAAAAGACATAGTGAATTAGTAATTGATGAATTTGAAAAAGCTCTAGTGAATTTGTAATATCCTCTTCTAACAATCTTCCAACTTTTAGAAGCCACAACTTCTACATACAAACTTAAAATGAAGTTCAACTTCTAAAACTACATATTTTTAAGGAATCTAAATAGATGCAATAATACTAAGAGTTTGATTCCATTCAAGACCCATCTAGGCCCACAACACAATTCCTCACTTTTACATGTGGAGAAACCTAAATCCTTTTTATATCACTCCTCCCCAATATAGAGGCTTTTGGTTCCCAAAAGCTGTAGAGACTCAAAGAGAGAGTGAGGGTGAACCCCTCAACTTCCACCTTGTTTTACACCACAAAAAAGGATTAACCAAGACTTGGAACACCTTTCTCTCCAAATATTCATATGATTCAATGTTAATGTGCTTAAACATGGAGGAACTTGCTCAACATTAGTTTTCTCTAAGAGTATGACCCTTGTGTTTCCATTCAATATCTTCCCATGAAGATTCAAGACCTATCTAGGCTACTCTTTGATTTTGTAAGCATACGACATGAAGATATTTCCATCCTTGATGTTGCAGTACTTGTTTTATCTCCTATAAGCACTAATTTTTGGTCAAACAAGTAGGGACTACCAAGAAAAACACCAAAAAATCCAAAGTAGAAATATCTACAACCACTTCATCAACAAACTTGAAACCAACGAAAACCTTCATTCTAAACTACTTACTAACTAGCACATTATCACCTTCTTTGATCCAACCCATATGGCTTGAGGTGTTAATAAGTTTTGAGGATAATAATTTCAACTAAAGCTTGAGAAATCAAGCTAGTTTAAGAAAAACAATCAAATAGTGCATCAACCTTAACACCCTTAACATGAATTCTGATGTTAAATAATGCTTCTTGTTCCAATAATCCACCTGTTGGTTCCCAAAATCGTAGCTTGCTAATCCTAAGGGTATGCCAGATCTTATGGTCAGACTAACAAGGTTTTGGCCAACAGCACGGAGTTAACTAATGGGGTTTAGAACTCCCCGCACTTCAGGCTCTGCTAAACCTAGGCAGGTCCACCTTGATAATGAAGTAGATTTAAGGGTTGTGTGTACTTTGACTATAGCAATCTATTTCTTAATGGCATGTGAGTGTGAAATAGATACGAAACTAATAGCCAATCCTACTGCTAATGTTTGAAATTTAAATATGTGAATAAATATAGTATTTTGAAGTGAGTGAGATCAGTGCCTATTCCTATTGGGTAAATGGAGTCAAGATGTGGATAATATGTGGATCCTATCTCTTAGCTTAACTCTAACTATTTGGCACTTTTAGAATGTTTATATTTTGTATAAACGTGCAAGGTTGTCAGTTATCAGGCTCTTCTTATAAATCCCAATGATATCTTCCCAAGTTACTGTGACTATTTGAAAGGATTTTAATTCTTGCTGGAAGGAAACCAATTAAGATGATTAATTTAAAAGGATTTTAATTCTAGGCAAAAACTAGTTAAAATGAATCTCTTAAAATGATTTTAATTCACTTCTGACAAAAACCAATCAAGAAAATCACACAGAGGCAACAAGTGTGTCTTGACAAATTAAATATATTTTGATACACTTAATTTGAATAACAGAGAAAAACCACTTTCAAGACAACAAGATAACATATATGAATTAAAATCAATAGAATAGTTGAACACTAGAGATTGGGCCACTAGTTTAAACTTTCTTCTCCATTAGATTGCTTCAAAAATTCATTTAAAAAGTGATGTCTGCATTCTATTTTATGAGTATGACTATATGCTAATGATAGTGATTCTTGTGATATAATTGTGATGATGATGTCTTTTCAAGAATCGGCCTTGGTTTCCCTTATATACAGGAAGCAGGAAGCTTCAGGCTGTTACAATCAAAAGTGGCAACTTTTCATCAACATAACTAAAACATTAACAACTGAAATTAATAAAGATAAAAATGAAGTCTAGCAATCGTAACACCTCAGTCCATTAATCTCCGTAAGCACCCATGACCATTTAAGATATGTTCAAAGTCCTTTTCCATGATGGTGTATTAGATACTAAGTGGCTTCGATAAAGCTTCTAACCCCAATGTTTCTCGAGAGATGAACATGTTGATCCTAGAAAGGTGATCAACATATTCCTGAATTGCACAAGTATCTGCAGTAGTGATTATCTCTTTAATAATGAATTCCAAAGTGAAGAATTGCTCCAACTATGCATGTGTATTCTCCAACACCAATGATTCATCATTGATTTTGTCAAAGGCAATTGGTAATAGCTGAGCCAATTCATTCTCCCAAATACTCTGTTCTTTTATCTTTCCTTTATCAAAAAAGAAATTAGGGAAAGCCATATCCAGGGGCTAGTCAATATCACCCAGCTCTTGTGTCAACACAGTATGAAACTTATCATGCATGTCAATCAATTCATTATAAATTTTAAACACTTGTTTATCAACATCTCCCTTAGCTATTAACTTCCTTCTTTTCCATCATCCTAAGATGTAGCCTTTTGTGCTCTTGGTAAGCAGCATGTGTTTTACTATGGATCACCCATACCTTGTCAGCATTCCCGAGCATTTTTTCAAATCTTTTCTTTATCATATCTGAGACCATTTTGTACTTGATAGATTTTATCTCTACTTCTAATTTATCACCCTTCTTTCAGAATTTCTCGGCTCTGTGCTTCCAATAGATAGTTTCAGATGTAGATTCTAAAATCCTTTCATTACTTTCTGTTGCAGGGTAATAAGTGATTGATGAAGAAGGCATCTTATCTCTGTAATTGACCACTTCTTGCCTTAGTCTCTCATTCTCAGAGACAAGATTCTTGTTATCTTTTACCAACTTTTCCATTTCTACTTTGGTAAATTTTGGAACATTAACATTTATATTAGTTGTCTCAAGAGGATCAGTATACCCCACTCTCTGTACTAAAAGATGGCCAAAGACTTGGCTCGGATCATTGATAATAGTGGGCCTTTTTTCTAGTGAGTATAGTGCCCAAATTAGAAGAGTGGTGTTGTCTGGGTTATATCCTGAGCCAATACAAATCTTGTCACTTCCTTCAGTAGTCAATTGCAATGTTTTGTTTTGCCTCTTCCTAAAGCTGTTAAAAACTATAGCAGAACTAATATCTCATCCTGGGAGAAGCATAACTTTAGCCTTTTGCAACAATTCTCGCCCCTTTTCATGAGTGATATTCTTCATTTCATTGTCAACTTCTACTTGTAATTCTTTCAAGACATTAGCTTCCTTTTCTAGGGTAATTTCTTTCATTTTCTCTCTTATTAGTTTGCCCTTATACTCATAAACAAATGATTTGAACTCTGGAGTTTGAACAAAACTGTTGTCTGAAATAAACTTCTGGCTTACAAGATGCCTCACATCATCAGAGAGCTGATCTGATGCTTCAAATACAATAATATTCCTTTCTAGTGGCAGCTCATATTGTGCAATAACAGGTTTATTGATTTGTACAATTTCAACTTCCTCCTCAACATCTCCTTCACCTACGATGGGAGTGTCAACAAAAAAGCTAATATCTGGAGTGGGTTATGGAGATAAATGGCAAAGTGGAGTTATGTTTTCATCCTGTATTCTAGCCACATCCTCTGTCAAAGGAGTACCTCTTCTTGCTTTAAAGGCTACAGTAGGCACATCTTTAGTTAATTCATACTCATGTAAGATTAACTAATCAATTCTTTCGAGAGGATCTTTATCTCATGAAAAGCTTCTATATATAATGGGTTTTGAATCTTTCTCCATGCTTCTACCATCATTATTTTATTATATATACTTCTCCTCCTTGCAGCATGGGATTCATCACAATTTATGACTAGGTCATCATCAATAAGGAATTCATGTTTATAACCTTTCAGCTTCTGTGTCAATTTAACATCATTGAAGAAGTGATCAAGATCAAATTCTTTTCTTTCTTTCCCTTTTGGAAAGTTGTAGTATTCCAACTTGATATCAATAGCTTCATATCCTTTGTCATAAATAACAGAAAAATCACCCAAACACAAAGTCCCAGGCATGAGGGATTACTTGTTATAATGCTTGAGATGCATGGAATCTGAGTATGCCAATTGCCTCACTATTTCTAGATAAGCAATTCTATCAGGGACAATTTTTGGGAAAAGAAATGGGGCTTCTTCAAAACCATACACCTTAATTATGGTGCAATCATCATATGCATACCAATCTCCCCAATTGTGATCTATCTTTCTTTTCTGATCTCTTTCCTTGGGGCAAAGAAACCGTTGTATTTCAGGGGACAAATTATATTCACAAGGGTGACCAAGCAGTCTGTATAGGGGTTTCAAAAAATATTCTTCAAAATATAGGTAATGTGATCTTACACATCTGCTATCCCAAATTGAGGTCCACATTTGTCCCAATCTTATGTTGTCATTGTTATCTAGGTCCTTGACCCTCAAATTCTCACTCCATAATCTTGTGGATTGACCTTCATATAAAATAAGGTGCATAAGCAATGAATAATGTCTGAAACTGGTGGTTTCAATGTTGTTTTTGATGGAAACAAGCTCTTTATTCAAAACCTTTGTCAAATAGCCTGCATAATCAAAAGGTATAGAATCCTAGCTTTGTATGTCTACTGCTAAGACCATTGGGGCTATAGACATTAGGGCAGGAACATCCACTCCCAAGACTTGTCCAGCTAAATAATATGTATATTGGAAATATTCTTCAAATAGCTCTATAGAAAATAGACGGCGTTCACCATCAGAAAATATTTTAAGCTGATTCCCCTCATCCTAAGGTCTATGTAAGGGCATCCATCTTTTGTAACTGGTGTTCATAGTATGATATTCATCCAAAAGATCTCTAATCATGAATGGCGTTGACATGCTCATGTCTAATTGGAAAACCATAGAAATATAATTCTTGGTAATGGAAATAAAAGATGACCCATCTCGTAGGCAGATTAAATATATCTTTGGGTCATACATCTTAGCCAACACTGATGCAGAGTGCCAGCAGAAATGTGTAAAGAAATGTCTATTTCTTCACTATCAGCAAGAGACTTCCAACATCTCACCAAATTGTCCTAGCTTTATTTTTATCGGTCTGACTTACCTTGTCGGCTTACACACATTTTTTCTCCCCGATGGTTTCGCTCTCACCAAAACCGCTACGCACATCAGACAGACTCATGACTATTGGTTTACTTCTTAATTTTCACACCGACCATTATCCTCTGCCCGATGACCGCGACTCCCACGACTTAACCTCAATGGTTAATCACCTCTGTCAGCCAAACTCCCCACTTTGGTTAGACTTTGGTCCTTTGTTCCGATGGCTCACCTCATTCCGATGAGCTTTGACCCGTCAGACAGACTCTCCTCTTCGGCTAGACTTCAGTCGGGTATTCCGATGGTTCACCTCATTCCGATGAACCTTGACCCATCGGGGAGACTCGACCTTTCGGCCAGACTTTCTTCGCATCCACCGATGGTGTTCTCTCACCGATATCTTTTTAGAGCGCTAGTCACATATGATCAGTGGGGTCCAGGTTCCTCCGTCTTCGATCAAAAAAGGTTGTATGTGTCTCCGACACTATGCAATGTGGTTTGTATTAAAACGAATGTATCCTCGACCAGACAGAGTTTTTTTGTCACCGATGCCTACTCATCGGGTAAAAATTGTCTATCGGAAGGTCTTCAAAAAGTTATCCCGATGCTCTGTGTTATGCTGATGGACTCCAAAGTACTCTGTGACGACCCAGTACCAAAAACCCTTTGACAGAACAATGGATTTGACCAATTCCTGAGTTAAGCCTTCAACCTCTTAAAGCAATCTGATCCCAAACAACACCTGATCACTTCTCATCGATTTCCTGACTAGTCACCTGGAGATGCCTAGTCAAGTCCGACCGAGTTCTCTGGATTCCTGGGTGAGAATGTAGAAAACAACAACCTTAAATATCTTTCCCCCATCACACTGATACTACACAGGACTTCAGTGGACAAAGGAAAGGGTCTCCATTTATGAATCAAACCCTAACCCCTAGGTTACAAACTAGCCTCTGTGGAAATACTAATATTACACCGTCTGCACACTACAGGAACACTAGGAACTACCAGATAATATCTAGTTTAGGGTATGGATGTACACTATCTTAACAGAGATATAAAATACAAAGAACACACAGACAAACCAATATGTATCACACCCAAAAAACTCTTATTATTCATTCATCAAGTCTTTGCTGCATCACACACTTCTCCCCTTTATGTTGCATACAGCTTGCCTCTAGAAAAGAGGTAGAGACAACAGTTATTTCCCTCCAACCATGCAAACTGATATTCAAATTAGTTAGCCGTTGGTCTTACTCCTCAAACAAGCAAAACCACATGTTTTCCTTGCCTAATTACATCGATGGGACCAAATTGATCCTTATTACAATATGATATGGCTTAGAGCCTTATGAAACAACAAAAGAAAATATGATCCTCTACTATAGAGAAAGTGCTCCTGCACCAAACACCCTGATTAATTCTACATTGACAAACACATTTGGTACCACTAGTTTTCCTAGATTCATTCTCCATGGATTAGACATTGGTTGATGCCTATACATTTTCCTATAGTGGTACATAAACATGTCATATCCCCTCTTTGGTGTCCATATATCACCCAGTTTTATCTATTTATCTTCCAATTTTCTCATCCACGAGGTTTAATTGTGCGGCTCTTCTAGACCTTGGTCCAGAGCCGGGGCATTGGTCAATTAAATCCTGATTTAATGGTCTAGTTTCTGTTTTATATATCTTAGCTTTCAGTGTTTCTGATGTACCATCCATGATTTTAAGCCCTAATCTCTTTGACAATTCAAGTATTTCAAGAAAAAATTCAACTTGGTTTCAAATACTTGAATCGACAGTGCCCTTTGCATACTTCTTCAATATCAGACAATGCCATGTCCTCCTATTCCATCCCCTGTATGCTCATGAGTTTTTACAATCAAAATATTTTCAATATTAGGTTTATAGCACTCGGCCTTGATTCATAAATGTCATCCTTGCCATCTTTCTTGTCAATAGAACCAGTATTAATGTCAAGTGTCCCTTCAAAAATTTAGCTATCATGTCAATGAGGTAAGGGGTTCTTTTCGTTGAATCGAAGGGACTATGACTTTACTCTCACCGATATCTCCTTCTCCCTTCGATACCTTTTAAATAATATGCTTTTATTATTTATCGGAGCCATCAAGGGGACTCGGGATTGTCTCACTCCAATATCTCTAAGTTTCTTCGAAATCATCCTTAGCTACGTTCAACATTTCATCATCACTTTGATATGACCCAATCATAGTTAGTGAAGTCCTTTCTTTGTTACTATCAAAGCCATTGAGGAGACTTTAATCCCTGTCCTGGCGATATCTGTATTTCCCTTCAATGTCCTTTTTAATGGTGTAATCCTTTTTTAGGGCTTTGAAGGGACTTAAAATTATTTCCCTCTAATGTATCAAAGTGCCTTTGATGTGGGCCTTTTGGGCTATAAGGGAGTATTAAAATAGGTCCCTTTGATAATATTTACTTTGACCCTTTTCATCAGCCCATCGAAGGGAGTGTGACACGACTCTCTTCGATATGATATTGTCCCTCCGATGTATGCCATCCTATGTATGAGCATAAGGATAAATGTAAAGTTATTAAGGTGGTGATTGCGGGAGGTGAAAATGGGGTTTTTAGATAATGAACTTTATTGAAAATGGGTACCCTAAATAGAATAATGCCTATACATTATTATTGGGGTTGAAATTTTGTGGTAAATATTGAGTTGCTGGTATCTATAGGACATGTAAATGGGATATTTTGAAAGCTAAAATTCTTAGTGCAAATTCAAATTATAGAACATTTGAGGGGGTAACTAGGGCTAATTTTATTAGTCCTAACAGTGGATTTGATTGGGGATGAATGACTGTGAGGTCATTGCAAGAATCCAGAAGTATTCTCTGGGATGCAGACCAAGGGTGGGGGTGATGGAAAAAGAAAAGATCCTAATCTACTGTGCATGGAAAGTAATAATTTCAAGAGAAGAAGTACTTCAAGAATTGTCCATGCACTGGCAATTCATGCTCTTCACCGATAATATTTTGTAGGTAGTATGAATTTTCACCACATTTACCAGTAATGATAAATGGGCCCAACCATAGTGATTCAAATTTCCCATGCTTCCCTTTATCTTGGCTTCTGGCATTCCACATAAGGACCATGTCATCCACCTTAAATTTTCTATCTTTTGCTTTCTTATCAAATAGATGCTTCATTTGTAATTGTATCTTCTCATTTTGCTTCTGAGCCTAGGTCTTGATCTCATCCAACTTAACCAATTGTTCTATCCTTTCTTCCATAGGCTCAGGGACATCTATATCCTCTTGAAGGATGAACTTGTAGATTGGCAAGAGGTTATGTATTGGGAGCCTAGCTTGGGCTCCATACACTAGTTCAAATGGAGATTTTCCTTGCCTTCTTTACATTAATTTTGTCTGCCCATAGAACCAATCTTAGTTTGGAATCCCACGCCTTTATGTTGTTATCCAACATCCTCTTGATTATTTTTATAATACTTTTGTTACTAGATTCTACCTGCCCATTTGCTTGAGGATGGTATGGTGAAGCATATGAAATTGTTATGCCATAGGAATCACAAAATGTCTTAAATTCATCTAATCTAAAGCACATACCATTATTTGTGATGAGCCTTATAGGAATCCCAAATCTATTGATGGTGTTCTCTAATAGGATATTAATTACCAGCCTACTAGTGGCTTGCTTTGTTGGGACTGCCTCTATCCATTTTGTAAAATAATTAGTGGCCACCAAGATCCATCTGTGTCCACCACTATCTAGATTTGTCTGTAATTTCTCCTATAAAGTCAATTCTCCACTGGTGAAATGGGGCTTCAATTTGCATTGGTCTCAATGGTAGGGCTCCTTGATAATTCAATTTGTCAGAAAACTTTTGACATGCCTCACACTTTTTTACATATCTATGGGCATCATTGAAGATTTTAGGCGAATAATAGCCTACTCTCAATATCTTATGGGCAATGATTTTTGTTGAGAAGTGTCCTCCACATACACCTTTATGCATTTCTTGCAATATTCACTCTGCTTGTGTTTCATCTAAGCAAAACAACAAGATATCATTCTTGTTTTTCCAATATAGGTCTCCATTCACAAAAACATATTTTAATGCGTGGAGTTTTAAGGTTATTTTCTAGTTTTCATTAAGTCCTTCAGGACACTTCATATGTTTAAGGTAATATGTTATGTTTGTGTACCAGGGAGTATGCTCAATACTTGACACCCAATTCTCTTCTCTTTCCACATTGCAAACTTGTGCTGCTTCTAAATTTGATTCAACCATCAATTTTTCTAATCCTTGCCCCCTCACTAGTTTGGTAATTTGAATATCAATATTAAACTCCTAGATATGATTTATCCTCTTGCACCTCCTCCCTGTCACCTCTGTTTGTGAAAAAACATCCTTTACTGCAACATTTGGTACATAAGCAATTACTTTTGCCCCTACCAAGTATGGTTTGAATGCCTTGACTGCTTTTACCAGGGCATAGGCTTGTTTTTCAGTGATGTCATATTTCAATTCTG
The DNA here is from genome assembly GCA_027924645.1 of Cunninghamia lanceolata. Classification (NCBI taxonomy): domain Eukaryota; kingdom Viridiplantae; phylum Streptophyta; class Pinopsida; order Cupressales; family Cupressaceae; genus Cunninghamia; species Cunninghamia lanceolata. Next base: position 17,204,264 of record BSBN01000801.1, read on the forward strand.
CCCCTTGAAGTGATTTACTAAAGAAAGAGATAGGTTGTTCATATCCTTCATTATTCTTCTGTAACATTACAGCCGCCGCTGTATGAAATGATGCAAAAGAGAATATCTGAAATGGTTTATCAAATTTTGGAGACTTTAATACAGGTGCTTGCTTAATTAATCTCTTAATTGACACAAATGCATCAATATCCTCTTCTGTCCAATCAACTTTTGAACCTTTCTTCAACATCGTTGAGATTGGCTTGACAATTTCTGCAAAGTTTGAAATGAATCTCCTGACAAAGTTAATTTGTCCAAAGAAAGACTAGATGGCTTTTATAGTTTTTGGAATGGGAATTTTATCAATAGCTTCTACTCATTCAGGATCAATCCTCACTCCATCCTTTGAGACTATATGTCCTAGCAACTTGCCCTCTGTCACAATGAAATGACATTTCTTTGGATTTAAGGAGATGCCATACTCTAATGCCTCGATAAAGATCTTTTCTAGGTGTGCACAGTGATCACTAGTACAAAAAGAGCAATATATTACTAAAAAAACTACTAAAAATTGCTTATAAATGACCAAACGTGGTCACGTGACCATTAGTAGTTTATTGCCAGTCATTTATAACACGACCAAATTGATGACTAAACCAGTTTTAGTCATTTATTGGTTGTTTTGATTGATCCATTTGGTAGTATATTTAGTCATTGATTTAGTCATTGATTGTTGTAATCTGGTCACTTATTTAGTCATTTTTTATTCACTGATATATTTAGTCGTTAATTTAGTCATTGATTGTTGTTAATTGGTCACTTATTTAGTCATTTTTATTCATTGATTTCCTTCCATTGGTAGTTTATTTAGTCATTAATTTTAATCATCGTTTTGATCAATTTGGTAGTTTATTGAATTGTTTTTGTTCACTAATTTTTGTAACTGTAGTATATTGATACATTGTTTATTAAACATCATATCACTAGTTGCAAAGAGAAACACAAGTCTTGAAAAAGGAATACTGTTGTCACATAAAATCTCTTGAAAAAGAGTTACAAGGCAACTATTGCTGTTGTAAAAGAAGCAAGAACTAAAGAATAAAAGTCCTCTGAGAAGACCTTAAATAAAGAAGCCTTCAAACATAAAACTTTCCATGAAGAGAAGGCTACAATTCCTTGTAATCTACTGCAAACACCTTGTAATATTTGACAACATATCATAACAAGTCCATATTCTGCCTTCTGCAACTCAGTCAAAACTACTTCCCTTAAAACCCTATGTCACCATGGTTTAAACCTCAATGAAGCGTTAATTGCAATCTTGACTATGCAGGGTTTGGATTTCACTACCTTGCTATTTGTTGCCATCTTTATACATTGCAAACTTTACCTTGAAAGCATTTGAAAAATCTAATGTACACCTCAGTTCAAAAATCCCATAATGAGACTAATACGCAACAAGAAGACACTGTCCCATAACCTTTAAGATTGCAAACTATCAAGTGAAACAAGGAACACACTGGGCACATCCAACATTCCTCTTAAGGTCCAACAAAATAGATGAAAAGCCAAGAAACAAAACACAATTACTAAGAATATATTGTGCATTTGAGACTTGACTACCACCTATGCAAAAATTGCACTTGAGATTGTCCTCCTTGATCATTGTCTTTACAACCCTGTTGCTTCTGTGCTCTTTATTGTCACTGATAATTAGCTTCTACATCTCCCTCTCAGTTTGTTGAAGTGTATATTCATAGCTAGCAGTTACATTCTCTTAGCAGTCACTTTAAATTGTTGTCACTATGGTAGTGTATGTGTTCTTCATAGAATATCCCAAGCTCATGCATTGTCAAATACAATCAAGATCCATGCCCCCTCCATCATCTACAAAAGAAAATACAAGGTGATAATTTCAACTAGTCTATGCTCATAAAAGTAAATACAATACCAATTTGCACAAATAGTGGTAGCAAGCTAGGAATAATGTTCGCACCCTAAAAAAAGTAAAGCATGATTGTAGTCGCGAGGGTTGTAATTCTGGTCCACTTTGACATAAGTTGCACCATGAGGTATATGAATCTTATTGGACCAAAATAAGAAACACAATAAGAAAAATTTCTACCACAATATAGACAATAATAGAACACTAATCTTCAAATATAAGATATCTTATCATCAAAACATCATACATCAGGTTGACAAATAGTCATCATCAAGACAACCCTTCAACAAACAAAACTGACTGAGATATTTTAGAAATAAGCATTAGTTATGAGCTTCTCTCATCTCTAGGGTAACTATCACAAATGAGTGATTGTAGCCACCTCAGCAATTCATCTCAAGAAACAAAGTACAAAGCTACATTACCTAATCAATTGCATTATCAATAAGCTCTGCAATTGCTGCAATGATAAACAAATAAGAAGAAAATTATAATTTATCTAATTCATAGCATAGATACTTATGAAAACCAATCCTAATCTCTAATTCAAATAACTGTTAGAAAAATATGCAGTACAGAATTAAGAATTAACACAATGAAATAGTAGTAAGCTGTACAAAATAGACAACACAGATTTACGTGGAAAATCTAATTTGTATTAGGAAAAAACACTGGCAAAGATCTCTCAATAATTTTATTCTTAGAAGAAATTTTCTATTACAGAATTTTACCATGCATTTGCATTCAAGATCAATTGACTTTTGTCGACTACTTTACCAATGCTAGAACAAGATAAAATGACTTCACATACCAACAATAAGTAATCCATCTCATACACACAAAAGAAGAAACATGTTAAGAATGCATAATGGATGAATTGGAGAATAAATTAAACAACCTAAAGCTAAATTCTATGACCTTTTCTAGCATCCTCCCAGCCTATGACAAAATTGGAGCTTTGCAACAAGGTATAGAAATCCATCAAAGCATAAAGGATAGAGATATTTTCTTAGATGTTGTAGTGGCAACTTCCCTAGTAGACATGTATGCAAAATGTGGAAACATAGACAAAGCACGTGAACTATTTGACAAAATGCCTCAAAGAAATGTGGTCTCATAGACTGCAATGATTGCATGATATGCACAAATTGAACTTTTTGAGAAGACTTTAGAAACTTCCAAGGAAATGCAATTGGCAGGTGTAAAGCTAGACTCCACAACCTCTGCCAGCATCCTCCCTGCTTGTATGAAAATGGGAGCTTTGGAACAGGGTATGGACATCTATCAAAGCATGAAGGATAGAGGAATTTTGTCAGATGTTGTGGTTGCAACTGCCCTAGTAGAAATGTATGTAAAATGTGGAACTATGGACAAGGCACATGAATTGTTTGATAGAATGCCTAAAAAAAAATGTGGTCTCATGGACTGCATAGAGAGAGCTTAGAGAGAGCCTCCTGATCGACTGCAATATAAGGAGGAAAGAAGAATGAAGAGAGATGTAAGTAATGCAGTCGTGCATGATGAACCTGCTTAGAAATTTAGGGAGGACATCTGTTGGGTATTTCATTTGGTGTGATTACTACCTCACCTACTTAATCTCTATGCAGTCCAGGCACCCCCGCAACCCCGCAAGGACCAGGGCATGAGGGCGCGGGATGGCAGGCTCTCCCTGCATCCCCGCGAAAGAACTTTTGTGTGTGCGCGGGGATGCGGGAAGAGCAAAAATGTGGAAGTGTAGATAAGGCACATGAACTGTTTGATGGAATGGCTCAAAGAAATGTCATCTCTTGGAATGCAATGATTGCAAGATATGCACAAAATGGATTTGTTGAAAAGGCTTTAGAAATTTTAAAGCAAATGCAATTGGCTGGTGTAAAGCCAAATTCCACAACCTTTGCCAACATCCTCCCCGCCTGTGTCAAAATGGGAGCTTTGGAAAAGGGTATGTGTTGTTCTCAAAATCAGCTACGCTTGTTTTGTAGACAACCCCACGAAACTTGTCTGTTTCATGAATCTACACTCTAAGATCGCAGATCGAGACAAGATTCCCTTGATCTCGTGCGAAGTTATTTGACATTCTGAAGTGGTCTACGACATTTTCCTTGAATTGGTTTCTCGATATTCGCGAAGATCGTTCAAGTTGTAAACTGACGAGGATTGACAATTCTTTATTTCCAGGTGTTAGAAAACTTTCAAAGTTTCAACATGTAGAAGCGGCCGTTTCAACCGCTCATACATGTTAAAGATTATGTTAAATGTAATAGCGGTCATTTTCACCGTGTTTACATGTTTGGAAGTTTTTTGTTTTAACACATGTAAAAGCGGTGAAAACAGCCGCTATTACATATGTTAACCCCTTTTTGTTTATTGTTGTGTAACGGCAGTTGATTCACCCGCATCTACATATAACATGTCGGAGCGGCCGAAAAGCCCGCCGTTGCATATGGTTGTTAACCCTACTTGTCGTAGCGGCCGAAATCGCCGCTCACGCGAGATCTTTGGGATTTGGACGTCGAGTGCCATTAATGGCCACTCGTGCCAGGCTTTTAAAACTCAAACCCAAACCTTTTAAATGCATTTTTTGCTCCCAGTATTGTCATTTCTTATGCTAAAGTTGTTTAGTTGACTCGCTGACATCCTCCTCGATCGCTTGATCGTATGCTTCCAAGTTTGTGACGAATCTCGTGCAGCAGGTCCGACATAGGGTTTCAAGTGTTAACGGGTAAGTTTCATTCATTTTTTCCGTTATTACTCGTTAACTCCTTGTTAGTTTTTAAGGTTTTTGTTAGTTTTTTTTGTGTGTGTTTCAAGTTTTGTTTCGAATTAGGGTTTTTGTGTTCTCAGTTTGGAGACTTTTGTCTCTCGTCAGTCGAACCCTCGCCAAATCTACCAACCCTCCCTTGAATGTAGAAGCGGCCAAGTTCGCCGCTGGATCCTTCCAAAACTATCTACGTGCCTATACCCATGCGGAAACACTGAACTAAAACTAGAAAATATGCTTCGACGGAGATTTTTGCCACTCACGCCGTTTGGTAGAACTTGCTACCTGCAATAGCGGTCGTTTCCGCCACCCCTGCATCAAACAATAAACCCTTGAAATTTCCACCATGTAACGGCGGTAATTTTCGCCGCCCTTACATTGAAAGCGGCATGTTCTTTCCCCTGCCGGAGCGGCCGAAACACCCGCTTGAACATGAATACCTCGAGTTTTCATTCAAAAGCAGTGGCGGCATTTTCATCCGCCCCTACACCGAAATACATTGTTACTCTCCTACAAAAGTGGCCAAATCACCTGCCCGAGTAGTCGAGATTTTCAATTTATCTCTTGCGATAGCGGCCAAATCACCTGCTCGAGCATGTCAAACTAAATTTCCAAAACACTTGCAGAATCGGCATTTTTAACCGCCTTTACACATGAAATCTCTCCCAACTTGCAAGAGCGGTCCAATCACCCGCCCAAGCACATTTCCTTGATTTTTTCCCTAACACTGGAAAATTCATTTTTTAAAGCCGAAAGCCCGCTTTCGCCCTCGCCTCGATTTGCGCACTCAAGCCCTTTTAACGCATGCTTTCCCATCCATGATCGTCAAAACGCAGTTGACCAAGTTTACCCAATTTTCCCCTAACTGCGAGATCATGGCTTTTTGCAGTTCTCTATCAGCGTTCGTGGTGGTGCTCAAATTCACAGTTTTCTCAGGTCTCATGTCAGAATCATCTCCTTCAAAGTCCAGAGCCATGAATTACAAATACCAGGGTGTCTTTCCGGTAACGACAGTTCAGTCGAATGTCGATGAAATCAGAGACACTGAGATTGGACACGTGGATATGGCTGAGTTCATAGATAGAACTAAACAAGCAAATCCCTCCCGGCATATGCAGAAAATCATTGACAGCAATATCCATTTGGTAGCATCCTTTCCTGTCAGTGCTCATAATCTAGAATTTGTCTTACAAGTGGCTAACCACTACAATAGGGACACTAGAGCCGTGACAGATTCACAGGGGAATGTTATCATGAGATTGGATGCGGAGTTCATGGACAAAATCTTCATGTGTCCACCACTTGAAAATGTCGGGCAAATTGATTTTGCTCAAGGTCAGCAAGATTATGACAATGATTTGGAATCTGCTAGAAGACACATAAACAGCAAATGGTTAAAGATTCCTAGGGCAACTTTAACCAAATGGCCAAAAGACCTTCGCAGGAGTGATTTTGTGGAGGAAGTGTGTGATCTGATTACTCTATTGAGTCGCGTCAGAGGACTCCCTTCTGCCTCCAAATTCCAAGAATGGATGTACACTCACATCAAGGTGATTCTACGGGGTAATCAGAAGATTTTCTAGGGTGAACAGATCAGTAATGCTTTGCACGAGCAACTGGTAAGGGTCAATACTTCCTTCAAATTTTACATGACCTCTTACCTTGTCTACGCTGCTGCAAGTATGAGGAACTTTCCAGGTTTGACCCAGGTAGGGGATAGGAGATTGGTCCCAGTATATGAATACTACCCCCAAATCACTCTGAAGGGGTCGATTCATCATTTCAGAAGAGTTAATGATGCATTCTTCTCAGTGTTCATGTGCTTGTGGAATGGTGAACTAGTTCAGAGAAGAGTTTCTGATGAAGCATGGCAAGTTGTCAATTCTTTTGGTTGTTTGTTCCTACAATTCCCCACCTTCACTTATCTTCAGGTGGGATACTATCCTAGTTACCCTTACATGCTGCCACGATATCCCAGTGATCGCATTGTTCTTATGGAGCTTTGCAGACAACTGATTGTGGTTCATAATAAACAGATGGAGCTCAAAAAGTCAAGAATAAAGTTTCCTATTGAAATTGGGAGGTATTCAGTCCAGTCTGCCAACAAAGCTAAGTTAATTGACTCTGAGTTACAGTTAGTCACCATGAAGACCTACAAGAAGAGAAATCATTTCGACTTCAGAAGAGTCCAAGACAAGATCAAGAGGAAGTCGAATTTTCATGAGCCAATGGTGGAAGACATATGGGCAGATCTCAGGACCCAAAATGAGATCAGAAAATTAGATTTCTGTAGGCTTCATCTGAGCCAAATTGAAGAACTGGGACTGGCTGATATTCCAGAAGGGATGGAAGATGATGGAGATGTCCTAGATCACGAATATGAGGCAAAGAATGTGGAAGCTTCACCTCTCCCAGAGGTGAAATGGTCAGTCAAGGAGGAGACATCCATCAGGAAAAGATTCCAACCTATATTAGCAAACACTAACTTGTGGTTGGAAGGTAAAGGGATCAAGTTGAAAGAGTTCCTTACAGGATCCGAAGAGGGGACACAGGAGCAAACAGGTAAGAAGGTTGAGAACCAAACCAAGAACAAGAGTGATACCCCTTCTTCCTCCAAAGTACACAAACCAAAGATCAAATTTGTATCCAAGGGAGGAAAGAAGAAGGAAACCACAGAGGTTTCAGATGCCACTAAGTCAGATGTTGAAGACATCAATGATGACCATATGGAAATTGAGGATGTTGAGACTGAAGAACAAAATGTTCAAAAGTCTAAAGATAAGGTATCTGATGAAGCTGAACAAGGTGAAGATGAAGGTACAGAGGTAGAGCGACTTGATAGTTCTCCGCAGACTCCTGTGAAAGACCTTCCTTCTGATACACAAGCTCTTACACCCCCTCCTCATGTTTCATTTTCTGATAGTTTTCCAGTGATTTCTAATGTTCCTCTTTCTCCCATTCTTGTTGTTTCTTCTGACAATACTCCTCAGTCCATAAGGGCTAGTCTTGGGACCGTTTTTGATTCTTCAGGTTCCATTCTGAGTTTATCTTCTCCTTCTTTTGATATCGGAGAACAGACCGTTCTGGAGAACCTTCTTGATGCTTCACAAAAGGTGATTGATACAGGTGTCGTGTTCACCAACACAAGTCCAATTGTCACCATCACGGGTATAAGCACGGAGCCAACCAAGCAAGTAGTGGATCCCCCTCCAGCTGTCGATGCATCGATACTTCCTCCATGGCTATCTGCTTATACTCCGAAGAGGAAGAAACAAGCTATCTCACCTGATGAGATTGACATTGAAAAGTTGTTGCCTGTGAAAGCTAAGAATCAAAAGAAGAAGGCTAAGACTGTTTCTAGGCTAGTCACTGAAAAAGGAATTAGATATGCCGAAATTGCCAAACCTCCTGAAGATGCCACAGTTGATACTTTTGACGTGAACAAGTATGTCATTTCAAGGGTTGAACTTGGTAAAGTGACTCATGAAGGGGTCAAAGCAGATTTCCAAACCACGGCCACTACTCTACTAGAAAAGTATGATGAAGCTAAAAGGGAAAAAGAGCAATACAAAGCAAAAGCAGAACAACTAGCTGCTGTCCTTCAGAAAATAGTAAAGTCATCAGAGATAGTGGAACCAATGGCAGTGACAGTGGAAGATCCACTGATATAGAAGGTTGAAAAAGCCCAAGCTAGAGGCAAAATAGTGGGAGATGTAGTGGAACGGTTGTTGGCCCAAGGACGAGTTCTGTTGAAAACCGCTGTGGAAAGAAAGGAGAAAATGGACAAGGCCAAAGCTGAGCTGGATAATCTGGTGGATCTACTTTTGCAGGAGTTGCAAGATCAGGAAGAGAGTCTAGAGGAGTGGACAGATATGAAGAAGATCAAGATAAAGAATTTGATCACCATAGGGGTCGTCACCAACAGGGAATCATATCTCAAGACCAAAGAGACTCTAGCTCATCGTATTTTCATAATAAAGAGTCTACTTGAAGATCTGTGTCAAGCTCGGGAAGCCAGCGAAGATAGTGATGTCACACTCCTACATCGGCTGGAAGAACTTCCTTGCACCTTGACAAGGGAAAATCATAGTTTCCTCACGGCACAGGAAATGATAAGTTCTTTTGAAGAAATGGTACAAAAGAAATTTGAAGAGGAAGCTCCCTCTGTGCTCTCAATGGACAACCTGTATGATCAACATTCGACTCTGGAGAACCTGAAGGATAATTTAGAAAAGCATGAAAAGGCAATAAAGGCAGTGAAAGATTCAATCCTCCGAGCTCGCACCATCTCTGAAAACACAGCAAACCCAGATGCATGTGAGATGTCAGTTGTTCAAACCATGTATCAGAACTTCCTAAGGAACAAGGATGGAGGAAGCTAATGCCTTAGCTTATTTTTCTTAAATTTTATGTAAATGGAATTTTGTTTTGGACATCTACACTTGTAATTTTCCAAAATGTAATTACATGTGAGACAAGAGAAGTCATAAGTCAAATAGGACTCTCTTGTTGAATAAGTCAAAGTAGTTGTAGATTTCCTAGATTTTCTCAAGGTCTTTCCCTATAAATAAAGGGGACCTCTTTTGTAAATATCTATCTTTTGTCTATTGCAAGAAAACTCTGGCGAATTGAGAAGCAAATCAAGACTTTGTGCTTTTTGTGAAAATCAATATTCAAATATTTATCAATACAAGAAAGCAAGTTCAATTCCAATCTTTGTCTTGGAATTATTTGTGTTCTGATAGTTTTGTTCTTACGTCTTGCTATCATAGTCTTATTTGATAATAATTGAAGTGTGGAGTTTATTACAAGTGATTGAAGAGCGCTCTTAATTTGATTCTGGTAAACTTTGTGTTATCAAATCAGTTGTGGGTTATATGTTCATGTTTGTGAAAATACAATAGTTTGGAGACTTTGTGCTGCAAGTTGTTCTATTTGATTTACTTTTATCATCTTGAGGAGGAGTGAAGACTTTGCACTGCATTCTACTTCAAATATTTCCGTTTACAAGTAATAAGTGAGGTAACAGAAAACTTTGTGTTTCTGTGATATTGTGATAATCTACGAGTCTTATATCAAGAGTTTGAAATATAAACATCTATTCTGAAAAAAGAGAATGAGATGAGATGGAACCACCACAAACATAGTTTTTAGTGTACATAAATTTGATAAGTTGTTTGATTTGCAAAAGTTAAGTAATTAGAGGGAACCTCCCCTTGCTGAGAGGAGAGACTTCGTCTCATCATAGCTGTGGCTGATATACCCATTTTGCCGTTAGCGAGTTAACGACAAAATATTCACCCAACAGTATGGACATCCATCAAAACATAATGGAAGGGGGATTTTTTTCAGATATAATAGTTGGAAATGCTCTGGTAGACATGAATGCAAAATGTGGAAACATAGACAAGGCACAATTAGAATTGTTTGATAGAATGCCTCCAAGAAATGTCATCGCATGGAATGGAATGATTGTAGGATATGCACAAAATGGATTTGTTGAAAAGGCTTTAAAATTTTTAAAGCAAATGCAATTGGTTGGTGTAAAGCCAAATTCCACAACCTTTGCCAGCATCCTCCCTGCCTGTGTCAAAATGGGAGCTTTGGAATAGGGTATGGACATCCATCAAAACATAAAGGATAGAGGAATTTTGTCAGATGTTGTAGTTGCAACTGCCCTATTAGACATGTATGCAAAATGTGGAAGCATAGACAAGGCACGTGAACTGTTTATTTCCAAGAATTCTAAAGATAAACAGTTGTATATTGCAATGATGCTGAAAGCAAACCTTTTGCAACAAGTCCAAACCATCAACGTGTTTCTTGAAATCTGAACTTAGTAAGCGCCGATGTAAATCTTCCCTAAAATGCTTTATAAGATCATTCTGCAAACAAAAATCATAAAGTCTCCTAAGAGGATTTCATATAATCATAATCTAAAATTAGATTTATCAGTAGGCAACAATAAAAATAGACCTCTAGCTCTTGAATCTATTCAAGACGAGGCTCCTCAAACTTATACTTTTGTGAAATGGGCCTTTCTTTATCTTCCTGTAAGATTACAATTTTGTTGGTAAAACAAATGCCACTTTCTTGATGTGTGAAGGATTTTTTTGAAATAATGAAAATTATAGTAAATTCTATTGCTTTAGCCTTTAGAACACTAGAAATAGAGTATTAAAACAAATACCAACATAGCAGCCATTATATGGCCTCGGCAATTTTTTCTGAATGCTAACCTTATTAGAATCTTTCAAGTTGAACAAAGCTTGTCCTTGAACTGCATAATCCTGAGTAGCCAAAGTGACTACTTGCTTTGAAGCCTTAGTTGGAAAAGTTCTCTGTGAATGAGATATCATAGAACAACATATCTTAAAAAATAGTCACAATCAAAAAACTAAATTTCCATTCATTAAATTTACTAGCTCTAAAATTGTACATTGAATGAGGGAAATTGGCATTTATGAATACTTAAAAATTAACTGAGATGGGAGAAATTTTAATTACAAAGAAACTTACAGAAGCTGTGACTTTGTGACTGGATCTTGAAGATGGACATTCCCCACTGCCATTTGCAATTGGCTTTGCACTTTTAACCCCTGATCTTTCTCCAAGAGTTGTAACTATTGCCTTTGATGGCTCAAAAATTTCTGTTGGAAACTAAAACAAAAAATTACTTTCAACACAAAAAGAAACTTATATTGGAAAATGAAGAATCAATTTCAACAGAGCAAGAAACTAATAAAGGAAAATGTACAATGACAGGTCGTGCAACAAGTAATGCAACAATAATACAGACCTTGAAGTATACCTGTCCTCTGGTGTTCAAGGACAGCTGTCAGAACAACAAAGTATTTCAAAATAACACTTAATAAGGGTCACGTCACACGACCTGGCCATTAGAAAAGTTAAAAAAGATGCAGGACCTTGGGTAAATTGGGAATAAAGGATAGAGTAATAAAGAATAGGGTATGGACATCCATCAAAACATAAAAAATAAAGGAATTTTGTCAGATGTTGTAGTTGCAACTTCCCTGTTAGACATGTATGCACAATGTGGAACCATAGACAAGGCACAAGAACTGTTTGACAAAATGCCTCAAAGAAATGTGGTCTCATGGACATGATTGCAGGATATGCACAAAATGGATTTGTTGAAAAGGCTTTATAAATTTTAAAGCAAATGCAATTGGCTGGTGTAAAGCCAAATTCCAAAACCTTTGCCAACATCCTCCTTGCCTGTGTCAAAACAGGAGCTTTGGAATAGGGTATGGACATCCATCAAAACATAAAGGATAGATGAATTTTGTCAGATGTTGTAGTTGCAATTGCCCTATTAGACATGTATACAAAATGTGGAAGCATAGACAAGGCACGTGAACTGTTTGACAAAATGCCTCAAAGAAATGTGGTCTCATGGACTGTAATGTTTGCAGGATATGCACAAAATGGATTTGTTGAAAAGGCTTTAGAAATTTTAAAGCAAATGCAATTGGCTGGTGTAAAGCCAAATTCCACAACCTTTGCCAGCATCCTCCTATTGCAAATATGTGCATATGATGTGTTGTCATTGATGTTAACATATCTCCTTGTCAGAGATAGTGAAGACAGTGCAGTTCAACAAAGTAGATTGCTCCACATTTCCAGTGAGATGAAGATCAAAGTCTACGGACTAAAGGGATTTTTAGAGGATTGTCTGAAGTTGCTCCAGTTAAGATTTGAGAGGTCCACATGGAGGATTGGTGAAGTTATGGCCATTTGAGTAGAACCGGCTTTTGTAGTTGTTCAGAGGTAACAGAGTGAGAGGAATTTGGTCTAAATTGCTCCGCATTGGAAAATTATGGTCTGCGGTTCTAGAGGTATGTTTGGGATGTTGGTGTGTATCCTCAACTCAAGTGGTTTGTGGTTTGGAGGTCTGCAAGCAATCTTCCTAGTGTGACAGTCAGTGTTCTTAAGTTCCCATATGAAGGTGCAAGTGATTCTGGTGATTTGAGGTGGTGCGGTTGTTCTTGTTGATTTCATTGTGCTTGTGGTGGTTTCTAGATCGTGTGCCTATTGTGTTGGTGGTCCGCATTGAGGATTGAGCTCATAGTTGAAGATTTCTCCTTGGGTGTTGCTGTTCTTTCCAGTCTTGGCCAACCGAATGCTTAGTGCATGTTGTGGATGATCTAAGAGAAGTTCTATGAAGTGTGGCATGTTGTTTGAGGAAGATTTGAGTCCCATCTATGTTTGGCTGATAGTGTAATGGTTCACATGTAGCATTTTAAGTCTTGTAATTGTAATTGCTTGTAATGCCTATCTTGGAGAATGTCCAAATAGATGATTGTAACGCTGACTTTGATGTTCATTCCAAAGTCGATGTCATGTATAAATAAGTGTAATAAAGTCATGAAAATGTGGCGAATGTTGGTGAAGATGCGGAGGTAGCGAGGAAGTGTTTGGGGGCATAGCAGAGGTGTTGTGAGCTTCAATGGAATTGAACCTTGGCATGGAAAAGATGTTTCTCAGTTCAACCTTTCAGTGTTAATCATGTGAATGTTTCTGTAGGTAGTGATCCTCCTTTGAGCAGTGAAATCTGGGAAGTGCGCCCGAAGGTAGATGCCTTCCTATTTTTCTATTCTTTTAACAGAGAATAAATCTTGTGGGTTAACCCCTGGTGCTGCTCACCTAGGGTTAGGGTTCTAAATTTGAGATTGCAGCTTTTTGTTTTTATCCCTTCAAACCCTTAGTGCCTTGGGTTAGGTTGTTCCTTGACCCACATGCAATGTTTTACCGCTTGTTCCTGTCGCACTTAAGAAAAATGCTAAATTTTTATATGTGCAAGTGCAAATGTATGTTGGCAGGCTCAAAGGTGCACATCGGCTTTCAAAAAATGGTGAAAAAGTGAGTCATATGCATTCCGGAATGCATATCGGGTTGCATATACATGGGAGAATCTATCGTAGATTCCCAGGAATATTCTGCGATGGTATGTTGTGTTTACTTGTTTAACAGGTTTGTATGTTCAGACATACAAGTGAAAATATACAAGGGTGGCGGACATGCTTTCGCTACAGTACGATGTACAAGTGGTCTTGTATGTCGAGCAACATACAAAGGGGAGCGCATATACATTTGCTATAGTGTGGCAGAGATGCATTCAGTGGGGCCCTCAGGTATATACAAGTGAGATTGTATATGATTGGCATACCAAGTAGATGTGCATTGTCAATATGCAAAGGTGAAAGACAAAGGGAAGATGCATCACGGATTCTAGGGGATATTCCAATCTAGCAGATAAGGTGTTGAAATCCACAGCTTGCATGTATATGGCATTGTATATGCTGATATACAAACAAAAGGAGATACAAGGCCCAGATTTGAAAGTTTTTCAAATCTGATGGATAAATAGTTGGGGTCCGTTGTATGTATATCGCATTTATATGATGCGATATGCAAGGATATGTACAAGTAAGGAAATGCAAGCCGGATCTGATTTGAATTTCAATGCACCTTATAGTCATTTGAGGTCCGCAGAGTGTATATTGGATTTGTATTTGCAACATACAACCTGATATACAAAGGAAAGACATATAGCCTGGACGCGAAGGAGAAATCAAATGTAGTGAATGAAATTTGAGGTCCATGGATTGTATGAAGTGCTTGTATGTTCGCGATATGCAAGGGGCCGATATACAAATGGTGGGCCCCGGCAACTTAAAGAAGTTGTTGTATTTATATGCATCTTGCATATACAAAGATTTAAAAAGCGATTGTATATGCATTTAAGCATGCATATACAAGGGCGAAAAGGGCAAAATAGAGGGGAAAAGTTAGCGATAGAGGAGCTAGGTGCCTATGTGGCATGATGTCATTGGTTGGTGACTTTTCAGCATGTTTTGGAGTCGTTGATCTTCGTGATGGGGAGATATGATCAACGACCGTGTTTCAAATTACCGGCGATGGTTTTCTTTGCATCAACAGTCATGTTTTGAGTGGGAAAACTCCATGGACATGCTGTTGCAACTTTCGAAAGAAGCACGGGTAGGTGAGCCTTTATTGGCTACTTGCAGGGGCACGATGGATTGAGTGACTAGCTACCTACCAGTTTTATGAGGAATGTCCCCAGGCGCAGCGCAAGGCTCGAGGCCTCCCTGTTTCTTCCTCTACCTGCTGCATTCAATGTTGAGTGCCATTTTCTGGTGCAAGGTATCTGGCAGGAATTTTGACTTGTCATGTAATAAATTTGCTAGATGTACAATTTGGCTAAATGAGGGGGCAAACTGTGTCATTCAGGGTTGTTGAAAACGGGACGAAATTTTGGTGCTGTAATAAGATACAACTTCATTGGTGGCCCTGTTCTAGATGTGCTGTGAGTTTATGAGTCTCATGTTCTATGTCTCATGCATGAATTTATTGATTTCATGTTGATTTAAATGAGTAATGCTATATTGCATGTGTTCTGTTATCTGTCTCCAAATTGAGTGTGTTCTTCTTCTGAATCTAGATATCTAAGGGGTGTTTATGGTTTTGGAGTATAGGTTACTGTATTGAATGCTTGATTTCTTACTTCTGCTCAAGGAGTAGATTAAATGTTTCAGATCAAGTGTTGGGAGGAATGTACTGCAGTAAGGATGTTCGTAAGCAGAGATAAGTAAACACTCGGTCTCGGGAAGTATCTGTAAGGTAGGTGCTGGACAAACCCCCTTGAAATCTAGTCTTTGGTATATGTTTATGCTGATCATTCACATGTGTATGTCTATTGACTCTGAGCCCTGGATAGACACCAATCTAGTCTTGTATTTAGGTTGCAACCCAAAGTCTCAGTTTTGCATCCAAATATAAAATCAAACTTAAATCTTCAAAACCAAACCTTTAGGACTTTAGAAGTAGTTTAGGACCAAAATCCTCTGATTCACAACTAAGCATAAGCCCAAAGCTAGCCCTTTTGTACTTATTCCACAGTTTTGCTCTACATGAAGGAGGATTTATCTGCTTTGTATTAGCATCTCAGTCAATTCATAGTCACATTTCATGGATGTTGAATAGGGAATACCCCCTTGGTTCTGCAGAGCCTAAAGAAGAAGAGGCGATAGTTATAGAGTCCATCTCCTGTACTGTTGGCCCCTAGCCCGGGAATCCTGTTGATCAATGATGGCTACCTTGTAGGGATAACTGGGAACAAGCATCCAGTTTGGGAAAATAACCAACAGATCTGGTGACTCCGCTGGGGAATGCTTTGTGTAAGAACCCTGGTAAAAATAATTCCTAGTTGTAGGTGGCGACTCTGAACAATCTCCCAACCGATAAAGTAAAAATTTGTATGCAAGGGAGAAGATCCCTGCTTAATCCTCTATCTGTAGAGTTATCCATAAAAATGATGTACAGAAGAAAAGGGATTGTTCAAGCCAGTTGAGAGGGTTCTCCCAGAAGTAATGATAACGTTTAGGACAATTCAGGATCTTCAAAGCAGACAATACCTTATTTTTCAAACACTGAGGCTGAAATCTAGAATGTATATGAAAGACAACAGGGTAGTGGATTGAGAATGAGGTCGGAAGTGTTTCAAGAATGCCCTTTCCTTGATTCCCCTGATAGATTTGAAGAAGTTGAGTCCCCAAGGGATGATGATAATGATCAGAATGTAATGAAACCATCCTCTTCTATGCCTAGGGAGGAGGAATTAGTTGAAGAAATCAAAAGCTTAACAGCTAAATTAGAATATTTGCAAGCGGTAAAAATTAGAGATGACATGAGATAGAAAGTGCAAGCTCTGAGAACTGCTCAGAATGATTCAGTTCCCACCCTTGAGAATATAAATGTCTTGAGAAACCAGCATAGAAATGAAGTGTAGGATCAGCATAATGATCAGAGACAGAACACAAATAATGCTAGAGTACCATTAAATAATGTAGGAAATCAGAATGCAAATAGAAATGCCAATGTTATTCAGCCTGGTAGACAGCCTATAAAGCTGGATAGATTCAGATAACTAGTTTTTGATGGCATTCATGGTTACCCAAATCCTATTGACAAACATGTGAGGCCGCAAGTGCCAAAGTTTTTAGGAAACAATACTGTGTCAGGAGAAGACCACTTAAAAGCTTTTCAGAATATCATGGACAACTTTGAGGTTGAGCATGAGGATGTTTTTATGAAATTATTTATGCAATCCTTAGTTCATGAGGCTAGAGAATGGTACAAGGGTCTGCCTAATAGGAGTATTTCGTCATGGGATGACTTCAGAAGAATTTTCAAAGAACAATATGGTGATAAAACTGATCCTAGTTTTTTCATTAATGAATTCACTGGCATTACCAAAGGATCAAATGAACAGGTTGCTGATTTCAATGCTAGATTCACTAGGGTGTTGAACAAATTGCCACATCACCTGAGGCCTAATGAACCTATGTGCATGGTGTTGTACATAAATGCTTTTGATGCCAAAACAGCTTATGGATTAAGAGCTAAGGGTCCTCACAGCCTCAGAGATGTTTTCAAAATAGCAACAAATATTGAAAATAACAGAAAAGAGTTTGGTAAGATAAACATAAGAGATGATGTAAAAATTTTGCAAAATCCAAATACTAAATCTCAAAGTGTTCAAGGCAATACATCTACTTTTGAGGATAAATTAGATAAATTGACAACTATTGTCAAGGACCTGAGCTATAGAATGACTAAAAATGAAAAAGGGGTAGGTCCTGACAGGGAAGTTTACCAAAGGCAAGAAAGAAGACCATCATTACATGATATGCCATATAATACCAATTGGCATAATGGTAAACCAGTTCTTCCAAATAGCAACCCTAATCAAAGAGCTCAACATGTTAAGGAAACTCCTAACCCTTTGAAGAAGGCTGTTAATATTGTTAATGACACCCCATGGTGCATAATATGTCAGATGCCTCACTCACAGTCACAATGTATGATTGCTCAGTCTCTATATAATAATGTTGTTGCCTGTGATGAGTGCAATGAACCACATTGCATGGAAGATGACAATATCAACATGCTGTCTACAAACAGGGAGTATCCTTCTAATGATGTCAATGCAAGCACAAATAATGAGATTCAGGTTTGCCAGTAGTTTCCCTATGATGAAGATAATTATGCTTATGCTCAGGACTCACACAATTTTTTGAATAACTTGAGGAGGCCTTCTGATGAAGAGATTAGAGCCTTCACAGTTGCAGCAGTGGCTCAAGTCAAAAGCAATTACAATCTCAGGGGTAAAGCCCAGGTAAGTAACTCACACCAACCAGAGAATACTCTTGTGAACCAATCAGTGCACAGCCATAAAGAGACTGAACCACAAAAGAAGCAATGGAGCAATAATAAGCAAAATTTTAAGCAAATAACAGGTCATGATTCTCAAGGATCAAAAAATAGAATTCCCCAGGTTGAGGATCAAAATAAAAAATTTTAGATCAAAGATGATAGTCAGGGAGCCACAAAAATTAAAGCTGGATCATACCAAGATAAAAATAAAACTGTAGATCAGGCTACAACTGTTATACAAAATTATGCTCCGTTTGACATAACTCAGATCTTGTCCTAGGTAAAGATCTCTGTTCCATTGATGGAGCTGATGAAAGTTGAAGAGTTTAGAAATAAAACATTGTCCCTGATTTCAGGAATACCCTATCAAGCTAGTCAAAATATTGAGACTTAGGGTAAGAAACAAGTTCTGTGTATTGATGAGGATGAGGTCCCTAAAGTTTATTTGGGGATGACCATGACAAAATACCCTTCACAGGTTGAACCATTCTATGTCTCCCTTGTCATAAATGGAAAAGTGATTAAGAATTGTATGCTTGACTCAGGAGCATCAACAAACATCATGCCTTTGGCTATTATGCAGCAAGCTGGGTTAAAGATAGATAAGGCGTGTGGGAAATGCTATGCCATGGATGCTAGAGAGGTACTAGTCATTGGAATTATGAAAGATGTAGATTTCAGACTGGCAGTATATCCTGAAAAGACCTACAAAATGAACATAATGGTTGTTGATATCAAGCCACAATATGGCATGTTGTTGTCAAGGAGATGGGCAGCATTGATTGGTGGAAGTATGCAACTAGATCTATCATATGCCATGATCCCTATGAATGGTAGGGATGTCAAACTAATCAGAGAAGAAAGGTCACTAGACACGGTTGAGGATCAAGAATAAGAGGAGCATATATGTTTTGTGGACACTGACTGTGAAAATTTCAGAGTTGTCTCAGATGAAAGAGGAGGTGAAGGGAGAGACGTGCATTCAGGAGCTTGACCAACAGGGTCTATGGACCATGTATTTTGATGGAGCTTGTTCAAAGGAAGGCTCTAGTGCTCGAATTGTTTTTCTGTCTCCAGCTGGTAAGCTTCTAAAATTCTCTTTATTGCTGAAGTTTTCTTGTACGAATAATATTACAGAGTATGAAGCTCTGTTATTAAGATTGAATGTTGCTTTGAAGCATGGGATCAAGATGCTCAAAGTATTTGGGGATTTAGAGTTAGTCTTTTCCCAAGTCAGAGATAAGTATGCATCAAGGAATAAGAGGTTAAAATAGTATAAGCATGCTGTTTGGGATACAATTGAATTGTTTGATGCTTTTTCAATAAACTGGATTGAGAGATCAAAGAATGTCAGGGCAGATTTTCTAGCTAATGTAGCCATAAGGCCAGATGATGTTACTATGTCAGATGTTACAAATGTTGAGGTTAAACTTAGACCTGCAGTACCAGATAATGTTTACAGCTGGCAAGTATTTGATGATGACAGAGATTTGCTGAGATTTCTACATTGCATTGATGAATATGAGAACCAGGAAGTGGATTTTCAAAACTTTGTAGAAGTTGTAGATGGGAAAGAGATTCTCTTAGGGAAGGAGGTAATTCAACTCAAGACAAATAAAATCCCTAGAGGATTGGTTGCTTTAGAGAGAACATTTGACAATAGAAACCAATTTGTCACAAAGGCATCTCCAACAAACAAGAATGATTTAGAGGAGATAAACTTGGGGACATCTCATGCCCCCAAGAGGGTATACATTGGCAAACAGCTCAAGCCACACATTAGAACTATGTTGATTGCACTACTGAGAAGATATAAGCATGTTTTTGCCTGGTCATATGAGGACTTAAAAGCTTATAGAGAGGATTTATTCCAGCATGAAATCCCGTTGAAGCCTGGAGCTAAACCATTTAGACAGAGACAAAGACCTATCAACCCAACTTTAGCTCCAAAAATGCAGGAAGAGCTTATGAAGCTTAGGGAGGCTGGAATAATTATGCCCATCAGACACTCAACTTGGGTGTCCAACCTTGTCCCAATTAGAAAAAAGAATGGTGACATAAGACTTTGTGTGGACTTTAGAAATCTCAATGTATCTTCTTTGAAGGACAATTATCCATTGCCTAACATGGAGGCCATGTTGCAGAAGGTGACTGGCTGTGAACTTTTATCCATGATGGATGGATTTTTAGGGTATAATCAGGTGAAGGTAAAAGAATCTGAACAATATAAAACTGCCTTCACCACTCCATGGGGAACCTATGTATATGTGAGAATGCCATTTGGACTGACAAATGCAGGTGCTACATTTCAGAGGGCTATGGATGTTGCTTTTGCAGGATTGATTGACTCAATCTTGGCTGTATATCAGGATGATTTAACTGCCTATTCAAAAAAGGAAGAGCAACATTGCATGCACTTAGAATAGATCTTTATTAGAGCATTGGAGTATGGCATCTCACTCAACCCAAAGAAATGTGCTTTTGGGGTAGTGGAAGGAAAATTGCTTGGACACATTGTTTCCAAGGATGGAGTCAGGATTGACCCTGAAAGGGTGGCTGCAATTGACAAAATTTAGATCCCCACAACAGTGAAAGGTGTTCAATCCTTCTTTGGGAAAATTAATTTTCTTAGAAGATTTGTTCCTAACTTTATATAGACCACCAAAGATATTTCTAAAATGTTGAAGAAAGGTGCAACTGTAAAATGGGAAGATGAAGCAACTGAGTCATTTCAGAACATCAAAGAGGATATAAAGATGGCTCCTATGCTAAAATCTCCTAATTTTTCTAAGCCCTTTCAGCTGTTCTCATTTGCTTCTTTCCATACTATTGCTGCATGCTTATTGCAGAAAAATGCAGAAGGTTTTGAACAACCTATAGCTTTCTTTAGCAGGTCATTGCAAGCTGCTGAGTTAAATTATGATATCATGGAAAAGCAGGCATATGCACTGGTTAGAGTAGTCAAGAGCTTCAGGCCATATTTGGTAGGCTCTCAGATAATTGCATATGTGCCTCATGCAGCAGTTAAAGATATCTTTATTCAGCAGGAGGTAACTAGAAGGAGATGTAGATGGATAAACAAATTGCAAGAGTTCAACATTGAAATACAGATCACAAAATTGGTAAGAGGACAAGGTTTGGAAAAATTGATGACACGGTCAAATCTAGAGGCATGCCAAGTGAATGTAGTGCATAATGAAGTTGTAAATATGTCAGAATCTGAATGGTATAGGGACATAGTACATTATTTGTAGAATTTGAACTGTCCCTCCCATCTATGTGATAATCAGAAGAGGACCTTGAAGCTGCATGCTGTTAAATACATCATGGTTCAAGGAGAGCTGTATTGGAAAAATCCTGATGGTGTATTACTCAGATGTGTGAATGAGGATCAGGCTAAGGATATTCTAAGTGACATGCACAAGTGAGTGTGTGGTGGACACTATGCTGCCCAGACTACAGCCCACAAAATTCTTAGAGCAGGCTACTGGTGGCCAACTCTTTTCTCAGATGCACAAAGAATGATCAGAAAATGTGACCCTTGTCAAAGGTTCTCATGAAAGCTAAAGTATGAAGGTGCATTTCAGCAATGGGGAATTAATTTTATAGGGGAAATCTTAGAAAAATCAAGTGGAGGACACAGTTGGATTTTGGTTACTACTGATTACTTCACTAAATGGATTGAGGCCATTCCAACTAAAAAATATACAAGCAAAGTGGTGATGGATTTTATTTTAGAAAATATTGTTATCAGATTTGGAGTACAAGCCAAAGTGGTCACAGATAATGCAATGTGCTTCAGGTCTGGTGAATTTATTGATTTTTGCAACAATTATGGAATAAATTTGTTACATGCATCACCATATCATCCACATGGAAATGGTCAAGCAGAGTCAAGCAACAAAAGCCTCATGAAAATTGTCAAAAGGATGGTAGACAAAAACAAAAGGGCTTGGGATTCAAAGTTGAAAATGACATTATGGGCTAACCGAGTAACAGTCAAGAAAGCAACTAGAAGGTCACCATTTGAACTCGTGTACGATGCGACAGCTAAATTGCCTGTAAACAACCTCCTGCCAGTTTATTAATTCATACAGGAAAATGAGGAGATTGAGGACTCAATGACTAGAAGAATAAATCAGTTGGTTGCACTAGATGAAATGAGAAGGGAGGCACAGAAGACAAACATCAAGAGACAACAAAAGGTAAAATATCTGTTTGATAAAAGGGCTACAGAAAGAAAGTTTCAGATAGGTGACTTGGTCCTTCTATGGAATGCAAGGAACCAGGATAAGGGCAAACATGGTAAATTTGAGCCCTTATGGGTAGGCTCGTACCAAATCAGCAACACTCATGGAGAAGATTCCTATTTTCTCCAGGCCCTAAGTGGTGAATTATTGGAGTTACCTGTGCATGGTCAGTTCCTAAAGCCCTACTTCTCATAAATGCTTGTCTTGTGTTCACACTGTAAATTAGATGTAAATATTTTGTACATGCCTTGTATAGTCAGTCGTGTTTTGAGTTTGGTGTTTTGTCTGGTCTGCCCCGGAGTAGTCTGGTTCTCACTGTAGTCTTGCGTCTGCATGTCCCTGGTCAGAGCCACTGGTGGTGCTCACCTAGGGTTAGGGTTTTGAATTTGAGATTGCAGGTTTTTGTTTTTATCCCTTCAAACCCTTAGTGCCTTGGGTTAGGTTGTTCCTTGACCCACATGCAATGTTTTACCGCTTGTTCCTGCTGCACTTAAGAAAAATGCTAAATTTTTATATGTGCAAGTGCAAATGTATGTTGGCGGGCTCAAAGGTGCACATCAACTTTCAAAAAATGGTGAAAAAATGAGTCATATGCATTCCGGAATGCATATCAGGTTGCATATACATGGGAGAATCTATCATAGATTCCCAGGAATTTTCTGCGATGGTATGTTGTGTTTGCTTGTTTAATAGGTTTGTATGTTTAGACATACAAGTGAAAATATACAAGGGTGGTGGATATGCTTTCGCTACAGTGTGATGTACAAGTGGTCTTGTATGTCGAGCAACATACAAAGGGGAGCGCATATACATTTGCTACAATGTGGCGGAGATGTATTCGGTGGGGCCCTCAGGTATATACAAGTGAGATTGTATATGATCGGCATACAAAGTAGATGTGCATTGTCAATATGCAAATGTGAAAGACAAAGGGAAGATGCATCACGGATTCTAGGGGATATTCCAATCTAGCAGATAAGGTGTTGAAATCCATAGCTTGCATGTATATGGCATTGTATATGCCGATATACAAACAAAAGGAGATACAAGGCCCGGATTTGAAAGTTTTTCAAATCTGATGGATAAATGGCTGGGGTCCGTTGTATGTATATCGCATTTATATGATGCGATATGCAAGGATATGTACAAGTAAGGAAATGCAAGTTGGACCTGATTTGAATTTCAAAGCACCTCATAGTCATTTGAGGTCCGTAGAATGTATATTGGATTTGTATGTGCAGCATACAACCCGATATACAAAGGAAAGACATACAACCTGGATGCGAAGGAGAAATCAAATGTAGTGAATGAAATTTGAGGTCCATGGATTGTATGAAGTGCTTGTATGTTCGCGATATGCAAGGGGCCGATATACAAATGGTGGGCCCTGGCAACTTAAAGAAGTTGTTGTATGTATATGCATCCTGCATATACAAAGATTTAAAAAGTGATTGTATATGCATTTAAGCATGCATATACAAGGGCGAAAAGGGCAAAATAGACAAGGGCTAAGTCAGCGATAGAGGAGCTAGGTGCCTATGTGGCATGATGTCATTGGTTGGTGACTTTTTGACATGTTTTGGAGCCGTTGATCTCCGCGATGGGGAGATATGATCAACGACCGTGTTTTAAATTGTTAGCGATGGTTTTCTTTGCATCAGTAGTCATGTTTTCAGCGAGAAAACTCCATGGATGTGCTATTGCAACTTCCTAAAGAAGCACAGGTAGGTGAGCCTTTATTGGCTACTTGCAGGGGCATGGTGGATTGAGTGATTGGCTACCTACCAGTTTTATGAGGAATGTCCCTAGGCGGTAGTGCAGGGCTCGAGGCCTCCCTGTTTCTTCCTCTACCTATTGCATTCAATGTTGAGCGCCATTTTCTGGTGCAGGGTATCTGGCAGGAATTTTGACTTGTCATGTAATAAATTTGCTGGATGTACAATTTGGCTATATGAGGGGGCAAACTGTGTCATTTAGGGTTGTTGAAAACGGGACAAAATTTTGGTGCTGTAATAAGATACAACTTCATTGGTGGCCCTGTTCTAGATGTGTTGTGAGTTTATGAGTCTCATGTTCTATGTCTCATGCATGAATTTACTGATTTCATGTTGATTTAAATGAGTAATGCTATATTGCATGTGTTCTGTTATCTATCTCCAAATTGAGTGTGTTCTTCTTCTGAATCTAGACATCTAAGTGGTGTTTATGGTTTTGGAGTATAGGTTACTATATTGAATGCTTGATTTCTTACTTCTGCTCAAGGAGTAGATTAAATGTTTTAGATCAAGTGTTGGGAGGAATGTACTGCAGTAAGGATGTTCGTAAGTAGAGCTAATTGAACACTCGGTCTTGGGAAGTATTTGTAAGGCAGGTGCTAAACAAACCCCCTTGAAATCCAGTCTTTGGTATATGTTTATGCTGATCATTCACATGTGTATGTCTATTGACTCTGAGCCCTAGATAGGCACCAATCTAGTCTTGTATTTAGGTTGCACCCCAAAGTCTCAGTTTTGCATCCAAATATAAAATCAAACTTAAATCTTCAAAACCAAACCTTTAGGACTTTAGAAGTAGTTTAGGACCAAAATCCTTTGATTCACAACTGAGCATAGGCCCAAAGCTAGCCCTTTTGTACTTTTTCCATAGTTTTGCTCTACATGAAGGAGGATTTATCTGCTTTGTATCAGCATCTCAGTCAGTTCATAGTCACATTTCATGGATGTTGAATAGGGAATACCCCCTTGGTTCTGCAGAGCCTAAAGAAGAAGAGGAGATATTTATAGAGTCTATCTCTTGTACTATTGGCCCCTGGCCCAGGAATCCTATTGACCAATGATGGCTACCTTGTAGGGATAACTGTGAATAAGCATCCAGTTTGGGAAAATAACCAACAACCCCCACCGTGGTTTTTCCCTTAACCAGGTTTCCATGTAAAAATCTTGGTGTTATTTGTGATGATTATGTTTCTGCTCATGTGTTGTTGATTTATGCTTTCATGGTTATATCATTAATCTGTTTATAAGTGGTAAAGAAGATTGAATGCAACAAAAGATAAAGATTTGTGACAACTGATTCACCCCCCCTCTCAGTTGTCTGCCCTAATTTCAACACCTCCCTGCCTGTGTCAAAATGGGAGCTTTGGAATAGGGTATGGACATCCATCAAAACATAAAGGATAGAGAAATTTTGTTAGATGTTGTAGTTGCAACTGCCCTGTTAGACATGTATGGAAAATGTGGAAGCATAGACACGACACGTGAACCATTTGACATAATGCCTCAAAGAAATGTGGTCTCATGGATTGCAATGATTACATGATATGCACAAAATGGATTTGTTGAAAAGGCTTTAGAAATTTTGAAGTAAATCCAATTGGCTGGTGTAAAGCCAAATTCCACAACCTTTGCTAGCATCCTCCCTGCCTGTGTCAAAATGGGAGCTTTGGAATAGGGTATGGACATCCATCAAAACATAAAGGATAGATGAATTTTGTCAGATGTTGTAGTTGCAACTACCCTATTAGATATGTATGTAAAATGTGGAAGCATAGACAAGGCACGTGAACTGTTTGACAAAATGCCTCAAAGAAATGTGGTCTCATGGACTGCAATGATTGCAAGATATGCACAAAATGGATTTGTTGAAAAGGCTTTAGAAATTTTAAAGCAAATGCAATTAGCTGGTGTAAAGCCAAATTCCGCAACCTTTGCCAACATCCTCCCTGCCTGTGTCAAAATGGGAGCTTTGGAATAGGGTATGGACATCCATCAAAACATAATGGAAGGGGGATTTGTTTCAGTTATTGTAGTTGGAAATGCTCTAGTAGACATGAATGCAAAATGTGGAAGCATAGACAAGGCACAAGAACTGTATGACAGAATGCCTTGAAGAAATGTCATATCATGGAATGGAATGATTGCAGGATATGCACAAAATGGATTTTTTGAAAAGGCTTTAGAATTTTTAAAGCAAGTGCAATGGGTTGGTGTAAAACCAAATTCCACAACCTTTGCCAGCATCCTTCTTGCTTGCGCCAAAATGGGAGCATTGGAACAAGGTATGGACATCCATCAAAAAGTAATGGATAGAGGAATTTTGTTAGATGTTGTAGTTTCAACTACCCTGGTAGACATGTATGCAAAATGTGGAAGCATTGACAAGGCATGTGAACTGTTTAGTAGTTCATATTTGGCCTAGCCCCAAAATATTCCTTTTTCCCCTCTTTCTATCAAATAAATCCGATCAGAGAAAGCCTAAATAGAAAGAGGAAAGTCTTAAATCCTACATTCCCCCATGGTGTGCCTTACAAAAAAAATCCCAAAAATCTTGCCTGGAGAATCCTTGCCAAAAACCCAAAAATCTTGTCTTCAAGTGCCTTCTATTGCAGATAATTCTCAGTTTTATACTTTATCATTTTTGTATGTACCCTTGTATGTATATGCATTCGCATATACAATTGTATATACAAGGGAAGATGCAAAGTCAAATACAAAAGGTGGGGTCCACCTATTGTATGTATATGCGATTGTATCTTTGTACATACAATCTGCATATACAATGGCATATGCAATCCTAAGATACAATCCCGGACCTGAAAGAATATGCAGTCTGGTTTAGAAAGGCAGATGCGGTTGTATGCATCTTTGTATGCATGTTCGCATTGTATACAAGGCAATATATAAGGGTCAGATACAAGTGCATATACAAGGTCATATACAAAGGTCACTTGCAAAGGTTAGATGCAATGTTTGTATGTACAAGCGATTGTATGCAGTTTTGTTTGTATATTCGCATTGTATATACGATATACAAACGCAATATACAACAGGGATATACAATGCGGACCTGACTGGGAAATTAAATTTGGCAAACTCAGCGTTGGGTCCATAGTTGTATGTTGAAGTGCATGTATGTGCCAATATGAAAAAAAAAGCAAAGATACAAGTTGGACCTGTTTCAATGTTCCATTCTAGTTGATAATCCTTTGAGATCCGCATTGTATGTACATGCGATTGTATTGCATATACAAAGCATATACAAAGGGATTTTTTGGTGAGACGGGCCTTATCGGCGGCTCAGTTTGAGGTCTCTCCGATGGCCAATAAGGATGCTGGAGGATGCAGCGATGGATCCCAGGTTCAGCTCAGCGACCTATGGAGTGATGACATGTGGCAAGGATAGGTGCAAAAGGTGATACAAAGGTAAGGGTCCACTTTTGTATGTTGGCAATTGTATTGTATATACAATTGCACATACAAAAGCAAGGTCAAAGGGAGATTCAAAGACATGCAAAGCAATTTGATATGCAAAGCACAAAAAGTGAAGAAATCGCATAGGTACAAAACTGAAGGATTTGAAGGACCCAATTGCATGATGATGTCATCCAAGCCTGTTCTTTGCCCAAGTTCTATATGATGCTGACATCATCATGGTTTTTTCAAAGTGTATCCATTTGTGTATGTTTGTATGCATACAATTGACGATTCTCCTTGCAGCGAGGATAAAATTGAAGGTCACCGACTCAGACGCCAAAATGCAAGTTCGGTCAAATAGGGAAAATTCAAAGGCTGATTCAATGGCAGATGCAAAGTGATGTACAGATGCAAGATGCAGTTGATCGTAACTTTGACTGCCCATATCTCCCTCATTCTAGTGAATTTCAACATGCTTCAAAAGGTAAAAGTGCTTATTTTTTCATCCTCTTTCATCTGGCAGGCTTTTGAGGGGATTTTTCTCACTTTCAAAATATGATCTGGATTTACATGCTCGACCGATAAGATGTCTCAATGACCATTTTGGCAAGTGTAGAGGCTGATATTTTCACAATAACTCCGGTTGGTAGGCTTTGCAGGTAGATTCATGGCAGATGGCTTCACTCTTTAATGCGTATGGGCTCTGTGTCTTGCTGGCAGATCTTCATGTGTTTGGCAATGACTTTGGGGCTTTTCTCTTCAATGCCCTATCCTATCTTGCATTTGGGCAACCGTTTCTCAGGTTGCAGACCTGCCAGCAACATGGTTCTATCCTTTCACCATGCCCCTGTCTCTGCACCCTTATCCCTTCATTGATGACCTCGAATCCTGTGGAGCGACTTCAACACTTTCTGCGCAAGAACTTGACCTTTAAAAATGCAGTGTAACCTCATTATTTAGGAGGATGGTTTTATTTTGGAGCTGTTATGCTATCATTTTTTCTGTAGTCAGACCTCTTATTGTAATTCCAGGGTATGGAAATGTGACTCACTGTGCCTGAATCTGGCCTCTGTTGTTTTCCTTTTATCCACCAATGAATCTGATTAGCTATACTGAGTATACTTCTGCTACTAAATATTCTATAATGTAATGGTTTTTGACCTTCATGATCAATATATGCATGATTTCTTGCCTCTCTTATGTCCTGATTTATGTGTTTTACTTGAAGTTATAATCTATTCTGTGAGTAAAATGGCTCCTCTATAGGTTAGATCTTCATATCGAAGCCTCAATCAGCCCTATAAGTCTTTGTGAACTCCCTTCATGATTGAGATCATTGTTGTGTCTCTCTTCTAGAATCACTATTGCTCACTAAATCTGGTGTATCACCCCTTTCATTTCAGTTTCCTTCTAACCCTTTTCCCTTGCAAGCATTAGCACTAGGTTTAGATATATTCCTCTAAGCATTAGGCTTAGAATGAGGAAGTCGACCTTGTCTGGAGGTCTAATCTCAATTCACAAGGTCCCACACTTCGAGATCATTCCCATTGTGTCATTAGAATGCTTGGACTCTCTCCAAGCAGGGTGTAATTCTATGTGACAACAGGTAGAATGCCTCAAAGAGATCTCATCTCATGGAATGCAATGATTGTGGGATATGCACAAAATGGATTTTTTGAAAAGGCTTTAGAAACTTTCAAGCAAATGCAATTAGCATGTGTAAATCCAAATTCGACAACCTTTGCCAGTATCCTCCCTGCCTGTGCCAAAATGGGAGCTTTGGAACAGGGTATGAACATCCATCATAACATAATGGAAGGGGGATTTTTGTTAGATATTATAGTTGGAAATGCTTTGATAGACATATATGCAAAATGTGGAAGTATAGATAAGGCACATGAAATTCCTAGTAAGGAAAAGGTACTTAGTGACTTTCAGCATCAAGTAATTGACATCCAGAATCAAAACCATAGTTTACAAGGTGAGCTAAATGTCTTCAAGGAGAGGATTTATGACCTGGAAACTGAAGTTCAAATAGTTGAACTAGAAAATGTCAGAAAAGAAAAAGAGGAAAGAGCTACCTATGAATATAAACTTCAAAGAACTGATGCAAGAGCGATTAGAGTAGAAATGGATCTAGTTGATAGCCTTGAAAGAATCAAATATCTTGAAAGTAACTCTGTCAAGGATACAATTATGATAGATGAGTTAAAAGTACAAGTCATCCAATTACAAAAATAACTAGAATCATCTGAAGATGTACACACTACACAACTTGTAGGCTTGGAAAAATCCCTAAGAGAATTTCATAATCAAGTAATGAAGCTTCAAAGTGAGAATGCCATTTTGGAAAATAAAGTAAGTGTGTTGAAGGAGAAAAATTGTGAATTGGAAAATGTACCTTAGAAAGTCCAGCAGGAAGGTATAGATAAAGAAAAAGATCTATTTGATGCATATGAACATAGACTTCAAGCTAATGAAGCAAGAGCAAGAGAAGCAGAGGAAGAACTTGCCAAAGCTCTCAAATCAATTATTGAATTTGAAAATGCAAATCATAAAATAGGTGAGATCATTTCTAAACAGCAAAATCAAGTAAAGGCCATTAAAGATAAAACTGTGAAAATACAAGATGAACTTTGCTTGTGTTCTATGTGCATGTAGACATGCAGGTTCAGTGAATGAGGGCTGTACATTTTTCAATCATATTAGTAACCCTTATTGCATTACACCTACAATTGATCATTATGTGTGCATGGTTGACCTTCTTGCGTGTGTTGGCTATCTTGAGGACACTCTAAACTATATCATTAAGATGTCATTTAAATCTATCATGGTTGTGTGGATGTGTTTTCTTGGGCTTGTAGATCACATATGAATGTAGAGTTAGAAGTATTTACAGCCACCCTACTTTTTTATTTGGATCCTAAAAATGCTGTGACTTATGCACTTCTTGTCTACCCATAAGCAAAAATACATACATTGTGCCCATCCAAGGAAGATAGCTAATAAGACACCTCAACTACAAAGAAGGTCAATCTAACTTTATGTGAAAACATTTGGAAAGCCAGAACTTATTAGCTGTAAGACTTGATTTTGAAACAAATTTAGTTTAAAAAAACATCTCCACTACAGTGTAACAATCAAATCTAATGATATCTGAACTTATGTACACAATCACTTTTTTCCATCTATGCCATAAAGAGGCAATTTTGATGAAATACAAGGTCAATCATTCATTTTACTTTAGAGGGAAGAATGAATGGAATCTCTCACATGTTCATTCTAACGCTGAGATGTTCGATAAAGGGACCTCACAGTATATCCTTGAAGGTCCATAGCATTACTTATTGCAACAATAAGAGTATGGCAGACTTCATCTGTCACATAACTCCCAGCCTGAAAAAATGGAAATTGAAGAATTTAAAATAAATTGCGTAGAACCCGTCTCATGCATTTCAACAAGATCAAATACTAAATATAAATGAACATAAGTATTAGCATCTCATTAAATGGAGAAGAATAAATACTCAGCAGTGGATGAGCTTTCTTCTGTCATGGGTCAGAAACTACTATGCCAAGATCAAAAACATTTTCTCATCAAATATTAGGGATGTGAAAGACAGAACCAATTTATCACTACATATTTCATCTAATACTAATAGAACACTTTAAAACCTTGAATGAATTATCTTAAAAAACACACATGAAGCTATGCTTATGATTAAATCCTCTATTAGCATCTTACCATGATCTGGAACCTGGTACATGACTGACTATGTCCAGGGAAACATGGTTGTTTCGTATATTGGTTTGTAGATAGGTTTGGTGTATGTATAGGGGAAAAGGCTGGTTTTACAATTATGTATTTTACATTTGAAAATCCTTTTTGATCCAGGAGAATCTAAGTTTGATCAACCTGTGCCATCCTATGGGTTCACCAAACATCATGTGATAGACAGTGTTGGATTCATCATGGTTCCTCGTACTCATGGTCAAAACTGCAGAGCCTAACTCCCATTACACAGCACCAGCAAACACTAACAATGACAGCACAACCTTTGACACTAATAGTAGAATAATGGTGGAAAATGACAAACTACGAATTTAAACTGACAAAGGACAAACTATAGCTCTTCTTATAATCATCCATCCTATATTTATTCTCTAAACCTAGATTAGCTATAAATATGTTATATGGCTACTCATAAAATAGATCTCTAGTTTTGTAGTTCATGTTTTTTCATTTCTTGATGTATATATCCAACCTTCTGGATTCTATACAGAACTTGCAGGTTTATGAATTAATATATTCTATCATTACAATTATAATATGTTGCTTTACAGGTTTCTTGTTAGTGCATTCATTTGTAGCCTATTTCATGGCACTCTGATTATTGTTTAGAAAAAGAAATACTAATTCCTGAACTATTAGATCTTGACCATGTTAGCACTCATTTTGACCTGGGGGCTGATTTTTCATGTTTAGGGGGTTTCTTCATTTGAACCCTATATCTTCTTGCCCATTTTCGTAAGTGTTGGACCTCCTCGACATTTTTCAGCTGCAGCATCATATTTTCCTGAGGAGGGGGTCATCATCATCATGTTCATATTTCCAGTTATCGCCGTGTTGCTTGCGAGGGTCATCATATTTTCTGCCTGCATGATCTTTCACGGGGTGATATTTTAACATCGGGTGATCTTTGTTAAGGTCATCCTGATGATGTTGCTGTAAAGTTCTAAGTGCGACCCGATTTTCATCGTGGTCATCATATTTTAGACGTCAGGATGATCTTAGTCAATATCATCCTGATGTTGTTGTATCACTTCATGTTCGTTGTTTTATCATCCTGATGATGATGGTATCAAGGAGGTAGCCGCCTGTCGGCTTCGTGCATTATCTAGTGGGGGGTGATCTTTTCAAATATCTGGCATATTCATCTATCACCCCGATCTTACAGTGGAGCTACAGTGCAGCATGATATTTGTGCATCAGGATGATATTTTCCAAATATCCGGTTATCCTCCGAATATCATCCTGATGTCGATATGCTGATGACGTCATACGGATATGAGGAGGTGCACAGTAGGCAGATATGCTGATGACATCAGCAGGATATGACGATGACGTCATCAGGATGTTCATCGGCCAGACTTTTGGCATCGGCTAAGCAGGAGGATCTTCCTCCGATGGATCAGGTTGTGCCCATGAAGGCGTTTATCATGCAGGTGATTTTTCGAGCAACAGGATATCATGCTGTTGGAGGATGATGATGAAGTCTTATACTAGTGTCGTCAGGAGCAAAAGCACCGACATCATATATGCTCGCGACCTAGTATATAAGGTGATGAAAAGGTCACCGCGGGGTGCATGTGGGATAATTGATATCCTGCATATTTGAAATATCATGACGATGTATCTTGGCGGGAAGTGGTTGCGATCGACTGTCAGATGTTCTTCCCGAGGCCGCGGGTTGGTGCGCCATTAATGGTGATTGTTGCAGAGGTATGGGCGATGGCGTGGACGGATCTGGTACCCGATTGAAGATCTGGATCCCTAGGCGGCGGCGCAAGGCTCGAGATTTCTTCCTGTCTCCTCTCCCACCTGCTGCATTGAATGTTTGAGCGCCATTTTTCTGATACTGTGTATATGGTAGGATTTTTGGTCAACCATGTAATTAATTGCTGTAGTACACTACCTTGCTGTATATAGCAGGTTGTGTTGCTCATTTGAAGTTGTTGAAAGTTGAAGATTTTTGGCTCTGTAATTCAAAACAAGCTGATCTGGTTGCTCTGTACAGCTTAACCTGTGAGTCTATGTATCTCTTGTTGTATGTTTTGGCATGAACCCACTGATTTCATGATTAATCTTATATGAGAAATGCTATCTTAGCATGTGTTTTGTTAATTCTGTCTCCAGTATTGCATGTATTCTTCTTCTGAATCTGGATATTTGGGTAATGTTTAGATTCTAGAGCATAGAATTCCTATGTTGAATGTCTGATCTTTTAACTTCTTCTCAAGGGGTAGATTAAACTGTTTTCAGGTTGAACATTGGGAAGGGTATACTGCAGTAGGGATGCCATAAGTAGAGATAACTTAACACTCTTTATTGGGAGATATCTGTAAGGCAGGTATCACATATATCCCCTTGAAATCTAGTTTTAGTTGTTCATGCTGATCATTCACAGGTGTATGTCTGCTGACTCCAGGCCCTGGATAGGCACCAATCTTGCTTTGTGTTTGTGTTACAACCATATCCAGCTTTGCATCCAAACTATAAGTCAAAATCTAAATCCAAAACAATCTTTAGGACATTAGAATTAGTTTTAGGATCCTCAGTCCTCTGTCTACAACTGCAAATAGGCCCAAAGCTAGCCCCTTTGCTCTTATCTTTCAGTTTTGGTCTACTTACAGGAGGACTTATCTGCTTTCTGTCAGCATCCCAGCCTTGTATGCATATCCTCATGGATGTTGAGTAGGGAATACCCCCCTAGGTCTTGCAGAGCCTGAAGAAGAAGAGGAGATAAAATATAGAGTCTATCTCCTATACTGTTGGCCCCTGGCCCAGAGATCCTGTTGATCACTGATGGCTACCTTGTAGGGAAATCTGGGAATAAGCATCCAGTCAGGGAAAAAACCAACAAAAATTGGCGACTCTACTGGGGAACGGTGATTTGAAAATTGTTATTTGTGAAAGAACCCTGGTTTTCAAAGGAAAACAGTTCCTAGTAATAGGTGGCGACTCCGAAGTAATCTCCCAACCGGTCAAAGTAAAATTTATATGCAGGGGAGAAGATCCCAACAAAATCCTTTATTTAAAGAGTTACCAGTAACAAGAAGAATGATGTATAGAAGAAAGGGAGCTGTCTCAATCAGTCATGAGGGTTCCCCCAGAAAAAGTGATGATATGCAAGATAACCCTAGGCCATCAGGACAGCATGTGCCTTACTTTTCAAATGCAGAAGCTGATATTCAAGGTGCATATGAGAGGCAACAGGGTGGTAACATGAGAATGAGGTCAGAGGTGTTCCAAGAACGCCCTTTTCTAGACCCTAGTGAAAGGTTTGAAGAGGCAGAGTCTCTGAGGGATGATGAAGATGATGACCAGAATGGTATGAGACCATCTACCTCCATGCCTAAGGATGAACAGTTAGCTGAAGAAATCAGAAATCTAAGAGCAGAACTAGAATATCTACAAGCCATGAAAATCAGAGATGATATGAAGCAGAAAGTGCAAGCTTTGAGAAATGCCCAAAATGATTCAGTTCCTACCCTAGAGAATGCAAATGTACAGAGACATCAGCAAAGAAATGAAGTGCAACATCAGCATAATGATGAGAGACAAAATGTGAATGATGCTAGGATACCACTGAACAATGTAAGAAACCAAAATGCTAACAGAAATATTAATGTTAATCAGCTAAACAGACAGCCAATGCAGTTAGATAGATTCAGACAGCTGGTGTTTGATGGTATTCCTGGGTATCCTAACCCCATTGACAAGCATCTGAGGCTGCAAGTGCCTAAATTTTCAGGAAACAACACAGTGTCAGGAGAAGATCATCTAAAAACCTTTCAAAATGTCATGGATAACTTTGAAGTTGAACATGAGGATGTTTTCATGAAGTCATTCATGCAATCCTTAATAGATGAGGCAAGAGAATGGTACAAGAGTCTGCCTGACCGGAGTATTTCATCATGGGATGATTTTAAAAGGATGTTCAAGGAGCAATATGGTGACAAAACTGATCCTAGCTTTTTTGTAAATGAGTTCACCAGTATCACTAAAGGGTCAAATGAGCAGGTTGCAAATTTTAATGCAAGATTTACTAAAGTGTTAAACAAATTGCCACATCACATGAGGCCAAATGAACCAATGTGCATAATATTGTATATCAATGCCTTTGATGCAAAAACTGCATATGGATTAAGAGATAAAGGTCCTGCTACTCTCAGGGATGCTTTCAGAATTGCAGTTAATATTGAAAACAACAGGAAAGCATCGGGCAAGACAAATAGAAGGGATGATATAAAAATTCTGCAGAATCCAAACAAGCCTCAGAACACTCAAGGTAATACATCTGCCCCTGAAGATAAGATAGACAAATTGGCAAATGTTGTTAAGGACCTAAGCTATAGATTAGCTAGAAATGAAAAAGGGATGGGTCCTGATAGGCAAGTCTATCAAAGGCAGGAAAAGAGGCCATCATTGCACGATATGCCTTATAATACCAATTGGCATGATGGTAAGCCTACATTCCCACGTAACAACACAAATCAAAGGGCCCAACATGTCAAGGAAACTCTTGATCCTCTAAAGAAAGCTATAAATATTGTTGATGATGCTCCATGGTGTATAATCTGTCAGATGCCACATTCACAATTACAGTGTATGATTGCTCAATCCTTGTATGACAATGCTACATCTTGTAATGAATGCAATGAGCCACATTATGTGCAAGATGATGATGTTAATATGATGTCCATAGGCAATGGATACACTCTTTATAATGCTGATGAGAGTACAGATCATCAAACTCAGGCCTGCCAACAATTCCCATATGATGAAGATAATGAAGATAACTATGTGTATGCTCAGAGCTCACACAATTTTCTGAGTAACTTACAATGACCTTCTGATGAGGAAATTAGAGCCTTCACAGCTACAGCAGTTTCTCAAGTCAAAAGCAACTACAATCTCAGAGGTAAAAATCAAGTAGGCAGCCCACATCAGCCAGAAGGTATTTCTGCAGGTCAGCTAGTGTATGGTCATAAAGGAATTGAACCACAAAAAAGGCAGTGGGTTAATAATAAACAGAATTTCAGACACAGAATAGGTCATGAATCCCAAGGACCAGAAAACAAAATCCCACAGGCTGAAGATCAAAGTAAAGGTTCCCAAGACAAGAATGATGATCAGGGAACTATGAAAGTAAGAGCTAAATCAGCTCAGGATAAAAACAAGATTGTGGAGCAAGCTACAGCTGTTACACAAAATTATGCTCCATTTGATATAGCTCAAGTCCTCTCTCAGGTAAAAGTCTCTGTTCCACTTATGGAACTGATGAAAGTGGAAGAAATCAAGAATAGGACAATATCCCTAATCTCAGGGGTACCTTTTCAAGCTAAACAAAATGTTCAGACCCAGGGTGAGAAACATGTCATGTGTAATGAAGAAGATGAGGCTCCTGAAGTCTATTTAGGAGTGACTATGACAAAGTGTCCTTCACAAGTGGAACCATTTTATGTTTCCCTGGTTATAAATGGAAAAATAATTAGAAATTGTATGCTTGACTCTGGAGCATCTACAAATGTCATGCCTTTGGCCATCATGCAACAAGCTGGATTGAAAATTGACAAGGCATGTGGAAAATGTTATGCTATGGATGCCAGAGAGGTACCAGTTATTGGAATCATGAAGGATGTAGATTTCAAACTGGCAGCATTTCCTGAAAAGAGATATAAAATGAATATAACAGTGGTTGACATCAAGCCACAGTATGGTATGTTGTTGTCAAGAAGATGGGCAGCACTAATTGGTGGAAGTATGTAGCTGGACCTGTCGTATGCCATGATTCCAATGAATGGCAGGGATGTTAAGCTAATCAGAGAACAAAGATCATCAGAGACAGTGGGAGACCAAGAAGCAGAGGAACAGGTATGCTTTGTAGACACTGACTGTGATAACTTCAAGGTTGTCTCAGATGATACAGAAGATAAAGAGAAAAATGCCTGCATTGAAGAATTGGATCAGCGAGGTCTGTGGACCATGTTTTTTGATGGAGCTTGTGCAAAAGAAGGCTCTGGAGCTGGAGTTGTTTTCCTGTCTCCAACTGGTAAGCTCCTCAAATTCTCTTTCTTGCTGAGGTTTGATTGCACAAACAACATTGCAGAATATGAGGCTTTACTTTTAGGCCTAAATATTGCTCTCAAACATGGAATTAAGATGTTAAGAGTATTTGGGGATTCTGAGCTGATTGTATCCCAAATTAGAGATAAGTATGCTTCAAAAAACAAGAGATTGAAACAATACAAGCATGCTATTTGGGATACCATTGAACTATTTGATGCATTTTCAATAGGCTGGGTAGAGAGATCAAAAAATGTTATGGCTGATTTCTTAGCCAATCTTGCAATAAGGCCAGATGACATCACTCTGTCAGATGTTACAAATGTAGAAGTTAAAATAAGGCCTGCAGTACCAGAAAATATATGCAGTTGGCAAGTGTTTAATGATGATAGGGACTTGTTGAAATTTTTGCACTGCATAGATGAATATGAGAATCAAGAAATTGATTTCCAAGCTTTTGTAGAGACTATAGATGGAAAAGAAACTCTTGTGGGAAAAGAGATAATTCAGTTGAAGACTAACAAAATCCCTAGAGGGTTAGTAGCTTTGGAAAGAGCCTTTGACAATAGAGACAAATTGGTCACAAGGGCATCTCCCACGAATAAGGAAGATTTAGAAGAGATAAACTTGGGGACATCTCAGGCCCCTCAGAAGGTATACATTGGTAAACAGCTCAAACCACACATTAGGAGTATGCTGATTGCATTACTGAAAAGGTATAAACATGTTTTTGCTTGGTCGTATGAGGACCTAAAAGCCTATAGGGAAGATTTATTCCAGCATGAGATCCCATTGAAGCCTGAAGCTAAGCCATTTAGACAAAAGCAAAGACCTATTAATCCTACCTTAGCTCCCAAGATGCAAGAAGAACTCAAAAGGCTCAGGGAAGCTGGAATAATTGTGCCAATCAGGCATTCAACTTGGGTGTCTAACCTTGTCCCAGTCAGAAAAAAGAATGGTGATATTAGGCTTTGTGTTGACTTCAGGAACTTGAATGCATCCTCTTTAAAGGATAACTATCCACTGCCTAATATGGAAGCTATGTTGCAGCGAGTGACTGGTTGTGAACTCTTATCCATGATGGATGGATTTTCAGGTTATAATCAGGTGAAGGTAAAGGAATCAGAACAGTATAAGACCGCCTTTACCACTCCATGGGGAACTTATGTGTATGTCAGAATGCCCTTCGGACTAACCAATGCAGGTGCTACATTTCAAAGAGCAATGGATGTTGCTTTTGCAGGGCTGATTGATTCAATCCTGG
The DNA here is from genome assembly GCA_027924645.1 of Cunninghamia lanceolata. Lineage (NCBI taxonomy): Eukaryota > Viridiplantae > Streptophyta > Pinopsida > Cupressales > Cupressaceae > Cunninghamia > Cunninghamia lanceolata. The sequence continues at coordinate 17,242,765 of BSBN01000801.1, forward strand.
CTGTATATCAGGATGACTTGACTGCTTACTCAAAGAAAGAAGAGCAACATTGTTTGCATCTGGAGCAGATTTTCATAAGAGCACTAGAGTATGGTATTTCTTTAAATCCAAAGAAGTGTGCCTTTGGGGTAGTTGAAGGAAAGCTCCTGGGACATATTGTTTCCAAGGATGGAGTCAGGATAGATCCAGAGAGAGTGGCTGCTATTGACAGAATTCAAATGCCAAAAACTGTAAAAGGAGTTCAGTTGTTCTTTGGACAGATAAATTTTGTTAGGAGATTTGTTCCCAACTTTGCAGAAACCACAAGGAACATTTCCAAGATGATGAAGAAGGATGCAACTGTCCACTGGGAAAGTGAAGCAATAGAATCATTTCAGAGTATCAAAGAGGCAATCAAGATGGCCCCTGTTCTTAAATCTCCTGATTTTTCTAGGCCATTCCAAGTATTTTCATTTGCTTCCTTTCATACTGTTGCTGCTTGTTTGCTATAGAAAAATGAAGATGGTTTTGAACAGCCCATCGCTTTCTTCAGTATGTCCTTGCAGGCCTCTGAGTTGAAGTATGATATTATGGAAAAACAGGCATATGCACTAGTTAGAGCCATCAAAAGTTTCAGACCTTACTTGGTAGGATCATATATAATTGCATATGTACCCCATGCAGCAGTCAAAGACATATTCACTCAGCAGGAGGTGACTGGAAGAAGGTGCAGGTGGATAAATAAACTGCAAGAGTTTAACATAGACATACAAGTTACCAAGTTGATAAGAGGACAAGGATTAGCCAGGATGATGGCACAGTCAAACTTGGAAGCATGCCAAGTTAATGCAGTCCAAAATGAGAATGTAAGTGTATCAGGATCTGAATGGTACAAGGATATTATCTACTACTTGCAAAATCTGAATTGTCCTTCCCATTTCAGTGACAGTCAAAAGAGGACTTTAAAGTTACATGCAATCAGGTATGTTATTGTTCAAGGTGAGCTATACTGGAAAAACCCTGATGGTGTGCTGTTGAGATGTGTGGATAAGGATATGGCTAACAATGTTTTGATTGATATGCATAAAGGATTGTGTGGTGGACATTATACTGCCCAAACAACAGCTCATAAAATTCTCAGGGCAGGATATTGGTGGCCCACTCTCTTTTCAGATGCACAAAAGTTAGTAAGGAAGTGTGACCCTTGCCAAAGATTTTCAGGAAAGCTGAAATATGATGGTGCTTTACCCCTCAGAACTGTAACTGTGGATGCTCCATTTCAGCAATGGGGAATTGATTTCATAGGGGAAATTGCAGACAAATCAAGTGGGGGACACAGTTGGATTTTGGTGGCAACTGATTACTTTACCAAATGGATTGAGGCCATTCCAACTAAGAGAGCTACAAGTAAGGTGGTGATAGATTTCATGCTAGAAAATATTATCATCAGGTTTGGAGTACCATTCAAGGTAGTCACTGATAATGCTATGTGCTTCAAATCAGGTGAATTTGTTGATTTTTGCAACGGGTATGGGATAAATTTATCATATACATCACCATATCACCCACAAGGGAATGGTCAAGCAGAATCAAGCAATAAAAGCATCATGAAAATTGTCAAGAGGATACTGGACAAGAACAAGAGAGCTTGGGACTCAAAATTAAAGTTAGCCATATGGGCTGACAGAGTGACAGTAAAAAGGGCTATTGGAATGTCACCCTTTGAGCTAGTATATGGTGCATTAGCCAGATTGCCCATGAACAATCTCCTACCAGTTTACAAGTTCATCCAAGAGAATGATGAGGAGATTGAAGATTCCATGACAGAAAGAGTGAACCAGCTGGTTGCACTGGATGAAAACAGAAGGAAAGCCCACCAGATTAATCTCAAGAGACAACAAGATATGAAATATCAGTTTGACAGGAGAGCTATAAAAAGGAAGTTTCAAGTCAATGATCTGGTACTCATTTGGAATGCAAAGGGTCAAGAAAAGGGTAAACATGGTAAATTTGAACCCTTATGGATGGGCCCATATCAGATTTGCAGTGCTCATGGGGAGGATTCTTATTTCCTCCATGCCCTAGATGGTGAAGTTCTGGAATTGCCTGTGCATGGCCAATTCCTTAAGTTCTATTTTACGTAAATGACTGGTCGCTGTGCACATTTGTAAAATAATGTATAAAGTGTAAGTGTCTTGTGCAGTTCATGCTTTTTGACTTTTTGTCTGGTCTGCCCGGAGATCTGGTTCTCGCTGCAGGTTTTCACCTACACGTCCCCTTTCGGAGCCAGTGTTAGCACTCATTTTGACCTGGGGGCTGATTTTTCATGTTTAGGGGGTTTCTTCATTTGAACCCTATATCTTCTTGCCCATTTTCGTAAGTGTTGGACCTCCTCGGCATTTTTCAGCTGCAGCATCATATTTTCCTGAGGAGGGGGTCATCATCATCATGTTCATATTTCCAGTTATCGTCGTGTTGCTTGCGAGGGTCATCATATTTTCTGCCTGCATGATCTTTCGTGGGGTGATATTTTAACATCGGGTGATCTTTGTTAAGGTCATCCTGATGATGTTGCTGTAAAGTTCTAAGTGCGACCCGATTTTCATCGTGGTCATCATATTTTAGACGTCAGGATGATCTTAGTCAATATCATCCTGATGTTGTTGTATCACTTCATGTTCGTTGTTTTATCATCCTGATGATGATGGTATCAAGGAGGTAGCCGCCTGTCGGCTTCGTGCATTATCTAGTGGGGGGTGATCTTTTCAAATATCTGGCATATTCATCTATCACCCCGATCTTACAGTGGAGCTACAGTGCAGCATGATATTTGTGCATCAGGATGATATTTTCCAAATATCCGGTTATCCTCCGAATATCATCCTGATGTCGATATGCTGATGACGTCATCCGGATATGAGGAGGTGCGCAGTAGGCAGATATGCTGATGACATCAGCAGGATATGACGATGACGTCATCAGGATGTTCATCGGCCAGACTTTTGGCATCGGCTAAGCAGGAGGATCTTCCTCCGATGGATCAGGTTGTGCCCATGAAGGCGTTTATCATGCAGGTGATTTTTCGAGCAACAGGATATCATGCTATTGGAGGATGATGATGAAGTCTTATACTAGTGTCGTCAGGAGCAAAAGCACCGACATCATATATGCTCGCGACCTAGTATATAAGGTGATGAAAAGGTCACCGCGGGGTGCATGTGGGATAATTGATATCTTGCATATTTGAAATATCATGACGATGTATCTTGGCGGGAAGTGGTTGCGATCGACTGTCAGATGTTCTTCCCGAGGCCGCGGGTTGGTGCGCCATTAATGGTGATTGTTGCAGAGGTATGGGCGATGGCGTGGACGGATCTGGTACCCGATTGAAGATCTGGATCCCTAGGCGGCGGTGCAAGGCTCGAGATTTCTTCCTGTCTCCTCTCCCACCTGCTGCATTGAATGTTTGAGCGCCATTTTTCTGATACTGTGTATCTGGCGGGATTTTTGGTCAACCATGTAATTAATTGCTGTAGTACACTACCTTGCTATATATAGCAGGTTGTGTTGCTCATTTGAAGTTGTTGAAAGTTGAAGATTTTTGGCTCTGTAATTCAAAACAAGCTGATCTGGTTGCTCTGTACAGCTTAACCTGTGAGTCTATGTATCTCTTGTTGTATGTTTTGGCATGAACCCACTGATTTCATGATTAATCTTATATGAGAAATGCTATCTTAGCATGTGTTTTGTTAATTCTGTCTCCAGTATTGCATGTATTCTTCTTTTGAATCTGGATATTTGGGTAATGTTTAGATTCTAGAGCATAGAATTCCTATGTTGAATGTCTGATCTTTTAACTTCTGCTCAAGGGGTAGATTAAACTATTTTCAGGTTGAACATTGGGAAGGGTATACTGCAGTAGGGATGCCATAAGTAGAGATAACTTAACACTCTTTATTGGGAGATATCTGTAAGGCAGGTATCACATATATCCCCTTGAAATCCAGTTTTAGTTATTCATGCTGATCATTCACAGGTGTATGTCTGCTGACTCCAGGCCCTGGATAGGCACCAATCTTGCTTTGTGTTTGTGTTACAACCATATCCAGCTTTGCATCCAAACTATAAGTCAAAATCTAAATCCAAAACAATCTTTAGGACATTAGAATTAGTTTTAGGATCCTCAGTCCTCTGTCTACAACTACAAATAGGCCCAAAGCTAGCCCCTTTGCTCTTATCTTTCAGTTTTGGTCTACTTACAGGAGGACTTATCTTCTTTCTGTCAGCATCCCAACCTTGTATGCATATCCTCATGGATGTTGAGTAGGGAATACCCCCCTAGGTCTTGCAGAGCCTGAAGAAGAAGAGGAGATAAAATATAGAGTCTATCTCCTATACTGTTGGCCCCTGGCCCAGAGATCCTGTTGATCACTGATGGCTACCTTGTAGGGAAATCTGGGAATAAGCATCCAGTCAGGGAAAAAACCAACAGACCAAAAGCAAAATAACAATGTTAAATAAACTCCTGAACCAAAAGATAGCCATACAGATTTAAAACCCGTCTATTCCAGATCATAATGAAACTTAAATAAATAAATATTTGGGGAAAAGATTTAATTTCAGGAGTCTTCGAAAGAAATATAAGGTGAGAGAATATATAAACCCTAAGCTCTAAACCATAATGCAAATCTATTATGCGAAAAGACAAGATAAATTTTGTAGAAATGCGATGAAAGAAGGAATGAAGAGAATAAAAATACCATGGCAGCCTGTCTATTTTGGTTCACTAATTAAAACAAGCTGCACCTCTCGGCTCTGCAAAATCCCATTGCTCACAGCCTCCCCTCAAGATAATCAATAACATTCCCAAACATGGTAACTCACCTACATTCCCGCAAATAAACCCTAAGAACAGTGCGGTGTTGTAGTCTGCCATTCCCGACAATAGAGATTTGCTAACCGACCCTAGCCAATCTTGGAGCAAATGAATCATGAACACGGGCAGAAGCTTGAAAAGTGATATTGAATGGTGGACCAACATCGATAGTTGCACCAATAGCAAAGGGTTCAGACGATCCCTCTTCATATTTATCATATTTTAGTGAAATGGATTTCACTTTTGGCGCCCATCCTTTTCACTTTTGGCACTCATTTTTGAAAGTCTAATTTTTATCTATTTATTTGTGTGACTAGTTATTTAGTCATTTATAGTTGTGATTTTACTGGACGATCAAATTAGTCATTTATAGCTGTGTTGCAAAAATATACTAGAATTTAGTCATTTTTAGTTGTCGTGACTACAAGTTTTAGTCACGTAGTCATTTATTTGCCCAAATTCTACTAGTGGATCTTTGGCCCTTTTGGAATATGTTGTCAGATCATCTTGATAGACCACCATTATAGCATTGATTAGGTTGGCAAAGGCTACATCCATAACCCTTTGAAATGTTGCTCCATCATTTGTGAGGCCAAAAGGCATTCTCATGTAAACATATATACCCCAAGGTGTGGTGAAAGCAGTTTTATACTGTTCTGACTCCTTGACCTTCACTTGGTTATACCCTAAGAAGCCATCCATCATAGACAACAATTCGCACCCTGTCACTCTTTGTAGCATTGATTCCTTGTTTGGAAGTGGATAATTGTCTTTGAGTGATGAGATATTCAAATTTTTGAAATCCACACACAACCTTATGTCTCCATTTTTCTTCCTTACAGGTACCAAATTTGAGACTCAAGAAGAGTGTCTAATTGGCTTGATAATACCACCATCTCTAAGTTTCATGAGCTCCTCTTGCATCTTAGGTGCTAATGTGGAATTTATGGGTCTTTGTTTCTATCTAAATGGTTTAGCATTAGGTTTTAATGGTATTTCATGCTGGAAGAGGTCCTATTTGTATGCTTTTAAATCATCATAGGACCAAGCAAACACATGTTTATATTTTTTGAGCAAGGCTATAAGCATGTCTCTAACTTTAGGGCTGATCCTTTTTCCAATGTACACCCTTTTAGGAGCCATTTATGTCCCAAGATTAATTTCCTCAACATCTTCATGTTTGACTAGTGTAGGTTTCAGATTAAATCTGTCATGCCCATCAAATACTCTCTCCAGGGCTACAAGGCCTTTTGGTATCTTGTTTGTTTTAAGCTGCACCACCTCTTGCCCAAAGAGAGTTTCTTTATCATTTACTTCCTCCACAAATGCATTGAAATCTATTTCTTGAGATTCATATTGATCTATACAATGAAGAAACTTAATCAAATCCTCATCATCGTTGAACACTTGCCAATTATAGATGTTATCAAGGATTGTAGGTCTAGTTTTGAACTCCACCTCTGCTATTCCTGCTAGTGTAATATCATCTCTCTTTAGAGCTACATTTGCCAAGAAGTCTGTCATTATGTTTTTAGATCTCTCTACCCAATCTATAGAGAATGCATCAAAAAGTTCAATGGTGTCCCAAACAACATTTTTATATCATTTTAGTCTCTTATTTTTTGATGAATACTTTGCCCTGACTTGTGAGAAAATTAGTTCAGAGTCTCCATACACTGCTAGCAATTTGATTCCATACCTTATGGCAATGTTCAAACCCAATAGCAACGCTTTGTATTCAACTATATTGTTAGTGCATTCAAATGTTAATAAAAATGAGTACTTGAATGTTTTTCCAGTCGGTGAGATGAATATTACTCTTGCTCCATTCCCTCCTTTGATGCATGCACCATCAAAATACATTTTCCATACACCATGTTCATCAAGTTGAGCTTCTCTATTTATTGGTTTTGTGTTTTGCAATTCAGGTTTTCAATTCTGAAGCTTCCAAGATTCACATCACAAAAATAATTCATTTGGTTTGGATCAAGACACTTTATAATATTTCCATATCTTGGTTGTCTATACAACATGACTTCTTTTCCATTTACTGGTATTGTTGCATATGATAAGTCCAATTGGAGTATCTACTATAGTTATGTCAATTCTGTAAGTGGCTTTAGGATATGAGGCTACTTTCAATTCTACATCCTGCATGACCTCAACAATTGGGATAGACCTATTGTCCATTGCATAGCACTTATCATATGGTGTATCCACCCACAAGCCTAATTCTTTCATAACAGCTATTGGCATGATGTTTATTGTTGCTCCTGAGTTGATCATGCAATTTCTTACCAGTTTGTTGTTAATCAACAGTGTATTATAAAATGGGTCCACTTGAGAAGGATTCTTTGTTAAGGTATCACCAATATAAATTTCAAGCATTTTTATGATCTCTTGTCCCATATTATTTACTTTGGTTTTTTATCTTTCTTTGTTCTTGTTCTAATTTTGCTGCTTGTTTGGTATATTTGAGATCAATTTGAGAGCACTATCTCTATACTCATCCACTTTCATCATCTCCAGCAATGGTACTAACATCTTTTATCTGAGACAATGCTTGTGCTATGTCAAATGAGGGGGTGGTGACTGATTGTTCTATTTTTTCTATCTTAGTGTACCTTTTCTCCTGAATTTCCAACTTACCATTGTCCTTTGTCTTACTTTGCTCAACCTTTGTTGTTTCCTTGGGTACATCTTTCTAAATTTTTTCGCTTTCACCTTTCTTTTGGTTATCCAAGGCACCCTTCTTATGCTTTTGCTCTTTTATGAATAAGCTTCTAGGTGTTCCTTGATCTGTATTTATGGTTCTGTTCCTCAAATTAAAATTACTTTTAGCCTACGCCACAATAGTTATTGTAAGAGCCCTTTTCTCTTCCTCAGTTGGTTTCCTTAACTGGAACTGTGGTGTTGCATTAGGTATATAAGTGGTTTCTTCATTATCATCCTCTTGATCAGAAAATATTTCTTCTTGAACCATGTTGATATTGTATCTTTAATTACTCACATAATATTCAAAACCATCTTCTTGGGAGGATGAGTATTCTTCATCAATTTGATGGGGTCTCATCCCTAACATGTTTATAGTATGATCGTCCCTCTCCTGATCATAGGATATTCCATTTTCCTATAAGGGTTGTGCCACTACACAATATTCAAGTGAATGTGGTAAGTTGCATGCTAAACACCATGGATTATTTTCTACCACATGTGTCCCATGTTTTTTCAAGGGATCAAGGGTGTCCTTACTATAATTCTATTTTTTATTGTTATCCATAGGTCTCCCATTCTTCCAATTAGTATTGTAGGGCATATCATGTAGCCTAGGCCTTTCATTCCTATAATAGTTTGCTTGCCTGGATTGATGGTTATTAGAATTTTGTGGGATTCTGATATTATCCCTTTTGCCAAGTTTCCTAGTAGCTCTTCTATTATTTTCAATGTTCACAGCAGCCTTTTGAGCTTCTGCAAGGGTAATGGGATCTCTATTTTAGATTTCATACCCAATTTCAGGATCAAAGGATTTTACATACAAAGCCAGGACCATAACACCTGGGGGTTTCAATTCAGGCAAAATTTTATGGTATAGTTTTGAGAACCTATGTTTGAAGTCTACCTGATGTAGGAGCATCTAGTGGTGTAAGAGAAATCTTGCATCACCCAAAAAGATGGTGATTCAAAATATTTGAAGTTGTTTTCCTTTCTTTCCATAATCGCTTGAATAATGATGTGGGACTTTCAGTTTTTTTTCCAAATTGCTAAAAATAGCAAACTGCTATTTTTGGAAAGTTTGCATTTGGGCATGGATGGAAGTGAAATTTTATAGGAATCTTCATAAATGAAATATAAGACCTTTGGCGAAAGAATCAAGCAAAGATCATTTGTGAGCTTAAAAATTTTAAAGTTTCCATTTTCTGAAAAAACCCCTGAAATTTTTGAAAACCAGATATGAGGCACTAAAAAATTCCATAACATCCCCAAAAATTGACGGAAATCCATTTATGGACTTTCAACGTGATAGTTCACTTCGCAAGCTTTCTAGAGCTTCAAACGGTTCGTCAATCGGACACCTAGATCAAAAGTTATGCTTCTCGGAAGTTGACCTACTTTTGGAGGGAGTTGCAAATTTTGAAATTTAGCAGGAGGCCGCCAAAAAGGTCTATTTATGATTATTTTTGGGGAACTCTGGGTAGTAGTAGAGTTAAGGGGAAAAGTGTAGAGTCAAGAATAGATGGGAAAACAAAAACTCTAGTTGATTTGGGGTTGCAGAAGGCAGAAGATTCCAGAGCCTAGTAATGGGTAGCTGTAATGGGTGGCAGCCTGTGGAGGATTGATTCTTCTGATTGTATTTGAGCCTTTGTAATTGTTACTAATTTTTGGTTGACACTGAAAATTAGTTGGACCTAGGTGTAATTGTTCATAATGAATAATAGAAAACTTCAAGGTTATGCATTCTTGAATGGTTGACACTTTGACAAAGTTGAAAAGAAGATCCAGTTGTCAGGATAACACATCAGTCCTATCAGGACTGATAAGTTATCATGACAAAAGAATTGATCATCAAAGGATCAAACATTCAAGGAGATATAGTTGTTCTAAAATGTTTGATCTTTGAGGAGTTATAAGTTAAATTGATTACTCAGATTAATCAATTTTGAATAAAAGAGAGAAAGATGTTATATTACACTGTTATTTCATGTCATGTTTTAAACATACATACAGGTATCTGTTACTTTATCTCATGCATTGATTAAAAAGGAAATACATATACATCATATGCATCAGAGAAATTAACTGATCATGTTTTAAATAAATGTTCAAATGTGTCCCACACAAGCCGTGGGAGTAACTAAACTGAGCAATTGCAGACATGCTAGCTATGTATCTGTTTGATAAAAGAAAAGAGAAAAGAACATATGATAAATCTAAACATCCATCATTGCCTGATGATGGATGTTGCTGTTGAAGCTGGTCTTCAAGTCTTCAGTCTTCATGCTTCAATCCAAGCCACCATCCAGTTGAAACCTGCAAAAACATTTTGGGACAGTCCCGTTAGTGCTCCGGATGTTTACAGTTATCATATGCTTTTATTAAACAGAGACATCTACTTATCATATCATGCATTCAGATAAGAATTCAGATCAAATAATGATACATATCAAGAAGAAATCATGAAGGAGATCAATCAATGCTATCAGGTACTTTTTATGCTAACTTGTTTGTTCACTGTGCAGGTATAGGACAAATTTTGTTGCTGATTTGAAGACAAATAAACATGTGGATTAAATGTGGCTCCCACAAGGGTTTGAGCCCAACATGTTTCTTTTCATTTTTTGAAAAGAGTACTAGAAAAAGACAGGGTGCATCATTCTAAGCTATATCATGCATCATCTAATCAATTTACATAAAGAAGATGTCATCATGACATCATTACAGTTGATTAAAACAAATCAGAGCTATATGATTGAATCAAGATTGAAAAAAAGATAAATTCAAAAAATCAGATTACAGTCATCTCAGGAGTGATACAATTTTTCATATTATTGTGCTTGATAGATAGAAGACTGAATGAGCAAAGATTAGGGTTGTTTTCCTATTTTGTTCGAAGGTTCTTTTTGCTCAAGTCTTTTTTTTTACTTAAGAAAAACCAATTATTACTTTATCCAAATTGTTGTCATGGTCAAGACTTTCCCTAGCAATCATAACATATAGTGGCTGACAGCAACCCTTTAGAAGTTGGTTTTATTAAGTCAAGAGGCTGATACAACATGTGGGAAGGCTACAAGCCTTATAACCTTTTGAAGCTTCCTTGGTGGTCGAATGATGAAGGAATAACAAATCACATGCTTAAGTCCCTTGTCCATTTCCAAGCATCCAAGGATAGATTTCAAGATTATGCATGGTGACTAACAGCCAAGAGGGTGTATGATTTTAGACATGGTATATGCATATGCAATACATGGAGTTCAGGGGTAAGCTTTTATGCATGGTGGAGATATGACTTCATGGGTAATAAGGTATTGTCTTGTAGTGATGTGATTATTGCATAAAGGCAATTGCATGGTGACAACATATGATGGACATTTTTATGCATGGGATCAAATTGCATAGTGGAGTTGTTTTTCCTTCTTTAACTTCAAATTGCATATGGGGATATAAGGAGATTTAAGAAATGGATGTATGTGCACAATGTCAACAAGAGGGAGTGATAAGGATATTTATGCAATTTTGTCTTGTGCATGGAGTGCTACAGGAGTGACTGAGTTCTTTTTATTTTCCTTGCAGAGGGAGATATTTTTTCTCATTCATGTATTGGAGTGATAAGGAATTTTGTAATTATTCCTAAGTCCTATTTTGCAAAAGAGGCAAATGTATTGGAGTGATAAGGAGTATATTTTTCTTCTAATCATGCACGATTTTACACATTTATTAATTGTAAATAAATAATAAAGTAATACTCTATAAATTACTTTATTATTTTTCACAAATTGTAAAATCAAAAATAGAACAAATTGTAACCAATAATAGAGTAATATTCTATTACTTTATTATTTACTCACAATCAATTTTGCTCATGCAAAATCATGCAAATTGATTACTTGAGTTAACTAGGCTACCTAGGAGGTTTTGCATGACTTTTAGGAGTATTTTTAGGATCCTTGGTCAAAATTTTGGTCAAACATATGGAGAAGCCCAAATTGAAGCTATTTTTGCTCAATTTGTGGCAGTTTTAGACCCTAATTTTGAGAATTTTTTAGGTTGCTCGGGAATGAGTATTTTTAGAGGCAGTTATCTGCAAGTCTATATGTTTCCATGCCTCTTGGAGAGAGCAAGCCTATATATTGTAAAGCAAAAGTCTATTTTTTCTAGTTCTTAATTCTCATTCTGATTCAGATAGGTTGGAGAATTCTTGTAGCTCACTTTTATAGGTTTATTGAGAGATCAGTAGGTTACAGGTTATCTTTTGTCTTTTTGCAAAGCTTTCCTTTGTTTATTTCATATCAATTGATTTACCTTTCCTTTTAGTGTTGAATGTTGAAGTGATTTTGATGAAATTTTGCTGTGTTTTATTATTAAACCTTCAAAATTATTGTCTCACCTCATTGCTTACAGCATTAAAGCATAAATTCATCACAGGTCTTAGGTTGTGTAAACTAGAAATAGTCTTTTTATGTTGTGAAAAAATAATTTCCTTCATAAAAACCTGTTTTCAAACCTTAAAATCATTTTTGTGATATTTATGCCAAGTCTCGATTGTGTAGAAGTCAGATTTCTGAGCAAACATTGTGAATCAAATTGCATTATTTTTATCCATATCAGGTGCATCACCATTTTATCTTTAGTATTCATTTAGTTTCGTTCTTCCTTTTTCTCAAAAAGTAAAAACATACATCTCAATAGAACATTTGAAGGGAACTAGCCCACAATCTGGAGGTGTAATCTCGTCATAGGGCACCCACAACCTGAGATTAGTCCCATGTTACATGGAATTGCAATGCTTTAACCAGCCTTGCATATGGGTGCAATTCCTAGTGATAACAATTTTTGGCACGCTCGGTGGGACTTTGAACTGATTTTTAGTTCAAAAGGACTTATTTTCTTTTTGTTGTTTTTGGTATGAGCAGCAGAATTCTAGCATTTTAGAGGTTTCTTATCAATACCTGGTGACTCTAATACTTTGATTTTTTCAGATCAGATGTTGCAACCTATGAAAAAATATCAAACAAGGTCAAGTAAATTTTTTGAGAAGAAGCATAGTCAGTTATCTCCACCAAAAAGGATGATAAAAGCAGAGAAAGAGGCTAATACAATAGATTTATCAATTGTTACAGATCTACCAAGTACATGTTCTGACTTTGCTTCACATCAGAATCCATTATTTGCAAGTTCATCAACATAATTTTTTAAGTTCTCCACCAGCAAGCCCAGAAGAACAGATTCCTGTTTTCCAAGAGGAACCACTTTTTCTCAAGTTTACTACTGAAGAACCTGTATTACAGAAAATATTTCAAGAAGTTTCAATCTAAACACCAGCTCAAGTTTTACCCACTCCAATGTCATTACTAGGAGGAGGTGGAGGAGTATTACCACCTCTTGGTGGAGGAGGTGGAGGAGTGTTACCACCACTTGAAGGTGGTGGAAGAGGTGGAAGAAATCCACCACCACCTCGAAATCATCCTTTTGTATCTTTTAATGGAGGCAGCCGTTTGAATCTAAATCAGCATGATGACATATCGATGGCTGCATTGAAAAGTTTACCAAGTTTTACAGAAGAAGATGGGACTACACCCATTGAACATATCATAGATGTGGCATCTTTATGTGTTGTTCACCACATCACCGAAGAAAATATTGCAATCAGGTTGCTGGAAGCATCATCATTAAAAGGTAAAGCTCTTCAATGGTTTAGAGGCTTAAGAGTAAATTCAATTAAATCTTGGGATGGATTAGGTGCTGCTTTAAATAGGAAATTTCAAGACAAGTTTGATCATTTATCATTAGTTGAACAAATGACTACTATTAAAGGGGCTCCACAAGAGCAAATGATAAATTTTAATTTCAGATTTTAGAAAACATGAAATAGAATTCCTGAAACAGTGAAACCATCACTAGAGCATTCTTTTTTGTATTATTTAAGGGCATTAAATTCTGATATTGTTGTTATGATACAATCCATGGGAGGGGTAACTTTACCAACTGCTTTTGATATTGCAATAACAGTAGAAAACAATTTAATACAAGCTGGTAAGATAGCACCTAGGCCCCCAATGCCATTATTTCCAGATATACAACCTTTAATACCAATTTTAGCCCCACATATTTCAGCAATACCATCTTTTGGTTATTCAGCAAATATACAAAACAATGAAGATCCCATTCATTCTTAATTTAGAGAGCTGAAAGAAAATTAGCAAAGCATAGTAAAAATACTGCAGACTGTGAGTAATGATTTAGTGAGTCTAAAAATTCAAACAAATTAGAATAACATACCTTACCAAGTAGCCCCTTACCAAGCAAATAGACCTGGGTATCAGGCAGATTATCAAGGTCAAAGAAGAAATTACAACAATAGGCCAAATCAGCAATACAATCCAAATGTTGTCAGTACATCAAAATAAAATAGTGCCTATACAGAGCAACATGGTTCAAGACTATGCATGGTGCTATCCTTGTAATGAGCCTCATAATCAGGCCATTTGTGTAAATGGAATAGTAAGTCAAGCTTTGATGGTACAGAATAACTATGCTGCTGCTGAAAATTCAGCAAGTGATGTAAACAACCAGCTGGACATTCAACCTCAGTATGTTAATCTTGATGTAGCTTTAATGAATTGGCAGGCTAATGAATTTTGTGGTGTAAATCAGTTGCCAGGTCAAAAGCAATCTTTTACTAATATTGCAGCAAACACAAGATCAAAAAAGAGAGCCGTTGACTTGCAGCAACAATCTAGAAATATAAATTAGCAAGCTGAAACTAGTAAACAACAAGCTAGAAATGTATCACAGCCAACTAATAAAGGAAAAAATACAGTTTCTACAACTCAGAATGAGCAAAATCAAGCCTCTACATCAAAAGATTTGCACATTTTGTCAAGACAGCCAACTACAGAAAATAAACAGCCAGCAAAAGACCAACCAGAGGTTGTTGTCCCAAAAATATAGCAAAAGGTTAGTGGCCCTGTTTTTAATATTTTGGATCATATGAAAAAGATACAACAGTAAGCATGTCTATTTTAGATGCTTTACACATTCCAAGACAAAAAGATTTGTTACAAAATGCTCTATCTCAGTTGCCTTTGTCAAATGAAGTACAAAATCACATCAACCTCAAATTATGATTGCAAATGAAATAGAAAAAAGAATAGACCAGCATAAACCAGTAAGAAAACCTCCACCATTTTATGTCACTTTGATTGTGGGTGACTATTTAGTACATAATTGCATGATAGATTCAGGAGCCAGCAGTTCAGTTATGCCAAAACAACTAGCTGATAAGTTAGGTCTGAAATATGAACCTATTGTTAGAGGTGTTGTACAAATGGATGGAACGGAAGTAAGTACAGTTGGAATGTTTAAAAATTTAGGCCTTACTCTGCATGCTTGTCCAAACTTTGTTATATACTAGGAAATTTATGTCATTGATTTGCTACCTACCTTTGCCATTTGCTTATCCAAAGATTTTACAGCAAGGTTAGGAGGGTATTTATCAACTGATTAGACACATTTATTCTTCAGAATTAGATATGGAACCAAGGTTACAATGAAGTCTAAACCACTAACAAAAGATCATTTGGAACCTTACACACCTAGCTCTATAAATGCAAATCTTCCCATTTTTTTATCAAGAGGATCTAATCCTGTCCAAGATCCAAACACACCTTTAGAAGGAATTCCAGATTTGGTTCTAGACCAATGGGCAATAGAAAATCATGAAACAGATCCATTTGAGAAAATGGATGAGATCGGTCTTGGTGTGTACATGATTCAAGAAAATAATATAGTTATTCCAAATCTGATTAAAGAAGAATAAAAGAAAACTATAAAATCTGAAAATGATGTTTGGGAACTATTTTTTGATGGTTCTAGAAGCAAGGTAGGAGCTGGAGGAGGAGCTATTTTAGTTTCTCTCGCAGGTGAGAAATATTATTTATCTTTCAGATTTGCTTTCAGTTGTTCTAACAACTCAATTGAATATGAGGCTTTAGTTCATGGATTAGAATGGGCAAGGAAGAGAAAAATTAGGTGTTTAAAAATTTTTGGAGACAATGAGTTAGTGGTTAAACAAGTCAGAAACCTTGCTACTTAAAAAAATGACTTGCTAGAATTATACAAACATAGAGTTTGGGACATGATAGAAGAGTTTGATGCATTTAATCTCATATCTGTACCTAGAACTGATAACATGCAAGATGACAAACTAGCTGCTATAGGAGCTAAATATGATATTCTTGATGAAATGAAGAATATTCACTCTCCTTTATATGTCAAAGTTGTTGTTAGAGTATCAGTTCTAGATAATAATGTCAGTTGGCAAGTGTTTGACAGTGATGAACAGATTGTAAATTTCTTAATGGAAGAAGCTAAATTTTCTGTAGGTAATTAGCAGAATTTTGTACAACAATATGATGATCAAATACTTTAGTTAAGATCAAATAAGTTACCCAAGGGCTTAGTGACCTTGGAATCTATCTTTAATACTGATGATTAAGTAAGAAAAGACAAGGCCAACTTGTCAATAAAGCAATAACATTATGAACCTATTGAGATCTTTAAAGGAAAATTGCTCAAGTTGGGAAGGATATGTACAAAACAAGAACAACAAGCATTCATCCAGCTTTCTCAAGAGTTTAATGAAATTTTTGCATGGGAATATGGAGATCTGAAAGGTTTCAACTCTGAGTTAGCTCAACACATAATAGAGCTGGAACCCAAAGCTAAACCTGTCAGACAAAAGCAAAGACCAATGAATCACAAACTGGAAGTGCTCATGAAAACAAAACTCAATAAACTCATTGAAGGTAGTATCATTTTTCCTATCAAACATACTTCATGATTTTCTAACTTGGTTCCTGTCAGAAAGAAAAATGGAGAGATCAGATTATGTGTTGATTTTAATGATTTAAATAAAGTATCTTTAAAGGATCATAATACTTTACCATCTATGGAACAGATATTGCAGATTGTTTCCGGATCAGAGAGATTTTTTTTATTGGATGGTTATTCAGGTTATACCCAAATTCTTGTGAAAGAGGAAGATCAATACAAGACAACTTTTACCACAAAATGGGGCACACTAGCATACAGAAAGATGCCATTTGGCTTATCAAATGTAGGTGCAACATTTCAAAGAGCAATAGACATGGCTTTTCAAGGCCTGATTAATAAAATTGTGCTTGTATACTTAGATGATGTGACAGTTTTTTTCTAAAAAAGTTGAAGATCATTTTCATCATTTAAGACTAATCTTTGAGAGATGTAGAGAATTTGGCATATCATTGAACCCAAAGAAGACTATTTTCTCTGTTCATGAAGGCAAACTGCTGGGACACATTGTGTCTAAGGATGGAATATCAATTGATCCTGAAAGAATTACTGCAATACTAGCATTACCTCTTCCTGCACATAAGAAAGGCTTACAGAGCTTTCTGGGAAGAATTAACTTTGTAAGAAGGTTTATTCCAAACATAGCAGCACTTTTACAACCCCTTACAGCAATGCTAAAGAAGAATATTCCCTTCAGCTGGACCAAAGAAGGAAAGTAGAGTTTTGAAGAAATAAAGGAGGCACTTGCTGCTGCTCCAACTCTAATAAATCCAAATTTTGATAAAGACTTCATTTTATATGCATTTGGCAGTGTGGATACTATATCAGCTATGCTATGTCAGCAAAATAGTGAAGGAATGGAACAACCTGTGGCATTTTTCAGCCAGGTTCTGCATGACTACAATGTAATATATTCTTTTGTTGAAAAACATGTATTAGCTATTATCAGGAGCTTAAAGAAATTCAAACACATGCTTTCAAATAATAGAATTCAATTAATGGTTGCTCACCCAACAGTGAAAGAATTTTTGCTTAGTAAAGATTTAAATGATAAGAGAGCAGGGTGGATAACAAAGGTCATGGAATATGACATACAAATTAAGGTAACCAAGATGGTCCGAGGCAAAGGACTATGTGAACAACTTGCAAGAAATGAAACATACAACAAGGAAATTGAAGGAGAGGCTGAGACAGTGCTTCAAAATAATGAAACAGCTGATGTCCCAAACCCCCCTGCAAGTTGGGTGCATGATATGATTCATTATCTGCACACGGGTGATTGTCCACAAGGCCTGGAGAGATCTAAAAGAAGATATTACAGATTACAGGCAATCCCTTATGCCATAATTGATGGAATTCTATATAAGAGAGATTTTAACAATGTTTTACTAAGATTTGTACAGCCAGATCAAACTCAAAAGATTCTAGAAGAATTTCATGATGGACCTGCTTAAGGTCACTTTGCAGCTAGAACAATAGCTCTGAAAATTATGAGGGCTGGTTACTATTGGCCTGACATGTTCAAGGATGCTCATGAATGGGTAAAGAAATGTCTTAAATATTCAGTTTTTGTAGGTAAACAAAGGCTGGTAGCAATGCCCTTGCATCCAATTCAAGTGGAACAACCATTTGGCATGTGGGGATTGGACTCCATTGGTCCTATTAACCCACCTTCAAACCAAGGACACAAGTGGATTTTGACTGCTACAGATTATTTCACTAAGTGGACTGAAGCAGTTGCTTTGAAAGATGCTAATGAAACATCAGCCCTGAATTTTTATCAAGATCTAGTGTCCAAGTTTAGAACTCCTGACTCAATTATTTCATATAATGCTTTAGCATTCGTTGGATTAAGAATATCTGATTGGTCTGTCAAAAATAACATATTTTTGAATACTTCATCAAATTATTACCCTCAAGGTAATGAACAGTCTAAATCAACTAACAAAAATTTGATTAAAATTATAAAGAAAGCAGTTGATGAGTATTAGAGGTCTTGGCATGATAGATTAAAGTTAGCATTGTGGGCTAATAGGATTACAACTAAAAATTAGTTGGACCTAGTTGTAATTGTTCAAAATGAATAATAGAAAACTTCAAGGTTATGCATTCTTGAATGGTTGACACTTTGACAAAGTTGAAAAGTAGATCCAGTTGTCAGGATAACCCATCAGTCCTATCAGGACTGATAAGCTATCATGACAAAAGAATTAATCATCAAAGGATCAAACATTCAAGGAGATAGAGTCGTTCTACAAAGTTTGATCTTTCAGGAGTTATAAGTTAATTGATTATTCAGATTAATCAGTTTTGAATAAAAGAGAGAAAGATGTTGTAATACACTATTATTTCATATCATGTTTTGAACATACATCTAGGTATCTGTTACTTTATCTCATGCATTGATTAGAAAGGAAATACATATACATCATATGCATCAGAGAAATTAATTGATCATGTTTTAAAGAAATGTTCAAATGTGTCCCACACAAGCCGTGGGAGTAACTAAACTGAGCAATTGCAGACATGCAAGCTATGTATCTGTTTGATAAAAGAAAAGAGAAAAGAACATATGATAAATCTAAACATTCATCATTGCTTGATGATGGAGTTTGCTGTTGAAGCTAGTCTTCAAGTCTTCAGTCTTCATGCTTCAATCCAAGCCACCATCTAGTTGAAACTTGCAAAAAAGTTTTGGGACAGCCCCGTTAGTGCTCTAAATGTTTATAGTTATCATATGCTTTTATCAAACAGAGACATCTACTTATCATATCATGCATTCAGATAAGAATTCAGATCAGATAATGATACAAATCAAGAAGAAATCATGAAGGAGATCAATCAATGTTATCAGGTACTTTTTATGTTTAACTTGTTTGTTCACTGTGCAGGTATAGGACAAATTTTATTGCTGATTTGAAGACAAATAAACATGTGGATTAAATGTGGCTCCCACAAGGGTTTGAGCCCAGCATGTTTCTTTTCATTTTTTGAAAAGAGTACCAAAAAAAGACAGGATGCATCATTCTAAGCTATATCATGCATCATCTAATCAATTTACATAAAGAAGATGTCATCATGACATCATTACAGTTGATTAAAACAAATCAGAGCTATATGACTGAATCAAGATTGACAAAAACATAAATTCAGAAAATCAGATTACAGTCATCTCAGGAGTGATACAAGTTTTTAGATTATTTTGCCTCATAAAGAGAAGACTGAATGAGCAAAGATTAGGGTTGTTTTCCTATTTTGTTCGAAGGTTCTTTTTGCTCAAGTCTTTTTTTTTCCTTAACAAAAACCAATTATTACTTTATCCAAATTGTTGTTGTGGTCAAGACTTTCCCTAGCAATCATAACATATAGTGGCTGATAGCAACCCTTTAGAAGTTGGTTTTATTAAGTCAAGAAGCTGATACAACATGTGGGAAGGCTACAAGCCTTATAACCTTTTGAAGCTTCCTTGGTGGTCGAATGATGAAGGAATAACAAATCACATGCTTAAGTCCCTTGTCCATTTCCAAGCATCCAAGGATAGATTTCAAGATTATGCATGGTGACTAACAGCCAAGAGGGTGTATGATTTTAGACATGGTATATGCATATGCAATACATGGAGTTCAGGGGTAAGCTTTTATGAATGGTGGAGATATGACTTCATGGGTAATAAGGTATTGTCTTGTAGTGATGTGATTATTGCATAAAGGCAATTGCATGGTGACAACATATGATGGACATTTTTATGCATGGGATCAAATTGCATAGTGGAGTTGTTTTTCCTTCTTTAACTTCAAATTGCATATGGGGATATAAGGAGATTTAAGAAATGGATGTATGTGCACAATGTCAACAAGAGGGAGTGATAAGGATATTTATGCAATTTTATCTTGTGCATGGAGTGCTACAGGAGTGACTGAGTTCTTTTTCTTTTCCTTGTAGAGGGAGATATTTTTTCTCATTCATGTATTGGAGTGATAAGGAATTTTGTAATTATTCCTAAGTCCTATTTTTCAAAATAGGCAAATGTATTGGATTGATGAGGAGTATATTTTTCTTCTAATCATGCACGATTTTACACGTTTATTAATTGTAAATAAATAATAAAGTAATACTTTATAAATTACTTTATCATTTTTCACAAGTTGTAAAATAAAAAATAGAACAAATTGTAACCAATAATAGAGTAGTATTCTATTACTTTATTATTTACTCACAATCAATTTTGCTCATGCAAAATCATGCAAATTGATTACTTGAGTTAACTAGGCTACCTAGGAGGTTTTGCATGACTTTTAGGAGTATTTTTAGGATCCTTGGTCAAAATTTTGGTCAAACATATGGAGAAGCCCAAATTGAAGCTATTTTTGCTCAATTTGTGGCAGTTTTAGACCCTAATTTTGAGGATTTTTTAGGTTGCTCGGGAATGAGTATTTTTAGAGGCAGTTATCTACAAGTCTATATTTTTGCATGCCTCTTAGAGAGGGCAAACCTATATATTGTAAAGCAAAAGTCTGTTTTTGCTAGTTCTTGATTCTCATTCTGATTCAGACAGATTGGAGAATTCTTGTAGCTCACTTTTACATTTTTATTGAGAGATCGGCAGGTTATAGGTTATCTTTTGTCTTTTTGCAAAACTTTCCTTTGTTTATTTCAGATCAGTTGATTTACCTTTCCTTTTAGTGTTGAATGTTGAAGTGATTTTGATGAAATTTTGTTGTGTTTTATTATTAAACCTTCAAAATTATTGTCTCACCTCATTGCTTATAGCATTAAAGCATAAATTCATCACAAGTCTTAGGTTGTGTTAACTAGAAATAGTCTTTTTATGTTGTGAAAAAACAATTTCCTTCATAAAAACCTGTTTTCAAACCTTAGAATCATTTTTGTGATATTTATGCCAAGTCTCAATTGTGTAGAAGTCAGATTTCTAAGAAAACATTGTGAATCAAATTGCATTATTTTTATCCATATCAGGTGCATCACCATTTTATCTTTAGTATTCATTTAGTTTCGTTCTTCCTTTTTCTCAAAAAGTAAAAACATACATCTCAATAGAACATTTGAAGGGAACTAGCCCACAATCTGGAGGTGTAATCTCGTCATAGGGCACCCACAACCTAAGATTAGTCCCATGTTACATGGAATTGCAATGCTTTAACTAGCCTTGCATACGGGTGCAATTCCTAGTGATAACAATTTTTGGCACGCCCGGTGGGACATTGAACTGATTTTTAGTTCAAAAGGACTTATTTTTTTTTGTTGTTTTTGGTATGAGCAACAGAATTCCAGCCTTTTAGAGGTTTCTTATCAGAACTTGGTGACTCTAATACTTTGGTTTTTTCAGATCAGATGTTGCAGCCTATGAAAAAATATCAAACAAGGTCAAGTAAAATTTTTGAGAAGAAGCATAGTCAGTTATCTCCACCAAAAAGGATGATAAAAGCAGAGAAAGAGTCTAATACAGCAGATTTATCAGTTGTTACAGATCTGCCAAGTACACATCCTAACTTTCCTTCACATCAGAATCCATTGTTTGCAAGTTCATCAACATAATTTTTTAAGTTCTCCACCAGCAAGCCCAGAAGAACAAATTCCTGTTTTCCAAGAGGAACCACTTTTTCTCAAGTTTACTACTGAAGAACCTGTATTACGGGAAATATTTCAAGAAGTTTCAGTCCAAACACCAGCTCAAGTTTTACCCACTCCAATGTCTTTACTAGGAGGAGGTGGAGGAGTATTACCACCTCTTGGTGGAGTGTTACCACCACTCAAAGGTGGTGGAGGAGGTGGAAGAAATCCACCACCACCTCGAAATCAACCTTTTGTATCTTTTAATGGAGCAACCCTTTGAATCTGAATCAGCATGATGACATATCGATGGTTGCATTGAAAAGTTTACCAAGTTTTACAGGAGAAGATGGGACTACACCCATTGAACATATCAGAGATGTGGCGTCTTTATGTGTTGTTCACATCACCGAAGAAAACATTACAATCAGAGTGTTGGCAGCATCATTAAAAGGTAAAGCTCTTCAATGGTTTAGAGGCTTAAGAATAAATTCAATTAAATCTTGGGATGAATTAGGTGCTGCTTTGAATAAGAAATTTCAAGACAAGTTTGATCATTTATCATTAGTTGAACAAATGACTACTATTAAGAGGGTTCCACAAGAGCAAATGACAAATTTTAATTTCATATTTTAGAAAACATGGAATAGAATTCCTAAAATAGTGAAACCATCACTAGAGCATTCTTTTTTGTATTATTTAAGGGCATTAAATTCTTATATTGTTGTTATGATACAATCCATGGGAGGGGTAACTTTACCAGCTGCTTTTGATATTGCAATAAGAGTAGAAAACAATTTAATACAAGCTGGTAAGATAGCACCTAGGCCCCCAATGCCAATATTTCTAGATATAAAGCCTTTAATACCAATTTCAGCCCCACATATTTCAGCAATACCATCTTTTAGTTATTTAGCAAATATACAAGACATACAGATCCCATTCATTCTGAATTTAGAGAGCTAAAAGAAAATCAGCAAAGCATAGTAAAATACTGCAGACTGTGAGTAATGATTTAGTTAGTCTAAAAATTCAAACAAATTAGAATAACAGACCTTACCAAGTAGCCCCTTACCAAGCAAATAGCCCTGGGTATCAGGTAGAATATCAGGGCCAAAGAAGAAATTATAGCAATAGGCCAAATCAACAATACAATCCAAATGTTGTCAGTACATCAAAATAAAATAGTGCCTATACAGAACAACATGGTTCAAGACTATGCATGGTGTTATCCTTGTAATGAGCCTCATAATTAGGCCACTTGTGTAAATGGAATAGTAAGTCAAGCTTTGCTGGTACAGAATAACTATGCTACTGCTGAAAATTTAGCAAGTGATGTAAACAACCAGCTGGACATTCAACCTCAGTATGTTAATCCTGATGTAGCTTTAATGAATTGGCAGGCTAATGAATTTTGTGGTGTAAATTAGTTGCCAGGTCAAAAGCAATCTTTTACTAATATTGCAGCAAACACAAGATCAAAAAAGAGAGCCGTTGACTTGCAGCAACAGTCTGGAAATATAAATTAGCAAGCTGAAACTGGTAAACAACAAGCTGGAAATGTATAACAGCTAACTGATAAAGGAAAAAATATAGTTTCTACAACTCAAAATGAGCAAAATTAAGCCGCTACATCAAAAGATTTGCACATTTTGTCAAGACAACCAACTACAGAAAATAAACAGCCAGCAAAAGACCAACCAGAGGTTGTTGTCCCAAAAATATAGCAAAAGGTTAGTGGCCCTGTTTTTAATATTTTGGATCATATGAAAAAGATACAACAGTAAGCATGTCTATTTTAGATGCTTTACACATTCCAAGACAAAAAGATTTGTTACAAAATGCTCTATCTCAGTTGCCTTTGTCAAATGAAGTACAAAATCACATCAACCTCAGATTATGATTGCAAATTAAACAGAAAAAAGAATAGTCTAGCCTAAACCAGTAAGCAAACCTCCACCATTTTATGTCACTTTAATTGTGGGTGACTATTTAGTACATAATTGCATGATAGATTCAGGAGCCAGCAGTTCAGTTATGCCAAAACAACTAGCTGATAAGTTTGATCTGAAATATGAACCTATTGTTAGAGGTGTTGTACAAATGGATGGAACGGAAGTAAGTACAGTTGGAATGTTTAAAAATTTAGGCCTTACTATGCATGCTTGTCCAAACTTTGTTATATACTAGGACATTTATGTCATTGATTTGCTACCTACCTTTGCCATTTGCTTATCCAGGGATTTTACAACAAGCTTAGGAGGGTATTTATCATCTGATTAGACATATTTATTCTTCAGAATTAGATATGGAACCAAGGTTACAATCAAGTTTGAACCACTAGCAAAAGATCATTTGGAACCTTACACACCTAGCTCTATAAATGCAAATCTTCCCATTTTTTTATCAAGAGGATCTAATCCTGTCCAAGATCCAAACACACCTTTAGAAGGAATTCTAGATTTGGTTCTAGACCAATGGGGAATAGAAAATCATGAAATAGATCCATTTGAGAAAATGGATGAGATTGGTCTTGGTGTGTACATGATTCAAGAAAATAATGCAGTTATTCCAAATCTGATTAACGAAGAAAAAAAGCAAACTGTAGAATCTGAAAATGATGTTTGGGAACTATTTTTTGATGGTTCTAGAAGCAAGGTAGGAGCTAGAGGAGGAGCTATTTTAGTTTTTCTCGCAGGTGAGAAATATTATTCATCTTTCAAATTTGCTTTCAGTTGTTCTAACAACTCAGCTGAATATGAGGCTTTAGTTCATGGATTAGAATGGGCAAGGAAGAGAAAAATCAGGTGTTTAAAAGTTTTTGGAGACAGTGAGTTAGTGGTTAAACAAGTCAGAAACCTTGCTGCTACTAAAAATGACTTGCTAAAATTATACAAACATAGAGTTTGGGACATAATAGAAGAGTTTGATGCATTTAATCTCATATTTCTACCTAGAACTGATAACATGCAAGATGACAAACTAGCTGCTATAGGAGTTGAATATGATATTCTTGCTAAAATGAAGAATATTCACTCTCCTTTATATGTCAAATTTGTTGTTAGACCATCAGTTCCAGATAATAATGTTAGTTGGCAAGTGTTTGACAGTGATGAACAAATTGTAAATTTCTTAATGGAAGAAGCTAAATTTTCTGTAGGTAATCAGCAGAATTTTGTACAACAATATGATGATCAAATACTTCAGTTAAGATCAAATAAGTTACCCAAGGGCTTAGTGACCTTGGAATCTATCTTTAATACTAATGATTAAGTAAGAAAGGACAAGGCCAACTTGTCAGTAAAGCAATAACATTATGAACCTATTGAGATCTTTAAAGGAAAATTGCTCAAGCTGGGAAGGATATGTACAAAACAAGAACAACAAGCATTCATCCAGCTTTGTCAAGAGTTCAATGAAATTTTTGCATGGGAATATGGAGATCTGAAAGGTTTCAACTCTAAGTTAGCTCAACACACAATAGAACTGGAACCCAAAGCTAAACCTATCAGAAAGAAGCAAAGACCATTGAATCCCAAACTGGAAGTGCTCATGAAAACAAAACTCAATAAACTCATTGAAGGTAATATCATTTTTCCTATCAAACATACTTCATGAGTTTCTAACTTGGTTCCTGTCAGAAAGAAAAATGGAGAAATTAGATTATGTGTTGATTTTCATGATTTAAATAGAGCATCTTTAAAGGATCATTATCCTTTACCGTCTATGGAACAAATATTGCAGATTGTTTCTGGATCAGAGAGATTTTCTTTATTGGATGGTTATTAAGGTTATACCCAAATTCTTGTGAAAGAGGAAGATCAATACAAGACAACTTTTACCACAAAATGGGGCACACTAGCATACAAAAAGATGCCATTTGGCTTATCAAATACAGGTGTAACATTTCAGAGAGCAATGGACATTGCTTTTCAAGGCCTGATTAATAAAATTGTGCTTGTATACTTAGATGATGTGACTATTTACCCAAAGAAGAGTATTTTCTCTGTTCATGAAGGCAAACTGTTGGGACACATTGTGTCTAAGGATGGAATATCAATTGATCCTGAAAGAATTACTGCAATACTAGCATTACCTCTTCCTGCACATAAGAAAGGCTTACAGAGCTTTCTAGGAAGAATTAACTTTGTAAGAAGGTTTATTCCAAACATAGCAACACTTTTACAACCCTTTACAGCAATGCTGAAGAATAATATTCCCTTCAGCTGGAGCAAAGAAGGAAAGCAGAGTTTTGAAGAAATAAAGGAGGCAATTGCTGCTGCTCCAACTCTAATAAATCCAAATTTTGATAAAGACTTCATTTTATATGCATTTGGCAATGTGGATACTATATTAGCTATGCTATGTCAGCAAAATAGTGAAGGAATGGAACAACCTGTGGCATTTTTCAGCCAGGTTCTACATGACTACGAGGTAAAATATTCTTTTGTTGAAAAGCATGTATTACCTGTTATTAGGAGCTTAAAGAAATTCAAACACATGCTTTTAAATAATAGAATTCAATTAATGGTTGCTCACCCAACAGTGAAAGGATTTTTGCTTAGTAAAGATTTAAATGATAAGAGAGCAGGGTGGATAACAAAGGTCATGGAATATGACATACAAATTAAGGTAACCAAGCTGGTTCGAGGCAAAGGACTGTGTGAACAGCTTTCAGGAAATGAAGGATACAACAAGGAAATTAAAGGAGAGGCTGAGACAATGATTCAAAACAATGAAACAGCTGTTGTCCCAAACTCCGCTACAAGTTGGGTGCATGATATGATTCATTATCTGCACACGGGTGATTGTCCACAAGGCCTGGAGAGATCTAAAAGAAGATATTACAGATTACAGGCAATCCCTTATGCCATAATTGATGGAATTCTGTACAAGAGAGATTTTAACAATGTTTTACTAAGATGTGTACAGCCAAATCAGACTCAAAAGATTCTAGAAGAATTTCATGATGGACCTACTGGAGGTCACTTTGTAGCTAGAACAATAGCTCTGAAAATTATGAGGGCTGGTTACTATTGGCCTGACATGTTCAAGGATGCTCATGAATGGGTAAAGAAATGTCTTAAATGTTCAGTTTTTGCAGGTAAACAAAGGTTGGTAGCAATGCCCTTGCATCCAATTCAAGTGGAACAGCCATTTGGCAAGTGGGGATTGGACTTCATTGGTCCTATTAACCCACCTTCAAGCCAAGGACACAAGTGGATTTTGACTGCTATGGATTATTTCACTAAGTGGACTGAAGTAGTTTCTTTGAAAGATGCTAATGAAACATCAGTCCTGAATTTTTATCAAGATCTAGTGTCCAGGTTTGGAACTCCTGACTCAATTATTTCATATAATGATTTAGCATTCATTGGATTAAGAATATCTGATTGGTCTATCAAAAATAACATATTCTTGAATACTTCATCAAATTATTACCCTCAAGGTAATGGACAGGCTAAATCAACTAACAAAAATCTGATTAAAATTATAAAGAAAGAAGTTGATGAGAATTAGAGGTCTTGGCATGATAGATTAAAGTTAGCACTGTGGGCTAATAGGATTACACCTAAAAGATCAACAAGTAATTCACCTTATGTGCTTACATATGGAAAGGAAGCCAAGTTACCAATAAGAGTGGAGTTGCCAACACTTAGCTATATAAAAGAGCTAGAGTTACTTGAAGAACAGCCAATGGAAATCAGGCTTGTATAGCTTATTGAAATTGAAGAGATCAGAAAAGAGGCCTTGAAAACATTAGAAGTGCACCAGGCCCAAATGAAAAGGACTTTTGATAAAAGAGCAGTACCAAGAGTTTAGAAAGAAGGAGATCTAGTTTTCAAGTGGAATGAATTGAATTGCAGACCAGGATAGCATACAAAGTTTGATGCAATGTGGGATGGACCATATATAATCACAGAGTGTAAGCAAAACAATGAATTTCAACTTACTAAGTTAGATGGTGAGGTGTTGCCAATCCTAGTTAATGGGATTCACCTCAAGATATGTTACTAAGTAAGGTAGCCTTATGTTGCAAATAAGTGATTTTGCATAGTTAGTTTCAATTTTGTTGTTTTGTTTCCAAGAAGTGCTTCTGCACATGTAGCTGGTTTTATTTTAAGCAAATCAGTTTTAGTTTCAATTTTTTCAGTTAGTTGCTACTATTGTTTTCAATTAGTGTGAGTTGCAGAATTTCTCTAAGTTCAGGGTAGAAATGACTCTATGTCCAATGAGAAGGCAAGGCTACTGGTTCTAAACTGTTTAGCAGGCAAACACCCTTGAGAGGTCACCAGGAATGTTACTAAGTTTTTGTTCACACTAAAAATTAGTTGGACCTAGGTGTAATTGTTTAGAATGAATAATAGAAAACTTCAAGGTTATGTATTCTTGAATGGTTGACACTTTGACAAAGTTGAAAAGAAGATCCAGTTGTCAGGATAACCCATCAGTCCTATCAGGACTGATAAGTTATCATGACAAAAGAATTGATCATCAAAGGATCAAACATTCAAGGAGATAGAGTTGTTCTACAAAGTTTGATCTTTCAGGAGTTATAAGTTAAATTGATTATTCAGATTAATCAGTTTTGAATAAAAGAGAGAAAGATGTTGTATTACACTATTATTTCTTGTCATGTTTTGAACATACATCCAGGTATCTGTTACTTTATCTCATGCATTGATTAAAAAGGAAATACATATACATCATATGCATCAGAGAAACTAACTGATCATGTTTTAAAGAAATGTTCAAATGTGTCCCACACAAGCCGTGGGAGTAACTAAACTAAGCAATTACAGACATGCAAGCTATGTATCTGTTTGATAAAAGAAAAGAGAAAAGAACATATGATAAATCTAAACATCCATCATTGCCTGATGATGGAGGTTGCTATTGAAGCTGGTCTTCAAGTCTTCAGTCTTCATGCTTCAATCCAAGCCACCATCTAGTTGAAACCTGTAAAAAAGTTTTGGGACAGCCCCGTTAGTGCTCTGGATGTTTATAGTTATCACATGCTTTTATCAAACAAAGACATCTACTTATCATATCATGCATTTAGATAAGAATTCAGATCAGATAATGATACAGATCAAGAAGAAATCATGAAAGAGATCAATCAATGCTATCAGGTACTTTTTATGCTAACTTGTTTGTTCGCTGTGCAGCTATAGGACAAATTTTGTTGTTGATTGTAAGACAAATAAACATGTGGATTAAATGTGGCTCCCACAAGGGTTTGAGCCTAACATGTTTCTTTTCATTTTTTGAAAAGAGTACCAAAAAAAGACAGGATGCATCTTTCTAAGCTATATCATGCATCATCTAATCAACTTATATAAAGAAGATGTCATCATGACATCATTACAGTTGATTGAAACAAATCAGAGCTATATGACTGAATCAAGATTGACAAAAAGACAAATTCAGAAAATCAGATTACAGTCATCTCAGGAGTGATACAAGTTTTTAGATTATTGTGCGTGATAAAGAGAAGAGAGATAGATCAAGGAGGATACAAGAGCTTATGTATGATTTGAACAAGTTGCAGAATAAATCTTGTGAAAGGTCATCTAATTATGACAAAGGAGTAAGATGAAGCAACATTTTATACTAGGTATTTCTCATGTTGTTTTCATACTGTTTAAAGATGATCAAAGTTTAAACAGCTATATCACATTCAAAGTTACAAGTGTCTCGTAGAAGTAGTCAAGTAAATGCCACATGGAACAGTAGATAGAACAGTGGAAGGCAAGACAATTATAAAACACTATGCCAACTTGACTGCCATAAAATAGAACTTCACAATATGTATGAGATAGGTGTGCAGTCATCCAAAAAGAAGATATAAACTTTGCAAAAGGCTGCCACCAATGCCTCAAAACTTCAAAACATTAAAAGATACATGAAGATCAAATGCTACATTCTAAATGGAGTAAGATGTTCAAACAGTCAAGCATCAAGGGATGAAGCATATAATACAAGCAAATACCCCAACACAGTGAATGGTCAAGAGACATGACAGTCAAGTCAAACTTTCAAGATCGAACAAGAGACTATCATGCATGAAGTTTCAAATACAGAGATACGATACATGAAGATGCCACACAATACAAAAGATGCAGTCAGGAGAAGATGCCACACAATAAAGAGGATGCCATGCAAGATAGAGTTAGGAGAGATAGAGTGCAGTCAAAAAGATGTCATGATGACATAAAGAAAGATACATTGCAAGAACAAGAATAAATTCAGTCATCTTCATTATAGACAGTCATGACAGTGATCATGAAGTAGTCAGAGTATATCATGAATTGCCATATCCATCTACAGAGGTGCATCAATAATGAAGGAGGAACATCAGAAGAAGAACAAGACTTATATCAAGTGCTACAGTGATGTTTGACAAAGAACATTAAATTCACAAGGTAAACAGTCCTCTTCCTTCTATGCCAATGGTTCTATCATAATACAGTCACCATCACCATGTACAACCAAGACAGTGACCTATGAAGTAGTTTATATAAGTAGGAGACATTCATGACACATCATAATGGTCATTACCCACCCACAGAAGAACATGAAAAATGATAAGATATGCAGTCAGTGTGCACATGAATGACCACAAAAAAATGGATGGACAAGAGCATATATTTATAATACAAAGGTGCATAATGATGAAAGTACGAACAACCAGAAGAGATCTGAAGATGCACAAGGAAGCTACAGGTATACTTTAAAGTATGCAAAAAGATGACTACAGGTATAAGGATGCACGAAGGCATGCTACAGGTGTACCAACCAGCAAGAAACAAAAATGCATGATATCTATGCACAGAGGAGTCCAATACACACGACAGACAAGAGATAACATGACATATGTGCCATAATATATATCCAGTTGCAACAAAGATAGTCTCATAGTCAAAGGATGTTCCACATGATTTATAGTTCATCACATTACATTCATGCAACCTGAAGAGATATTCTACAGAAAAACCTTACAGAATGGAAAGGTATGATATCATGCAATCTACGCTACAGATACAATGAAAGCAGATGTTAAAGCCATTATATAGAATATCAAAAGTTTTGCTGTCATAACAGAATATTAACATGTGCTTCTACCCAGTAGCCATAGTGGAATGATAAGGTAAAATGAGTCATCAACAAATGTGAGACAGCCACAAAGAGGTGAGGAAGTGTTATGAAAATCAAAGAAAGAAAACCCACCTTCTAATACTTCAAAACTCTTAAAATTTTTGCCAATAGATGGAGACAAGATCACAGTCAAAGTGGTGCTGCACAGAAAGAGAAGCTGTTCTTTTTGAAAAGACTGTATACCCATGTCAAAGGACCAAACCCTAATGATATTTTTGCAAACATAGTTGAGAGCTTTCAAAAAGGATGCCATGATACATTCATAACCAACAGAGAAGAGAAAGAAGCATGAAAGAAGGTATACCCATCTGCTAAATTAACAAAATTTCTTCAAAGATACATCAAACTTTTCATTTCTTATAGTATAAAGAGAAAGAAATCAAGTAAAGCAGTATGGTCATGGCATTACAAGGATTTTTCTCTGCAGGATGAAGTTAAAACCCTAACTTCAAAGCTCACAAACCCTCTAGTAAGTTACAGTTTTTTATGCCTATTAATAAGAGAAGCATAGCCATGGCAGGTAGAGGTTCTGGAAATAGGAGGAGAAGTTGAAACCCTAACTTCAAAGCTTCAAAACCCTCAAGTTTCTGCATAATGAAAGCAGATTAAGACAAAAGAAGAAATATGCAGCCATGGCTAATAGAGACAGCAATTTTTGCTATAAAATGCAATACCCATGTCTATCTACAACTTGTCATGCTATAAGGAGTGAAACCAAAGATAATGAAGCTATAGAGATTAAGAAGCAAGTGCTTACCCTTGTTGCTGGCAGGAAGAAAGATCTTCCACGGCCTCATAGTGGCCTCAAAATTCTAAGAAGAGTAGATGAAGACTGTCGAGAAAGAAGCACATAGAAACATAATGAAGACATTAAAGAGTGCACAACAATGGAGGTATTCATAACAGTGAAGAAGGTCGTGACCATACAAATGAAGAAAGCTACAGATACTCAAATGTTTCATATCAAATAGAAAAGAAAAGTTACCTTCTTCCTAGCTCATGCAGAGTTCTATGGCAACGACAACAAAGAGCCATTGAAAGGAGAAGACCAGAACCATGATGGAGCTACTTGAAACCCTCGGCCGGCATAATTTTTGCAAAGCTCAAAGAGAGAAGTCAAATGAAGAGTGAATGAGCAAAGATTAGGGTTGTTTTCCTATTTTGTTCAAAGGTTCTTTTTGCTCAAGTGTTTTTTTTTTACTTAAGAAAAACCAATTATTACTTTATCCAAATTGTTGTTGTGGTCAAGACTTTCCCTAGCAATCATAACATATAGTGGCCGACAGCAACCCTTTAGAAGTTGGTTTTATTAAGTCAAGAGGCTGATACAACATGTGGGAAGGCTACAAGCCTTATAACCTTTTGAAGCTTCCTTGGTGGTCGAATGGTGAAGGAATAACAAATCACATGCTTATGTCCCTTATCCATTTCCAAGCATCCAAGGATAGATTTCAAGATTATGCATGGTGACTAATAGCCAAGAGGGTGTATGATTTTAGACATGGTATATGCATATGCAATACATGGAGTTTAGGGGTAAGCTTTTATGCATGGTGGAGATATGACTTCATGGGTAATAAGGTATTGTCTTGTAGTGATGTGATTATTACATAAAGGCAATTGCATGGTGACAGCATATGATGGACATTTTTATGCATGGGATCAAATTGCATAGTGGAGTTGTTTTTCCTTCTTTAACTTCAAATTGCATATGGGGATATAAGGAGATTTAAGAAATGGATGTATGTGCACAATGTCAACAAGAGGGAGTGATAAGGATATTTATGCAATTTTATCTTGTGCATGGAGTGCTACAGGAGTGACTGAGTTCTTTTTATTTTCCTTGCAGAGGGAGATATTTTTTCTCATTCATGTATTGGAGTGATAAGGAATTTTGTAACTATTCCTAAGTCTTATTTTGCAAAATAGGCAAATATATTGAAGTGATAAGAAGTATATTTTTCTTCTAATCATGCATGATTTTACACAGTTATTAATTGTAAATAAATAATAAAGTAATACTCTATAAATTACTTTATTATTTTCCACAAGTTGTAAAATAAAAAATAGAACAAATTGTAACCAATAATAGAGTAATATTCTATTACTTTATTATTTACTCACAATCAATTTTGCTCATGCAAAAACATGCAAATTGATTAGTTGAGTTAACTTGGCTACCTAAGAGGTTTTGCATGACTTTTAGGAGTATTTTTAGGATCCTTGGTCAAAATTTTGGTCAAACATATGGAGAAGCCCAAATTGAAGCTATTTTTGCTCAATTTGTGGCAGTTTTCGACCCTAATTTTGAGGATTTTTGAGGTTTCTCGGGAATGAGTATTTTTAGAGGTAGTTATCTACAAGTCTATATTTTTGCATGCCTCTTGGAGAGAGCAATCCTATATATTGTAAAGCAAAAGTCTATTTTTGCTAGTTCTTGATTCTCATTATGATTCAAACAGATTGGAGAATTCTTGTAGCTCACTTTTACAGTTTTATTGAGAGATCGACAGGTTACAGGTTATCTTTTGTCTTTTTACAAAGCTTTCCTTTGTTTATTTCATATCAGTTGATTTAACTTTCCTTTTAGTGTTGAATGTTGAAGTGATTTTGATGAAATTTTGCTGTGTTTTATTATTAAACCTTCAAAATTATTTTCTCACCTCATTGCTTACAGCATTAAAGCATAAATTCATCATAGGTCTTAGGTTGTGTTAACTAGAAATAGTCTTTTTATGCTGTGAAAAAATAATTTCCTTCATAAAAACCTATTTTCAAACCTTCCATAGAATCATTTTTGTGATATTTATGCCAAGTCTGGATTGTGTAGAAGTCAGATTTCTGAGCAAACATTATGAATCAGATTGCATTATTTTTATCCATATCAAGTGCATCACCATTTTACCTTTAGTATTCATTTAGTTTCTTTCTTCCTTTTTCCCAAAAAGTAAAAACATACATCTTAATAGAACATTTGAAGGGAACCAACCCACAATTTGGCGGTGTAATATCGTCATAGGGCACCCACAACCTGAGATTAGTCCCATGTTACACGGAATTGCAGTGCTTTAACTAGCCTTGCATGTGGGTGCAATTCCCAATGATAACAGTAATGTAATGAGTTGTCCAAATTAATAAAAGAATATTCTATTTTATGTGTGAAATTTCTTTTGTTGTTTGTTTTGAGATTTACTCCCTTCATCAAGTGGTATTAGAGCAAGGGTTCCTGAGTGTGTAGATAGATCACCAACTGTGAGGCAGTTTGCACCAGGACCTGAGGTTGTGGGTTTGTTGTGGAGATCATGAAGAAACTGTATTGGAAGAAATGCATTGACAAAAGAGGGTTTTAGAGCCTTGCAAAGGCAAATCGATGCATTGCAAGAGGAGCTACGAAGAGGGTTTGAGCCAAGAACAAGAGAAGAAAGTGAAGATGAAGCTCAAGAAGATCTATCTGAGGAAGAACAAGAAGTTACAGGAGATCCTACAGAACTTAGGTTGTTGAGGGCCCATGATCGAAGTTTCTACATATTCTGGAGATTTGAATCTGGAACAACTTATTGATTGGATGAATGATATGGAAGAATATTTCAAGTATGAAGATGTGGAAGACCCAGATCAGGTCAAGTTTGCAAAAACAAAGTTGAAGGGCCATGCCAGTATTTGGTGGAAGGAGGTCCAGTTAGAGAGAGATAGGAGAGGAAAAGGAAAGATTACCAGATGGGATTAGATGGTGGAGAAAATAAAGAAGTAGTTCATTCTTGTGGACTATGAGATGGAGTTGTTGAAGAAGTTGCAAGGATTGAAGCAAGGTAACAAGTCTGTAAAGGAGTATACATGAGATTTTTATAAGATTACTATTAGAATAGGCCATGCAGAGGCCAACAAGAAGAAGGTAGCCCATTACATTAACAGGTTAAGGCCAAGTATTCAAGAGGAGTTGAGCTTGGCCAGAATAACCACCATAGAAGATGTGTACCAATTTTCCTTGAAGGTGGAAGAGAAGTTGAATAAAAGATTTGAAAGCAAGCAGAGGGGAAGAGGTCAAGGCAGAAGGACTGGTGGAAGGTCCTATGGAGGCCAAAATGAAGATCCAAAGAAGAGTGATGAAGCTGGCACCCATTGAAATCAGAGAGGAGATAATGCCTACCGCTCTCGTGAACAAAACAATGGTGAGAAAAGAGGAAGAGGAAGAGGTAGACCTGGGCAAGGACCTGGAAGGGGAGGTTTCGAAGGAACCTATTTTTAATGTGGAGAAGAAGGACATCAAGCATACGAGTGTCCACAACATCAAGGAAGGACAAATAGAAGACCTAAAGGAAATGCACAAGTTGCACATGTAGATGAAGATGCATAGTCTGAGCATTTTGAAGATGTTGAAAGGGGAGAAACCCTAGTTGTCAGAAGAACCTTGTTGAATGAGGAGAAAGAACCAAATTAGAGGAAGAGTTTATTCTGCACAAGATGCAAGTGTGAAAGTAAGTGTTGTGATATTATTATTGATAGTGGAAGCACTGACAATCTTATTTCATAGGAGATGGTTAACAAGTTGAAGTTGACAAGAAGAAAGCATCCACATCCATATCGAATTGCATGGTTGGAGAAGGACCATAAAGCTTTGGTCAATGAACATTGTTTAGTCAAGTTTAAGATTGGAGACTACCATGATGAGGTGTTGTGCGACATCATACCTATGGATGCATGTCATATGTTATTGGGGAGCCCGTGGAAATATGATAGATGCGTTGTCCATAATGGCCATGCAAACACATATTCCCTAACAAAGGATGGAGTTTGTCATAAGTTGAAGTCCTTGAAGGAGGTGGAAGAAAAGGTATGTAGTACTGCCAGAATTTTCTTGGTAGATGGTAGGAAATTTTTGGAGGGTATGAAGTATGAGCATCATTGCTTTGCATTGATTCCTAAGATTAGTCAAGAGAAATGTGAAGATGTGCCAACAGAAGTCTCATATCTGTTGGAAGAATTTTAGGATACTGTCTCTGATAATGTACCAAAAGATTTACCACCGATGAGGAAGATAATTCATCAGATGGATTTGATACCAAGAGCTAGTTTACCGAATAAGGTAGCCCATAGAATGACTCCTACAAAGAATGAGGAGTTGAATAGACAAGTTAATGAGCTGTTAAGGAAGGGACTAATAAGAGAGAGCCTAAGTCCATGTGCAGTACCTGCAGTACTAGCACCAAAGAAATATGGAGAGTGGACAATGTGTATAGATTCCTAAGCTATCAATAAGATCGCGATCAAGTACAGATTTCCATTACCTAGAATGGATGACATAATGGATTGTTTGAGTGGAGCCAACTACTTCATGAAGATTGACCTAAAGAGTAGGTATCACTAAATCTGAACCAGAGAAGGAGACAAATGGAAGACAACCTTCAAGACAAAGGAAGGTTTGTATGAGTGGTTAGTGTGCCATTTGGGCTAACCAATGCACCGAGCACATTCATGCAGCTCATGAACGAGGTATTGAAAGAATTTTTGGGAAGTTTTGTTATTGTTTATTTAGATGACATTTTGATTTTTAGTAAGATTTGGGATGAGCACCTAATGCATATCAGAAGGGTTTTAGAGAAGCTGAGGGAGGAGAAGTTGTTGATTAATCTGAAGAAATGCAGTTTTACAAAGGAGTTGGTGTACCTGGGATTTGTTGTCTTAGAGGAAGATCTTAAGATGGACCCAGAAAAGGTAAGGGCTATCATTGAATGGCCTACACCAAGGAGTGCTACAGAGGTAAGATCTTTTCATGGTTTTGCAAGTTTTTACAGAAAGTTTATCAGAAATTTTAGTAGCATTTGTGCACCCCTAATTGAGACAATGAGAGGGGATAGAAAAGAGTTTAGATGAACTACAGGAGCAGACAAGAGTTTTGATACATTTAAGGAGAAAGTCATAGAGTAACTTGTTTTAACACTTCTAGATTTCAATAAGGTATTTCAGGTAGATTGTGATGCTAGTGGCAGTGCTATAGGAGTTGTTTTGAGTCAAGAAGGTAATCCCATTGCTTATTTTAGTGAGAAGATTAATGATGCCAAGAAAAAATATTATGTTTATGATCAAGAATTTTATGTAATAGTTCAGGCTTTGAAGAAATGGAGACATTATTTGTTGCCAAAAGAGTTTGTTTTATATACTGGTCATCAGGCTTTGTTGTATCTTAATAGTCAAGGAAAGTTGAACCAAAGGCACTTTAAATGGGTTGAGTTTTTGCAGAGCTATACTTTTGTTTTAAAGCACAGGTGTGGGAAGTCCAACAGAGTTGCAGATGCCTTGAGCAGAAGGAAAAATTTGTTGACAGAAATGAAGATAGAGGTTGTTGGGTTCGATGAGCTCAAAAGTTTGTATCCTAAAGATCTAGATTTTGCAGAGGCTTGGAAAGCTTGTTTGGAAACTATTACTTTGGACATGAAAAAATGGTTGGATTTCATAATCCAAGATGGCATGTTGTTTAGAGGAAGCCAGTTGTGCACATTCTGAGGAGTTCCATGAGAGAGAAACTGATTAAGGAGAAGCATAGTGGGGGATTAGCTAGACACTTTGGTCAGGATAAGACCATTTCTATTGTTGGTGAGAATTATTATTGGCCACAGTTGCAGCAAGATGTGAGGAAATTTGTGCAGAGTTGCAGAGTGTGTTAGATGGCAAAAGGAGCAAGTCAGAATACAGGGCTATATTAGCCATTACCTATACCAGAGAGGCCATGGGATGAAATTAGTATGGATTTTATTCTTGGTTTACCAAGGACACAGAGAGGACATGATTCCATTTTTGTGGTGGTGGACAGATTCTCAAAGATGACACATTTTATTCCTTGTAAGAAGACTAATGATGCTGTTAATATTGTTGAGTTATTTTTTAGGGAGGTAGTGCGATTATACGGTCTGCCAAAGAGCATAGTTTCAGATCAAGATACCAAGTTTGTTGGTTATTTCTGGAGGACATTATAGACGAAGTTGAAGATAGATTTGAAGTTTAGTTTTGCACACCATCCACAAACTGATGGATAGACAGAAGTGGTGAATAGGAGTTTGAGTAACTTGCTATGATGCTTAGTAGGAGATAATCCCAAGGGATGGGATTTGATTTTACCACAGGTAGAATTTGCTTACAACAATTCTGTCAATAGGAGCATTGGCAAATCACCATTCCAGATTATATATGGCAATAGTCCAAGAACTACTTTAGAGTTAAGGAAGCTGGAAAAAGGAGAAAAGACAAGTGCTGAGGCTGAAGACTTTGCAGAACATCTAAAAAATTTACATAAAGAGGTGAGAAAGCACATTAATAAGATGAATATTCAGTACAAGGCTAAGGCAGATCAGAAGAGGAGATATAAGGAGTTCCATGTAGGAGATGAAGTCATGGTTCACTTGAGAAAAGAAAGGTTCCCAATTGGAACATATAATAAGTTGAAAATGAACAAATTTGGACCATGCAAGATTCTGAAGAAGCGTGATTCAGGAAATGCATATGAGGTAGAGTTGCCGAGTGGGATCAACATTTCACCTATGTTCAACATTGCTGATTTAACAGAATATCATGAAGGTGGCACAGAGGATGGACCTGTTGGCAAGAGACACTGCATAGCATTGATAGGAGTTGTCATTGATGGAAACTAAGATTGTCCCACACCTCCGTAGTGAAGTATCTGATCATACCGGAAGTCAGAACAATAATCTATCTAAGTCTGGAAGCCTGAAACAAAGTATATAGAAAAGTCCATATTTTGGTCTGAATCTCTTCAGTGGAAAGGCATGGTATTCTAAGGATCTAAGGTTGTTGATAGCATAGCAAATACACTCTAAATCCAAAATTTTGTCACTCGGTGATGAAGGAATCAAATGTTATTAGCATCTATGTATCGGATTCCAATCTAATAGAGTAGACAGAAGAAGAACGGGTAGACCTTGCTGAAGATCTTATTTCTGGATGAATGGAAGTTTCTTGTTGGACAAATGGTGGCATTCAGTAACTGTGGCTGACATGTTTAATGATTTGCAAGAGTAAGTTTTGGTCCACACTCCAAGTTATGCATAGATCTAGCCGACAGGGCTAAGCATTCTTAGGTGTTCTAAGTACTGTTGAAGCTGACTGGTAGAATGATTATAGATCTTGTTGCAAATATATATAGTCGATGAATTTAGTCATTTAGACTATAGAGTGTGTGAAGAAAAGTGGATGAGAATATGGCAGAAATTTAAGGTGCGAATAAGAGTAGAACAGTGAGAAGAACAAAGCTAGGATGAAGTGTGTAAGATCATTTTTTGCACTCAACCAAAACTAAACTTCCTGCATAAGTAGAAGCTATCATCAGTTCATATCTCTATCTTTCATTTGTACTATTGTCTTAGGCAGTGAGCCTTCATTTGAGTAGTGAGCTCTGGGTAGTGAGCTCGAATGCATGTGCATTCCCATTTTGTATCAATACTTTTAACACGGTATTAAATTCTTGTGGGTTCACCGCCACCATGGTTTTTCCCTTAACCAGGTTTTCACGTCAAAAATCTTGGTGTCAAATGTGTTATTTCATTTCTACTTATGTGATGACTAAAATGTTTATTTCATTAACTATTTTTAAGTTGTAAAAGAAATAAAAAGATCAAGAATGTGTGACAACTGATTCACTTCCCCCTCTTAGTTGTCTAGACCTAATCCAACAATTGGTATCAGAACAAGGATCCTTAGAGAAGCCTAACAACTTAAGGAAAAGATCTTGGAAGAAGATTCAATGGGTTCACTAAGAGATCTTCAATCAGCCCTAGAAGAACTTGCTCAATCTAGAACAGAAATTAGTAATCTGAGAGGTGAACTTAAAGATGCTGATGACACCATTGAAATATTAAAAGACAAATTAAAGAAATCTTTGCAAAGAAAAAAGGAGCTACTTTTGC
The DNA here is from genome assembly GCA_027924645.1 of Cunninghamia lanceolata. Lineage (NCBI taxonomy): Eukaryota > Viridiplantae > Streptophyta > Pinopsida > Cupressales > Cupressaceae > Cunninghamia > Cunninghamia lanceolata. Next base: position 17,282,812 of record BSBN01000801.1, read on the forward strand.
AGCTATCCAGTTTACCTGAAGAAAATAATTTGAATGAAGCTTTGGAAGAAAAAACAAAAGAATGTGAAAAGCTCTCAAAAGAAGTCATTCTAAAAATTGAAATGGAATCTGGGGTGATGAGGCAAACCAAAGAAAGTGAAGATAGAAAGAAGATTGAAGAAGATCTGAAACACAAACTAAAAGAAAGATCTGAAGAGTGTTGCAAATTGGATGGAATAGCCAGCCATCTAGAGTCTAATCTACAAGAAAGTAGAGACAATGAGAGAGAAATTGAAAGGAAAATAGTCATTCTTAGACATGGCCTAGATATTACCAATGAATACAAAGAGAAGTTCAAGATAAGTTCAACTAAACTTGAAGCACTACTTGAAGGATAGAAAAGGGTCAATGACAAGCATGGTCTTAGATATGAGAAAGGTGAGAGCTCCAGATCCGGACAAAAAAATTCTCAACCTAAGAATGGGAGAATCAGACCTAGAAAACCTCCGGTAAGACAACCAAATGCTCAAAAATATCCATCATTCAATGGAAATTGCTTCAACTGCAACAAATTTGGTCATAAAGCTACTCAGTACAGAAATATAGTAAGTCAAAATGGTCCATCCTTCTTTGGTCAATGCTTCAAGTGTAATAAGTATGGTCATAGATCAAATGAATGCAGAAGTATGACAATGAGTAATTTCAATAATAGAAGAATTAGCAATTCTTTCAATGGTTACTGCTTTGCTTGCAATGGGTTTGGACATATGGTTAATTAGTGCAGATCAAGAGAAAATCAGAAAAGAAATGTTGTATGCTTCAACTGCAATCAATCTGGTCATATTACAAGATTCTGTAGAAGTAAAAACTATGGAAGAAGAGGTCTGGTAAACAGAAAACTGGATGAACAAAGACAAGACAAAGGCAAAGAAAAAATTGATGTGAATGAGACTTAGGATGAATCAAACAAGATATGGGTCAACAAAACCATTATGAATGACAGCAATGGATCCACACCGCAATCCAGTACTGATAATTCCTCCGAGAATTAAGTTGGAAGTCTTGGCTCAGGGGGAGCAACCTTGCAAATCAAATTCCCCCAGCCAGTAAGTTAGTACCCAAATCTAGCACAATAAGAAAAGAGATATTAAATTGTCTTTAGATCATATGGAAGAATTTCTGGAAGATAAGAGATGGATATGGCAATATGTAGAACGATACTTGAAGGGTTAATCAAAAACAGGGCAACTGGATGCGCTAGGGCAGAGAATTTATTACAAAGGCAAATTAGGTGATGTGAAGCTTAAAAGGGTCATTCACTCCTCATTTTAAACACTTTGCATCAAAAAGAAAGAAGCAGTGAAAGAAAATAGACAAAGAATTGAAAAGATAAAGAAGAATACAGAGCAGGCAAAAAGTGAACCTGTAATTCCCCCGAAAGCCCCAAGAAAGACAAGGAGCTCTACAACTCCTGTTGAGCCTCTCAAGACCACTCACACTAAGAAGCCAGAAGCCACTCCATCCGGTGAAGGAAGGAAAAGGAAGAAAACCAAGGAAACAAGAATCCTTAAGAGCACACAAGATGATGAGGAGACTAAAACATATGAAGTGAAAGAGATAAGATCCAAAAAGGTCAAAACTTAAAAAATTTCTGAAGTTCAACCATTCAGAAGCATGAGGGCCAGTAAAAAGATAGTATCCGGTAAGGTTTCCATGACTATTGATGAAATTGTAAAAACAATCACTGTTCATGGAAACTTAAAACCTATCAGAACTTACTATGATAATCTTGATCAAGCTAATAAGAAAACTTTAGAAGATGCCATTATCATATATCTAAATAAGTTCAATAGAGCCTTGTTGGAAAGTAATGGAAATGAGGAAAGATGCAGCCAAAGAAAAAGATATGGAACTTGGAGAGTATGTTCTCTCCTCTTTGTGCCATGTATTAACTAGAAAAGAAGCAGATAAAATCCTCAGTGAAGTCAAAGATAAATTCAGAAGAAAAGTCTGGATGAACAAGCTAATGCTTGGTGAAACTGAAGAAATTGCAAAGAAAACAGAGAAAATTCTGAGAAAGCCTGTAGATAAAAATAAGTACTACATTATCTCAGAAAAGCAAGATGAAGAAGACAATCCTGCTGCTCCAGAAGAAAAAACTGACAAGAGAATCAATGATCAAAGTATCACTCTAAATTCTCCATAACTTGATTCATCAAATCTAAATATTGGAGAAGTTTGGGAAGAGGAACAAGTCAATCAAGAAGACATTTAGATGATAAATAGAATAATTGAAGAAGTGATATCTCCTCCACCTGATCACTCTGAGAAGAAAGAGAATATTGCTATCACTCAGAACTGTCCAGATCAAGCAGCAAGTGGTGAGCAAACAGAAATGAGTCTCTTAGAAGAGAACACAGAGAAGATTAATATAGAGAAAGTGAAGGAAAAAGGAAAGGAATACAAAATAAAAGAAGATGGTGCAAATGTTGAAGCACCTAAAGCAGACAAAGCAAAAGAAGATGGTGCAAATGTTGAAACACCTAAAGAACCTAAATCAGATGATCAAAAAGATGATTCAGTAAATGCAGCAAGAGACACTGTAGATGCAGTGAAAGATTCTCTTAAAAAGGAAGTGATTGAGTTTGATGAGCCTGAACTACTCCAAGGACTAACCAATCTGGATGTGCTCTCTCCATTTCAATTGATGAAAATAGCATCCTTCACTCAAGTAAAAGCTAGAGAAAAGATGATGAAATCCCACTTAGAGGACAATGAGCTATTGGGGTTAGCAACTGGAGTGTTAGAGAAATTAATGCCAACTTATCAAAAAAATTAAAATGATTCCCCCTCCGGCCATTTGAAAACTCTTGTAAGTTCAGTTGACTCATATTTTGAGTCCTTTGAAAAGTCTGCGGAGGCAAAGGTTCAGAAAGAGTTTTTGAATAAGAAATTTAATCAAGTTAAGAATCCGATAAGGAGTGATAGAGTGGTACTGGGCATTAGCATAAAGAGCATTCAGAATGCTCTAAGTGATGGAACAGATATATATAAATTTTGTCTATCGTGGACTAAAGTCAATAAGGATGTTGAGAAGAAGATAAAGGAACAAGAACATAAAATATGAGTTCTATCCCAAAATTTTGATCCTCTAAATGCCTCTCCCATAAGTCAGGACTGTCAAATCATTAGCCTGATAGATGAAATAAGGAGACTTGAAAAAGAAAAAATCAATACTATGAAGAGGATGTGTGAACTCTGGGGATTGATTGCCCCCAAGTTGGAAGCCATGCATAATACCTTATCTGAAGCCCAGAATGCACTCCAGACAAGTGATCCTCCGGATCTGGCTAAGGTAGAAGCATATGCATTTTTGCTGAGTGGGCACATCTCACTCTTGGATGGAATGAAGAACACTTAGGCCTCTAAACTTGTGCAATTAAAAACTAGTTTTGTAGACATTCTCAAGTTCATGTGAACAAGACTTGATGAATTGTTGTATATACGCGACAATATAATCAAACCTTTTTTTTTTGAGAATTCTGACTTGCAGACCCCACCCTTTGCCATTGATGTCAAAGGGGGAGTGAAGGGCAGTGAAAAATGAGGAGTTCAGAAAAGAGGGAGAATCAGAATAAGTGAAGAGCACGAATGCACAGACAAAGGGGGAGTTGCTCTAAGACACTTAGTCATTTTTCACTAAGTGTTGCCATCAATGCCAAAGGGGGAGATTGTTGGTAAGAGACATAGCATAGCATTGATAGGAGTTGTCATTGATGGCAACTAAGATTGTCACACACCTCCACAGTGTAGTATATGATCATACCAAAAGTTAGAACAATAATCTATCAAGTCTAGAAGCCTGAAACAAAGTATATAGCAAAGTCCGTATTTTGGTCTGGATCTCTCTAGTGGAAAGGCATGGTATGCTGCAGATCTAAGGTTGTTGACAACATAGAAAATACACTCTAAATATAGAATTTTGTCATCTGGTGATGAAGGAATCAAATGTTATTAGCATCTGTTTATCAAGTTCCAGTCTAACAGAGCAGACAGAAGAAGAACGGATAGACCTTGCTGAAGATCTTGTTTCTAGATGAATGGCAGTTTCTTGTTGGACAAATGGTGGCATTCAGTAACTGTGACCGACATGATTAATGATTTGCAAGAGTATGTTTTGGTCCACACTCCAAGTTATTCATAGATCTAGCCAACAGGGCTAAGCATTCTTAGGTGTTCTAAGTACTATTGAAGCCAACTGGTAGAATGATTATAGATCTTGTTGCGGATATATATAGTCAATGAATTTAGTCGTTTAGACTATAGAGTGTGTGAAGAAAAGTGGATGAGAATAGAGTAGAAATCTAAGGTGCAAATAAGAGTAGAACAGTGAGAAGAACAAAGCTAGGATGAACTGTGTAAGATCAGTTTTTGCACTCAACCAGAACTGAACTTCCTGCATAAGTAGATGATATCATCAGTTCATATCTCTGTCTTTCATTTGTAATATTGTCTTAGGCAGTGAGCCTTCATTTCAGTAGTGAGCCTGAATGCATGTGCATTCCCATTTTGTATCAATACTTTTAACAGGGTATTAAATTCTTGTGGGTTAACCCCCACCGTGGTTTTTCCCTTAACCGGGTTTCCATGTCAAAAATCTTGGTGTCAAATGTGTTATTTCATTTCTGCTTATGTGATGACTGAAATGTTTATTTCATTAACTATTTTTAAGTTATAAAAGAAATAAAAAGATCAAGAATGTGTGACAAATGATTCACCCCCCCTCTTAGTTGTCCAGACCTAATCCAACAGGACCAACAGAAGAACAATGGAGTATTCTGGCATCTACTTCAGAGGAGGAGATAGAAGAGATCTTGGATAGCCGTATGGGAAGAAGTACTTGGAACAGGAAATATGAAGAACATATGGTGAAATGGAAAGGAAGGCCTATTGAAGATTCTTCCTAGTTATATAAGGTAGAAGTTGACCATTTGGGGTTTTCCTCAAACACCTGAGATGTGACAAGGTCACTTCCCAAATTACCCTAGGTGTCTAATGCAGGAGCATCCAGTGGTGTAAGGGCAATCTTGCATAACCCAAAAATATGTTGATTCAAAATCTTTGAAGTTGTTTTCCTTTCTTTCCACAATTAGTATTTCTAGTTCCATAATCGATTGAATAATGATGTAGGACTTTCAGTTTTTTTTCCAAACTGCTATTTTTGGAAAGTTTAACTGCTATTTTTGGAAAGTTTGCATTTGGGCACGGATGGAAGCAAAAATTTACAGGAATCATCATAAATGAAATATAAGACCTTTGGTAAAAGAATCAGGCAAAGATCATTTGTGAGCTAAAAAATATTAAAGTTTCCATTTTCTGAAAAACCCCTAAAAATTTCTGAAATCAGATATGAGGCACTAAAACATCCCATAATGTCCCAAAAAGTTGATAGAGATCTGTTTATCAATTTCTGGTGTGATATTTCACTTTGCGAGCTTTCCGGCACATAAAATGGTTCGTCAATCGGACACCTGAATCAAAAGTTATGCTTCCCGTAAGTTGACCTACTTTTGGAGGGAGTTGTGAATTTTGAAATTTAGTTGGAGGCTGCCAAAAAGGGCAATTTATGATTATTTTGGGGGAACTCTGGGTAGTAGTAGAGTTAAGGAGAAAAGTGTAGAGTCAAGAATAGGTAGGAAAATAGAAACCCTAACTGATTTGGGGTTGTAGAAGGCAGAAGATTCCAGATCCTGGTAATGGGTAGTTGTAATGGGTGGCAGCCTGTGGAGGATTGATTCCTCTAATTGTATTTGAGCTTCTGTTATGTAATGAGTTGTCCAAATCAATGAAAGAACATTCTATTTTCTGTGTGCAATTTCTGGTGTTGTTTGTTTTGAGATTTACCCCCTTCATCACTACCACTGATTCATTGTAGTGATTTTCGATGCCTGTTAATTCATCTACTGCAAAATTTGGGTCATAGTGATTTCCATATTGTTCTTAAACTAATCTTTAAAATCTACCAATGAACTGATTGAACCATCGAGTAAATTCTTATACCAATCCCTAACATCTTTGGTCAGGGATAACATAAATAACTTCATGAGGACATCTTCATACTACACATTGAAGCTATCCATAACTATCTCAAAATATCTTATATGTTCTTCTGCTGAAATATCATTATTCCCAAAATATTTTGGGAGTGCATTTCTCAAATCATTACTAATTGGATCTGGACAGCGATGATATCTAGATAAATCTAGTTGCGTGTATCTGTTTATGTTCAAAGGTCCTTGTAGGTTTGGATTTTGATTATGCTGGTAGTGTTGATATTGAGGGGCTTGTTGGTACTGGTGGTGAGGTGAATGTTGTTGTACACTACCTTGTACATTTTGTTGAGGTATATGATGTTGCTGAGGTGGGACAGACTGCTGACCAGGAGGTGGGTAAGTGTTAGCCATGGGTTGGGAATTTCTATGAACATTTTATGAATTTGGGATTCATGGTGGAATATCCTGTTGTACAATATTCATGTTGTTTAGATTACCTATTGCAATGTGAGGTGTTTTTGAAACCTTTGGACCACTTACATTCTGGCGTGACCCTTGTGAATTACTTGTATGGGCAAGCCTGCTTTGCTTGTGGGGTGGTACATATTTTGACCTACTTGTTGTACACCAAGATTTTATCTATTTTAACTCTTGTTTCATTCATTCTTCCTCTTCCCTTAGTTTGGCTAACCTAAGTTCTTCCTATAGTTTTTGTAGATCTTGTTGTATCTCATCAATAGTTCATGTGTCTTCTAGTGTACTAACATGAGTCTCTGTGGATGTCATTTGATCCATGGACTCATATTGATGTTCTTCACTCTGTTGAAATGCCTTTCTATAATCATAATCTCTTTGGATTTATATCCTTTCTTGTTCAAGTCGTGCCTCAAATTCACTCTACTTTTGAGGATCGGGTTTATAATGGTCAAGAATGTCACTTAACATGTTTCTTTCAAACTGGGTAAGGTAGCCCCTTGATGGAAATCCTTCACAAAATTCTAATCCATTTAGAGGATCAAAACTATTGTGTGTTGTGAGAAGCTATTCTGATGTATTTTCTTGAGCACTCTGGCTATTGTTTTAGGTGTGCTCTAGCTGATTTGACGTTCCTCCATTCTTCTTAGTAGTGGTCTTTGAGGGTGGGGAAGATTTCTTATCTTTCAACTTCTTACCATCTGTCTTGGACCTTCTACTGTCCATGTTATAAGAGACTGTGGTATTTCGGTGCTTTAAAATCTAATCTTTCTGATCTGATATTCAATTTATCATTCATACATAATGTGTCTGGGATTTTTTGTTTAGACTTGCCACCTCTCTTAGAGAGGAATGATTTTATCTTCTGGGTTTTTCTCCACTAGCAGAGTTATGATTCTTAATTTCTTGACTCTATTATGATGGTCTTCTACCAGGTTTTCTTAGATTTTATCCCCAGTAGAGTCGCCAAATCTATTGGTTCCCAAAATTGCAACTTGCTAATCCTAAGGGTATGCCAGATTCTATGGTTAGACTAATAAGGTTTTGGCCAACAATATGGAGTTAACCAATGTGGTTTAGAATTCCCTGCACTTAGGCTTTGCTAAACTTAGGCGGGTGCACCTTGATAATGAAGCAAATTTAAGGGTTATGTGTACTTTGACTATAGCAATCTATTTCTTAATGGCATGTGAGTGTGAAATAGATATAAAACTAATAGCCAATCCTACTACTAATATTTGAAATTTAAATATGTCAATAAGTATAGTATTTTGAAGTGAGTGAGATCAATGCCTATTCCTATTGGGTAAATGGAGTCAAAGTGTGGATAATATGTGGATCCTATCTCTTGTCTTAACTCTAACTATTCAACACTTTTAGATTGTTTATACTTTGTATAAATGTGCAAGGTTGTTAGTTATCAAGCTCTTCTTAAAAATCCCAGTGATATCTTCCCAAGTTACATTGACTATTTGAAAGGATTTTAATTCTTGTTGGAAGGAAACCAATTAAGATGATTAATTTAAAAGGATTTTAATTCTGGACAGAAACCAGTTAAAATGAATCTCTTAAAAGGATTTTAATTCACTTCTCACATAAACCAATCAAGAAAATCACACAGAGGCAGCAAGTGTGTCTTGATAAATTAAATATATTTTGATACACTTAATTTGAATAATAGAGAAAAACCACTCTGGAGACAACAAGATAACATATATGAATTAAAATCAACATAACAATTGAACACTAGAGATTGGACCACCAGTTTAAACTTTCTTCTCCAATAGATTGCTTCAAAAATTCATTTAAAAAGTGATGTCTACATTCTATTTTGAGTATGACTGTATGCTGATGATAGTGATTCTTGTGATATAATTGTGATGATGATGTCTTTTCAAGAATCGGCCTTGGTTTCCCTTATATACAGGAAACAAGAAGATTCAAGCCATTACAATCAAAAGTGGCAACTTATCATGAACATAACTAAAACATTAACGACTGAAATTAATAAAGATGACAATGAAGACTACATCAATCGTAACACCTCAGTCCATTAATCTCTGTAAGACACCCATGACCATTTAAAGATCTGTTCAAAGTCCTTTTCCATGATGGTGTATCAGATGTTGAGTGCCTTCAATAAATCTTCTAACCCCAATGTACATAAATAACTTCATGAGGACATCTTCATACTACACATTGAAGCTATCCATAACTGTCTCAAAATTTCTTATATGTTCTTCTGCTGAAATATCATTATTCCCAAAATATTTTGGGAGTGCATTTCTCAAATCATTACTAATTGGATTTGGACAGAGATGATATCTAGATAAATCTAGTTGCGTGTATCTGTTTATGTTCAAATGTCCTTGTAGGTTTGGATTTTGATTATGCTAGTAGTGTTGATATTGAGGGCCTTGTTGGTACTGGTGGTGATGTGAATGTTGTTGTACACTACCTTGTGCATTTTGTTGAGGTATATGATGTTGCTGAGGTGGGACAGACTGCTGACCAAGAGGTGGGTAAGTGTTAGCCATGGGTTGGGAAGTTCTATGAACATTTTGTGAATTTGGGATTCATGGTGGAATATTCTATTGTACAATATTCATGTTGTTTGGATTTCCTATTGCATTGTGAGGTGTTTTTGAAACCTTTGGACCACTTACATTATGGCGTGACCCCTGTGAATTACTTGTATGGGCAAGCCTGCTTTGCTTGTGGGGTGGTACATATTTTGACCTACTTGTTGTACACCAAGATTTTATCTATTGTAACTCTTGTTTCATTCATTCTTCCTCTTCCCTTAGTTTGGCTAACCTAAGTTCTTCCTGTAGTTTTTGTAGATCTTGTTGTATCTCATCAATAGTTCATGTGTCTTCTAGTGTACTAACATGAGTCTTTGTGGATGTCATCTAATCCATGGACTCATATTGATCTTCTTCATTCTGTTGAAATTCCTTTCTATAATCATAATCTCTTTGGATTTGTATCCTTTCTTGTTCAAGTCGTGCCTCAAATTCACTCTGCTTTTGAGGGTCAAGTTTATAATGGTGAAGAATGTCACTTAAGATGTTTTGTTCAAATTGGGTAAGATAGCCCCTTGATGGAAATCCTTCACAAAATTCTGATCCATGTAGAGGATCAAAACTATTGTGTGTTGTGAGAAGCTGTTTTGATGTATTTTCTTGAGCACTCTAGCTATTGTTTTAGGTGTGCTCTAGCTGATTTGACATTCCTCCATTCTTCTTAGTAGTGGTCTTTGAGGGTGGGGAAGATTTCTTATTGTTCAACTTCTTAACATTTGGCTTGGACCTTCTATTGTCCATGTTATAAGAGATTGTGGTATTTTGGTGCTTTAAAATCTAATCTTTTTGATCTGATATTCAATTTATTATTCATACATAATGTGGCTGGGATTTTTTGTTTAGACTTGCCACCTCTCTTAGAGAGGAATGATTTTATCTTCTGGGTTTTTCTCCACTAGCAGAGTTATGATTCTTAATTTCTTGACTCTATTATGATGGCCTTCTACTAGGTTTTCTTAGATTTTATCCCCAGTAGAGTCGCCAAATTTGTTGGTTCCCAAAATCACAGCTTGGTAATCCTAAGGGTATGCTAGATTCTATGGTCAGACTAATAAGGTTTTGGCCAACAATATGGAGTTAACCAATGTGGTTTAGAATTCCCTACACTTAGGCTTTGCTAAACATAGGTAGGTGAACCTTGATAATGAAGCAGATTTAAGGGTTGTGTGTACTTTGACTATAGCAATCTATTTCTTAATGGCATGTGAGTGTGAAATAGATATAAAACTAATAGCCAATCCTACTGCTAATGTTTGAAATTTAAATATGTCAATAAGTATAGTATTTTGAAGTGAGCGAGATCAGTGCCTATTCCTATTGGGTAAATGGAGTCAAAATGTGGATAATATGTGGATCCTATCTCTTGTCTTAACTCTAACTATTCAACACTTTTAGATTGTTTATGCTTTGTATAAACGTGCAAGGTTGTCAATTATCAAGCTCTTCTTAAAAATCCCAGTGATATCTTCCCAAGTTACAGTGACTATTTGAAAGGATTTTAATTCTTGTTGGAAGGAAACCAATTAAGATGATAAATTTAAAAGGATTTTAATTCTAGGCAGAAACTAGTTAAAATGAATCTCTTAAAAGGATTTTAATTCACTTCTCACATAAACCAATCAAGAAAATCACACAGAGGCAGCAAGTGTGTCTTGACAAATTAAATATATTTTGATACACTTAATTTGAATAATAGAGAAAAACCACTCCAGAGACAACAAGATAACATATATGAATCAAAATCAACATAACATTTGAACACTAGAGATTGGACCACCAGTTTAAACTTTCTTCTCCATTAGATTTCTTCAAAAATTCATTTAAAAAGTGATGTCTACATTCTATTTTATGAGTATGACTGTATGCTAATGATAGTGATTCTTGTGATATAATTGTGATGATGATGTCTTTTCAAGAATCGGCCTTGGTTTCCCTTATATATGGGAAACAAGAAGCTTCAGGCCATTACAATCAAAAGTGGTGACTTATCATGAACATAACTAAAACATTAACGACTGAAATTAATAAAGATGACAATGAAGACTACATCAATCGTAACACCTCAGTCCATTAATCTCCATAAGGTACCCATGACCATTTAAGATATGTTCAAAATCCTTTTCCATGATGGTGTATTAGATGTTGAGTGACTTAAATAAAGCTTCTAACCCCAATGTACATAAATAACTTCATGAGGACATCTTCATACTACACATTGAAGCTATCCATAACTGTCTCAAAATTTCTTATATGTTCTTCTGCTGAAATATCATTATTCCCAGAATATTTTGGGAGTGCATTTCTCAAATCATTACTAATTGGATCTGGACTGAGATGATATCTAGATAAATCTAGTTGCGTGTATCTGTTTATGTTCAAAGGTCCTTGTAGGTTTGGATTTTGATTATGCTAGTAGTGTTGATATTGAGGGCCTTGTTGGTACTGGTGGTGAGGTGAATGTTGTTGTACACTACCTTGTACATTTTGTTGAGGTATATGATGTTGCTGAGGTGGGATAGACTGCTGACCAGGAGGTGGGTAAGTGTTAGCTATGGGTTGGGAAGTTCTATGAACATTTTGTGAATTTGCGATTCATGGTGGAATATTTTGTTGTACAATATTCGTGCTGTTTGGATTTCCTATTGCATTGTGAGGTGTTTTTGAAACCTTTGGACCACTTACATTCTGGCATGACCCTTGTGAATTACCTGTATGGGCAAGCCTGCTTTGCTTGTGGGGTGGTACATATTTTGTCCTACTTGTTGTACACCAAGATTTTATCTATTGTAACTCTTGTTTCATTCATTCTTCCTCTTCCCTTAGTTTGGCTAACCTAAGTTCTTCCTGTCGTTTTTGTAGATCTTGTTGTATCTCATCAATAGTTCATGTGTCTTCTGGTGTACTATCATGAGTCTTTGTGGATGTCATCTGATCCATGGACTCATATTGATCTTCTTCACTCTGTTGAAATTCCTTTCTATAACCATAATCTCTTTGGATTTGTATCCTTTCTTGTTCAAGTCGTGCCTCAAATTCACTCTACTTTTGAGGATCGGGTTTATAATGGTGAAGAATGTCACATAAGATATTTTGTTCAAACTGGGTAAGGTAGCCCCTTGATGGAAATCCTTCACAAAATTCTGATCCATGTAGAGGATCAAAACTATTGTGTTGTGAGAAGTTGTTCTGATGTATTTTCTTGAGCACTCTAGCTATTGTTTTAGGTGTGCTTTGGCTGATTTGATGTTCCTCCATTCTTCTTAGTAGTGGTCTTTGAGGGTGGGGAAGATTTCTTATCATTCAACTTCTTACCATTTGTCTTGGACCTTCTACTGTCCATGTTATAAGAGACTGTGGTATTTTGGTGCTTTAAAATCTAATCTTTTTGATCCAATATTCAATTTATCATTCATACATAATGTGTCTGGGATTTTTTGTTTAGACTTGCCACCTCTCTTAGAGAGGAATGATTTTATCTTTTGCATTTTTCTCCACCAGTAGAGTTATGATTCTTAATTTCTTGACTCTATCATGATGGTCTTCTACTAGGTTTTCTTAGATTTTATCCCCAATAGAGTCGCCAAATCTGTTGGTTTCCAAAATCACAGCTTGCTAATCCTAAGGGTATGCCAGATTCTATGGTCAGACTAATAAGGTTTTGGCCAACAATATGGAGTTAACCAATGTGGTTTAGAATTCCATGCGCTTAGGCTTTGCTAAACTTAGGCGGGTGCACCTTGATAATGAAGCAGATTTAAGGGCTGTGTGTACTTTGACTATAGCAATCTATTTCTTAATGGCATGTGAGTGTGGAATAGATATAAAACTAATAGCCAATCCTACTACTAATGTTTAAAATTTAAATATGTCAATAAGTATAGTATTTTGAAGTGAGCGAGATTAGTGCCTATTCTTATTGGGTAAATGGAGTCAAAATGTGGATAATATGTGGATCCTATCTCTTTTCTTAACTCTAATTGTTTAGCACTTTTAGATTGTTTATACTTTGTATAAACGTGCAAGGTTGTCAGTTATCAGGCTCTTCTTAAAAATCCCAGTGATATCTTCCCAAGTTACAGTGACTATTTGAAAGGATTTTAATTCTTGCTAGAAGGAAACCAATTAAGATGATTAATTTAAAAGGATTTTAATTCTGGGCAGAAACTAGTTAAAATGAATCTCTTAAAAGGATTTTAATTCACTTCTCACAGAAACCAATCAAGAAAATCACACAGAGGCAGCAAGTGTGTCTTGACAAATTAAATATATTTTGATACACTTAATTTGAATAATAGAGAAAAACCACTCTGGAGACAACAAGATAACATATATGAATTAAAATCAACATAACATTTGAACACTAGAGATTGGACCACCAGTTTAAACTTTCTTCTCCATTAGATTGCTTCAAAAATTCATTTAAAAAGTGATGTCTACATTCTATTTTATGAGTATGATTTATGTTAATGATAGTGATTCTTGTGATATAATTGTGATGATGATGTCTTTTCAAGAATCGGCCTTGGTTTCCCTTATATACAGGAAACAAGAAGCTTCAGGCCATTACAATCAAAAGTGGTGACTTTTCATGAACATAACTAAAACATTAATGACTGAAATTAATAAAGATGACAATGAAGACTACATCAATCGTAACACCTCCGTCCATTAATCTCTGTAAGGCACCCATGACCATTTAAGATCTGTTCAAAGTCCTTTTCCATGATGGTGTTTAGATGCTGAGTGACTTCGATAAAGCTTCTAACCCCAATGTTGCTCGAGAGATAAACATGTTGATCCTAGAAAGGTGATCAACATATTCCTGACTTGCACAAGTATCTGCATTAGTGATTATCTCTTTCATAACGAATTCCAAAGTGAAGATTTGTTCCAACTGTGCATGTGTATTCTCCAACACCAATGATTTATCGTTGATTTTGTCAAGGGCAATTGGTAATAGCTGAGCCAATTCGTTCTCCCAAATACTCTATTCTTTTATCTTTCCTTTATCATCAAAGAAATTAGGAAAAGCCATATCCAGGGGCTAGTCAAAATCACCCAGCTCTTGTGTCAACACAATATGAAATTTATCATGCATGTCAATCAATTCATTATAAATTTTAAACATTTGCTTGTCAACATCTCCCTTGGCTATTAATTCTTCCTTCTTTTCTGTCATCCTAAGATGTAGCATTTTGTGCTCTTAGTAAGCAGCATGTGTTTTACTGTGGATCGCCCATACCTTGTCAGGATTCCTGAGCATTTTTTCAAATCTTTTCTTTATCAGTTCTAAGACCATTTTGTACTTGATAGATTTTATCTCTGCTTCTAATTTATCACCCTTCTTTTGGAATTTCTCAGCTCTATGCTTCCAATAGATAGTTTCAGATGTAGTTTCTAAAATCCTTTCATTACTTTCTGTTGCAGGGTAATAAGTGATTGATGAAGAAGGCATCTTATCTCTGTAATTGACCACTTCTTGCCTTAGTCTCTCATTCTCAGAGACAAGCTTCTTGTTATCTCTTACCAACTTTTCCATTTGTGTTTTGGTAAATTTTGCAACATTAACATATAGATCAATTGTCTCAAGAGGATCAGTATCCCCCACTCTCTGTACTAAAAGATGGCCAAAGACATGGCTCAGATCATTGGTAATAGTGGGCCTTTTTTTCTGGTGGGTATATTGTCCAAATTAGAAGAGTGGTGTTATCTGGGTTATATCCTGAGCCAATGTAAATCTTGTCACTTCCTTCAGTAGTCAATTGCAATGTTTTGTTTTGCCTCTGCCTGAAGCTGTCAAAAACTATAGCAGAACTAATATCCCATCTTGTGAGAAGCATAACTTTAGCCTTTTGCAAAAATTCTCGCCCCTTTTGAGGAGTTATATTCTTCATTTCATTGTCAACTTCTTCTTCTAACTCTTTCAAGGCATTAGATTCCTTTTTGGGGGTAATTTTTTTCATTTTCTCTCTTATTAGTTTGCCCTTATACTCATAAATAAATGATTTGAACTCTGGAGTTTGAACAAAACTATTGTCTGAAATAAACTTCTGGCTTGCAAGATGCCTCACATCATTAGAGAGCTGATCAGATGCTTCAAATACAATAATATTCCTTTCTAGTGGCGGCTCATATTGTGCAATAACAGTTTTATTGATTTGTACAATTTCAACTTCCTCCTCAGCATCCCTTCACCTGCCATGGGAGTGTCAATAGAAAAGCTAATATCTGGAGTGGGTTGTGGAGATAAATGGCAAAGTGGAGTTATGTTTTCAGCCTGTATTCTAGGCACATCCTCTGTCAAAGGAGTACCTCTTCTTTCTTTAAAGGCTACAGTAGGCACATCTTTAGTCAATTCATACTCATGTAATATTAACTAATCAATTCTTTCGAGAGGATCTTTTATCTCATGGAAAGCTTCTATATATAATGGGTTTTGAATCTTTCTCCATGCTTCTGCTATCATTATTTTATTATATATACTTCTCCTCCTTGCAGTATGGGATTCATCACAATTTCTGACTAGGTCATCATCAATAAGGAATTCATGTTTATAACCTTTCAGCTTCTGTGTCAATTTGACATCATTGATGAAGTGCTCAATATCAAATTCTTTTCTTTCTTTCCCTTTTGGCAAGTTGTAGTATTCCAACTTGATATCAATAGCTTCATATCTTTTGTCAGAAATAACAAAAAATTCACCAAAACACAAAGTCCCAGGCATGAGGGATTGCTTGTTATAATGCTTGAGATGCATGGAATCTGAGTATGCCAATTGCCTCACTATTTCTAGATAAGCAATTCTATCAGGGACTATTTTTGGGAGAATAAATGGGGCTGCTTCAAAACCATACACCCTAATTATGGTGCAATAATCGCATGCATACCAATCTCCCCAATTGTGATCTATCTTTCTTTTCTGATCTCTTTCCTTGGGGCGAAGAAACCATTGTATTTCAAGCGACAAATTATATTCACAAGGGTGACCAAGCAGTCTGTATGGGGGTTTCACAAAATATTCTTCAAAATATAGGTAATGTGATCTTACACATCTGTTGTCCCAAATTGAGGTCCACATTTGTACTGGTCTTATGTTTCCATCATTATCTAGGTCCTTGACCCTCAAATTCTCACTCCATAATCCTGTGGACTGACCTTCATATAAATAAGGTGCATAAGCAATGAATAATGTCTGAAACTGATGGTTTCATTGTTGTTTTTGATGGAAGCAAGATATTTATTCAAAACCTTTATCAAATAGCCTGCATAATCAAAAGGTATAGCATCCCAACTTTGTATGTCTGTTGCTAAGACCATTGGGGCTATAGACATTAGGGTAGGACATAAGGTTTTTCCATCCCCAAAACCTCTCCTATTTGAAAAAACTAAATTAAGATTTTAAATAAATTATATTTATATATATATATATATATATATATTTCATTAAAATATGCACATGTTCTCTCTAAAAATTTAAAAAAGACAATAATTAAAAATACTCAAAAGCTAACCCAAGTTAATGTTTTTTTAAAGTTGAGTTATAAAAAATAAATGTTTCTATTTTTTTATTTTTTGAAGTTGAGTTATAGAAATAGATGTTTCTAAAATTTTATTTTTTATTTTGAATTAGATTTTTGAAGTTTAGTTATAAAAATAGATATTTCTAAAAAAAAAAATTTATTTTGAATTTAATTTCTCAAGTTGAGTTATAGAAATAGATGTTTCTAAAATTTTATTTTTATTTTGAATTAGATTTTTTAAAGTTGAGCTCTATAAATAAATGTTTCTATTTTTTTTTTAATTTTGAATTTGATTTTTTAATTTTTGTATTATATATAATAAAAAAGTTGCCACATAAATAAATAAAAATAAAAATTAATGTTGCATATAAAACTAAATTAAAATAAATTTTTTGATTAGTCACTATTGCTAATATAAATGCTACATATAAAATAAATTAAAATATTTTTTATGTTTTTTTATAAATGTTATTGCTGCATATAAAAATTAAAAATTTGCAATTACTCATTCAATTTTTTATATTAATATATATACACACATACGTTAATATATTATTTATTCATTTATTTTATTTTATAGTAAACATAAATAAAAAATAAAAAATCACAATTACTATTTATTAATTTTTTATATTAATATACACATACATTAATATATATTACTTGTTTATTTGATTTATTTTACAATAAACATAAATAAAAATTAAAAAGTTACAATTATCATTTTTTAAAATTTTAATATTAATATATAGAAATAAATTAATATATATTATTTATTTTATTTTATAATAAACTAAACTTGGAGAATGAACTATCTTTTATTATTTTAGACTTATTTTAGTTTTTTTTGTTTATTTACTTTTTACTTTTTACTTTTTACTTTTTGTTTCTATTATAATTATTATAAATCAATTAATTAAAAAACAAATTGAAGTAAAAGTTTAAGAAAATAAAAGAAAGTTCATTCTCCAACTCCAACTTGCTATAAAAATTTAAATATTTTAATTATATTTTAATAATATATTTAACTCACATTTAACTCAACTTTTTCTATAAACTTGCAAGGTTGTTAAAATGAATTATTTTTTAGAAAGTAAAAGAAAGCATCTTTTGACAAAATGAAAGCATCTTTTTGACAAAATAAAGAATCTTTTATTTTTTAAATGGATTAAATATTTAATCATTAGGAGAGCTCAATGAAGGGGATATAATCTTATGAACATCCACTCCCAAAACTTGTCCAGCTGAATAATAGGTATATTGGAAATATTCTTCAAATAGCTCTATGGAAAACAGAGGACGTTCACCATCAGAAAATCTTTTAAGCTAATTCCCCTCATCTTGAGGTCTATGTAAGGGCAATTTCTATCTTTTGTAACTGGTGTCCATAGTATGGTATTCGTCCAAAAGATCTCTAATCGTGAATGGCATTGACATGCTCATATCCAACTAGGAAACCATAGAAATATAAGTCTTGGTAATGGAAATAAAATATGGCCCATCTGGTAGGCAGATTGAATATGTCTTTGGGTCATACATATTAGCCAACACCCTGATTAATTCTACTTTGACAAACACATTTGGTACCACTAGTTTTCCTAGATTCATTCTCCATGGATTAGACATTAGTTGATGCCTATACATTTTCCTATAGTGGTACATAAACATGTCATATCCCCTCTTTGGTG
This sequence comes from Cunninghamia lanceolata, assembly GCA_027924645.1. Taxonomy (NCBI): domain Eukaryota; kingdom Viridiplantae; phylum Streptophyta; class Pinopsida; order Cupressales; family Cupressaceae; genus Cunninghamia; species Cunninghamia lanceolata. The sequence goes on from BSBN01000801.1 coordinate 17,301,111, forward strand.
TCCATATATCACCCAGTTTTATATGTTTATCTTCCAATTTCTCAACTGTGGGGTTTAATTGTATGGCCCTTCTGGACCTTGGTCCAGAGCCAGGGCATTGGTCATCTAAATCCTGATTCAATGGTCTAGTTTCTATTTTATGTCTCTTAGATTTCAGTGCTTCTAATGTACCCTCCATGATTTTAAGCCCTAATCTCTTCGACAATTCAAGTATCTCAAGAAAAAATTCAGCTTGGTTTCGAATACTTACTTGAATCGACAACGCCCTTTGCAGACTTCTTTAATATCAGGCAATGTCGTGTCCTCTTAGTCTGTCCCTTGTATGCTCATGAGTTTTCACAATCGAAATATTGTCAAGATTAGGTTTATCACACTTGGCCCTGATTCATAAATGTCATCCTTGCCATCTTTCTTGTCAATAGAACCAGTATTAATGTCAAGTGTCCCGTCAAAAATTTAGCGGTCATGTCAATGAGGTAAGGGGTTCTTTTCGTTGTATCAAAGGGACTATGACTTTACTTTCACCAATATCTCCTTCTCCCTTCGATACCTTTTAAATAATATGCTTTTATTATTTATCGGAGCCATTGAGGGGAGTCAGGATTGTCTCACTCCAGTATCTCTAAGTTTCTTCAAAATCATCCTTAGTCGGTTTAACATTTCATCGTCAATTTGATATGACTCAATCATGATTAGTGAAGTCCTTTCTTTGTTACTATCGAATCCATCAAGGAGACTTTTATTCATGTCCTGGCGATATCTGTATTTCCCTTCAATGTCCTTTTTAATGGTGTAATCCTTTTTCGAGGCTTCGAAGGGGCTTAAAATTATTTCCCTCTGATGTATCAAAGTGCCTTCGATGTGGCCCTTTTGGGCTATAAGGGAGTATTAAAATAGCTCCCTTTGATAATATTCACTTTGACCCTTTTCATCGACCCATCGAAGGGAGTGTGACACGACTCTCTTCGATGTGATATTGTCCCTTCGATGTATGTCATCCTATGTATGGGCATAAGGATAAATGTAAAGTCATTAAGGTGGTGATTGTGGGATGTGAAAATGGGGTTTTTAGATAATGAACTTTATTAAAAATGGGTCCCCTAAGTAGAATAATGGCTATACATTATTATTGGGGTTGAAATTTTGTGCTAAATATTGAGTTGCTTGTATCTATAGGACATGTAAGTGGGATATTTTGAAAGGTAAAATTCTTAGTGCAAATTCAAATGATAGAACATTTGAGGGGGTAACTAGGGCTAATTTTATTAGTCCTAACACCACCTTTCTTGTTAGTTGAAGGAAGTTGGTGCAGGAGCACCCCTTCAGAAAACCAAATATACATCTGAGGGAGAAGACTAAGTTTTAATATGGCTTATGCATTTCATGTTTGTTTTAATGTTGGCATTTTATGTTTGTTTTAATATCTCTTCTCCTGGGGAGAATTTGGACATCATTAGACACTTGGGTTAGGTGGAGGATTAACCAAATGTGTCGTATTACTAGGTGTTTTGTTGTCTTGAGATAAACAGGTGTCGTATGATTAGTTAGGGTTTTGATTATAATCTTGGTTTAAGCAAAATCCTGAAAACAAAGGAGAAGGGAGTAGGGTCACAAAAATAGGGAAGGTGGTCGAGGAATAGGGAGTTCTTCCACCTTATAAAAATCTCTGTAATTAGTCTGTGTTCGATAATGTGAAATGAAGAAGTAGAAATTCTGTAATTTGTGTTCTACCAAATTCTGGTTCCGGTGTAAATTCTCTGTATATTAAACCGTCTTGTATATTATTTGTATAGATTTGCCTTGTGTTTCATTTAGTTCTTCTGTGGTTGAGATGCACGATTAAATCCATTCCACTGGTGGATTTTTGTGAAATCAGTGGAATGGATTGCATATACTAGTTTTCTATTTGTTTTTCTTGTGTACGATGGACACGGCGGAATAGAAATTGTAGAATTCGTCACAGAAGAAGTTATCAGCAGGAAGTTCAAATATGAATCAATTGTATGAGGAGACAGCCTTTGAATATATCGCATTCGCATGCAAGCAACTTCCTATGTATATGCTATGAAAATGGTATGTATAAAAATCTGTTTGAGTCCAGTTTGTGTTAGTTGCTAAATATACAATTCCTGTATATATCACAAATGTATGAAGGTGCATTTCATGTGTATATCACATCTATATGTGAATACACATTTCATGGATATCTTGCATCTATGTATCAGGTTGAATCATATCGGGGGAACTGATAATAGATGTTTGCAATGGTTGAACCAATTCAAAGGTTCAACGATTCATCGTAGTAAGGGTTGCCGATAGTTGAACCGCCGGTTGAACTGGTTCAACGGTTCAACGGATACAGCGGGTTCGATTGGTTCGTCGGTTCAACAAGGAGTATTGGGTTCAATGGTTCACTGAGCTCGAAGGTTAAATCAGTATAGTCTATGTGACGGGAGTATATTGAACCGCCAGTGTATGTTGAACCAAATAATTGAAGGTTCAACTGTTCAATGGGTTCTTTGGTTCAACGGAGTAAAAGGTGCCGATAGTTGAAACAATGGTTGAACCGGTTCAGTGGTTCAACGGTTCAACAGGTTCATCATCGATAGTGTTTAAGTGCGTGATAGTTGAATTTGCGGTTGAACCAGTTCAAGGGTTCAACGGTTCAGTGGTTCAACCCTTAGTTGAAGGTTCAATGGTTCAACTGTATGTTCATGGGTTCAATAAACAGATGGGGTTTCAGCAATTCTGATCTACAAAACTGAATGTATTTGACAGATGGGGAAACAGACAACGGTAAATGTTTGTGGGTGAGGAGCTGACATCAGTTATCCTCATTTCTGTTGCTTACTCTACATCAAAAGTGTAGAACCCACTTCTGAAGTACATTCAATCTCTTTACCCTTAATAATCACTACATTATTTTCATGTATAGTGGATAGTGAGGGTTCTTTTTGGATGTAACTTCCAACTTGAGGATTCTTCATTACCATCTTTATTGTAAAAATCATCACAATGTACAAATTTCTTCTTAGTTATTTTAGAATTTTCCTTTTTGGTCTTGGTTGTAGCTTCACTTATTTTACGAGAGGATGGAAGACTATCTACCTCAAGGCAATGAGCATGATAAAATGCTTCATTATGTCTATTTGTTTGGATAACAATATGGGCTATGTATGAACACCTCCTATATACTTCATGAAGACCTCATCTTAAAACTATTTATTCATTCAATTGATTAAAACTTCATCTTAAATATTACTTTCTAATGTACAGAAATAAACATCTTTAATTTGGTCTGAAAAGGCTTTATAAGATTTTTGTTGCTCTCTTAGGGTACCTCTAATGATAGCTACTTGTTATTTCCACTATAACCATTTGTCTATGTTATTTAAGGGTACTAATTATTTTCCATTATGGATCCTCACCTAAATTTTGGAGATGCATTAAGTATATAGGAGCAATCACGACTCTTTAAGAGCTATGAAATGTTGTGGAAAATAACATGAAGGAAATAGGTACTTAACATTAGAAAGGGCAAGGAAGTTTCTCCAGGTACATGGTGAAATTAATTTTTTACAATAGAAACCTTCCAAAAGGGATGTTAATTTAAAGGTTCAATTAACAATTTCTATGTATTTGATTTGTGATTTTGAAATAATAGATATTAGGTCAATAAGTTGTATTTGAATTGATATGTATGGTGTGGTTAAGTTATTGAAAAGTCATCTATTAAGATGTAGATCTTGTAAGAATTACTCCACTTTAGCCTTCATGTTTGTACATCTTACAACCTTCTGTCACACAGGAGTAGATTTAGTGGCACTACCAAGTTCATCAAATTTAAATTTACCTTTCTACATTCAAAATCCTTTTATATAAAATTAGTCATTAGCTCATCAGACCATGTGCCAAATAGTCATTTGAAAGAAGGATTGAACATAGAGGAATCAAGAAAAGTAAATTTTGATTCAAAAACATTTAAAGATAACATTCTACATTTAGGCATTATCCCATACCATTAGTCAAGGTCAATACACTAAATTAGTATTTGCATAACATGATTAGCATGTATGTGGCACTTTGTTCTTTACTAGGGGCTTGAGTGCCATCAAGAAAAGCCAAGGACCTTTTATTTGTCTTAAAGCAAGTCCCATTGTGCTTCTAAGCACGATCAAACTAAAAAATAGACACAAAAGTGAAGGTGTTTATAGACTTCAGTGGATCACACCAGTAGGGGATCCAAATACACCATTTACACTAGACTGTACAATGCAACCTAGTCTAGGACCAGATTGCACAATGCTACCTAGTCCACACAAACAAAACTTTCAACATCTAATTGTCATAATCTCTTGATTGAAGATCTACATCTATATTCTACTTTTAGATCTTCATTCACATCATTACATTTAATCCACAACAAGGTCAAGCCTCTACCAAGCCAACTCATGTAAGTGCCCAATCCATCTCTGGAATTGCTCTAGTTACAAAAATCTTTTTCTAAATTAAATTTTAATTAACTTTGATCATTTTATTAGATCTAAATTAGTGTTAAAAGAAGAATTTATTTACCCTACAATACCCTACTTTCTTTAGATTTAATATAGACCTCTTTAATATAAATTACCTTAAGTTTTCACAATCGTGTTCATTTAAAAAATGAATTTGTAATAAAAATATTTAAGGATTGTATTATTGTAAAGGAATACATAACATCTACATAAATATCCTAGGATAATGAGCTAAGACTAATAAATGCTAGTGACACATGATCATAATCATGCCCTAAAATTAATATATAAAAACAAGGTCCTTAGCTCTAGAGTTTGGTGTGGATTTTAGCTATGACAAATATTTTCAATTGATTTAGCTCCATATCAAAACCCTAGATTCTGTTAGATGAACAATATCATACTATTAAGATCATTGTTCCTCACTCTAAGTTGACTTCAAATTTATCATTTGCACTCTATACATGAAATCGATCTAATTGTCTAAAAAATTTAGATTCATGATGTCCTTGATATTTGAATGTGGGTATGTACACAAAGATGGGGGGCCAAAAGTGGCCAAAGAACATGTTGGAGGTAAAATAAAAGATAATGTGCTCACATTATAAAAAAACATAACATGCTCATATTATAACGTTCAATTTTCAATTACCAGCAACATGTGAGTTAGGAAAAATGTGATTTTGTTTCTAAGCTGAATCCAAGTCATCTCCACCTCGTCAACAATATCCCAACATTCAAAAGATAATTTATATCAATTTTTTGATAAATCTAGTTAAAATTAAATTATTTTTTCTTACATTGGTTTGATTTGTTGAATTTTTCTTTTCAATCAATCTAAGTCCTCCCCCTCAAAAGCCTCATTCACCTAATCAAATGCAAGAAGAAAATGGACTACAAGAACATAACAAACAAAACCACCTCAAACTCCTCTTGTAATGCCCATCGTGAGGAACACGAAAATATTTTAAGGAAAAAGTAATATAATGCAGGTTGAATTTTATTCTTAGGTCTTCTAGACCGTTTGGTTTCGTAGATTTTATTAAAAACATACATTCATTTAATTTTGAATGATTAATCTCGCTGTAAAAATTACTCTGTTATGTACGCGAGAAGACCTTTTTAATTTGGTGGAGGCGGCTTTATAGGCTTTTTTTTGGTCTCATAGGGGACCTCTACTGAAAGCTACTTGCTATTCCAATTATAACCATTCGTCTACGTTATTTACGGCGACTACTTATTTTCCATTATGGCTCCTCACCGAAAATTTACAGACGCATAACGTATAGTAACTATTATGACTCTTTAAGAGACATGAAATGGTGCAGAAAATAACGTGAAGGAAGGACATGGGGTACTTAAAGTAAAAAGGGCAAGGAAGATTCTAGTACATGGTGAAATTAAAATTTTTCAGGAGGAACCTTTCAAAAGTGATGTTGATTTAAAGTATCAATTAACAATTTTTATATTAACAATTTTTTATATTAACAATTTTTATATGAAGGGTTTTAAATGTTTTTTTTAATAGATATTGGATTATTAAGTTTAATTTAATTAATATATATGGCATGGTTAAGTTATTATAAAGTTATTTATTAAGGTGTAGATCTTGTAAGAATTATATATCATTTTAGATTTTATTTTTGTATATTATATAACTTTTGTTATAGAGGATTAGATTATGTGTCACAATTTAGGTCATTAAAATTCAAATCTATTATTTTATTTTTAAAAGCTAACTTTTATAGAAAAGTAGTTATTAGCTTGTTGGACCACATGCCAAATAGTTCAAATTAACAACCATAATCATGTATTTAAATGCATCTCTAAGTCATTTGAAAGAAGGATTGAACATAGAGGATTCATGCAAAGTCAAATTTGATTCAAAGCATTAAAAATAGCATTCTACATTTAGGCATTGTCCTAGAACATTAGTTAACCAATACACTAGATTTCCATTTGCATAACATGCTTAGCATGTATGTGACGCTTTGTTCTTTACTAGGAGCTTGACTGCCATTGAGAAAAGCCAAGGACCTTTCCTTCATCTTAGAGCAAGTCCTATTATGCTTCTAAGCATGATGGAACTTAGAAAGTAGGTAGAAAAATGAAGGTTAATAGACTTTAGAGGATCGCATCAATAGGGGATCAACTATGCCATTTAGACTAAATTGCACGATGCAACCTAGTCTAGGACCAAATTGCATGATGCTACCTAGTCCATACAAAGAAAACTTTACACATCTAATCCTCCTCATCTCTTGATTGAAGACCCCCATCCAAATTCTAGTTTTAGATCTTCATTCATATCATTATATCCAATCAACAAGTTCAAGCCTCCACCAAGCCAAATCATATAAATCCTCAATATTTCTCTAGAATTACTCTAGTTACAACAATCCTTTTCTAAATTAAAATTTGATTAACTTTGATAATGTCTCTAGATCTAAATTAGCGTAAGAGAAGCACTTGTTTACCCTAACATACCCTACTTCCTTTAGATTTAAACATAAGCCTCTTTAATACAACACACCTTAAGTTTTCACAATCATGTTCACTTAAAAATGAATTTATAAGAAAATATTTAAAGATTGCATTATTGTAAAGTAATAAATTATACCTAGATAAGTATCCTAGAATAAATCAATTAAATTGCATTGGTAAATAAATGATCCTAGGATAAACAGCTAAGACTAATAAATACTACTAACACATGATATTAATTATGCCCTAAAATTAATAAATAGAACACAAGGTACTTAGCTCTAGGGTTTGGTGTGGATTTTAAATGTGACAAATGTCACTAATTGATTTACCTCTATATCATAGCCCTGAATTTTGTCAAATGATCAATATTAGAATATTAAAACCATTATACCCCACTCTAGGTTGAATTCAAACTCATAATTTAGACTTTATGCTTGAAATCGATCTAACTATCTATAAAATTCATATTCATGTTGTCCTTGATATTTGAACCTACAATAAATGACTAGATGTGTTTATAACACCTTTGGGGAGCTTGCTAAGCAAGGGTCTTCTCCTTGGTTAGTCTCCTTATCTAATTGAATAATTTCGAACATGATCAATGACACACCAAGCAATCATGCAATATGCCTAGTCACATGTAACTACTAATTTGTCATGTTAATGTTATGCTCTAAAAATAATGTAATGTGTATAATAGAGCTCTCTAGATGAGCCATAATAATGTAGAATGACTTCTTTTCTATAACAACTAGACACATAAATTAACACATTTGACACTCAATTAATAACTACTAGGAAGAGGTCAACTTGAGTGCTAAATACAAATTTAAATTTGAAAGTTTGAAGGCCAAATCCATAGACCTAGATATGTCCTATGGTCATTTTGTGCCCCTAGATTGGACTTGGGATAAGAAATAGATAATTTGAGGACTGAGTCTAGACTCTTGGGATGAGTGAGGATAAGATCATGTTGGGTTCAAGTTCTTTTCCAACTTTTACATGAAAATATGCCACTTGTACGCTAGTCATTGCACTAGCGATAACCTCATCAAAGTGAGTCCAAAATGAAGGAGAAAAGTGTAGGATATACAATTTTCACCCTTACATTTTGTCACCACTTTGACTTGCATGCTAACTATTATAATAGATTCATGTCAAAGTTTAACTTGAGTAGTCAAGATGAAAGTAAGTATTCAAATTCATATAATGATTACACATAAGGATGATAATTCTACACATTCTCCTCACAATGAGTGCTCTACCTTGAAACTTGAAAGCACAAAAGAAAAAGTTCCAATGAGTGAAATTTGACATTCATTTAACATAGGAATAAACAATAATTGATCAATAGTATATATGAATAGAAAAGGAAAAAGGAAAAGGAAGAAGACATCTATCAAGGCACACAAAGAGTTGAACATCCATTGGACATGGTAGGAGCTATGAAAATTAAGTTGTACATGTGGTATGAAGCTAGGTGATATGAAGTCATATATGTGGCATGAAGCCATAAAGAGCATGAAGCTATAAATGTGGCATGGATCCATATACTAGCATGAAGTTTTCGCTACAATCATAAACATCAAGGAGTGTTAGTGAGGATTTATGTCCCCACTCCATTTGGTTACATATGAGGGATGTAAGAAACTAAAGGAAAGGATAAAAGTACACGTAAAAGATAACACTACATGATAATCAAGAAACAAGATATCAATATGTAAGCACATAAATTAAAGGGTGATAGGATGCTCCCAATGTTTCTCCAAATGACGAGGACAAAGTTTAGGAAGATAGATAAACCATGTAAGCATCGAGAGATGTCATGTCAAAATACAAGCATGTAAGCATTAACATGTATCTTGTAATATATAAGCATGTAACACCCAATTTAATAGAAAAATCCATAAGATGCAAGCACGAGGGCATGTTGACAGGACCACCTAATGATTTGCAAAATAGAAAGATACTCCATATATGTGTCACCAACTTATGGATTTGAATGAGAACACAATTGATTGATTTTAATTTAGTAAGAAATGAATAAGGAAATATAGTAAAATAGAGAGAAAAAAAACAATTATAGAGAAACATCAATATACCCTAGAGAAACTCATTTGTAAGTGGAAACTCTAGCAAATGTGAGCAATGTCTCACTTAGAATCACCCCAATGGCACTTGCAATTGATATAAGCCTCTTGGGCTTGATGTATACGCATGGCCCAATGCTATTTTAAACTTCTTAGACACCAACAATATGTAAGGACCTCGCTACCCTATTATAAAGTTTCAATAGTCACTAGGAACTCAAAAAACTTGCAAATTACTACTCTAAATCCATTAAAAATGCTCTCTTGATGCTTAATTCAAGCTAAAAATGGTTATATAAAGTGTGATAATGCTTTAGAAAGATGGAAATATTGAAAAAAACCACCAAAAATGAAGAGTAAACTGAAACAACATGGGATTCCAATCTAATGTGTGATGAAATCTCCTCTTTTAGTAGATTGATGATTTTACAATAGCCACTTAGATTTCACAAAAGTAACTGACAAATTTGAAAAAGCCCCATCAAATTTTAAAAAGGCAAAGTGAATTAGTAATTGATGAATTTGAAAAATCTCTAATGAATTTGTAATATCCCCTTCTAACAATCCTACAACTTTTAGAAGCCATAACTTTTACATACAATCTTAAAATGAAGTTCATTTTTTGAATTGCATAGTTTTTTCAGGAATCTAAATATGCAATAACACTAATATTTTAATGCCATTAAAGACCAATTTAGGCCCATAACTCAAGTCATCACTTTTACACGTAGAGAAACCTAGATCATTTTTAGAGAACATTTCCCCAATATAGAGGCTTTTGGTTCCTAAAGCTATAGAGACTCAAAGAGAGAGTGAGGATGAATCCCTCAACTTCTATCATGCCCACACTTAACTAACACTAAAAGTTAAGACAAGAACACAAAAATGAGCAAATTTTTCATTTTTTCTAAACACTAAGTTTGCACATATTGATGAAAAGTTTACCTAATGCACACAAATCTCTTATCGATGTGGAGATGAGAACCAAAGAGGTTTATTTGTTTACAACTAAACAAGAGAAGATTGTATAAATCAGTAAATTTGATCTACTAAAAATAATAACAAAAAACAAGTAAACCTAAATAATTAAATTGAGTTGTATTGAAAACTTAGAACACAAAGATTATTCTATTAAATTTTCTAGCATCTACATTAATAGTCTATCTTTTCAAGATCACAACAAACAGGATTAACACAATTGCATTTATCAATTTTTAAACATAATAATCTTGTGAATTCTAAAATAATATAAATGAACATAAAATATTGTCTTAACAAAATATCAATTTAAGATTGCAATTTAACTAAAAAGATTATGTATATGTATATGTGTGTGTGTCTACACACACACACACACACAATCAACTATAAAGATAAACCTTTAGTTTGTTATATATACATATGTGAAAGATCAAATCATTTATTTAAATTTATATTCATATCTTACCAAATATACAATTATATATATATATATACTATATTCACACTAAGCATAATATAGATATACACATATATGAAGATATATATATATATATATATATATATATATATATATATATCAAAGATAAACTATACAACAAAATTATAGAATCTAGGAATAAGTATGTAGCAGATATATTTGTGAATAACACACACACACACACACACACACACACACACACATATATATATACATACAAGAGAAACATTAACATATTATTCGTTGTTATGAGGCGACTATATGTGATAAAGCACAACATATAAAGCACATCATATAAAGTGTTGGCTGCAGCCTATGGCGAGCACCAAAGGCCCAGCCACAGTCGGCCCAAATCTAAGAGATGGGAAGCTATGGATACCACGACATCCACTATGCTACAGCCATACTTAAAATCAAATATTATTCCATCTAATCTTCCATTCGATGGTAAAATGTATAACAAGTGTTATCCTTGTATACACGGTATAACATAAATTTAATTACAAGAGATTTTAACAATAACAATTCAAATACAAAGTATAGTATATCAAACTATAATCCTCTGTATTATGCAAGGTGAATTGCAAATCAAATATCAACATTTTATTAAATAGAAAATTAGATATAAAATTCACAGCTATTACAATTGTTACAAATTGTTTCTTTTCTTCAATAATCTAGAGAAGTTTGTCCATGAATCACTCTTCTAATAGCATAAACAACTAATACAAAATCAATAATAATTCTTTCAACAAAATGCTATCATACATTGTAATCAAATTTTCTTTCAACATAAACATTTTTGTCCATGATGCAACCATTAATAAACCTGCATACACACAACTGAGCAGCCTAGTCCTGCTCTCCTCCCAGCCATAGGACTAGGATTCCAAGTCCACCCCAAGTGGGAGACAATTTTCCAAATGCCCAAATGAAATTCTTTCAAAGGATAAACAAATTAAAACCAACACAGGCTGACTCACACATTAAGAACCTATTACAAATTCTTGCAAAGGGGAAGAAAGGGGATTCCCTTCCCTCTTGGGGATAAATCAAAAATACAATTTCTTTCTTTTCAAATAACATCTTCACAACAAAAATCTCCTCAACCCTTCAAACCCTCACTCCATCACAACCCTTCAACACAACTTCTCCATCAAATCAAAACCATCACCAACACAACCCTTCCATTCAAAATACAAATCTCCATAATTACAACCCTTCAAGCACAAAAACCCCCACATTCTCCATATTACACAATAGACACAACTTCCCCAAGAGAGGCTCCATGCCTTCCTCAACCCCATACGAGGGAGGCTCTCAACTCTCAAGCGAGATCAACTCCCTTTAATCACCCAACCCCAAACACACATGCATGCCAACATTGCAACAAGGATACATTCAATAGAAGATTTCACACAAACTCCATTGTTTCACATAAACTAGAAATTCACAGCCATATTATACACATAAAACAACAATAAATTTAAATAAAATCCAAACCATACCTTGGTTGTCCAAGTTAGGATCAGCCCAAGAAATTGGGAATTCTTTTAAAAACCAAAAAAATTCTAGCCATAATCCATTCTAGCCAATTCCACGCTCTAATATTCTTCCAGCACAAAGATTTGGATGAAACCAAGCTTTAGCACGCACACACACACACACAACATGAGGAATGATTCCAATTCCTCTCATAAAATAGATTTTACCCACAACCTTTCAATTTCCCCCAAATAAAAATCTAAAAAGCAATATTAATAAAATAATATTTTAAATACCTCATTTCAAATAAAATTAAATAACAAATAAAATATATTTCCCCACACACTAACATTTAACCAAATAAATATTAAATCAAAGTACCAAGATAATTAATCCAAATACCCCTGACACAAACCCACTTAATATCACACAACAAAATATGAAAATAAATCAATTAAATTGGGCATTTGAAATGTCTCCAAACTAAAGGGATCTGGACTACCCACCTGCAAAACTCAATTTCGAGTATCAGTACATCACAGAAAATATAGTTGAAGCAACAAATAATAAAATACTAAACATTTTAAATTTCCAACATCAATTAATTTATTAAATTTTGCAATTAAATACATAAATAATTGGAAATACTAATTTATTAATTTCCAACATCAATCTAAAATACTCATTTTGCGGAAATTAAATACATAATTGGAAATACTTCATAAATAAAATATTTTATTAAATTAAAGCACATAATATCATCTACAATCCAAAATGATGTCTAAACACACATAAGTATATGAAATATGCATATCAAAACACATAGATCCATAATCCAAAAATAGCAATATCAACCATGTCCAGTCACAATCATCAAAATAGACAACTATAAATAGTACATCATATCATGGTCTCAAGGGCAGTGCTAGCTAGGCCTCACATCCCCCCCTCTAAAATTAAGCTTCCTCCTAGAAGCCATCAAAGAGATAAGGAAACAATGATCTCATTCGTGTTGTATCCTCCCATGTCGCAAAAGATTCATCGTAGAGATCCCAGTGGACCCTGACCTGGTCCAATTGTCATCCTTGCAGGGCCAATGTTCGTTGATCCAATATGTGAACGGGCTCCAGGGTTAGTTGTCTATCATGTGCCACCTATAGAGCATCCCATTCCAGAACATGAGATAAATAAGATACATACTTCTTAAGCATAAATACATGAAAAACATCGTGGATAAGGGACAGGCTAGGTGGCAATGCTAAGCGATATGTAATCAGACCAATCCTATCCAAGATCTCAAAAGGACCAACATATCTCGGTGCCAACTTAGAGCCCTTTCCATAATGGATAGAACTCTTATGTGGTCAAACATGCAAGAAGACTCTATCCCTAACCTAAAACACATGATCCACTCTCCTGGTGTCGACATACTACTTTTGTCAATCTTGTGCTAACTGCAGTTGCTCATGAATCTAGGTCACCTATCGCTCCATCTCGTGAACAAGCTCAGGACCTACCACAACATGATTCTCCAATCAATCCCAACTTAGTGGTGTCCTGCAAGGTCTACCATATAAAGCCTTATACAGTGCCATACCACAAACTGTGGTGCCTATTATTATAGGCAAACTCTATCAAGTACAAGTACTCCCATCGAGACTGTTGATCCATAACATACATTCTGAGCATATCCTCCAAAACCTGGTTCACTCTCTTCATCTTCCCATCTGTCTATAGGTGATAAGCAATTCTGAAATTAAGTTGAGTGCCCAAATCCTGCTATAGAGTAGTCCAAAAAGAAGAAGTGAAAATAGGATCTCTGTCTAAAATGATCCTCTTCACAATGCCATGAAGTCTGACAATGTCGTGCAGGAAAAATCTGGCTATTGAAGTAGCATTGTAGGAAGAACTCATTGGAGAGAAGTGTGCTACCTTAGTTAACTTGTCCACAGTCACCATGATCGCATTGTGTTGTCATGCAATCATAGGAAGACCTATAATGAAGTCCATTGGTATCACGTGTCCCACTTCCACTCTGGAATCACATTAGGGTACAATAAACTGATAGGATGTTGATGTTCCGCATTCACCCTCTAACACTTGAGGCAACTGGCAATGAACTTCGATATATCCTTCAGCATCCCTTCCTAGAAGTATAGTTTCCAAAGGTCTGCATGCATCTTCTTAACTCTTGGGTGTGCTGCCTAAGGTGCTTTGTGAGCCTCGGCAAGAACTAACTCTCTTAGGTCGCCCAAAGGAGGAACATAAATATGTCCATAATGTCAAATCAAGCCATCATCATCTACTAAATATCCCTCAAACTTGTCCTTTAAAGGACCCTGGAGCTGGATTATCTTACTATACAAAGCATCCTATGGTAATAACTCCAAAATATGCCCCTTGAGATTTGTCTTCACCATCAAAGAGAGCAAGTCATGTCTTCACCTACTAAGAGCATCATCCACAACATTCTCTTTTCCCTTAATATACCGGATCTCAAAGTCATACTCACAAAGAAACTCCATCCATCGGCACTATCGTGCATTTAGATTAGGTTGAGAAAAGATATACTGTAAGCCCCGGTGATCTAAATGCAACTCAAATCAATGCCCAAGAAGAAAATGATGCCATTTTGTCAAAGCATGTACCACGGATGCAAGCTCCAAGTCATGAGTCAGGTAATTAAGCTCATGAATCCTCAATTAGTGAGACTCAAAGGATATCACATGTCCCTCCTGCATAAGAACAACTCCAATACCCTCGATCGAAGCATCAATGCAAACAACAAAATCGCCTGTAGGATCTGGAATCACTAAGATAGGTGCACTAGTGAGTTTCTCCTCTAAAGTCTAGAAAGCTCTTTTCCACTACTCGGTCCAAACAAATTTCTTGCCCTACTACTAAAGTGAAGTAATCAGATGTGCAATCCTAGAAAAACCTTCCACAAACCTCTTGTAGTAGCCGACTAGACCCATAAAACTCCTAACCTTTGCAACAATAGTGGGAGCAGGCCATTCTAGAATAGCCTGAATCTTAGAAGGATCTACTAAAATCCCATCTCCTAATATGATGTGTCCTAAATACTAGATTTATGTCTAGAAGAATTCACATTTAGAAAGATTGGCGTATAGCTAGTTCTCTCTCAGGCACTATAATACTTGCCACAAATGCTCCTTATGATCCTCTACCATGTAAGAATAAATCAAAATGTCATCTAGGAAGATGACCATGAATCAATCCAAGAAAGTGCAGAAGACTTCATTCATCAGGATCATAAATATTGTTGGAGCATTGGTCAAGCCGAATGGAACAATAGTGAACTCATAGTGATCATAATGCATGCAAAAAGCTGTCTTGTGGATGTTGGCTTCTGCAATCCTCAACTGATGATATCTTGACTTCAGGTCAATCTGTGAGAAAATATTTGCTCCTTGAATCTGATCAACCAAATTGTCTATCCTTGGCAATGGGTAGAGATTCTTTATTGTGAGATTATTTAATTTCCTGTAGTCTATGCAGAGCTAAAGAGATCTGTCCTTCTTCTTCATGAAGATGATAGGTACACCCCAAGGAGATACGTTAAGACAAATGTGACCTTTCTCCAAAAGCTCCTCCAATTGTAACTTAAGCTCATGAAGTTCCTGTGTCATCGTTCTATAGGAAGCCTTGGAAATAGGTTGTGCTCCAAGTACCAAGCTGATATTGTTGGAGTACTTGGTAACACTGAGAGGGGGGTGAATCAGTGTTACAGAAAACAAAACAAAATTGACAAATTTACTTACTATAATTGCAGATTTAAACAACAGATATGCATGGTGACTTAAATACTTATTAGTACATGTATCAGAACATTACAGAGACAAGTAAACAAGTTGCATGTGCATATGTAACAAATGACAAACAACATCATAAGATAGATGGCAAATAAAGCAAATGACAGATGGCACCATAACACAGATATTTTTAGGAGTGGAAACCCTCTGGGGTAGAAAACCACTTAGTAAAAGTGCCTCACTAGCTTATGTAATAACCTTGCCTCACTGGCTACAATCATTGCCTCACAAGATTATTAAAATGAATCTCACTGATTATAGGCCTCACTGGCTTATCTCAACCATTACAATGAATTGTGTAAATCAAATACAGAGGAACACTATGTTTCACTAAACCTCACTATCTCTAGTATAATGTCAACAATAATGTTCTCTCACATCTCTTCTACACATCACATCAGATATATATCAATATATCACATTCTTGTACAAAAAGTCTCTCTTTCTCTCATCATACAGTTTGCAAAAATAACTGTGCCCATAAAACTATTTCAGGTAGTTCCCAACTGTCAAAGAAGTTAAGGTTGAATGACCTTATGTGTCTCAATATTATGCCTTTGAAATACCATAGTACAAAATTTACATCAAACTATATGGTGAGTTAAATAGAGCTTTTCTTAAAACCCTAACCAGGGTTAGAAACCCAAAACTGCTTCATAATGCCATGTAAAACATTTCCACTTGAATGCTCATTTTGAGACAGTTATAACTGTTCATAACAGAGTGTTACAAATCCATAGCAAGATTTTGAAACCCCTTTCCAAACCACAGTTATCAAGTAATACAACCTCTATCATCAACATTTGAGAAACCAAATAAGAAAGAATTGTTTTTTGTTTTTGAAACCCTAAACACCATTGTTATGGGTAATAAGAATTATTTTCATATATTTGAAACCCCATATCAGAAAAACAAAAAGGAAAGGTTTATAACTATCTAAGTCCTTCAAAAATGAAATAACAAGAAACCCCTTGTTTTGTTTCTTCATCACCTTAACATTCGTTGCTCAAGGAATTTGTAATATAAACAATGCATGCTCTATACTCGATATTAGGAATTGAAAACTAAGAGAAGAATTAAATAAAATATCACCTGGTATGCTCACAAAGACAACATACTGAAGTCAAACACCAACGAACCAGCTTAGTCAAATCCATGAGATGCAAGAAGATACTTGGCTGAAAAACACCATACAAACCCTAGCCCGAAGAGTGTTATTTCCCAAGGTTAAACTTTGCATTGTGAAGAACATGTTACTTTTTGCCCGATAACAAAACATGTGACTGGTAGTCTCAGTGAGCCCTAAAAAGGGTTGGTGACCAATGAACAAAACAAACATCTTTTAGCTGCCAAGGAGAGTTCGAAACCTGTTCTATAGGTTACTTCTTAATGCCTGATTAATGAGCATGTTGAAAAAGAATTGGTCACTAGGAAATGTAACATGACCCATGTAATATTCAAGCCATGGTAAACAACTTCAAGTAAAGAATGTATCTTTATATGCCTTTAACCTTGTATAGTCCACATGAGGATATCAATGTTTAGCTTTAATGCAAATGAAAATAAGGCTCATATCAACCTTATGTCAAAATATGATACCTCATTAGTGACTATAAGTGACTCAAAAGATAAAAACTTTAGGACCTTGGTTTATGTGCACTGCTCATGCCACAATATCAGATGAAACAAGAAAAACAAAACTATCACTGGTAGAAATCCATTGTAATGCCAATCATAGAGCCACTAATTTTGTATACCAAGACAATCAAAGATCCTCTAAAGAGAATGCCCATATACCTTGTGAATAGTAAACATCATAATGCTCAAAACCTTTTGCCAATGCTTTGAGTTGGTTACCATATCACTCATGTAGAAGTGTTGTCACAAGGAAGATCATGTGAAAATGTTGTTCACCAAATATCAAGCCAAAGATGTCATAGGTCTTTAATTAATTTAACATCAAACCCAAGCAATGTCAAGAAGATCAAGAAGTGACTTCATGTTACTGAACCAATACAACTCAGAGTAAGATCTCAACACATCAAAGCAACTCTGCCAACCAACCTAACTGCAAAGAATGACAACCAAATGATGCTAAAAACATCATGGACCCTGTGAATATGCAACAACCCCATAACATTATATCACATGTTAATTGTTATGTGCCAACATCAGAGCATGGTAAGCATCACAACATCAGAGCATGATAAGTGCCACAACACATGTATGTCTCTTCCAGACATCATGTCAAGATACCAACATGATATCATACACGAACCAAGACAACTATCAAGTGCATGCCAAGGTACCATATCCATATCCATATCCACATAAGAGAGAATGTGTGTTTGACATCAAGGACAACAACTGAGAGGGCAATAGATATGAAAGTCAATCTCTCACCATGGTGGCATCCTAGAAAATCGAGAAAGAAAAACATTGGAAAACTCTCAAGGAATAGGATGATCATCTAATGAAGTCTCTGACTTGTCCTTTGATTTGTCGCTTATGGATATAGAAAAGAATTAACACCCCTTCTGCATACAATGCTTAAGATGCATGACTAAAATTATCATGAGTGACACTAGTTTTTGAATCCCTGAAATTTTCACCTTATTACCTACATCATCCAAACACTCAATAGACTTTTTGTGAAATCTAACTTATCCTCATGGGCATTCATCTAGTCCATACCCAAAATCACATCATAAGATCCTAAGGGAATCACCCTAAGATCTGCTAAAGTAGAGAAAGCTCCAAACCTTATCTGACAGTCCTTAACCAAATAACTAACAGATATCCTTTCTGTCAAAGCTAACTCTACATCCCAATTAGCATCTTGCTTAAAAGCCACCAACTTGCACTTCTCCATTGATAGGGATAAAAATGAATATGTAGCCCCAAAACCAAAGAGTATGGAAACAACAATATTACTAGTCTTACTTGGAGTCTCAATGATTGAAGCTTGATGATCCACCTGCCAATTATCAACGGCTACAAAGACTCGGTGAGATTTACCCACAACTCCAACTGTAGGCTCAGAAATCGCCACCTGTTGCCCTCATGTAATTAAACTATTCTAAAAACATTCTCAAGCAATATGTCCCATACCTCTACATGTATAATAGAAACCCAGGTGGTGTTGGAGTCTAAAAAGTTGGTCTACTAGAGCTAGCCTGACTGCCTCAGAATATTTGTTGACTACGGGCTAGCCCCACAAAATGTGTCTATGGCTTCTGATCTCTTCTCTGTAATGGAACCTGCCAAGACCTAGTCGATCCTCCTTGAAATGACTTGGCCTTCTAACTCTTCTAATGTTGTTGTGGTGTTAACCTAATAGGAAAAGAATTAGCTCTAAATCCACTCCTAGGAGGTACAGAAGGATGAGAGAAATTACAGTTTTGTTGTGATTGATTCGAGTGATGATCTCTATTATCATGATGCTTAGGCTAGATTTCTTCACCTATAAGGGCTTTCTCTACTACCTATCTCAAGGTTGAGGGCTCATACAGATGCACAAGTTTTGTAATACCATGGTTAAGACCTCTAATGAAGCGGTTGACCATCAACTTTTCCTCCTGAATATAGTCAACATACTACAACAACTCCACAAATTTGTTCTTGTACTGGGCTACAGTGAGTCCTCTCTATTGGAGATCATGAAAATCACCATTTTTCTACTGTCAGAAGTGTTCGGAGATGTATCTTTTCCTAAATGTATCCAAGAAAGTCTCCCAAGTAACAATATCTAGAGTCAAGTGCCCTTTTCTCTCCTCCTAACGCCATTAGGTAGCAGCATTATCCTTGAGAAAATGAATTGCTAGTCTAGCCTTGAGGTTAGTTCCATAGGTTTTGAGTGCAAAACACTTCTCAAGACTTAACAACCATGATTCTACCTCTGAGCCATCAGTAGAACTAGAAAAGTGTTGAGGTTGAAGACGAAGAAATTCCCTGATCTACTTATCTACATCAACGGAAGCATCCTGATCTACTTATATAAAATGAGGAGGGGGTACATAATGTCATGATTCATCCATCCCTTCTTTTGTATGCTTTGCTCTTCCTCTGTCAGAGCTTCTACTACGCTCTCGAGGAATAGAGTGGTGCTCATCTGAATGGTGTTGCTCATGATTATGATTTGGGTTAGCAGTAGGTGGAGGAAGTCTATCCTGTATGACATTCACCAATTGTTGTAGGGTTTGAAGTATTTGGGTCCCATGATCAGCATGCTCCTCGGAATGATCTAATTCTGACGGCACAAAATGATTATGCTTTCATCAAGGAGGCATTCTACAATCAAGAAACAAGGTTACACAATTACTACATTTCCCAGAGTTTCTAAAGTGTGGTGCTTTGATACCTAATGTCATGCCCACCCTTAACTAACACTAAAAGTTAAGACAAGAACACAAAAATGAGCAAATTTTTCATTTTTTTCTAAACACTACGTTTTCACAAATTGATGAAAAGTTTACCTAATGCACACAAATCTCTTATCGATGTGGAGATGAGAACCAGAGAGAGGTTTATTTGTTTACAAATGAATAAGAGAAGATTGTGTAAATCAGTAAATTTGATCTATTGAAAATAATAACATAAAACAAGTAAACTTAAACAATTAAATTGAGTGCTATTGAAAACTTAGAACACAAAGATTATTCTATTAAATTTTCTAGCATCTACATTAATAGTCTATCTTTTCAAGATCACAACTAACATAATTAACACAATTGCATTTATCAATTTTTAAATATAAGAATCTTGCAAATTCTAAAATAATATAAATGAACATAAAATATTGTCTTAATAAAATATCAATTTAAGATTGCAATTTAACAAAGTAAAAAGATTATATACATACATACATACATATATATATATAGAGAGAGAGAGAGAGATAAACCTTTAGTTTGCTATATATACATATGTGAAAGATCAAATCATTTAATTAAATTTCTATTCATATCTTACCAATGAATTATATATATATATATATATTTATTTATTTATTTATTTATTTATCAAAGATAAATTGGACAACAGAATTATAGAATCTCGGAATAAGTATGCAGTAGATATATATACTTATATATACATATTTATTATATATATTCGTGAATAACACATTATATATATATATATATCATAAAAGAGAAACATTAACATATTGTTTGTTGTTATGAGGTGGCTATATGTGATAAAGCACAACATATAAAGTGTTGGCCGCGGCCTGTGGCAAGCGCCAAGGCCCGGCTACATCTGACCCAAATCTAAGAGATGGGGAGCCATGGCTCCCCACTGCTCCCACAACATTCGTTGTGGTAGCCGTGGATACCACGACATCCACTATGCTACAACCATACTTAAAATTAAATATTATTCCATCTAATCTGCCATTCGATGGTAAAATGTATAACAGATGTTATCCTTATATACAAGGTATAATATAAATTTAATTACCAAAGATTTTAACAATTACAATTCAGATACAAAGTATAGTATATCAAACTATAATCCCCTTGTATTATGCAGGGTGAATTGCAAATCAAATATCAACATTGTATTAAATAGAAAATTAGATATAAAATTCATAGCTATTATAACTATTATAAATTATTTCTTTTCTTCAATAATCCAGAGAAGTTTGTCCATGAATCACTCTTCTGGTAGCATAAACAATTGATACAAAATCAATAAGAAGTTTTCCATAAAATGTTATCATTCATTGTAATCAAATTTTCTTTCAACATAAACCTTTTTGTCCATGATGCAACCATCAATAAACCTGTATACACACAACTGAGCAGCCCAATCCCACTTGATAAGTTGTCGTAAGGTCCTAACACTTTAGATGAAAATTATTAGTTTATCGACTAGGGTGTGTCCGAGGTTGTATGCAATAGGGAGTTTGGATATCTTATTGAGAAATAGTTTTCTAGTTCCTTTAAAATATTGAAACAGCATATGGAATGAAACAGTAATTAAATCCTTCTACAGAAAGCACTCAAATTTTATATTAAAAAGTATGAAAACTCTATACTAGAAAGCATATAAATTCTATACTAGAAATTCACAAATGCAATTTGCTATGCTGCAAACATTCTAACTTCCAACTATCAGTAAATGTAACAGTTTAACTAAGGTAGATGCGCTGGAAACATTAAACAACACAGAGAGTTCTAAAACAATAGTACACAAAAATTTAACTTTTAAACAACACACCCTGCAGGTTCACGACAAGAAACTAAACATAAACTAACTTCAGTTGAATGAAAAAATCCATAGAAATGAAAGTACTTATCTATCCTATAGTCTCGCGAGTGGCTAGCTCTTGGGAGAAACTTCTCCTTAACTTAGGTCACATTCAATTATTTCCACAACAACATGGTAACTCTATTTAGATCTCCATATTTCAAAAGAAATTACTCAGAACAACACTATTTGCATTCATTGAGAAAAATGCAAGTACACAGCTCTGATTATTTCAAAAACTAAGGGATTACTTTTCATTCATCCATAGTATATATTTATATCCATGTTTTGAGCAATGATTAAAACTGAACTACATTCAAAACTCCTGAATTTCAAAAGGTGGGAAAATGTCATTTGAAGAAGTCCTATAACTAAAAAATAGAGTCTTTACTACTGATGTCTTTTAAAACATAAAGAGGACTCCGAGTGGAGCCATAATGTCTTTTGGGTAACCAACAGAAATAACAGAATTTAAACAGAGCCTTCACTTAATGCATGCCTAAAATTTCTGGCACCCCCAACTTCTGGTGCACTCATCCTCAGTTGCATGAAGTCCACTTCTTTTGTAGGCAATGCATTAACCTGCACAATTACCCAACTTTAGAGGCCATTATATCAACATTTAAAAGCTAATTTTAATCAATTCAGAAAATAAAGATTTGTACAACATTTTATTAACGATAGATAAATATTTCTTATAAAAAATAAATAAATTGGCAAAGCTAGGGAATTGGGCAATGCAAAAAGGGCTATTTGTTCCATCAAAGAAATGAGGTTATTTATACCTCATCACCACTCTCTTGACAGCCATAGGACTTGGATTCCAAATCCACCCCCAAGTGGGAGATAACTTTCCAAATGCCCAAATAAAATTCCTTCAAAGGATAAACAAATTAAAACCAACACATGCTGACTCACATAGGAAGAATCTATTACAGATGCTTGCAAAGGGGGAGAAATGGGATTCCCCTCCCTCTTGGGGATAAATCAATACAATTTCTTGCTTTTCAAATAACATCTTCACAACATAAATCTCCTCAACCCTTCAAACTCTCACTCCATCACAACCCTTCAGCACAAATTATCCATCAAATCACAACCATCACCAACACAACCCTTCCATTCAAAATACACATCTCCATAATTACAACCCTTCAAGCACCAAAACCCCCACATTCTCCATCTTACACAATAGCCACAACTTCCCCAAGAGGGGCTCCATGCCTTCCTCAACCCCACACGAGGGAGGCTCTTAGATCTCAAGCGAGATCAACTCCCTTTACACACCCAACCCCAAACACACATGCATGCCAACATTGCAACAAGGATGCATTCAATAGAAGATTTCACACAAACTCCATTGTTTGACATAAACCAAAAATTTATAGCCATATTATACACATAAAACAACAAGAAATTTAAATAAATTCCAAACCCTACCTTGGTCGTCCAAGTTAGGATCAGCCTAAGAAATTGGGGTTTCAATCTAGAAAATTATTTTAAAAACCAAAAAATTTCCAGCCATAACCCATTCTTTCTTCCATTGCCAATCCTTTCCAGTCAATTCCACACTCCAATATTCTTCCAACACAAAGATTTGGACAAAACAAAGCTTCAGAATGCACGCACACACACAGCATAGGAATGATTCCAATTCCTCTCATAAAATAGATTTTACCCACATCCTTTCAATTTCCCCCAAATAAAAATCCAAAAAGCAATATTAATAAAATAGCTTTTTAAATAATCCATTTCAAATTAAATTAAATAACAAATAAAACATATTTCCCCACACACTAACATTTAACCAAATAAATATTAAATCAAAGTACTAAGATAATTAATCCAAATACCCCTGACACAAACCCACTTGATATCACACAACAAAATATGAAAATAAATCAATTAGATTGGGCATTGAAATGTCTCCAAACTAAAGGGATCTGGATTGCCCACTTGCAGTACATCACAGAAAATATAGCCGAAGCAACGAATAATAAAATACTAAACAATTAAAATATCCAACATCAATTAATTTATTAAATTTCACAATTAATCTAAAATACTCATTTTGCGGAAATTAAATACATAATTGTAAATACTTCATAATTAAAATATTTTATGAAATTAAAGCATATAATATCATCTACAGTCCAAAACGATGTCTAAACACACATAAGTATATGAAATATGCATATCAAAACACATAGGTCCATAATCCAAAAATAGCAATATCAACCATGTCCGATCACAATCATCAAAATAGACAACTATAAATAGTAGCATATCATAGTCTCAAGGGCAGTGCTAGCTAGGCCTCACAACTTCCACTTTGTCTTGCACCACAAAAAAGGATTAACCAAAACTTGGAACACCTTTTTCTCCAACTATTAATATGATTCAGTGTTAAAGTGCTTAAACTTGGAGGAACTTGCTCAACATTAGTTTTCTCCAATGGAATGACCCTATGAGTTTCCACTCAGCATCTTCCCATGAAGATTCAAAAACTCTCTAGGTTACTCTTTGCTTCTGTAACCATACAACATGAAGATCTTTCCACCCTTGATGTTGTAGTACTTGTTTACTCTCCTATAAACACTAAGTTTTGGTCAAACAAGTAGGGGCTACCAAGAAAAACACCAAAAGCATCCAAAGTAGAAATGTCTACAACCACTTCATCAACAAACTTGAAACCAACAAAAACCTTAATTCTAAATTACTTACCAACTAGCACATTATCGCCTTCTTTTATCCAACCCAACCAATATGAATTAAGGCCAATTATTTCAACCAAATCTTTAGAATTCGAGTTAGTTTAAGAAAAAGAATCAAATAGTGCATCAACCTTAACACCCTTAACATGAATTTTGATATTAAATAATGCCTCTTTTTCCAACAATCCATCTTTCTTGTTACTACACATATATATAATATAGTGGTCATATACCACTTAGATCGATCATATATATAATGTAATGAATCAATAGCAAATATATATTAATATTAAAATATGTACATATTATATTATATTATATTTATTAATGTAATAATGTAATTGTAAATTATATATATATATCATTCATGAAATAATATTCCAACCTTGAGTTTTAACATTATTAGATTTTCATAATTATCTATATAAGTTTTAATAATTATCGATTTTAATAATGGCTTAAGTTGGAATCCCATTCAATATTTTAATATTTTATTAAGAGCGACAGTGGGATAAATTTAATGAAGTTGACAGATTATAATTTGATGGGTCATGCAGTCCACTTACAAACATTTTCACCATTCAATGAATAAATGATGGATGGTTGTAGTGTAATTCTAGAGGGTAGATCTCAAAACCTACATATTGTTGATAAAAGCCTCCGAAATCAGCTAAGAGTCGTTAGATATTTTTAGATCAACAGTTGAGATTTGATCTTTTGTAATCATGAATTAATGGATTTAATGAAGTTGAAGGGCATCATTCTAATTCGATTTCATTTGTAAAATTAAATTAAATAACAACTGTATATTGCTATTAAAATATATATTATATATTTATATTAAAAATGTATATAATGTAAAATATGATATATGATAATAAATATAACTATAATAAATATTTTAATTTCATATTACATAATAATACATCACTAGAAAATTAGAAATCATGTATAAAAAAATTCACCGTTCGATGAACATCGAATTAGGATGGACGGTTGTAGTTGAATTTCGAAATGAAATGTCTGAAGTGCTAGACTTGTGAACTCAAACCTCTGGAATCAACCTAGAGTCATTAGATTATAATATTAAAATATACATATTATGTTATATTTACATTTATTAATGTAATTATGTAATTGTAAAGTATATAGATTATAATATTATATATTAATGTATAATATTAATTAATATAGTATATACTAATTATATATATATATCACATTCGTGAAGTAATATTCTAGCCTTGAGTTTTAACATTATTAGATTTTCATAATTATCTATAAGTTTTAATAATTTTCAATTTTAATAATGACTTAAGTTGGAATCCCATGAAATATTTTAATCTTTTATTAAAGGCGACAGAGGATAAATTTAATGAAGTTGACAGATTATAATTTGACGGGTCCTACCATCCACTTAAAAAAGTTTACACCGTTTGATGAACAAATGATGGACAGTTGTAGTTCAATTCTAAAGGGTAGATCTCGAAAGTTACATATTGCCAACAAAAGCCTCTGGAATCATCCGGGAGACATTAGATATTTTTAGATCAACAATTGAGATTCAATCTTTCGTAATCATGAATTAATGAATTTAATGAAGTTGAAGGGCATCATTCTAATTCGATTTCATTTGTAAAATAAAATTAAATAACAATTGTATATTTTTTTTGATATTGGTAAGATGCAAACCAGGGTGTAGATCCCTATAACAAAAGGCCACAAGGGTGGCAAAATAGGCCAACATGCCATAGATAGTCGAACAACAACAAACTAACAACTAATAAGCATACTAGAGTTTATACAATACCATAACCAAAAATAGAGACAAGGACAAACTATTTAAGAATCATGTTTCATTCCTCCATGAGGAACCCAAGAAGCTCATCTTTGCCCGTAGAGTTCCTCTCTTCATCATGTTTATCATCCTAAATGTCATGTAAGATAGCCAAAGAGGTTGTTGCCTGATGAGTCACTTTAGAGCACAAAGTTTCCATTACCCTCATCTTGTCTTTGAGGGAGGTTATCTTATCTTTCAGATCTGCCATATCCTTCTTAATCAGACTGCAGCTTTCATACTTTTCCACACTGGCCACATTCTTGACCAAAGATTCCATAACATTATGCTCAGAGTTAGTCTCAACTTTGTCCTCCTCAGAGTCATAATAGGAGTTGTTCATCTCCTCAAACAAACTAGCTCCCTCCTGAAAAATTGGCTACTCTAAGGTTAGCTTCACTTCCTTTATTTCAATTTCCTCCTCAGGGTTCAAGGCCGAAGAGTAGTCTACAATTTTCAACACATGGGTCTTAGCACCTGCCAACCTGCTAGAGTGGCAGATGCTCAGCCTTCTATCAGCACTGGACTTACCTTTGACCACTTTCTCCTTCCCCTTCACAACCTCATCTTCACCCTTCTCTTGAATATCTATGTGACAACCTTCAAGGGAGAGCTCCTTGGCCTCTTCTCCAGCAATTGTTTTCTTACCTTTCTTCTTAGTAGACTTCTCAAGCTCAAAATGCACACTTCTATCTCTCTTTTGCTTTTACTCACCAGAGTGAGTAGGGTTATTATTAAGGTCTCATAGACCCTCGATCGCCATCTTTTGAGCTTGACCAAGGGACCCAGACACACCACCAATAGGGGACAGCAATTCAAATGGGCCCGTTGGGGAGGCCTTTTTCTTAGTACCGGAGAGGGCTTTGACACCTTTTTCTTATGGGACTGAGGGACTGGAGCCTTTGCAGTTGGAGCCTTATAGTTCAAGGGGACCTAGTAGGGCTAGGGGGATCTTTAACAGAGGGTTTTATGGCCTTTTCCTTAGTCGGGCTACCACCATACTTGACACTCAGTGGGACATTATCATCATACTCATCATCCTGAACCTCATCAACAAGGCAAGCCCTAATTGGCTTGGGAGATCATAAAGCAAGGTGAAAGTGATACAAGCAAAAGATCAAGCCTTGGTGAAGAGGCACAACAATGACACTAGGGTTGTTAGAATGAGCAGTTTTCACCACTTTCACAAAAGAATCTAGGGAAGTCAGCAAGTAAAAAGGAAAATTAATGAGAAATTTATGGTGGAAGTGGTTTAAGAGGGCAAACAGGTAGTGATAAAAGCACCTAAACCAACCCTCAAGAGTTATGTATTTCATAATGAGGAAACATACCTTATCCCAAGGGTAGATTAGGTTGTTCCTCTCGAAACCACCCTACAATCGAATGGGTGTTACCTTATCCCAGGGGTAGATTAGGTTGTCCCTCTCAAAACCACCCTATAGTCAAATGAGTGTCTCTCCCTCTTTAAAAAACCTATTCATGCTCTCCAGGTCTTGCACCTTAGTCTGCTTTTTTAGTAGTTTCCCTTCGCAAAGTAAGCCTGTGGCTTGAGCAATTATGTCTTCACTAACTTCGAACTAGACTCCTCCCACCTGAACCATCCTTGAGTCATCCCATGACATGGCAAGTTGGACTAAGAGGCTCTCGTCATAGCCATTCAGGCACTCCAAAAATGGAGTGAGGCCGCACTCATAGCATATGCTCCATAGCATAGTATCGGCCTTGAATTTAGCACATGAGGACAGTTCAATTCACACCTTGTCGCCTCCCATTGTATATTGTTATTAAAATATATATTATATATTTATATTAAAAATATATAATGTAAAATATGATATGTAATAATAAATATAATAAAGATATTTATTTCATATTACATAATAATATTTACTAAAAAACTAGAAATCATGTATAAAAAATTCATTGTCCGATGAACGTTGAATTAGGATGGAATTGGAAGGTTGTAGTTGAATTCTGAAATGAATGTCCTAAGCACTAGACTTGCAAACTCAAACCTACGAAATCAACCTAGAGCCGTTAGATTTGCAAAGATCAACGGTTGAGATTTTATAATATGTTTTTAATGCCATCACTCGTCGAACATGGTGAATTAATTGAAGCAATAGATTTGCAGGTCATCCTTAAATTTCATTTGAAGTGGAAGTACAAAATTGTGATGTAATAATTGTGGAGTCATGATGTAACACATTACACTCGATGTTCTATTAGTTAGAACTTGTTTGAGAATAAGAAGAAAATTAAGTAACACCTATGCAAGATCATACGACTAGCAAAAAAATTATCTATGATGCTCTTGTCTCTAATTTTAACAAGTTTTATATGGTAGGGGTTTGGATGTCTTTTGGATGTAATGGCAAGGTCTAATTTGTGCCAATGTGACTTCAAATGTGTGCTACATGTAAAAAAAATTTAGTAAAATCTTATAGAGATTTTTTTGTTAACTAACTAGTTGGTGTCTATTTTGGACAAACAAAAGTCAGTCCTAACTTAATTGATCCTTCTGAATGCAAAAAAATAATATATTTCTTCTCTACAAGCATCCTATAATAGGTGAATGAGAATTACAAGTATTTACAAGAATTTAAACATAGAACAAATATCAATCTATCCCTGGATCTAAAATTTAAATGTTTCCTAAACTACTTTGCTCTAATACCGTGTTAGATTTAATAAAAAACAATGACTAACAACAAAAACATTATTATGACAGCATAAATTCATTAGAAAACAAAAGACAAGAATTTGACATAATTCTAATATTTGTATTCTATATGAAGTAATGAAGGAAATGACTACATATATATAGGCTCTAGGATGCATGAGCCAAGATGAAAAGTGTCTTAGAGAGGTTGAGTAAGCCTCAATGAACTAAAGGGTGACTCAACATAAAGAGTAGTGGTGTCAAGAGAACTCATCTTGATGAGGGAGATAAAGCACCTAACTACTATCAATCAAGGAGTTGAATGAGGTATAGGTGGCATGTGCTCCCATTAGTCAAGGAGATCACATGTGCTTTTATTTCATAATTTACCTAAGTAAATAAATAGGAATTACCTAAGTAAACTTAAATACAAGCTGTAATAAATAATTAATTACACGAGGACAACTCAAAGGAAAAACTAAAATCAAACTAAAATCCATTCTAGACTTAAGTTGTCCCTCTTCTTATCTATACATTTCTATTAAATCCACTTCATAAGTCATTTTAAGAAGAGTGATAAGTTAGGATGCCTTCTACTCCCTTTCTTTTAGTATCCATGGCTTGAGCATGAGAAATTAGAATCTATTTTAGCATACCCATCCATCTTTTTCACTCCCCAATACCCACATATTGTGGCATTTCCTATCCTCTCAAAATCCAAGGTCTACATTGGTAAAATATTTCAAATGACTCATAGCAAGACACGCCATGCTTCCCTTATCCTATTCACCCACCTTGTGCCTGCCACACACCTTGTACCATTACATTCTTTACCACTTCCATTTGATATGACAAGTTGCATAGCAAAAATGGATGTAAGCAAGCTCCTTATTTTCCTTGATGCATAAGCATAGGACCACACTACTAGAACCTCTTAACAAAAATAATCATTCTAAATATGCAGTTGTGTATCATTTTTATTTCCCATTTTAAATGTTTTTTTTTGTTCCATGTTTGCTTGTCATTATTGTGTATCCTTTTGTTTCCCATTTTTAATTATTCACCTATTTTCCCCTTTTCTTGTTTACTTGTTGATTTCCTTTTCC
Source organism: Cunninghamia lanceolata (assembly GCA_027924645.1). NCBI lineage: Eukaryota > Viridiplantae > Streptophyta > Pinopsida > Cupressales > Cupressaceae > Cunninghamia > Cunninghamia lanceolata. Next base: position 17,331,550 of record BSBN01000801.1, read on the forward strand.
TTCATTTTCATGATTCTTTTTTTATTGTATTTGATCCTTTATATTTTTTATGATTGTCACTTGCTCCATTTTGTTTCCATTGTTTTTTTCTTTGTGTTTTTAATTGTGCCCCATTTTTCTATGATGACATGAAGCATGATGATCTATTTTAGTATACTATTAGGAATTACTTCATCCACATAGCCTGATATAGTGTATCATTGTGTTCTTTCTTGTTTCCTCTTTGATTTGTACTTATCGTATTGTTTCAATTTTTGGTGTCTCTTTTTTTATGTGCTTTCATTTTCCTTTATTTATCTTTTGTTGTTCAATGTTTTATCAGGTTGTCTTGTTTATTATCATCACAACATTTTTTATCACCACTTGGGGGCATATGCTCATTGTTCCTCTAGTTATTTTTTCATCTCTTGGGGGCATAACCTAGATATTCCCCTCTTTAACCAATGTCACTTATTCACTTGGGGACATACAAAACGTATTCCCCTTGTCATCTTATCTCTTGTTATTACAGGGGGCATGACCTAGATGTTCCCCTTCTTCATCATATTTCTTCGTCTATCCCCTCATAAAATATTTGGATTTATCCTCTTTATCCCTTAACCATTATCCTTAAATTGACTAGCTCTTTTCTATTAACATCTCATTTCACCAGTCACTTTAAGGGGGTGTGTATCCTACACCATTTACTTCACTCCCTTGTAGACTTTTTAATTAGTGATCCTTGATCCTTATCCCTTGCCCACTAGCCTTGCTGATGATTATCCTTTGTTATTTTAGTGTGCCTAGCCTAGCCCTTTTATCTAATTGGGTGGTTACCTTATGACCAACGACAACATCATCATCCTTCTAGTTGGGTGGAAACCACGAAATAGACAGTTTGTTTCAATTTTTGGTGTCTCTTTTTTTATGTGCTTTCATTTTCCTTTATTTATCTATTGTTGTTCAATGTTTTATCAGGTTGTCTTATTTATTATCATCACAACATATTTTATCACCACTTTGGGGCATATTCTCATTGTTCCTCTAGTTATTTTTTCATCTCTTGGGAGCATAACCTAGATGTTCCCCCTTTAACCATTGTCACTTATTCACTTGGTGACATACAAAACTTATTCCCCTTGTGATCTTATCTCTTGTTATTATTGAAATGCACAATACAACTAAGAGGGGGGGTGAATCAGTTGTCTCTAAAACTTTAATTACTTATCAACACATCAAATGCTCAATTACTGTTATTAAGATTTAACCATGAAAACATGAAATAAGAAGCTCAACACAATAACACCTTCAACAAATGAGACACCAGATTTTTATGTGGAAAACCCTACAAGGGAAAAACCACGATGGGTGTTATCCCACAGATATAAATATGTTATAGAAATACCAAAAAATAGAGGCTCACTACCTTAGGGTTCACTGCCCAAAATGCTCACTCAAATGTTAGGGCTCACTACCAAGGGGTGGCTCACTGCCAAGAGTTGGTGAACTAATTTGATAGCATCTACTCCATGCCTAGGTGTAGTTCCATTGAAGCACAGTATAACTCCTCTGCTCGGATCTTCTTACACCTTCGCACTTATCTTTTCATTTTCACACAAGGACATCTTTTTGACAACTTCATTACATGTTTTTATACACTTCATCAACCTTGGAATGTACATCAAGGTCAGCATTACATTCATCAACCATTGGAACAATCTCCAAGGTCGGCATTACAAACATACATAGAAATAGGTTTGGACCTAAACAAAATTAGCTAAGGGAAAGATGTATGTGGATCATGTTATGCCTTAGCTGGGACTCAAATGCAATCTTCCATGCCATGACATGCTTCCACAATCTTTGATGCATCTCTGCAAGTAGTGAAATCAACCAAGTCGGTCAAGACTGGTGATAACATTAAGTCTTCTAAGAACAATCTTCATCCACAATCTAAATTTCTCTTTGTGGACCAATCCAAAGGTAGGAACATGATCAAGAGACATCCACAAGCACATTGTAATCATCAGGAACAACTGCACAATCTCTAATCACTATCTCAAGAATATTCTTCAAACCGTAGCACATAAACAACACTGTCAACTACTATCATAAAGAGAAGATCGCTTGCAGACCACCAAATCATAAACCATTGGAGTTGAAGGCACTTATCATCATTACAAACTTGATTCCAGAACTGCAGACTGAAATACTTAAATGAGGAGGAATGCAGAGCATAATACATTCTCCTTGTCACCACTAAATATACAGAAAAAGTAGTTTTCACTCTAGTGAGCATAACTCACTCAAATATTCAAACCGGAGGCTCAAACTTGGAACATAGCATCTTCAGACATGTATCTAAATAACTTCCAATCCGCAAACAAAGATATTCATTCTACAAGAAATGTGGAGCAATCTACTGGATTGTTCTGTTGTATCAAAAATGCTTATTATCTTCAATACTCATTAAAAGCAAGCATCAAAACAAGAGCACAGTTGACACCAATGAAAACACTGATATGTTGACATTAATGACAACACCTGTTTGGCACATACTTGCAACAATATCCCCCTTTGTCATTGATGGCAACATATGATGTGAAATATTGTAAAGACCATCAAGACAAGATACTCCCATTTGTTTTTATACATCTACACTCTTTCTCCTTCTGAGATTTTCACATGTTTTATCTCCCCCTTTAACATTAATGGAAAAGGGCACATACTTGCACTCTGTTGCTTTGATCAAATTGCTCTTTCATCAATGATGTAACACTTACTACTTTTTGTCAGGAACACATATCAAAAACACTTGCTACTCCCCCTGAGAGGTAGCTCTCAAAACATCAATCCAGATCAAAGAATGAGGCTTTGGACACCACTAGACTGATGCATTCTTATGCATCTTAGTTTAGAGTAGGAGGGGTAATAACCCCTAATTTTTCTCTGAGATACTCAAAGGTATCCTCAGGCAGAGGCTTAGTGAAAATATCTACAATCTGATCCTTTGTGGACACATATTCCATCTTGACTTTATTCTCTGTCACCTTTTCTTTCAAAAAGTAATACCTTATTGATATATGTTTTGTTCTTGAGTGCATCACTAGATTCTTTAAAATGTTTATAGCACTTGTATTGTCACAAAATATTACAATTGGATCTTTATACACAATTCTTATGTCTTTCAAAGTTTGCTTCATCCATAACACTTGAGTGCAACAACATGCTACTGCAATATACTCTTCTTCTACAGTAGACAAGGAGATTGAATCTTGCTTCTTGCTCAGCCATGAAACCAATCTATTTCCTAAGAAGAAAGCACCTCCACTTGTACTTTTTTTTGTCATCAACATCTTCGGCCCAATCTGCATTTGTATAAGCACTGAGAGTGAAATCATTATCTTTTGGATACCATAAGCCATGATCTGATGTGCCTTTCAAATATCTTAAGATTCTCTTGATTACCATCACATGTGACTCTAGGATCTTCTTGAAATCTTGCCACAAGACATATTGCATGCATTATATCATGTCTGGTTTGAGTTAGATAAAGTAATCCTCCAATCATTGATTTGTACCTTTTCTAATCAGTCTTAGGTGATTCGTCAGTTTTTCTCAACTTGCAGCCAGTCACCATGGGAGTGCATACTGGTTTAGAATCCTCCATCCCAAACTTCTTCAACAACTCTTTCACATACTTAGACTGAGAAATGAAGATTCCTTTATCTGATTGAGTAATTTGTAGACCTAGAAAGAAATTCATTTCACCAAACATAGACATCTCAAATTCATTTTGCATTTCTTCAGCAAACTTCATGCACATACCTTGATTTCCTCCAAAGATAATGTCATCAACAAAAACTACAACAATCAGGATTTGATTATCATTGATTTTGAAATAGAGATTGTTGTTAGCAATGCCTTTATTGAACCCTAATTGCAACAAATATTTGTCTAACCTTGCATACCAGGCTCTGGGGGCTTGCTTCAGTCCATACAATGCATTCTTCAATCTGCAAACCATATCACCTTGTTTTGATAATTGAAACCCTTCTAGTTGCTCAATGTAAAGTTCCTCTTCTAACACCATTCAAGAATGTAGACTTCACATCCATCTGATATACTTTGAAATCTTTGTGAGCTGCAAATGCCAAAAATATTCTGATTGCTTCAATCCTAGCCATTGGAGCAAAGGTCTCTTCAAAATCTATTGCTTTAATTTGAGAATATCCTTTGCACACAACCCTTGCTTTGTTTCTTACAACTTCTCCATTTTCATTCAGCTTATTCCTAAAAACCCGTTTGGTTCCAATGACATTTTTATCAGCAGGTCTAGAAACCAATTCCTAAGTTTGATTCTTCTCTATCTACATCATCTCTTCTTCCATGGATTTTACCCAATTTTCATCATTGCAAGCTTCATTTACAATTTTTGGTTCAACCTTTGAAAGCAAACAGTAATTCACTTGTTCTTCTGCAGCTCTTTTCCTTGTCAGTACACCCTTGTTTTTGTCCCCTATAATCTGATCTTTAGAATGATTAATCCTTACATACATGGGAGTCTTAACAACATTTTCTAGAGCCTCTTCTTCATCTTGACTGTCTTCTTGCTCAACTTTTTCTTCATTCATTATAGCCACAGGTACATCTGATTCATAGCCACTCCGATCTGATATTCTTTCCTTGTCTTCATCCACCTTCACATTAGTACTTTTAATGATCTTTTTCAATCTCTTATTATAGCACCGATAGGCCTTACTCTTGGTAGAGTAACCAAGAAAAATTCATTCATCACATCTAGCATCAAACTTGCCTATTTCTTCTTCTCTTCCGATATAACACTTGCTACTAAAAACTTTGAAATACTTCACTGTAGGAACTCTTCCATACTATAATTCAAAATGAGTTTTGGAATTGTTACCTTTGACTTGAACTCTGTTTAGGATGTACACAGCAGTATGTATGGCTTCTCTCCAATATACTTCTGGTAGGTCAACTTCCTTTAACATAGTCCTAGCAGCCTCCTGAACTGTCATGTTCTTTCTTTCAAAAACTCCATTTTGTTGAGGAGTCCTAGGTGTAGACAACTGTCTCTTTATCCCTTGTTCTTCAAAGAAAATATTGAATTCATTTGATGTGAACTCGCCTCCTCTATCAAACCTTAAGCATTTGTCCTTAACTCTAACTCATTCTCAACCATTGCCTTGAAAACTTTGAACTTGTCTAGGGCTTGAGATTTTTCTTTTAGAAAAGTGATCCAAGTCATTCTAGAATAATCATCAATAAGCAACATAAAATACCTATCACCTTGCAGACTTCTTGTTCTTGTGAGACCACATAAATTTGTATGTACTAGCTCCAACAATCCAGTAGAGAATTGTTCTTTGCTTTTGAAACTTGTTCTTATTTGTTTCCCAAATTGACACTCCATGCAAATGGTGTTGGCAGGCTTCACAAGTTTAGGCAGATCTCTTACAACCTGTGCAGAACTTATCTTCACCAAATTGTCAAAATTGATATGACACATCCTTCTATGCCACAACCAACTCTCAAAAAATCTGAGCCAATAAACAATGATCATTAGTTCCTCTTAATTGGTAAATGTTACCTCTTATCTTTTTGCTGGTAGCAATCACTATTCCAGAGCTTTCCATGATCTTGCACCCATTATCTTTGAATCTCAAATCACAACCTTTGTCACACATCTGACCAATGCTCAAAAGGTTATGTTTTAAACCCTTCACATATAGGGCATTATCAGTGTTGTGCTTTCCATCAAAAGAAATAGATCTGTTTCGACAAATCTTACCAGATGCATTATCTCCAAACCTAACCAGTTCTCCATCATACTTTTCCAAACTCACAAACTTACTTTTGTCACTGATCATGTGATGTGAGCTTCCACTATCAATAATCCATTAATCCTTATCTTTATCAACCTGAACAGCCAAAGCACTTTCTTCCACTAGTTTTTCTTCCTTCACACATCTAGCAGGATTAGTAGACACGGGTTCTTCTTTAATTGCAATAAACAAGCATTCATTTGCACTAGTACTATCATCAGATTCATCATCTGTCACAACTTCATCATCAAGATCTCTAACATAGTAGCATTTCTTTGGAACCCTAGGCCTATTCTCAAATCTTTTTCAATCCCTTTCAATTCTCTCAAGACATATAGAAGCATAATGACCAACCTTACCACATGTAAAACATTTGAAAGTTAATTTACCTTTAAACTTACCGAAACCTCTTTGTAGTTTGTCAACAAAGTTGGCTTCAATTTCATCAAGCTCATCATTAGGTTCCACCTTGTACTTCTCAGCTCTAGAAATCTTCTCTAAAGTGTTAGCTTTGAAAGCAATCTCAACCTTCGGCAGAGCATCACCAAACTCTCTCATCTCAAAGGTTGTAAACTTTCCAAGCAATTGATCCTTATCGGCTTCTTTTACAGTCATTACTTCTTCAATTGCAGCTACCTTGTGACTACAGGACTTAGATAATGACCTAAGAATTTTCATCACAACTTCCTTCTCATCAATAGTTCCTCCCATGCCTTTTATTCCATTGACAAGTTCATCAACCTTTTGCATGTAGGATGTTATGGTTTCATCTTCGTTCATCTTTAAACCCTCATATTTTGCTTTCAAGCCCTACAATTTGGCTCTTTTTATAGATTCATCTCCTTCATATAGATTCTTCAAATTTTCCTAGACTTCATTAGCAGAATCTAGATCCATGACCTTTACTAGCTCAGTGTCAAGCAAGGCACTTAATAGAGCCTCTCTAGCTTTTATATTAACTCGTATTCTTTGATTTCATCTTCAGTTGTTAAACTATTCTGAGGCATGGTATACTTCGTCTTTGTCACTTTCCATACTCTATAACCAAGACAAAGGAGATGGATTTTTATTCATACCTTCCATAAAGCATAATTTGTCCCATCAAACTGTGGAGCTTCCTTCTTAAAAGACATCCTGGATCGACCTCAAGTTGTTAGGCTTATTTCTGAGGAACTTGCTCTGATACCAATTTTTGAAATGTACAAGACAAATGAGAGGGGGGATGAATCAGATGTTTCTAAAACTTTAATCACTTATCAAAACATCAAATTCTCAATTAATGTCATTAAGATTTAACCATGAAAACATGAAACAAGAAACTCAACAAAATAACACCTTCAACAAATGAGACACCAAATTTTTATGTGGAAAACCCTATAAGGGCAAAAGCACAGTGGATGTTAGCCCATAGATATAAATATGGTATAGCAATACTGAAAAATAGAGACTCACTGCCCAAAATGCTCACTGCAAATGTTTAGACTCACTGCCAAGATTGGCTCACTGCCAAGGGGTGGCTCACTACCAAGGGGTGGCTCACTGCCAAGGGGAGGCTCACTGCTAAGAGTTGGTGAACTGATTTGATAGCATCTACTCCATGCCTAGGTGTAGTTCCATTGAAGCACAGTATAACTCCTCTGCTCTACTCTTCTTACACCTCCGCACTTATCTTTTCACTTTAGCACAAGGACATCTTTTTCGCAACTTCATTACATGTTTTTATACACTTCATCAACCTTGGAATGTACATCAAGGTCAGCATTACATTCATCAACCATTGGAACAATCTCCAAGGTCGGCATTACAAACAAACATAGAAATAGGTCTGGACCTAAATAGAATTAGCTAAGGGAAAGATGTATGTAGATCATGTTATGCCTTAGCTGGGACTCAAATGCAATCTTCCACGCCACGACATGCTTCCACAATCTTTGATGCATCTCAGCAAGTAGTGAAATCAACCAAGTCGATCAAGACTGGTGATAACATTAAGTCTTCTAAGAATAGTCTTCATCCATGATCCAAATTTCTCTTTGTGAACCAATCCAAAGGTAGGAACACAATTAGGAGACATCCACAAGCACATTGTAATCATTAGGAACAACCGCACAATCTTTAATCACTCTATCAAGAAGATCCTTCAAACCAGGGCACATAAACAACACTGTCAACTATTGTCACAAAGAGAAGATCGCTTGCAGACCACCAAATCATGAACCATTGGAGTTGAAGGAACTTATCATCATTACAAACTTGATTCTGGAACTGCAGACTGAAATACTTAAATGTGGAGGAATGCGGAGCATAATACATTCTCCCTATCACCACCAAATATACAAAAAAAATAGTTTTCACTCTGGTAAGCATAACTCACTCAAATCTTCATACCGGAGGCTCAAACTTGGAACATAGCATCTTCAGACATGTATCTAAATAACTTCCAATCCGCAGAGAAAGATATTCATTCTACAAGAAATGTGAAACAATCTACTGGACTATTCTTCTATATTAGGAATGCTTATTATCTTCAACACTTAACTCATTACAAGCAAGCATCAAAACAAGAGCACAGTTGACACCAATGACAACACTAATATGTTGACATTAATGACAACACTGATTAGGCACATACTTGCAATAGTTATTACATGAGGGCATGACCTAGATGTTCCCCTTCTTCATCATATTGCTTCCTCTATCCCCTCATAAAATATTTGGCTTTATCCTCTTTATCCCTTAACCATTATCCTTAAATTAACTAGCTCTTTTCAATTAACATCTCATTTCACCAATCACTTTAAGGGGGTGTGTATCCTACACCATTCACTTCACTCCCTTGTAGACTTTTCAATTAGTGATCCTTATCCCTTGCCCACTAGCCTTGATGATGATTATTCTTTATTATTTTTGTGTGCCTAGCCTAGCCCTTTTATCTAATCGAGTGTTTACCTTATGACCAATGACAACATCATCCTTCTAGTTGAGTGAAAACCACGAAATAGACAGTTTGTTGGGTGCCAATCTAAAAGTCATGTTTCCAATTGGGTGGCAACCTATAGCTAGGTTAGAAACTACCAAATAGTCAATACCTCATCCAACAATCATCAATGGCCAAGGTGGCAATTACTAAATAGCCAATATTTTGGGTGGTAACCTATAGCCAAGGTGGCAACCACCAAATATCTTGATTGTAGGGTGGCAACCTCAAATCCATTAGTTCTAATTTACTTGTCATCTTTAGCCCACTTTTTATCATTGGCTTGGCCTAGACTATTTTATGGGTGGATACCTCATAGGCTTTGTCATTTTTAGCCATTTTTTAGTACCTAGACCCTAATTATCCTTTTGTCATTATACTTTATCCCTTAGCCAAGGTCCTCTTCTAGTTTTTGGAATGGGTCAATATCATGCTTCCTCACCTCAAATTCTTATGTGGAGCAAATCTTCATAGACCTCTCCCCCAAAATAGACAATTTAAAATTTGTATAGTATTTTTAGCTATTCCACTAACATATTATGGCATGTTAGACATAGTAGATATGCATTTCATTTAGCATCATAAATTTCTTCACTAATTGTGTATGTGTACTCCTTGTGTGTGATCCCTATTTGTGTCTCCCCTTACGTGTTTTCCTTGTTTAAATTAGATTTTTACTATTTTTGGAGCACAATAAGTACTCTTTCCATGGATACGTTTTCAAGATAGGTGCATGCACAAGAACGAAAACCAAAGCCTATTTAAAGACTAGTGTCTCTCCTTTGGTAATATGTATCTTTTATATTTCATAATTTATTGTACTCTACTTTAACAAATTTCTTCTTTAGTGAGTCATAACTCTAATAAAGTAAGGGAAAAATGTAAGATCAAAAATTGCGTACTTTATAATTTTTTTATTTCATTTGTACTCATTTTAGTGTCATTGTTGCATGTGTGTTTTAGACCCCATTTATCACTTTTTCTAGTCTACATCCTAGTATACATTTCACATTTTCCCCTTTCATGTGTTTAGCCCTTTTGGTTTATTATTTATTTTCTTTTGATCCCTATTCCTACGTGTCTTTTCCCTTTCCATGACCTCCTAACTCCTTCACCATGCCACCTTTTTACCACTTTAATCAAACTATTTAATGAAATAATACATCCTAATCCTAATGTAACAACCACCTACAAGCTCTTAAAATATCAACCATCAAATCTCTTCAAGATTAGTGACCACCACCCCTAAAAGGAAAACCTTTCTCTTGAATGGTCCTAATAAATTAAACCATTTTGAGCACCAAGAATTCTCCTCCATGGTAATAAAATGGATTGTAGTTGAGTTTTTGCATCTAATGAATTTCAAATTTTCACAACAAACTCATCTAATTACCATCAATAGCACCTACTATCTTTCTAAACCAATTGTTGCAAATATGTGCCTATGATGTGTTGTCATTGATGTCAACATATCCTTGTTGTCATTGGTGTCAATTGTATCCTATTTTGTTGCCTGATTGAGGAGACTAGAATGTTGAGAATATTGAGAAAATTAATGAAGATCAATGTATGCGGACCATATGGTTGTATAGAGGATTGTCTGAAGAAGCTCCAGTTAAGATTTGAGAGGTCCGCATGAAGATTTGAAAAAGGTATGGCCATCTGAGTAGAACCAATTTTGCAGTATTCAAAAGAGACAGAGTGACAAGAAAGTGGTCCAAATTATTCTGAAAATGTAAAATGATGATCTGCAAATTTAGCGGCATGTTTTGGAAGTCAGTGCATATCCTCAACTCAAGTGGTTCATGGTTTGGAGGTCTGCAAGCAATCTTTCTAGTGTGACATTCATGATAGACAGTGTTCTTGAGGTACTGGATGAAGATGCAAGTGATTCTGATGTTTTGGAGTAGTGTGGATGTTATTGTTGAATTCAATGTGATTGTGGAAGTCTCTGGATTGTGTGCTTGCTGTGTTGGAGGTCCACATTGAAGATTGAACTCATTGTTGAAGAATTCTTCCTTGATGTTGTTCTTCCCAGTCTTGGCCGACCGGATGATTCAAGCGTGTTGTGGATGATCTAAGAGCAATTCTATGGAGTGTGGTGTGTTGATCAAGGAAGATTTGAGTCCCAGTCATGTTTGGCCAACAACTTTGTGATTCGCATTAAGTCAGATGTTTGGAGTGCTGACCTTGATGTTTATTCCAAGGTTGATGAAGCATATAAAGGAGTGTAGTTGAGTCGTGGAAAATCATCCTTGTGCAAAAAGAATAAAATCCAAAGAAAGGATCAGAAGCAGAGCAGAGAAGAGGAGTAGAAGAACAAGAGTAGTATAGAATGAAGAATTAGTAAAGAAGTGTTTGGGGGCAGAGCAGAATTTTTGTGAGCATTCAATGAGACTGAACCAGGCATGAATAAGATGCTATTTATCAGTTAAATTCCTTTTGTGTTAAACATAAATTATGTAGGCAGTGAGCCTCTTTGAGCAGTGAGCTCTGGGCAGTGCACCCAAAGGCAAGTGCCTTCCCATTTTATTTTAAGTACTTTTAACAAGGTACAAATCTTGTGGGTTAACCCCCACCATGGTTTTCCCTTAAGTAGGTTTCCACGTAAAAATTCTGGTGTTATGTGTGTTCAATTCGTTTCTGCTCATGTATTATTGATTCATTCTTTGATGTTTATATCATTAATCTGATTATAAGTTGTGAAAGAAGATTAAAGGTAGAAAAGATTAAATTTGTGTGACAATTGATTCACCCCCCCTCTCAATTGTCTGGACTAATTCCAACAATTGGTATTAGAGCAGGTTCCTCTAAAAGAAGCTTGACCGCTTGAGGAGATCCAATATGTCAACTTACAAGAAGGAAAGTCTAAGGTTTGATGGAAAAAATTACTCCCTTTGGAAGGTGTGCATGCAGTGTCATTTGGAATGCATGGGTGATGTCTTTTGGTCGATAACTAAGAATGTGTATAAGATTCTGAATAATGGCCCTACAATTTTAGACAAAATCAGAGATGCTGAACACAATATTCGAGCCAAAGAAGCTTTGTTGAGTGCCCTAACTGATACAGAATTGGTAAATGTCCTAGATTTGAAAACTGCCCATGAAATCTGGAAGAAGTTGAAAAATCTGTATGAAGGTGACAAATATGTCAAATGTGCCAAGCTACAAAGCTTGAAGGGTAAAAAGTGAAAGGTTGGTAATGAGTGAAGATGAAAACATTACCTCCTACAGCAGAAAGTGAATGAACTTGTGACCGGTATCAGGAATGTTGGTGGAGTATTGGAAGAATCAGAGATTATTGCCAAAGTACTCAGATCTTTACCTACAGCATACAAGCATAAAGTTGCTTCCATTGAAGAAATCAGGACTGTGACAACTGTTACAAGGGATTAGTTAGTTGGTAAGCTTTTAGCATTCAAAATGAGTGAGTTTGGTGATTCTCTTCCTAAGTCTGAATCTGTATTTAAGGCCAGTGTATATGGAAAACAAAGATATGATCAAGGTGAAAGTTCTTCAAGAAGATCAAACAGGTTTACAAAGCCAAGGAAGGATCTTGAAGATGATGAAATTGAAACTACAGAACTTGAAGCTCTTATTACCAAAAGGATGCAAAGAGGATTCGATAAGTATGAAGGAAATTTGCCATTCAAATGTTTTTCTTGTAATAAGATTGGTCGTTTTGCCTCAAGATGTCCAGAGAGGTTTTCAAAACCAAACCCTAACAAATATAAAGGTCGGAAGAAATGTTACTATGTCCAAGAAGCTAGAGAAGAAGGAGTCACAGATGATGAATCTGATCATGGAATTCCATCAAAGATGATTGGGTGTTCATTGCTATCAAAGAAGAAGATCCGGTGTGTACTAAATCTTCTAGTTGTGCAAATGTGGAAAGTGCCTTGGCTGCTCAGGTTGTTGAAAAAGATGAATGAGTGATTGATAGTGGATGCTCTCATCATATGACTAGTGATAAAAGTAAGTTTGTAAGATTTGAAAAATATGAAGGTGGAATTGTGAAATTTGGAGACAACTCAACTGGTAGAATCTGTGGCAGAGGATCCATCTCATTTGATGGTAAGAATAACACAAATGATGTTCTGTATGTGGAAGGTCTGAATCATAATCTTCTTAGTGTTGGACAGTTGGTTGACAAGGCCTATGATCTCTGATTCAAGGATGGAAAATGTAGAATCTTTGAAAGCTCTAGAACTGAAGTTGCATTTGATACTCAAACTAGAGGTAACATCTTTCATTTAAGTAGTTCTGGTAAGAGTTGCTTGATTGTTCAGATTGATCAGAGTTGGTTATGGCATAGGAGAATGTGTCATGTGAATTTTGATAACATTGTCAAGATAAGTTCTACTCAGGCTATAAGAGATCTTCCAAAACTTGTGAAACTTGATAGCATGTGTAGAGAATGCCAATTGGGTAAATAGAGCAAAACTTTATTCAAGAGTAAAGAACAATCTTCAAGTGGATGACTAGAACTTGTACATACTGATCTTTGTGTTCCTGCCAGAATTAGGAGTGTACAAGGAGATAGATATTTTATGTTACTAATTGATGATTACTCGCGGATGATGTGGGTAACCTTCTTGAAAGAAAAATCAGAAGCTCTTGACAAATTTAAAGTGTTCAAGGTCATGGTAGAATGAGATTGGTGTGAAGATAAAGTGTCTGAGATCTGACAGAGGTGGAGAGTTTACCTCCAGTGACTTTGATACATTTTGTGAGAAGCAAGGAATAAAAAGATAGTTATCTATTCCTAGGACTCCTCAGCAAAATGGAGTTGTGGAAAGAAAGAACTGGACCATTCAAGAAGCTGCTAGGACCATGATGATGGAAGCAAATGTTCCACAAGTCTATTGGAGAGAAGTTGTGAGTATTGTTGTCTACACTCTTAACCGGGTGCAGATCAAAGGCAATTTTGGTAAGACACCTTATGAACTATGGTTTGGTCATCCGCCTACCATGAGATATTTCAGAGTTTTTGGTAGTAAATGGTATATCAAAAGAGATGAGGATCTAGGCAAGTTTGACAAAAGAAGTGATGAAGGAATATTTTTGGGTTACTCTACTCAAAGAAAGGCATACCAGTGCTTTAACAAGAGGTTGAAAAATATTGTTGAAAGTGCTAATGTCAGAGTTGATGAGAGCAAAGAAGGACAATCCAAGTCTTGTGGATATGATTCAGATGATCAAGATGAAAGTCAAAGTCAAGGAAGGCAAGTTCAAACCCAAACTCAGATCCAGACTGATCTAGAAAATCTAGAAACTCAAGAAGTTAGTGCAGATGTAGAGGAACCAACTCAAGAAATAGAAGTTCAAGCAATTCCCAAAACTCCCAGGTATGTAAGGCTGAATCATCCTGAAGATCAGATTATAGGAGATAGAAATAGAGGTGTTTAAACTAGGAGAAGAATTGCTGAAGAACAAGAGGAGATCAGTAAGTAAAGCTTGCAATGATGAAAATTGGGTAAAAGCAATGGAAGAAGAATTAATGCAAATTGAAAAGAATCACACTTGGGATCTTGTTCCTAGACCTGAGGACAACAATGTGATTGGAACTAAATGGGTCTTCTGGAATAAGCTAAATGAAGATGGTGAAGTTGTAAGAAACAAAGCAAGGTTGGTATGCAAAGGATATTCTCAAGTGGAAGGAATTGATTTTGAAGAAACTTTTGCTCCGGTGGAAAGAATAGAAGCAGTCAGACTATTTCTTGCATTTGTTGCTTTCAAAGATTTCAAAGTTTACCAGATGGATGTCAAGTCAGCATTCTTGAATGGAGAGTTAGAGGAAGAAGTCTACATTGAGCAACCAGAAGGATTTCAGTTGTCCAATCAAGGAGATATGGTCTACAGGTTGAGAAAAGTATTGTATAAACTCAAACAAGCCCCAAGAGCCTGGTACGCAAGATTAGATAAGTATCTGCTAAAACTAGGATTTAGCAAAGGCACTGTTGACAGCAATCTTTACTTCAAGGTTGATCATGAGCACATCTTGATTGTTGAGGTATTTGTTGATGATATCATTTTTGGTGGAAATGGAAACATGTGTAAGAAATTTGATGATCAGATGCAAAGTGAATTTGAGATGTCCATGTTTGGTGAGATGAATTTCTTCTTAGGTCTGCAAATCACTAAGTCAGATAAAGGTATCTTCATATCTCAGTCTAAATATGTGAGAGAATTGTTGAAAAATTTTGGAATGGAGGATTCAAAACTAGTTAGTACCCCTATGGTAACCAGATGCAAGTTGAGTAAAGATGATGACTCCCTTAAGGCAAATCAGAATAGGTATAGATCAATGATTGGAGGACTACTCTATCTGACTCAAACCAGACCTAACATCATGAATGTAGTTGGACTTGTTGCTAGATTTCAAGTTGATCCTATAGAATCCCATGTTGTAGCAGTCAAAAGAATTTTTAGATATCTCAAAGGAACACTTGATTATGGGTTGTGGTATCCGAAGGATAATGACTTCACTCTTCAAGCATATATAGATGTTGACTGGGCAGGAGATGTGGATGACAGGAAAAGTACTAGTGGTGGTGCTTTCTTCTTGGTAAGGAGATTGGTTTCTTGGTTGAGCAAAAAGCAAGAGGCAATATCTATGTCTACTGCAAAGGCAGAATATATAGCAGTAGCAGGTAATTGCACTCAAGTCTTGTGGATGAAGCAAATGTTGAAGGACATCATAATTGTGTTTGAGGAGCCTGTTACAATCTTCTGTGATAATTCAAGTGCAATTAACATCTCCAAGAATCCATTGTTGCATTCAAAGACAAAGCATATATCCATCAAGTTTCACTTTATGAGAGAAAAAGTTAATGGGAATGAAGTCATATTAGAGTTTGTTTCTTCAAAGGATTAGATTGCAGACATATTTACCAAGTCTTTGCCTAAAGATACTTTTGAGTATCTCAGAGAGAAGCTAGAGGTTATTACCCCTCTTGATCAGAACTAAGATGCACTAGAGTGCATCAATCCGGTAGAATTCACAGTCACATCTTGTGATCCAGATTGATGTTAAGGAGATACTACTCAGGGGGAGTTCTCAATATGCAAATTATTGAAGATCAGTCTAGAACAAAGGGGGAGAAAAGATTGCAATTATGTGCCCTTTGCCATTGATGTCAAAGGGGGAGAGAAGTCATGTAAAAAACTAGTTGCTAATGAAAGGGGGAGCAGTGAAGAAAGTTGTTGCAGAAGTGAAAAGAGAAAGGGGGAGAAGATCTTGTCTTGATGGTTGAATCAGTTTTTCACATCACATGTTGCCATCAATGACAAAGGGGGAGATTGTTGCAAATATGTGCCTATGATGTGTTGTCATTGATGTCAACATATCCTTGTTGTCATTGGTGTCAATTGTATCCTATTTTGTTCCCTGATTGAGGAAACTGGAATGTTGAGAATATTGAGAAAATTAATGAAGATCATTGTATGTGGATCATATGGCTATATAGAGGATTGTCTAAAGAAGCTCCAGTTAAGATTTGAGAGGTCTGCATGAAGATTTGAAAAAGGTATGGCCATCTGAGTAGAACCAGTTTTGTAGTATTCAGAAGAGACAAAGTGACAGGAAAGTGATCCAGATTATTCCAGAAATGTAAAATGATGATCTATGGATTTAGAGGCATGTTTTGGAAGTCAATGTGTATCCTCAACTCAAGTGGATCATGGTTTGAAGGTCTGCAAGCAATATTTCTAGTGTGACAGTCATGACAAACAGTGTTCTTGAGGTACCGGATGAAGATGCAAGTGATTTTGATGATTTGGAGTAGTGTGGATGTTATTGTTGAATTCAATGTGCTTGTGGAAGTCCCTGGATCATGTGCCTATTGTGTTGGAGGTCCACATTGAAGATTGAGCTCGTTGTTGAAGAATTCTTCCTTGATGTTGTTGTTCTTCCCAATCCTAGCTGACTGGATGATTCAAGCGTGTTGCAGATGATCTAAGAACAATTCTACGGAGCGTGGCATGTTAATCGAGGAAGATTTGAGTCCTAGTCATGTTTGGCCGACAGCTTTGTGATTCGCATTAAGTCAGATGTTTAGAGTGCCGACCTTGATGTTTATTCCAAGGTTGATGAAGCATATAAAGGAGTGTAGTTGAGTCATGGAAAATCATCCTTGTGTGAAAAGAATAAAATCCAAAGAAAGGATCAGAAGCAGAGTAGAGAAGAGGAGGAGTAGAAGAACAAGAGCAGTATAGAATGAAGAATTAGTAAAGAAGAGTTTGGGGGCAAAGCAGAAGTTTTGTGAGCATTCAATGAGACTGAACCAGGCATGAAGAAGATGCTATTTATTAGTTAAATTCCTTTTGTGTTAAACATAAATTCTGTAGGTAGTGAGCTTTGGGAAGTGCACCCGAAGGCAAGTGCCTTCCCATTTTCTTTTAAGTACTTTTAATAGGGTACGAATCTTGTGGGTTAACCCCCACCATGGTTTTCCCTTAACTGGGTTTCCACGTAAAAATTTTGGTGTTATGTGTGTTCAATTCGTTTCTGCTCATGTATTATTGATTCATGCTTTAATGTTTATATCATTAATCTGATTATAAGTTGTAAAAGAATATTAAAGGTAGAATAGATTAATTTTTTGTGAGAACTGATTCACCCCCCCTCTCAGTTGTCCGGACTAATTCCAACACCAAATTCCCTCTAAAAACTCATTAAAAGACCTCACAATCTCTCATTTTAACACTATAATAATAAACTTTCAATTTGAGAGCAACTTTTGAGTGAGAGTCCCCAAAGGAGCATATGCATCTTAAATTACAATAGATTTAATCTTCTATCAAACTACTCCAAAAGTTTTTTGCAATCTCCTTAGCATCTTCTGTTGAACACACCAAGATACTTAGAGGGGGGTGAATCAGTATCTAAACAATCTTCAATTTTAAAAACTTCAACTCATCCAGAGTAGATTAAAACTTAATCATCACAGTATTAACATAAACATGAAAGATTAACACAATGCACATCAACACATAACACCATATATACATGGAAAACCCAAGAAGGGAAAAACCGTAGTGAGGATTAACTCACAATATATGAAGCTCAAATAACAATTTTATTTTAGGACTATAACCCAAGGAAGCTACTACTCCCTGAAAACTTTGATTTAGGGTCACTCCCAAGGAAGCTACTACTCCCTGAATTGAGAACACACTTACAGAAGATTACAATATGATAGTCCTTCTACTGTCTAAAAACTGACATTAAAGTTCAAACCTTTGATGATTGTTATTCTACCTCTTCACACTTTCTTCTGATGATCAGATCAGTTAGGAACACTCTACACTTGGTCATTGTCACAAATATGTCTTCAAGATGAATCAGGACAACATCTACAACTTATGCTCTTTCTCCTTCAGTCGTACATCAAAATGTATTCATTCTGCTCCTTATCTTACATGCGAGCCTTATCAATCACTTTGCAATCACACCTCACCTCACTCAATTTGATTTAAAATTTATACAAGATATTATATTTATTACATTGCTTGTCAACCAGATATAACATGAAAAATGCATTTACAAGTCAGCCAGACAACACACAACATGAAAAATGTAGAAGATAGGTCCTAAGTGAAACCATACATTACACCAACAGAAGATCCATGCCTTGCAAACACCAACACTTGCTTAGCCAAGTCCAAAACATCCTTCACAGCTTCAAACACCAAGGAATTACATTCGTACACTCCGCTCATTTGAAAATAGGATAGCTTTAACCAAAACATATGAACCTTGAAGCATAACGGCCACATCAACTTGAAAACCTTGTGCGGTACTGGAAACAAGAAAGATCTTCATGAAAATTCTTCTAGATGAGTCCACATGACTCATACAACATCTCCAAACACTCATTTGCCACTACACATCAAAGAATTGTGCCGCACAACTTCAATCATGAACTCTGAGAACAATCTGTCATTCAGAACACACTGCAACATGTTGTCATTTGAAAAACTGAGTTGTGGACCACCAAGGACCTTGAAACTACAAGGAAGCATGTAATACATATCCATAAAAATATCCTCAAAACTGCAAGGGCAATCATTCATTTCAGAAGGAATGCAGAGCATCCCAACAGGCCTTCAACACTAGCTTACTCTGCCAGAACACATGCCAATACTCTATCATGCATAACTTTCATAGCAGAAGGATAAATGATCTAAAAACTTGGAATTATCACCTTCACTGCATCCTAAACACAGTTCCAGAACTACATGTCCATATCTACAAATGCAAAGGAATGTGGAGCATTCCATTGTCTTACACAGAACACCTTCACAGAGATAATACTGTCTTCAACCAATCAACAATAAAACATTCTTCTGGTAATTCAATCATCATGGAACTTGGAACATACATACTTCAGACCATCAGTAACATCAACAATACATATGATCATCTTCATGCTTCTAATTCCCATATTAATATGAACTATATCTTCTCTTTTCTGTTGTTGGATGGGACATGACATCCAACCATGAACTGTATCTTCCTTTCTTGTTGGATGGGACATGACATCCAACCATGAATTGTATCTTCTTCTCTTGTTGGATAGGACATGACATCCAACCATGAACACCATCACACCACCATGATAGTGTTGACATCAATGATAACCTAGTGACAGTGTTGACATCAATGACAACCCTAGGAACTGTATGTGTAACATCTTCTACAGTTGAATCATTGAGAAATGGTGTGTTATTTTCATTTTTGCAATAGCTAGCGAAAGGTTTTCATTTTAGTAGTTTGATTTACATTACATTTTAGTGTCTAATCTACATACCCACCCTTTTAAGATATCCATAAATGATCCCAACCCATTCCCACTTTCATTTTATCCTTATTTTTCATCTCATGTCCTCCCCTAGCCTCACTGTAGTTCTAGGGACCTTTGGATTTCCTTTTAGTTTTGTATTTATAAAAAAATATTTTAAAAAAGTCTTCTTATGTCATTGTGTTTCAGTTTGCATATCAGTCTTATGTTTTCATATCATTTTTCATTAGTGGATCTTTATTAGATTGCATTTTGCATTCCACTAGCTTACCCCAACTTCATTGAAGACCTAAGACCCCTAGATTGCATTTTAACTTGCATTTATATTATAAAAAAATATTAGTAATTTTACTAGTCATTATCAATATTGCATTAGTTTTTGTTTAGTGGGTTTTTATTTGTTTATTCATTGTCTTTCACCCTTCACTATACCTAATCTTATTATTTTTTATTAACTTTTTCATAGTTTGTCATTTTTATGCCAAATCAATTGTGTCACCTTCCTAACTCACCCACCTATCCATCCATACCATTTTTTAAAAAGATTTATTGTCATTTGACAACTTTTTTCCATCTCACAAGTAGCACTTAGTTAGCATTCACACATTGCATCCTGAATTTCCAATTAATTATATGCTTTGAATTAGTGTGATTTCTTAGCAAGGCATTTTATTTATTAGTTTTATATTAGTATTTACATGCCATATGATTTTTTTCTTGAATGCCCATAAGGGGTCTAACCAAGGTAGCTTCCCCTTTAATCCTTTGTTTTACAAATGTTTTGTATTACATTTTTTGCACTTGTAGGTTATTTTTTTATAAGATCCAAACATATAATAATAGAAATAATATAATGCAGAAGATAGATCTCACACAACACAAGAGATGTTTGTGGGCCAATATCCTTGACATCCAATATATACAGAAATAGAATAAACCCTTGAGGTAGGGTAACACCATACAACACTCCTTATGGAAGAAGGCACTCCATGCTATATCTCCAAGAGATCTCCAATACAATATCATACACTACACAAATCCTTACAATGATAATCACCTCATTTATATATACCTACTCTTAATAACATAATGGAGGGGTAATCCTTATAAAGGCCTACTCAACACCTAATATAATTAATTATACAAGTTATCCATAATACTTAATATAACTAACTTAAGAGATATGTGCCACATGTCGGCATCTCCATCCACCTAAATTCATTAGAATATCATATCCCTAGGTACATAACATTTTGAGAGGAATCAATGAATAATCAAACTTTGTGCTAGTTCATAGAAGTGAATGGGAGATAGAGAACCAACTTCATGTACATTTTTAACCTTTTATAAGGATGAGACTTCTTCTTGTTGTTAAACACACCAAGGTATTGAGAGGGGGGGTGAATTAGTATCTAAACAATCTTCAATTCTAACAGCTTCAACTTATCCAAAGCAAATTTAACACTTAAGCATCACAGCATTAACATGAACATGAAAGATTAACACAATTCACATCAACACATAACACCAGATATACATGGAAAAACCTAAAAGGGAAAATCCATGGTGAGGATTAACTCACAATATATAAATCTCAAATAACAACTTAGTTTTAGGGCTACAACCGAAGGAAGCTTCTACTCCCTGAAGTACTTTGATTTAGGGTCACTCTCAAGGAAGCTTCTACTCCATGAAGACTTTGTTTTAGGGTCACTCCCAAGGAAGCTACTACTCCCTAAAATGAGAACATGCTTACAAAAGATTACAATGTGATAATCTTTCTACTATCTGAAAACTGACATTGAAACTCACACTTTTGATGATTGCACTTCTGCCTCTTCACACTTTATTTTGAAGATCTAATTAGTTAGGCACACTCTATACTTGATCACTATCACAAGTATGTCTTCAAGATGAATCCGGACAACATCAACAACTTATGCTCTTTCTCCTTCAGTTGCACATCAATAATGCATTTATTCTACTTTTTATCTGCTTGCAAACTTTTTCAATCAACTTGCAATCACATCTTACCTCACTCAATTTGATTCACTATTTATACATGATATTACATTGATTTCATTTCTTTTCAACCAAGTACAACATGAAAAATACATTTACAAGTTGGCCAGACAACACACAATATGAAACATGTAGAATATAGGTCCTAAGTGAAACCACACGTTACACCAGCAGAAGATCCAAGCCTTGCGGACCCCAACACTTTCTTAACCATGTCCAAAACATCCTTCACATCTTCAAAAACCCTGGAATTACATCCGCACACTCCGCTCATTTGAAAATAGGATAGCTTTAAGGAAAATACATGAAGACTTGAAGTACAACAGCCACATCAACTTGAAAACCTTGTGCGATACTGGAAACAAGAAAGATCTTTGTGAAACTTTTCTAGATGATTCCACATGACTTGTAAAATATCCCCAAACACTCCTTTACCACCACACATCAGATAATTTTTCCGCACAGCTTCAATCATTAACTCTAAGAACACTTTGTCATCCGGAACACACTTCAACATGTTGTCATTTTAAAAATTAAGTTGCAGACCACCAAGAACCTTGAAATTGAAAGGAAGCATTTAATACACATCCATAAACATGTCCTCAAAACCACAAGGGCAATCATTCATTTTCAGAGGAATGCAGGGCATTCCAATAGGCCTTCAACACTAGCATACTCTGTTAGAACACATGCTGGTACTCTATCATGCATAACTTTTACACTGGAAGAACAAATGATCTAAAAACTTGGCATTATCACCTTTACTGCATCCTGAACATAATTCTAAAACCACATGGTGATATCTGCAAATGCGGAGGAATGTGGAGCATTCCATTTTCTTGTACAAAACATCTTCACAGAGGTGACACTGTCTTCAAACAAACAACAAAACACTCTTTCAATAATGCAATCATCATGGAACTTGGATCATACATACTACAGGTCATCAGTAGCATCAGCAACACATTTGATCATCTTTGTGCTTCTAATTCCCATCTTAATATGAACTATATCTTCTATGTTCTCTTATTTGGTGGGACATGAAATTCAATCATGAGTTGTATCATCTTTTCATATTAGATGGGACATGAAATCCAACCATGAACTATATCTTTCTCTTGCTAGATGGGACATGACATCCAACCATGAATTGTATCTTCTTTTTCTCTTCTTCTCACTGAATCTTCTTCTCTTGCTGGATGGGACATGACATCCAACCATGAACACCATCACACCATCATGATAGTGTTGACATCAATGACAACCTAGTGACAGTGTTGACATCAATAAAAACCCTAAGAAGCATATGTGTAACACTTGTTGAACCCCGGTCTGAGCACAAGATAAGACTTCTCCTCCCTCTTAGGTATAAGGTCAAACTTCTCCCTATTGGACCCTACCTTGGGTATACGCCCTCCTTGAAATGGCATCCTTGTGTCAAGTTGGCATGAAATTTGGTCTACAAGATCCTGATTTTGGTTCTAGTGGTCACTAACCCAAATTCTAAGTGTATTTTTCCTAGTTTATGATTTTCTGATTCTTATAGTATAATTTTATCAATTTGACACCTAGTTTGTAATTTTACTTCATGATTTGTTCTCTATCATGACATGTGTCCATACTAGAAAATCATCAATATCAATTCCTCAACAATCCCTAAAATTTTGGAGCCTCTAGGACCTATCAGACTTCTTCTCCTTATTGGGGACCACCTTGGTCACACCTCCTTTACAACCAAGTTTCAAACTCCAAATTTCACAAATTTTGGTTAGCATCCTCCAAAGATAGTTTTCAACCCAATCCCAATGTGCATTAATCCAAAAAGGTGCATTTTCTCCAACTCATTTGCTATTTTGGTGTTTTGAACTAGTTTATATGTTTTCTTATTTTTGTAACACTTACAATAATTTTTGGACCACAAATCAAACACAACTCATGTTTATTGGGTTTTAAATAATAATAAGTCTTAAAGAACAATAAAACATAACCCATTCAACACACATAAAAGAATCATTTTTTAGGTTCTTTCAATGGGTAAAGAACGTCTAGTTTGTATACTGAAAAGGTCTTTGTATGGTTCAAGAACTAGTCACTGCATATATGGTATCAAAATTTTGACTTATATGAACTAGAGATAGATTTTGTAAGGATTTAAAGATGATCACTATGTGTATTATAAGCACTTTGGTGATCAAGTTTTAATCATTGTTGTATATATTGATTCAATGAATAATTAAGTATTGATTAGGGAACTCAAGGCTTAGTTGGCTAGCATATTTGAAATGAAAGATCTAGGTGTTGCAAGATACATACTTGGTATGGAGATCCATAGAAATAGGGATAACAAGAAGTTATGATTAAATCAGAGGAAGTATCTTGAAATCATTCTATGGAAGTTCAACATGCATGACAATAATTTTGTACCTATTCCTTTATGAATAGGCACTAAGTTGAGCCATGAATAGTGCCCTAAGTTTGTGGAAGATTTAGATGACATGAGAAATTTTCCTTATGCAAGTGTGGTAGGTAGCCTAAAGTCTGCAATGGACTATACAAGGCCAGACATTACCCAAGTAGTGGGAGTTCTAAGTAGGTTCATGTCAAATCCTAGTAAGAGCATTGGACACATGTGAAGAGAATGTTTAGGTGGTTGAAAGGAACTCTAGATTACTATTTATGTTACTACAACACCAATGGTGTGGCCAAGGTGTTGAATATACAAGGGTTTGTTGATTCTGATTGGGCTAGAGATCTACATAACTAGATATCAACAAGTGGTTATGTTTTTACTTTGTTTGGAGTAGAAATAAGTTTGATGAGTAATCAATAGTAAATGGTTTTTTTCCACTACTAAAGTAGAGTACATGGCAACAACACATGCTTACAAAGAAGTTGTGTGATTACAAACACTAAACAATGATATTAGTTTTAAGAGTCATTCAATATTACATTGTGATTTGGATAGTGCAATGTGTCTGGAAAATAATCATGTTTACCATGCCCAAACTAAACATGTGGATGAAAAATATCATTTTGTTAGGAGATGGTTGAAACAAGGAAACTATAGATATAGAAAATTAACACTTAGATAAATATTGTTGATTCTTTGACAAAACCTATGAATACTGCTATTTTTTTATGGTACAAAGATGAGATGAATTTATCCCATTCTCACACATGAGATTAACTTCTTTGGATACTATAAGTTCTCATGCAATGAATATCCAGTGAAAGAATGTTAGAAATTTGGTGTGTTATTCACCTACAAATATTTTATAATGTAGTTTTTAGAGGTGAAATTTAATGAACTTTGATATAATTTAATGTTAATAGTTATCTAGTCATAGACTGTAAATAGTTGTGGTAAGCTATAAAAGTTTTCAGTGAGTTTCAAGTGTTGTGGTTTAGCACGGAGGCTTATCTTAGTTTGCTGTTTCTATGTTCCCAATCACAAGTCAATTGGAGAAGAACTCTATTAGATTGAAAGGGGAGACTTAGCCTAAGAGGTTAAACTAGGTAAAACCCTCTTCTATCAACATTAGAACACAAACTGAGCTTGGATTCTACCTTTGAAGGAGAGCCAAACTATAGGGGTTTTGTCCCTTTGTTTTATATGAAAGAGTATTAACCAAATCCAACCAATAAAGCTAGGGCAAGGTAGGAAACCCTAGTTGAACAAGATTAACCAATAAACGATTGTTAGAAATAGATACAAGAAATCTAATACCACAGTAGAGATCAAGGAATAGAGAAGAACTAGAATCTGACTTCAAGAACAGAGAGGTACCAGGGTGCTGGTTGCTCTAGACACAAATTAGGGTTTTGCAGGATCTCCAGATTTCAATTCCTTTGCCTAATTGTCTTCCTATCTCCTATCACTTGTTATCTTTAGATTCCTCCAGATGCAATCTGCACACACAAAAGAATGGAAAAGGGTTGGTGCTATTTAGGAGCTTTCCTAAACCAATCTCTATGAATGGTGTTTCCACCTCCACAATAGCAATGATGAGAGATCAAAGAGTGTGTGCCCTAGGATGGCAAAGGAAAATCTAAAGTAGAATGGAATGTTGTAATAAAGCATAAAGTAAAGAAGTCACCATGAGCATGGAAATCCTAGCTTGCTTGATGTGGCATCACAACTTGACTCAAGAAGTTGGTGTATCCCAAAGAGGTAGAGAGATCTTCACAAGACCTGCAAAAAGTTAGTAGAACAGTGATAATCCACCATAGAGAGCTTTAAACAAGAATAGAGGGCATGAGAGAGAGAGTGCAAGTGTGCCTAGATTGCTTAGATGTTTAAATGAATAAACTAACTTTCTTATATATGTATTCCCTCTCACCAACAATGAATAAAACCAAATGGGGCCAACATGTATAAGCCAAGAAGGTGTTCTAAGTCGACACCACAAAAATAGGATTGGGGCTAACATTTGAGACCAGGGCACCTTTAGCCCCACAAACTCTAGAGAGTTTTAATTAAGGTGGGCTTCGACGTGTCCTAAGTTTATTTTTTTGGGTTTATTCATTAGGATCGAGAATTAATTGTTTTAGGTCCACCCAGGTGCTAAACTAGGTGTAAAATTCTAGTGTGCACATTTTACTCCATAACATTTAGCACCCACTTTAGTGTGGGTATGATCTATACTCATACTTGCACTAAAGTAAGAAGAAGATAGATTTCAATCATCACAAACATAGAAGCCATAGAATGTCACCAAAATTGAGGGGCGATCAAGCCCCTAAGTTTAGGATTCTAGGAGTTTATGAAGAATTGCATACACAAGGCATACACTTGAGAAATCACAATGCATACACGCAATACACAAAGTATACATGCTTGACATGAAGCATACACATAAGGCATAAACTATACATAGAATACCCATGAATCACACATGGAATACACACAAAGCACTTAAGGAAAATACATAAGGAATTTGTAGAGAAAACACATGAGGCACGCATGAGGCATGAAGAATGCATAGAGGACAAGAATAGACGAGGAGAATACATGCATCATACAACAATCACAAGAAATGCATAACAAAAGACCCTGAATCAGCATGACAAAAGAGACCTCAATTTAAAAGGTTGTCTCAATCACCATGCATCATTCCCCAAGATGTAATCAGAAGAATGCTAAGAGGGGGTTAGTTACAAACGAGAAGAAAAAGAGGGTATAAACACATCATACACATAATCCACGTCAAGAAAGTGTTTCCACTCAAAGGAATGCACAAGCTACCTCCAGCAAGAGGATTTACATGAAGCCTTACAGAATAAGGCATTGCAACCATACCCAAAGTTACTCTAGCCAAACTCAAGTTGATGGTTCCAACCCTTCTCCCCAACATGCAAGGAGCTTCAACTTAGGAGAACAAGATGGACTCGAGATCTTGCTTCCAATCTTGCCACAATCCTTTCCAATAGAGTGTAGTAACAAAGATAATCAACAAGTGTTTTGATAGAAAGATGAGAGTAAGGCTCACAACACGATATATGCCCCCACCTTAAAGTGATTGGTAACTCCATCAGGGAGCAATTGATTTTAAGGTAGAATAAGGAAGACATATAAGACAGGCATGAGAGTTTTCTAAAGGCACATGCCCAAATGATATGTGTTCTCAAAAGCTACATTGCCACAAGGGGTTGCCCTCAGGATGAGCAAACCAAGGTGATGCTTACATGCATGATACACAATGGCTTGTGTAGTCATGGTATGACGCCAAGTATTGCAACAAGGTGTCACATAAATATGAATATGATGGAAGAAAAATCACATGAAAGCAACAATTGAATAATGAAATGATGCTAAATTGAATCCAAGAAAAATAACAAAATTGTACATCATGACATATAGAATAATGAAGATACATATAGAGGAATGACACAACATGTTCTTTCTCCATGTAACTTTGTGCTAACAAGGGTACCAAAGGAGAACTAACCAGCAACAAAACATCACAATATGGGGATAATAGTATGTACAAGCATAAAAAAAAATGAGGAGGGACCACACTTGTGATTCGGCCTATAACAAATTATCCTCCCCCAACTTGCCTATTATAAAATGGATGGAGGACAAGGTGCTATAGGGACTACATCAAGCATGGTGAAAAGTGCTAGAGCCATACTGTGTTCGAAGTTGTTGAATTTTGTTACTCAAGACTCAACATTCCTTAGTGGAATGACCAAGTGCTCGATGATATGCATGCATAGTAATGAAGTGTTGAACAATTATTTTGTTGAATCTTTTTGTGCGTTGGAGGAGGAAGAGTGATTAAACAGTCTTTGAGTAGACTCAAAAACATAAACTCTTGTTGAGATAGAATAGTAGATATAGGTGGAGTAGGAAGCAATCCTTTTTGTTGTGAACATGGTGGAGAGAACATAGGAGAAGGTCGGAAGCCTAAACCTACTTTAGACGACTGTGGTGTTGGTTCCATGGTTTCCTTAATTCCTTGTTCTTTGCATCCTAACCCATTTCCATTGTATCCAAGTTTAGATAGAATTTTGAATCCACGCCCATAACGTGTCTCCAAATCTAAAGGAAGAGAAGAGACTACATTGTTAGATTTGTTGAAATGAGAAGTGGCATCATGTGTTGAAGAAGTAGAAGGATCATTCTTTTTATCATGGTGAAGAGGGTCAATCTTTGTTTCAACAATCCCATCGGGGTTGAAATCTAAAGGGACATCGTCATTACCGATACATGCATTAGAAGAAGATGATCCATTAGATTTGAACTTTTTAGATTGAGATGATATTTTAAAACCTTTATCACAAATGACCGCCATTCTTGTAGAAGAAAGCAAATCATCATTAGTGGTAAAATCAATATCAAAAGTTTCATCATCATTACTTTGGAGTTTAAGTTTTTTAGGAGTAGTATATTGTGTTGAAGAAATTGTATTTATCTTCAAGGTTTTTGGGTGTGAGGGTGAGATTTTATATTCACTCGCAAAGGAGGGTGTAAAATCTAGAGAATCCCAATTGTCACCAAAAAATGTGCTCAAGGGACTAACACTATCCTGAACATTACTGTTGTTAGCAGTGGAGGGTAGTAGTTTTTCTTTTGTTGAAGAAGGGATAAAACTAGCATATCTATATTTAAAAAATATATCTAAAATATGTCGAGAGATATCTTTCTCGAGGCGCCTATTCCACGTATATGTGGTAAATTGATTAAAAAATAGGTGCAGGCGCCTGAGAAGGATATCTCTCGGCATATTTTAGATATATTTTTTAAATATAGATATGCTAGTATTTAGTTTTTTTCTGAATAAATAATTAATTAGTTTTATATATTTAGTTTTTACTTCATCACCAAATAATCTAAGATAAAGAATGAATATTATTTTAACTTTTAATATAACACTTAGCAAATTTATGAAAGAAAATAAAATAGACATTTTGTGGGCTTGCATAAAATATTTTTAAAAAGAAAACTAAATTCATATAATCAAGGATTTTACGAGTGTTCAATCGACCCCATGTCATGTGTCATGTTTTTTTGGAATATATATTATGATGTTTGTAAATTGTACAATGTAAAAATTTATGAAAAAATATTTCATTTAATTTTTTTAATATTCGAGCAATATGAAATAATTTATGCATACACCATTAACACCATATTCCTTCTTGCATAAAATATTTCAAGAAAGGGGATTAAAAGAATATTAAAAGTAAATGGGGATTTTACGGGGGATTTAAATGAGTTTGAATTTTTTAATATTCCAGCAATATGAAATGATTTATGCATACATGATTAACACCATTATTCCAGCAAATCATGAAATTCATACTCGTGATTTTTGTTGATTCTTAGATTTTGACTTTTTTGTCGCTTCATTTTTATTTTGTGCTTCTTCCTTCTGTAATTCATGATTTTATTTTTGGATCACTAAATTTATCTAATTGTGACTTTCAAACATTTATGTTTTATATATGTTTTAATTATTAATTTTAATATGTCAGCATTTTTTAATATTTATAATTATTTATTTTAATATGTCGGCTATTTAATTATTTTTTAAGTTTATTTTTCTTAACATGCTCATGCCATTTCACCCCATGCTGCCACTGTAGGTTACGCCTCTCAGCGTAATTATTTAGAGGAGTTTGATGTCTTGCCTCCATTTGCAAGCAGCTTTTTGGAACCGAATCAGCTTCAATTGTACGGAGCTTATTTTTTAAAATGAACTTTATTGAACGATGAAGAGTAGATGGTACTACCCCCATGACATGAATCTAGGGTTTACCAAGAATAAGATTGTATGTAAGAGAATTAGGCATGGCATGGATAAGTGTAGGCAACGTCACAGGTCCAGCCTTAGCATTTAAGGTGATAGTACCTAATGATTGTCTACCAACATTATCAAAGCCATGAATATTGAGTTTATCTAGTTTGATGAGAGATGTATTGACATTTTTTTTATGTAACAATTCTATGCCACAAACATTAAGACCTAATCCACCATCAATCATAGTGCATCTTACCCTCATTCTATTAATAATGACAAATATCATGAGAGGCTCATATTGGTTTTGCACTTCTATGGGAGGTAGCACATGTTGTTGAAAGATGATACCCATTTTGTCACATGCATTTAATCTAACAAGGATACTACATCATTCGGTCTAACAAAAGGTGGAACAACTACCTTTTGTAGAGCCTCTTGGAGCATTTCGTTGTATGTAGGCAATGTTTGTATTAAATCCCATAGAGAGATCTTAGCCGGAGTAGTGCAAAGTTGCTCAACAAGATCGTATTCTCTACCAATATGTTGAGGAAGACGAGGAGGTGGGGGAAGAAAAGGTTGAGAAGGTGGACAAGAAGCGGGCATGCTCGGTTCTTTCTTGCTTTGTTTGTTATTATGAGTGTTGTGTGTGTGAACAACCACATGATAATGAGGTTGTTGCAACACATTTTGAACACCTTAATTCCTTTGAGTAATTTTCTTTACAAAATTGAAGATGTAACCAAGAGGTCAAGATGGTTTTGGAACACCTCGAACTGTGATCATAGGTTTAGAGAAAGGAGATGAATTAGGTTCCTCATGTACCATGATTTTATGAATATTTTGAACATTAATACACCTATTCATGACCCCTCTAGTGGGTGGAATAAGTTTATTAATGATGATGGAATTAACATTGTTATCTTTCTAAGAAATAGAAGACTTAGGAGGAATCATGGAAAAATTGTGATCAACATCTACCCATGGGGGATCCATTATAGGAGAAGGCTCTTCATCTACTAATGATTCATCTTTTGAAGGGAGAGCATTGGAAAGAAGAGAGGGTAGAGTGATGTTAAGAAATTTATCAATGATCTCATCCTCTTCCGCCAAAATATCCTCACAAGTGGGAATGATTTTGGGAGAGGAATCCAAAGCATAGGATGATGTAGGCAAAGCCAGGTCACCATCATATGCTTTAGAGGTGATATCAATGGTATTATCATGGGTTGTAATAGAAGAAGAACTATCACCATCATCTTTCTTATGACCATTCATGGAGATGAATTTAGTAAAGTCTTCTAATATTGATATAAATAATAAGAAGAAGCCAATAATACATGTAAGTGTGATATTGAATATCAATGTACAATCAAATTAGACATGACTTGAGTATCACCAATATCTAAAATAAGATTGCAATCAATGACCTACAAGTGCAAGACAAGAGGGGCTTTCCAAAAAATGTGATGTTCTTGGTAACCACAACAACTAAGTCTTGAAAATGTAATATGTGTAGGATGTGCAAATGATTTTCCTAAGTAAACACAAGAGGGATTTAGAAAACTTTTCTTTAAATGAAGATGCATAAGTATCAAATGATGTATGTGGTTTAGATAGTTTTGTTTATGCTATTACTTTCAAATTTGAAGAGAGAAGATGGATGCATGAATGTTCTTTCTTTATAAATTCAATAAGTATAATATGTTACAGAAACCTAAAATTAGATTTAGCAATCATTCAACATAGAAAAGATCTGAAAATAAGATTTCCAATATAACAACTAGATGCAAGACTAGCTAGGGTTTCACCATCAAACCCTAGATCTTAAATGATTATTCCCTACACCAAAATTCTTTGATGCAAGAATGCTTTTTCTTTCATAGTTTGAACACAAATGATATTTATGAAATGCTACAGTAATGCAAAATTAGATTTGACCACTAATTATCATCAGCAAAATTTGGAACAAGTTATATCAACACACACTAGGTGCAAGACTAAAATGCAATATTTTTTAAAACCCTAATAATGAATAAGTGAAAATGCCAATATATCACTAGGAAATGATTAAATTATGCAATACCAATCAGATTTGATGTAAAAATTAGAAATTTATATCATGCTATAATGATCTAAACTTATGAAATTATATAGACAATGTGACAAATATGTTTTTTTTCTAAACCCAAATCAAATGCTTGATTTTCTAATTTCAAATACAAAGATGCAAGAATGTTCTTTTCTTAAACAATAAGATGATATGCTGAAGCAAATGAAATTAATTTAATCAATCAAATAATGCCACAACACATGAATCTACATACCCTAGGCTCAAGACTAGCTAGTCATTCTATGAATGCAAGGTTTTTGTAAACCCTAACAATGAAATAATGCAAAATTAAGTTATGTAACTATGTAAAATGATGAATGAATTTAACCTAATCAAATCTAGGGCAGAAAATAATTTAGATTTGAAGCAAGAAGGATGCAAAAGTGCAAGATATGTCAAGTTCACCAAAATGTTAGATTGAAAAGGGAGACTTAGCCTAAGAGGTTAAACTAGGTCAAATCCTCTTCTATTAACATTGGAACACAAACTGAGCTTGGCTTCTACCCTTGAAGGAGATCCAAACTATAGGGGTTTTGTTCCTTTGTTGTGTATGAAAGAGTGTTAACCAAATCCAACCAATCAATAGGGCAAGGTAGGAAACCCTAGTTGAACAATATTAACCAATAAATGACTATTAAAAACAAATACAAGAAATTTAATACCATAGTAGAGATCAAAGAAGAGAGGAGAACCAGAGTTTGACTTCAGGAATAGAGAGGTACCAGGGTGCTGGGTGACCTAGACCCAAATTAGGGTTTTGAAGGATCTTTGGATCTGGATGTCTTCACCTGCTTGTCTTCATGTCTCATGTCACTTTTTATCTTGAGATTCCTCTGGATGCGACCTGCACACACAGGGGAAAAGGGTCGGTGCTATTTAGGAGCTTTCTTAAGTCAAGCTCCTTGAATGGTGTTTCCACATGCACAATAGCAATGATGAAAGATCAAAGAGTGTGTGCCCTAGGAGGGTAGAGGCAAATCTGAAGTAGAATGGAATGTTGTAATAAAGCACAAAGGAAAGAAGTCACCATGAGCATGGAAACCCTAGCTTGTTTGATGTGGTGTCACAACTTGACTCAAGAAGTTGGTGTAGCCCAAAAAGGTAGAGAGATCTTCATAAGACCTACAAGAAGTTAGTACAACAGTGATAATCCACCATAGAGAGCTTTAGAGAAGAATAGAGAGCAAAAGAGAGAGAGAGAGAGAGAGAGAGAGAGAGAGAGAGAGAGTGCAAGTGTGCCTAGATCCTAGATTTCTTAGATATTCAAATGAATAAACTAACTTGCTTATATATGCATTCCCACTCAACAAAAGTGAATAAAACCAAAAGGGTTCGACATGTATAAGAAAAGGTGTTCTAAGCTGACATGACAAAAATAGGGTCAGAGCTAACATCTAGGACCAGGGCGCTATGTGCCCTAGTCCTTTAGCCCCACAAACTCTAGAGAGTGCCAATTAAGGTGGGCTTAGACCTGTCCTAAGTTTATTTTGTCAGTTTTATTCATTGGGATCGAGAATTAATTGTTTTAGGTCCACCCAGGTGTTAAACTAGGTGTAAGATGATAGTGTACACATTTTACTCCATAACAAACTCATAACCACATAATTGTAAGTATGTCACTGGCAATGTGTGTAACAGTATTGGAGTACATGTGGTGATGCCCAAAGGTATGGTGAAGTTCTACGAATGTGCAAAGGTACTACAAGAAACTAGGATCAATTAGGTTTTGGTCTTTTCTATTACAAGCCATGGATAGTGTTTGGTTATAGTGTAGGAAGACATTACATGGTTCAGGAGAAATGAGTCAATAGCCTTTGACTAGTAGTAAGTAGTAATGGTTCATTATGTATGATAATCATTCATATGGAAAGTTAATGTTACAAGTATTGTCTTCCATGCTAACATCATGGTATGGTTATGATATGGTTGTGTGACTATTGGTATTATGTGTGTCAGTTAGACAGTTAGATAATTGGTATTTCATGAAGACAACTATATCTATCTACTCATATGAATGCGCCAATGTTCAACAAAGTGAGATTAGTCTAATGTTTTGTATCCTAAAGGTGTGAAATATTGGTTGAAGGTTATATACTGTTGGTTTAAAGATTGAGACTGTGTGAAAGCAACCTATTCTATTGGATGTATCTTTTTTTGAATAATACAAGTTAATATCCTTTTGATAGTGGGTTTTTTCCATAAAGGTTTTCTATGTAAATATTTGAGTCATGTATCGATGCATTACATATTATTTCATGTGCTTCCTTTAATGTTGATTAATTGAATCATGTAACAAACATAACTATATTTGATCATATAATATTAAGGTGTTCTAAATATCCCACTCTATCAATTGATTGTATCGAAGATTAAATTCCCAAGTAGAAAAAGGGGGTTAAGGAGTAATCCAAGTCAAAAGGATATTTTAAAACTCTTGGTAAGAGTAAATTGAAATGTTGGAATTGCAAGAAGGGAAGCCATGTAAAGAAGGAATGTAAAAATAACAAAAATACTTCTAATGATTCTTTTACAGAAAAATCCTCTGATGATGAAAATGATGTTTTATTTATTTATGCTAACATTAATAGTGGTGTCTCATGGATTAGTAATTTAGGTGCCCCATATCACATGACTCCTCATATAGAGTGGTTCTCTTCTTATAGAGCATATGATGCAGTGAGGTGTTGGTGATAATAATTTGCATCAAATTGTTGGCAAAGAGAGTAAAAATTGTGTTCAATGATGTGAGTATTGTTGATATGATTTTTAACATATCAACTTACCTACAAGTCGTGAAACCTACAAGGTGGAACGGAAAAGGTTCCCCCACTTGGAAGGTGGCTAGACTCAAGAGTCTTTCATACATACATTAAGAGTTTTACCAAAATTTCCTAGTTTAAGAGTGCTTTGGTTAATTCATTCAAGGGGCTATGGCAAATATTAGAAATCATTCATTAGAAAAAGAGACTCACTTAGTGAAATTAAATGCTATTAGTTCGCATAAGCCTTCAATTTCTTTAAAAATTATAAAGGAAGATGAACATTCATATGCATACATAACAATTTTTTTTGCCTTTTGTGATTTGAAATTTATCATTGGATTCCTAAATTAATACCATGGACAAAGAAATAGAATAAGGATAAGGAAAGAATTGGATAAATACAGGTGAATCCAAAATTATCTTCAACCCTTTCATACATCATTTTGTAAATGGACAAAAACAACTTTGTAATCAATCTCCATCAGATCCTTTATTCTCAATCCTAATGTGAGTTGGTGTGATCTTCAAACGAAAGTAGCATGCAGATTATTTTTGAATTAATTTTGTGCACTAATTAGTGTTCATTCAACCATACAGAACACCCCACAATTAGCAAGGCATCAATGATTTGAACACATTTTTTTATTAAGAGGTAAAACAGGTTTTGAAGGGACCTGAAACCCTTTACAAACAAATGTTGTCTAACAAAATAAACACAACTAAACGATAGTAGAAATAATGCCTATAGTGAACCCAAAACAATAGGTTTTGAGAGGACACCGGAACCTAAAACAAACAATAGAACATCAGCATACCCGATGTTGACCCACAAAGAAACAGCAACAACACTGCAACCAAGAACAACAGTTAATAAGAAGACTCACTAACCCCAACTTCAGAAGTCAGCTCCATCTTCGTCAAAATGAACTTTCATCCAAGACCTAGCATTCATTTTACAAATGAAAGCCCTTTTTTTCTAAAAAACCATAGGCTACACAATCTCCAGGGTTACATAGAATCCCTTGGCCATAGCACAAATCTTAAGGAAACTCATTTCCTTATGGCCGAGGATCTAAAAAATATCAGGTCTAGAACTAATAAACTAACCCAGCAAAAAGGCATCTTCACCGCAAGAAGCCTAGAT
The DNA here is from genome assembly GCA_027924645.1 of Cunninghamia lanceolata. Lineage (NCBI taxonomy): Eukaryota > Viridiplantae > Streptophyta > Pinopsida > Cupressales > Cupressaceae > Cunninghamia > Cunninghamia lanceolata. The sequence continues at coordinate 17,367,441 of BSBN01000801.1, forward strand.
AGATTTAAATCAGTCACTAGACATAATCCAGGAAACTAACCCAGCCAAGCCTTCTCCAGCCTCAAGACTGCATGAACAATAATAGCGTCGCCATCACAAGAAACCCAGACAGCTTAATAGTCTCAGGGACATGAAAATACCTGGTTGAATCCTAACCCTCAGAATTATTGGACAAACACCCATCATGCCCATCAGAAGATGCATCCCACATCACACCTCTCTGCTACTCCTCTCGTAGTGACATGGAAGCATTAACTTGGGCCTAAGGGAAAGGGCATATCAAACCTGAACTAGGTTTGGGAAATGTTGCTTTAGCAGCCTTAAGATCCTCCCAGCCTAAATGTAGAGGTGGTGTAACCTCTATCACCGCAAATAGGAGAGCCCCCAAATCTCCCTCATCCGCACCCTCGTACTCTCCATCTTCCCCCTCCCCATCCTCCAAATTGGCACTACTTCGTCCCTACGTAGAGCATCCTCCCTACCCAAAGCTTCCTTCCTACGCAGAGCACCTGCTCTCCCACTCCATGAGGGGTCTTGGTTTAAAAACATGTTAATTTCATCAACGTTACATGAATTAAATGTATCAAAATATCAAAAAGAAGATAAATTTAGAATTCACAAATATGAATGTGAAAACCCACAAAATGTTGAGCAAGTCTATATCTTGTATTCATATTAAATTTGTGAATTTCCACCAAAATGAAACAAAAGTGAAGGAAACATTTTATCTTCGAACCCCAAAAAGAGCAGCCCAAAAATTAGAACTCATTACAATGAGCTTTGCACAAATATTTATAGCTTACCCAAAGACTTGGGAATACAAAAAGGCATCCCTCCAAAAGTCACAAGAGGATAAAATACAAGAAATATGAAGAGTCATTTTACTAATCCTTCATATTTCAAATATTACAATATTTTACACAAAAATATGGCACATTATATATTTTACATATTACACATTAAACATCAATTCACCCCTATTGAAGATTGCTTTTGTTGATATGCTTGGAATTTACCAATTGTGCTCTTTACCAAGTTAGCATCAGGACCATCATAGTCCACAAATCTAACATCTACCAAAATAAAACTCTCCAAAATAGATCATCATGGACCTATTTATAATTTGATTCTTTCTTTTCAAAGTCCTCGCAAGTGACCTAACTTCTCATCAACCTAGTAATGAAGGAATAATAAAATTTTCACCACTTGGAAATTCTGCTTTCAACACTTCTTTGAATTATGCCTTGACATCCTATACTAATTTTAAATTATTATGTTCATCATATAGGCAATATCTAATCCTACTTGCAAAATCATTGATCTCTTGTATTATACATTTTATGAGATCATATGAAGACAAAAAGCTATTCTTACAACCTTGTAGGAGCCTCTTCCTAAAATCACAATATTTTGTCAATGTTCTATGTACAAATGCATCTTTGCCATCTATAATACCTTCTTTAGTCAAAATTTGGGGATCAGTCTTTACTAACTGCATAAGATAAGGAGGATCTAAATTAATATCATTCATTTATTGATCAATGCTTCCATCCAAGATTTTGATTGCATCTGCCCTTGTTGCATATCTTCTACATTCCTCCACCATTATTTAAATAGTTTTTTGCCCCAGTGCTAATAATTCATTGCTTCAATTTCTTGTAGCTATAAAAATACTTTTCACCTCATTCGTAGGTGGCATCCCAAAACTTGAACCTGTAGATGCAGATGGGTCAAATAATTTGGCTATCGGATGAGAAGTTCCCACCAAGTTCTTAATATACGTAGTTAACCAAGCAATTTTCTCCCTAAGCTCATACTTGGTGGCTTTATCTTTTTTTCCACTTTCTTAATCATCCATTCCATAGAAAATTTAGCTATCTGCTTCCCCTGCTCCCAAGAAGGCTTACCCAATGAAACTATAGCGATAGTGATATCATATGGTTGCAATTATGTATCCACTACATCTTTCAAGGGTATCACAAAATTTGTGCTTGTCAAGCTCCTTGTGTATCTATGGTCATTGTGGACCTGACTTTGGCTTTCTTCTAGGGGTGTGGCTTTGAAATTATGGAATTTAATTCTTCTAATTCATCCAAAGGTTGTTGTAATACCCTCTTTTTACTCTGAATTGTTTGGTCAAACTATTTAGGAGTATTATCAACTCGAGGTGCCTACCCTTTGGACACTATTTCATCTTGGGTCTCTTGTTGATTATTCTACATGACTTCTTGTAATAACTTTTCTTGATGGGCCTATTCCTAATTAACCTCTTGTTCTTCATCAATCTATTTTTTTGCATGGACTTGTTCTTCCTATTGATGGCCCTACTCTTTCTCAATGCATTGTTCTTATTTTTGGTCTACCTAAGGTTGTTCCTGTTGATTTACTTGTACCTATTCATTTTATACTTCAACCTCTTAGTCCTAATTAACCTCTTGTTCAAACTTCTAATTAATATCTTATTCCATTTCCTTCTCATGCTCAATTAGTTGTCCAATCCCTATCAGGGCAACTATATACTTTCTTCTCTAAACACAACTTGTGCACTTCTAGCAACTATATACAGAATTCTAAGATTACCAATTTGTCACTCACATATCAGGGCAATTTATAAGGAGCCTTATCAAATGTTATGACTCTAATGTAGGAAAATGTTGAGAATTGGATAAACCAACATCCATATTTATCTTTCTCTATTCTTGCCTCTAGTGAAATCCTCTGGATAAAATCTCCTCCTAACATCCCAATAATGAAGAACACAAAAGCATCATTGACCCTGGAAAAATTTTGTGTTTTTGCCTTTATCTCTAGCTCTAGTGTTGCCCAAGCATCATTTCTCCTATCATTTTCAACCCTAAAAACAATTGTCTTTTGGCTAGGGAATACACTAGGTAAGAGGTCATAAAATTTCTTCGTTTGCAACACATTGGTCAATTGGTCATGAAGTGTCACTTATCAAAGTTGACCAATCAATAAACTCTTTCCTTGCCAATATCTTCACTATATATTTATGCATCCATGTCTTAAACTCTTTGGTATCCTCCTAGCCAGTAACTTTTCTTAGAAGAGTTATACAGTCATTTACAACCTCTACAAAGTCACTCCTAAATAGCTTCTTGAACAACCTTGTGAGTGTGGCCTTTGGCTTCCGGACCCAACTTCCATTGATCTTGTTCAAGCAGTGGTCCAAATTTTGGTCATAATACTCCTAAGGTGACTTTGGAGTAAGGTTGACATGAGCATCCATGGAAGGAATGCCAAAGAATGTACTAGGGTTGAATGAGAAGTATTGTATTACCCCTGAGAGTCCTGATCTCCCTTGAAATCGAGTTGTAGTGTTTGGCATAGGCCATCACTAAGTCAAGAGACTACAAAGCAATAGGAAAACTTGTCGCTTGTACCAACCCACTATGCTTCAAGTTCTTAACGTTGTTGAACATTTGGGCTTTGAGTCATGCCATCTTTATATGAAACTCATCAAGGCCTATGTGCCCTAGGTCAGTGTCATCGATATTAATCCACTCAATAATGAACTTTAATGTTGGAATGACTACTTTATACTTGTACTTCATCTTTACAGGAGAAGTCATATCCAGTTGTGAGTCTTAGAAATAATTTTCTTAGGTTAATCAATTGATTTTACCATTTTTTCCAATATCTTAAAAATTCAGTCAACTAATCTAAAATGTGTTTGAAAATGCCTAATAATACCTAATTCAACATTTTCCATGATTAAATTGACTAAATTTGCAAGCTCTAGGAGTTAAAACCTTCAAAGTGAGTATTATATTATTTTCCTGCAGTTCAAACTTTGGGCCTAAATTGCAAGTTGCAATTTAGGTTTTGGGCCCAATGTGCAATTAGAAATAGGTTTGCAAATTGTAAACAAGGTGTGGTTCCCAATTAGAGTTTGCAGTTGGTTGCAAATTGCCAAAAGTTTTAGGTTTCCAAACTGCAACCACAATTCAAACATTGGTTGCAGTTTGCAAAAAACTATAAATTGCAAACAAACTGTGAATACCGATAAGAGTTTAGATGTGATATGCTTTATGTATGTTTTTGTAAACTACAAAACTTTTGGGATTCAATTTTGCAATCAAAGTTTAGACTTTGAGCGTAATTTGAAACATTTTACAAGCCACAAACTGTAAACTTTTTGGGTTTCTGAAACTAGGATTTAGAGATTTTGTGAATTTTACAGGAACTCTAAACAAGTTGAAAGTGCACAAACTTGCAAAGTCCCACATTTTTTTGAATGGACCTAAAAATGTTTTAACAAAAATTTTATTAATCTGCATAAGGTCCGATATAGAGACAAAATTAGTTTTTAACCTAAGGATTTGAATTTTAAGTGTTTAAAATTGATTGGAAACAAATCCACTTGAAAGCCCAAAATAATTAGGGCACAGATAGCCTTATAGCTAGGAAACCAAGGAAAACCAAGAATTAAAACAGTCAAAAAAAATCTAGAACAATCTTGCCAATATGCAAATGAAAGAAGCATTACATGGAGTAAATTACTAGAAATTCACCAAGATTTTGCAATTCAAAACCTAAACCAAGTCAAACAGAAAGAAACCCTATTATTTTGAAAACTAGAAATTTGAGAATAGAAATAAAATGTAAAGAGGCAAAAATCTAGTTTAACGCACGAATCCACCTTCAAATAACTCGATGGGTCCAGGATTGCAAGTGGACAAGGAAGCAATAAGTCATGGGACTGGAGTGCCAAAAACAAGTGAGAATGCGAAAGCGTAAGTAAATTCAATCACTTCAGATTTTTGATCAACCTTGCACATGTGACATAAATGCTCATCGACCAAGTTTCAAAGACCGGAGGATATTTACAAGAATACCACTCTGGTATCCAAGGTTTCCAAACAATTTGCAACCGTGACTATTCCGAGTGTTGAGAGAAGTCGAAGCAACTTGAAATTTTCAAAAGGAAAAGGGTTCAGAGAGTCAAAGACATTTGTAATTTAAACTATAGACTTAGGACTTAAGAAAAAATAAATCAAAAATTAAAACCCCTTAATAGCAAAGTGACTTGTTTAGGACAAAATGACTCCTTTTAGACCCACAACTTAAATTTTTAATCACTCAGCTCAAATAGGGATAAAGATGAATTTAAACATTACTCGCGATACATGAAACATTGATTTGCAAAGATTCAAAACAAGGGTCCCCAAGTTTAAAAATTTAGGGGCATGTTGTAAACCCTAACAACAAGTATATTCTCTCTTAGATGTGTTGCACATTCCAAGATTAGCATGAAATTTACTTTCAATTTCTAAAATGAATAATGTTAAACTGTATATCACATTTGACAAGAATGGTTACATGTTAGCTAGAGGGAATTTGCTAGATAAGAGATCCTAATGTGGTATTATATTTAAGCCTGAATCATCTATGTATTGTAACTTTGCTTATTTGAATTTCAATTCTAATTTATATATTATGACAACACAAGTTAGGTCACATTGGTGAAAAGGGGCTTAAGACCCTAATTAATAAAAATATGGTGGATGGTTTATTTGGTTATTCTATAGATTTTAATTTTAAACAGAGTGCATGAAAAATGGAGTTAATTTTAATAATGGTAGCCCTAGAGCAAAGATAATATTGAAGGTTATTTCTAGTTTTTTTTTTGGCCCCATAAATGTTGTTTCAATTGATAAAATATTGTTATCATATTTTATTTATCAATGTCTACTCGTGTTATAATTGGATTTATTTCTAGGAATAAGTGTAAAGTTTTTAGCAAGTTTAAATATTTTAGTCCTTGAAAATCAGACGAGTCAAAAAATAGAAGTATTAATTTCAGATAATGGAGGAGAATATTATTCTAGAGAATTTAACAATTTTTGTAGACATACAGGGTGTTAGTGCCTGAATTGACTGGTAGTTTTCTGAGCAATTTTCATTCAGGCACTCTCCCTAAGTATCCAAAAAATGTTCCAAGTAATGGACCTCCTCAGCATTTTTCAGCTGCATCATCATATTTTCCGAAGGAGGAGGTCATCATCATCATGTTTGTTTCCATGCAGGTCAGCATCATCATGTTCTTCGTCGACCGGTTTCTCATCGTCGTCATCATATTTCGCTGTCGGGTGATGTTTGGTTTTTATCATGATGATGCTGGTGAGCTACTGTGCGCCCTGATCTGCTTGCGAGGGTGATTTTTCAAAGTATCCGGTGACCTTCCATTTATCATCTTGCCCGAGCATGATGATGATGTTGGTTATTCTCTAAGTTGTTCGACCTGACTTGCTTTTTCCTAAGGGTCGTCATCATCATCATATTTCCAGTTATCATCCTGCTGCTTGCGGAGGTCATCATATTTTTGCCTTCATGACATTTCGCCGGGGTGATATTTCTATCATCGGGTGATCTTGGTTATGATCATCCTGATGATGTTATTGAAGAGTTCTAAGTGCGACCCGATATTCACTAGGGTCATCATATTTTGAACGTCAGGATGATCTTAGTCAATATCATCCTGATGATGTTGTATCACCTTGTTCTTTGTTTCTCATCCTGATGATGCTGACGTCATCCTTATATCAGGGTGATATCTTTCTTTCTCTCTGCCTATCTGCATCATGATATTTCCGAAGGAGGGGGTGATATTTTCATATCACTTGAGTGTGCTTGTTCGAGCATCATGATGATGCTGATATCAAGGAGATATCCGCCTGCTGGCTTCGCGCGTTATCTACTGGGGGTGATCTTTTCAAGCATCATCATCATATTCAGTTATCGCCCCGATCTTATAGTGGAGCTACAGTGCAACCTGATATTTGTGCATCAGGAGGATATTTCCAAATATCCGATTGTCTTCCGAATATCATGATGATGTTAATATGATGATGACTTCATCAAGGTCCGGGGGGGTCATATTTCTAACACTGATCATCTTGAGGAGATCTCCCTATATTTGCAAATATGATGATGACGTCATCAGGATGTTCATCGGCCAGACTTTTGTTATAAGCTCAGCAGGAGGATGTTCCTCCGATGGATCCGGTTGTGCCGATGAAGGCAAATATCATGCAGTTTGTATTGCGATATGATGATGACGTCAGGGTGATATTTCGGGCAACAGGATATCATGCTGCTGGAGGATGATGATGATGAAGTCTTATACTAGTGTCGTCAGGAGCAAAAGCGCCGACATGATATATGCTCATGACTTAGTATGTAAAGTGTTAAAGAGGTCATCGCGGGGTGCATGTGGGATAATGTTATCCTACATATTCGAAATATCATGATGATGAGTCTCGGCGGGAAGTGGTTGCGATAAACTGTCTGATGTTCTTCCCGAGGCCGCGAGTTGGTGCGCCATCAATGGCGATTGTTGCAGAGGTATGGGCGATGGCGTGGACGGATGTAGTACCTGATTGAAGATCTGAATCCCTAGGCGGCGGCGCAAGGCTCGAGATATCTTCCTGTCTCCTCCCCTACCTGCTGCGTTAATGTTTGAGCGCCATTTCTATGATACTGTATATCTGGCGGGCTTTTTGGTCAACCTGGTAGTCAATGCTGAATACACCCTCCTGCTATATAATGCAGAGGATGTTATTCATTCAAGGTTGTTGAAAGTTATGGATTTTTGGCTCTGTAATCCAAAACCAGCTGATCTGGTTGCTCTGTACAGTTTGTCTTGTGAGTTTATGTATCTCCTGTTGTAGGACTTGGCATGGATCCACTGATTTCATGGTTGACCTTATATGAGTAATGCTGTCTTAGCATGTGTTGTGTTAATTCTGTCTCCAGTATTGCATGTATCCTTCTTCTGGATCTGGATGTTTGCTTATGTTTAGATTCTAGAGCATAGAATTCCTATGTTGAATGTCTGATCTTTTAACCTCTGCTCAAGGGGCAGATTAAACTGTTTTCAGGTTGAACATTGGGAAGGGTATACTGCAGTAGGGATGCCATAAGTAGAGATAGCTCAACACTCTATATTGGGAGATATCTGTAAGGCAGATATCATGTGTATCCCCCTGAAATCCAGTTTTAGCTATTCATGCTGATCATTCACAGGTGTATGTCTACCGACTCCAAGCCCTGGATAGGCACCAATCATGCTGTGTTCTTGTGTTATACACCATGTCCAGCTTTGCATCCAAATTCATATCAAAACACTTCATACCTCCACCTGTTAGTTGTAGGAGTAGGATTAGGAACCCCCTGCATGCTCTCACACCCAACCAGACATCATGTCCAAGAATGTTGCCAGCCTTGTGATCTATCATGCAGATCTTGGTCCATACATGAGAGTATTCTGCCTGTTGTTGTCAAGCTAGATTTTTCTATCTTTGAGCCAGTCAAGGTTACATCTTGAGTTATAGGGATACCCCCCTTGGTGCGGCAGAACCAGAAGTGAAGGGGAGGAGCTCACGCAACCTCCTGTATTCAGTTGGCCTGAATCTGCCTGTGCATTAGAAGTGGCAAACCCTAATGCTGATTCAGAAGGAATGCCAACACAGGGATTGTGAGAAAAAAAAATATGTATATGCCACAGCAAAATGGCATTGCAAAGAGAATGAACAAGACATTAATGGACAAAGCTAAAAAGTATGTTGGAGTAATGCTCAATTGGATCAATGTTTTTGGGTTGAGGCTATAAGTACTATTTGTTATTTAATCAATAAATCTCCATATTCTATTCTAGTTGATAAGACATCATATGAGGTGTAGATAGGTAAGAAACTCTATGTTTTGTACATTATGTATGCCTAAATAAAAATCGTCTGAATTGGATTTTAAACCTAACGAATATATTTTTGTTAGTTATGGCAATAATGTTTAAGGGTTACAAGCTTTGGAATCCTTTAAGCTTGAAAATATTATATTCTAGAGACATGATTTTTAGGGAACTTAAGGTTAATTTTAATCAAGTACAGATAAAAGAAAAAGAAAAGAAGATTGTGCATTTTGAAACCAAAATAGAAAAGTAAAAAGATGCATAAGTGGAAGTACAATAGGTTACATAAGAGGATGTAGATGAAGGAAAAAATGATTTAGAGGGTTCAAAAGAATAGCAGGAGCCTCTTACTACACCCTTGAAAAGGTCCACAAAGCAATAGAAGCCAATTGAAAGATGTAACCCACCAAATTTTTATTGTGTATTTGTTTTATTTTGTATTAATGATGAACCTAGATCAATGAAGGAAGCTATTTATTCAAAGGAGCATGAGCCTTGAACGAAGGCCATGCAGAATGAGATGATGACCTTGGACAAATTTGAGACTTGAGATCTAGTTGAGTTGTTCGATGGAAGAAAGTTCATTGGTTGCAAGTGGGTGTTTTTATAAAAAAGTAGAATATGCCAACAACTAGAAAAGGTATAGGCAAGACTAGTGGTAAAATGTCATTCTCAAGTTAAGGGAGTTGGTTGTAGTAAAAAAGTCTTATGTTACAAAACTAACTTCTATTAAATTCCTATTGTCTATTGTTGTAATGATTTAGAAGTAGAGCAAATAGATGTTAAAACTACATTTTTGAACGGGGATCTTGAAGAAAAAATTTATATAAAACAGTCTTACAACTTTGTGGTAAAAGGGAAGGAAAACAAGGTTTGCATGTTAAAGGAGCTAACTTCAATTAAAAAAGAAAACTCTTATGTTACAAAACTAACTTTTATTAAATTCTTACTTTGTATTATTGTTATGATTTAGAAGTAGAGTAAATGGATGTTAAAACTACATTTTTTGAATGGGGATCTTGAGGAAACAATTTATTTAAAATGCTAACCTTTTTGAGGTAAATGGAAAGAAAACATGGTTTGCAAGTTAAAATAGTCTTTGTATGGTATGAAGCTATCATCTCATATGTGGTATCATAAGTTTGATGTTTTTTGCATTGCAGCATGGGTTTGTTAAGTGATTGTGATCATATTATTTCAAATTGGTTAATCATTAGTTACTAAACATTGTCATATATGTCAATGACATGTTCACTGGAAACAATAAGGGTAAGATTAGGAAACTCAAAACTCAACTTTTTGGTGCATTTTGTAATGAAATAACTTGCACAAGAGAATAATATAATAGGAAATATGTTGCAAAGACTTAATATTACTTGAGAAGATAAGCCACTTCAATGGGGAAAACCTAAAAATATTTTAATGAGAACATAATTCACAGTATTTGATGATAATAAACTAAACACTAGCTCCTATATATACCTAGTTGCGCCATGGATACCACCTAGGTCAACTTAGAAACCTAAATATAACACCAAGGATGAATTAATTATCTAAATAAGGCTATAATAATGATCATGTAACTTAATTAAAAGTTAAGGTAGCCACAAGCCAACCCTCCATAGCCCTATGCACACTATAGGATTAAGGGTGTAGTATTCCCCCCTCTTCACAAAAGCATTGTCCTTGACATTAATCAATAATGGATGCTTCTGCATAAAATCTTCATCTTCCCACGTGGTAACTTTGACCAAAAAATACTTGCATTTAATAAGGTACCTCGTGATTGTCCCAGTCCTCAACTTCTTCGTATATGTCTAGAAAATTAACTCAAGCTCCAAGATGGATCTTCCCTCTGCATCTAGCTTAGATAGCACTATATGTGATAGAATTTTGCATTGATCCACTTTCCTCTTCATTCTATTTTTTCCTTTGCCTTGTTCTCCTTGAGACTAGAGGGTACCTCTTATTGGTGTTAAATATATTCTTCCAATTCTCTAACCTTTTGGTATACCTTCATAGAAGAGGTGAAGGATGGTAGATGGTACCCTGGCACTAACTGAATGGCCTTTTTAGGATCTCTTAAATTAGGAGGCAATTTTTTTGGTGTATCCTTGAAAATAGCTTGTGGATTTAGCAATGTAGAAATCTTTGACTGCTTCACTTCCAATGACAATAATTGAGACACACCTCTATCTACCCTCTTGTTAAGCATCTTTTGCATTTGGTGGGAGCTCACCGTCTATGGATACTTTGCATGTAACCCACTCAATTCAATTGTTTTACCCTCTGAGTGAAATTGCATGAATAGATCCTAGAAGTCCATACCAATTGTTCCTAAGCTAGTGAGCCATTCTAGAGTCACAAAATAATGTCCGCTCTAGCCATGGGGATAACAAACATAGGACAATCTCACATGTAATCTCCCATGGTGAGTTTAATACCGTTGCATTTCCCCGAACAACTGGTTGTACCTCCATCTATAATCATAACCTAAAATTATTGAGTTGGGTAAATGAAACAATTCAACTATGTTGCCAACTTATTATTAATTAAGTTATGAGTACTCCCTACCTTATGTTGTTTAAGGAAACCCCTTATCTTGAGGATTTATGTGGTGCTAATACCTGATAGTGCATGATAAGATATGGTTGGACATCTTCTAAATATTTGACAACCACTATTGCCTCTTGTTCATTCTTTCCATCATTGATGCCCTCGATGTAGAACTTATATTCCCAACACACTTATGTCCTCTACTATATTTAACATCACAGTTGAAACATAACTTGTTATCTTTTTTTTTCAATTTGTTGAGGAGTCAATCTTGTAGGTTGAAGGGATAATAGTGGAGAAGTCTTCTCATCTTTGTTGCTAGTGAATTCCTCCCTTCTAGGAGTTAAAAAAAATTCCTCTACCCTATGTTCCATGATAAAACACTCAAATAAATGACTTGGTTTAAACATGTGCACCTCATGTTGGATGTGATCTTTGAGCCCGTCAAGAAACAAATCATTCAAATTTTTAGCTGTGATTGTTTCCACTTGCAATGATAGATTCTAGAACTACTGAATATAATCCTTGATAGATACTATTTGGCACAATTTTGCTAATTAGCTGAAGTAATTCTTTGCAACACTATCGCAATAGTGTGATTGTAATCCATCAATAAAAATTTACCAATTGATTCTTAAACCCTTCTTCTTTTGATCCAAATTCAAAGAAAAATTCATTGATTTGCATCTCTAGGAGTGAATTTGGTGGAAACCCTAATTTTGCAATAACTCCAAATTTTCTTCAAATGACCTTAAATCTGTATTGTAGCAACTTCAATATGTTCTTGAAAAAACCTCCAAAAATTACAAAAATTTTGAAATTGAGAGATATGCACTTCATAGTTTGACCTCTTGAATTAAAAAAACTGCCTTGTTTCTTGCCTTCCAATTGCCAAAATCATGCTCTGATACCACTTGTAATGAAACAACTTGCACAAGAGAAAAATATAATAGGAAATATGCTACAAATACTTGAGAATAATAAGCCACTTCAAAGGGGAAAACCTAAGCCAAATATCTCCAATGATAACACAATTCACAATATATGATGATAATAAATTAACCACAAACTCCTATGTATACCTAATTATGCCATGGCTACCACCTAGGCCAACTTAGGTACTTTAATATTGTTACACATATGATTCCTAAGGTTGTCATTGATGTCAACATTGTCACAAGGTTGTCATTGTTGTCAACACTATCTTGGATGTGTGATGGTATTCATGTTTGGATGTCATGTCCTATCCAGCAGAGAAGATATAGTTCATGGTTGGATGCCATGTTGAATGTATTGTGGTTGCTGAAGTTCATGATTGGATGTCATGCCTTGATCAATGCAGAGTTGAGTATGAATTTATATTAAGATGGGAATTAGAAGCATCAAGAAGATACATTAATATGGAATTAGAAGTACTAAGATGATCAGATGAGTTGTTGATATTGGGAAAATGTTACTGGTGGCCTGAAGCATATTATATGATCTCTCCTACTGTTACTAAGAATGCATGTATTGATACAAATAAGGTTTAGCCTCTGAAAGTTGGTGAAAGTTTTTGCTACAGGATGATTGCTCTTGAGGACTGTTTGGGAGATTGCTCCGCATTTTTATTCTCTTGATGTTGTGCCTCTATAGATTGGAAGATAGCTTCATATAGTGTCAAAGCATGCATGTTCCAAGTTTCATGGTGTTTGGATTATTGAAAGGGTGTTTTGCAGTTGACAGTGTGAAGATAGTAATGATTTTGAAGGTGTTCTTAGTAGGGTAATGGAATGCTTTGCATTCCTCTGTATTTGTAGTTATGGCTATGTGGTTCTGGAACTGTGTTTAGGGTGTTCTTAAGGTGATAAGTCCAAATTTTTAGATCATCTGTCCTTCCGCTATGAAAGTTATGCATGATAGAGTATCAGCATATGTTCTGGTAGAGTAATATGGTATTGAAGGCCTGTTGGAATGTTCTACATTCCTTCGGATCTGAATGGTTGCCTTTGTAGTTTTGTGGACATGCTTATGGATGTGCATTACATGCTTTCTTGCAATTTCAAGTTTCTTGGTGATCCGCAAGCTCAGTTTTCAATGACAGTATGTTGCAATGTGTTTTGGATGACTTGTTGTTCTCAGAGTTCATGGTTAAAGATGTGTGGCACAAAATATTTGATGTGCAGAGGTAAAGGAGTGTTTGGAGATGTTGTATGAGTCTTGTAGACTCATCTAGAAGAGTTTCATGAAGATCTTTCTTGTTTCCAGTACCGCACAAGGTTTTCAAGTTGTTGTGACCGTTATGCTTAAAGTTGCATATGTCTTTGCTTAAGGTTGTCTTATTTTCAAATGAGCGGAGTGTGTGGATGTAATTCCTTGATGTTTGATGTTGTGAAGGATATTTTGGACCTGGTTAAGCAAGTGTTGATGCCGCGAGGCATGGTCTTCTACTGGTGTAGTGTGTAGTCTTGTTTAGGACTTGTTCTCTACACATTTCATGTTGTGTGCTGTATGGCCGACTTGTAAATGTATTTTACATGTTGTCTCTAGCCGACAAGCAATGTAATCAATGTAATATCATGTATAAATTGTAAATCAAATTGAGTTAGGCAAGGTGTGATTGCAAGTTGATTGATAAGGTTAGCAAGCAAGAAAATAAGCAGAATGAATGCATTATGATGTGTGACTGAAGGAGAAAGAGCAGATGTGTTGGAAGTTGTCTTGATTCATCTTGAAGACATTTGTGTGACAAGAAAGAAGTGAAGAGTGTGCCTAATTGATCTAATTATTAGAACAAGTAGAATTGCAATCATCAAAGGTGTGAATTTCAATGTCAGTTTTCAGGCAATAGAAGGACTGTCATACTGTAATCTTTTTCTGAGTTTGTTCTCAATTTAGGGAGTAGTTGCTTCCTTGAAAGTGAACCTAAAACAAAGTCTTCAAGGAGTTGTAGCCTCCTTGGGAGTGACCCTAAATCAAAGTTTTCAGGGAGTAGCAACTTCCTTGGGTTGTAGCCCTAAACCAAAGTTGTAATTTTGAGATTCATATATTGTGAGTTAATCCTCATCGTGGTTTTTCCCTTCTTGGGTTTTCCACGTATACCTGGTGTCATGCGTTGATGTGCATTGTGTTAATCTTTCATGTTTATGTTGATGTTGTAATGCTTAAGTTGTAATCTGCTCCGGAGGACTTGAAGTTTGATTAGATATTGATTCACCCCCCTCTCAGTATCCTGGTGTGTTCAACAATTGGTATCAGAGCCAAGTTACTCAGAAGAAGCTTAACAAGTTGAGGAAGGTCCGGGATGGCCCGAAATGGTTCTCTCAAGGTACCTATGTTTGATGGGATAAATTATTCCTTTTGGAAGCTAAGGATGGAAAACTATCTGACCTCTCTAGGGTATGGCATCTGGCAATCAGTCAAGAAGGGCTACACTTTTCCTAGTAGTGAACCTAGAGATGTGGATGAGATCAAGTTGTATGAGAACAATGCCATGGCAAAGAGTGTTATCATGAGTGGACTGGCTAATTTAGAACTTGTGAATATAATGAGTTGTGCATCTACTCAAGATGTCTGGAACAAACTTGAAAGCATTTATGAAGGAGATAGTAAAGTGAAGCAAGCCAAGATGCAAATTTTCAAGAGAAAATTTGAAACCCTAAGGATGACAGAAGATGAAGACATTGTTGGTTACATGCTCTGAGTGGATGAAATAGTCAATAGCATCAGCGGTCTTGGTGGAGAAGTAAAGAAGATGAAATTGTGATAAAAGTTTTGAGATATCTTCCTAAATCTTATAGTCATAAGGTGTCTGTCATTGAGGAATCTTAAGATTTGAATAAATATACAGTAGATCAATTGTTTGGGTCTCTCACAACTTTTGAAATGGGAGAATTTGACAAAGGTGCTCCAAAGAAGGAAGTAGCATTCAAAGCAAGTAAGAAGATTGAAGATGAAGTAGCTGATCAAGATGATGACCCTGATGAGGCAGAAGCAAACTTTGTTAGGACTTTGAAGAAAGACAGGCAATACGGAGGTAAGTTTCCTTTCAAATGTTTCAATTGTGGAAAGGTTGGTCATTTTGCCTCTAAATGTCCTTTTAGAGAATCAAGGAGTAGTAACAAGAGAGACAAGTTCAAAAGAAGCTTGTATTCCATAGAGATCAATTGTTCTTTAGAAGATGAGGATCATGATGATTCAAATGATGAAACATTTTTCATGGCCTTGAATGTTGGTGACAAAAACGATGATGTTGGAAAATGTGAGAAGACTGATTCCTTGCAAACAGACCAAAACAATGATAAATCAAATGGTTGTATGGACTATCTTTCATGCAAGAGAAGAAGCCAAGGCTTGGGTAATTGATAGTGGTTGCTCAAATCATATGACTGGTGACAAGGAGAAGTTCATCAACCTTGAGAAGTAGAATGGTGAAGCTGTCAAGTTTGGTGGTGATGAATCAGCACAAATCTATGGAAAAGGTGCTATAACTATTGATGGAAAGAATTAGATTGAGGATGTTCTCTACGTCAAAGGGCTAAAGCACAATCTTCTTAGAGTCAGTCAGATGTGCAGCAAAGGATACAATCTTATCTTTCATGTCAAAGGTTGTGAAATCAAGAAGACAAGGTCCGAAAAACTAGTTGCAGAAGGTATCAAGTCATATGGTGATATCTATCATCTAAAGGAGGTAAATGGAGAGCATGCTTATTGGCTCAATCCAGTGAGTGCTAGCTATGGCACAAGCAAATGGGACACAGCAACTTTGACAATATGGTAAAGATCAGCTCTATCCATGTTGTGACAGATATGCCCAAGATAACCAAGCCTACAAACATAGTATGCAAAGAATGTCAAATGGGAAAGCAAACAAAGACAAGTTTCAAAAGCAAGGAGTGATCTTCTTCAATGTCATTGGAGCTGATCCATACTGACCTTTGTGGTCCTACAAGAGTAAAGAGTCAACAAGGTGAATGGTATTTCATGTTACTTATTGACTATTATTCTAGAATGACTTGGGTTACTTTCTTAAGAGAAAAATCAGATGCCTTTGATAAATTTAAGGTTTTCAAATCTATGGTTGAGAATGAAATGGATGCCAAGATCAAATGTTTAAGGTCTCATAGAGGAGGTGAATTTACTTCAAATGAATTTGAAAAATTTTATGAAGATCATGGTATTAGGAGACATTTGTCAACTCCTAGGACCCCTCAGCAAAATGGGGTAGTTAAAAGGAAGAATAGGACTGTACAAGAGATGTCTAGGGCAATGTTGAAAGATACAAATCTGCCTGATATGTACTAAAAGGAAGCAGTTCACACTGTTGTCTACGTATTAACAGAGTGCAACTAAGGATCAATAGCACTAAGACCCCTTATGAGCTATGGTATGGAAGACCTCCCACTATCAGATACTTCAAGATCTTTGGCAACAAATGCTATATCAGAAGAGATGAAGAAGACCTAGGAAAGTTTGATTCAAGAAGTGATGAAGGGATATTTCTCGGTTACTCAACCAGAAGCAAGGCCTATAGATGCTACAACAAAAGATTAGGAAAGATGATTGAAAGCACAAATATCAAAGTAGATGAAGACTTGTATCAGATCTCACAAATTTAGAGGACTCCGGATCTGATATCTTTCCATGCATTAAAGATGAAGAAGAAGAAGAGAAAGAAGAAAAGGAATAAGAACCAAAGTAGATGCCCAAGACTCTAACAAAGTATGTTCAAAAGAACCATTCAACAGATCAGATTATTGGGGACACGAATAAAGGTGTGCTAACTAGGAGAACTTTTGCAAAAGCATGTGAACAAGTAAACTTGTGTTTACTATCAAAGGTAGAACCCAAAACCTTTGCTGATGCTAGTAAAGATGATAGATGGATAAAGGCAATGGAACAAGAATTGGATCAAATTGAGAAGAATCAGACATGGGAATTGGTTCCCAGACCAGCTAACAAGAATGTCATAGGAACAAAGTGGGTGTTCTGAAACAAGCTGAATGAAGAAGATGTAGTTGTAAGGAACAAAGCAAGGTTGGTATGTAAGGGCTACTCTGAAGTTGAAGGCATTGATTTTGAGGAGACTTGCTTCAGTAGCCAGGATGGAGGCAATCAAAATGTTTCTTGCCCTTGCTGCTCATAAGAACTTCAAGATATATCAGATGGATGTTAAGTCAACATTTTTGAATGGTGATCTAGAGGAAAAAGTTTACATTGAGCAGTTACCAGATGGTTTCCAGATATCAGAAGATCCAGACATGGTGTGCAGACTCAAGAAGGCTTTGTATGGTCTCAAAAAAGCACCTAGGGCATGGTATGCTAGGTTGGACAAGTACTTACTTCAGTAGGGCTTCAAGAAAGGTACTATAGATAGCAATCTTCACATCAAGGAGGAAGGAGATATGATATTGATAGTTGTAGTATATGTTGATGACATCACCTTTGGTGGAGATGATGATATGTGTAAGAGGTTTACAGAGATGCAAAAAGAGTTTGAGATGTCTATGATTGGTGAGATGTCTTTCTTCCTTGGACTTCAAATTACTCAGCTAGATGATGGTGTCTTTATTTCTCATGATAAGTATGTCAAAGAGTTGTTGAAGAAGTTTGGTATGGAGGATTCAAAACTAGTGAGTACTCCCATGGTCATTGGATGTCACTTGAGCAAGTATGATGAGTCTCTGGAGGTGGATCAGACTTCCTATAGATCTATGATTGGAGGATTGTTATACCTAACTGCTTCTAGACTTGGTATTATGCATGCAATATGTCTGGTTGCCAGATATCAATCCAATCCCAAGAAAACACATGAGAAGGTAGTGAAAAGGATATTCAGATACTTGAAAGGAACTCTGGATTATGGCTTATGGTATCTAAAAGGTAATGAATTTGATTTGAGTGCCTACACTGATGTTGATTGGCCTGGTTGTGTTTATGATAGAAGTACAAGTGGTGGTGCTTTCTTTTTAGGAAGCAGATTGGTTTCATGGCAAAGCAAGAAGCAAGATCAGTGTCCTTATCAACTGTAGAGGCAGAGTATACTATAGCAGCATCCTATTGTACACAAGTGTTGTGGATGAAGCAAACCCTAAAGGATATCAAGGTATTGTATGATGAGCCTATTCCTATTGTGTGTGACAATACAAGTGCTATCAATATTTCTAAGAATCTAATGATGCATTCTAGAATCAAGCATATAGCAATCAGGTATCACTTTTTGAGAGAAAAGGTTGCAAATAAGGAAGTAAAGTTGGAATATGTTCCAACAAATGATCAAATTACAGATATTTTCACAAAGGCTCTTGCAAAGGACACTTTTGAGGATCTCCAGCAGAGGTTAGGGGTAATTGCCCCTCCTTGCTAGATGCATAGTGGTGCATCTATCCAGGGGGAGTGGTTCATGTTATATCTTTTTCCTAGACTGATGGTGGCTATACCTCTCAAGGGGAGTAGGTAGAGGTTGTTGATGATAAGAGGATTCTGTTTGTTGTAAGAAGAAGTTATGCCCTAAGGGTGAAGAAGTTTCCCTTTGTCCTTGATGTCAAAGGGGGAGAATGTGCAAGTGTGTGTTGCTATCAATGCCAAAGGGGGAGATTGTTACACATATGGTTCCTAAGGTTGTCATTGCTGTCAACACTATCACAAATGTCAACACTATCTTAGATGTGTGATGGTATTCATGGTTGGATGTCATGTCCTATCCAACGGAGAAGATATAGTTCATGGTTGGATGTCATGTTGAATGTAATGCAGTTGCTGAAGTTCATGGTTGGATGTCATGTTGAATGTAATGTGGTTACTAAAGTTCATGGTTGGATGTCATGCCTTGATCAATGCAAAGTCGAGTATGAAGTTATATCAAGATGGGAATTAGAAGCATCAAGAAGATACATTAATATGGAATTAGAAACACTAAGATGATCAGATGTGTTGATGTTGGGAAGATATTATTGGTGGCCTAAAGCACAGTGTATGATCTCTCCAATTGTTCCTAAGAATGCATGTGCTGATACAAAGAAGGTTTGGCCTCCGAAAGTTGGTGATAGTTTCTACTACAAGATGATTGTCCTTGAAGATTGTCTAGGAGATTGCTCCACATTTTCATTCTCTTGATGTTGCACCTTTGTGGATTGGAAGATAGCTTTATATAGTCTCAAAGCATGTATGTTCCAAGTTTCATGGTGTTTGGATTATCGGAAGGGTGTTTTATAGTTGACAGTGTGAAGACAATGTTGTTTCTATGAAGGTGTTCTTAGTAGGGTAATGGAATGCTCTGCATTCCTCCACATTTGTAGTTATGTCTATGGGGTTCTAGAACTATGTTCAGGGTGCTGTGAAGGTGATAATTCCATAATTTTAGATCATCTGTCCTACCGCTATGAAAGTTATGCATGATAGAGTACCGACATATGTTTTGGCAGAGTAAGGTGGTGTTGAAGGCCTGTTGGAATGTTCTGCATTCCTCTGGATGTGAATGTTTACCTTTACAGCTTTTTGGACATGCTTATGGATGTACATTACATGCTTTATTGCAATTTCAAGTTTCTTGGTGATCTGCAAGCTCAGTTTTTCAATGATAGTATGTTGCAGTGTGTTTCGGATGACTTGTTGTTCTCTGAGTTCATGGTTGAAGATGTGTGGCACAAAGATATGCAGAGGTAAAGGAGTGTTTGGAGATGTTGTATGAGTCATGTAGACTCATTTGGAAGATTTTTATGAAGATCTTTCTTGTTTCCAGTACTGCACAAGATTTTCAAGTTGTTGTGGTCGTTATGATTCAAGTTTCATATGTTTTTGCTTAAGGTTGTCCTATTTTCAAATGAGTGGAGTGTGCGGATGTAATTCCTTGATGTTTGATCTTGTGAAGGATGTTTTGGACCCGGTTGATGTCTGCAAGGCATGGGTCTTCTGCTAGTGTAGAGTGTAGTCTTGTTTAGAGCTTGTCCTCTACACGTTTCATGTTGTGCGTTGTATGGCCAACTTGTAAATGTATTTTTCATGTTGTCTCTGGCCGACAAGCAATGTAATCAATGTAATATCATGTATAAATTGTAAATCAAATTGAGTTAGGCAAGGTGTGATTGCAAGGTGATTGATAAGGTTTGTAAGCAAGAAAAGAAGCAAAATGAATGCATTATGATGTGCAAATGAAGGAGAAAGAGCAGATGTGTTAGAAGCTATCCTGATTCATCTTGAAGACATTTGTGTGATAGGAAGGAAGTGAAGAGTGTGCCTAATTGATCCAATTATCAAAAGAAGCAGAATTGCAATCATCAAAGTTGTGAATTTTAATGTCAGTTTTCAGGCAGTAGGATTGTCATACTATAATCTTTTCTGAGTTTGTTCTCAATTCAAGGAGTAGTTGCTTCCTTGGGAGTGACCCTAAAGGAAAGTCTTCAGGGATTTGTAGCTTCCTTGGGAGTGACCCTAAATCAAAGTTTTCAAGGAGTAGTAGCTTCCTTAAGTTGTAGCCCTAAACCAAAGTTATAATTTTGAACTTCATATATTGTGAGTTAATCCTCACCGTGGTTTTTCCCTTCTTGGGTTTTCCACATATATCTGGTGTCATGTGTTGATGTGTATTATGTTAATCTTTCATATTTATGTTGATGTTGTAATGCTTAAGTTTTAATCTGCTCCGGAGGACTTGAAGTTTGATTAGATATTGATTCACTCCTCGCCCCCTCTTAGTATCCTGGTGTGTTCAGCAAATATAACACCTAAGACAACTTAATTATCTAAACAAGACTATAATAATGATCATATAACTTAATTGAGAGTTAAAGTAGCCACGAGCCAACTACTCATAACCCTATGCACACTATAGGATTAAGGGCATAGCACCTTTGACATGAAAGGTTTATGATCTACAAAATATATCTTGAATATGAAAATCACTAAGGATTGGGTTGGCAAAAAGCTTTAGCTTAGTCAATGTTGGTAATCATTTATGTTTAGGGTTTTAGGCCAGAGCCCCTGGTGGTGCCTGCATAAGCAATCAGGTTTTAAGCATTTAAATATGCAGGCCCCTTCCCAAAAATCCAAAAAAGTTATATCTCTTTTGACCTCTGCAGTTGTAAAAAATGAAAAAATTAGTTTGTATGCATGTGTCTTCATATATACAAAGGTGTTTGTATATACATACAGGTCAAAATGTGCATTGGCGGGTCAAAAATCTCTATCGCCCTTTGAAAAATTGGGTTAGGTGCATTTCTGATTGTATATCGGGCTCTAAAAGGTGCATATACAAAGGGGGAATCTTTTGCAGATTTCGAGGAATATTCCTGCTTTGTATATCGGGATATATACAAAGCAAAATATACAAGAAGGTGCAAATATACATTTGCTACAGTGGCGAGGCAGAGATGCAATTGGTGGGGCCCGCGAATATGCAAAACAAGACATACAAAGGCGAATGTATGTGGAGTATACATTCGAAATATACAAAACAAAGGCATACATTCTGGACCCGATTGAAAATTAAGCTGCAATAGATAGATTTTCAGGTCCACGAGTTGTATATCATGTTTGTATATGTGATATACAAGGAAGTATGCAAGGAAAGAGGATACAAGGTGGACCTGATTGAAATTTTCAATTTGCTCTATAACAGTTTGGGGTCCGCCTTGCATGTTAAACTGTTGCATGTATATGCATCCTGCATATACAAAGATTTAAAAAGGGAATTTGTAGATGTATATGTTTTTGCATATACAAAGGCGAAAAGGCAAAATAAAAGCTAGGGGCCACCGATAGGAGTGAGGTGCTGACGTGGCACGATCTGGTTGGCTGATGACTTGGTCAACATTTTTTGGGGCCGTCGATCTCAGCGATGGGGAGGTGATCGACGGCAGGTTTTGAATACCCTGCAATGATGGGTTTTGTTTGTGTGCAGCCGCATTTTGGGTGGGAAAATCTTCAGATGCATCTACTGTTGCATCCCACGGGTAGCTGAAGCAATAATGGCGAAATTCAGAGGGATGACCGATGGAGTTGACGGGTTAACCACCTGATTGATGAGAAAATCCCTAGGCGGCGGTGCAGATCCTGATCTCACCTTCTTTGTCCTTTGTTTCCCATCTACTGCATTCAATTTTTGAGCGTCATTTCTCATGCATTGTATCTGGCAAAATTTTGACTTGCCGTGTAATTAATTTGATGAGTACATAGTCTTGGTATAAAGGCCAAACTGTGTTACTCATTTTGGTTATTGAAGGCTTGGGCAATTTTTTTGTGTGTGAATAATGAAATACAGAGCATTTCCTGCCTGTTTTTATCTCTGTGGAGTTTATGTGTTGCATATGAGTTGTATCTTGCACATATATTTAGTTTCTTGTCATTGTATATGAAAAATGTGTTATTGCATGTGTTTATCTATTTGTCTCCACTTGTTGTATGCATTTTCTTCTATTGAATCTGGTTGCTAAGGGTTTCTCAGATTCTAGGGTATAGTTTTGTTGTACCACATGCCTAATCTGTAACTTCCATTCAAGGAGTGGATTAAATTGTTTTAGGTTAAGGTATGGAGAAGAATGTATGTCAACTAGGATATCTATAAGTATGGACAGTTAAATACTTATCCTTGGGTGGTGTTTGTAAGGCAAATACCAGTCCTAACCCCTTAAAACTCGAATGTCAATTGCAAGCCATTCTTATGTATTCGTCTAGTTGACTCCTTGCCCTGAGATAGGCAACGGTCTGTTCTTGTGAAGTAGTTATGATCCAAAACCCCTGTCTTGCATCCAAACCATCAAATTTAAACCATCCAAAACCCGTTAGTTGTAGGAGTAGGATTAGGAGCCCCTGCATACTCTCATCCATAACCAGACACATATGTCCAAGAATGTTGCTAACCTTGTGATTTGTCACACAAATCTTGCTCCATACATGAGAGTATTCTGCCTATTATCACAAAGCTAAATCTTTTTGTCATAGGGTAAGTCAATGTTACATCTTTAGCAAATAGGGACACCCCCCTTGGTGCGGTAGAACCAGAAGTGAATGGGGAGGCAGCTCACGTAACCTCCCATTTCTGTTGGCCGGATCTACTCGTGCATAGGAACTGGCAAACCCTTTGCCGATCCATGAAAATAACCAACAGAATTGGCGACTCTACTGGGGAGATCAATGTCATATCCATGAAAGTATGAGTCTAAAGGATTGAAGAATTAGACCTGGAAGTGCTTTGTTGCAGCAAACAAGAAAGTTATATATGTGGTTCTGCTAGTGGATGACCCAAAAAGAAAGAAATCAATTTTCAGCTTCAGCCTGTTTGAAACTCATTCCTCTTCAAGGAGGTGGCGACTCTACATCAAAGAACCTGATAAAAGAACAAAATCAATCAGAGAAGAATTTGTAGCTGCTGCAACATATCCAGGTATTTCATATTGTTTGAAAAACTCCCTACTTGGTGAAACCGCACGGGTTAAAAGGGAGATGATAGTGAAAGACTGCATGTTATTGTAAGAACTTAGTTTGTATTTCCAAAGAGTATGCAATATTGTTTGAAAGACTCATTTGGAGGACTTTAGGAAAGCTAAACAACAGTCTGAATTTGTAAGGCCTAAGGTCATTGTTGACTGAAAATCTGAGTTGAAAAGAAAAGGGTTATAAGAACATAATGATGTATTATCAGCCCATGAACCCTAGTGAGGTGTCAAATGCAATAATGCATAATAATCAGTCCCAACCATGTAATAGAAAGAGCTTTAGACTTGATAGATATAAGCCCATAAACTTTGATGGCATCTGTGGCTATCCAAATGCTTTTCCATCTAAAATCAGAAAATATTTGCCCAAATTTAATGGTGCAAAGGATGAATCAGCTGAGAAACACTTGCAGCAGTTTATAAATGTTATAGATGATTTCGAGATTGACCATGAAGATGTAGTTATGAGATTATTTGTTCAATCTCTAGATGATGATGCAAGAGACTGGTTCTCCTATCTTCCAGCTTACTCTGTTAGCTCTTGGCATGATTTTAAATCTGCATTTCTAGATCAATATGGTGAAAGAATTTCTGATTATGCAGTTATTAGTGATTTTATGTATATCCATATTGAAGAGGATGAGTTGATTCCAGCCTTTAACCTCAGGTTTATGAGGGCATTGAATAGAATTCCAGAATGCATGAGACCTAATGATGCATTGTGCCTAGTTGTCTATTTGGGAGCATTTGATAGGAAAATGAGCTATAGATTGAGGGACAAGGAGCCCACCACATTGCATCAGGCACGACAGTTTGCAATAGACATTGAAAATAATTGGAGGTATGGAATTCAAAAGGGTTATTTCTCTGAAAATTTTTGCTACCCTAGGGCCACCAATGTTGATGAGGGATATAGTTTAATTGTTGGAAATGAATGTCAAAGTACTCACACCCCTGCTGTCCCAATTTTTGCATCATCCTGAGTTGATGATGTTTCTGTTATAGAGGAGGATGTCCTATTTTGCCCAGCAAATGAAGTTGATAACAATAATTTCCCAAGTAATATTTGCATGCCAGTCCTAAACAAAGAGCATTCATGTTTAAATGATCCAGTTGTGCAAAGTTGTGATCATATGGATTAAGAATCAATATCAGTTTCATCAGGAGGCATTGGAAGGCTGGAAAATGATGCAAATAGTTCAACTTCAGAGTGCATTGAAGTAGCAAAAATTTTGTATGTGGGGCAATCAGATGTTAAAGATGATAAAGATGATATCCATGACCAGTTCATGGATCAGGTTTGTTCTTCTTATGACTATAGGTCTGATAATGATGAAAAAGAAATAGATTGTCATGAAGAAGAAATAGAGACCTTTGCAATGAGCATGAATCCCCTTTATGATGAGCCTGTGGATGCATTTGATTTTGTGATTCATGACTTTTAGTGGTGTAGAACTAACCCTCTATTTGAAAATGATAATACTGACTTGCAAACTGTGGATAATGAATGCTCAGTATCAGTTGGTTCAGACATGTGCAATGATAGCTATGTGGATCAGGATTTCTTTTCAATGTCAGTGAATGATATAAATGATATTGAGGGTCTCATATTTTCTGAGTGTTTTCAGTTTTTGGATCAGCTGGATGTGTTTGGTTATATGCAACAGCCAGGTAGATAATGAATATTGCCAAATGCAATATGAGGATATGTTGCTTGAGGATCATAACATACATATTTTACCTAATGCTGAAGAATATTATAATGTGTATGGTTATATCTCTGATTGTAAGATGCAAAGTGACATAGGCTACACTGACAGGGGCAAGTTTTTAAAAGTGGTGAAGCATGTAATTCATAAGATCAGCATGTGGGCAGATTGTTTTAATTTTTTCAACCATGGTTGGGATTATT
The DNA here is from genome assembly GCA_027924645.1 of Cunninghamia lanceolata. NCBI lineage: Eukaryota > Viridiplantae > Streptophyta > Pinopsida > Cupressales > Cupressaceae > Cunninghamia > Cunninghamia lanceolata. The sequence goes on from BSBN01000801.1 coordinate 17,393,029, forward strand.
CAGTTGGGAATCAAGCATTTGACAGGATAAAGTTGTGGTTCTTCCTTTTTGGCTGCCCGGGGCCGCCAAAATGATGTTTTAAATAAATGTGTTTTGTGATGCAGGTTGGTGCAGTTTTGACTCTATAGCCCAATGGATAACGGACTGGTTTGCATCCCAGAGATCTGAGGTTCTCGCCATGCCTGCAGGAGGCATGCGTCACCAGACAGAGCCTATGTTGGTAATCATTTATGTTTAGGGTTTTAGGCTAGAGCCCCTGGTGGTGCCTGCATAAGCAATCAGGTTTTAAGCATTTAAATATGCAGGCCCCTTCCCAAAAATCCAAAAAAGTTATATCTCTTTTGACTTCTGCAGTTGTAAAAAATAAAAAAATCAGTTTGTATGCATGTGTCTTTGTATATACAAAGGTGTTTGTATATACATACAGGTCAAAATGTGCATTGGCGGGTCAAAAATCTCTATCGCCCTTTGAAAAATTGAGTTAGGTGCATTTCTGATTGTATATCGGGCTCTAAAAGGTGCATATACAAAGGGAGAATCTTTCGTAGATTCTGGAAAATATTCCTGCTTTGTATATCGGTTTATATACAAAGCAAAATATACAAGGAGGTGCAAATATATATTTGCTACAGTGGCGAGGCAGAGATGCAATTGGTGGGGCCCACGGATATGCAAAACAGGCATACAAAGGCGAATGTATGTGGAGTATACATTCGAAATATACAAAACAAAGGCATACATTCCGGACCCGATTGGAAATTAAGCTGCAATAGATAGATTTTCAGGTCCGCGGGTTGTATATCGTGTTTGTATATGCGATATACAAGGAAGTATGCAAGGAAAGAGGATACAAGGTGGACCCGATTGAAATTTTCAATTTGTTCTATAACAGTTTGGGGTCCGCCTTGCAAGTTAAACTGTTGAATGTATATGCATCTTGCATATACAAGGATTTAAAAAGGGAATTTGTATATGTATATGTTTTTGCATATACAAGGGCGAAAAGGCAAAATGAAAGCGAGGGGCCACCGATAGGAGTGAGGTGCTGACGTGGCACGACCTGGTTGGCTAGTGACTTGGTCAACGTTTTTTGGGGCCGTCGATCTCAGTGATGGGGAGGTGATCAACGGCAGGTTTTGAATACCCTGCAGCAATGGGTTTTATTTGTGTGCAGCCGCATTTTGGGCGGGAAAATCTCCAGATGCATCTACTGTTGCATCCCACGAGTAGCTGAAGCAATAATGGCGAAATTCAGAGGGATGACCAATGGAGTTGACGGTTTAACCACCCAATTGATGAGAAAATCCCTGGGCGGCGGTGCAAATCCCGATCTCACCTTCTTTGTCCTCTGTTTCCCATCTACTGCATTCAATTTTTTAGCGCCATTTCTCATGCATTATATCTGGCAAAATTTTGACTTGCCATGTAATTAATTTGATGAGTGCACAGTCTTGGTATAAAGGCCAAACTGTGTTACTCATGTGGTTGTTGAAGACTTGGGCAATTTTTTTTTGTGTGAATAATGAAATACAGAGCATTTCCTATCTATTTTTATCTCTGTGGAGTTTATGTGTTGCATCTGAGTTGTATCTTGCACATATATTCAGTTTCTTGTCATTGTATATGAAAAATGCGTTATTGCATGTGTTTATCTATTTGTCTCCACTTGTTGTATGCATTTTCTTCTTCTGAATCTAGTTGCTAAGGGTTTCTCATATTCTAGGGTATAGTTTTGTTGTACCACATGCCTAATCTGTAACTTCCATTCAAAGAGTGGATTAAATTGTTTTAGGTTAAGGTATGGAGAAGAATGTATGTCAACTGGGATATCTATAAGTATGGACAGTTAAATACTTATCCTTGGGTGGTGTTTGTAAGGCAAATACCAGTCCTAACCCCTTGAAACTCGAATGCCAGTTGCAAGCCATTCTTATGTATATGTCTAGTTGACTCCTTGCCCTGAGATAGGCACCGATATGTTCTTGTGAAGTAGTTATGATCCAAAGCCCCTGTCTTGCATCCAAACCATCAAATTTAAACCATCCAAAACCCGTTAGTTGTAGGAGTAGGATTAGGAGCCCCTGCATACTCTCATCCATAACCAGACACATATGTCCAATAATGTTGCTAACCTTGTGATTTGTCACACAAATCGTGGTCCATACATGAGAGTATTCTGCCTATTATCACAAAGCTAAATCTTTTTGTCATACGGTAAGTCAATGTTACATCTTTAGCAAATAGGGATACCCCCCTTGGTGCAGCAGAACCAGAAGTGAAGGGGAGGCAGCTCACGCAACCTCCCGTTTTTGCTGGCCGGATCTGCTCGTGCATAGGAACTGGCAAACCCTCTACCGATCCGGGAAAATAACCACAGTCAAAATAAGTATGTTCAAACTATTTTGCAACAATTTGTTTTGCAAGGCTATAAGCTAGCGAATATTCACTTATCTGTCAGTACTATATTATCTTTAGATTAATGTCCTAAGTCAAGATGACAATATAGATGATTTATATAACATTCCTTAAGCTAGTAACATAGGTAGCCTAATGTATGCTATTGTTTGTACAAGAAAAAACATTTGCCCAAGCAATAGGGGTTATTCGTAGATGTATGTCTAACCTTAATAGTAAGCATTAAAAATGTGGGTCGATTATTTGATACAAGTGGCTTTGTTGATTTAAATTAAGATGGCGATTTGGAAAGGAGGAGATCCGCAAGTGGATATGTGTTCTCTATTTGGAGGAGCTATCAGTTGGATTAATAAGCAACAACCCACAATTGTCTTGTCCACTATAAAAGCAAAGTACATGGCTGCAACACATACCTGTAAAAATGTAGTGTGGTTATAGAGGTTGTATGCAAATTTTAGTTTCGATTGCAGACAGGTAAAAATCAAATGTGACAATCAAAGCATTAATTGTTTTACGAACAACCTAATATACCATGTTCGTATGAAACATATTGATACTTAACATCATCTTGTCTATGAAATGATCAAAGCAATAGTCATTATACATAATGTTGACACTTGAGTTAATGTTGCAAATTCTCTTACTAAGTGAGCACAAACAAGTTTTGTTAGTGCAAAAAATCATAGGTCTTATCTCTAGTAGCACCTAACTTATTTTTAATTTCCTATTATGTTTTTGAAATGTAAATATCAAGTGAAAGAATGCTAGACTTAGGTATCTCGCTCATCTTGCAAATCCTAGGTCTTGTAAATTGTATTAATTTTATAGACAAATTTATGTATTATCTCTAAAAATCATGGAGTGGGCAATATGAGATGCTCATGTGAGGATGAAAACATTATTTATTTATTAATCATTCTCCAATATACTTGGGATATTGTACAAGGCATTGAATAAAGAGTTTACATTGAAATGGCCAAAATTAAGAGATATAAAACATTTTCCCATTTTTGATGTTATCACACAACATTCATTACCCTTATAGAGCCCCTAGATTTAGGAAATTGATTGATTTGACCATTACGTTAGAATTTATGGCACATGAAAGAGGTTAAAAAGAATTACTTATTATTCTGAATTGCTTGACTATGATTATAAGAACTTAGAATTTTTGTTGACTCGTGGTTTTGAAATACCACTTGACAATCTCTTGTTTTCAACCTTTCTATATATTGATATAAGTTTAAATACATCTTTTGCAAGTAATTTGTTATCAAATTGCAGTTTATCAAAGAGATAAGTGGATTGTGCTGATGTACGATTAATAAAAGCTTGAGTCTTTTTGGTAAAAAAATTTGAGCAAGAATTTCTCCACGCATATCTTGTGTTCATATGATTTGCAAATTAATGTTTGTTTCTCCATTATTTCATTATTTGATTTATCACATTTTTAATTAAATTGAAACACTTAGATTGTTAATACTCTCATTATTGTGTTGTTCAATTGTATTCAACAACTTAGAGACACCAAAACTTAATAATATATCCAAGATGGATGGAAAGCCCTTCCCTAACACAACAAACCCCTATGGAGGCTTGGCTCTGGTGACAAACTAGATGATCCCACAACACCTCCACCCAATGGTAGCTTAGTGGCCTAATTATGATTATTTATAAAGATGTTATGCCTAATGAGCACTTAAGACACTTGTTTGTGTTTGATCATATAGTTTTTCTTGAACTATGCTTACAATTTTGTTTTGGTCTTTTATTATTTGCTTTAATGATCCCTTCTGCATACGTGATTGGAAATTTGATTATTTGTGTTGATCCTTGGATTACTTTCCCAATCTAGAAGATCAATTTAATGTAGCAGTTTTCTCTTACTGTGTGAATCCATCGCACTCACTTTTTTGTGTGGTTAATAGATACAATATTCAATTTTTTAAAATGGTTGCTAATTATAAGATATATTATTATAATTTATCAATTGCTTATAAAGTATAAATTAAATATATATTTAGTCTTCATATATTTTCACCATCCTTATTATACTTTAAAAACTTTTAACTTTTAAAAGATTTAAAAGTATGAATAAACTAAAATCTAACTTTTAAAACTAAAATCTACCTTATAACTTTTAAAAGATTTAAAGTATGAATAAACTAAAATCTAAAAAATAACAATCTTCCATTTAAATAGTTGCATCTTAATTACAACAATTAAATATTGCAAATCAAAACTCGTAATATAATTGTAACAGTTTAACAAACCCGATTACATAATCTAACAAAAATTAAAATTAACAAATTGTCCTATTTATAAAAAATCAATTAAAAATCTTTACTCAAAAATATATTATTTACACAAAAACAATTGTGACAATTGTGAGACAACATAATAAATTTTACACGAATTAACCTAGAACTAAATCTTTTACCATTTCAACTTTGATCATTCGAGTTAAATAATGAAGTACCTTATTTTTTTTTTTGAATTTTTGTTGGTTCACACTAATTAATTTGATAAAATAAAATTAGGATTTACAATCTAAGCTTCATTAATATCACCTTCAACAAAATGTCAGTTTAACTACATCGAGTAGTTTTGCCAAATAAAACATAATTGAAGCATAAATTCGCCTCAGTCTATATTCTGTAATTGTAATTATTTTCTTTACAGATCTTGCTGCCCATGACTATTACAAAATGTGGGATTGCTGATGATTTCTATGTATACACATGGGACAGCTTGAGGCAACCAAAAAATAATTCAGAAAGATAGCTGTTAAGAGGCATACTGAGCAACAACTCTGCCAAAGTTCTTGAATCCAAATGTAGATTTCTCGGTAATACAAGAACGTAAATATATTGAGTATGCTTTAAGAAATTGAATATAGAAGTCATGATTTCAAACAAGAGTATCTATAGCATTATAGGCATTCAAGATATTGGCTCAACATAAACAGTATTGCAAATATTAAAAATAACTTGTCACGGCAGATCTCTAATCTGTGACCCAATTTAACCACGAAAGTCATTCAAGGACATCTCCATTCCCTTCATAATAGCACTTTCTCATCTGTCATTTTGCCCATACAAACTACATATAAGTAAATCAAGGACATCTCCCTTTCTCCTTGTGATTTCACTTTCTCATCTGGCATCCGTCATTGATTTTCACAATAACATAGGCAGCACTCACAAAATAAAACATAAAATTAGCAATAATCTTAAGCAGTAGAGTGATTCACTCTTGATATGCATGTCTTTTCAGTCCAATTATCACCGAAGAAACTTGCAGGCTTTTCAAGCACAATCCTAGACACTAGTGGTACATATTTAATACCTACAACCAACAAACACCATATGTAACATACAGGCCAAAACATGTCCAATAATAAAGGGTAAGTACAAAACTCCCAACCTTACATAGGAACCACAATTTCCCGAGCCTTACAATTCAGTCTTTCCAGAAGACATTTGAAAATAACACACTGATTTTAAGTCCACTGCCCAAAGAAAGAAGGCTCAAGATTCTAACTATTGACAACAAACTCCCAATGGAGATCAGGCATTAATCATGTTAAAAGTAAATCTTGACAGCTGCTGTGGAATAGTTGAGATAACCGGACCATATCTCTGAAATCAAGTACTGTAGTATTAGATGCATGATTTTGAAGGATGAATAACAAGAGGCATTATATGGAAATTTTTCAATTAACTAGAGTAATTTAACTCAGAATGACATATGCATTGTCAATCTTATAGTTCTAGTGAAAAACAAAGCCAGGAGGTATTAATTGATACAAAGCACTGTACCTGGACATTGTCATAGAGCTCAAACAATGGAACAGCAAGAAGTTTCAGGTTTTTGGGAACTGCAAAATATTCCCTTTCAGATAAATGAACTAGGAAGAGTTTCTTGCATTCCTGCAGAAAAGATTTTCCAACAAATTCAGCGTGAAACGTAAAATGTGCATAAATTGAAATAGTTAATAACATAACTTGAAACCATTCCTCACCTTTGGTTTTGTTATGTGTGGCGGACAATAAGGATACATTAATGTCTCAAAATTAGGTCTCCACCATACAGCAACACACTCTCCAATCTATGCTGAGAAAAGATATAATCAGCTTGATCTTTTGCCTCTGTAATGTGCATGGCAGAATAATGATAGGCTAGTGAAACAAAAAGACTGAATAGCAACCATGATCTTAATCTAGAAAAGCACGAATGACCCAGAGAAATCATCCCATTACCAAAGCATAAACTTTTCATATTTAATACTACTTGCATCTGTTTGCTCAATCATAAACTGTTATGCCTCCAATCACATTTATCATTTTCTTCTCTAGAAAAAGGCTTAGGAAGTATTACTTCTTACTATATCTTCCCCCATATTATACTGAATGTATTTTCTCATAGCATAAAGCTAAAAATCTCATGTTGTTCCATCTAAAACTATAGTCATTTCCCGTCTGTTGGAATCTCTAGCTGAAATTTCAAATAATGCATTTAGCTATTCTAGCTAGATAATGAACACAATAATGAACCTTGTGTTTTATCTTTAATCTTTTTAGCTTTTGTCCTAAAGAATGCACGAACCCATACTTCCTGCAAGTCCTCCTGTTGCTAAGTTGAAAATTTAGTTGCAAACTAGACTTTGGACCATCCCATGCCAAATCTTTCTATCCTTTTGCAAAAAAGGCTTCACTTACTACTCATCCATCACTTGAATTGGTTAACGACCACCATCATCCAAGGCAAACATACCAAATCCTTCAATAAAATGTCCAAATCATGCACCTAGACTGCACAATTAACTTTAGATTTGACCATTTGAGACCTTTCCCATCACATTTTCAGCCACATTCTCAACCTCAAAACATAGAATTGCATCCACAAGAAGCAAAAAAATGCATCTTTCACTTCGCATGTTCTAATAACCATCAAGACAACCAGTCATTTACTGATAAGAAGTCTTTCCCACCAATACTAGAGAAATGATGTGCACCAGCACAGGCTTCAAAATGAGAAGTTAAACTGCTCAAAAATATAAATCATTGCACCCCAACATTCACAACCAAACATTTCATTCTTCGAATGTGTTAAAACACCTATGACTGCAATGTCCACAGTGAAGGCCTTTGTAAAAGAAAACCAACAACTGAAAGAGAGTATGTAGTTACATGAAAAGTATGGCCTCGCAGAGATAAATTCCATAGACACTTAAAAACAAAGAGAACAGCTACATTGCCTTTTTGGTTCAATAATTTCTTCTGCAATTAGCATATATAAAACTGCCATTCAAGGGAATGGTCCTATTTTGTCTTAAAACCTCTCTTTTTTATATGTGACAAGCAGTGACCAATCAGGGAAGACCAAGTCATTTCACATAATCACAACAACAAATATGAAAGAAAATTGTCTGCACCATATCCAATGGTAAATGTCCATTTACTAAGCCTATGTGAATTGGATTGCACAATCTAGCAACTATAAAATGTGAAGTAAATTCAAATAGTACAGTACCGTGCAACAACATTGCCATGCTAATAATGATCTTAGTCTGCAATATGTTAGCCTTTTACAGGCTTTGTTGATGATGTAATCTCTAGTCTATTTAAGGTAAGGTTTTGATAAGCTGACTCAAATCAAATATATTAATATACAGTACAACTTGAAAAACAAACGAGATACTCATAGACACATCAGAGAGCAGAATACTTAAGTATAATACATTAGGAATAGGCATATACATACGGTGTTACTACGTAAGACAAAGCTGAATACTCAGAGAACTCAAAACGCTGCTTCCTTGTTCAGAGACCATATATTTATATTTTACATAACTTGGCTATATGTAATAAGTAATAACCACCCTAGTTTTTTTTAATTTTCAACTGTAAACAAGATACTAACATGCAATCTCCTCAACACTTTCTAATCACCTAGATCCCAAGATGGGCAAGATGAGAGCATACAATGAGTTGGATTCCACACACAACTATCAAGTGCAGCTACTGGAGTAAATGCATTACAATGCTCACTGCGACACACTAGGCAGCCAAGCCGTCCACAATCTGTGCTTGTTTAGCGGAGTGTGTCAATACGACAAGCCGACCTAATCTACACCTCTTTGGGGGACAACGTGCATGCAAGCCACTGGCAAAATGTCTAAACTTGCTCAAACCAAAATGGTTGATATAGCAAGTTTGTTCATGCCAAAATGGGCTGAAAGAAAATGCTATAATGACTAGCAATAAACCATCCAGTTTTTACAAAATGTGATTATTGCAAATAAAATAAAATATAACAATGAGTAATGGCTGCAATAAGAATCTTAATAATTCTGATTTCAGACTGAAATATACTGCTGCAACAATTAATCACTGTGTAGAGGTACATAAATCCATTCCAAACAATATTAGGAGCATACCCATTAAAGATTTGATGTTGTAGATGGAGGATGTTGAATCACAACTCAAAACACTCAAGATACCTTTGAATTCACTGTAGGACAGGTCTGATATGAATTTGCAGCAGCATGAGGGTTTGTAGATGACACAGTGAAACCCTAACCAGCGAAGTGCTCTCCACAAGAAACTGATTTTGACTTCAAATACTTCAGATTTTCACTCCATAGAGTGTGGCACCTCCCAACAGCAAGGTAGACTACCAGAAAATGCTAAGAAACCCTTTCAAACAAAATCGTTCTTCCTCAAAATGGGTGCGGCCCTACAGCAAATCAAGATGGTACAGCCTCTTGGCTGCTATATTGTATCAAACACCCAAAACTCACCACAAAATGTCAACAAAACATGAACATTTTCTCCATAGACTTCCTCTGAATACATAAAATACTCAACATAAAAACAAACTTATCCAAACCCCTGCGGCACAATGGGAAATTATCTGCACTCAACCAAATCCCCAAAAAACTAGAAATCATGAAAACTTCACACAACAATGGCACAAATCATTCAGCACAATGGCAACCTCTGTATGAAATTGCTCCGATGGATGTGAGGGTTTTCATCCCCAAACCCAATATCTTCCTGCATTCAGCACAAATATGATTTCTGTATGAAACCACCAAGTCCAGCTAAGAGGGTTTTTGTCCCTGAAACTGGTATCTTCAAGAGGGTTTTCGTCCTCAAAAAATATGAGAACACAAGTTCTCACTCAAAGCAAAAGCAAATAAAATATCATGTCTAACCTCATAAATGAGCTCCAGCACTCCTTTTATAACTTTTTGGAGTGAATATAATAATACTTTTTCTTTTTTCCCTCCAGAAACTCCTTTTTGAAAATAAATAATGAACTTATTTTCAAAATAATAATTCTTTTTCATGAACAAGTCCCCCATGTGCCTAGCACCCTTGTAAGCACAACTTAAACACCTTTCAAATGAGTAGTTACACATAAGTTGTCTTTTTAGAATAATACTTTTTAAGACACCTTAAGTAATAACCATTTAATTATTTAGTTATCCACCCAAGTTGTGGAAAGTATCTGAATAAACCAAATATGAAATTCTAACCCTACCATAATGCCCCTGAGGGTTAAGGATAATGACCCGAACCAACTTGGCGTCAATCTAAAAATAGCCTGCTTCTCCAAAAAGTGTGGAGAGCTCCCAAAAGGTCGGAATTGCATTCAAGGAAGCATGGGATTCATCAAGATCTCTTGAACTCACTGCCACTGTCAGAAATCCAACCTAACTAATCATGCGTCCTCCAAGAAATGTGGAGTGCTCTCGAAGAAATAGAATCACACCCGGAAAGTGTCATTGGACTCATGATGGCTTCCTAAACTCACTGCCATGAATAATACTGCTGCTAGAACAATCATGTGCTCTCCAAGAAATCTGGAGTTCTCCCTTACACCACCTTAGCCTACGAGAAAACTCGGAAATAGGCTAATTGTTCACAAACGGGTTACATGCAAAATGGGGACATTACACTATAACAGTCACAAATGATCCATCAGACCAATCCCACACAATGGCTGCACCAAGCTTTTGAAGTCTAACAGTGTCTAGCTGTTCAAATTACATTGGTACAACCAACAAAACCTGTAGTCAACAATCACATTCCTTACAATAGAGTAAATGCTAACTATTTGTGAGTGTAATGGTCTAGTGTGCAACAAGTTTGGGGAGCAAATGAAAAATGACAAGTTCACTCAAAAGTTCACCCCAAACTTGTCTCATAGAGAAAATGTAGACTCCTGAATGCAATGTAGAAATAGATAATGCTGTTTATACTCACCTGCTCTCCGTGCAGGTAAGAACTCACCTGCAAAAGTCGCGGGGGTGGGGGGGGGGCGTGGGGTGGGATCTACCTTTCTATACATAATATCCAGCTGCACTTTTTTTTTAAATCTCCATCTCTAATAACAATTGTCAAACCCAATTTAAGAGAACTAAATGGCTTGAAAGTTGTCACAACCCAATAACTTATACAAATGTTTACACTCCGTGTGTGGAACAAAAGTAAAATGGATTTGCCAAAGCAATTTGGAAATCATCCGTAGTTTGAACAAAGGGCTTGGGAATTTGACTTCTGCAATCAATTTGGATATTCATGACCGACCTGATCGCAATTTTAAGAAGATTGGATATGCTCATAGAAACTATCTTGAGCTAGTTGTGCCTGCCCATCAAAGCCACAAATGGATTTGATTGGTGGGGTCCTTTAAATGTGCTACTCCACAAGGAAATGAATTCCAATATGATGACATTTTTTATCCAATGCATTTAAACCTAAGTTACCAATATGGGTTTGGGGTTTGGGTATGGGGGTCCGCCATTTTGGGGGGTGGGCGAGGAAGGGGATATGGGTACATTACAATTCAGATAAAGCCAAACAAAAACAATGAAAAAAAATAAAAAAGTTATCCACAAAATTAGCCCTAATATCAATCATAGTTCACCAACTCGGACTCGGAGAGTACTTGGCAAGCCAAAAATTTCTGACTCGGCTAAAACTCGCCAAAACTTGGACTCGGCAAAAACTCGGCGAGTAGTCACCAAAAACTCAGCCAGAAGACTCAGCGAGTTAAACCTGCAGGTACTCACGCGGGTTAAAAACTCGTGAGTACTCTGCAACTCGCTGAGTATTCGCCGAGTTGGTGAACTATGATATCAATGTTAAATACATAAAAATAAAAATAAAATAACAAAACATTAGTAATGATTGTTAATTCAAAATACTAAACGAATTGACACGACATCACATAGGTTTATATTGTCTGTTCAAAATAGGAAAAATAGTAACCAAACTCAAAAGCTATGTGAATAAATCATCATATTGCTTTATTACTCATTAGAAATATATGCATTAGACTAGCAACAGCTTAGCTACTTGTGAGTTCTTTTATTGTGTTTATTTTTTTTAATCGTCATTTTCTTAAATTATGACTGCCATAGCCAGACCAGCACTGTTTTTTACTTGTCTTTTTTATAGTCAGGTACCCAGGGTAATGGAAGAACCAGGCAGGTACCTGTACCAGTACCAGTACCAGTACAGGGACCTCCAGGACGGTATATGGTAACATAGGATCAAATATAAGAACATTACTAAAACTTGCCTCTAGTTTCAAAATGGAATGAACCTCACCATGCCAAACAAGAGGTCAACAATAAGATGAAAGTACCAAGAAATGTAAGCGAATGCTCCAAGAAGAGCAATAGGTGCCATCTAGAACAGAAGAACCTTTCAATAATGCTCATCATAAATAAACTCCTCCATCTCATCCAACTCGCATACAGAATTATTGGAGAATTCCATTTTTCAATCAATCTATCTCATCATATAATACCATCCTCCAAATTATTAAAAGAACACCAATCATACAGTAATAGTTGCTTGTGAAAACTGGTGACAGCAATATCTCTCCAATACATCTCTTAATTCAACAACATGCTTCTCAATTATTTGATTAAGGTCTCTTATTTTATAAATCTAAAATGTATTTATCTATTAACTGAATGTGGCTTTGTTGATTCAAATGCTTAATCATCTCTTACTTCTTTGCCAATTGTCACAATTATCATCAAATGACAAAATATTCTATTTAGCAGTAAGAATGAAATGTGTTTTCGAATGTCATATTATACTATCCTCCAAATTATCAAATGAAGCCACCAATCATACGGTAACAGTTGCTTATGAAAACTGGTGACACCAATATCACTCCAACATGTCTCTTAACAATATTTTTCTCAAGTGCTTGATTAAGGTCTTGTTGTAACATTTTCACACATCGCCCCATTGCAAATGGGGACCCCCTTTTTCTCGATTCGCCGTCATTTTGCTTTGATCTTGCAGTTTCTTGCCCTGATCCATGAAACTAGGAAAGAATATCCGAGCAGTTAGCCCACTAGGAACATTAGGAATGCTTGAAGCAGTGAATTTTCCTAAGGATAAGTGAAACCCTGACTATCATTCCTCGATCAAAACTGACCAATCCATGGCATAAGTCCATCATTCCATAAGAAAGGTGCTAATCCTTCACTCAGTGCTAATTCCAGACGCCAGTCCCAATCTAGAAGTCCAATCCAGAAGTCTTGTCCGAAAGTTCCTATCCCTGAGTCCTGTTCCAAAAGAATTCTTGCCCGGAATCCTGTTCCAAGGTCTACCCAGATTCTTGTCCCGACAAGGTCCTGAATTCGATAAAGCCTATCACTCCTTGGCATTTTCATCTTTTCACCATGGAACTCCGTTCCCGGCCCGGCAGCCCTACTCCTGTGGGACTAATCCAAAGGATGTTCTTCTGATCCCAATCCAGGACTCAATCTCAGATCATAACTCGGAGGATTTCCAAATCAATAGAGTTTTTTTAGGGACTTAGAACAATTTCGAAACGACGAATGCCCAAACACCCCTCCGGAAGACTGGAAACTGTGCACAGGAATATTCCTAGTCGCATATTCCAGTACCAACTAGAATATGCGCCCAAGGAAGAATTTTCTTCTTGGTCGCATATTCCAGTACCAACTAGAATATGTGCCCAGGGAAGAATTTTCTTCTTGGTCGCATAATCCAGTAGGTACTGGATTATGCGCCCAGGGATGATTTTCTGCCTGGTCGCATAATCCAGTACCTACTGGATTATGCACCCCAGGATAAGGATTGTCTTGTCCAGTCTGAACTTTGCAATTTGTCAGGAAGTCATTTCCCGAACTTGTCCATGGGTGCTTACATGAAGAATTCACCGTCTGTTAGAAGGATTTCGCCATGAAGATTGAAATTCCCTGAGAAGCATGAAGGAAAACTCCTCATTCCGGATCCCGTGCCAATGATCAAACCTCTATGAAGCAACTAGAACAACTCAAATTCCACTTGAACCAGAAGAAAAAGACCTTAAGGCAAAATCCAAGCAAAAAATGATCCAAGTCGCACTTTTCACCTGCGGGTGGATTTTGCGCTCAGGGAAGAAATTTGTCCTGGGGCGCAAAATCCAGTTACAGGTGGATTTTGCGCCCAGAGAGGAGTTCTGGCAAGGTCGTTGAATCCTTGTCCACAGGGAATGTGCGCTCCTAGACAGCTGACTGCAAGACCTACAAGAAAAAAATGCCAAATAGATTCCAGTTCCCTCCGAAGTATGTAACATGAATGGATTCCTGTTCACAAGTGCAAAATTGTGGCCTTCCAGCTGAATGAAATCCATCAGGAAGAAAATTTCCAAGACTGGGCATAATTTTGACAAGGAAACCTGAAAAATGAAGAAATTTGGACTCTGGACAAAAGTTTGTCCCTGGTCGCAAAATCCATGACCAGGTGGATTATGCGCCCAGGGAAGAAATTTGTCTTGAGCGCAAAATCCAGGACCAATTGGATTATGCGCTCCTGGACAAGCAAGAATCCAGGACTCCCAGGAATCCCCAACCAACTGAAATCCACGCTCCAGGACAGGTGAAAATCCCTGACCACCTGGAAATTCCTCCTGTCTATGCCTAGTAATCTTGGAATGGAGGAAAAGTCAGTCCAACTGTGAAGAATACCAAAAAGTGAAGAAAATCCTTTATTTGTTCAAGAATTTGGAATGAAATTAATCAATCATGCAAGTTTATTTCCTATTTTATCTTTTGATTGCATTGCATTTAAGGATCTTGTTCATCGTGACTACTCGGGGTTCCCCTATTTTGCAGGAATCCAGGACAAGGATAAGCTTCCATGAAGACAGAGCTCAAGGATGATCAAGGACTATCTCAAGCAACATGAAGTTCCAATACCGGAGAGAAGGACTACTTCCAACACCAGACGAGGAGACTACATGTGAATTCCACAAGAAGAAAAGAAAAATTCAGACTTCAAGGACACAGGAAGGGTTAGCATCAAGATCCTCAACGGGAGAGGATACACTTCAAGTTCCACATCAAGGACTTCAGTTCCGAATAAAAGGATCAATCCTTGGAGAGCCAAGGACAAAAGAACAGTTCACCATCCATCGAGAAGAACGAGAATCCACATCGGGACAAAGAATTCCAACTCAAGAATCCATGACCTCTAAAGGACTACGGCCTTGGTCGGAAAGAATTCCAAACGAAAGATTCCTGAACCAATTGAAAAGTGCGCCCCTGCTCAAGGAAGGATTCCTCCACATGAAAATCATGTTCACCCTAGAATCTGCGCTCAGGATAAAGGATTCTAGGACACCATGGAATTTGCGACCAAGGAGCAAGACAAACAGACAGTTGACTTGTCTCACCTACCTACCAAGCAGCTTAGTCAGCCAGGACAGATGGCAGCTTTTCCCAGGACAGGGGGCAGCATCCCATAGGGCCTATGACATGTTCATCCCTATCTCTTTAGGGTTTGCACGGATTTTTAGGAGATCAGATCTCCTCACCTCCTCCTTTGGGTTATGTTTGCCTATAAATAGGCTAGGGTGTTTCATTTGAAAAGGGGGGCTCTCTCTTTTTTTTCCTTTTCCTCTGATCCTCTTCTCTTCTTTCATCCTCCCTTGCTTTCTGAGCAGTTGGACTGTACATTCTTTCTTCATCACTCCATTTCTGCACTTCTGTTGAGCTGAAACTCCAAGGATCAGTTGGATTGTTGTAATACAGACTTCCAGAGCAATAATATAAGCATTGAAGAATGGTGTTCATATGGTTCTTTGGATTTCTGACATGGTCTTCTTGATTTCTTGAAGCATATCTTAAAGTTTCTGAAGTTATTTCCTTTACTTTCAAGCTTTTCATTAGTTAGAATGATGGAGATTATTATTGTTGAATGATTGAATCTGTTTGTTCATACCATTGGTGATCTGTGGCCTACAAATCACCGTGCATGGTTAGCCTGAACTAATTCCAAGTCTAACTTCGATTGTTCTACATGATCAGTTCCATCTCCCTTGCAAGGACAGTCTGAAAATCCTTACTTCCCCTCAGAAGATAGCACCATCCCTGCCTCGCTGTTGTCTCATGACGAAGCAGAGGACTGGTTCCAATTTCCATCCTTAGCAGTGTTGATGTTTGTTTTTGGACAAATCAACAATTAGAGTGAAATACAAAGTATCTGACTCCCTCTTGAGCAAAGCCTCTCGAATGCTGAACGAAGTGATCAAACAAGATGACTCCAAGGTTCCTTTCTGATGATTTTGTAAGAGACAACTCAGTGACTAAATATGATTTTGCTGGTAAACACAAAGGGACTTACGCAGATTCTTCTTCATTCACTAGCTTGTTCCTCCTTCAGTGTGGATGACATATGTACAAGGTTTCAATAATGAAGAAAAGTAAAAAGGTGAGGGTTTAGGAAAACTAATCTAAGGTCAATGAAGTAATGATGATGTATTGAATAGACAAACTCCTTGAATTAACCTAACTTCACTTCGCCAAGGATGCCTACAACTACATGAAGTTGGTGCAATCTCCTAAGGTTTTGCGAATAGTTTTCAAATCATGAAGGCTTATATGAACACCCATAAGACGGCGCAGCTCAAACAAGCATTCACAATCGAACTTATACAAATTAAACTCAGACTAGCTTTACACAACACTTCACCAGCGATGAATGTTAAAAGCATGAGCTAGGAGTTGATCAAATATTCAATACAACAAACATTACAACAAAGAGCTTCTAATCTATTTCTAATCTACTTGAAACATCTCTCCATTCCATTGAAGTACAGGAAACCAAGTTACTCCACAAGATAACACTTAACACCAAATAAACTTCCAATGTTTTGCATTACTCTTGAGAAATATTTACAACAATTCCAAGTCCTCTCAGAGAATTTTGAGAGTCTCTTCTATTCTACTCCTAAAATCTACTCTCTACTACTACTGATGATCTACTAATCTATATCTATTACAAATGAGGCAACAAGGTCTTTATATAGTGCTCCAGGATACAATGAATGGCTAAGATCATTTTGATAGCCAAAGGTCTAGATCATGCCACCTCAGAGGTAGTTACAACAATTTGCTATTTTTAGCACAAAAGAGAGAGGCAATGAAGGCACGTTTTCCAATGTGATAAGGTAAGGCGAAAGCATTTAAAATATCTTCCACATAGGAATCCCTTTGGCTTCTTTCATTAAATGATACATTGAATGCATTAAATAATGCGGCTAATCAAAATTGAATGATGTGTACTCGCCACATAGATGCCAACTCAGCATAGTTTGAAAATTGTATCATCTTTGTGTGATGTATTCAATGTGATTGCTTGAACTTGTATGTTTAGGAATACATCTTGTAGATCTTGCCTTGTTCATTCTTCTTGTAGACTGGATGTATGAAACTTGTTGCTTCACTTGATTAACTTCATAATTCTTCCTTCTTCTTGTAGGTAAGTTGATATGATGATCTTCTTTGATGATGCTCCTTCTTGAAAAGTGAGTTATAGAGTAGATGATGAAGCTTCATTAATGACATGGAGTAGAAGTCTCTCTTGGACTTGAAGGTTGAATGGAGCTTGAAGTATGATGGATGAATATCTTTGCTTGATGTAGAAGACTTGATGAAGTAATCCTTCATGATGACCTTTGAATTGACCCTTTGGAGTGTAGATAATAACACCTTCTTTGGATGTGAAATAGATGACCTCTCAAGGAGACTTTGAAGATTGTAAGAATTTGACTTGAAGCTTGTAGAACTTGACATGAAGCTTGGATGGATGAAAGTCTTCAAACATGATGCCATTGATGAAGTATACTTGAACTTGATGTGATCTTTTGGAAAGGTGTTTCCTCTGCAACTTGAAGATTACCCAGATACTTGTCCTTGATGACTTCTTGGCTTCACCAACACCCCTTCCTTCAATGATGAACTTGATGATCTTCAAAGGCGGCTAGCATGATGCTCCTTACTCCTTGCTTGAAGGTGATTCCTTGGATAACTCCTTAGCATTATTGATGATCCTACAAGACAAGGTAAACGATATATCAATGACCTCATAAGATAAAACATGTAATAATGCCACTTCAAACTTAGGCGCAAATATAGGCAAAAATAGGAACAAAGGGCGCCTAACTCAATTTAGTCCCACATTCATCACTCAAAATGATTTTAATCAATTGCAAAGATTTAAAAAAGGTCAATCTCCCTTAAAATTCATTCAAAAGGTGTCTTCAATATAATTTCTCCCTTAGGCGCCAATCTAGGTGGTAGGAATAAGCATGAGCGCCCAACACAAATGGCTCACAGTAGTAAATGCTTTGGAAAGACTCCGTCACCTAGGCGCCTTAATCAAATAGTGGTTTTATATCAATTCTTCTAAGGCGCTCATAAAGATTGGCATGGAGGATGTAAGGCGCCTAGCCTAAGGTAGTTGTTTTTTCAAGATTTGGATCAGTACACCATGGCTTTGGCTCCCTCATTCCTAGGCGCCACCTTAGATTGTTTACAACGAAACCTTTAATCCTTATTCCTCCTAGGCGCAACTTGGAGTGTTTAAACATTTCCTTCTATACTAGGGCGCCACAAAGGATAATTCGATGCATGAAGGGCGCCTATCACCCTAAGACGGAGTTTTGACAACTTTTCAATCAAGGCGCTCAAAGTGGTTTGCTCTTGTGTTCATCTCATGTCAAGGCGCAATTCCGAAGTTGGTTGGAATGATGGGAGGCGCCCTGAGTTGCAGGCGCCATCTGGAGTCATGGCGAGTAGAGAAATGCGCCCAGAAAAGGGAGTCCAAGGAGTAAGGTATATTGAAAAATATATTTAAGTATAAGTTTAGAGATTAAATTTCTTATACTTTAAATATTTAAGTATAAGTTTAGAGATTGAATTTCTTATACTTTAAATATTTTTCAATATACCTTTCAGGATGTTTGAGATAGGTCTCAGATCCACCAGATTTAACATGTAGATTATAGAATTTGGAGGATCCACCAGATTTCAGACCTAGTCAATTTTTCAATGTTTTAGGATATCAGGCTATCAGACTTAGTCATTTTCAGGATATTCTCAAACATACATCAAGGATTACATACTCTTTCTTCCTAAGGCGCCCATTTGACCTAGCATATTTTCAAGATCCCAAGCCTTCTTTTACAAGGCGCCCACTTTAGAGTGGGAGAATGAGTAAGGGCGCCTTTGCAACAACCTTCAAGTTTCCACTTCCAGAAGACTCCTATCACTGGGCGCCATTTTTAGGTTGATTTGATTTACTTACACCTTGGGCGCTTAAAATGATAATTTTTAACTTCTAAGGCGCCTGAAATGGTTCACTTGTACAAGAAGAGCGCCTTGTTCATTCACTTCAAAATGCTCACTTGTTGGTGTCCATTCATGACCCTTTCCTAAGGCGCCACATAAGGATTGTTCTGAGTAGGAAAATGGCGCCTAGGGTCAAATAGGTGTGAGATGGCGCCTTTCTATCTTTCATATTGCTCACTCAACGACTTCAATCTAATGCCAAGGGTCTAATAGTTGACTCCATCACCTTCAAATCACTTGATGAATTACTCCTTGAGGTTAGGCGCCCATTGGGTTAAGAACACTTACTCCAAGTTTTAGGCGCCATTTTGAGTGTTGAAGGGCGCCTAGACTCAAGTGAGGTGATTTGCAAATCTAAACATCTCCCACCTCCAAAGGGTTCTCCATAATAGGCACTATTGGATGATGATATTGGTATGAATTAGCGCCTAAGTGAAATGAGAGCCCCTTTCACTTTCAACCTCTACAACTTGCACTTGTAAAGTACTTTACACCAAGGCGCCAAAGCAAGGTACTTTGAAAGTGAAGGGCGCCTAAACTTTCTTAACATATTAGATGAATTCTGGAAGTCAAAATAGGTTACCTCTTTGAAGGCGCCATCAATCCATAGTTTAAATCTTATTTCTCATCAAGGCGCCTAAAGACAATAACAGCAAGGCATAGGCGCTAAAACTCATCTACTTTAACCTAAGGCGCAATTCTTGAGATTGTCTAGATGATGGAAGGCGCCCTAAGTTCTAGGCGAAGTTTTGAGGTGACCCTGGAGCAATTTCGCACCCAGAACTGACAGTACCCGAGGTAAGGTATATTGAAAAAAAATTCTTATACTTCAAATATTTTTCAATATACCTTTCAGGATGTTTGAGATAGGTCTCAGATCCACCAGATTTAACATGCAGATTCTAGATTTTTGAGGATCCACCAGATTTCAGACTTAGCCAATTTTCAGGATCTTCAGGATCAGGATACCAAACTTAGTCATTTTCAGGGTCTCAAACATCAAGATCAGGTCATCAAGGGGCTCTAAGACTCAAACACCACTGACTTCATCATGCAAAGGACATCATCCTGGTCTTAGCAAAGCACTGGAATTCAAAAAAGGGGGTCCCCATTTGCAATGGGGCGATGTGTGATTTGGTCACAACAAGCAGTAGTCTTTTCCATCAGTTAGTTTCCTGAACCCTTACCTCATCTTTTGCATTTTCTTTTAGATTTTCGCTAGGATTAATTTTCCAGAGCTTCATTGCCAAATCATACGCCTCTTCAAGAGTGGAACTTGGGAATTCCAAGTTGTCCATTTGTGAAGGAGTTCCATTTCACCCACAAATCTGAGTCCCAGGAGTGAATTCCATGTCCATGAAGCAGTAATTCCACGTAAGTCCCCCTCGTGATTACCAGCAAATCACATCATTCCACTAAGTCTATCCTACACCAGTCAAGACCTGACACAAAAGGAACCTTGGAGCAGTCTCATTCGATCACGAAGTTCAGCAGCTGAGAATCTTTATTCAAGAGAGGATAGGATACTCGGTATTTTATTCTAATGTTGTTGCAGTCACAAAAACCTCATCAACAAGTCTATTAATTTCTTAATCTAAATGTATTTCACTATTAACTGCATGTGGCTTTGTTGATTCAAATGTTCAATCATCTCATACTTCTTCATCAATTGATTACAAAGCAAGGTTCTAACCTCAAAAGTGTCATCATTATCACAATCATCATCAAGATCATAGTTGAAAAACAGTGATTACTCACTTGACTTGCAACTAATCGCGAGCTGAAACCTGGGGCGAGCAGTATTACCCGGGAGTGAGTAATTCATAAAACTCGCCACGAGTAATACCTAATGGCACACAAAAATCGCTGGTTAAATTGCCAAAACTGACAACTAGGGCAGAAAATTCAGCCAGCAGTTTAAAAACGCAATTTTTCATGAAGTTTTCTTTTTATGGATTTGCTTGTGGGCATTGAACGAAATTTTGAGGTTTTTGCTGAGCGCTGAGGCTGGTCGATGGGTAACCATTACAACTTGATCATTAACTGGCCTTTGTTGCTTAGTGCCACGACAATTTTCACCCATGCTCAACTTCTATAAATAAGAGATGATTTGAAAGAAACTAAGAAAGCCATCTGTTCCTCGCCATATGTTATTGATTTCTCTTCATGCTGTATGGTGCGGCTTCATAGGGGTGTTCGTAACATAACTTCTATATCAATAGAATCATTTTCTTTTATCAAAAAAATTGGTCATTGATTTTGGTTATTGTTCACAATGGCTGTATCCAAATGTATTCACATTTTGGCTTATTTAATAGCTGGAAGTTTCCTAACTGCTTCATGAAAACCATGGGCATTGTCTTAATAAATTCCCTCAATTCTTGTTTTGTCATGACGATTTTGTGTATGAGGAGCATGCTAATTTGGTTATGGATTGTTTTTTATTTTTTTTTAATATTCTTAATATATTTTTGTATATATAATTGATTTTGGAGTTTAAATGGGACAAGTTGAGTTTTGTAACATAATAAGCAATCTTCACACAGCTGATCATGGATATGCATTTTTTAATGATATTGAAACTGAAGTTCATATGTATTGAACTTATTTTTTGGTCTATGATGTGGATTGAAGTCTAATTTTAATCTATAAACACAGAATATCAGTAATATGTTATATAAATTCAGTAATATGTGTGTTTTTGAAAAATATTTTTAAAAAATAATGGATTTTTTCATGTTTGATAAATTTGCCAAGTTATTGCCGCATTTTCCCCAAGTTCTTGCCAACTCCCAAGTTTTTAAAATTTTTACAATACAACAACTGAGAACCATTCTTTGTTCTCTTCAACAAATTGAAAAACTTTCCCTAGATTTGAAAAGAGCAATACTAGGGCATACAGGTCAGAAATTGCTTTTTAGCGCTTCCCAACACTTCGGACAGGGATCAAAAATGACATTTGAAAGAAAAGATCGGATTTTCAAATTGGCTAATCCGTCCAAAATAATTTTAAAATTTTAAAATTAAAATTAGAAACAGAACAAATCTTGTTGCCACTTGTAAATTTCCAATTTTAAAAGAAGCACTTGTAGCCTATCACTTGTCTTCTGATAACACCTCTGCAACTTCAACATACTATTTGACTTTCCCCATATTGGCATATTGGAGGGCACCCATGGAGAGAGTTCACTACTTGGGCTTGCTCCTATAGACATTGTTGCATTCCAAGTAGATGCATCAACCATACACACAAGCCTTAGGGTTCCAATAAAGGAAATGTGACCCCTGTAGGGAGGGGGCTCTAACAATTTTTACGGAACAAATGCTCCAGACACTTCCCCTTCCTCTGCCTTGCCATCCATATATAGTGGTTTTCTTTTTAGTTTACTATAAAAGAAAACAAAACATATATGTTTAATTTTAGTTTACTATTTACCTAAACTTTTAAGTTCACTAAAATTGTTACAAAGTTATAAATGTTGTCCTTGCAAATTTGTGGTGAAAAGATTTTGGTGCAACAACACCTAATCTTCAAAAACTCGCGATCTGCATTTTGTCCCAACGGGCCAACCCTATAGCACTTCAAATTGTGAGTGCAATTGGAGTGTTTTTGGCTCAAAAGCACATGGATGATTTTGTTTTTGTGCAGTACAACATTCAATTGTGTGCAAAGAAGGTAGAGGGGATAAAGACACATGAGGTGTTTGATGTTAATGACATCGATCCATATTTAGATTGGATAGTTAAGGACGTGGATCCCATGTTTACTACTGATGAGATAGCTAATTTGGAGAGGGACGCAGCTAAATGGGCAGCAAATGCAGCAGCAAATGAGGAGGTAGAAGGCAAGGCATCAGAATGGGCTTCATCAGATGCACATCATATGCCTTTAGCCCAAAAAAGAAGTACATGTACCTTTATCCCAAAAAAAGAATGTCGATCTCCAATGTAGCAAGCAGAAAACAAAATTGATAATCACACAGAATAAGTGGGAGAGGATAGGATCTAGCTGTATGATCATCGCCAAAGAATGAAGTTAAAATTGAAACTATAGAGGTATAGTAACTTTGTATAATAATAGATAAATTAATAATGTATTCAAGAAAAAATTTACCAATATTTGTATAATATTTAAATTTTTATGGACCGAAACAAGCTAGGGGAGACTACTATTGTTTAGAGCTCCAATTTCTTTTTAGGGTTTTGTCAGTTCTGGCTGATCAGTCTACCACAACAAGCGCACATGGGGACCAAGATGGCCGTCCTCTTAACATGAAAGATGTCCTAATGATGAGTAATGCAATGATGAATCCTTCATGGCAGCTGTGAAGTAAATTCCTCAAAGAACTAAACATCACCAAAAAAAAAAAGTACAAGGACCTTTAGCCCATGAAAGAAAATGGTTGTCTCCAACATAGCAAGCAGAAACCAAGACAGATCACACAAAATAAGTGGCAAAGCAATGAAGCTGAAACCATAGAGGTATGGTACTTTTGCAATAATAGAGAAATCTTGTGTAGCCAGATTCGCCTGGGAACCGGCTAGGTCCGGGTCCAATTCGAACTGGGTCTGTGATCCGATTCAATTCACTTGTGGGTCCGGACATAATCCGAGCAAACTAGAGTGGGTTCGTCTAGCCGGAGCGATCCCAGGCAGGAAAAATCGAACCCGTCGCAAACCCGCCGTTTTGAATTTTTTTTTTTTAAAATATTTTTGACTATTTGACTTTGACCAATTCACCCTAAAATGGATTCCTAACCCTAAAAAGACATTTTAAACACCAAAACAAATTCATTTCACTTCATTTTGTTTGCAAAAGACAAATAGCATTCTTTTTGGCTAAACTTTCATTTTTGCTTGTGATTCAACAAAGGGAGTTGAAGACTGATTGTTGAAGGTTCCAAATACACTGCACAACTATTCATATTCATTTGCAAGTGTTTATTGGCTGCCAAGAAGATCATAGGGGGAGGTTTTAGGGTGTTTTTTTTTTTTTTTTTTTTTTTTTTTTGTTGGTAATTTTGCATTTTTAAACAGCAAACAAACTCTTTTCATTTTTCTTAGTTTCTATGAATGTATCACAATGCATAACAAGTTAACATAAACGAGTTAGGTTTGTTTGTTTTTTTGAATGTCTTGTTTAGAAAACTTATTGTCACGGGAATTACAATGGCAGCTAGTTCTAGCTCCATAGCCCAACCTAAATTCAAAACAAATCCAAATTCACCTCTATGGAAGTATGTTGAAATGACACAACCGGTCCCAGGTGGTGAGGGCTAAATTTGGAAATACAATGGGTGTGATGTGAGATATTCAAGTTCATATAGTCGGGTTAAAGCCATTTGTGTAACACCCTTGGGATGGGCATCAAAGCTTGCCCAAGAAAGAATAACAAGGTTATACCACCAAAGCAAGTGATGGCATATATCAATGAGCAACAGCAAGCAAATGAAGCAACATGTCGTAAAGCAAGTTTATCAAAGAGAAGACCTCAAGGAATGAAGCCCCCATCTAATCCCACTGTTGTGCTAGAGAGCCACCCATTTTTAGTCACTCCTCAAGAGCAACCCACTAGCACTACAAACAAGAGACCAAAGGGCCTTTGGAAATAGCATTTCAAAATAAGGCTCGAGATGTTGCTGACCAACACATGGCCAAATGTATTTATGCAAATGGGTTGTCATTCAATGTTGTTCACTCACCATATTGGAAAGAGATGGTGAAAAAAATTAATGAGGCTCCAAAAGGGTATAAGGGCTCAAGTTATGAGAAGGTGAGTGGCACCTTATTGGAAAATGAGGTCAAGGTTGTAGAAGATTCATTGAAGCCCATAAGGGATTCATGGATTGAGACAGGGGTGTCGATTGTCTCCGATGGATGGAAAGATGTAAAAAATCGGCCTTTGATCAATGTCATTGTAGTGTCCCCTAAAGAGGCAATGTTTTTTAGAGTTGTGGCTTGTGAGGGAGAGGTGAAGGATGGGCAATTTATTGCTAACATCCTCATTGCATCCATTGAGGATGTGGGACCTCGTAATGTTGTTCAAGTCATAACAGACAACGCAAAAGAGTTGTTGGATTGTTGGTTGAGGAACGGTATTCACATATCTTTTGGACACCTTGTGCTATCCATTCTCTCAATTTAATGCTACAAAAGATTGGGAACAAAATTGATTGGATTAGAGAGTTGTATACAGAGGCTGAGGAGATCCGAATGTTCATCACCAACCACCACATGTCGCAAGCCATATTTAGATCATTTTCTACATTGGAGTTGTTGATCGTAAGTGAAGTAATATAAAATTCTATGTTTTAATTTCATATATTCTAATTCTTCTTTTAAGTTTGTTTTTAAATTTTTAAATTTTAATTATTTTATTTTTTATTTTTGCATGTCAATAGGTTGTTGAGACCCATTTTGCCTCAAACACAACCGTCTTGAGATGACTCGTGAAGGTTTGAGAGGCACTTTCGAACATGGTTATTAGCCACACTTGGTCCATATGGAGGCAAAGCAACACTGAGAATCAAATGTTAAGAGGATGATCCTAGATGACTCTTGGTGGGATCATGTGGAGTATCTCCTTAGTTTCACCGAGCCCATTTTGAGCATGATTCGTTATACTGGCATGGACAAGCCTTGCATGGGGGAGATATATGATGGCATTGATTCAATGATAGAGAAGATAAAGAGCATCATAAATGAGAAAGAGCAAGATCCTCAAGAAATTTTCTTCAAACAAGTGCACGAAATTATTGATAGATGGAACACAATGACAACCCCGCTACATCTTGCATTTGCATCAACTCCAAAATATTATAGTGTTGAGATTCTTGAAGTGCCAAATAGGATTCCCACATGGAGAGATTATTAAGTTTCTGAAGGGTACAAGGCAACATTTCGTAGACTCTTCCCTGATCAAGATTTGTGGTATATAGTCACAAATGACTTCACTGATTTTATACACTCCAATGGTCAAAGCATTGAGGCTCTTTGTGATAAAGTCAAGAAAGAGGCTCACAATTGGTGGTACTTTCATGACCAACAATTATGGCACCTACAACCTCTCACAATCAAAGTTCTATCACAAGTTTAATAAAAAAAAAATTATCTTTAGTCTTTTAAAAATTTAAACTTTGAAGTTTCATTTATAATTTTTTAAATTTTAAAAAAATGATTTTTATAATTTACAAGTTTTTAGCTCTTTCTCTCTACTTTGTCTTCATAGGTTGCTAATCATTTGCATCTGAGAGGAATTGGAGCACATACTCTTTCATCCATTCAATAAAGTGCAACCAATTGCACTCAAAAAAGGCAGAAAACTTGTTTAGTCGTCTATCTAGTAAATGAATACTTGCAATAATGAACAGAATAAACAAGCATACCAGATAGAGTAAAAGTATATATTTATTCGCTCATGAAATTATTACAAAAGCAGACTAGAGATGGTCGGCCAAGGATCAGAGTCGATCTAACTAGATCATATTACTTTCCTTGCCAATACAAAGACTATTTAAAAGACCCGACAGTTGCCAAGAGGAACACAACTGTCGACTAACTGACTCCGACTAACTAACTCTTATAACTACCCGAAAGCCACAAACAATTAATACATAGTCGGATTACATAGTTAGATTACATAATCGGATTAACCAAATTATCAAATATAATAATTGGCATTGTACACTAACTACATCATCCCCCCCAAAAGAAAAAGTCGTCTTCCAAACAACAGAAAAGCATGAAATATGTAATGTCCTCTTTTTGGGATTGCTCTAAATCTTGCCCTAGAATCACAAATTAGGGTTACAACTTACATATTAAAAGTTGTAATCAAGATAAATCATAGTTTAGGTCCTGCAATCATGTTAGATAACATTGGAAATATAATTCATATGATCAAAACATGTGTAACAAATTATCTATTCAAATCATGTAAGAGATATATATATTCAAATCTACATAAACTACACAATATCTATAATGCATGATAGAGAATCATCTATAATGCATAAAGGCAATTTAATCATGATAGAACTTGGATGAGGAACATGATAGGTCTGCTCGAAGTCATCCATACCAAGCCCAAGAGCACAAGTGTCTTAAAACAACCCACCCCTTGGCCCAAGTGGCAGGAATATCTAATTCCACCCTTGGGTGGGCATACTTGGCAAATAAACTCGTATTTGATTTCTTATCCATGTTACCCCCTTCCATCGTTCCTTGAATCCATCCTACTAACCAGTCATAATTTGGTTTGAAAGGAAAGCCTTGAAAGGGGTGCTTGTAAACTACAACCACCTAAGCCCAAGAGCACGAGTGTCTTATAACAACCCACCTCTTGGCCCCGAGCGGCAGGAATATCCAATTCCACCCTCGGAGTGGCGTGCTTAGCATAATGTGCTCGTAAACAGCATTCCCTATCTTGCCTCCTTCAACCTTTGATTGGTTATAGGATAAAACCATGTATATATATCATTTATTTATATTCAATGATCTAAGTATCAAATTATAATAGCAGTACTATGATATATATACAAGAGAATTCAGACTTAAAAAATAATCACTTTATAGTATTCATCAAATTCGTACCAGATCTATCTGTGTTGTTTAGTATATACTTGCACCTGAATCTGACTAGTATTATTAATTTGCAGGTTGCCTGTGTATGGTATTGATCGATGATCTTGCTGATTGCTTGCTGCTCCCTTTCCATTTGTGATTTCCTTCTTATACTTCTTATGGTTGGCAAGGACGTGTCCCAATGAAAAGTCATATCTTTTGATTAATAAACTCCTCCCTAACAATTTGTATTTTTGTCTTGATAGTCGCTTCTTATCACACGATAGTTGGCCAATATCAAGGTGGTTGGCTTCTGGGTGGGGTCGGCCACAATCAGGAAGTCGGCCTCAACGCTTCCTCTTATTATTCAACGGGGGCATCACAAAGTATCAAGTGACATTAGGTAAGCTCTTCTGAACTGACGACAATGCTAAAGAACCTAGCAAAAAACTTGAAAGTACACGTGGAGTAGAAGTAGAACCAAGACGGAGAATGGTGAAGACCAACCAACCAAAGAACCCAATCTGATTGCACACTGAACGCTGAGAATGTTGTACCCAATCGATCACTGAATCTAGATAGTACTGCAAGCATCTTAGAAGCATTCTGATCATGAAAAGATTGTTTAGTGTCCCCATATGCCATGAATATACATTCCTTTAATTCACCAACCAACAAGAATGATTCTCTATTTCTGCCTGGAAGAGTTGAATCATTTGAATCCTGAACCTCAATAATGAGTTTGATGGGGGTCTGGGGGCAACTTGTATGACTGGCAATAGAGGTTGTTCTATCACCCGAGAATTAAAGCGTACTACTGTGAGTGCAGCAGAGAGTAACCTTGCAGAGTGTGCGATGAGATTTGGCAAAGATTGTATGGCTGACCAACCCCAAATAGACCATACGGTGGCAATATCAACTTGTGTAATTTGGTGAAGGCGTACGACTGAAACATAGATGAATAGTACGACTGAAACATAGATGAATCATACGACATGCAAGGCAAGTCGTACGGCAGGCATATGGAAGTCGTACGATTGAGACAAGGCATACAATGGAGGAAAAAGAGATGGTCGTATGGTTGCGACATTTGCCGATTGTACGGCGGATTGGAGGCTAGGTCATATGAAGGTAATAACAGGTTGAGATCATACGACGGTAATAACATGTTGAGGTCGTACGGCAGCAAGCAGTTGAGGTCGTACAGTGGCGGCAAGAGGCTAAAGTCGTACAACGGTCGCAATAAACTCGCGTCGTACAATCACTTCAGGGCATACAGCAAGAACGGAGGGTGAATTTTGTGCAAGTCGTATGACAAGTCATACATCAATTGAGAGCAATTGGAGTCGTATGGCTAGGGGTGGGAATATGATTAACCTTGCCTTTTTAATTTTTTTTCTCATTCTCCATTTTTTCCAATAATTTCCTTTTTTCTTGTTTTTTATTTTTCTCCGACAAGGTCCACCGGTTATTCGCCGCTCTAACAACAAAAACTTCATGTCCCGCAATATTTTTCCTTTCTCCGTAATTTTCCCATACAATATTTTGCCCTCTGGAATTTTTCTATGAAATTGATTTTACTTAACAATAAGTATTTGTACGCTCCAAATCCAATATTTTAATATCATTTCTCCTAGGCTTACCTTTATTAATTTTGCAATCATTCGTAAAGTCAGCTACCTTTGTTGGAACCAAAATTATTGTATTTTGCGAACCGTGTGCTGCACTCGACACACATAGATTGTCCACCCTTTTAAAATCATTTTTCCTCTATTGCTCTTCATTGATCGTCGTAGCCTCTAAAAAAGTACAAGTTGGCAAAAATACCTCATAATCCTCCATTTGCCAGTGAAATAAGCCACGGAGAGAATTTGTTTCATCCTCCAAGCATGACTCTAGAATCTTTTCATCATTCGGCTCCATCGGACCCAGATCATGCTTCTCTGTCCATTCTTCTTCAGAGTTCAAATCCAATGAATTGGAAGAAGCTACTTTCTCGCTGCCTGCTTGGTTTTTCAAATCGATTATATACTTCCCAACCTTGTTTTCAATGGAGATTGTATTCTTTTTCCAATTGTGGTCGGCTTTGGCTACTACCAGCGAACCGCAACCCAACAATGCATTGTACGCTTTCTTTTGTGATGAAATGACCACAAAATTCAACAGAAATACTTGGGTTCCTCTAATTACCTTTTGACCCATTAAAACACCAAGTACCTTAATACCATGTTGATCTACACCCACCAGTTGAAAAGTAGGGGACTAGAGAGTCGGCTTACCCAGACGCCTCCAAGTATCTTCCAAAAGCACGTTCACACTAGACCGGCCATCAATAATTGTATCGGTGAGATTTTTTCCAAGGATCTCCATTTTACCACCACCAGTTTCTTTGTTGTACTAACTGTTAATAACATGGGATCAACTACTTGGTCGCCCAACAACAGAGGTTCTATTATTGGGTCTTCATTCTTGCCGAACTCCAAATTGGCCATAGCATGCACCGTCTCATTCTTCCCCGATACAATAGCATTTCGAAGTTTCGGAATACATTATAATAAATCCACTACTTTAATTGGTACAATAGTTTGAAGTACTTGTCGTGCAATATTTTTCTCAAGAGTACAATTGATTTGTTACCGTACTAGCGTTTGCATGTGAGTGGCATCATTCATTATCCATAGTCTGCTCCACTTTGGCTTTTGCGTCACGAAATCTTGCTTGTTTTGTACGTGGGTCTAGGTACGTAGCCTTCTTTGCTTGGGCTCGAGTAACCGCCAATACTTCATTTTGCCTTTCCACATCAATCAGGTTGATGCTAGCCTTTTGCTTCTAACATCCAGTGTCTTCATGGTCTCCAGGTCCACACCATTGCACAATAGTTACACTTTGTCCTGCTTGTTCTGGCAGTCTCTCGCAAAGTGTCCACATTTGTTACATTGTCAGCATTGTATGATCGGACGTCCTTTAGGGTCGTACTGTGTTTGATTTCGACCTCCACCTCTTTGATTTTGATAACCGCCTGGAGATGCGTTAAGTGGCTTTGATGAAGTGGATTGCTCTCCCAGTGTGAAGAGTATTTGTGTACTCCTGGTCTTCAAGTTATACGGGCACTCTTTTATCAAATGGCCCATGACTTAGCAAATCTCACAAAATAATTTTCTGGGACATTTACCTTTGATGTGACCTTCACTTTTGCACTCAATACACCAAAGTTCAGTGGATCCTTTGTTGGTTTCTTTCTTCGTCTTCAATTCTTTCATCATCTGAAGCATGTCCCTCAGGAGTGCTTGCACCGTTCCTGACTCATTGTAGCTACTATCATCCAAACTAACATCTTCCTCTATTTTTCTTTTACTACGAGAGGACATTTTCTCTTCA
This sequence comes from Cunninghamia lanceolata, assembly GCA_027924645.1. Taxonomy (NCBI): domain Eukaryota; kingdom Viridiplantae; phylum Streptophyta; class Pinopsida; order Cupressales; family Cupressaceae; genus Cunninghamia; species Cunninghamia lanceolata. Next base: position 17,424,062 of record BSBN01000801.1, read on the forward strand.
CTTTCTATGTCCATCGCCCAATTATAGGTTTCTATGTACGAAGAGGGTGGTACTACATTTTTTTTCTTAATGACGGAATTAGACCTTCGATGAATCACCTTTTCTTGAGACTGTCAGCAAGTTCTTTTTCTAATTTTACAAGTAGTTCTTTAAGTATACGATTATAAGCTCGTACATTCTCATGCTTACCTTGCCTAGTATTGTAAATTCGGCTACTATTTCATTATCATCTGGCAGCAAATTAAACTCTTGTTCAAAGGCCTTTAAACTCTCCCATGTGTTTCGGGAGGCTTGGTCAAGTTCGGTATACCAATCAATTGCTACACCTTGCAAGGTGGCTGGAAAATACCGTAGCCAAATTGCTTTATCATCTTGCCCATTTGCTCTCTAGATTGTCTCACAAGTCTTACAATGCCAGTAAACTTGGGCAACTTCTGCTTTTCTCCACTAGGGCTTACCATGGTTTTGTTTTGATGCAAACCTAGCGCTTGGAAGCTGCTTGCTAAGGAGTTTTGATTCAAACATTCCGATACTTCTCTCGCACTCTCGGCCACGTGAGAACCCTCTACTCCTCTCGGCCACGTGAGAACCCTCTACTCCTCGCAACTTCAGCATTCTGCTAACTTGTTTCACCTTCAGATTTTCTTTTATACACCCTTGGCTCGGCTTCTTCTCCTTCGATTGACAACCCTTCAATGCCTCGAAGGTTTCTCTCGTACACTTCTATAAAGGAATCTGACTCCGACTTCCAACTTCCCTTGTCCAGAGAAGGTTATCTTGACTTTTCAACTTGATCGAAAAGATCAATCCACACGTTGTCTGGCAATGTAAGGTGCCTAGCGATTTCGTCCCACTTTGCACTCATGTGATTATTTGTAGCAGAAATGTGTTCCCTCTCCCAACTACAACTTCTACTCATGCTCGCCCAACTACTACTCCTCATGCTTGCCTGACTACAACTCCTACTCACACTCGTCGGACTACGACTCCTACTTGGGGATGGACTTCAGCGATCTCTCTTAGTCTTCTTCTGCGCTCTCTTTGTTCTACCAGCCTAAGAGATCGTCTGATCTCGTGATCCTGACAACGTGGTCTCTTCTCACCTTTATTGGGGTCTAAGGGCATGAATCTCTTCTACCGGACCCGATTTCTTTTAAGGCAATGACGCCATTGTTTACTTGCCTATCTGATAAATGAATTCTTGCAATAATGAACAAAATAAACAATGCATACCAGATAGAGGAGTAAAAGTATATCTTTATTCGCTCATGAAATTATTACAGAAGTAGACCAGAGATGGTCGTCCAAGGATCAGAGTCGATCCGACTAGATCATACTACTTTCCTTGACAATACAAAAGATTATTTAAAAGACCCGACAATTGCCAAGAGGAACACAACCGTCGACTAACCAACTCCAACTAACTAACTCTTATAGCTACTCAAGAGCCACAAACAATTAATACATAGTCGGATTACATGGTCGGATAACATAGCCGGGTTACCCAAATTATCAAATATAATAATCTGCATTGTACACTGACTACAAAACTTAGTCTATGTGCATTCCAACTTGCACCTCCTTTTGCACAACATGACTATAAGGAAGGGGAATCAAAGTTGTGGGATGTGGAGCTAGAGCATATTGACTTGGATGCTTTTAGTTCCCATTCCCAACATGTTGCACTTGAGGGGTCAAAAAGCGAGAACATTTTTACAGCGAGTGGTAGTGGCACTACTTGTGGTTCTTCGAATGTTCCTACGTCAACTAATGTCTATAATGTTGATGATGATGATGTGGAGAATTTAGCAAATCCATATGATTGATGACATTTGTCATTTGACATTGAAAATTGATTGTTGAACTCGATATTATTATTTTGATATTGAACTTGAAGTTCGAGCAATGAATATTTAAATTTTTATGTTTTAAATTTTAATGATATTCAAGTTTATGCTGGTTTTATTGATTATATGATGCTATGTGGCGTTCTACACACTTAATTCCTCTCTCTCTCTCTCTCTCTCTCTCTCTCTCTCTCTCTCTCTATATATATATATATAAACAAACCCAAAAACAAAACAAAATTTGGCCGAATCCATGAATTGAAACCACAAACCCAAACCAGGATCTGAACCAGAACCGGCAAATTAGGAGAAATCGATAATGTATTCAAACTGAATTTTCCCAATATTTGTATAATATTTAAGTTTATATGAGCTGAAACAAGCTGGAGGGGGAGTCTACTATGGTTTAGAGCTCCAGCAATTTTCAAGGTTTTTGTCATTTCTAGCTGATCTTCTACCATGGCAGACCCACATGGGGACCAGAACGGCCGCCCTATTGACATGAAACATGTCCTGATGATGAGTCATGAAAGGATGAATCCTTCATGGGAGCTGTGGAGTAAATTCCTCAGAGAACTTAACCCCACAAAAATAAAAAACTAAGGGGACCTTTAGGCCAGAAAAAGAATACCTGCCTCCAATATAGCAAGCAGAAAATGAGATTGATAATCACACAGAATAAGTGGCAGAGCATATGATCTACTACCTGTATAATCATACGCTGAGTTGTACATTTGTCAAGGTTCAGACCACACTGAGTCTTATAGAAGATTGGTCACATTAGATTTGGAAGCCGAAGGGATACTAGACATTCTGCTATGCACCAATGGTTACTTAATTGCTCTCTTCGTGAGAACAGCCAACCAGGACAAGGCCTTTGTTAGAGGCCCATTATTTCACAAACAAGCCAGGCTCTATCTCAAGCCCTAGTATCTCAATTTTGGCCCCATGATTGACCTTCCATCAACCATCCTGCTTTGGATGCATTTATTCACATCTCTGGTTTATTGGAATGAGGGCATTCTCTCAATATTGGCATTGTTTTTGGCTAACAATCTAAGATCTTCCCACCATCAAAGGTAAAAAAAATTGTGGGTTATGACAACATTTGCATGTAAATGGACCTATTGAAACCCCTGCCAGAAGTTATGGACCTGCAACTTGGAGAAATAGTGGCGAAGCAACCCCTTGACTACCAGGCCCTCCTCTTCACATGCCCTGAATGCCATCAGTACGTCCATTTGGTCCGTGACTGCTTAGAGTATGCTCAGAACACACAGAAAATAGCCTAGGTGTAAAAACCAGAGGTTAAATGGGTGCATGCAGCCCCCAACAAGGATGGTGTGATGGAGCAACCCCTTGACTATCAGACCATCCTCTTTGGGTGCCCTGAATGCTATTAGTACTGCCATTTGGTCTGTGACTGTGTCAGCTGAGGAAGACTCCTGTAGAGCATGCTCAGAAACCACAGAAAATAGCTTAGGTGCAAGAACCAAAGGTTAAATGGGTGCATGCAGCCCCAGACAAGGACGGTTTTGTCCCTGTGAGCAATAGTAGGCATTTATGTCACAGTTCAATGTTTAAGTTCAAGTTTGGTGAAGAAAAAATTTGGATAAAGTCCATCAACTGGTAAAATTCCGGGAAAATTTTGTTGGTAAATTCAAATAATATAAAACTGCAATTTTTATTTTTCTTAAATATATTATATTAAATTTAAAATATTAAAATTTAATTATATTTAAAATATTAAAAGTTTAATAAATTTTAAGATATTAGAAGTTAAATGTTGATATCTAAGTTGAAATTTAATATTGATATCTAAGTGACTCTTAGACTTCTGAAGTTGATATCTAAGTTGAAATCTAATTTTGATATCTAAGTTGAATTAGTTGCTGGCATTAATACTGGGGGGAAGGTACCCCAATTGTGGCCTCCACCAGTTCAGGCAGGCCTAAAAATATTAAATATTAAAAACTAACCTAAATATATTAAATATTAATTATATTTATAAAATTATAAATATTATTAAAAAGTTTAAAAACCAAAAAGCTAAAACATATAAGTTTGAAACTTATACATAATTTTTTTTCAAGTAAAGTTTTTTAAAAAGCTCTATTACCAGTTCGTCCTGCAAAACCCCTAGATCTGGGTCCAGTGCAAGCCCAATCCAAGTCCGGTCCCCTGCGAGGCTGTCCAGGGTCATGCCAGACGGACACAGATTCAGCTGGGTCTGCTGCAGGGCAAATTCTAGTCTGTTTCACAAGATCTGAACAAAACCCGGGGTAAACCTGTCTGCAAAAAGGTAATTTTTTTAAAAAATGATTTTTTTAAAAAATAATTTTTTTTTGGTCTAAATTTTGCACCCCACCAATTTCAGCACAAGCTCTATGATCAGATGGTTGAGCAGCATCAGATTAAAGTCCCTAGGCACTGAGGACATGTCATGCACGCCCACCTGGACAAACCTCTGCAAGTTTACATCTCCTATGCTTGTTTCCACTCCTCTCTCTATTGAACGCCCAACATATAATAAACAAACAAAACCACCATAAAATCGTCGGCAGATGGTTTCCACGTCATTATTGGTAGGTCACTTCTCTTAAAGACATAATATTCCCTCAGTCATGTAAATGTATCAGAATGTTTCTGGTTGAAACTGTGTAGAGAAAACACTACGGTCACAGTTTCAATCTAAAGTATTCTAATACAGGGCACTTCTCTGTTCAAGCAGATAGAATAGAGATGGAAGACAAATCACAATCCAAAGCTGAGTAGAATATGGTCAGAATGCCATTACTTCTCCATCCACTGTTGGCTAATGAGAATGTGCCAGTGTTTCAGGGGGGGGACGCACCCCCCTGGTTTTTTCCCCACTCCCTGCAGAGGAGACGTTCTGGGGACTCGGGGACGGGGACAAGACGTCCCCCCGGCGTCCCAGAAAAATGAAGGAATTTGGGGACGCCCCCTGTAGAAGGGGAACGCTCCCTGGGAACGTCCCATGTTCGAGGAATGCAGATGTGTCCCGGGGACGCCTAGCAGCTCCGCAAAAAACAAAAAACCCAAAAAACGCAGTAGAAAAACAATAAAAAAAAGTGCTAAAGTTAAAACAATAAAACTTACAAATTGCGGCAGAAAACACTAAAGTGTATTGTTTCAACGCCAAAACGCAGGGTCGGGTATTGTTTCAACGCCAAACGTTAAAATGCCATAGTCGCAGTCGGCAGGATTTGTCGGGTATGAGAGCTAAAATGCCATAGTCTCAGAGCTTGAGCATTGGCTTCCAAGTTCCTCGATATCATAACAGGTAGGCTTCAAACTGAAAATGGTTGAAGGGAAAGAGTTGTAACTTGTATTATTTGAAATTTTTAAATGGAACTGATTATTTGATATTTCAAACGAGAACTGATTATTTCCTAAATTTAAATTTTACCTTACTCAGTTTGCCCGATGTTTTATATTTTATCTTCATCCAACATTCGACTATCTTACTCTTCATTGTCTGAAAGAAATTATTTACTAATTTCGTGTCATTGACTAATAAATCTATGCTTGTCTCGATTTGGTGGTATTTCTGTTTGCCTTTTTCTGTATGTTATAAAATTTGAAAACCAGGAAAACTTGAACTTGTCGTTTTGGAACTTGTCATTTCGAATGGCAACAATGCCAGTTGTGCAGCTGTCTTCGACAAAATGACCTACACCAGTGTCATACTCATGTTAACTTTTATTGTTAATATGGTTGTTTAAAGTTTTAATTTTTAAACCTGGTGAATATGGTTGTTTAAAATTAAACCTGTTATCTGTTGCCATTTGGAAAAATTCAAAAAAGTAAAACTGTTGCCATTTGGGAAAAAGTAAAACACCAGTGTCATCAGTCATGTTAATTTTTATTATTTATATCAATTACAGTGACAGTAATAATGTAATTAATCAATTACAGTTACAGTAATTATATCAATTAAGAAGAACAACTCTGTATGGATCATGTCTGTTTAAACTTTAATGGGCTAGGCACCTAAGAGTACCATTGAGGTTTTTAGTAGTGTGATTTGTTTAAGGAGTCCCTGTGCATTGGAATCACTGTATAACTAATAACTATAACTATAACCTCTTTATGGCAGAATGTAGGTACTCCAGTGTCCAAAAAATTGAAAATTCAGATTTGTTGAGTGACGAATCAAGATGGATACTTCCACAGTGAATGCCGATTTAGATTTGGAGAACGAAATAGCAATTGATGAGGATGAGGAATCAGACAGCCAAACAGAAACCCCAGGCAGAACCACTGACAGTTTGAGTGCAGCTACACGTGTTAAAAACCAATTGCCCTTCACAGTTGTTATCACAATATGCCAAAGGGCCATTTAGCAAGAAAGATCCTTTGAAGCAGTATCCAACAATAATAGACACAAATAGAGCACCTCATTCAGGTGGAAGTCAAAAATGGAAATGCAACAATTTGCCCAAAAGGCATTTGGAATGGCAGCATGACGAGGACCAATGCACACTTTTTGCATATCCCTCGTAAAAGAGTTGAAGGTTGTAAGGATCTCACACTTGAAATGAAGGCTGAGATGATCACACTATATACAAGGGAAATCACTACAACATCACTTTCTAGTACACCGACACAAGGAGGTTCAACTTCAAGTTTACCACCTTCATATCCGTCATTTGGGGTGAGCGCAGTGGAATCAAGGGGGAAACAGAAAGCTACAGGATCATCCTCACCAAACCCAATCACAGATATGTTCAATGTGCAAACAAAGGAGGTTGCAGATGAGGCCATTACCAATTTCTACTTTGGCAACGGCATTCCTTTCCATGTTGCTCGATCTCCTTTGTACAAGGAAATGTTTGAGAAGGTAAGGCACGCTGGTCCTGGTTATGTGGTTCCTAGTGAGACTAAATTGAGAACCACACTCTTGGAAAAAAGTTATTCAAAGGTTAACTTGTTGATGGAGGAGATGAAGGTCAAATGGGTGACACATGGTTGCAGCATAATCATGGATGGGTGGACGAATATTAGACACCATCCACTCATCAATGTTATAGTTTCATGCATTGATGGACCTTACTTCTTGTGAGCAATTGATTGCTCAAGAAAACGCAAAGATGCTGAGTTTCAATTTCAAATCCTGAGAGATACCATTGAGGAGGTTGGTCCTCAAAATGTGGTGCAAGTGATTACTGATGCAGCAAACATTTGTGGGGCAGCAGGTATGTTGGTTCAATCTACATATAGGCACATCTATTGGACCCCTTATTGTGTGCATGCTATGAACAATGCACTCAAAGACATTGGAAAGATAAGTGGGTGAAACAGGTGGTGGCGGATGCAAGGGATGTGCAAATGTTTATTTGCAACCACCACATGTCATTGGCATTGTTTCGAACCTTTGCAAAGAAAAAATTCCTCAAACCAATTGAGACTCGATTTGCTTCCTATTTCATTCTATTAAAGAGGATGCTTGAGTTGCAAGAGCCATTGCAACTTATGGTTATGACACAAGATTGGAACATGTGGATGGAGTCAAAGACTGAGCAGGGGAAGAGGGTGAAGGAGGTCGTGATTAGTGATACTTTTTGGTTGAATGTGAGATACATCACATCTTTTGTACAACTTGTTTTCACTATTATCAGATCTGGGGATTCTAATAGTCCTAGTCTTGGGGAGATGTATGAGTGCATTGATAGCATGCTTGGCCAAATGAATGCTGCCAATTGTGCGAAAGACCCCACCCTAGAGTTGTACAATGAGCATATTGACCCCATCATCCAGAAAAGGTGGAGCAAGTTGAACACCCCTCTAAACATGGCTACATATGCTTTGAATCCAAAATGGTATGTGGAAAGAGCTAGTAGAATTCCTCCTATTAATGAACATGAGGTGAGGAATGGCATCATGAAAGCCTTCAAAAAAATGTATAGTCCAAAGGAAGCTTCATTGATCAGAGTTGAGTGGGTTAACTTCACAGAACTAGAAGGCTACAAGAGTTCGGCAAAGATTGATAGGCTCAGTATGAAGCCAGTTAATTAGCGGACAATCTATGGACCTCCAAGACCATTGCGTCTGATTGGTCGCAAGACACCTCAATATAGGCAGAGCCCAGCACAGAGGTGGGATGTAGAGCCCGAGGAGCCAGGACAACTTAATGATGACCACAGTGTGCAGGTGGCATTGGAGGATACTCTTCTTTCTGACAGTTCCAGCGAGGAGCTTCCTACATATGCTGCTACTGATGATGATGATTCTGATTTTTGAGTTATCGGTTATCGATATCATTTTTGGCAATTTAATTTTGTCATTTTGATGTTTGTCACTTGTGTAATGAGATTATGAGACTCTAGTATCCACTTAACTACTTATAAGTTTTAAATTTTATAACTTACTTGAATATTTCAATTTGAATTTTGAAATGGGTCACGATTTTCAGCTACTATGAGTATGAATTTGATTCTTGAATGATCATTGATATTCAATTGTTCAATGTTTAAAGTTTACTGTTAGTGTTTACTTTAAGTTTAAGTTACCTCAACATGTATCTCATTTTAGTTTTTACCTTTTTAACCTACATATATTTTTATTAAAATATATTATAATAGCCGTCCCCTTGCTGTCCCCAAATTTTTGGAAAAATTTTGCCGTCCCCGGAAACCCGTCCCCTCATCCCGAAAACTCGAAAAAACACTGGTATGTGCAAAAAAATTATTTGTTTTGGTGGTGTTGTTATTACCTGCTACATTTCTTTGTAAAAAGCAATAATTATTGGCTTACATAATTATAAACAAGACATTTTTAACTTTTTGGCACCTTTAAGTGTCCACTGCATGAACTATGTAAGGGGTAGAATCATTCCCGACATCTTGGAGTGCCTTCCTGAAAGCTTGGAGTGCATGTGCACTGTCATGTACAGGAATTATTTGAGCCACTTTAGGCAATTCTTTGATAATATTACCTAAGCTTTGATATATATATTATTAATCTATTTAATTTATAATTTTTAGCCTATTTAAATCTTTATCTGATATATATACACCCAGAGACATTAAATCTTTGTACGTGATTAAATTATGTATGTCTTTGTGATTTTTATATGTTTTTTGTGCGGACAAACCCAACCCCCAAAAAAATTGTGCCATACCAGTGTGCCTGAACCCCATACCAAAACCCAAACCAATAACTTAGTTTAAAGGGCTTCAGGCATCAGCTTTGCAGGCCGACATCGGCCCTGCAATACCACATCAGCTGCAGCCGACCTTCATTTTTTCTTTTTTAAATATTTTTTCTGGTAAATAAACCATCAAAAATGCCTGTTTCAGAACTAACCCTAGTATTTTCCTATCATAAACCATACAACTACATACAAATGAATCTGGTAGTTCCCTGTAATACCCGGTCTTGCTTGCTATGGTTGAGGAATCAAGGAATCCATCAACAGAAGTTTCTCAGAGCTTATACCCAAGAAGGATCAAGCCAACTTCCTTTTGCACTTTAGACCTATTTTGTTGAGCAACAACGTTTATAGAATCATCATGAAGATTATGGCAAAAGGTTGAAACTTCTGCTTCCCATCCTCATCTCACCAAAGTAGGCAAATTTGTGGAACACTGGCAAATCATGGATAGGATAGTGATTGCCCAAGAGGCTATTCACTCTCATCAGCATAGATCTACTCCTCTCCAGCCACCCCCACCCCCCCGCCCCCCAACAACAGGTACAAATTCATATAACCAGCTTCTTCATTACTACAAGAGTTGCATTGACCTTGGATGTTGGGTGTGATTCTAGAGGGAGTGCCTTGCTTCCTCTTAGAATCCCCTAGATCAGCCCTCCTGACCTTAGACACTCCCTGATGAGCACTATAAGATCTTGTATCAGTCCTTTCACAATGATTGATGATGACACTGATGACTCCCCCATTTAATGCCCAAACAGAGATATTCAATGAGACTTGTCTCCTATCTCTCCAGTACTCCTCAGCTTATGCTCTTTAGGGATCTGGTTCCTACTTGGCTATTTGTATTGGTTTCTTGACCACGTGATTGTGGTCCACAGCTGTATTGTAGTTTTGTTTATATTCCTTCCCGATTTTGGGCCTCTCTAGGATTTTCTCTTCCTAGAACTTTCTATTGTGTACTTATGTACACTTGAGGCCCATTGACCTACTTTTGGTCATCCGTGGACATTAATATAATCTCTTTCTTTTATCTTCTATAGAGAAGGCCAACTGCCACTCAATGTTCATCAAACTAGACAAGTCAAAAGCATATAACCCGGTTTAATGGAGTCTCTTGGAGAAAGTAATGGAATCTTTTAACTTGTGTTCCCATCCCATCTTTCTTAGTCCTTATTAATGGTACAACCTTGGCTGGGGAAGATATGCTTAATGAAGCCAGGGCTATAAGAAACCGTCAAGACAAATGATATGGCCTTAGCTGGGGAAGCTACATTTAATGAAGCCAGGGTTATAAGAAACTGTTTGCATACCTAGCTGACACTGAGCAGGTGAGCAGATAGTCAATGAGGACAAGTCTCAGGTCTGATGCTTCCACACAGATCAAAGAATCCAGCAGAGAATTCTATAAATTTTGAAACTCCAAAGGAGTTCCTTATCGATCAATTAAGACTCCACTATCAGCAATCAAGTAGAAATATCAGGATTGACAGTACGTGATCAATAAACTTAGAAGGTAACTCAATCGCAGGTCAAACAGGTGATTAATATTTGCTCGGTGAGTTATGATGATTAAATGTGTTCTTCACAACATGCCCATCTATGCCTTCTTGGGAATTGAAGGACGAGAGTCTATTTGGAGAATTATTTACAAAATTCAGCGAGATTTTTTATGGGTTGACGGTTTGGCAAAACACAGGTGGCATGTAGTGGGCTGAGACCAAGATTACCAACTAAAAAGGCAGGGTGGACTGGGTCTATGCAAGGCCAACTTAAATTACATTGCTCTAGCAGCAAAAGTGTACTGGAGATGGCATAAACATTCCCAATTCTTTTGGACTCATGTTCTTTCCAGAAAATACTTGCATCCTTCTACTCTTAATTGTGCCTTCCGATCTTCTTCGGGAGAAGGATCCTTTATCTGGCCATGCCAGAAAATGGGGGAGGATTTTATCAAAAAAGGCCACTACTGGCTTATAAAAGATGGTTCGCACACTTATCAATGGGAGCACACCTTGAAACAATGCCTGCCTATTGTTAAGGCCTTCCCAAGAAAACAACCACTAATGAACTTTATCACAACCAGGATTGATATCTTGAGAAACACTTCCTGCAGACTCGGGAAGTTGAATTTCCAAGTCTTGCATTATGGAAATCTCTAGAGGACTGACCAGATGAAGAAGTTTTAGCATTGCAAGCTCAGTTATGCTAGATCTTTCAACACAAAAGAGTTTTGGTGGAAGCTGGACCAGATGCATTGGCCTGGGACTGAGATGTTAGTGAGAAACAAGGTGAGAGAAAGCTATAAGGAATTCTTGGAACAGGAACAGGAGGAACCTAAGAGCTGGAGGAGAATATGGAATCCAAAAGCATGGCCCAAGCTCAAGACCTAAATGCTCACAAATGACAACCCCATTAAATGTGGATTTGCAGGACCCTTGTCGTGTGTTATGTATGAGCATAATGAAGAATGTGCAGATCACCTCTCTGTCTCGTGCTGCTGGCCGATTACATACATCAATTAAGCTCCTTTCTGGGGTTTCAACTCATGGGAGCTCAGATCATTAAAACCAGGGAATTCTGGGAGAAAATCCTGAATATAACATGGACCCTTTGCCCAAGTGAAGTCATTTCACAGCTCTAGCTTGAGCATAACAGGCAGATCTTCATGAATTCTCATCTCCAGCCCTGCAAGTATGGGGCAGAATTCTAAAAGATATTAGGAGAATCAAATACAACGTTGATAAAGACTATTTTCCACAAACAATCTAGAGTTGTTTGTTCTCAAAAAGCTTGAGATTTATTGGACATTTTTAAGCTCCCCAAAATGATGAGACTGGTAAAACAGCAGAAGGAAAATGAGTGGACATCACCAGCTGGAAGCATGATTAAATTAAATATGGATGGTGCCTCCTGAGGTAAGCCAGGTGCAGCTGGGGCAGATGGATTATGTGACAATGAGGAACGGTCCCCCGTCTCATGGCTTTCTTATGGGCTGGGGTAACCTACCAACAATGTTGCTGAAGCTTTTGAGATTTTGTAAGGTATGATGCAGACCTGCATGAGAGGAATAATCAAGATAACATTTGAGACGACTCTCGAATGCTTGCAAAACATATGAGAGAAATAAAGTTGTCGATTTCTTGGCTAAGTTGGTTGCACACACTCTGACCCAACAAATGTGGAACAAATTCATTTGGTCAGAAGCAGGCGAGGGGGTCCAAGCTGCCCTTGCTAAAACCATTGACGATGACAAGCCTAGAGGCTAGAGGAGAAGTCTGGGAAGGGGTTAAGGTCGCCATGCATATCCACCCTCACTTCATTATATTCAAATATTAATAATTTCTGCCTAAAAGAAACAGTAGGCAATGAAGGTACATAATGTTCCATTCACCTATGTCACCTCAAATATATCATTGGAAGAAGTGGCATACTCCAATTCTGTGTCACCAGAGATAGATGATGTGAGTAATTAAAGCCTTAAAAATTTAAAATTCATTATTCTTAAAGGTGCTACCATTGACGATGACATCTCATTCAATTTTCTCTTGTCAGTTCTACGTTGGTTCATGAATGACACCTTTAACCATCAAACAGTGCCTTGCTGTACAAATGTTTTAACTTTTATGCTTTGGTGAAGTGAACTTGTGTTTTGTAAATTTAGCATGCGGAGTGGATGCTTATTGTTTTTGGGCAAGAATTTTCATTACTGTGTGTACATCCCATGGTTCCTGTTCTTGCATCATAGCTTGTCTTGCTTGCAGGCTCAATTTTCATGGAATTTGGCCCTTCTGCACTTTTGTTGATAATTCAAATCCTTCCCAGATCATCTCTGCTTAGTCTCAAGGTTGGATGCCTTTTCCTCCTCTGTGTTTTTGGTCCCTGCTTTCCTCTTTTCCCATGGCCCAACATAGAAAACGCTTGCAGGTCTTGCTCCTGGTACAAGCACCGGTAAGTCTATTTTTAAAATAGAAAGCCCAAAGCCACAACAGCAAGTCACAACCTCCTCATAGCTAAGGTATTATTAAAATCCCCACCTGTTGGTTAAAATCTGATGAGCATATTCTACATGAGAAAGAAACGAAACTGGATTTTGACTCCATGCATGAAAAATTTCAAACCTCTAAGGGACCTGCTATCACTGCTCTCAATCAGGCCACAGAACATTTGCATGTTGCATTGGTAAGGGGAACCGCAAAAAAACATGCTATTTGACAAAAATGATTGAATAGAGTAGGCTAAATGCTCCAAAGAAGATATCAGTGGTGTTTGAGAGTCGGGATTAAAATTAAAAAATTGTAGGGAGAGACCCAGAACCTTTGTGATATGATCAATTACCAGGAAAAATGGCTTCTATACTCGGAAATGAGAGACAAACTACAGGGTTGAATGTTACAGGATATTCAAAAGGAAATGGAGATGCACGAACTTTTAAGGTGTCTTGCTGATGTTATGGGGAAGGGACCCGACTCAAAGAGAACCACACCTTCAAATTTCACAAGATAACCCTGTGACGCACAAGTACTGCACTGAGAATGCATGGATCAATGAAGCTGGTGACCAAGGCTGCTACCACCCTGTACACCTAAAATGGGGTTACCCTGCTGCCAGTCCAATCAATCAAGATGATAATGTAGATAAAACAAGCAACACAGGGATAACCCATTAATGCACTGGTAATGGCACTAAGAACCTGTGGATCAATGGAGCTGGTGACCAAGGCTGCTACTGCCTTGTACCCCTAAAACAGGGTTTCCCTGCTAACAGTCTAGTCAATCAAACTGGTAATGGTGATAAAAAGAATACTGCAGAGAATATGGGTGTGGGTGTTCTGGCTCTGAAGTGGCTTACTCTTTATTTTCATGTTTCGTAATTCACTGTGTTTGTTCTGAATGTCCCTGCTAATTTGCTTATAGTTTATGGCATTTTAATACATGGTACTGAATCATTGTGCTGCCATGATCAGTTGTGAAGTTGTGGGATACTGCCACAACCAGCAGCATAATACCTGATAATCCCATGGTTTATGCTTTCGCTTACGGTATTCATTTAGCAAAATAGTAGACATAGTGATAGCCTTCCTTAAATGGTTATTTGGATTCATATGTGCAAACTAATTTTGTTTCCTACGTTTGAAAGTCAGGGAAATCAATCAATTTCTGGCCATGAGAAGCTGTAAATATTTTAAATTTCAGGAATATATCTATCCCTTTTTTTTGTGTGTTGAAAAAAAAGTTGAATGTTCCCACCTACATGAAGATAATCTGGAGAACATATGCCTCTTTGAGATATACATGTTAGATGAAGCAGAGGAAAGGAAAATGTTTTGACTGATTGAGGACTCTGAACTGGATCCACAAGTTGAATTAGAAGATGTGATGTTCCAAAGGTCATAAACACAATTAAGAGGAGAGCAAGAAACAAAATTTTGTCAAGGAGCAGCTACCAAGAAAGACCAAGTTGTATTTAAAGGAGAAGGTGAATAACATGTTTCTCCAGTTATCTTTGTGTCACTTATGTGTATACTGGATCTAGTTAATTTCCTTTGATGTTGGTTTGATTTCCATTGCTGAAGCCTGAATTCCTTCAAATTGGAGCATGATTTTGACTGGTTATAGCCCTTGGTATAACAGAAGTAGACACATTTAAAACATTAGTTCTTGTTAAGATTTGTGTTGGTGAATTGTCATGAATTTTCATGGAAATTTCTTTAGCAATTACAGATCAATCATCAGCATCAAAGACAGTCCCTCTCTATGGGGAGGGATTTCTAACAGCCAGAATCCAAATGAATGTTTGGCCATTGAATGCTAGGCTACTAGAAACTCCAAAGAAAAAAGTATAAACTTTCATTAAGCACATAATCAGGTTTGCAGCCTCCATATGATTCTACTTTTGGAAGAAAATATGTTGAATTTTTATATGCATAGAAAGATGTCACTACTTTACTTCTCCAAAGCAAATACGGAAGAAAACCACAAACTTCTTTCTAAATAAACATTTACTACAAATATGCTTAATATAGATTATATTGCACCTGCCAGTCTGGCTGCAGGGCGCTTGAATTTGCAGCAAGTTTACTTGACAGCTTCCGCTTCAACCCTTCAATTTCTGAAGAATTCCAAACAACCCATCTTTAAACCAAATGAATGGCACGAAAAAGTCTAATCCTATAATTACCTTATACAAAGATGGAAATGTACTTGAACATTTAATTCCAATCATCTAAATCAGAATACAAAGTCAAACTCAATTAGCAAAGACTTTCACCATTTTCACCAGGCTTCAATCGTCCTCCAGGAAGCTTACAGAAAGTGTTTCCAATCTGCAGTAGCAGTATATGGGGATGGTTGTGCTCCTGCACCTGCAAAACAGCACAAGAACTTCACTAAAATAGATGAACTCAATATCATGTCCACAGACAATTTTTTTCAAGATGAAGGTGAATAATTTGTAAATAGTATCTTTTAGTAACATGGAAAACTAAGTTCTCTATTTGTTCAAAACTAAGTTGTAGGAAGCAGATATTTAAAACACAAAGCCAAACGGGAATTTCAGACATCAGGATGTATCTGCAAATATTTTTAAAAATAACTTCAAACAGGGTTTTAAGTAAGATCAAATAGGCCTGACAGAAACTCTGGAGACAATGCATCACCTAGTAAACCAATGGCGTGTTCTAACTTCTGTGTTTGATAAAGATTTAGTAGGTCAAAAAATTTCATTGCAAAAGGTAGATAGATATCATTCAAAACAAACATTATGAAATAAAAATTAGACACTTGCTTTACAAAACACTAAGGCCCATATTCATTTCATCTTTCTAGGTACCATTACATCAAATACGTCTTCAATGTCTGAGGATCATACATGCACTTGTAGGAAAACTTAGACCACTTGAACCAAGATATGCAACAATCTCATAGGATCATTCTGTATAGTGATATTAGCACATGCATAATTAGTCTTCTCATATGGTCAATTGCATTTCAATAAGCACAAAGCAGGAAATAGTAAATCATAAGATACAACTTTTAGGTCTCAAAGGCCAACATTTCAATAGTAATAATCTATTTAAATATGGAAGTTAAGGGAACAGAATGAAAAACAAGAAGTAACTAGGATATTCAAGGTTGTAAAAAGAATAGTTAAAATCTTATTCTATGTCACCCGCTGTATCACACTAGATCCAATTCTACTGCAGCCACAAAACAATGCATAAAAAATGAAAGAATGTAAAAAAGAGGTAAACATTACCAGAAGTATAGCCTCAACACTTGTCCGCATGCCTTCTTTCATGTAACTGGAAAACAGGTCAAAATAAGCTCTAATGAAAGAAATATTAAGAACATCAAATTGCTGTCTAGACTCAACACGACGACATAGCCTTAATTGACACTAATACAGTTAAATCTTCTGAAAATTCACTTCTAGAAGTTATGTCTAAAAATCACCTCTCGCCTATTAAATTTGAATAAACATTGTTACAAATGAATTTACTGGTTGTAATTCTGCATTACAAATTGATGCTAAATACTCTGTTGAACTTGGGAATAAGTGCTCAAAAGTTAATTGACTCCCTTAAGCACACTTGGTATATAAGATTACCAGTCATTTAATATGAAGTAACGATGTAAATAACAACACTACAAGAGAACTTATTAGGCTGTCTCTACTAGCAATGTAGGTCACTTGATGTGGAAAAGAACCCAGCAGGTGCCCCTAGGTTCACCCACAAAAGACGGAAATATAAATCTGTAATGCAGAGAGAAGACAGCTCAATGTTTTAAAAAAGGTATATATAGATAGATATCTGGGAGTAGCAAAGAAGGTTAATGCAGATGATGAATGAACCACACATGATCTGAATAGGCATACACTAAATTCTCATAGAAGTCAAAAGTAAACCCAGGTCATGCTGAATGAGAGAGACTATTAGACACTCTCGAGGCCAGTTGATCCTCTCATATTCGATTGGTCTTGGTCAACAAACTAATAATACTGTCTAGGCAACTGGTATTCGACGGGATCTCCTATGGCCACAGGATTTCAATCTTCATTCAGTCGTAGTCGAAATTGATTCTATGATCTTGGCCAATCACCTAGAGCAGGATAGCCAAATCTGCCCCTACAAACTGACATTAAAAAATGTTTGTCAATGAATTGAGGGGATTGCTGCAAACTTTTGCTACAAGCAAATCGTTTCATCCTCCCAAAGAGTGCAATCAAGTTGCCAACGACCATCATAAACAGGAGTGAATAATTGGGGTCTCTGTGTTGACACAACACAATTTTCAGGCATGGAAATTGTTTCTTCAAAGAGCCAATTACTAATAAGACCTGAAAAGCTCCCTTCTGCCAAGGAGAAGGATGTTATTTCAATAAAGAAAATCAGCAATGAGAATGATTTTGACCCATATTTCACCCGTACTTCATCTTTATCTTGATGGAATGGATATGCCAAACGACAATTTGAGGATGATGCATAATGAAATTAAATAGCACACGAGAAGAATATGAGAGAAAAGATGTACATACTTGATAAAAGTGAGCCACTTTAAGGGGGCAACCTCCAAAAGTCTTACAATAAGAATAGAACTTCCAATACATTGCTCAACAACTACTCCCTACCTCCTACTTATTGGCATCATTAGGCAATATTAATCACCTAGTCCCAATGAGGCGGACCTAACTTACAATAAATATACTTAGAAATTATTAAATGACTAAAATAAGGATTAGGTGAATTAGTTGGTCATCACATATCCCAATATATTCAATGGGTTAAAAGAGTAGCATGCTCCCCAGCAAGCAAGCGTTGTCCTCAACGCAGATAATCATTGTCCTCAATGCAGAGCAACCATGAATTCTTGTGCATGAAAGCTTCATCTTCCCATGTTGCATCTTTGACAGGCAAATCCTTCACTTGATGAGCTACTTTGTGATTATCCTAGTCCTTGGCTTGTTTGTGCATGTCTGGAGAATTTCTTCAAGATCCAAGATGGTTTTGCCCTCCTTCATTAAGTCCAAATAACTCTGTCTACACCGGAATCTGTTGTCCAATAACTTTCTTTAAACAAGAGACATGAAAACTAGATGTATTTTAGTTGTTGGAGGCAACACCAACTTGTATGTCACACTGCCAATCTTTTGTGAAATCTAATAAGGACCATAATATTTGAGTGAGAGCTTGTTATCATTATTTTACTTCTTCAAGGACATTTGCTTATATGGTTGAAATCTCAAAAAAACCCAATCCCCTACTTCAAAAATCATTTCACTCTAATGCTGGTCAGCTTGCTACTTCATTCAATTTTGTGCCATGGCCAAATTCTCCTTAAGACCAAAAAGTCCCCGTTGTTGATGTTGAATGTGATTTTCCATAGCGTGAACTCTTGGTGGACCCTTGAATGGATGGTGCGTGGTATCCAAATAATGCTATAAATGGGAAAATTTTAGAACTAGTATGGAAGGATGTGTTATACCACCATTTTGCTAGCAAGGCACCCATTGAGACTGCTTAGCTAACGTAAAACAACATAGATACCCCTCAGAGCACTTGTTGCCTACCACAGTTTGCCTAGCTAACTAGGGATGATATGAAGAGCTAAGCACCAGCTGAGTACCCAAACAAGAGAATAAATTTGTCCAAAAAATACTAGTAATTGTAGGATCACGATCACTTACTATAACCTTTGGGGTACCATGAAAATTTTGTATATTCTCCATAAAGACTTTTTCCATTGTACTTGCTGCAAAAGGATGTGACAATGGCCAAAATGGGGCATACTTGGTGAGTCTATTCACCACTACCATGATGACATTCTTCCCTTCAGACTTTGGTAGGCGGAGGCCTATGATGAAATCCATGGAGACCCCATCTCACAGCTAGCTAGGAATGGCTAAAGGCTGCAAAAGACCAAGCATCTTAATGGTCTAACCTTTATTTCTCTGACATATCAGACATTTAAAGTTTTGAACATCACCTATAAGCCCTTCTCAAAAGAAATCATGTTTGATCCACTAATATGTCTTCAAAATTCCAAAACATCCTACTATTGGAGAACCATGGAGTTTTTGTACAATCTTTTCTTTGAGGATTGAATTCTTGCACAAGTACAGTCTATCTTAATATTACCCCTCCAACAAAACTTATCCAAGGTGCTTGGATCATCCTACAACTGTTGAATGAGATTTCAAGTAGCAATTTCTTCTTGTCACTCTAATCTAGCTTCTTCAACCCAATATGCCTGTAATATTGACATGGTGCACAACACCACCACATCTTTGTCATTCCTTCTAGATAACGCATCACCACTACATTCTCCTTCCCTTTCTTGTAGATGATCTCAAAGTCATATCCCTATTAAAATAATATTTGCATAGTTTATTTAATGGTCAATATTGTAATCTTATTAGTTTAGATTGTTTCTATTTCTGTTGTTTGTTAGCTTTCGTTTCTTTTAGAAACATTTGTATTGTAATCCTTTATATAGAGCCTTTGTCTCTATTGTTAATATATCACAATTTTACCATAACATGGTATTAAAGTGGGTTCGAGTGGGAACACACTTTTTTTGAATTTTTTTTCATCTTTCAAAAATTTCTGGCACTCTCTGAGTCGCGACCGCCTTTTCCTTCACTGAGGGTTTCCGTCTGAAGGTCTGAAAATCGCGAGTGACTCCATACCCACGTCAAGTCGCGATTGGCACTGAGTGAAGTGTGTCTTCTGGCATTTCGAGGGATCGCGTTTGGAGATTGGCGTCTGGTTTTCTTTTTGTGTGGAAGTCTATTGCGCGACTTTCCTTTTGTTCGTGCCTTGTCTGCAAATACCCATAACAGGCAAGCAACTGTATTCCTTCTACGACAAGAATCTGAAAGACGCATTTTGGCGTCTGGTCCTTCTGCACATCGACCTAGGGTTTCTGCGACCTTGCTGCCAATTCTATCTTTCCTGCAACCTAAGGTTGACCATATTGACCTCAGTATTTGTGATGGCGTCTTTGACCAACATTTTGTTGGAAAACAGTCAAAAGTTCAATGGCCACAACTACAACACGTGGAAGCAACGCATGATGATGATATTTGAATATCATTGCCTTGATAAAATCGTTCTGCGTATAGAATCTCGCCCTGCAACAGCGAGAAAGGACCAGGACAAATTTGATGAGCGCAACCGAGAAGCCGTAATGCTTATCAAACTTTTAATTACTGATGATTAGCTGCCTCAGGTGCCGTCTAGCAAAACTGCTAAAGAAATCTGGGATCTTTTGAAAGATTTTTGTGAAACATCCGACAAGAGCCGAGCGTTCTTTTTGAAGAACATGTTCTCCATCATGATGGATAAGAAGACAACTCTGCAGGAGCACTTGACAAAGATCAAGGATATCCGTGATCAACTAGAGGCTATTGGTCAGAAAATGGAGGAAGATATGGTGGTCATAACTCTAAAGAGTCTGCCCAAATCATATGAACACTTTATTGAGACGCTTAACATTACATCAACGAATGTTGACCTGAAGTTTCTTGATCTGTGCAACAAACTTCTACAACAAGATCGTTGGAAACAGCAGTTTGGAAGCGCTGCTAGTTCATCCTCCACGGAACAGAGATTTACTGCCAAGGCATTTCAAAAGAATAAGGGTAAAAGTCAGCCCTTTCAGCAAACCAGCCAAGGTCAATCCCAGGACACCTCCAAGAAGAAGAATATTTATTTCCACAAGTATGGTCACATGAAGAAAGATTGCTGGAAACACTTGGCTTCTAAACAATCCAAGCAAGGAGAGCCTAAACCTAAAGTCCATGTTGTAGAGCACACTGAGCAAAAAGAGTCTACTTT
This sequence comes from Cunninghamia lanceolata, assembly GCA_027924645.1. NCBI lineage: Eukaryota > Viridiplantae > Streptophyta > Pinopsida > Cupressales > Cupressaceae > Cunninghamia > Cunninghamia lanceolata. The sequence goes on from BSBN01000801.1 coordinate 17,444,925, forward strand.
CTATGCCTTTAAGGCCAAGAGACTAGCAGATCATGTTAAATCCTCTGTTCGGTATATTGATTAAGGTGCATTTCGGCATTTCACTCATCATCAAGATTGGTCCACTGAGTACACGCCATTTAGAGATTTTGTTATCCTTGGAGGAGGCGAAGAGTATACTATTGTCGGAAAGGGCAACGTGTAGATTCAATCTGGAGGGAAAAATTTAATATTTCTCAATTTATACTTTGTACCTGGCATGGAGTTGAATCTGCTATCAGTTAGTCAGATTATGCATCACTCTCCTCAGCTAGATATTGTTTTCAGTTTGCATACATGCAGCATTGTTGATAGAGAGACTCGCACTACAGTTGCTAAGGGACTTGAGGATCATGGTCTTTATAGACTTGTTGATTCAGGTGATTCTCAAGAGCACGCCATGGCAGCCAGAAGTACTTCCATTAGCAACCTCTGGCATCAGCGTTATGGGCACCTGAATGTGCATTATCTCTCAATTATCTAGGGAGGATCTGGTTGGTGGTCTACCTAAGATTCAGACTCAGAATCATGGGGTTTGCGGAGCTTGTCAGGCTGGAAAGCAGCATCAAACTCCATTCTCAAATGCTGACACATGGAGAGCTTCCAAGGTATTACAGTTTGGTTCACGCTGATGTATGTGGACCAATGCACACTCCTTTAGTTACTGGGTCCGAGTATTTTTTGTTATTTGTTGATGATTTTAGTAGAAGAATGTGGGTGTATTTTCTTAAAAACAAATCAGAGGTGTTCAATATATTTCAGCAGTTTAAGGCCTTAGTTGAGAAAGAATCAGGCTCTCAGATAGTCACTCTTAGGTCTGATAATGGGGGGGGGGGGGAGTTTTGTTGTTCTGACTTCTCCAGTTTCTATGCTACACATGGCATTAAGCGTCAACTTACCACACCCTACACCCCTCAGTAGAATTGTGTCATTGAGCGTCGGAATCGCACCATTACTGAAATGGATTGTTCTATGTTGGAGCACAGAAATGTCCCTAAGAAGTTCTGGATTGAAGCAGTTTACACTGCAATTTGTCTTCTGAACCGATCTCCTACTCATGTCGTTAAGAAGATGACTCCTAAAGAAGCCTGGTCTAGACGCAAGTCTAAGGTCAGCCACCTGAAAGTCTTCGGCTCTACTACTCATGTATGGATTCCAGATGCCAAGCGCGCCAAGCTAGATTCCAAGAGCCAAAAACTCATGTTCACTAGTTACAGTGATAATCATAAGGCATATAGGCTGATTGATGTAGATACAAATCGTCTCATCTTCAGTCGTGATGTTGTGGTTGATGAAGCTAGTGGGCCCTTTTATTTGTCTTCTCCTACTGTGAGCCCTGAGGATCAACCTTTGAAGGCTTCTAATTTGGGTGTTCGCCTTCCCCTAGCACCACTTGATGGGAGGGATTCTGCAGTTGTGGAGTCACCTCGGCATAATGTTACACCACCCGCCCCTCCTCAAGACAATCTAGATCCTCATCCACATGACTTTGTTCCAGCCACCCCAGGTGATGTTGTTCCTCTTGTTTCAAATGTTGGTACTTCTACTCTCCGACCTAAATGGTGGGCTAAGACCATAGGTGATCTTCATGATGATGAATTAATTAAGGGTAGATCTGTTCAGAAAAAGAGCAAGTAGTAGAATACAATTAATTTTGCTCTTATAGCCAACATTCACAACATTTCTGAGCCTTAGACATATTTAGAGGCTAAAGGCATACCTAAGTGGGAACAAGCTATGGAAGCTGAACATCATAATCTTCTGAAGAACAACACTTGGGTCCTCTGCGATCTTCCACCTATAAAGAAGCCCATTGGCTACAAATGGGTGTATAAAGTTAAGTATAAGGTTGGCAAAACTCTTGATAAGTATTAAGGCTCGGTTAGTAGCCAAAGGGTTCTCACAGACAGAGGGCGTTGATTATGAGGAGACTTTTGCTCCCACAGCCAAAATGAGTACCATTCGGCTTGTCCTCGCTATTGCAACCCAATTTGGATGGAAAGTCCATCAAATGGACATCAAGAGTGCATTCCTCAATGGTGAGTTACAAGAAGAAGTCTATATGACGCAATCCCCTGGTTTCAAGGTTGTTGGTAAAGAACACCAGGTATGCAGACTGGTGAAAGCACTCTATGGCCTTAAACAGGCTCCTCGGGCATGGTACATGAAAATTGATAAGTACCTAGTTGATCATGGTTTTCAAAGGAGTCATGATTCTAATTTGTATGTCAAACAGTCTGATGATGATATTCTTTTTCTTGTTGTCTATGTTGATGACCTGATCACTATTGGCAGCTCGGAACATTTGATTGAGGAGATCAAACATAATCTCAATCAATCATTTGACATGACAGATTTGGGACTTCTACATTATTGTCTAGGTGTAGAGGTTTGGCAGACAGATGGTAGCATCTTTATCTCTCAGTCCAAGTATGTCCGAAGTCTGCTTGATAAGTTCCGAATGAATGATTGCAAACCTACATCTACACCTATGGAGAAAGAGCTGAAACTATCTGCCAACTCAAATTCACCTATGGAGAATGAATCAGCGTTCAGGCAACTAGTGGGCAGCCTCATTTATCTCACTGCCACTAGACCTGGCCTCAATTTTGTTGTGAGCTACATCTCTCACTTCATGACAACCCCTAAAGTTCAACATTGGGTGGCAGCAAAGCATGTGCTAAGATATGTTAAAGGCACTTCCGACTTTAGCATTTTATATGGCAGGTGCAAAGATCCTAAGCTGATTGGCTTTACAGACTCAGATTGGGCAGGTTCTGTTGATGACAGGGACTCTACTTCTGGGTATGTTTTCAGTTTGGGTACAAGTGCAGTTACATGGACCAACAAGAAGCAGTAGGCAGTGTCTCTTGCCATCAAAGTTCTACAGTGGTTGTGCATTTTTTATTTTTTTATTTCCTTACTTTTCTTTGGCAGCTATATTTTTTAATTTTGTATTGAATTTGTCTCAAATCTCAATAGGTTGCAAGTTCCTCTTCAGTTAAGCATAACTAGAGTACATCATTCTTTATCCACCCAATTAAGCACAACTGGTTGGTTGCAAAAAAAGCATAGGATTTGGTGTATTTGCATTCCAACTTGTGACTCCTTTCACACAAGCAAATCGAGTACAAGGGGGAGACGATGATGCATTGGGATGCAACACTTGGTATTTGAACTTGGATGCTTTTGTTGCATAGCTTTCCTCAATCTTAATGGTGTATGAGGGGCACAAGGCTGCTAGTTGGAGTGGCACTAGAGCTGCTTGTGGTTCTAACAAACCTCAACCAACTAATGACGTTGATGCTCTTGATGAAGACAAATATGATGATTATTCATTTGTATTAATTTTCCAATTGCACTAATATATAGTTTAAAACAATTTGAATCATTTTTAACCTTTATGATTTGACAATTGACACTAAATTATCAATTATCAATTGTGTTCTGGATTATATGATTAATGTTGTACATTTTGTGCAAATTATGATTAGATGAACCTAGCTGTATCAAACCAAGGGGCAAATCAGCTAACATACAAACTCGAACCCAAAGAAGCAACGTAGATGTTTTTTGTTTATATTAAGCATGTAACATTGGTGTTTGTTACAATCTGCAAAACAAATGATAACCCAAAATCTAGTGTAAGAATTAGATACAAAGAAACAGCAAATACAAATGATCAAAGATCAAAATTGTATTATAGAGTTAGAATCCAGCGAGAGAAATGCAAATGTTGCAAAAAGCAAAATAGCATAAAGGCAAGCTCACAACTGCATGAATCCAATCAATTAATTGAAAGGAAGTAAAGAGTTACAATATATAGCCTCATAGTTTCCAAATCCAATGAGGATGAGGAAAAGGCAGAAAACCAAAAAACAAGAGATTGCCATCTAAGTTTCCAAATCCAAAAGGATGCGGAAAAAGCGAAATTCCATGAAAGAAGGAGAATATGTGAACTCATTATCCTATCCAACATAAGTAATAAAAAGAATTCACCTAAGTAAACTTAATAAATAGGTGCAATATCACACTTAGAATAGAATATATCCAAGGTGAATAAAATATTACACCAACAATGTTTCGGTTAAATATGCTTATTTTGTCTTTTATTTTTATATTTTAAACAATTTTAATATCGTTAAACTGTTTTTTTTAATGGACATCTCGTACCTGCAATCCAAAAAATAATGGAAAACCCACATATACATACATACCAATAACTTAGCTTTTGATAGATGATTGACCGTGTGTGTGCCATCCCATAGAGACAACATTACTTTGTTGATTTCATCTATTCTTCTAGTGTTTGGCTCGAGAGGTTGCTAGAAGCCATCGAGTATAAGAGGGTTGACTTCAGTTATCCATGATGGTTGTGGTTGCTTGAGTCTTATTGAGACCTTGCAAACTAAGAACAAGATCATGGAATATTGACTTGGCATAATGTCATGGTTTTCAAGCTCAAAACTAAGGTCTTGTCACATTCCTAATTATGCAATATTAGCTTCATGATATTCTCAAGGTTGTGAGGCCCAAACCTCCAAACCTAGGGTCCCATGACAAATTTTGATCAACTTCCCAAGATTGTAAGGCCCAAACCTAGGGCCCTATCGCAAATCATGTGGATGGTACTTTGGATTTTCTTCAAATTATGTTGCTTTTGGAGCATATGCACATTGCATGGAGCTTGGAGTGGTCAAATTATTGTTTGGATTCACACCAAACTTTAGCATTTAGCCATCATTAATAGTTGGATAGGTTCTCTATCAAATCCTTCTTTAGAGGAGATGTTGATTGGAGGAATAAGACTATCTCATGGTTCCTTTGTGATAATCACAAGTCTATCTTAACTCTCATATGTGGATGGGAGTTGTCTTTTATTCTTTGATGAAGAATCTAGATGTGTACACTATTGTTTTGAGGGAGTAGACGTAGAATATACTCAACTCCAAATCAATTAAGGACAAGTAATCAGTTTGCTGGATTGCGAGTGATGTTTGAGTTGTTAGAAGTTGTCATTAGGGAGATGTTAATGCCTCTCTTCTTTCAAGAGGTTTGGCTTGTTAATACCACCTTCCTTTGACCCTTCAAGATAGATTTTGGGGGGATGTTAAGAGTGAAAACCCATCCTTTCAAGTCCCTTTGAGTTATTGATTTGTGGTAGACCACTAGGTTATGTGTAGCTTGTAGGTGTAACTTGCAAATGTAAATATACCTTGCATGTATAACTTGCAAATGTAGATGTTCCTTGCATGCATAACTTGCCCTTTAATTGTATTGGGCTTAAGGCTATTATAGTCGAACTACCCTATTTAACTTGTTGAGAGGTGTATAAATAGAGGCAATGCCTCTCATCTTGTCAATCATTTCACTTCAATTGAATCACTTTGGTATCATATTATTACATAGTGAAAATCTTCTTTTGAGAATCTCTAGACACTGTCATATATTGGAGTTCTTGCTTTTGCATGTGGAGCTTCATATTTGTTTGATCATGGACACCAATCTCTAATGTCACATCCAAATGATGTTTTTGAGCTTGTTTTAACCTCCATGTATAGTTGTATGAAGCATAGCAGCAAAAATCTTTTGGGGAAAAAATCGGCAAATCAAAAGTATAAGATTTTTTTTTAAAATAGGAAAAAAATCGGGAAAATTTCGGAAAAAAATCGGATAAAAACATGAAAAAAAAATTTTTAAAATACTATTTTTTAAATTTAAACACATTTTAAGAGCATAGAGATGTATAAAACAAATAAAAATGATAGTTTAGTCCATGAATGTGGAATATACATTTTTTTAGTTTATGTTCATATCACTGATTGCATTACATTGCACAATGCATATTGCATGGTGTATAAAATGATTACTAGATATTAATCTATGTTACACCAAGTTTTTGAGACGAGGACAACAAGGGACTGGGACGGATTTTTTAGGCCACTTTTTAGGGTATGGCAAGGACGAGTATTTAAAAATAGGGAAAATTTAAAAATATGGGAAATTTCAAATATTCATGTAATAACATTGATAAGGCATACATTATATACATTATAATATCAGAAACATGCAAGATCCTAAAACCCTAACACTTAACCTACAAATGGAAGATTCGGAACTGACGAAACCCTAAATAAATTTAAATTCTACGACTATGTTTCACACAAAAAAATATATATTAAAAAATGTTTCTAATTTGTCCCAAACATATAAAATATGATGGGAAATTATGAGAATTATGGCTTCATTGCGAAAGTCGTGACATACACAAATATATATTAAGATTACGGGATCATATATACATAAATAAGATTTGAAATTACGGGAAATTTAGGGGTTGTGAATAAGAAATGGATATTATATACATATACATTTTCAAAAATTAAGTTTAGTATAAAATTTTATTCCACAAAATATATGTTTAAATTTAAAACAAATTTCCAAACTAATTTTTAAAATATTAAAAATAATTATATATTTTTAATTTTAATTATAATGTACAATAAGAAAAATAATAATAAAGAAACTTAACAAAATGTTATTTTAATTTTTTTTTAAAATAATTAAAAAAACCAAAGAAATTTTATTCTATGTAAATAATATATATATTTAAATTTAAAACAAATTTCTAAACAATTTTTAAAATATTAAAAATAATTATATATTTTTAATTTTAATTATAATGTATAATAAGAAAAATAATAATAAAGAAATTTAACAAAATGTCATTTTAATTTTCTTTTAAAATAATTAAAAAAACCAAAACAAATTTTCTTTTAAAATAATTAATAAAACCAAAGCAAATTATATTTTTAATTTTAATTAGATGTATAATAAGAAAAATAATAATAAACTTAACACAAAAACCAAAGCAATCTTAAACTCAAAAAACTATTTTCTTAAAGTTTTTTAAACAAAATCTAAAAAAGGAATACGAAACCAGAAAGTTTCCTATACACGGATTAAAACTAGCTCTTGCAACCATAGGAGGTTCAAGGAATACGCCAATAGGGTTAACCGACAACTTTAGAAAATTTTCGGGCGTGAATTTTTTACAGCGTGGGACAATTCCGAGCACTATAATGCTCACATATAAAAGCCCAGCGGCTAAAAATGGTAGCGGAAACCAACGAATTCCACAAGACCAGAGATTTAAAAAATGGCAGGTAGACGAATAAAAATTGCAGACCAGAGAAAAAACATTAAACGCTGTGATTTCACCCGGGATGACACGCGATTTCGGCATACAAACCACATTTTTAAATGATTTTGCAGGATAAATGGGATAAAACAGTGTTAATTACAATTTATTTAAAAAATCGTCATTTTTGTGGGGTAAAAATCGCGAAACTCCGCGATTCCCATTTTTATAATAAATCGTGATTTTTCCGCGATTTTTGCTTCTGTGGTATGAAGTATTATGAAGATTTGGTAACAAAAGTAGAAACTCCAAAGAAACTACTAAAACCTGCCTCTCTAGAAACTACTATTTTTAGGTCCATGAAATTTCTCCAACCAATAAAGTTAGTAAAGATCGTGAAATATTTCACCATGCATTTTGTCTCGCATGGCTTGCAATTTCTCTAAGAATTCATTCCGCTTGGTTTCATGCACTTGTCAAGTAATCTTGGGGTCATCTTCTCTATTCTTTTCAAGTAAGAGGCTCCAATGCATTTCTCAAAACAACACTAGTTCTAGTTTACCTTCACCTTTGTGAAATCCTCTTCCCGAATTTAACTCAAATTCACTCAATTTCCTAATTTTTACTATGTTGGCATTCCATCAAACACTTTGCATTTTACTCATTAAAACTGTATTTCTGAGTTTATGTGATATAGAACAGCTTGTGTGAAGGTTTGGGATCATGAAACATTCAAAATTGCATTGTAACATTCAAGGATAAATAATGAACATTTTGTCAAACAGTTTGCAGCCTTCCAATATAGATAAAATTTGAACACCAAGAGCAAAAACACTTGCTGATATTAAAATCAGAATTACAGAGATATTAAATTTGCTTCCTAACCTTGCAAAGTTGACTAGAATCTTTCCCTTCTTGACTGATATAAGTTTCCTTGCTACTGAAGCTGCTGATCTGAATATGTATTTGAATGCCAATGTTGAATAAACCCAACCAGACTCCTTCCAGCTTCAAGGCGCACCTTCTTACAGCTATATATTAAATGTCTCCAAACTCCCTCCACATGAGGCGACTTGCCTCATCAACTCTCACACCTCTTCTTAGAGGATGGTGACCCTCTATTTAGGAGCTGCGACTCCTTAATCTGCTATAGTCTAATATGGGCTGCGGCTGGTAATTAATTTCTGCACCAAGGGTTTGGGAACCCCCAATATGGGACGTCTCCTCCAAATAATCTACCTTTACTAGGCACTTCCTCAATAAATCTCTTCCATCATATGGGCGCTAGACTGCGCTAGACTTTAGGGTAAACCCTCCACAAATACTTCAATACAATCTTCACTCAAACTCCAAATTTATATTTGCTTGCAAATCACATAAATTTGGCAATAAAATCCTCTTGGAAGCAAATACACAAAACCTGCAAAAAATGATATAACCTTCCAGCACAAAAATCCTTCAATCTACATCAAATCCACACACATGTGAACCTTGAATAAATTCACCTCTAAATTGACTAGGGAAGATCTTTCACCTCCGAAATCAATATTCCCAAGGGTTTTTGTCCTAGGGTTTTGCTGTACCAAAGCATCAGCTCTCAAAGAGACTCAAGAGAAATAAGATGTCAAGAAGAAGCAAAATGAGTCTACAACCTCCTTTTATATTTTCCCTTGGAACTTTCCCGAAGATATAATTTAAAATTACCTTTCTACTATTACCTTCAGCACAATATAAAGTGACTTTATAATATTTTACTTTTTAGCTCCATCTTAAGTAACTTTATAATAACAATATTAATTAAATACAAGTTGTTCGTAAAATTATAATTTGAGACAACTTTATTTGATTAAATGGATTATTCCCTCTCCAAAACTCCGAATTAGCCTACAGGAATAAAATAGGCTAATAGTCATCTTCGACGGCTAGACCGAAGGAGACATTACAACCTTCAACCTCACCTAGATTTTTAAACATGCTATAAGATTGAGGTAACCATATTGATGGGTTTTGGCCTAATTATTTGAATGCCTCCTAGGCTAGGGTTTAGGATGATTATCCTTATTGATAAAGAACAAGCATCACTCTTGATGAAGAAAGTTTGAGAATTGTATGTATCGATCCTTTACACCTAAAGATGGGTTTCTTAATCACCCTTTAGGCTTTTCACTTTCGTTTTGTTCAAGCCCTAAACCTTTTTTCGCTTCTAATGTTGTTTATCATGTAGTTTACAATTTATGGGATATCTTTCACGAGTAATATCCTTCCTTTTCCCTACATAGGATATTCAAGAACCTATCCTATGTCATTGTTCTCTTCTCTTCCCTCCTCAATTGACACAATCACTGAAGGTAAGTCTTGGCACATTCCCCAAATGGTTTCTCTTATCCTCTCCATGGGATTTCCTAGTGCTTCTTCCTTCAACAATCCAGTTCCAAAATTCACAAAATATTATCCATATGAGTAGTTGAGAATGAACTTCCTGCTGATGCTCGCCGACAAGTCCAAGAAGGTGACTCCCATGCCACAAATAAGTTCCCAGTCAGAGGAAAGTAGACAAATACAGCCCAAAATATTCTATTATTATTGAAATTAAATGCTGTGATCTGATATTTAAATTTATATTTAAGAATAAAATATGAACCACTTTGAAAGAAAAAAAAAGACTAAAACTGATAAATACTGAGACTGCTAAAAACGGAACTTTCCTGCATATTAAATATTGTTTTGGACACCAAAAGGTAAAGTGCACTAAATCATAGTAGCAATTCTCAGGCATAAATTGGCAAACCAAAAGATAAAGATTTTTTCAATTAATCAGGATTTAATTGGGAAGAAATCAGGTCAGGGTTTGGGAAAATCAGAAAACGCCCGACACCTTAAAAAAATTTACCAAAAAATCTGGAAAATAGCAATTTAATCACAGGTCGCAATTTATCAGGTCAAAACTCATTTGATCATTTTTTTTTAAAAAAAATCACGCTTTTGTGGATGAAAATATTAATCTGCATGCCAAGTAGCGATTTCTCACGATAAATTCATGATTTCTGCTTCTATGCGCACTAAATAACTTTCCCAAAAAGGTGTGGCTGTGGGCTTTAGCCAAAGGTACTCCAAACTCGGAGTGTGTTAGTAAGATATGTTCAAAACAAATACATTTGTTGAACTATAAGTATTACCTCTGTTTTATAGAAATTACCACCACATCCTTTCTTTTGATCCACTTTACACTACTACCCCTACTATTACTAGTATCCCGGTGCCAAAATATTATGATTATAAAAGAAATTAAAACTACCCCTGTATGCACTCCGTGCTGTTTTTCATCTTCTAAAGGTGACCCCTGTGACTCCAACTGCGTAAAAATGCTCTCCTTGGCCAAGAATTTAGGTTCTCAAAGAATATCTGCAATTTTGCATATAAACTATTCAATAGACATATACCCCACGGCAAGACTTGAAGCCCTACTTAAAGCTAAACATTTCCCTCTTTTCCTTTTTGTGCATAACCCTAGTACTATGACGTTTTTGCTAGCATGCCTCCATGCAGATACCATATACAGATACCATACGAGCCAGTCTAACGGGAAACCAGGATTTTCCCCAACTCTTTTCCATCATTGCTAGGCCTAAAAATAACCACTCGCATCCAAAGAAAAATCATTTGAAGGTAAATGATCATTTAAGGATTGAGAATTAACAAGCCAAGAGGCGAGAAATTAAACTATGTTACAATCAATGACGAAAGATGAAAGATAGCAAGAATAGATAGATAGTTGGTTACTTGACTTTCATTCTGGCGAGCCTGTCAGCAACAGAAGTATCCTTCTCCATCTTGGGCTCCTTCGTGCCAAATGTGTAGCTCGACAGAGGGTACGCATTCACCACTGGTCCAGACAACATCTTCGCTTCTTTCTCTTTCAAAAAAAAATACAGTGAAGCAAAATGAACAGGAAAGAATATCTACCGTGCCAAGTCCTGGTCAATAAACAATGGTTCAAATAATACTGTGAATGCTTTTTAATGCACGCAGTCACCGTTTGTATCTACTTGCCGAAGGAGAACAGTATAAGGAAATTGAAGAGGCTCGAAAATTCTAGGTGTTCCACTGCTTCTAAGCCGCTTTCATTTATTGATTAATTAATCGATTCAGACCAGTGCTCAGGTCAAGGATATCGTCGAAGCTTATTTTGAAAATTTACGCTATTCTGTCGGTTTAACCCTCACACGGGTAAAACTTGGAGTTTTATATGTAATTTAGGTTTGATTTTTTGGGAGTTTATGGTTTGTTGATATAAGTCTTTTTTATTTGCTTATTCAAATACTAGGTCGCACCTTGGTGTGTGATGGGTATGCCGAAGAGTTGTGGAAGTTCAATTGCCATGCCTTTAAATGAATGTTGATTGTCTCAAAGAAATGGAAAATGACTACCCAAAGATCTATACTCTCAAGTCTTGGTCTTCACAAGATAACTCACTTGTATGATGTCATTTTGTTGTTCCAATCAAGAGGTCTTACATAAATCTAACAAACTTCAACAAACAAGGTTAAATTACACATAAACCAATCAATTTTCAGATTTATTCATGCATATACAAACTAATATAAATGTATATTACCATAAAATATATCATTTCAGCTCATAACCAACAATATAAACTTGCATTTATAAAATATCAACTCTATAACAGAGCTATGCAAGTTTTAAAGTCATATTCTAACTTTAAAGTAACCAAATTTGATTAAAAAGGTGCAAAAGCAAGGCAAGATAGAGAAAGGTTACTAAGAAATCTAACTAAAAGCTAAACTCATTCAATCATTTTAACTTCAACAATGGATAGACATGCCTACAAACACATTTAACCATCCTCGATTTGGTCATGAAAATATATCAATCAAGATTCAAGGAGGTGCAACCATCAATGGTGAAATTAGGTGTTCAGGCTAACCACACAAAGCAATTTACAATCAACAAACTACTAGTGATATGAACACTTTGCAAACTCGTCGAATATCCATGAATCTTCAGCTCAAAATGAAAGAAATACTTCAACTTACTGTTTAGAAATCATGAAACATACTTTGTATGATGACAAGTTTAACTAATTCAACAATTTCTATTCACAATCTTGACTAGAAACCATGAATTAAACTTGTATTTAGCTCAAAAGATTGACAAACATCAACAATTTCTAAACTTGGTGTGTATAAAGCCATGAGAATAACATGAAAAATCAAAAAATATTATATATTTTCTCTCAAATCCCAATAGTACAATTGCTTTCAAGTATGTCTTCAATGAGTTTTTCTCAAAAAACTAAGAATACACCAACTAATTCCCACCTTACAATGAGTTTTGAGTTGTATCATATTTAATCAGCTTTACCATACTCTGTTTTCACCCTAAAATCCAATGGTTATAATCAATTTGATCAAATGGCTCATATTTGTTGCTTATGCACAAAGTCAACTTTGGTGGCAAGGAGTATTTTCAAGATATTCCACTTCATCCCATGTAGCTTCCTCAACAAGCTTCCCTTGGTATTAAAAAGTAAAATTTTATTTACTTTTTGTTACTAAATTTTTTAAATATGAAAAAAACTAACTCTTGGAAGCCAAAAATATTAAATATTTGCAACTACATCTCCAAGCATTTAATTTTTGCAACTACAACTCCAACAAGTTGTTATAGCATGACAAATATCAATAAAAAGAATATGTGCAGCTGTAGCTATCTATTTTCTGCATCATAGGTTGATGTAGGCATCCATTCTCCATGTGCAAACATGAATATGCAGATGTAGGTGACTGAATTTAACATTAAAACTTTATTTCCAACCTTCATCCATCATGTTTCCATCATTTTTCACCTCAAATCTTCATCTCGAACTTGGAACAATATGTTGGGCTCTTGTAGGAGGTTGTATCAGTCATATTCTTGGTTGCAAATTAGGTACAAGGTGGCACAATTCATCTTCTAACAACTACATGGCTTTGTTCCCTTCATTTTCCATCATTTCTAACTCCAAATGTGCATGTACAGTAGTGGCATAGATTTGATTTTTGTGTAGTTACAACTCATAGAGTTTGTCTTCACCATCCTTGACATCATCTTGGTCTCATTTTGCAGGTACATCAATGGTTTGGGCATGAAAATCAAGTTTCTTCATAGCTGGGACAACAGGGTGTCTCTAGGTTTTCACTCATCCAAGATGGCTCTAGTTGATCTCCTCATGTTTCAATCTCTTGGACTTGCAACCAACAAAGCCAAGCATCAAATTCCTCAAAAATTTATCAATTTCAGTCAATGCATATCAAATTATAGCCATTTTCATCATGGATCGGTCAAGGACAGCTTGTTGTTAAATTTGTTGCCATAGACAACTTCACAAATTTGATGTTTTCTCTTGATTCCTTTGGTTTTTTTATGTCTCCTCTTGACCTTTCCATCTCTATATGCTCAAGCATCCCATGACTTTATAAATGGTCTTTGAACTCATTATAGAGGTCAAATCAAAATCAGAAATAAAAGTTATCATGGTTGCCCCAGTGTTTTTGAGTTGTCAAAACATTGTTGCAGCAGTGTTCCTAATGATTTTATCATGGTTTTAGGACTCCAAAAGCTTCATGAATGTTTCTAATATGTTTCTAATGTTTTCCTAGGTCTCCAAATGTTGTGACTAAGTTTAGAAACAATATTTGTTTGATTTCATCTAGTAGGGCAACTTTGGGACAGTTTTGACAACTTTTTGAGACAACGGTATAGTCTTTTTTTGGCATGGTTAATGTCACATCTCATTTTATGGACTATATTATTATTTTAGATTATTGAACATTTACTATGATTATTTTACTATGTGTGAAAGTAATTATCGTAATAACATAAATGTGTCTTTAGTAAAGTCGATTTAATAATTGAATATATTGGTAAGATTATGGATATACATTATGATTTGCTTCAGCTATGATTTTGGAGAAATAACCTATTGATGTAGAGTTGAGTGCAACTGAATGCAGGTACTCGTCAAAGACGAGAACATGGTTGAGGTAGAGATGTTCTAGCCACTCGGCAAGAACTGATAGGATGGATAACCCTGATGAACTCACACACTCACATAGTCTCATATTGCATTTTGAATGGCTTTAATATGTATTATTGTATGGATAATGAATGTGATTGATGTTTAAAAACTTTGAAAAATAATGTGTTTTAATTGCTACAATAAGTCTTTTCGAATGCATGATTTAGTCATAAATATATTGTCTCTTCGAATTACATTAATAGAATTATGTATATTATTAATTATATTATAAATAATAAAAGTGCTTTCTATATTTAAATAAATTGGATTAATAAATATCTTTGTTATAATTGTGAATACTTCATGTTTGATTTAAAGTGATTGTGTTTTATTAAGTAAATAAATAAATTATATTAATAATATATATTATATTTAGAAATCTAAATAAAGGAATTAAAAAGAAAAGCATCTGGCAGGCAAGCGACAGAAATAAAGAAGTTTATTTATTCTTTCAAAAGGAAAAAGATCTTTTGTTTTAAAATGCCAGAGAGGCATGCAAATAGGAGAAGACAATTAGTTTTCAAGGAGAGCTAAATATACAAATCCAAAGCCAAGATTAGGGGGAAGGCTGAATAAAACAGAGGACAGAGAAAGGGAAAAACCACCATTATTCTGAGCGACGACAGGACAAAAGAATGAAGGTTTTCTTTCACTATTTTGGGAGTGATAGAAAGGAGAGAAGGAGTCAACAACAGAAGTAGAATCGACCCCTCTAGCAAGTGCATAAAATCAGGTATTTTTCTTGTTTTTGGTTTGATGTAGTTACAACAGCTTATACTGTAAAAAATCACATTTTATATTGGCATGTATCATGTTAATTTTTGGTCTATATTTTACCTGGAGCGGCCAATATACGTTGTCCATGCATGCCTTATGTCTTAGAACTCCCTGCCGCCTGTGTTTTATTATATGTGTGTTGTTTTGGATCGGCCAAAGTTCTCCCATTAGTCATTATTTTTGGTTAACTTTACCTGAGTTTATATTTATGAATCTGCTTAAAAACCGACCACCTCCATCCCTTATTTGACTTGATGGTTAAATCATCTTCTTTATTTTGGTGACCTGATCTATTTTTTATTGATCAGAAACCTTATCTTTAGCCTAGGTTCTCAATATAGAAGCAGCATGTTCTTACTGATTGACGACCTATTTCTTACCGAGCAACAGCTTGTTTATTACTGATCGACGGCCTATTAAAAACTCTAGTCATCTAACTTAGGTTCCTGTAGCTGACGTCCCCTCTTCTCAGTAGTAATCCTTTATCTTTCTATAACTAAAATGGTTTGGGCACAGTAAACTATAGTTTATCTTTGTCGCGGACTTGTAAAGATCATGTAGATGTTATTTTCTTCCTTTGTCATAGCCTTTTCCTTTGAGTCTTTCCATTTGCTAAATCTCTATCGTTGCCAATTACTTGTCCCTGTTATAACAGACTTATCTTCTTGTAATTAGAGAATTAATCATTGCCTGAAGTGTTCTAAGCTAGTTCATGAGCAGAGAGAACATTAATTTTGTAGTTGTTGTTAGTTTACCACTGTCGCAGTTTATTGATCATTCATGTCGTAGACGTGCTTTATTTTTCTATAGCTTGTTTATAAGTTCCTATAGCTTAACTGTTATGCTCCTATAGTTTCATTTAAAACATTATAAAATAGTTATATTATTTCTCATAGCAGAGACAATGTGTTTTTTTAATTATTACATGTGCTTATTGATGCTGAAACCATTTATATACTCTTATTAAGTCTTTATTTCAATAAATTGCTTTAATCACAAAACAACATTGGATAGGAAGTAGTTAACATTAGTTTTCTACAACTATTAAAACAATGAAATACAGTTAGATAATATAATCAAATTATAGAATCTATATTTATATATGCTTTTAAATGAATGTATGATGTTCCTCTTTACTACTTGCTTGAAAGTGTGTTTTTGTGAATGATGCCATGGAAAGGGATTAGAGATGGTTATAGGCGAATATGGGTTGTTATTTATATTGAAAAGAAAGTAGATTATATCTTAAGTGTGTTGGGGGTTACTTTTGGGCTAATGCTTAGGCCTAAGCTGGGAATTCTTTGAAAAAGATGAATGTTTGTCTAGAAAACTTTGTGTGTGTGTGTGTGTGTGTGTGTGACATCTTGTTGTGAGACAATTTGCATATCATTATTTAGATTTGCACATTAGACTTTAGGTGGCATCGGGTGTTCACTCTTGCCAGTTGTTTCCAGGTAGCTAGACATTTCGTGCAGGGCTAGGTTTCCTTCGTGTTATGAAGGGATCCAGGGAAGTGTAATTGCTTAATGGTCTGGTGAAAAAGCGCCTGAGCCATGTTCCTGTCCCTCAGCCCACAAGAGGACCATGTGGGTTCGTGGCGACTGGAGAGTTTGTTTGATTTATTATTCTTATATTGGACATGATTATTGTATCTTGTAATTATCATTGGATGATTTATGGCATGAAAGACAATGGACTTTGTATATTCTTTTATAGTGCTAACACCTAGATTAAGCATATGATTTGTAAGATTTAATGACTTTTATTGATTAATGTTGATGAGATTTATCTTTTACTTGATATGATGTAATTAAGTGGATTATTTACTTCATATAACTTTTGTGATGGAATGAGTACTTTACAGTTAATCTCCTCTTAATAACTTGAAATATTTTCACACATTCTCATACAACTCCCAACACCCATTTCATGACAAATTTATGGGCAAGAAGCTCTTAACTGGAATCAAAAACTAAAAGTTTCTTGACTAGGTTTAGGATAGCAGGCTACTATAATTTTTTATCACTTTGCCAAATTTGTTGCAATATTAAAACTCCACCAATTTTGTGTCATTTTGATTGTTATCCTTATTATTTCATCATCTCATACCTTCAGTCACCTTGCAAATGATCCTTAAGTTCACCATGCAAGTAGAATTAAATTAAAACTAAAAATGGTCATGGGTCAGTCAAGGACAAATTGTCAAATTTGTTGCCATAGGCAACTTCACAAATTTATGGTTTTCTCTTGTTTCCCTTGGTTTGTTGATGTATCATCTTGGCCTTTTCATCTTTACTACCTTCTCAATCCTCCTATCATCTTGGAAGTTCCCTTTGAATGCATTGTATGGGTCAAAACAAAATAAAAAAAATGAAAGTTGTCATGGTTGCTCCAGGGTTTATGATTTTGTCAAAATTCAATTTTAGGACTATTTTTTGACCATTTTAGGTGAAACAATTATTGAATTTTACACTTATGATACTTATACAACATTCTCCTTCAAGTCCTTTAGCTAATTATAAGTTTTTTTCTCAAGATTTCGTGGTTTTTATGACCATACATTATAAACTATTATTTGACTATGACAGAAGTAGGTAGTTTTGGAACCTTGCATGAATTGTGTTCTTTCCACCCTTGTATGGATTGTTTTCTTCACTTCTAGCTAATGAATTCACTTTATTAGTATGTCATGACCTTGATCAAGCCCTTGATCTTCTAAGAAACACAAAACTAATGATAACAACGTGATAAGATCTAAGCATACCACATGAATGCATTCATACATTTAGTCATCTTGACACCTCTCAATACTCTACAAATAGTAAGGATTATACTCTTAACTTTATGTATGAATATGGAGAAATAAATAAACTTGATTGGCTCGTTAAAATCAACCCCATCCTCTAAAATAATAAATGTCCTTCCTTTTCAAAAATACACAAGGCCTCAAAAAGCAATCACCCAACCATGAAGGACTTGTCAATATGACTATGAGCATAATAAAATGAGACAAGACCATTCACCACAACTCCATACAAACTAAAAACCAAATGAAACAATGAAGTACATACTTGATCAAGACTCATCAAACCCAAAACATGCCAAAACCAATCCAATAGACTCATAAACATCTAATTCACTCAAATAAGACATGTGGTAACAAACAAATGCATCCAAAGCATACAAGCCAACTAGGACTTTCGAAAGCATCCAAATGCATCTAAAACTAGGTGAGACAACCAAGACCCAAGAAATCATCAAAATATGCCAACTTAATGCAATGGATCATGAACTTGTACAATCAAACCAAGCTACTCAATCAAGACTTATAACACTCATAACAAGTTGAAACACCCAAAAGAAGCTGGGAAGCTCACCAAAAGACACAAGAAAAAGAGGGGGTCCCTATTTTGCTCATGCAAAAAGTGGGGCGTGTGTGCATAGGGAACAACATGTCCATGTCATCTTTTTGTTTTCTTGAGTTTCATGAAATATTTTGCATAATCTTGATGGATTCAAAGATCCCTATGTTTTGTTTAGTAGCTACTTCAAATATGTGATCTTTCATGTTTGGTGTATAGTCTTTATTTGCATGCATCCCCTTTCTATATTCTTGTTCATTCAGTGCCCCTAAATTCACTTTCATTCCATTAGTCATCACCTATGTTTAATAGGCATTATCTTGCAAATATAAGCATGCCCACCACCACGTACATCATGTTCGTTTGTCATCTAGCCTACCATAGTGCATCCTCTCATGGGGATGTCACACGATACAAGGATTGATCAAACTTAGTAACCCTCATTAGTTTTATAATTTCACACCTTTGCATAATTTGGAGGTCAAATGGCTTAAAATTAAATCTAGACATGCTACAGTTTTAGATTGAGTAATTATTTTAAAATATTAAATTTTAAGGGAAAAACTTATTGATTTGTGTAAATTTGTAGATGATATGGGAATGATCTCAAGGCCTCAAAAATGGGAGCTCATTATGTTTAATCTCGGTCTAGAAAAACTTTTGTAAAAGGTACATGACATAGAATGCACATCATGAAGTATGTTACTTTAAACTTTACACAAATTTACGCAATTCTCTTGAAAAATCTTTGTACTCAATATTGGTTGATCCCTTCGTGCATAGATACATTCACGAGACAATCTGATTTATTTTTTCATATTTTAGACCAAGTGAATAGGCAATGAAAGGAGCGGGCTACCATGCACACTGCTTATAAATGAGAAATGAATCTCTCTCTCCTCTAGCTCGCATTCTCTCTATATATCTCTATTTTTCTCTTTCTCTCTATTTCTTTATTTCCCCCTCTCTTTCTTTGGTGCTTTAGGTTTTTGGTCGATAAACACAAGAAAGGAATGGATCTAGTAGCACCCATCATTTCTATTGTATTGCATTCTTGGGATTGTCAGCATGAAATCGTTGATCAAGAGTTAGTCTCTATCTCTCTCTCTCTCTCTCCTGCTCTATTTCTCTATCTCTATTCCTCTCTATCAATCTCCCTCTCTATATATATCTATGTCTCTTATATTTCTCTATCATGGATTATAATAAACATTTATACATGGTGGTAAATAAACTTGGCTGTGAATAACATTGAAACCACATAAGGATGTGTGTTGTTCTATATCTCTTTCTTTGATCCTCTCTCTGCCATTTCACGAGGCTGCAATGGAGCTAGATGATCTAGACCAACCCATACCAAGATCCGCTTTTTACATTGTAAAAGTACCATAGCCTGATCCTTAATGTAGGGTTTTCCATTGGAATGCTTGACTATAGCCCCAAGTCTATCACACAACGAAACACTTTTGGCCACTATGTTTATGCAGTTAAGCTTAGTTTTGTAATCCCATGATGGTCAATGATTTTGTGTTTTAGGAAATGTATCTTCAATTGTCATGGGTGGTAAAGGTTAAATCTAAAAATAATTATTCATAGGAAGGTTATGCATTTACCCATGTTTTCTACTTGAAATTGAAAAGTACTTTAAATCCACAAATTTTAGTTCAACATCATACACAAATAAGGATATGGTTTACCCATGCACCATTTTGAAAGGAAGCAAGGTGTGTGGAAATCGCTTCCTACACTAATCTAATGAGGGGAGGGCTACGCAAATTCAATTTAATCCTTATCACTACATCAACATATCACATCTACAGATATATTACAATAATACACAAGGACTAGAAAGAAGACAAAAGAAGAGAGACAAAGATATACTGTGGGGAAAACCCTATTTGGGTGAAAAACCCCACATTCATAAACTTGCACAATGTATTAACAAATATGAAAGAATGTTTACAATACACTTGCAATGCAAGATTCAATGGTCTTAGACACTCCTATTTGGAGTCAATCCGGTAGCATAACAGTACCTGTAAACCTGTAATGCAAACTTCATCTCCAAGCACCTGTTTATATAGAAAATACAAGGCAAAATAGGTTCTATCTTGGGATGGGCATCCAACTTGGCCTCATGGCCCAAAACCCACACATAGGGACACTTGGTCAACATTATAGAATGTGCCTGACACTTGTCCATAGCTCCCATCCCAAATAGGTCACCTATTTCCAAAATGGGCTATGACAGATGCTCTTACAACACTTACGACCATCATAAAATCTGTCATAGCAGTTACAACTTACAGTTGTAAGAGAATCTATCATACACATGCTATACATAGTATATTCTTTTACAACATGTCATAGTCCACCTTGGGGTACCCAAATATGCATTTTTCAAAGATACTTCATGACACATGTCCTCACCTGTCTTACAAACTTCTATTTTCGACTCTTACATGTCATAGATTCTGTCATAGGAATCCATCATAACCGTTTCGGTCAATTTTCCCTTACACAACATGAAGATGCTAACACATGGCAAAATTCTCCTACCACAAAGTGGGACACCCATCTCCTCATGTGAGGACAAAATTACAAGTTGTCATATTCCATGTAGAATTAACACATCACCGTGCCACATCCCACAATATGACAATATGGAATTTATAAATATTTACAACATAGGCAATTAAATAATAAATATAAACATTAATAATGTAAGGAATTACCAAGGGTGAGACACCTTAATTCCCAACATTCTCCCACTTGTCGAACACCTTGTAAGAGCCAATAGAAAAACAAGATTTAATTGCTATAGGCTGAGAGGCCCATAGACTCTGAACACCATCTGAACTTCTCTATGCCCACTGGTTTCGTTAATGCATCTGCAACATTCTTCAAAGTATCTACCTTCTCCAAATTTACCTTTCCATTCTCAACCATGTCTCGCACAAAGTGAAACTGAACATCAATGTGCTTTGTTCTAGCATGGAAAGTTGGATTCTTCTCAAGAAAAATTACACTCTACTGTCACAACTGATCGTGATCTGACCTGCATCAACACCAATATCAGAACACAATCTCTTAAGCCAAATGGCTTCCTTACAAGCATGAGTTGCTTCCATATACTCAGCTTCTATCGTGGACAAAGCAATAACAAGTTATTGCTTACTCATCCAACTAATAGCACCACCGAATAGTGTAAACATATAAGCACTGGTGGATCTCTTGTTGTCAATGTCACCTACCCAATCTGAATCCACAAATCCACGAATATCAACATAATGCGGAGGTCCAAAAACATTACCATGATAGAAAATGGAATACTCGAAAGTACCCCTCAAATATCTGAACACTCGCTTAACTGTATCCCAATGAACTCATCCAGGATTAGCCATAAATCGACTAAGGACTCCCAATGCTTGGGCAATGTCTGGTCTTGTGCAAACCATAGCATACATCAAACTGCCAACAACACTAGCATAAGGTAATTTGCTCATGTCCTCCACCTCACTAGGAGATTTTGGACAATCCTCAACAGATAACTTTGTCCCCAAAGAAACAGAAACACACAATGGTCTACAATCTACCATGCTGAACCTGTCCAACACACTCTTCACATACTTACTCTGTCTTAGCCAAAGTTTTATGTTGGTTCTGTCTCTTCTGATTTCCATTCCTAAAATGTACTTGGCTGCCCCTAAATCTTTCATTTCAAACTATCCCAACAACTGAGATTTAAAATCAGAAATCATATTCTTACCCTTCCCAATGAGCAACATATCATCAAACTACAGTGCAACAATGAGAATACGATCACCATCAAACTTATAATACACACAGTGATCTGATTTCGATCTCACAAATCTAATTGACAACACAAAGGCATCAAACTTCAAGTACCATCTCCTAGGGGATTGCTTCAAACCATACAAAGACTTCTTAAGTTTGCAAACCAAATTTTCTTTACCTGTCACCATGTAATGCTCTGGCTGTGACATGTAGATTTCTTCCTCCAAATCACCATGAAGGAAAGCTGTCTTCACATCCATCTATTCTACCTCCAAGTCATAAGCTGTTACGAGAGACAATAGGAATTGAATGGATGTCAGTTTTGCAACCGAAGAGAAGATCTCACCATAATCTATACCCTCCACTTGTGAATACCCCTTCACAACCAATCTAGCTTATACTTCTCAACACTGCCATCTGCACCAAATTTCTTCTTGAACACCCATTTGCATCCAGCGAGTTTCCGTCCAAGAGGCAAAGGCACCAAGTCCCAATTTTAATTCTTTTCCAAAGAAGCCATTTCATCCTCCATGGCCTCCTTCCAGGAACCTGCATCTTTCATGTCCATAGCCTCTGATACAATTCTAAGTTCATCACTGTTAGTAAGCAAAGAAAAAGCACAACTAAATCAAGCAATATAAAACAAAATCTTTCAAGTTGCTTTCTTATCCGTGTAGACCTCCTCAAGAGCTGAGGTTGAGGTTCAGCTTCTTCATATGAGCTTTCAGAGCTACTAGAGCTCTCCTCATCATCAAGTCCAACATTGTCTTTCTATTCAGTCTTCTCAGGGGTGAGAGGAAACTGAACAACATCCTCTTTGTTTTCTTTTTCTTCTGGCTATAAAACAATGGAAGAAGGTGTAAGCTCTTTGAAGATGACACTTCTGCTATAGAACACTTTTTCAGCCACAGGGTCCCAAAGCTTGTATCCTTTCACACCGACACCAATGAAGATACACTTAACAACCTTGTTCTACAATTTTGACTGCTTCTCCCTAGCCACATGTGCATATGCCTCACAAACAAAAACACGAAGATGCCTTATTGAAGGCTTTCTACCAGACCACACCTCCATGGGTGTCTTTCCAATAAGAGCTGATGTAGGAGATCTATTAACAAGATAGCAAGTAGTGGCAACAACTTCAGCCCAAAACTTTTGTTCTAGGCCAGCTCCACTAAGCATACTCCTAGCCTTCTCCATCAGTGTCTTGTTCATCCTTTCTGCAACTCCATTTTGCTGCGGGGTGTATGGAGTTGTCTTATGTCTTACAATCCCAAGTTCCTTGCAATATTTATTGAATTATGTAGAACATAACCCACCACCATTGTCAGTTCTCAAACACTTAATCTTCTTACCAGTCTAATTTTCAGCAAAGGCCTTAAACTCCTTAAACTTACTATAGACTTCAGATTTGCTTATGAGAAAATAAATAAATGTCCTTCTACTGTAGTCATCTATAAAAGATACAAAATATACAGATTTTGATAACGAAGGAACATTAACAGGACCAAATACATTAGAATGAACAAGGTCCAACACACCAGAAAACTTGTGAGAACTCGAATAAAACTAAACATAGTTTTGCTTTCCATAAATGCAATGTTTGTAAAAGTTGAACTCAAGATTACAATCATCTAACCCCTCAATGAGGTTTTTATTTTTCAGGGTACGCAGAGCCTTCTCACCAATGTGGCCAAATCTCTTATGCCATAACATTGTCTTTTCAGCAAGAAGTTTAACTTCCAAGGCATGATTACAAACATCAAAACTAGAAACAACTGATCTCTTAACTGCTTGTTCAGATGGTGGGGATGAAGTGACTGATACCCTCTTCTTTGAATCAGAAGAACTATTGCACTGTGAAATGCATGCCTCCAGCTGAAACAGAGTACCTCTCCTAATACCCTTAGCAAGCAACATAGCTCCTCTAGTCATCTTGCATCCTTCTTTCGAAAAGACAACCTGCACACCTGCATCATTCAAACTACTTACAGAAAGCAAGTTCCATGCTAAGCCTGGGATATGCATAACCCCAGAGATCCCCTTCACTCAACCATCAGGGAATCGGATAGAGACTCTTCCACGACCAACAATCTTCAGATGAGAGTCATCACCTAAGTACACCTTTCCACCATCGAACTCCTCATACTTAGTGAACCAGTCTCGATGCGAGGTCATGTGGAATGATGCACTAGAGTCAATCAGCCACACATCATCAGATGCATGGATTGCCAGGGATGCGATGAAAGCATCACCATCATCTTGTGATTTGTTAGAATCTGAGTCAGGAGCTTTCTTCTTCTTCTTCTTCTCCTCTTTGCATTCCTTTCAGAAATGCCTAGATTTACCACAATTCCAACATATAGCTTTGGACTTTCCAGGAGATTTGGATATCCCATGGGATTTGGATCTACCCTTCTCAACTTTCTTGTCCTTCTTTTTCCCTTTCTCCTTGGGTCTTCCATGAACTGCAAGAGCCTCTTTAGCTACATCAGAAGACTTTCTCCGCATCTCTTTGGATAACAGCGAAGAAACCACTTCATCCATTTTGAATGTGGATGTCGTGCTTCCAATAGTCATGACAAGGTGATCCCATGAGTCTGGCAAAGAACAAAGCAAGGTCATACATCAATCCTCCTCCATCTTTACACCAATAGATGTCAATTGTGCAACCAGCATGTTAAAAGCATTCATATGTTCAACGACGAATCCTCCATCCTCCATTTGAAGAGAATACAACTTATTTCGCAGAAAAAGTTTATTAACCAGGGATTTGACTTGATACACATCTCCCAACTTCTTCCAAAGCAAGGTTGTAGTTTTCTCCTCATGGACATTTAACAACATAGAATCAACAAGACTAAGTCTTATGAGACCATTAGCCTTTCGATCCTTGAGATCCCACTCATCTTGTGACATTACAGCTGGTTTAGTTCCATTAACACTTTCCCAAAGGTCTCAGTCTACAAGCATGTCTTCCATCTTGAGCTTCCACAGCTAGAAATTAGTGCCATTGAATTTCTCCACTTCCAATTTTCTAGATGTGCTTGCCATCTCCTTGCTGCAATAGAAATCAGAATACTCTACACAGACTCCAACTCAACTTAAGGTCAGCTCAAAAAACCCTACGCAACAACTAAGACCAAAACTGGCCAGGCTCTGATACCAACTGAAAGGAAGCAGGGTGTGCAGAAATCGCTTCCTACACTAATCTAATGAGGGGAGGGCTATGCAAATTCAATTTAATCCTTATCACTACAGCAACATATCACATCTAACAGAGATATTACAACAATACACAAAAACCAGAAAGAAGAGACACAAAGATATACGGTGGGGAAAACCCTTATCAAGTGAAAAACCCCACACTAAGATACCTACACAATGTATTAACAAATCTGAAAGAATGTTTACAATACACTTGCAATACAAGCTTCAATGGTCTTCAACACTCCTGTCTAGAGTCAATCCGGTAGCATAACAGTACCTGTAAACCTATAATACAAACTCCATCTCCAAGCACCTGTTTATATAGAAAATACAAGGCAAAATAGGTCCTATCTTGGGATTGGCGTCCAACTTGGCCTCATGGCCCAAAACCCACGCCTAGGGACACTTGGTCAACATTGTAGAATGTGCCTGACACTTGTCCACAACTCCCATCCCAAAGAGGTCGCCTATTTCCAAAATGGGCTATGACAGATGCTATTACGACACTTACGACTATCATAGAATTTGTCATAGCAGTTACAACTTACAATTGTAAGAGAATCTGTCATACATATGCTATAAATAGCATATTCTCTTACAACATGTCATAGTCCACCTTGGGGCACCCAAATATGCCTTTTTCAAAGATGCTTCATGACACGTGTCCTCACCTATCTTACAAACTTTTATTTCTGACTCTTACATGTCATAGATTTTGTCATAGGAATCCGTCATAACTATTTCAGTCAATATTCCCTTACACAACATGGAAGATGCTGACACATGGCAAAATGCTCCTACCACAAAGTGGGACGCCTATCTCCTCATGTGAGGACAAAATTACAAGTTGTCATATTCCATGTAGGATTGACACATCACCGTGCCACATCCCACAATATGACAATATGGAATTTATAAATATTTACAACATAGGCAATCAAATAATAAATACAAACATTAATAATGTAAGGAATTACCAAGGTTGAGACACCTTAATTCCCAACACATTTGGCATACTATACACATATTCAAAGTAAAATCTCTCTCTCTCTCTCTCTCTCTCTCTCTCTCTCTCTCTCTCTCTCTCTCTCTCTCTCTCTCTCTCTCTCTCTCTCTCTCTCTCTCTCTCTCTCTCTCTCTCTCTATGTTTTTGTCACTTTTCTCTATCTCACACTCTACCTCTCTTTTGCTCTATCTCTCTCCCTCCCTCTTTATCTCTCTCTACCTCTCCTCTCTCTTCCTCTCCACTTACAATATGGATGAAAAACAATTAAACTGATCTTAGCTTGACAACATTAATGATTGCTAGTTTGGTTGCTCACCTGGGCAAAAGGACAAGAAATTTGTGGTAGAAATAAGGGACTATGCATGAAAGGGGGCTAGAGTTTGGCTCAGAAGCACTCTGCAGTATCCTTCCGAGGATTTCAATCCACATAATCTTCAAGAAATGCTTTACCTATTTCTCTCATTCTCAGTACAAAGTTTCTCTCCACATTTAGCAGGTGACAGCTTGTAAGGTTATTAATATTACCTAAGGACACTTCAGCACCAGGACCTAGTTCTCCTTCCTCAATTCCTATACCTAGAACATAATTTCTCTACAAGATCCTTAGTAGCTTTGTTAGCCATCAATAATAATTGTGATAATAATATAATCATAACATAAGAAATTAACTAAGAATTTTAGGGTTACATGGCTAAAGATGGATTGCATTTGAATATAAAGTATAACAAAGCTAAGAATGCCAAACATTTGGTTAAGCTCCTTAGGAGCTAGGAGAAGATAAGCAAGTTTCAAAATGACTCGTGTAAAGAGAAGCTTCCCAAAACCTGATGTAAGGTGAGAGACATCCTCATTAGGTACATAACTCTTTAAGGTAGATACAAGAGGGTCTACCTATACCATTTCCTATGATTAACCACCCGAGATATGGTATTAAGATGAATTTTCCTTTTTTTTCTAATCCCTTGAGAGCTCTGCTCATGGTGTTTTTCTTGGTAAAATGGAACTCTTGTTTTATTAGGGTCTTATACATTGTCTTTATAAATACCATGTGGCTAGAACCTTGGCTAGGTCTATCCTTCCAATAATTATTAACTCGACTAAGATCCACCTAGACCTTGCTGGCCCCAATGTGGATGTTGTTCCTAGCAATTCCTCCCCTACCTCCTCTACTTTTGAGGATCCTTCCTCCTCACTTGAGATCAACTTGTTTCCTATTCCCCATTTGGAGGTCCCTTTTGGGTGTGTTGGGCCCAACATCATCAAAATCAAAGTCCCTAATTTTGTCCCCGACCCCCTCAATCAAGCCCAAACTATTTCAGTATCTAGGAACACTTCTAGGTGTCTCAGGGCATAATTGAAATCTTCAATAATAAAGATAAAGCAATTTTGGATGTCCCTCAAGACAGTGTGCCCTTGACATCTAGGGAGAATACCCCAATGCCCAAGTGTGACATCAAGTGCGGTGGGTGTATTGAGTTGTCTTATAGAGTCATCAAGGTGGAAAAGGTGGTTAACCTTCAAAATTAAGTCCTAAAATAACTGATGGAGCAAATGAATGTCATGACTAAAAAATCCATGGGTCGTGAATCCCCCAAAAGATATAACAAGTTCAGTGATTCCATTGCTTTGATGACTCTTGTAGATGGCACTTCTGTTGATAGGGAATGTCTTAAAGAAACACTGAACTACACAGAGAAGAAGCAATAAAATATTACTAGGAACCTTCAAGAGATTATGTCCTTCAACAAGAACATGGTTAAAAACTTAGGCCCTAGTCCACGTATTTTGTAAAATGAGATCTAGAATAAAAGACTCCAAAGAATAAAGGATGGCCCTATCTTTGCTAAAGGTCCTACTAGGAGGATGTGTGCTAGGATTGTGAAGGCTATCAAGGATAAAGCTATAGTGGTGGAGGATCACACAAGTGAAGCCTCCTTTGAAGAGCAGGTCAATTTCCTTTCCAATGAGTAGAAAGCTATCTCTAGTTTGAAGATGCTAGCCGATCAAGGCTAGCTTCATGCTCTATTGTCTCTATTTGTTCATGGATGTTCCTTTGTTGTTCCTTTTTGTTTTGGTTGTTCCTGCTCTAGTCCATGTTATGTTTTTTTTATGCCCCCACATCTTATGGGCCTTGTCTTGTGGGCTTGATGGCTATTTTGTTATAAAAGGGAGAGATCCCTTTCAAAACCTCCTTATCTTAATAAAAACAAGAAATTAACTATGTTAATTAACTATTAATATTTGAGCACATATTATCTATGATGAATTAAATAGATAATTGCACTCAATTTTAAACCATAGTTCATATCTAACTTGTCACAATATAGAATATCATAGAATCACAAAGGGACCAAAAATCAAGGATGTTACACTCTCTGTGATGAGAACTTCAACCTTCTCTTTCATTGTGGTAATAGTTACCTATCCATTGATATCTTGGGGTTGCTCCCATAGTGCCGCATCTCATCCAGTTGCTCTAGTTCTTCTCTTCTCTTCCTCACTAGCAGTTCTTGTCGTCACTTGAACTTGCACCCTTTTGTTGTAGCTTGCTACTACAACAAATCTAGTGAAACAATGGGAATGATCTCAAGGTGTGGGACCTTACAATTGAGATCAGACCTTGAGAGAAGGTTGGTTCCTCATTCTGAATTGAAGATTCAAAGAATTTTGTAATTAAACCTAATGCTAACTACCACCAAGGAAAAGGGGAGAGGAGAGAAAACTGAAAATAAGGTGATACAACAAGTTTAGTCATCCAATTGACCCTGAACTAGCACAAAAATGGTCTCAAATGTTGAAATAGACTCATATAGACTTATGCAATCCAACAGAGGTTCGAATAGAAGACTATAAATGCAGGATGGATCATTCATCCACAACATATATCTATATAAATTAAATAAACACAAGGTAGAAATGCAAAGAGAGACAAAATATCCATTATTATTGATCACGGAGTGTAAGAAGCCATTACAAAGAGGGAAATGATTCTTTACACTGAGAATAAACACAAAATGATAACTTTCCTTCATATTTGAACTGTAATAGAGACGTAGAAGGCCTGGAAGAGAACACAACTCATCAAATCCATCTAGCTCTAGAAGATACCACAAGGTTTTAACTTGCAAATGAATCCTTTGCTTGCGACAATGACCTAAAGAACAGTTAAACCTTGAAATACATCGTCTACATGCTTATATAGATTTTAAAAATCAGTTACAGCCCCAAAAGCGAGAAAACTTGGTCAACACACCATCCAAATGCCCATGTTGCAATAAATTCACCCAAAAGGGGTGAATGCAGGAAGAATCCATGGATCTGGAGGGTTGAACATACTATAGACATGCCAAACCATACAAGGAATGACCTGTCAAGGCATGGCGATGGAATTCTTTACTCATTTCAAGTACCACGGTGTCAGGGTCTCCAACATTATTACAACCACTCGTAAATCATCTTCAACTAGCATTAATGGTGTTTGGATGAGATCTATAGTGTGTTTCTGTCATTTTATGCGCTTTTGCAAGAACCTAAGGGGGGTTCAATGTGTCTAAACTTTCTGCATTCACAATTCTTTACCTTTTCTACTTTCGTGGAGATTCATGTTTGATCGAGATGCCTAGAGCTTAAGGGGGTACCTGGATATGTCCATATCTAGGTTAAAATTCAGCTGAGGGGAGTTGAAAGGGAAATGGAGAGAACAAGGGAGGAACCTGATTGCAAGTCATGGGAGGGGAACCAAATTGTGTGGAAATGAGGGTAGTGGGACCAAAGGGTGGATGCAGATATATCTGCATCCACATCAAACCTCTACATCCAAAGGCAAGCAAGAGTGGGGAGAGATATCATGCTCGATGACAAAGCGTAGGTTATCAGGATGCGGAGAGAAGAGGGGCATAAGGATGCATCTAGATCTGGGTCAAAGTATCACCCGAGGGACTTAGGGAAACTTGTAGTAGGAAGCAAGAGTTTGAGAGTTAATCTGATCTATAGAGATCCAAGGGGTGTCAATATTTGAGGTCGGTGGGACTTCAGGGGGGATGCAGATATATCCAGATCTAGATGGAAATTCTACTAAGGGGGAAATGGAGGAGGAAAGTGAGGTTGCATGAGAAAAGGGGATGCAGGGAGACGAAGGGACTTAGTATATATCCATATCCTGAGCAAATCCCTGCATATCTGGTAGAGGCCTAGAATCGTAAATGCCAATGGAGTCCAAACTTTCATGAATGCCGATGGAGTGGAACTTTTGCAAGGGACAGGAAACTTCAAAAACTTAAGAAATTTTTGGATTTTTTGACAAGTTTTTCATAGAGTTCTAATACCTTCCAAGGTACACAAAATCAAGCAAACACACAAGGAACTCCCTTAGGAAAATATGAGGAAATTGACAAGATTTTGCAATTATAGGGCTTGGTCTATTTTGGCCTTGGGGACCAAAATAGGACAACATTTTAGTGACTTTGTAGGGGTGTTTGCTAGCTAAACACAAGGAATCTAGTGGCCTTATTCTATCCATTGGGCATAGAGTCAAAGGGGCTGCAACAACATCTAATCAAACAATTGAACACCTCCAAAAGTACAACCACAACACGAACACACAAAATAGTGACGCAAACTCCTAATGAGGGTGCAACAAAGTGCAACAACACTTATTCAAAGGAAACACACTTGAAATATATAAAAAATCTTAAAATTGAACTTAAAAGAAAGGTTTGAAATGAATCTAATTGACTAGGATTGGGAGAGAATCACCACTCAACTTAGAGAGTTTAAATGCATTGGCTTGCTTGCAACTAGTGATCATGTATGGACTGCTCCATAGTGCATCAAATTTGGTATGCCTTCTAGCTTTAGCTCTATTTTCATCCCATTTCAACACTAAATCTCCCTCCTTGAAGACTCTATCAATTGATTTCTTATCAAAAGTTCTCTTTACTTGTGCTTGGTGATCTCGAATAGTCTTCATGGCTTGATTCCTTGTCTCTTCTAATTCCATAAGTTCAACAAGCCTTATTGTCATGGCATCATTTTCCAGCAGTCCCAATTGTTGTGCAAGTTCAAGTGAGGGCAGCTCCAATGACAATGGAAGCCTTGCTTCCCTTCCATAGACCAACACGAAGGGTGAATTGCCAACGACCTTCTTGGGATTAATTCTATCATCCCAAAGAGCTATTTTCAATTGGGAATGCCATGTCCTTTGGTTGTCTTCCACTATCCTCTTGATGATTCTTTTCAGTTTTTTGTTGGAGGACTCAACTAAACCATTTCCTTAAGGATAGTAGTTAGAAGATGTCTTCAAATAGATTCTAAACTTAACTGCCCGTGCTCACTAATTTTTGTGCTTACAAAGGCCTTGGCATTATCGAAAATGATAGTGGATGGGACACCAAATCTTGTAACTATACCTTCAAGAAAATCCAGAACCGAGGCTTCAGTGGTATCCTTCAAGGAAATTGCTTCCATCAACCTAGTGAAGTAATATGTGGTAGTCAAAATCCACTTATGACCTACACTTGATGGTGGATTTATCACACCAATAAAATCCAAGCCATATTAGGTAAAGGGTTGATCAGTTTGGATGGGGTGAAGAGGAAGAGCTACCAACTTTTGCTTACCTTTGAATAAGGCACATTCTTTGCAACTTGTCAACCATCTATGAGCATCTTTGAATAGATTGGGCTAGTAGTAACCATCCCTCATGATTTTTATAGTAGTTGTTCTTGATGAAAAATGGCCACCTAAAAGGCCATTGTGTAATTTGTCTAACACCCTATTAGCCTTATTTTGTTCAATATATCTTAAAAGAACTCCATTGATATCTTTCCTAAACAAGACATCACCAGAAAGAACATATGGGATGGACTGAAGTCTAAAATAACTTCTCTTTGATTGACTTAATCCATTCAGATATTTACCTAATTATAGAAAGGCAGTCATATCATGATGCTAATCTCTTGTAATGTGAAATTCAGTTGGCTGGGCCTATCCAAGGGCATATACAATATCATTTCTAGCCCCTATATCTGCTACCATCTGCTCACATAATCCTTTGCCTCTTACCAACTTGGTGATGTTGATGTTTACCTGATATTCCATGAATTTTGTGATCCAACCAGCTCTCTTCTCACTAATATCCCTACTCAAAAGGAACTCTTTCACACTTGGATGGTTCACCATCAATTGTATCTTACTATTTGAGAGCATATGACTAAACTTCTTTAGTGCTTTCATAGCTGCAAATACCTTTTTTTCAACAAAATTATACTTGAGATCATAATCTTTCAGAGGCTGATTGAAAAAGCAATTGGTTGCTCCATTTTCTCACTATTTTGTTGGGTCAGGACTGCTGATATACCTTCTTTGCCCCAAAAGGCATAAAGGATAAAATCCTTCTCATAATTGGGGTTAATTAGCGTGGGATCTTATGCAATGGCTTTCTTGATAGCTTCAAAATTGTCCTTTCCCTCACTTGACTAGCTAAATGTTGCATTTTTCTTTAGCATTGATGTTAGAGGTTTTGCCATTTGAGAAAAATTTGGTATGAACCTCCTTACAAAGTTAATTTTGCCCAAGAAGCTTTGCAAGCCCTTTTTGTGACTGGGAAGAGGAAGGGATATGATTGCACTTACTCTTTCTAGATCAATGTCCAACCCTTCTCTTGAAACTATATGTCCCAACAATTTACCTTCCGGGATAGCAAATACACATTTCTTCAAATTTAATGATATGCCGTACTCCCTACACCTTTCAAAGACTTTTCTTAAATGACCCAAATGGTCAGCTTCTTGCTTGGAGTAAACAGTTAAATCATCGAGGTATATTAGAATGATATCATTAATTAGGCCTTTAAAGGCCAAACCCATTGCTCTTTGGAAGGTTGCCCCAACATTGGTCATCCTGAATGACATTTTTTGATAAGCTAAGGTACCCCATTTGGTGGTAAAGGTCATTTTATACTGATTTTATTCTTTTACAAGAATCTGGTTGTATCTTAAGTAGCCATCAAGAATGGAAAACCTCTCAACTCCAACTACTATTTGTAGGATTTTATCCGTTGAGGAAGGGGATAGTGGTCTTTAAGGGAGACTTTATTCAACTCTCTAAAGTCCACACAGAGTCTGATTTCTTTGTTTTTCTTTCTAACTGGAACTAGGTTGGCTACCCAAGAGGAGTGTTTGATTAGATAGACAATTTTGGCCTCTATGAGTTTAGACAACTCCTTCCTCATCAGTGACTCTATTTTGGCATTAATTGGTCTTTGCTTTTAGCAGATGGGTTTTGCACTGGGGTCTAAATCAATGGTATGTTAGATAAAACCTGGGTCAAATCATTTTAGATCTCTATAATCCCAAGCAATAAGATCATCAAATTCATTGCAAAGCTCGATGAAACCCTGCCTTTTAGCTTGATCACATACCTTGCCACATTTTCTAGAAATCTTCCTTGTGTAATCTCCACCTCTTCATAGTCCTATTTTTTGATAGTCATGGTCATTTTTTTCTTTTTTGGGTTGATCATCAATGTCAAAGATATTCTCCAAGGTAATCAATCCCTTGGGAAACTTGTTTGTCTTCAGTTGGATCACATTGTCATCATATTGCTCTTGCAACTTTGATTGATTTCTAACAACAAACTCTACCTCCTCCTGCAAGATGTTAACAATTTGCTGATCATTTTCGAATACCTACTAGATGATGACATTATCTGGGACAACAAGTCTCACAACAATCTTCACGTGTTGATCTGAGTTTTGTGAGAGATTTTGGGGATATCATACTGAGCACATACTATTGTCAACCGATCTGCATCTTCATTTCTTTCTCTAGAGATGGCATGGATATTGAAGGCATCAAAGTCTTCAATCAGATCCCATGCTATGTATTTGCATGACTTCAACAAGTCATTTTTTGAGGCACTTTGAGCTCTGATTTGGTTGACAACCAATTTGTTGTAACCAAATACCTACATATTTTTTATTCATCTCTTACTTTCTAGTTGCATGCCTTGAATTAAGGCCTCGTACTCAGCTGCATTATCAGTACAACTAAATTGAAAATGAAAAGCAGAGAAATATTTTTGTTGTTGAGGTGAAACCAACACTACACTAGCACCTACTCCATTTTTGCTTTTGGATCAATCAAAACACATCTACCATATCCCACTTGAATCTTCTTGTGATTTTACCAGGTTAGGGATGATGGCATCATATTCATGGATACAATATGTACCCAACCCTATTTCTTCTACATGATCAAGGGTATCAAATTGAAAATTGTTTGCCCATTCATCAAGTAGTATATCCGAAATTTCTTCCACAATTGTGGTAGTCTCATGTATATTGTTGTCTTCCTCTAAGTCATGGCTTGTGCAATTCATATTGATAGGAGTAGGGGAATAAGGCTCTATATGATATTTGGATATGGGTTTAGCCTTAATTGTCACCTTCATGCCATACCTTGTCCTAAATAGCATGTGGGTGTTGGTGGCTTTGGTTTGACATTGATGTCAAAAGACAAAAGGTCTTTCAGGGTCACATGATGATGTCTTGATGGAAGAGTTAGGTGCTTCATGGATAGGAAAATTGCTTCATGCTTGTCATGTTGTCAGAAGTAGCAAATTGGATGCTATGTTGGATTCATTATGTTAATGGGGTGCTTCATTGGTAATTACATATGGTGTTTGGACTTGAGTTTGTTAGATGACATCTTCTCTTCATTATGCTTCATCTTCATGATGATTCAAGAGTTAAGAGTAGTGGCATTTAAAGGGTTCCAAAGATCATCATTCTTCTGCTTCAAGATAAGGATGATGTTGATTTTTGTTTGACATGTTTCATGGAGTTCACATCACAGGCACACATGCTTAGCATAGTTGGTATTAGTTGTTATGTGGCATGGTGTTCACAAGTTGATTTGATATTTCCCATTATCATGGTGTTCATGCTATGCCTCGTGGATCAAGGATGTCACTGTGTTGCTTCGTTGAGTTCATCAAGACAATATGTTTTGTTTATCATGGTTCAACAGAGATCACTTGCTTCACAAGTTCATATGCTTCATAATAAAGGATGTTGATGGTTTGGAGTTTGTCTTGTATACTCTCATCACAGTATTGCTTCAGTCATGATTAGGGTTTAAGTCATGTTGTCATCCATCCATAATCTTCAAGGTTGTTTCTACTTCATTTTGTTCAGGTTGTTGGTGTTTGCCACTCTAATTCCATGCAGTGAGGACATGTATTGTTTTAAAGACGTGTTGTTATGATGATCTTCAATGAAAAGGTGTTCAAAGTAGTCAGTGCTTTGATGTCATAGATGTTCAAGAGTTTTACTTGGCAGGCTAATCATGTGCAGAGATATATGGTCATATATGCAAAGACATATGGTCTTTCATGTGAAGGTACTTGATCATTCATGTTCAATAACAAAGAGACAAGTGTGAGCTCTTAAACCCTAAAGACTCAAGCAAAACCCTAAGTCCTAAAGCTACCTTACACTTCATATGTGAATGTCAGTTGCTTTATTTCTATTTTGTGTTGAACAATGAGCAGGTAAAGGCAACTTAAGTTATAAACTCAAGTCTTCAACCATCATTTGTTGACCAACCCCGACTTCCTAGGGCTACCGGTGGGCACAAGTCATTGAAGTCTTATGAGCGCCAAAGTGAATCGTGAGGTAGAAATCAAAAGGTAGAATGACACAAAATAAAGATCTAAGGGTCACCTTTTAAAGTTTTCTTTTGAAGCTCAACTGTCACTATTGGGTGGTTAATTTTGACGTGCAAAGTCTGTATATAAGGTAGAGAACATTTCTTTGAAGCTTCTGAATGACTAAGTGTGCTAGAGAAATTAATTTCTTTCTATGTGTGACATATCACGATGAGAGATTTGAATGAATGTTGAATATGAGTTGCAGATAAAGAGTAATAACACATAGATAGAGAATCAAATAGGGTCTTAGTGAATATGAGAGAATGGAATATGAATAGAGCAGATGAAAAAGATGATTGACTATGTATTATGATAAAGAGTTGTTAACACCTAAAAATGACAAAGATAAATTAAATAAATATTTATTATTTATATAATTCCCATTCTTCTATCATTTAATAAATTCATCAATTTATCTATTTGATTCACGTTCATCATTAATAGTCCAAATATTAAATAAATATCAATTAAACATATTCTTCTAATGTCATCGCTTAATTAAATAATAATCAAATTATTTAATCGCAAATCATCCTATTCCAAAGTCAAAAGTCCTCTATTCCATGTCATCTAATCCACCTCACATGTCCACCTCACCTTGTTGCACATGTAATTAAATATATTTTAATATTTAATTAATCTATTTTCCCTCACCCACATTGCCTATTATTTCTCCAACCATCCTTATTCACGTGGATGTGGTCTCTCCATGTCACCATGGTCAAAGGGGCACTTTGTGACACTTGTTCCATAGTCCCTAGAATCTTTCCAACCTCCCTACAAATATGGTATGCTTGTTTGACCTTCTGTCTTTGGTCATTGTGAGCCTTGTGACATGTGGACTCATGTCACACCTTTCTCTCCACCATGTCAAGGTGAGAGGAACATCTTCCCTCTTTCTCTCCCTCATCTCAGCCAATTCAATTCTCACCATACACCTCACAAGACCAAGTCTCCACCGTTGAGATCTTGACACATGGATTTGCCCCCTCCTTGGCCTATAAAAGGAGGCTCATTCCCTCATTTCAACAACACACAAGCTATAGCAAAGTTACTCTACAAAAATTCCAGTGTGCCTTTGGCAAAGCATCCATATTTCTTATTGCATTTTATATCCATTATCTTCATATTCATACAACCATGGCTTCAATCATCCATCCCTCATCCTCACAATAGTTGCATTGTAGGTAATCTTCATTGCATTTCATCCAACATATAGCCATTCAAGTATTGTCATCTTCAAACAGCGAGGAAGCACACTTCTGAGAGCTCTATTCATTAACAAGATCAATACAAGATAGGCGAACAATGGAAGCTTCGAGGTAAATCAGTCTTCAAGGTAAAATGTCTTTGTTTATTTGATTTGCATCATATTTCATTGAGATTACTGGATTATTAGAAGTTTAATATTGTTGACAATATCTCCATTAATATTTTTGGCGCCCACTGTGGGGCCTCCCCATTTTTAACTTCCATCTGAGTGTTTTGTGAAGGTTCTGTCATGACAGGTCGTTTCTGCGCATACAACTTCCAATTCGGTGCATTCAACACTTTTTGTTGCACTTTTACCTTTATGCGCTTAGGACATATCCTGTTGCACATCTAAAACATTTTCTGGCACTTTTGCTCTTTCTGCACATACACCACGCAGTCATGTGCATCTGATTCATTTTACTGCACATATACTACGCAGTGCTACGCACATGACCTGTAGTCCTGCGCATTCAATTTGTAACAGAGAGTTGTAAAAGTTTTATAAGGTTTTCTGTATTAACTTTCATTTGCAGGTGTTAGGAGTTGGATTTAGTTATTTTAGCTGCATCAGTAAGCCACCTAAAACTAATTAGGAAGGAGTAACTTAATATGTTCATGCAAATCATCACACAGACTTATCTAGGAGGAAAGTAAATCATTTTGTTGCATCACAACTTTCATCTAGTTCCAACCTAGGGGTTCAAACTGAACAATTCCTTTATGTTTTTACTATCTTACACCACAATCTATCACATAGCATAATAGGGGAAAGTAATACTTGTATTATTTCTTCAAACAACAATCTACACCTAGATTTGTTAGGGGGATAAAATTAGCAAAATCATTTCCAAGTTATTGCTATCTTGTTACAAATTTCTGTGCTTGGTAGAGTTAACACATTTAGTTATTTTTCTTTTAACTAGGGAGATAAAGAACCAGTGTTCTCCGTGTTTTCAGAATGATAATAGGACTATGCTCTCCCCTTAACTGGGTGACCAAGATGCAAAACTTATCATTTTGCATGTTTAACCTTTAGAGAGGCTTGCCCTTGCAATTCCTTCCTTCCAAGTGGGACGACCTTAAGTGATAACGGGCTAAAGCCAAGCCACCTCCAAGTCACTATAAATAAATTGTGTTTGTGACAAAAGTCGCAAGCAATGGGTGTTGTTGTGTTACACCGACCAATGTTTCCCCCAAAACCCTGTGGAGCATAACCTCTGCAAGCTGGGAAGCCTTCTTATCGAAGCGAATGGCCGCACGTGTAACCACCCGAACAAATGCCTTGACTAAAATCCTTTTGTTCTAGTAAGCCAAAATCCCCTATTTGGTGACACAAGAGGAGGAACCTCTAGAGCCATCCAACGTCATACACTCATTTAGTGTAGAGACAAAAAAGTTCAACTCTTTAGAGGAACTGTAACTTGGTATACGTGAGAAGTGAGTGCCGTGGAGGGGAGCCAGGGCTACCAAGTTACTAGTTGTCTGCCTTTATGCAAGTGGTTGGGGAAACCCAAGTTGGAACTCATCAAATATTGTCTTTTTTATCCTTAGGATTGTAATTGTTTGTTTTTAATTTTGTTAAGTAATCATGGAAACCTTTTGTTCTATGTGTTTTCTAGCAATAACTTGAACCAAAATCAGCATTACAAACCTTAGATTAACTTGGGAAAACGTTCCAAACAAATCAAACTGTCAAAACTAAAGCAGAAAAACCAAGTACATGCAGTTCTACACATTTAAAACATTTTGTTGTGCATATAATAAGTTTTACTGTGCATTTAACCAATTCTGTTGTGCATCTGAACCTTTTTGTTGCGCTTATAATCTTTATGCACTTTTAACACACAGAACAACACATATAAAACCCAATGCTACGCATATAAACTCAGCCAGATGTGTGCATTTGACCCACAGAGTGGCGCATTTGACCCGTTATCTTGTGCTTTTGAATCTGCGCATACAAAACAGAGGCATATTCCGTACAATTTGGGATAAAAACATTATCAGTTTTAGGTACCTTTTTGCTATAGTTTCACCCTAAAAAATCATTTATACCATGCAAACACCCTTCCATATCATTTTCACAAACATCTTCTTTTCACATCATTGCCTCGCTATCAAAACACCTCAAAATCAAACCACAACTTGCTTCTAGGACATAGTTGATACTCTACCAACCCAAACAAGAGCTAGTTAGTTTTTTATAACAGGATTCCAAATCATCCTTCTCAACAAAACTATACTAGTGTAACCTTGACAATAAAATAGTCCTCATCAAATAGCGGTGTTAATCTATCCCTATTTAGACTACCACTTGTATCGACACTTTGATAGCTATTAGACATTATAGCTCAAGATTTACCTTGTTTGAGACAAACATAGAATCAACAAAAACCTTAGCAAAATCTATTTCAATCAAACTCACCTTCTACCACATCACACCTCAATTCTAAAATCAAAATCCAACATATCTCATTTCATCCTCTCTCAAAATCTTGCATGGTGCAAACTAGATCTCAATCAAAACAAAAGCAAAACATGGACAACCTCAACAATAACATACCCAGTGATGAGGAAGTCACTTAAGAGGAAATCCTCCAACAACTCCAAGACCCTAAGTTCCAAAAGATAATGGATAGAGTTGTTGCTACGGATCCCCAAAAGTATTTCCTCATGCTTGCGCAATAAGGAGCAAAGCTACCCACAAACTTTGATAGCTCTAATCTACAAGATAATAATGCCTCAAATGAAGCTAAGTTGTCGAAAGATGGCTCCAAAATGGACCAAGAGACTCAAAAAATAGAAAAGGCTAAGGATACACTTAATCCCTTGGATGCATTGACAACTCAAATCCAAGCCTTACAACAACAACAATTGGTAGATATCCAAAGTGGAACCACAACAAAACATTATTCACTCGAAGATATCTCACCTTACCCATTTGACAAATCCTTGAACATGATACCTTTTCCTATGAGATTTGAAGTGCCAAAATTTGACAAGTATAGAGGAAAAGGAGATCCTAGAGATCATATCAAGGAACTCAGTGCCGCTTGTCTTGAAGTTGCTCACAATGAAACCTATCTAATGCGACTATTCCCTAGAAGCCTAGGAGGACAAGCTATGGAGTGGTTTTCACGTCTACCTCCTAGCATCCGTACCTTTGACGAATTAGTGGACAAATTCGTCACACATTTCTCTTATAACATAGAACATGAAATCTCCATGCTAGACCATTGCAATAACAAATAAAAAGGAGGAGAATCATTTGCATCTTTCCTACAAAGGTGGAGACAACTTGCGAGCAAGTGTCCCTATAATATACCCGAAAAATAGATGATAGAAATGTTTGTGCATAATTTGTCCACTGAGCTTAGCTATCAAAGACAAATTCAATGTCCATCAACTTTTAGTAAGGTCAT
Source organism: Cunninghamia lanceolata (assembly GCA_027924645.1). Taxonomy (NCBI): domain Eukaryota; kingdom Viridiplantae; phylum Streptophyta; class Pinopsida; order Cupressales; family Cupressaceae; genus Cunninghamia; species Cunninghamia lanceolata. The sequence continues at coordinate 17,485,702 of BSBN01000801.1, forward strand.
TGAGATGGGGCTTCTCATCGAGAAGGCCTTGATAGCAAAGAGGCAAGTGAAGATATACAAAGACACCCCAAACTCTAACAACAATGCGGATAAGTCTCAATTTTGGACTAAAAACAAACCCATAGCGAATGATGGTGTGGTAGATGCAAAACATCCGGCACCAAAGAAACCTATTTTCAACCTATCCAATCCGCAGAACAACACACCATCTACCAAGCCTCAAGGCACTTAACAAAAATAAAACAACTTCCCTCCAAGAAGAAAGTTCACTCAACTTGGTGAATCACTTGAATCTGCACTTAGAAATTTAATTGGAGGCAACCTCATCACACTTCCACCTATGCGTGAATATGAACCCAAGTTTAAATCTCCTTGGTGGAATGAAAATGACTTTTGCGAATACCATAGGAGCAAAGGTAAAAAAACCAATGATTGTATGAAACTCAAGCATGTCATTCAAGACCTCATTGACCAAAAATGAATATCGATTAATGAAGGTCATACTACCAACGATGAACATCTGGCATTCAAGAATCCTCTTCCTCATTACAAGAAGGGAGTTTCTTCAAACCAAAACAACAAAAACAGTGCTGACAAAGTAAGCTATAACAACGCTTCTTTTGATTACACCATCAATCATATCTCCCAACGTGATTCACACATCAATGTATCACCATTAATAATCAGCCTGACTGTATTGTGACCACGGGTCATGGAAACATAACTTTGCAAGGGGCTCAACCAAAGCCATCCAAGTCACCCTCCACATTAAATTAGTATAGCATCATTGACCAACTTCACAAAACACCCACGCATATATCTATCTTGGAGTTATTGCGTTTATCACCATCCCATAAGGCCATTTTAGAGAAGCTCTCTTGGAAACAATGGTTCCTACAAACCTTGCCCAAGATCAATTCCAGGCTATGGTAGGCCATCTCACCACACCACATTTCCTATCCTTCACTGAGAAGGACAACATGTCAATCAATCAACCACACAATGCATCCCTACACATTGAGGCCCAAATACATAAGCATAGAATAAAAAGGGTCCTAATAGATGGAGGGGCTGGTTTGAACATTTATACACTAAAGTTAATCCTTGCCTTGGGGTTCTTTGAAAATGTCGTTGATCCCAAGAAAAAGATAACCATCAAGGCATATGATCAGGAAGAAAGGACCTCCAAAGGAATGGTGATTTTGCCAATATGAGTTGGACCTGTAGAAAGAGATGTAGTGTGCCAAGTTCTTGACATGGATCTTGCATATAACATTCTTCTAGGCAGACCTTGGATCCATGCGATGAAGGTTGTCCCATCAATGTATCACCAATGTATCAAGTTCCCATATAATGGTCAAGAAATAACCATACAAGGAGACCCTGATCCATTTCAATATTGCAATACCATACAGTCTAAACCAGAAGTTGTGATACCCACCAATAGAGTAGCTTCTTCTTCCTCCAACCAAGTGGATCCAAGTTCCTTAACTTCTACCTCAAAAACATCGGAGCTTAAAATCAAGGTCAAAGACAAAGGTGTTGGGGAGTATGTTATTGAACAATCTTTCTCTCTAGCACAGTTGCCACTATCACCAAAGTCTTATGGGAGACCATCCCAGAACAAAGCTAAGTCACTTGAGACTCCTGTGGGTCCTTTCATTAAATGGGGAAGCCTATTTGATGAGAGTGATGAGAATCATGTCTTATAATGGCTTTTCAAAGATGAAGGTAGTCAAACCATACCAGAGGACCAACAACCTAAGCTTCCTACAGAACAGTATGGTCAAGGATTTTCCATGTTGTAAAGGATGGGATACAATGGTTATGGTCCCATAGGACTAAGCAAGGATGGTATCGTAGAACCTATCAGACCCCCTACTCAAATAGCCCGAGACACTACTGGGTTAGGATACCAAGGTCAACACAAGAACAAAGGCAAAGGTAAACAAAAGGTTGAAGACAAACAAGCAGCTACCACTAACTTAGTGGAGCAAATTCACCGCTTGCAAGAGGCTAGTGAAACTAATTCAAATGAGTATGAGTGGGATAGTCTCTCTGAGATGTCTTGTGAAGATAAAGGGATTGATGTGGTCCAACGGTATAGTAATACTCCAACAATGCATGAAGGACAAATCTCTGGAGCTAGACTGCTAGAGTTCGAACCGCAACATGACGAGAATGAACCTCACGAAGAGAGTATGATATCAAGCTTGACGAACCAACTTGAGGAGAGTACCATAATAGACCTCATCGATACTTCATCCCATTCAAATGAATTCTCCATCCTAACCATAACTACCCTTGAGTTTGATCAACCTGATGATCTCTTACCTCTAGTTCACCCTGAATTAATAGATTAGGATCTATTTGAAACATCACCTAAGCTAGACACCTTTGAAAATGATGATGCCGTCATCGACTACCTCGAGCTTAGAGAACACTTGCCCACAGGAGACCACAAGGCTAGCTTCCCCATCAACCTTAATGACAATGCATGCTTCGGAGAGAGTGCCAATCCTTCCAGTCATAAAAATGTCAAAATAAATATGAGATCTAATGGTGAAAACCGCTCTGCGGCAATGTTAGATCATGAAAAAGTAAAAAGAAAAGATGTATCTGAAGGTGAAAACCTCTCTGAGGTGCTGATGGATGAAATGCTTGACCCTCTCCCCCTTTATGCACAACTAGATAGATCTTCAGTATTGATTGAACTAGCAGAACCAATCAACATTGGCACAAAGGCACATCCAAAACTCCTTTATCCAGCAAAGTCATTAACTGCACAAGAAAAGATAGAATTTGTTGACTTCTACAAAAGAAAACAGATAAACTTTGCTTGATCTTATGCTGATATGCCAGGTATTGATCCTAATCTAATCATGCACCATCTGTCACTAGCTCCAGGAGCCAAGCTAGTTAAACAGAAGCTGAGGAAAATGCATCCCCACATAGTTTTAATGGTAAAAGAAGAGCTCAAGAAATTACTAGATGTGGGGTTCATTAGAGCCATTGACTACCTAGAGTGGGTTTGTAATATTGTACCTATTTTAAAGCCTGACAAGAGAATCAGAATATGCAACGACTTCGGAGATTTAAATAAGGCTTGTCTAAAGGATGATTTTCCTTTACCAAACATTGATATCATCGTTGACCTCACAACAGGTCACACCATGTTGTCCTTAATGGATGGTTTCTCCAGATATAACCAAATCAATATAGCCTCGGAGGATCAACATAAAATAGCATTCACATGTCTGTGGGGTACCTATTGTTGGTGTGTTATGCCATTCAGTCTCAAGAATGCAGGAGCAACATATTAGCGAGCAATGACAACGATCTTCCATGATATGATGCATACCATCATGGAGGATTATGTTGATGATATCTTAGGGGAAATCACTCACCAGAGAGGGACATCTTGAAGTCTGAGACAAAATATTCACAAGACTAGAGTAGTTTAATGTACGGTTGAATCCTAAAAAGTGTGTTTTCGGAGTAACATTTAGAAAACTACTTGGATACATCGTATCAGTAAACAGAATAGAGGTGGACCCGGCAAAGGTCAAAGCAATTATGGAAATGCCGCCACCAAAGAATCTGAGTCAGCTACAGTCTTTACAGGGAAAGTTGCAGTCAATTAGAAGGTTCATCTCCCAACTGACAGATAAGTGCCATCCATTCTCACATCTGTTGCATAAAAATGTTCCATTCAAATGGGATGATAACTGTGAGCAAGCATTTCAACACTTAAAAGAATATCTGATGAATCAACCAGTCCTAATGCCACCAATTCAAGGCAAACCTCTATTGTTATATATCTCAGCTACACCCATAGCTTTTGGAGCATAGCTAGCATAAGAAAACCATGAAGGAAAGGAGCAGACAATCTACTATATCAGCAGGACATTAGTAGGTTATGAGCTTCAGTACACACCAATTGAAAGGGCATGCCTTGCGATCATCTTTGCTTCACAAAAGTGGAGACACTACATGCTCTCTCACTCCATAAAGTTGGTAGCAAAGATCGACCCACTAAAGTATCTCCTCAACAAATTTACCCTAACAGGTAGAATATCTAAATGGGTTATGATTCTCAGTGAGTTTGACATTGAGTATGTGGACAGAAGAGCCATAAAAGGACAGGTCATCATAGATCAGCTGGCGGATGCACTTTTGATTGATAACAACCCCTTGAGTTTTGAGTTTCTTGATGAATCTATATTCAACACCACAATAATCGCTTGGAAGCTCTACTTTGATGGGTCATACACACAAGATGGATCTAGAGTAGGTATCTTGCTAGTAACACCGTAGGGGGATAAAATCTCTAAATCATATAGACTTCTGTTCCCATGCACCAACCATGTAGCTGAGTATGAGCACTGGTTATCAGCATAAAAATGGCAGTCGAGTGGAAGATCAAAGAGCTTCATGTGTATTGGGATTCACAACTTGTCATTAATCAAATAAATGATGAATACCAAACAAAGGACGAGAAGTTGATTCCATACAAGCATATGGTGGACGACTTCAAGGAATATTTTGTTGTGATCTCCTTCGAACAAATACCAAGGTTGGAAAACAAAGCAGCAAATCCAATGGCCACTATTGCCTCCCTTCTAGATATCCCTGAAAATCAATCACGTTGTGAGTTTTTGGTAGAACCAGTCTCCCATCGAGCCTATGAAAGCCCAGAAAATAACACCATTTACCACATCATAGCAGCCGATTATCCTTTATATGGAAAGATTTACACCTATCTTAAAGATAATATCCTACCTCCCGACCTGTCAAACAACCAAAAACGTACGTTCATACACCAATCATCCAGATATACCATTTTTGCCGACACCCTGTACAGATGAGGTTTAGATGGTACTCTCCTTAGGTATTTAGATAGTGATGAATATCAGACCGCTCTAAGGGAGGTTCATGAAGGCATTTGCGGGACACACTCTAGTGGTCCTACTCTAGTGAGGAAACTCATGCGTTTAGGATATTACTGGCCGAGCATGGAAAAAGATTCCTATCAGTTTGTCAAGCGGTGTAAGAAATGCCAGATTCATGGCAATTTGATACATGCACCCGCTCAGGAATTACAACCTTTAACAACACCTTGGCCCTTCTGTCAATGGGGACTTGATCTAGTAGGCAAGATTCACCCTTCCTCCAATGGCCACAAATTCATTATCACAGCCACAGAGTATTTTACAAAGTGGATTGAGGTTGTTCCATTAACCACCATCACAGGGAAACAAATTTCATCCTTCATCCTTAACTATATCATATGTAGATATGGTATTCCATTATCCATTGTCACAGATAATGGAAGACCCTTCAAGAATCAGGATGTATAGCAACTCTGTAGTAAATTCCATATCCAACATCGTTTCTCCACTCCATACTACCTTCAAGGTAACGGCCAAGCTGAGGCATCGAATAAACCATTCTGAAGATACTCAAAAAGACTAGCAATGATGGTGGCTGGGACTGGCATATGCAATTGAACCCTGCTCTGTGGGCCTACAAAACTAGTATACACACACCCACAGGTGCGACACCATACTCCCTTGTCTATGGCTCTAAAGCCATATTGCTTATCGAAGTGGAAATTCCTTCCCTCAGGGTGTCGTTAAAGGGACTCATAAATGATGAGGAATACAGAGTATCAAGGATTCAAGAACTAGAACTGCTAGAAGAATGGAGACAACATGCCTTTAACCATCTTAAGGCGTACCAGTAGAGAATCTCAAGGAGCTACAATCACAAGGTTAAGCCAAGGGTCTTTCAGGTAGGTGATCTGGTCCTAAGAGAGAACTCACTCAATCAACAGCATAGAGAGAAGAAGGGGAAGTTTGAACCCGATTAGTTGGGTCCCTATATCATAGTCGCTGCCTACGGATCAGGTGTGTATCAGATCTCAACATCAGAAGGTGAAGTGTTTGATGATCCCATCAATAGTATGCACCTTCGAAGGTTCTATACCTAATAACCCCAAAGCAAGGGACATAAAAAAATGGTACAAGTAGAAACAAGTGAAAACCTGGAAATAGGTGCTATTTGCAACTAACCACTACCTCCATCTGTTAGTACAACCCAACCCGGATCCATCTTTCCTATCGTATTCATCTGGTAACCGCATCCATTTCACATCTACCTCACAATGACTTACCATATCTTGGTGTCTTATCACCCCTATCACCTTATCCAGTAGGGTCATCCAATCACATTAGCCTATCCTTCATCCTATCACAAGTCTATTGTCAGTATCAGTCATTTCTGAACTACGTCACCTCTTAGTTAGCACGTAGGCAAGGCCATCATTGATGCACCCCCGAGGCTCCTTTTCCTTCCATTTCATCCCATGTCATTCATTCAAGTCTGCACCATTTCTCATCGCCCAGGTCTTTAGGTCCACGTAAGTCCACCCCGAACTACATTGCCTCTGTGTCGTCACATAGGCAAGGCCATTTAGCAATGAGTCCCCGAGGCACTAGGTCAGTCCATTAGGGCCCATCACATTGTTCATCATCAGTTCATCCATAATAAACAAATTTTCTACTTGACTGGGGGAAATCCTCGACCTAGTCAGGGAATAAGATTCTTGAATGCTATAAATTCAGAGGGTAAATAATCAAATCACGGTTTTATCACTAGACAACAAGCAACATGGCAAACAAGATTTCAACATCATCTTGACACAAAAGATAACAAGACTATACTTGGAAAATCCCTTTTGACCTAAGACATCAAACTAATTCTATCAAGTTATTGCAAGAAAACATGTTTTGGGCAAGAAAGTTTTTCAATGGTTGTTTTAAAAGTCTTATATCATGATTTTTGTTATTATGTCTTTCTACGCTACTCAAGGATGTATCAAACTAGAGAAGCTATGATGGGGGCATAATTATTTTATTTGTATGTTGTTTGTGGATTTATCTTTAGTAATGTGAAAGCCTTGTCTAACGACATGATCAACAAAATGATCATTGAGGACATCAAAGGTCTAAACATGAAACAGGTTTAATCCTTGTCTGTTTATATGCAAGCAGTACTTGGGTCATCTTGGTTCAATTATACTTAGATGCTTGTACTAACTTGCTAAATCAAAATCCATGTAAGAAGTACTCAAGTCATCATGGTTTAATTATACCTAGATGCTTGTATTTTCTTAGAACATTTTAAAAGCTCAATGATGAAACAAAGTACTTCAAAAACTCGCACAATCAAAGATGACAAGAGTTCATATCCATACTTATCCCGCTGTATTCCATTGCATTATAAGCATGTTATCATTTTACCAAAATCCATGTGTCTTTGTGATCATTCATTATCCAATTTCTTATCTATCATTATCCAATTTTTTATCATTTATTACCAAATCATTCATTATCACATTTCTTATCTTTCATTATCATTTCCTTTCATATATCCAATTCATTTTCTTCTAAAAAGTGTATTGTTATTAAGATTGAGTATACTTGGCATTAACAAAAATAAATTATTGTGTGTCATGATTAGGTCCATCATCATAAATGCATATCATTTTGTCCATTATGATGCATAAATGCATGTAAATCATAAAATCACCACAGCAAGAGTCATATACTCAAATCAATCATCCATTTTAGTTTCATATATATCTATATCATGATAGAAAACAAAAAATGCAAAAACATAGATAGAGTGATCATCAATTAAACCATCTTAATACATGCATACATGATTCATATCATTACATTTTGCATTATACAAATCAACGCATGTAGAGGCATCATGTCTTGTAAATCAAAAATCTATAGAAGCATCAACATAATCATCATAGTGCTGCATCATACAAGTCATCATATAGAGCATCAGATCCATTGCATAACATAAGTCATGTCCATCGCATATCATCATCACATATGTAAATCATAACATAGTCTGTCAAATCATGATCTCATATCATCATCATCATCAAAAAGAATAAAAGTGTCCAAGTATACAATGATGTCAAAATAATAATACATCTCAAAGTGTCCAAACTAAGGTGGTGTATACATGTCCAAATAAAGGTACTCAAAAAATTGATACATGTCTCAAGATAGCTAGGAGTGGCTCCCCCTTGATGGTGTTGGCTGTGGTGGTAGGATACCTCCTCCTCCACCTGTTGTCCCTGTCCTTGGTGTCCCGATCCCTGCTGCACCTCCTCCTAGTGGTCCACGAGGTGGCCCCATAGGTCCCATCACCCCACCACTCTTTGTGGGTACCCTCTATGATCTGCTGCGGTAACTAGGCCGATAGCTGCCTGTCCTATGCTCTGGTGGAACCGCATGCTCATAATGGGATCGCTAGTAGAAGATCTCCTGGCCTACCCTAACCATCTCAGTAACTGCTTGGCCAGTGGGACCCTGTCCTGCAGTCTGCTGCACCTGCTCTAAGAGTGCCTCTGCCCTACCATACCTCTGCATGGCTGTGTCTCTCTCTAATCGGGCAGTCTGGAGGTCACACTGCAGCTGTGTAATTTGGGCCTACATCTGCCCTATATGTCCCTGCTATTGTAGCATAGACTGAGCCTTAGCCAACTGGGCTCGTAATCCTGCTCTCACCCCATCATCTAGTCCCTGCCCCTGTGGCTGCACTAGACGCTGCACCTATGCCTGTAAGAGTAGCTGAGCATGTTGGGTGGGATCAATTCACTGGCGAACTCTCCTCCCATCTCCATCTCTGCCATCATCCCCGTCACTGTCATCATGCCTAGCATCATGACCACCATAGCCACCACCATCATGACCTCCTCCTCCCCCTCCTCCACCACTGCCATCATCCCCACCTCGGCCACCTCTGCCTCCCTGTCCTTTGCATCTCCTAGGTCACCTTTGTGGCCCCTCGTCATCATCCTCCTGATCATACAGAATCAGGGCTCGATCTCCTGGTCTGGAGTAGCGTGGAAATGGATGTGCAGCAAACTAATCATAGAAATCCTATGTTGTGCCTGCGTCTGCCACTGCCCTATGCATCAGCCAACACTGATATGGAATATGTAGAAACTCATCATGAGTTATCTCATAGGATGGACTGGGTCCCCATCATGTCCTCTCCTTGTGTGTACAGATAAATATGACATTACCCTGGGGCGTCCCTTGGATTCTGCCAAACTGCCTGTACACACGTGAAACTATATGCCTCTCCAAAATATAAGGTGTCCTCCCTATAAGCCATCTAGTCTGAAAACAGAAGGGAAGCTCAGAAGCATCATTGTCCCATACCTCACAGTCTAGGTATGGTCACCAAACAACAGAGTCTACATTATCAAAAGCATGTCTCCAATACTCCAACTTTCCCAGCTTGGGCTGGGAAAGGCTATCCTAAAACATGTAGGAGTAGGGCTGTTCCCTACCCCGAGTGCCAATCCCAATAGGATGAGTAATGGCCATGTGTGTCCATACTCGTATTTTTAGAAGTGAAACTTCACAATCCAAACTAGAAGAGCCATCATAGACAAACTGGTGTAAATCAAGGTATAAGTGAGCAAGGATGCAAACTCCCCAAGCATATCTGGTACCCTCTGTAGTAATCTACTCTAACACCCACCCCTAGCCAACTGCAAAGCCACAGGACCATCTATCGGGGCACACGATACCTCCGATCAACCCTACCACAACTAAAGGAAGAGGCTCATAGTAAGACACCATGTTAGCCTAGCTGATCTCAGTACCCTCGATCTCATCATCGTCAAAGACCTGTCTGCACTCGTCCAATCCTACCCCAGTCTGCGACTCGTACTCAACGAGCTCTCCATCAATAGGTAGGTGCATAATCTTGTGAACATCCTCTAGGGTCACTAGAATCTCCCCAGTGGGAAGGTGAAAGGTCCTGTCCTCACTGTGGAATCTCTCAACCAGAGCAGTCAGCATGTTGAGATTGGCCCTAATCTCGGGCATGAAGAGCACAAACGACAATCCAGCCGATCCAATAATGAGCATATTAGTCTTCATAAGATAAGGCCTCAACATTTGTGTAACTAGAAACCGCTCCCTCGACATGAGGACATCATCTAACTCCTCCTGCAAACAAGCAAGCGCGCATTAATCAATCAAAATTGACTAAACTGCAAGGCTATTTATCCAACATCAAAAACTTAGTTATTTCAACAGGAAAGCAATCCTATCATCTCTCTGGAGATTCTATCAATTTCAAAGATGACTTATCAATTGACCTACATCAATCGCACAATCAACTTCATCAAATTTCTAAGTGTTTTGGTAACCAAAATCATTTGCGTAGTTCTGCCTGTCATATGCGCAGAATTACTTCATAAGCGCATATTTAGCTTGCATGCGCATGATAAACTCATATGTGCATATTTATCTTGAATGTGCAGCTTTGCATTACATGCGCAGGACTGTACCTTGTTTGCGTAGCAAAGTCCTGTATGCACAGCGACATATCAAAAGCGCAGTAGAACATTGAATGCACAACATCCCTCATTGCATGCATAGAAAGAATTTGTTTGTGTAAAAACACACTTTAAATGCAAAAATTTCGCATATGGGCTAATTCTGGCATCAAATGCGTGGAATCACGTCATATGCGTGGTATTGCGTGTCATATGCATAGTTCTTCCATTCGACGCATATGAAATCTAAATTTATGGACTACATTTAAGCTATCATAAATGCACCTAGCCTAGAAATGAAGAGGTACTTACTGGTAGCCCGCAATCTATTGGACGGTTGAACCGTCAGATCCACTTGAATCGATGAAGCTCAATAGGAAACTGCTGCATCTTCACAGACTACTTTGTGCTCTAAAGGTTCTGATCTCCTAAAAGCTCTCTCTCAAAGACAAGTGTGCAAATGGCTAGGAATGTAACCCCACACTCCTATATATAGCACATAGAACCCTAATGGGAAATGCTTGACCTTGTCCATGTTGAGGCATGATTTTCACCTGGTTTTTCTTCTGCGTCAACCAATTTCTTCACCCGTCTATCCAATCAACCTGTCATTCAACCTATCTCATCGTGAGATCATCTGTCATCCTATCGTCACATTCTTCCCGTCCAATCTCCTAAGGGGGCATCCTAGCATCATAAACCTATACCAGGGGCAAACTAGGGTATGTATCAATCGCAAAAAAAAAAAAATTCTTTGAAACGTGTTAAAACACATTGTCTCAAAGAGGGGCAAAATGTATACACCTAAAAATGGCAAAGACAAATTAAATAAATATTTATTATTTATTTAATTCCCATTCTTCTAGCATTTAATAAATTCATCAATTTATCTATTTGATTCACGTTCATCATTAATAGTCCAAATATTAAATAAATATCAATTTATTTAATTAAATCTTTTAAACCTATTCTTCTAATGTCATCCCTTAATTAAATAATAATCAAATTATTTAATCACAAATCATCCTATTCCAAAGTAAAAAGTCCTCTATTCCATGTCATCTAATCCACCTCACATGTCCACCTCACCTAGTTGCACTTGTAATTAAATATATTTTAATATTTAATTAATCCATTTTCCCTCACCCACATGGCCTATTATTTCTCCAACCATCCCTATTCACGTGGATGTGGTCTCTCCATGTCACCATGGTCAAAGGGGCACTTTGTGACACTTATTCCATAGTCCCTAGAATATTTCCAACCTCCCTACAAACATGGTCTCCCTGTTTGACCTTCTCTCTTTGGTCATTATGCGCCTTGTGACATGTGGACTCATGTCACACCTTTCTCTCCATCGTGTCAAGGTGAGAGGAACATCTTCCCTCTTTCTCTCCCTCATCTCAACCATTTCAATCCTCACCATACACCTCACAAGACCAAGTCTCCACCATTGAGATCTTGACACATGGATTTGCCCCCTCCTTGGCCTATAAAAGGAAGCTCATTGCCTCATTTCAACAACACACAAGCTATAGTAAAGTTACTCTGCAGAAATTCTAGCGTGCCTTTGGCAAAGCATCCATATTGCTCATTGCATTTTATATCCATTATCTTCATATCCATACAACCATGGCTTCAATCATCCATCCCTCATCCTCACAATAGTTGCATTATAGGCAATCTTCATTGCATTTCATCCAACATATGTCATCTTCAAACAATGAGGACGCACTCTTCTGAGAGCTCTATTCATCAACAAGATCAATACAAGATAGGCGAACAATGGAAGCTTCGAGGTAAATCAGTCTTCAAGGTAAAATGTCTTTGTTTATTTGATTTGCATCATATTTCATTGAGATTATTAGATTATTAGTAGTTTAATATTGTTGACAATATTTCCATTAACAAGAGCAGATGAAAAAGATGATTGACTGTGTATTATGATAAAGAGCAGATGAAAAAGAATATTGTCTATGTTGAAGAAATCTGAGTCTATGTGAGAGAGAGTGTGATATTGTAGAGAAAGAATTTTAGACAGAGAACATCAAAACAAAGTATGATGCTATGAAAAAGAATATGTAGGAAGAGTAAGGTATGTTGTTGCAGAGTGAGGTGATTGAAAAGAGTTTTTAGAGAGGGATATGTGGATTGAGAAGGTTCTTTTGGAGATGAAAAGGTCTTTAATGAGAATTGAAGAATTCTTGTTCATATAAACACCAATATGCAGGGTGATTGGAGAAACTTTGTACTTTTGTGATGAATTGTTACATGAGTCGTCCCAGAAAATTGACACAAAGTGTGATAAAGAAAATGACCTTGTTGTTGAGATTGATGACAAAGAAGAAGTCCTCTATGTGGATGAAGATGGACAGGAGTTTGATGAAGATGATTGTGAAGTTGATGTTGAAGGAGAGCTCTTATGTACCCTATATCAGATAAAGCAACTTAGAAAGGAGAATCGGAGATTAAAAGACCAGCTTCAATAAGAAGAAGATTCCAAAAACAAGGTATGTACGGATTTTGCAAAAGTTTCTTTAGAATTTGAAGAGGCTAGAAATCAGATTGTAGACTTAAAGAGTCATGTTGAAGAATCTAACAAATTGATTATAAGTCTAAAAATTGAGATTGAAGAAGCCGAAAGAATAATAGATGTGACTAAATCTGATCTTGAAGGAAAAATAATAGAATGTCTAAAGTTAGAGACATAAATAGTTAGTTTGAGAAAGGATTATGAAGGTCTCAAGGTTCTGTCAAGAGATATCAGGAGTTTGAAGAGAGCACAAGTAAGTTGCATGAAATCTTGGGTAAACAAAAATACTATAAGGACACAACAGGCTTAGGATATGAGGAAGGACAGTCTTCTGAGGCGGGCAAGACACCTAGGAAGAAGGTAGATTTGAGTGATCATGCTGCTCCTGAAGGTGAAGATAGAAGGACAATTAGGTTCACAAGATCCCTATCCACCAAGCAAACAATGAGGTACAATTACTCTCAATTCCATGGTTATTTCTATGCATGTCATGTTTATGGTCATAGGGCTAGAGATTGTAAAAGAAATGTTTTTGAATGGAATAAAGAGAAAAGTTCTTATAGATGGTCAAATCAAGACTTCAATAATGCCTATTATAACTGTAATAAAGCCAGTCACATAGAAAAGGATTGTTGGATTCATGCAAAGAAAATGGGATATAATAAGAACTCCTTTGAATGGTCAAATAGAAGAAACAAAATCATGTGCTTTAAATGTCATATGTTTGGACATATTGCTAGCCTTTGTAAAAGTGATCCAATGAAATCAATCAATCACCATAAGATGATAGGTGTTAAGATGGTTTGGAGAATGAAACAAGTGAAAGAGAAGGATCTTGTGCATGTTGCACAAGAAACATTTATAACAGCCTAAAAGAGAAGCATAAAGATAGGGGGGTTGTCAAATGTTCTATCCTTCAACCCCAAGGAGTTAGAAAAATCATTTCATAAGCAGTCTAGTACAATCTAGATGGTTTTGATCATTTGTGTACCTGGTGTTAATCCTTCTAAGTAAGATACAAGAGCAAGGTTGACAGTCTTGTTAAGAGGAGTTCATTGGTATGGTAGTGGAATGGTATAGTCCAAAAAGGTTCAGGAGGACTGTTTGAGATGGTGCAAGAACTCAAGTCTTCTTCATGCCTATCTTCTTCATAGTTTGGTGGCTTTGTTTATTAATGAAGATTTTTATGTTGTCCTTCAAGGAGTTTTTAGATTGATACTGCAAGTGCTATGATAGATATATGGTGTGAAGATGTTTGGTTGAAGTTGGTATGATGAATGAAGCTGCTATTAGTCTTTCTTGATTGCTTAATGATTAGTTCTCAAGATGACATGATAATGCAAAGATGAAGGTTCATGTTCATGAATGTTCTTATGTTTTAGATATTCAGATCACAAGTCTTGATTGAGGATGTCTTCATGGTGGCATAAAATTAGGAGAGATGATTCTTGTCTCATCTTTCAATCCTATTGTTGCTTAGCAATGACAAATAATTTGTAAATGTTAATCAATCTTCATGATATAGTTATGACTTCAATTTGTAGGTTTATATCAAACTTTGCAATGTTTTAGCCTATAAGAGCTTTGAAACAGGGTATGATCTTTATCAAGATAACTTAAAGATCAAATAACATGACTCAAAGAAGTGTGGTCTATTCTTCATGGGTTAGTTGGACAATGGATTAATATGTTTCATCAGTGCATTGTCCTTGTGATGACAAGAGAAGTGTTGTCATGTTATTTTGTTAGTAAAATGTTCAAAAAGTGAGATGTGCTCATAGCAGGAATCAAGAGTTCCTTGGTTTCGCAGTCATCTTCATGTATGTGCCTCAGATGTTGTATATTTTCTTAATGATTTCAGTGTTCCTCATTATACAAGGTTGTTGGATCATCATACTTCAGGGTCAGTTGATTCTCTTATCTTCTTGTTGAACTATTCATACAAGGGTTGACCTATTAAATGTTAAGACAATGTTTTGTGTAGTAGTGCCTAAGTATGAGATCAAGTGCCCACATCCAAATGCAATGCAAAGCAAACATAAGGCAGAGTATGACAGTGAGTACAAGTTTGCAATGACTTTCATCTATACAAATGTCTTGATGGTTGCAGTTGCAGTATGAAGATACACATTCAATGTCACAGTGGCATTTGCATCTTATTATTTTTCTTCCAATGATGTCAATGAACAATTGAAGAAGGCTTTTATGTTTGTGAAAAGATTGAAGGTAAAGATCCTAACCACTGCAAAATTGCTAAGTAGTTCAATACTCAAAGACAAGAGGTTGTCAATATAAATGATGAAAAAAGTTAAAAAGATTTCTTGGAGTATCACTATATATATGGTTCTCCTGCATTGCATAGACAAAGTATTACAATCAAAGGATACCTTATCAGTAAGAGCCCTTCACAGAGTACACAAAGATCTTCAAGATTTATGATAAGGTAGAGCCTTTAAATCAAGATGGTGGTATGTGGTTAACATTCTTAGCATCTTGGATCAGGGTATGACATTCATCAAGGTTTTCAAGTTGTTGTTCTATTATTGTATGTGTATATGCTCTACTCTACACTCTATAGAAGCATAGATAAGGTAAATCACTTAGTATTGATGTCTTAGTCCTATTCCCTTCTTCTTGATACCAATCAGTTGTGGTCCTATTCACTATCTGAGAATAGTGCAGGTGTAAGGTCATGGGCAATGCCATATATTCTAATAGATGTCTCCTTTAGTTGATGTTGCTAATGTATTTATGCTATGTTTTCACTATGCCCTGAGTTATCCTCAATTCTTTGTTCATTATGAAAAAGGGTGAGATATGCTCTTAGCGACAGATGTCTATTTTCTTATGTATTTTTTATGACTCAATGTATATCTCAGTGATGGTGACATTATACTCAGTGAATAGTCTGACAATAGTTTCAAGAGTTTTAAGTTGCAGGATAACAGTATACTACAAGAAGTTCACAATAGTTTGGAAGTTGATGGCCCTTAAGAGTGATTTCATGGGTTAACAAAGAATAATGAAGACAAATTTTTGTGCCTTTGTGACAACCTATTATGTTGCTTGTCATGATTATGCATTTTGACAGTGATACTACTACACTTAAACCAGTTTTGGATGATTTTGATGGATTATGTGATGTAGGGATAGAGCAGGACAGGTGTTAGCTCTACAATGCATGGAGGAATAATTCATTCTTTTTTCTATCATTGAATATGTGCTAAGTTGCAGAGGTATATCTCTCACATAGAGTTCAGTGATTTGTGTATATAGGGAGTTTCAAACTAACAACTACAGGTATGATGAAATGTTTTTAAGTGCATTGTCAAAGGGGGAGATTTTTATATCTTTGTCATTGTTGTCAAAGGGGGGATAAGATGAAAAGGAGGAAGTACAATGGTAGTTTGACATCAATGCCAACGGGGGAGTTTGTTGGTGGCCTTGGTTTGTAATTGATGTCAAAAGGCAAAAGGTCTTTCAGGTTCACATGATGATGTCTTGATGGAAGAGCTAGGTGCTTCATGGACAGGAAAATTGCTTCATGCTTGTCATGTTGTCAGAAGTAGCATATTGGATGCTATGTTGGATTCATTATGTTAGTGGGGTGCTTCATTACTAATCACATATGGTGTTTGGACCTGAGTTTGTTAGATGATGTCTTCTTTTCATTATGCTTTAGGAGTTAAGAGCAGTGGCAGTTAAAGGGTTCCGAAGATCATCTTTCTTCTGCTTCAAGATAAGGATGATGTTGATTTTTGTTTGACATGTTTCATGGAGTTCACATCGTAGGCACACATGCTTAGCATAGTTGGTATTAGTTGTTATATGGCATGGAGTTCACAAGTTGATTTAATGTTGCCCATTATCATGGTGTTCATGCTATGCCTCATGGATCAAGGATGTCACTATGTTGCTTCGTTGAGTTCATCAAGACAATATGTTTTATTTATCATGGTTCAATAGAGATCACTTGCTTCACAAGTTCATATGGTTCATAATAAAGGATGTTGGTGGTTTGGATTTTGTCTTGTATACTCTCATCACAGTATTGCTTCAATCATGATTAGGGTTTAAGTCATGTTGTCATCCATCCATAATCTTCAAGGTTGTTGCTACTTCATCTTGTTCAGGTTGTTGGTGTTTAGCACTCTGATTCCATGCAGTGAGGACATGTATTATTTTAAAGACGTGTTTTTATGATGATCTTCAATGAAAAGGTGTTCAAAGTAGTCGATGCTTTGATGTCATAGATGTTCAAGAGTTTTACTTGGCAGGCTACTCATGTGCAAAGATATATGGTCATATATGCAGAGACATATGCTCTTTCATGTGAAGGTACTTGATCATTCACGTTCAATAACAAAGAGACAAGTGTGAGCTCTTAAACCCTAAAGACTCAAGCAAAACCCTAAGTCCTAAAGCTACCTTATACTTCATATGTGAACGTCAGTTACTTTATTTCTATTTTTGTGTTGACCGGGTGAGCAAGTAAAGGCAACTGAAGTTATAAACTTAAGTCTTCAACCATCGTCTGTTGACCGGTCTTGACTTCCTAGGGCTATCAGTGGGCACAAGTCATCGAAGTCTTATGAGCGCCAAAGTGAATTGTGCAGTAGAAATCAAAAGGCAGAATGACGTGAAATAAAGATCTAAGGGTCGCCTTTTGAAGTTTTTTTTGAAGCTCAACTGTCACTGTTGGGTGGTTAATTTTGACATGCAAAGTTTGTATATAAGGCAGAGAACAATTCTTTGAAGCTTCTAAATGACTAAGTGTGCTAGAGAAATTAATTTCTTTCTGTGTGTGACATATCATGATGAGAGATTTGAATGGATGTTGAATATGAGTTGCAGATAAAGATTAATAACACAGAGATAGAGAATCAAATGGGGTCTTAGTGAATATGAGAGAATGGAATATGAATAGAGCAGATGAAAAAGATGATTGATTGTGTATTATGATAAAGAGCAGATGAAAAAGATGATTGACTGTGTCTTATGATAAAGAGCAGATGAAAAAGAATATTGTTTATGTTAAAGAAATCTGAGTATGTGTGAGAGAGAATGTGATATTGCAGAGAAAGAATTTTAGACAGAGAACATGAAAATAAAGTATGATGCTATGAAAAAGAATATGGAGGAAAAGTAAGGTATGTTGTTGCAAAGTGAGGTGATTGAAAAGCGTTTTTAGAGAGGGATATGTGGATCGAGAAGGTTCTTTTGGGGATAAAAAAGTCTAATGAGAATTGAAGAATTCTTGTTCATATAAACACCAGTATGTAGGGTGATTGGAGAAACTTTGTACTTTTGGAGAGTTAAGGAGATATTCTTGTAATCTTCCTTCATGGTTTTTGATGTTGTAAATCTACTGTCATAGACACATAAGAGTTTGTGAGTCAAGATGTTGAAGGTGTATTTTGTTGGTGCATATTGTAACAGGGTAACCCCCTGAAGTTGAATTTCTTCTCTCATTGTTGAGACTATAATCAGCCAGTGAGGCTTGTATGGTCAGTGAGACCTGTTTGTTGCTAGTGAGGCATGATTTTGTACTTGTCAATGAGACATTTTGTTTAATCCAGTGAGGCATTTTTAGAGTTGTTTTTCATCCCTATGAGGGTTTTCCACTCATCAAATGAGGTGTTATGTTTCTTGATTGTCTTCATATGTTCATATGTCCTAATGATTTGTTCTTAAGGTCCTAATTCATACTTTTCATTATCATACTTATGCATATGTGTTTAATAGATCATTGAAGTCTTCCTCTCTCTTTGTCTTGTAAGTTAAAAGGTGCAAAAAGTTTTAAAAGTTTATACAACACTGATTCACCCCCCTCTTAGTGTTGTCCTGTACTCCAACAGTGGGACCAATAAGAAGATAGGTATCTACCTATTTTAATAGTGAAGTCTCAGAACAGGCATATGCCAAAGTATATGGGAAGGTCAATAACTCAAATGTCTTCTAGAACAGTGCAGTTAGGGCATGCATGCAAGGTAAGCATTAAATCCTTAACCATTCTTATTGTTTTAACTGCAGTACCATCTAATTGCACTACTCCTTTACTCACAAGTTCATATTTAATCCCTAACTGGTCAACAACTTCTATAGGCACGACAAAGCTACTCACCCTAGAGTCAATCATGCAATTATGCAATAAATTATCACCAATGATTAGATAAACATAGAAAGGAGGAGGCTTACTGATTTTACTTATGTTTGGCTCTTCTTTCGGTTGGTATAGATTGACTGGGGTAGTTGTTTTTTCTTTTCTTTTCTCATGGGTAGATTGATTGAAGTTTTTCAAAGCTTCTTATAGTAAATTTCTTTGAGCTAGGATTGATAAGGCTTCCCACATGGTCACATTTATATTGGTCTTCTTAATCTAATCGACCACACTAAAAGGGATATGACCGATCTTTTAGGGAACTTTTGTAGCAACATGGTCTATCCTTGTTTATTGATTTATATGTTGTTGTCCCTGCATTGGATTCGCCCTAACAATAGTCTGATTTACTTGTACTGGAGAAATCTTGACTATTGCACTTTTGCTTGCAGTTACTGGGAATGCATGAGAGGTTGATGCTTGACCAACCATATGAATTGATGCATCTTTTGTTGCTCTTCTTTTTGATCTTGTGTTGCATGCTATTGTATTTGTGCCTTGATTAACACCACAAAACTCATCCTCTTGCCAATTCATCAAGGTAGAGCTATTTTTCATTTGTTCTTATCCTCCCACCATCTCTTCATTAGAACTAGTGTGTTGTTCTAAACTTGATGATGCATTTTGGACCATCAAAGCTTGATTGAACTGTCCATTTTGGCACAAAGTTTGATTATGGGGCTGATTGCATGGATAACACCATTCATGAGCCTAAGCCATATTGTTTTGAATAGGAACAAGATCTCTTGATGTGCTTACAACAGTAGGGTTGATAACATTTAGAGGTCTGGCATAGCTAGGTTGATTTTGTTTTTGCATATTGTTTTGGTAGGGATGCCTATTGGGTTGATAAGCCTGATTAAAAGGCTAATATGGTCTTCTAGATTATACTTGCTACCTTTTCGGGGCCACTAGTTCATTTCCAAAGTTTTGTAGCACGACCTTGACGTCATACAATTCATTTGAAGGCATGATCAACGGATGTGCAAGGCTAACTATTGTCGGAATTAGAGCCACATTTGGCTGAATAATAGGAGCCTTCGGGAATAATGGCATGGGAGGTCTGGGAGCAATCTTTCCAACCTTTATCAAACTATTTTATACCCTTATTGCTATCTCGTATGCATCTGACAACACATTTCCTCCCATGGACTGGATCATGACAATGATATCATTGTTTAGGGATCTTAGGTAATATAAAAAAGTAGTGTTCAAGGAGGGTTTCATTAACAATGGGAATCTATCCCAAGTCTTCTGAAATAGGTAATTGAAATCAACCATGAATTCATGAGGTTCTCTTTTAATTGTTGTCATATGTTCCATAAGGGATAGATGGTCACTTTTGTCTTCAAAATGTTGGCAAAGTCTATCACCCAACTCATCCCAATCATGAATAGAATTTACTGGTAAACCCCTATACCACTGGAGTGCTTTTCCTTTGAAAGAAGAAGCAAGGAGTCTCATGACAATATTGTCTTGGGTGACATTATGGACATAACACACACTGCTAATGTCTTGGATATGTTCAACGAGTGTTGTGGAACTTTCACCAATGAAGAATGGAATTGCCTTTAAGGCTATAATAGGGATATCATCATATTGTGAAGTCTAGTGGACTTCCTTCATTAAAGGCAACAAAAGCCCTATTTTGTGGCAGAGACATGTTTAGGGTATTCAAATATAGTCTAGGTACACACAGACTTCTAGAATGTTGAAATCCAATAGGAGGAGGTGTAGATTGGGAACTTAGAGGAGATGATACAATAATATTTCTTTTTCTTATTGGAGAGAAAGATAATCTATTTCTTCTTCTTCTTGAAGTAGTCAAAGATAATTTAGTAAACTAGAAATTTCCTCTTGAAGAAACTCTTGTCTGCACTCTTGGCATGAAATTTAGAACTGATTCAAATATTGGAGAAGCAAGGTCGCTAGGTGCTTGATGAATTCTTCCACAACTACAAATAAACTAATAACAACACCAAATCTTCTTAGTCCAACTCATAACTCTGAGTAGAGAGTCCCACCTGGCATGCCAGAAACTGTTGTCACCTAGATTTGCACCATTTTGTTGTAGCTTGTTGCTGCAACAAATCTAGTGAAACAATGGGACAGATCTCAAGGTGTGGGACCTTGAAATTGAGATCAGACCTCAAGAGAAGGCTGGTTCTTCATTCTGAATTGAATATTCAAATATTTTTGTAACTAAACCTAATGCTAACTACCACCAAGGAAAAGGGGAGAGGAGAGACAACTAAAAATAAGGTGATACACCAAGTTTAGTTGTTCAACTGACCCTGACCTAGCACAACAATGATCTTAAATGTTGAAATAGACTCACATAGACTTATGCAATCCAATAGAGGTTTGAATAGAGGTTGTAAATGCAAGAGGGATCATTCATCCATAGAATATGTTTACAGATATCAAATAACACAAGGTAGAAATGCAAAGAGAGGCAAAATATCAGTTATTATTGATCATGGAGGCCAAGAATCTGTTACAAAGAGAGAAATGATTCTTTATAAGTGAGAATAAACACAAAATGATAACTTTCCTTCATATTTGAACTTTAACAGAGACGTAGAAGGCCTAGAAGAGAACACAACTCATCAAATTTGTCCATCTTTGGAAGATACCACAAGGTTTTAACTTGCAAATGAATCTTTTGCCCATGAAAATGACCTAGATAATAGCTAACCCTTGAAATACATCATTTACATGCTTATATAGCTTTTGAAAATCATTTTTGTAGCCCCAAACACGAGCAAACTTGGTCAACACACCATTGAGATGCTCATGTTGTAATAAATTCACCCAAAAATGTTGAAAGCAGGAAGAATCCATGGATCTGAAGAGTCAAACATATCGTAGATGTGCCAAATCAGACAAGGAATGACCTATGAAGGCATGACGATGGAATTCTATACTCATTTCGACTACCATGGCATCAGGGTCTTCAACATTGTTACAACCATCTTCAACCAACATTAATGTCATTTCAATGGGATCTACAATGTGTTTTTGTCATTTTATGCACTTTTATGGGAACCAGGGGGTCTGGATGTGTCTAAACCTTTCACATTTGTAATTGTTCATGTTTTCCACTTTTGCAGAGATTTATGCATGGTCGGGATGTGTAGAGCTTGAGTGGGTACTCAGATATGTCC